>LR991071.1:13753255-15047155 GCA_905163555.1 Notocelia uddmanniana | reverse complement strand
TTGATTGCCAGTTTGGATGTAGGGTCAGATAATATTATGTTACATAAGCCAACGTCTGTTAATTTAAGTTTGGCCTGTGATTCAAATGAACTGCGTTCTGCTCCGATCCGTGCACATTCCACCAATGCGTGGTACGTGTCTTCTGTGACATCACAAAATGAACAGTTTGGAGAATCAACCACCCTCATCAAATGCCCGAACACATTGAGTGGCAAGTGCCCGGAGCGCAGTCGCATGCTTGTAACAACTTGTTGTCTATTTAGTCGAGACTCGCAGAACCACGGTATCTTCGGTGGTTCACTAACCATAGTTTTATACCATATGCCTTTTTCTTTCGATCTCTCATCAAAACAGGTATTCCAAATTTCAAAGCATTTCTTTTTTGAGTCTCTTAGTAGGTCGGTAAAAAAAGGCATTTGGCTTACATATATCCCCTCTTCGACTGCAGATTTCGCCAACTTATCTACTTCTTCATTGCCTACAACTACATTGAAATTTTATATTTCTGCCGCTGGTTCGCAATTGTAAATATAAATCCAATATATTATAAGCTACGGGGAGACCACGTACACACGAGGTGCATCGAGCTAGATGCTGTAGTGTGCTCTTCGAGTCACAAGCACTACGAACTTTGTCCCAACACACGACTGTATGTATGATAGACATTCGAAGATGGCATACAGTTCTGCTAACATGACAGAAAATTGGTTATTTAATTTGAAGGCTGTTTTGACATTTGATTGAGGATCAAAAAACGCTGCCCCAACCCTTCACCAACTTTAGACCCATCAGTATAAATATGGTGATACTCGTTATATTTTTCGACCCATCAGTATAAATATGGTGATACTCGTTATATTTTTAATAAATTGTTTTTATAGATTCTCGGAGCAAGCTCCCAGAGCTATAAGACTTCTTAGACCCTTCGATATTATTTATACTTAAGCTTATCTGATTTTTAATATCTATATTTTTGTCATCCACGTTGACTATGAAAACATACTGTGTGTTCCTTTAGGGTTCCGGTCCTCAAAAGGAAAAAAAAACGGTACCCATAGGATCGTGTCGTGCGGTAAATAAAAAAATTAACAAGTTTCCAAACTATAAGTATCGTATGATATATCAAATGAAAGGGCTTGTTGTGAGCGTTTCAAATATATTTAGATTTGACGGCCTGTTTAGCCTAGTTGGTAGTGACTCTGCCTCTGAAGCTAGAGGTCCCGGGTTCGAATCCCGGCCAGGGCATTTATTTGTGCATTTATAACGGATATTTGTTCTTGGGTCTTGGATGTTTTCTATGTATTTAAGTATGTATTTAACTATCTAAATATGTATATCGTCGTCTAGTACCCACAGTACAAGCTTTACTTAGTTTGGGACTAGGTCGAATTGTGTAAGATTGTCTCCCAATATTTTTTTTATTTTTTATAATGATTAAAGCTATTTGAAGTTACTTAAGAAAACGACTTTTGACCATTCTTCCCAATCTTTTTCCCTTATCTCGAAAACTACTGGACCTAAAATTTGAAAATGAAATACACAAACTATTTTTTTACATAGGTACAGATTACAGAAAAACCTGTATAAAAAGTCTATACTTAGGTCCAATTGTTTGTGAGTTACCGCTGAAAAACTGCAGTGAATTTTCGAGATCCTACGAAGATACGACCTATTAATTCAAAGTATAGGACAGTGGTTTTACTCGTAAATTTGGAGTAGTAGCAGTAGGTACGAAACCCTTCATTGTGCGTGGTTTGACACGCACTTGGCCGCTTTTCCTTTACTCACTTGCCGATGGCTTCTAGAAGGAATTGTGCATTGTCTGAATGGCCGCGCCGTGTGAGGGGCACATGAACACAAGACGATGACAGGGAGCGTTTGAGAATGGCCTGCAGTAACCCATGAGGTGCTACCTCTACTAGCACGGCATTCTGCGGTATTAGCCGGGACGTCTCTTCGAAAAGTACTGGACTCTACAACCATAATGTAGTTTGTACGGAATTAAGATCAAGGCACATAGTTATTAGAATAAATAAATATCAAATACAGTCTGTTTTGTCAAATATAGCCTCTCCCAAGCAATGAACAAGAGTCAGCATTATTTTTTGCCTATGCGCACATAGTTCTAATGCAGTGAACGCCACTGACAACAATAAGCTATGCAGCACACACACAGGTATAGTACAGTGTCTACACACATAGCTACAGGGTGTCTGGCAGGTCGTCTGATAAAGAATTAGGGTGGGTAAGTAGAGACACTTGCAACACATTGTCTACACTCATAGGTACAGTGTCTGGCAGGTCGTCTCATAAACGATTAGGGTGGGTAGGTAGAGACACATGCAACACATTTTGGGTCAATCCTACCCACTCAAATTCGTTTATTGAATAATGCAGATTTTACTTACCAGTAAATTATTAGTGTGGTATTCGGCTGACGAATATTTTGATGCTTGGTCGTTCCACCTCTCTTGTGGTACTGAAGTCGATACCCAACGCTCGCTGCGAAGTTTTGGAGTTTTAATAACTTCAGTCAAGTACTTGCGAAGACCAGGCCCTGTACAATAAATATATAAGGCAGGGTGACTTGGGCATACCTTAGTGCGGTGCCAACCCGCATGCCAAGCGTGGCGATTATGGCATTTACCCCCCATGAAATTGGGGGAGGCCTATGTCCAGCAGTGGACGTCCTAGGGCTGATATGGTGGTGGTGGTGGACTTGGGCATAGCAACCCAAATTGAAACGAGTTCAATGAAACACATGATCAGAACTGAAGAATGAATAATGGTTTCTCCTGCCTACTATATGGATCTTGAATGAACTGGGTTCTCATAAATTTACCTGCTTCTGCAATGTATCGGGAATGATACGCGATGTTCGAACAAGGGACTTCTTTAGCGAAGATTCCTTTAGCAGTCAGCTGTGCGACAAACTCTTTCATCGCATCAGCTGGCCCTGAGATGGTGCTTGAGTCAGGCCCGTTGTGGCAAGCCACCTCAATCTCTGGTGGGCACATTTTTGATACCTGTGTTGACAGAAAAGAAGACAGAGATTTAAATAATCCCACGGACCTATTGAAAAATCAGCGCCGGCCATTACACTTGCACCATGCTAAGATGGAACTGTTTTGTGGTACTGTTATACTCAATCAATTATTTTATTTCTGTGAATGTGGCTATATTGAAATAGTTATCAGACACTACACATTAATCAAATAATATATCAATAATACACAAAAAAAACATTAAAAGAGATAACATCGTTAATAAGGTGCTTCTAAGAATTCTGTTATTGAGTAATAGCATTTTTCAATCAGAAATACAACTGTTTTTTTGTCGTGTCTCCTACATTTTCATAATTTGGCCATAAAGGCTGCGATTTGCGACGATTCACAGAGTTGCCCCATAAGATAATGCCATATCTCATTTTTGACACTACTAGCCCATGGCTACTAAGACTGTATCACGGTTAGCTGTTATAGTACGTAGTTATATATATGCTGATAGTTTATAGTGCGTAGGCCGACTTATTCGGGTGCTTACATATTTCATCTATGTACATGTATTTTCCAACTTAGCTGACTGTCAATTGATAATCCTAAAAATTTAGTATCAGTCGATCTCTATTTGTTGTTCCTCTAACATTAGTATACTGATCTTTATATGCTGCTTTCTTTTCATGTTCTGTTTTTCTCACGAATAAATACCTGTCCTATTCAATTCTATATTGTATTGTAAGGAAAGACCATTTGATCGAGGAAACATACCTTCTCGAAGCCAATGCCAACGGCCGCCATCGAGCCTTTGATGAATGGAGTTTGTACGGAAACCAGTCCCCGACTGTATGCCGATAAGATCATTTCTTCAGCTGTTAAACAGCCGTCTGCGTACGCGCATCCCAGCTCGCCCACGCTGTGTCCTGTGGGTATATTTAATGATCATAAGTAGCATAGGAGTTGCAGCTATGCTATGGCATCGGATATTATTTAGTAAGTTAACCTCAGACTACTATGAATATAATATATAGATTAACCTTAAGGTGCCGACAAGACCTAAATTAGCTTCACTTTAAGAGTATTTTAACAAAACCTACTTTTTTATTACCGCGTCGGTGGCAAACAAACGTACGGCCTGCCTGATGGTAAGCGGTCACCGCAGTCTACGGACGCCGGCAACTCCAGGGGCGTAACATGCACGTTGCCGAACCTTTAAAAAAATATACACTCCTTTCTTGAAGAACCCCATACTAGAGTCCCGCGGGGAAACCTCGGGGAGTTCATTCCACAACCGGAGAGTCCGAGGGAGGAAATTCCCTCTGAAACCGTAACGTACGCGACCATTTAGGTATTTGATTTGAAGAAGCCAAAAAAAAACGTTAATATAACACACATAATAATAACACAATTCTATCACGATCAGACTAAGAAGTTTGCTGAATTATATTGTAGTGTGTTTAATTATCGTAGGTACTCATCATTTTATGATTATAGAAAGTACGCCGGCGAAGAGGACGGCATATCGTGCTACCACTAGTGAGCGAACCAGACAAAAAATTAGGTCCTGTCAGCGTCTTAAGTCTCGAATGTGCGGACATAAAGTACGCTCAATAACTGTATTTTTTTGCAAATGGAATAATTTTGATTTGGTTACCTACCAATAATTTTATCTGGAACTAGTCCCAATTCACGTAAGATATCTGTCAATCCTATTTGTATAGCAGCTATTCCGACAAATGAATTCAGTATATTGTCGTAAATCGCTTTGTCGGGTGACGTTAATACGTGGAAAATATCAACGCCTTTTGGCTTTAATACTTTATCACAACTGAAAACAAAAAAAATATCAAAGTACTTGTTGATTATTAGTTTTTGATTTTGTGATTAATTCGTAAGGGTTAGTGTGTAGTCTAGTATCCATAATGCAAGCTTTGCTTAGTTTGGGACTAGGTAGATTTGTATAAGATTGTCTTACAATATTTATTTATTATTATAGTCAAGACTATACCGTTCTATGGCGGCGCTAAATATCGGTATGCGCATGAGTGACGTGCCCATTCCAGCCCATTGTGAGCCCATCCCACTGTACACGAACCAGAGCGGTCGATCGCTACCATCACAGTAGTCAGCTCTTTCACTTAGGCTTATCGTTTTCTTCTCTTTATCTTCACCTATAAAACATATGAAGATGACCTAGGTCATAGAGAAAATAAGTAAGAATAGAAAGCTAACTCCATATGACTTCATACATCATTTTTTACTTATTATTTCGTAGTCGACATCTAGCGTCAAATAGCGGAATTATCAGTACTGCTACTCGACAATAGACGCCGTGACGAACGAACAATCGAATGCTCAACCATTTTTAGCTAATATTACAACCGGAACTTTGTTTTGAACTCATTCTGCTTTAAATATTAGTAGTATATTGTTGAGAAATACACTTTTCGTCAGTAGCGACATACGTGACATCTAGTATCTTTATAGCAGTACTGATAATTCCGCTATTTGACGCTAGATGTCGACTACGAAATAATAAGTAAAAAATGATGTATGGAGTTAGCTCTCTTTTCTTACTTATTTTCTGTATGCCTAGGTTGACAAATATGGCACTTACAGGACAGAACCGCATTGGAATATAACAGGAAAAAACGACTTACCTAGAATTACAAACCCTCTGCCTAAATGACCACTTATCCTTGTAGAATGAATATTATGTAACAGTGCCAACTCCTCGGGGTCAATTGGGCGGGATTTCAAATCATTAATCATATTTTTGACGGCTGTATCCTGTCGTGCAGAAATTGCAACTAAACGAGGATAATTGCAGTGGTATCTTGTCAGATCCTAAAACCAGATAAACGTCAATTAACAAAGAAAAAGAGTATCGTTTTTTTTGTACTAAAGCAGTAACGCTGCTAACGAAAATTTTAAATTAAAGGGAAAATTGACTTCTATAATATTTAGAAGAGATGGCATTAGGATTTCGTGGACGAGCTTGTTCCGATGGCTCAGAGGCTAGAGCGATTGGCCGCGTATGCCAGATGTCGCAGGTTTTCCCTTTAATTTGAAAAAGAGTATCAGCAATGCACATGTTATGCGAGCTTCAGGCTTATTTATCATCGTTAAAATAAATTACAGCAAAAAAAAAAATCTCAATTGAAAATAGTACGTGTAACGTTTCGGTTTCATCTCTTTAAAAAATACAATATATCTTCTTTAAATAGAGACAATTTACCTTTGGTTTGTAATGTCCATGTAAAAGAACGTGGGAATTGATACCAGTTACCGATATCCCGTTGACTCCTACGAAAGTACGTCTGAAGGGTTGGTGATCAGTTAAGACACGCATTCGTCCATCTCGTATCGCGGCTACGTCATTCCGAGGTGTACTGCAGTGAAGATTGCCGGCGAGATCACCTTTATGATATCCCAGTAGCACCTGCATTCGAATCGGGGAATAATTATGAAAACTACCAGATAATGCTTGACCCTTCCCCGGCAGAGGCGTTATATCGACCATATCCTGACTGTCAAAGATCTTATTTTGTAAACTACCTAGGCGAATAAATACGATTTCATTTCAAGGCTGACGTTTGTCAGTTCTGATATGAAAGTAAAAAGTTCAACCCTTTCGTTAAGCTTTTAGGTTCTGTTATGAGATTTTGCTTACACTTGAATCACAGCGACAATACTATTTATAAGCTCTTCTATAATATTTAGAAGAGATGGCATTCATATTTACCTTGGTTATTGCGGTTATCCCAGAAGCTGCCTCGCAATAACCTAAGTTAGACATCACGCTACCAACTAGGAGTGGTTCAGTTCTGTTCTTACAAAATACCTTATCAAATACTTCCAGCTCTACCTTGTCGGCCTCTATATCACCTGTAAGAAATACTTTAACAGTGAAAACACAACAAAACTTACAATACTTCTTGCATTACAACGAAATAAGTAACGAAATTTAGTACCTGATCCGCAGCCTTCAACAAATTCGACCTCATTGGGAGATATTTTGGCTTCCTCGTAAAATTCTTTTAAGAACCCTGACATGCTGACGGGGTTTCGATAAAAACCATACCTAGGCCCAGTGTCACTGTCTACCATTTCAAGAAATTTATTTTTGACGTAAACGACATCGGCATAAATCCTAAAATGTATAATGTAAATTAAGTGTTCAAATAATGTTGTATAATTGTTATTTTTTATTTATCATAAATAATTATAAAAATAACTATTTACCTTAAAGCATCTTTAGCTTTTTGTAGAAACAGCACGTTAATAGCTTCAGATCTAGCGCAACCATCAGCATTCTGATCGTATGATTTCGTTTTACCGTCTTTGCAGAGGGTAATTGTCCTAAAAAGATAAATGATTGTTCATCTTTTGTTCATGCTATAGGTAATAATAATTGGGGGATTTTGACAAAGCATACGAAAATATTATTGATGATTAAAGTACCTTCCATAATGTAAAGAACTTTGCGGGTGCAAGCAAACGTTGGCACCTCCGACGATGGCTGCCTCGCAGTCCCCTCGAGTCATAGCCAAATACGCCTGCTCGAGAGCTACAGTCGAGCTACAGCAGGCGGCATCTATTGATTGCGATGGTCCTTTCGCATTCAGCCAATAAGACACTCGATTGGCAAACATAGATTTGTTACACCTGATTAAATATTTAAAAAAATGATCAGGAAAAAAGTAAATAAGTAAGCAATGAAGGATAAAGTTCCGTCGAGGAATAGATATGTAGGATTAATTTTACTTCCTTTTAATTTTTATCATAGGATCATAGGTTTTTAAAGGTAAAAACCCTAAGGAGAGCATACATGTTTTACTCTTGCATACAAGACAACACGATTGGGAAAGAATTAATTACCCATGTGTCAGTTTTCTCAGCTGGCAAATTTAAGGTTATTCCAAAATCTTACCTGGCGCACTATACAGCGCCCTTTAAAGGAAAAAAAAACTCTGCACCGTTACTATATGATTGACTGTTCGGCGGTCGTGCTCGCGAATTTAAACTACGTTACGGCAATCTTTCATCTAATACTCTAAACAACCTGGACAGTCGTTCAATCAGCGCCTATGTGTGAAATGTTGAGATAGGCCAGGCAGCACTAATCTACCTAAATCCCACCAAATGCCACGTGAAAGAAGGTACTACTGGATTCCTGTAAGTAGCCACTCAGATTAACTGCCTACCTCAACAGATAATTATAATTATTTTTTCAAACCCTCTATTCAGAAAAGAGTCATATCTGAATGAGGGATCAAAGTGGTACATTTCTTCACAGCCAGAGGCACAACCCTCAGTGCCTCTTTTCCTCATAGAAGGTGTGAAACCACTCGGGAGCAACATTATTTGTTATACATTTCATGTATATAGCAGCGGGCTTCATAGGTAGTGTGGAAAGCAGTATGTGTCACAAGGTAGCAATATTATTTCCGCCTGGGGCGTTAACACTTGAATCCATCGCGACTATCACGATTCTATTTTAAAATCTCTCGCTATGCTCAGGATTCTATTGTAGGATCTTTCGCGTCACTCAGTATTTAATATTCCGCCCAAACCGTAAATATATAATTTTGATCCCTTGAGACACGATCTACTCTTTCCACAGTGCCCCATGGTTGACTGCTACCTAGACCTAGTCAAATTCAAATGGCATAATTTAGCCTTTAGTACGATAAAGAATAAATAAATAAATCTATTACCCTGCAATACCGAAACCAGTTCTCGAAGTAGCGACATAGAATGAAGCCTTTTCAGTTTCTGAAAAACAGCTTCCGATGAATACGCCAACTTTTTTCCCGGAAAGGTGCTCTGGACTTACTCCTGCCAATAAAAGTATACTTAGATTAGATATCCATTGCACAAGGGTATCAGGGGGCATGGTAGTTCCCCCGCTAAAACGAACAAAAGAATGCGTGGCACTATACATATAATATAACTTTTCTCGAACAGTTTCATCTCATTTTCGAACCTTCATATAGCTTCGTCCCACTTAACACCAGAGTTCAAAAGAGTAGTAGGAATATGAAGGATCTGTGTATAAAAAAAAATAGTAAAACTAGGTTACTTCCCGAGAATTCCTATGTACCCTAGTATAATCTTCAATGTTATGTTATGACATGCTATAGATCTACGATGAAACCGACAAACCATGCTTTTTAAATCAATATATAAGTTTATGAGTAAGGTCAGGGCTTAGGAGCTTGACTTTTTCTGGGATCTGATAACTTTTTTACAGCTTTTTACATTATTAGCCTGTGAGTCTTGGTCGCCAATTTTACATGAAATGATTTTTGATGGGATTCCAATCGAAAATGAAAAATTGAAAAGTTGATCACCCCGGGCGGGGTAAAAAATATTCATTTATGTATGTAGTGATAAAATATATGCAAGAATACTTTGACTAAAATAACTTAAATAATATGAAAACTACACGCCCTTGAGGATTGTAATAAGGATGCTGGCCGCATTCCTCGCTGTATCGTAATGCTGATACGTTGTGCGAGGATGTCGCCAGCTCTTCGGCCACCAGTTACGTTAAACAGACGCTTCGCAATTTCAATAAAAAACTTGTGCTAACTGGGCCCCCATGAACCTTGGACACAAAAACTTACAGCATATTACTCTCTGCCGAGACCCTGTGTAAGTCAGTGTACTTATAAAATAAATAAATAAATAATAAATAAATATTGGGGGACAATCTTACACAAATCGACCTAGTCCCAAACTAAGCAAAGCTTGTACTATGGGTACTAGACGACGATATACATACTTATATAGATAAATACATACTTAAATACATAGAAAACATCCAATACCCAAGAACAAGTCTCCAACCCTACAAATCGACATTCCTTTTATGACGGAGGCTATTAATGCGTGGACCAATTCTTGTCCAAACACCATCCTGCCCGGAAACCGCAGTACCCAGCGGCTCTGGGACGAGCCGCTCTGTAGACTGGTACGGGATAACCTGTATCAAACGGCAACCAGCCTAACAGAGCGTGCTCGGCTCCTAGCCGTTGCAGAATGGGAATCCGGGCAGTGGCTTCAAGCTCTGCCCTCGTCATCGTTAGGAACACTTTTAGACAACACCACATTCCGCCTCTCCGTCGCCCTCCGCCTGGGAGTGACCTGTGTTGCCCCGCATCGCTGTCGTTGCGGTGACCCAGTCGACCAACTTGGCCACCACGGATTATCCTGCAGTAGAAGCGCAGGCCGTGCCCCTCGTCATGCCAATCTCAATGACATCATCCGTCGGGCCCTGGCCAGCGCGGGAGCGCCTGCCATTTTGGAACCAACTGGTCTTGCCCGCGACGATGGCAAGAGACCCGACGGAATGACCCTCGTGCCATGGAAAATGGGTCGGCCGCTGGTTTGGGACGCGACTTGTGCCGATACTATGGCGTCGTCTCATCTCCGTGGCACCGCTACAAAGGCCGGTTCTGCTGCCAATTCGGCCGAAACACTCAAGCGGCGCAAATACGCAGCCTTAAATAGTGGCTACCATTTTGTGCCGTTTGGGGTTGAGACCTTGGGTCCGTGGGGGGAAAGCGCCCATAGCTTATTTAAAGAATGCTCCAAACGCCTGATGGAGGTAACGCGCGACCGGAGGGCTGGGTCATACCTGGCACAGAGGATCAGCATTGCCATTCAACGTGGCAATGCTGCCAGCCTTCTAGGTACGCTGCCCTCAGAAGGCGATTTGGGGCAAATCTTTTACTTATAATTATTTTTAATTTAGTTTTTAATATTAGATAGTTTAGTTTTTATTTTGTTTATCCTCAGAAATAGTAAGATTAAATATCCGTGAAAAATGCACAAATAAATGCCCTGGCCGGGATTCGAACCCGGGACTTCTAGCTTCGGAGGCAGAGTCACTACCAACTAGGCTAAACAGGTCGTTATATATTTCCCTTTATTATTATTTCACTAACCTGAATCATAAATGGCTTGATAAGCTTGCTCTAGTATTTTACGTCCCATCGAGTCCATACTTTTACTGAGCCGGTAATGGACTTTGAAAAATTGCGCGTCGAAACGATCCAGCTTCGGGACAGTTCCGACATATGGTGATACCTCAGGGTGATCATATTCCCATCGGGGTTCTCCTGCAGTAACGGGATTTTCCTGCCAAATAAAATAAACACGTTGCAAAAGCAGCTAGAACACTGAGTACCTACGGGCTATTTATTTATTTGTTCCACAAAACTAACAATTTTCAATCAAGCTACACGTGTTAACAGGAGAGAACAATATAAAAATATTAATAACATTCGTAGGATATTATTGCTAACATTATAACATTTATATGATACAATAAACTAAATGGTCCTAACAAGTAAGTCTATTCTATATTGATGGAACTTGTAGTAGAAATAGACTCCAAGTACCGGTTAGTGATTGCGAGAAAACGATATTCAGAGCTGTAGAATAAATCTAGGTCACTATTCTGTAGAGCGTGATAGCATCGGTGTTTTCTAGGAGTCATGCATCGGTGTTTTCTAGGAGTCATATATCAGTTACGTTTTGAACGTACAACGTACTATTTATTAAATATCTTGTGCTTTAGGTACCTGTAAATTCTATTTTTACCTTGTTATAAAGAATATCCGAGAGATCTTTGATATGGTGTGACTGCGGATAGAGGCCAGACATGCCAGATATGACTACTCTGTCTCTGTCAGTTACTGAGGCCTCAACTGCTGCAGGTGGCTTATGCTCTTGTGGCGTGGGTACCATTTTTCCTTAAAAAAATATTTTGAATAATTGAACAGTCAATTGCCAGTGAAAATAATTACAAGTGTCTCACAAAACCTTCGGAACTGTTTGTCTGTGTGATCAAAGTATAGTACAGAGTTAATTAATTTGTAAATAGGTTTAGGTTAAGTTTATGTTACATACAATTGCATATAAATGCATTAGATGTTATTATATACTTAAGTAATGCTTAAGTAATAGATATTATATACTTAAGTAATGTCATTTTAATTTTCTTTTAATGTAGCTTTTTAACTTTTCACGGCTGATAGTTTCTGGTAAACTGTATACGAGTACCTAGGCAATGGGTTAAAACCAAAAAAATAACAATAAATATTTTTTTCCTCGATAGAAAAGAGAGAATGCATGAATGCCCTCGTTAAAATACAAAAAAAAATTAAATGCCGCTGTTAAGTTTTTAGCCATTTATAATTGTAGCCATTCATTAATCATTTGAAAAGTACTCCATTCGATTTACCAGCTATTTTCACGAATAGTCAATATCTAAATTATTTGCCAATTACACGTGACGTTCCGTCCATTCACGGTGTAGGGACAGGGACGTCCAAATTTCAGTACATTTTCAGAACTATTTACTTTCAGAACTAATATGCAATAACTATTTACATTACATTAGTTAATGTACTTTAATGAAGAATTGACTTGGTGTAAAAAATAGAAGTATTTTAAATAGACAATAACCTTACAGTACAAAATCATATTAGATCATCGTAATAGATTTTGCTGAAAGTATGAAATAGTTAAATAAGCTACATAATCTACATATATATGTCAGTACTGTCGGTAGATGATCCACTTACAATTCCAATTAAAATCAAAATATACAAATAAACAATCGTTAAAAATCGAGTTCACGTGTTTTTTACCTTTTGTATTTCACTTCGGTATACTACTTCCACTGAGCTGAAGTAAACATGATATTGGCGTTCGCCGTTCCTCCTTTTATATTTACGTAATGTTTGCAGGTATTATGGTTAATAAACTACGGTTGTTTGTTTGTTTGGTAATTGGGGTAAAAATCTTACCTGAATTGACCTAAACCAAAACTAAGCTCACGTATTTTACACTATTGAAAAGCTTATTTATTGATTACTAAAGTGCTATTTTTAGTCTATTTCTACCTGGTAATCGGTGTTTTCTTCTGCTTCTCATATTCAAATAATAATCGTCAACTAGGCATCAAACGATTTTTTCTGGACTAACTACTGATTCTACCGGTAATTAAATTAAAACCGATGATTTTTGATAATGTTTTTCATGGAAAACCATGTTATTTTATCTTAAAATCGGAACATTTTAATTCTGTCTCTTAATTCTTATTTCCATCCTAACACAGTTATTACATTACCAGAGTTAAGTGTCTGCCTTCTCGGTCAATAATTTTACTTTTTCTACTAATATAACTGTATTCATTTGCTCATAATGAATGCGTCAATGTGAATTACTCAATTTGGTTACTATTTGGGTTATCTTCTTTACTCAGAATGAGAATCAGATTTTTTTATTGCATGAATTCATGATAAAAGGGTTGTTAATATAATGTGTTTACGATCTTTCGACTATTCTTTAGATTATTCTAACGGTATTTGCATTTTTACTGTGACATGTAATTCTGCTTTAGTCGATAGAAAATCTAAAACGTGAAGAAACTTGATGAGAGAAAATAATTGATGAGATCCAAGTAAACACAACGCATAGAACTAGTTTGCAGTTATGCGGATTTTGTTAAGGCCAAACAACAACATTAGGGCTTCTGGTTTCTCGACTTTTTTTATTTCTCGAGGCACGAGAATTCTCGAGCAGCACGGCTAGCACAAAACAGCGCGCGAGATAAAGTATCCGTCTTTATCAAATGAGTACAAACGAAAGAGACGGATAGTCTATATCTCGCGCGATATAGCTCGTGCACCGTCTTGTGCTAGCCGTGCAGGATTTCTCGACATTCTCGATGTTTAATTTCTTAATCAAACTTGATGATATTTTTATGATTTGGCCTCATTATGAATTAGACTGATAGAGGATATCAATTAAGGGGCTCGTAGTTCCTAATGACCTTCGTTCTGTAACTCTCCGTTTTCTTGTGTTTTTGTGGCTTATCGTATTAACAACAACGAGGTTTGATGATATAGTATCCCATATTTACTCCAAAAGTTCTCCAAGTCTTCAAGATGTGTGGGATCAAACTTTCGCAATTTTAGGCCAAAATATGGTTTTATGAACGTAAGTTTTGTGAAAATAAGTAATAAATAAAAATCTCTCTTACGTTGTTAGAGACGTCAATAAGGAAGAGTTATTAGTAGATTAACTGCATAAACAACATACTTAAACGTCATAGTGGCTTTCATATTTGTCTTTTACGAGTATGTTACTATTACACAAAAGACAAATATGAGATTCACAGGATAAGACAGCTAGCGATAGAGCTGGTTCCCACTTGTCGGATGTCGGGTCCGGAGTTTAATCGGATGTACCAGTGGCAGAATATTTTATATGAAGCTGTTCACATTTGTCGGACACCAATTTGTATGAGCCGCCGACACCCGATAAAAATCCGGATCCGACATCCGACAAGTGGGAACGAGCTCTTACGTGGAAAACAGGTAGCTAATTTGTTGTTTCGTTAAGAAATATTGCGTTTAAATACAATAGCTGACAGATAATTTATTGTTTATTAAAACATAACAATCCTGATATTCCTGATGGTAGTTGTTAATTTACTCTTACATCATATAAAAATATAATAACTAAAATAGCTTTCAAGTTTCGAAACAAAACGGTTTTAATGACTTTTTAATTTACTTTTTGTTATGATAATTTGATGTTTTACTACACGAGATACGTTACACTATGTTATAAATTGTAACAGGCATAGTGTAGACACTGTAGACCCGATTGCACTTATTTTACTAATTAAGGGTGCTTTAACGTGTCCACTAGCGTCACTCGTATATAATCGTGATTATTTAAATTTAACGACAGATATTGCAAAAGGAGGCCACTTTGTAATGTACTTTGTATTTAAGTATTCAAAAGGTACCTTTTGAATAAAACAACTAGTTTTTACGTTGCTGTATTCGTCGATCTATGAGTTCAAAAATAAAACGCCCGTTTTTACTTCTTACTTTTTTCATAAACAACAAACAGTAAGTTTTACCAACTGTACTCGGCTGGCCTGTATACAAAGTAAAGAAAGAGTAATACTAAATTACTTAACTTTTTCATAATTATGAGGTCTATCTATCAGTTCCTACACGTGCAACAGTAACGGTAACAGTTGTGTTAAAAAAATGACTAGTAGAATTAAATCAACTAAATTTTATTAATATTACACCGCTGACACGTTTTTCCTCGGTCATCAGAAGCTGAGGGACGCAGTGACACGCGCGCGTGAGACACATTATAGTACACGGGCTAGGCGCAAAAATCGTTAGTAATTTTCTCTCAAACGAAAACTTGTCCAGTGGTTAAGAAAGTTGTATTATTTATTTATTTGCTTCAGGCAACAAAGGAACCATATCAACATATCGAGGGGTGCGTTGTGAAACCCGAAAAGTCGCGTAAAGAGTTTTTTAAAATAGAATTCTGCGTAGCTTTAAAAAATGTTGAGTTTTTATTTCAACAAGCAATTATTTCGATTTATCGAGTTTCACTGCGCACCTGTCGATTATACCTTACAGACTAACATGCATATCAATACAAAAGTGATGCTTTGAAATTGTACATGTACACAATAAATAAATAAATAAACTAAATAAATGTAGGGAGGGCAGCGCAGGAAAAAAGCAAACATTTCAAAAAAGAGTCTTCTTGTTTATTCACAAAACAGTACTAAATAAAACCATCTTCCCGCTTTCAGCTCTACTTTCACACTGCGTCATCCGTCAACTCGTTCGCCATTCAAAACTAATTCAAACCTCATTCGAACGTTCCTTATTCATTATCTAGCAGCCAGCACCTTACACGGCTATCAAAACGTACCAATCCTACAAAAATATTATCAAAAGCTAACACACATTATTTAGGTGACATAACAGCGTGACTCGCCATTGCCCCGAAACCGCCGAAACACTACACCCTTCCAATTATGAAGAACTGTGTAGGTACGTCAGCTGGCAATCCGTTGGTGAATTTAGCAGCAACAGCCCCAAAGGCGTAAAAAAACAGTCATATCCATTGAAGCCATTATCAAATGATAGTTAACTCAATACCTTTAGGAAAACAATTACAAGCTTTAGGGCATCAGCTGAGGGGTTTTCCACATCGATACAACCGGCTGACGAATTTATTTATTCACAATAGCATAAAAAGTATCATCTCACAAAATTTAATGCAAGAGGTTTTTTTTTTACATTTTTATGTGACTGGAATCCCACTGTCCTACAACCAGCTGATGATATTTTATTTACTTAAGTTATTAGTTTAACTATTATCTGATACAAGTTTCATTCGAGAGGAAATTACTGATATTTTTACTGTTTGAGAGGCTGCTGCTATTCAACTCACCAACAGAATCGCAGCTGACTTTAATGGGGCTTAATAATATAACTTTCTTAACCATTCTACAAGTTATAGTCCGAGAGGTAATTGTTCATTGAAATCTGTTACTGGCCAGTGGTCTATTAAGGATGCGCCCATGGTATTAATTTCTCGAGTTCTCGAAGCATTCAGATTTTTTCCCGTCTCGACTAAGGGCTAATTTCTGGAAAGAGAGCGGAAACCCTAATATTACATATCGAAAACAATATTGTCCTCAGAAAAGATGCTATCCTGTAGTATACTATACATGAGAAAGTTTAGGTGTGTTATCGAAATGACAGAACGGATACGAGTCCAAATGGAATCCCGTAAATAGACACCTAGATTAAATCATAGGATATTTTATATCCCACAAACCATCTCCTAAAACACTGGAATTAGTTAGTCGCAAACAAATAATATTTATGTTCCTCATTTGTATGATATTTTCATAATACCTATGACTAATACCCAAAGAGGTTTAGGGTAGGGTAGTCACAAGCATTATGAAAAAAACCTGCAGTTAAGCAAGTAGATTTGCACAGTGATAGTAGGAACCAAAATAAGGTCAAAAGAACAAATAAGAATACAAAAAAGCTAAAATTTTCGCTGGTCTTTTTCGTTTTTATTTTTAATAGTTTAGTAAGATGGCCGTTGGGGTGGAAAGGTTCTCGAGTGGTGACCACGTACTGATAGGCGCTACGGCGCTGCGTGGGTTAGCTCCCCACAAGGTGGACTGGTGACCTAGTAAGGGAGTCCGCTAAATGCGGGTGGCGCAGGACCGCTCATTGTGGCACTGGGCACACTTTAGTGGAGGCCTATGTCCAGCTGTAGACGTCCATCGGCTGATATGATGATGATGATGATGATGATATGTTTAGTAGATCAGAAATTTTTCTTTCTATAGACTAATTAATTGTCAAAATTTCTACTTATACCAGTTTTCTCATAAGGCCTACGTGTATGCCTATGTTAAGATTGCTGATTGTCAGCCGATTGTCCGTTTAAGATTGCATCATATTATAAATTACAACTACTGGTACCACCAAAGCTTTTTTTAGAGGCGATTTAGATTCTACGAATGTTTTTTTTTTATGACATAGGTGGCAAACGAGCAGACGAATCGCCTGATGGTAAGCGATTAGCGCCGCCCATGGACACTCGCAACACCAGAGGGGTTGTAGGCAAGATTCCAAGGTATGAATTACAGTAAAGTTACAGTTTATGTGTAAGTAATAAATATCAAGCAATGGATGGATTCACCTTAATGCCTATTACATATTAATTAGTACCTTACAATGCTAACTAAAATTAAAAGAATATATATGTTTACGGATTATGTTTACGGCACTTCAATTGCATACAGGTCATCGTATTAATTAGTTTATGTGAATACATTATTTGCCATTCTTGCATTATACTATTATACCTACTTATTATTTATTTACATGTGACTGGTTAAGTACTTTCCCATATTTTATGGTTCCGTAGCCAAATTGGCGAAAACGGAACCCTTTAAGTTTCGTCATGTCTGTCCGTGCATCCGTATGTTACAACCGATTTACTCGGAGACTATAAGCACTACAGTTATGAAATTTAGTAGGAAGATGTATTCTATGAACCGCTACAGAAAAATGATGTGAAATCAGGATGGAAATCAGGAAAAATATAAAATTAAGAGGGCACCCCATTCATGTAAATACTACGCGTCATGATAATAAAGGATGATTCACAGTAAGCCGTTCCGTGTCCGGGCCGGCCCGTTTTCTTCTAGAGAAATACGCCGGCCGTTGTGATTGCTGTCATAGAAAACGGACCGGCCCGGACACGGAACGGTCTTTTGTGAATCATCCTTAATACGTGTCAACTAATTAAGGATGATTCACAGTATTTTCTATGACAGCAAATGCAACGGCTGGCGTATGTCTCTAGAAGAAATCGGGCCGGCCCGGACACGGAACGGCCTACTGTGAATCATCCGTTACTCGTATATACTGCTTTTCTTAAAAATGCAATGGAAACTGAAAATTATAAGAAAAATCCAAATAAAATTCTAGTATTCAGTAATAAGAACACCCGCTGCAGCGGCCCGGCCCTACCGGCGCACCGGCGCGCCCCCGAAACCAAAGACGGTTACTTTGCCGGCCTAGGCCTCAAATTTAAATAAAAATCCTTCACAGACATGGGCCATTCGTTTCGCCGCACCCGACACGTGATATTCGGCAGCCTATATAAAGAACATAAGGTCAATATTTTATTGCATATTTTAGAAAAATATATATTACCGTTCAATGGCGGCCGCAAATATAGGTATTCGCATGAGTTGCGTGCCCATACCGACCCACTGCGAGCCCATGCCGCTGTATACGAACCAGAGCGGTCGTTGATCATCAACATCATCATAGTAATCGGCGTTTTCCCGATGAGTTATTGTTTCGCTCTTTTCATTTGTCGCTGTAAGGTGTTTGGAATTAAATATGTGCCTATGAAAAAGACTTAGGCTGGGTTGTACCAACTTACGATCACAGACCGTTCAACGTTAAATATGGCGCCGGCAGCTGTCATCCCATAAAAACTTGTCAAACTTTCCATAAATTCAAATTTTAATGAACACCGCTTACGATTACAGACGGTTTGGTGCAACCCAGCCTAAGACTACTAGTTAAATCATATTCTGAAATATTCTGCATTATTATACAAGTCAACCCGGGACCCAGGTATGTCCTAAAACTACGACCAAGACCACCGTGGGATGGGCAGCAGCATCCCTGGAGTGCGGTGGAGATATTGCGATCGCCAACCCGCATGCCAAGCGTGGCGATTATGGCATTTACCTCCCATGAAATTGGGGGAGGCCTATGTCCAGCAGTGGACGTCTTTGGGCTGATATGGTGGTGGTGGATACAAGTCAACCGTGAAATACATACTTATATAGATAAATACATATAAAACATCCAAGACCCACGAACAAAATCCATGCTAAATGCACAAATAATGCCCTGCCCTGGGATTCGAAGCCGGGACCTCTAGCTTCGGAGGCACTGTCACTACTAACTAGGCTAAAGAGACCATCAACATTATAAGAAACATATTAAACAAAAAATATCCACGATAATTGAATAAATTATATTTTTTCTTATCATAATACACATAATACAGGTACTTTTACAAAGTTATTTAGTATGGTTTACTTACGAAATCAAAAGTGTTAAAAATTTAGTTTTTTGATTTACTTATTTTTTAACATTGACGCGGAGCCTTAAAATGTTTAATTCTTTTAATTTTAACTATAACTAACAATACTTTAAATCATAGAAAAACAAAATTACAGTTATCGAATTATGTCCAGGTTTCGCTAATTTTATGCGCCTAACATATTTGAAGGACATACCCACTAATTAGGTACAGTCTAAAAACATCTGATATCTCGCCAATTCTACCAAAAGCCAACAACCCATATTCTGAAGCGGTCAGATGAATACAAAACTTACAAAGTATTCCAAATCCTCGTGCCAAGGCCAAGTGTACATTTATACGATATTTATGAATGTTATGTAATAAGGCAATTTCTTCAGCATCTAATCTTCGTGTTTTTAGATGGTCTATTTGTGTACTGCTCACTCTATGCGACCAGATACAGTTACTAGATACGGTATCTCCGAGTGATAGCGGGAAAGGTCCTGAAATATTGAAGTAGAACAGAACTATATTCAGTTCTGAAGACCCTGTGTCCTGTGTGTTAATAATATTTTAGACCACAAAAAAGTTATCTCCTTTTTATGGTAGCCAACTACAAGTGGGAATTGTTAACAACATCCCGTGTTTTCTAGATAGGCGTTTAACTATGCATTATTACCATCCCTCCCCCCCTTTTTTCTGAAACTTTAATTTTGAAAAACAATACACAAAAAAGTCCTTTATCTATAGATTACAAGAAAACCCATGAGAAGTCGTAAGCTTTAATAGTTTGTGAGATATCGTTGAAAAACTACGATGCTCAAACAAAATGGTGTAAGTCCCCTATAAAGTTACGACCTTCTTTGATTCAAAGTACAGGATAGTAGTATTTTAATCTGAATAAATAGTAGTGTAGTAGTTATGGAACCCTTTCTTGTGCGTAGTCCGACATGCACTTGTCGGGTTTTTAATTTTCGAAATTATCGGAAGTAGGTTTTTTTTATTAAAAATATTTATATTAAAATTTATAATGAGATCTGCGTATGGTTTAGAGTGCAAGTAGGTAAATAATTTTCAATGAATTGTGTATATTAATAAGTATTTTAACTGTAATTGTGACAGTTAATAAATCAATGTCTTAACTTTTCCTTCGAATTCTTGCGACGAGTAAGTTTTCATCGTTCGCTTAAATAAGTTTAGTTATTTGTCCAGAAGTTTGGTTTGAAAGTAAACTTAACTAAAATCGGAGATGTGATCAAATTTACTTACTCTGCAGAGGCATAAAAGGATATTGTGTTGTTGCCAATAAAACAACGTTATAAAAGCGTATAAAAATACAAAGTTTTAATGTAAAAGAAACGGCTTATAAAATAAATTATTCTGCAAAAGTCTTCGATAGCTTGTCGATCACGATCTTAGTCCTCTCCGTCAAATATTGGTCAACTTGCCCAAGTATTTTCACGAAATGCAACATTTTTTGGACTCCTTTTTTAAACTGCTCCATTTTCTCTGCACTTGTGGGCTCTTCATACGAATCCCTATATGTTTTGAAGACCATTGACGATCCTAATATTGGAGCTTTTAATGGTCTGTTGACTGGTAAATCTAATCGTGGGACTTTAATCGTTGGGATTCGTAATTTTGGCTTGTTGATTCGCGATAAACCGAGCTTTGGTATGTAGCCTTTAGGCGGGGCGATGGCTACGGGTGCTTGAGTGTCCCCAAAACCCTCTTGATCCATGTCATCCATCACAACGAATCTTCCGTTTTGTACTGCCTTTGGGATGGCATTGTGGATAAGGTCGCAGAATGAGTTTACATCAAATGAGCCCTTACTTTGAGATTCTGCTGATTTTGTTTTCGTGATGGAACGCAGGATTGGTGAATCCTGGAATACAAAAGTAAATGTTGTTTTTAATAATTACACAACAATAGTTTAAGGAGAGAAGGAGTGTTCGCGACCCAGAGGTGCCCTCATACCGCGTGCGGTATTCGAGGTTAAGCAACGTACTTTAAAGGCTGGTTGCACCAACTTACAATTACCCATATAAACTTTCCATACAATCGGTTTTGCATGAACACCGCTTACGATTACAGGCAGTTTGGTGCAATCCACCCTAAGCCATTGATCCCGGCTGCTATGACAGCAATTGTCAAGCTAAATTAGAGGCCTTCGGGAGACTTGATAACTTCCAGTAAGGTCTAGCTTCTCCCTTGCGTTGGTAGATCAGATGGCTGTCGCTTCCGTGAAAACGAAGTGCCTACGCCAATTCTTATGATTAGCTAGTGGCCCCGAACATCTTTCAGGATACAACTGTAGTGGGATACCAATATGATGATGATGATGACACAGACATAGTTTAGTGTAGACATACTTTTTTTGGGTATGTAAAAAGGTTCAAACGCTAGCATCATATATCATAATTTGCAAGAAATTGATGCCTACTTTTTTTTTTTTTTTAATGTTGTTTATTTCGGGAAGTCAATGGTCGATAGCCACACTTTTCTTCCATGACATGTATCTGAATTTATGTAGTTATTTATAATTTATGTTTATTTGCATTGATTTATATCACTGTTATATAAGTGATTTGAAAGGAAAACCACTGAGTTCGATTTGGTTTGTACCCTAATCTGGCAACAATGGAGCAATACATATTTTAGGAAAGAGGGATGTATTTAAATATTTTTGAATAACTCTTGTGTAAAGTTTGTGTTTTACTTACGCGCTCTCTTGAACCACAGTTGATGGTAACTCGTAGAGGTGAAGGCGCTGCGGCCGCCACCTGAAAAACCACCAGCACTTATGATATCCGAGCACCATACAAAACGCTAAACTGCAAGTGCAACGTTACTCATCGGTTCCACGGTCGCGAAATGTCAGCATTTTCTATCTATGGCTACTTTCAGGTTGATAAGCAATAAAACAAGACAAATATATTAACCTCAAATAAAGCAATAACAACCGCTATTCGATACATTTTATCCAAACCTGCACTCGGTTCATGTTAGTCTGAGGAGCGGCACGTTTTCACATCTCGGCGCAGCGTCAGCAAATCGGAAGCCGTTCTTACGCGACCCACTTCTTGTTGCCTCCGCAAGGTCAATTACACAACTAACCGAATCATTTACACATTTGTATCTCCTGTGTCTTATCGATATTACGTGTCTTTGTCCCAAGTGATCCTCATTAAATGTGTAGTAGATTAGTTGACGATGCAGTGGATAACGCGCAGCTGCTATGCCGGCAGTCTTTTGTTTTATTTGATTGCAAAGTTTTACTTTGAAAATGAAATTAGGAAGGCATCCGATTGTGATGCTGCTGGTGGCCTGCGCAGTTGTTGTGACTGTGACAGAGGTTGGTACCTACTTAGTTTCCTACATGATATATCGACTATGTAACAAACATGTGATTCATAAAATGACAGCGACAGTACCAGACTGAGAGCCAGATTATGGTAAAACTTAAAATTTTACCATAATGTGTATCTTAAAGGAGCCTGGGGTCCTCTTTGACATCTAATTTCTAGATTTGGCGTGGGCACTAGTTTTAAGAAAGCGACTGATATCTGGCCTTCCAACCCAGAGGAAAAACCAGGCCTCATGTTAAATATCAAATGATAAGTTGTACCGACATTCAATTCAATTTGCTTTATGTGTGTGAAACACATAAGTTTACAGTATTAACACCAAAGTCTTATGCGGTAGTTAAATTAAATATTCTACTTATTAGGTAATAAAGTGACTAATAAAATATGAACAAAATAACAACGATTATATAACAATATTATGGCACAACTTTAAACATAACTATTAGGATATTAATTTTAATACTTTTGTGCAAAATATAAGCGTTTTTGTATAAAATATAATATTACAAAAAAAAAAGATAAAATTCATTCCTATATACCTAATAGTCGAGCAAAATATTTAATATTTATGTATGTTATTTGACATTTAATATGATTATGATTACTTTTTCAGGGAAGTCGACTAGTGCGGGCTTCACTGTTTAAACCAGAGACTTGGGACTGTTTCACCAGCAGGGCAGAAGATCGCCCCTTTGCCTATCCACTCATCGCGCAGTTTGTGAAGCTCAAAGACATGGCAGTGCGTGGCTTTAAAAGTATTATGAACTTTGCTAAGGAATACAAACTTGAGTATAAATAGACCCATAATGGCTATAGGGGATAAAAAAATACGTTAATTTACGAAGGTTCGTTACAGTCCCTTTTGTAGTAATTGTAATTTGCCTACGCAAATACAATTACTACAAAATAATTAATATTATTTATTGTAATTTATATTGTTAATCACCTTATTTATTTCTTTTTCTTAGGTTAGATTTTTTACAATAAATTTATCAAATGTAAAATATAAAAATACACGTACAAAGTATAAAAGCATTATAAAAAACCTAACCTAGAGTATGTTCCTCGGTTTTGCGAAGAAAGAAGACTTGGTTGTGCGTAATATAGAGCTACGAGTAGGTAGGTATTAAAAACATTAAGCGTAGTTTTATTTTTATACTATCGAACGACATTGTTATAAATTTTAAGTGTTAATAAAAACAATATGAGGATATATAAATATATTTTCTTTATTGTGCCATCCTTACAATGTAATCATTAAATTATACCTATTTTAAAAATACTGAATAAATTATACTGGTCTTCTGAACTTTGTTTCCTCTCTGTTTTCTAGTGAACGTAATTTGCCTCCATTCAAATCGATAATAACCTTGTCCTTCAAGAACATATTTTCATGCAGTTGCCATTTTTCGCAATAATATAACAACTATAACAAACTTAGTGGCCGCCGCAGAACAGACCCGCGCATGCGTCGGATGAGCGCTGCAAAAACAAATATTTATAACTATGTAATTTGAAATAAATAAGTTACTTTAGTAACAGTTTTTTAAACCTATAAAACTCAGGAGTTGTCAAGGAACCTTTAATTTTTAGGTTTAGCAGATCCTTTAAAATTTTGCGTTTTATTCCTTTATCTGTTATTGGTAGTTTGATGGTACCTAATGTTTTCTCCAGCGGAGATTTCCCCAGAATTGGTACTTTGAGCGGGTGTAAAGGCGAGAATATCGGCAGCCTTGGAGTTCCGAGTAATGGAGGTGGCATAAACGGTAGTAATGTCGGCATTATGGGAGGTATTACCGGAAAGAGCGGTAGATGGGGTATAACGGGCGGTAAATGTGGTATTACGGATGGTATACGCGGTAACAAAAGTGGAGGTGGTATTAGTGGAAGCGAAGGTATTAACGGAGATCTTTTCAATTTCGAAGACTTTATGAGCTTAGGTGGAGGCTTAGCAGGCAATTTTGGTAAAGGTTTTGGGGGCAACGTGGCTAAACAAGGAAGTTTCGGTAATTTGGGTACAGGATTTGGTAAGCTTTTTGTACCAGGAAGTTTTGGCAATCCAGGATTGACATTAATGATGACTGGCGAGTGGTGTGATACTTTTCGAACCACTAGGGGTGCCCCGGATTTTTTCAAGTCTCCAGCGATAAGGCCAAGGTTTATGCCCTGAGATGCATGTATCTGAAAAATGTCAATAACGCTTGGTAAATAATAATAAGAACACTAAGTCAAAAATCTAGGTCAGAAAACCTTTGTTGTAAAAAAATATAGGCTAGCCCTCTTAATTTTAGTATAACTTATACTTAGTTAAGTAGCTATAAAAACACCAGCGTTTTAGCTAAACTGGGTTTTGACGGACGTTTATGAATAATGAGATTAATGACATTTTAGTGAACGCCGGTAATACTTACAAACATAAGAAAACACAGAAGGATTGTTAGTTTACTAATGCATTTTACGTCAAGCCTGGTAACTTCCATTTCTGGATTTGAATTAAGCCGGCTTCCGACTCGACTGCTTTATATTAAAAGTTTCTTTTCAAAAGATTACGTTTGTTATCAGATCTGTTTTCGATAAAACACGTTACACAACAACAAAAGGTTTTATTGTGCAAACGTATTGGCGTATTGTGTATTCGACGTCGTGCCATTGTTAGTAAGGAATTAGGTATATGATTGATTTTGATAACAAGCACGCTGCGCATAAACACTTCAGTATAGATAATTTTTAAGAAAAAAAACCGACTTCAATGGGGGAGGCCGGTGAAAGATTATTATACTTAGATGGTGCACTCTTACATTCCATACAATAAAATAAAAATGGCTATAAGTATGTTTATAATGGTAGAAGACTAAGTACCCTCAATTCCTCATGGAATCATGGAAAAACCTTGCTTGCTTGACAAACAAAACGAAGAGAACAAATCGCCAAACTTGAACTACGCGTCGTTAAAGAGTTCCGTTCTGATCATCATCAGCAGTTCCACTTCATCAAATGTCACTTTTATGAATGAAAATGTTTGATTAGTTCATGCAAATACTAAAATTACTATTTGTGTGCCTTTCACATTTGAGTAGTTCCCTCGATTCCTAATGGATCCCATCATCAGAACTCGAGCATGACAAAAATCAATCGTGAAAATAGAACTTGCTTAACAAACACAGCTAGAAGGACAAATCGCCAAACGTGAACTTTTCGTCGTTGAAGAGTTCTGTTCTGATCATAATCAGCAGTTCCACTTCATCAAATGTCACATTTTTGTATGATAATGCTCGATTTGTTGATAAAAACACAAAAAACACTATATGTTTGCCTTTAAGATTTGAGGAGTTCCCTCAATTCCTCATGGATCCCATCATCAGAAATCGAGCATGACAAAAATTAATCGTGAAGATAGAACTTGCTTGACAAACACAGCTAGGAGGACAAATCGCCAAACGTGAACTTTTCGTCGTTGAAGAGTTCTGTTCTGATCATCATCAGCAGTTCCACTTCGTCAAATGTCACATTTTTTAATGAAAATGCTCGATTTGTTAATAAAACACAAAAATCACTATATGTTTGCCTTTAAGATTTGAGGAGTTCCCTCAATTTCTCATTGGTCGCACGTCAAATACATGTAAAAATATTAAAATTATTTTATTTTGTGTGCTTTATTACTGCTATTCATATATACTGGATTTAATTATACATCTTTTTCCGTCTTTTAATAATTTTATTTCATTACCTGCGTGCAATACATGCTTAACGTTACTCTGCTTGCATTTAGTCCGACGGTTGGGACGGCGATCATTTGTCGGACGCGGCAGCTTATGACCATCCGCCCGTTGGACTGTAGCCGCTAATTGTGGCCGCCCGGCTGGAAAATTTTCCAGAGACTCCAGAGCGCACTGCCGCATGCGCCCGGAACTCCGCCACTACAGGAGTGACAGTTGCTATTTGTCAGTTCTTTTTCTCAACTTTTATGTTTATGTACATTTTGCTTAAATTAATATTGATTTTTCTTGTTATATCAGTGAAGTGTCAGTGTTCTTTATTTATTATGCAGTGTTTTTCTATCATCTGTTAGTATTTTCGAGTATTCTTAACTTTTTATCCATTTCTAGTTTTAATGAGTTCGCAGCCCTGTATTGCTTCAGTGGAGCTCCTGAAATGTCCTCTATGTGTTGATAATAAATTTTATAAAGGAAATCGGGGTCTGGCCATCCACACAGCCCGCCGGCATGCTATTCGGGTAGCCGTCGATCCACCTCTGCCCAGCGCTTCCCAACCCGCGCCCACAACTAGCAGAGATGTTCATTTCAATAGTTCCGCTTCATTCGCTGTAAAATTAGGAACTTTAAAGAAAAATGTTCAAATTATAAGAAGAATACCACGCGGTGCGCGCAGAGCTGTAGCCAACAGTCTCGCGGAATGTGTCGCCAAAGTTGTCTCAGAAAATTCTTTTCTGGCTTGGGAACGCCTGTTCACATTCTCTTTCTCCGTTCTCCACGTAATCAAGTCAAACAAAGACTCCTTGACCAAACAGATAAATGATAATTCCTCTTCAGTTTCTGCTTTGTCCGATATTCTACTAAATAGTTCCTTGGTTAATTCAGATTTCAATTCTCGTCATTATTCCAAAATAAAATTAATAGAAAATAAAGTCTCAGAAGGGAATGTGGGTGGAGCTGCTCGCCTCCTTTTTTCCAATGATGACTTGGCGGCACATTCTAGCTAAACTTTCGCCGCTCTCCGTGAAAAACACCCGGTCCTTTCAGCCCCCGCTCAGTTACCTCCTTCTTCAGAAGATGCCATTGAGACTGTTTCTGAAGACGCTGTGCGTCTAGCCTTGCTATCGTTCCCGAATGGTTCAGCGGGATTTGGATGGTCTATCTCCTCAACATCTAAAGGATTTGACCACCTCGCCTTCCGGGGATGCGAGTTCGGCTCTACTTAAAGAGTTGACGGGTCTAATCAACCTTATGTTATCGGGTCGTGTGAGTGCCGAAATTATCCCGCTCCTTTACGGCGCAAATTTAGTAGCTTTAGGCAAAAAAGATGGTGGAATCCGGCCGATTGCTATCGGTTGCACTTTTAGGCGTTTGGCATCAAAACTTTGCTGTCGTACTTTTAATGAGAGGCTAACTAAAATCTTCAAGCCTTGACAGCTGGGTTTTGGCGTCAAGGGCGGCTGTGAAGCTGCAGTACACTCTGCGCGCACTTTTCTGAATCGCCCGGACTATAAAGTTTTTGTGAAAATAGACGTAAAACATGCTTTCAATTCAGTTGACCGTGGTGCCCTCCTACCGGAAGTACAAAAACATCTCCCTGAGGCTTATGGCTATTTATGGCAATGTTACGGGGCTCAATCAAAATTATTGTTTGGTGAAAACATTATCTCATCAAGTACGGGTTGCCAGCAGGGGGACCCGCTTGGGCCCGCTTTTTTTAGTTTAGCCATCAATCCAATTATAAGCAATCTAATTTCTAAATTCAATCTATGGTATCTAGACGACGGCTCCCTCGGCGGTGGAGCTGAAACTGTGCTACAAGATTTACAGCTAATAATAGATAAATTTACAGATATAGGCCTCTCTCTAAATTACACTAAATGTGAAATTTATTTGCCCAATCATAGAAATGCCCAACCCCAGCATAGAAAAATTGAAATACTTACTAATTTTAACGCCTTATTACCAAATATCTCTGTCCATTCTAATACTTCACTTACACTTTTAGGATCTCCTATTTTTGACGAAGCTATCCGCCCAATCATTGACTGCAAATTAAACCTTTTCAATTCTACGGCAAACCTCCTTTTTGATATAAATCCTCATATTGCCCGTTTTATTATACGTTTTTGTCTTTTTACTCCAAAATTCATGTATTTGCTTCGCAGTTGTCCGATGTGGAAGTTTCCATCAATCCTGTCATCTATCGATGATTCAATTCAGGTAACGCTTTCTAAAATTCTTAATGTACATTTTGAGATTCGCCAGTGGACCCAAGCGGTTCTTCCTATCAGATTTGGTGGTCTGGGTGTTCGCTCTGCCCACAGCGTCGCACTACCGGCTTTTTTGGCCTCCATCCATGGCTCTGTCAGTGTCATTTTACAACATCCTCTGATTCCTGACGACGATTTAGCGGACCTGAAGGTGGCCAGGGAAGCCTGGTCTGATTCGTGCCCGGGTGCGGACATTCCAGTCACTAAACATATTCAGAGGGCCTGGGACTCCCCTCGCCTCAAGGCAACCCATACTTCCCTTATTGAAAGTAGTCCGGACGATTCAGATCGTGCCCGTCTCCTTGCGGTTTCCGCACCAGAATCAGGCCACTGGCTTCGGGCTCTTCCATCTCGTCAAATAGGCACGGTTTTGGACCCAAAGCTGCCTAAGAATAGCGGTTTACTTGAGGCTCGGTTCCAAAATTTGTGTTGCCCACACATGTGGCTGCGGCAAAAAAGTGGATCAGCTGGGTCAACACGGCCTATCATGCGCAAGGAGCGCCGGTCGTCTATTCCGACACGGTACCATTAACGACTTCATCCGCCGGTCGCTTGTCACCGCCTCTGTGCCTGCGATTTTAGAGCCCGTAGGTATGGTCAGGGATGATGGCAAGCGCCCCGACGGAGCTACATTGGTACCGCGGAAACTGGGTCGGGTCCTTGTGTGGGACGCAACTTGCGTAGACACTTTCGCCCAGTTCCACATTCAAGGGACCCGCTCACAGGCCGGCGCTGCAGCTGAACAGGCCCAATGTCTCAAGCGCCGCAAATACTCGTCATTGCTTAGTGAGTTCGAGTTTGCTGCGCTCGCTGTGGAGACATTGGGTCCCTGGTCTGATGACATGAAGTAATTTATTAGGGCCTTATCGAAGCGGCTGATCCACACCTCAGGCGATCCCAGGGCTGGCGCTTACCTCTCTCAACGAATCGCTCTAGCAATTCAGAGAGGTAATGCTGCTAGCGTAATGGGGACCATGCCGCAGGGAGACCTGTTCGACGGGGTGTTCTTCTTATAAGGTTAGGTTATTTTAGGTATTTTTTTTTTGTATTTAATTCTATTTACTTATGAAAAAGGTTGTATTTACTATTAATCCTTTCTAGTCATGTATAATATTAGTTTTGTTTTAAAAATCTTGTTATTATCACCTTTGCATGTATTTTTTGTTATGTAAACATGGACCAACTTGGATATATATACTTACAATCAAAAAAAGAATTTTCCAAATCGGTTATGAAATGACGGAGTTATGGAGTAACAAACATTAAAAAACAAAAAACTAAAAAAACATACTACTGAATTGATAACCTCCTCTTTTGAAATCTTGAAGTCGGTTAAAAAGCAGTGCTAGTTCGTGGACTTGGTGGTAGTTCAAGTGGGCGACTCTTAATCTCGAATTCAGGGGTACAATTCTGGCTTGTACCTACTATGTTATTGGAACTTATGTAGGTACGGAATATCATTTTCTCAAACATGCAATGAAATATTGATGTTATGTTCCTTATAATAGGCTGCGAAGTATGACGTTTGAGGTGCGGCTAGGACAAGAGGTCGTTAATGGAATTACATACAAATCTTGCAGGCATCGGCCGGCAAAGTTCTCTTTTTTAATTTCCATTCCACATAAATTTGTGGCACGGGCATCATGACATTCTGCCACTATGCGTATTAAAAATAAAACTTTGATTTTTTGTTGTTTATTTCATTGCATGTTTGAGAAAAGCCCTATACATACCTCGGCGGGAAATATGGTGGCCCGCCTCAGACCTATCCGGCCTCGCTTCGCTGGCCGTCTACATGTCTTCGTCCGGCAGCCCCTTTCGTCCCGGCCTCTGTAGTAATGTACTATTAATATCATTTTCTACTTTTGTAGGAAACGTTACGATTTTTACACACAAAGACTGGCAAACAATCTCCTCTCCTCCTCCGACTCTAGATAAAATCACAATCGCGTTGCTGACCCATTATTGACTTGAGGATTCGTCGTTTTGACAGCTAAAGACATACAATCAGCATCATAAACATATATTCTAATACTTTATTGCTTGGATTCAACACAGGGCATCCTCGGGAGTTCTGGCACTTCTGGCGACCTTACTCACCCTCAGGAACACAAGACCACATATGAACCTAAAGAGCAAGTAGCCAAGTAGTGGTGTTTTTATGGCTCAGGTCTTCTATAAGGTGGAGTCGGGCTGCTCAAAATATGAGCAAATTAATGTACCGCTATAGTAATAATAATAATAATATGAGGCGTAAGGATGTGACGACCCCATCGCCCACTGGGTTTCAGTTGTTTGGGTGGGCCCAGCCGTTAGTCCATCATATTCCATTTAGATTCCAACCAATAGTCCCTGTACACCCTGGCGGGTGATGTCTCTTTGTGCTTCCCATGATACGGGCACGAACAACATCCGCTCAGTGCACCTCTTGCATTTTATTAAATTGTCAAAAGGGCATCTACGTGTTGGCTATGTATGTGGTACTCCTTTGGTACTTCGGCTCCGCGCATCGCACGCTTCCCAAAGGTCCGGGACACCATTGTCCCGTGAGCGAAAAATACATAAAATAATAATAATAATTAACATTTATTCTCGTACTCAGGCAACAAAGGCCCATAAAAATACGTTATAACATACATAATATACATAAAATTATATTAATGGCGAACATACATACAATTATATTATTAAAAACATTACTAATAACATTATTATGGCCACAAAACAGCGTGGCTCCGTTGCGTCGTTTAACTCCAGTGTAGGATTCGGTAGGTTGCCCGGGAACCGCTGAAATACGACACCCTTCAGCCAGAAGTCAGCACACGCCATGGTTTCCTGCAGTGGCCCTGGCACGCGCAATGCAAACGAGCTGAAGTGCACGTAGTCATCAGCCGTGGCGGTGTAATGTAGGCGCAACACATTCAATTCAATTCAATTTGTTTTATTTCGCACACATAAGTTTACAGTATTAACACCAAAGTCTTATGCGGTAGTTAAATTAAATATTCTACTTATTAGTTACTAAACTGACTAATAAAATATGAACAAAATAACAACAATTATATAACAATATTATGGCACAACTTTAAACATAACTAGGATATTAATTTTAATACTTTTCTGCAAAATATTCCAATGCTATCGGCAAATACATCTACATCATTATCGTCCTGTAAGATATGGTTCAGGGCAGTGCGTGCTCGAGCAGTGGGAGCGTTCGCTCCGCGCCTTGTCCGCGCGCCGGACACCGCGAACAGGCGCCGCGGCCGCCGTGCTGCCACCGCGCCGCCCGCGCCGCCCGCGGAGCCGACCGCCGGCCCACTGGCTCGCGGCACCGCAAGACTCATTTGCTCCAGTACGGACGCATTGTCCACTTTATTATTGAGCAATTGATAGTAGTGCACCATATGCAGTAGTTTTCGCCGAGTCTCGAGTGTATTAAGTCCTAGCATTCCCGAAACGAAAAGCGATGGGTACAAATGCGGGTAATATCCGTATAGCCGTTTGTACATGTACCTGGCAAACTTTTTTTGTATTCTCTCCAGCAACAGTGACCTTGCTGGGTGTGACCAGTTGGCTACCCGCAGACCAGAATTAACCGGCTCAGCTGTATCGCAGTAACTCTACCCTACCCTCATCAGCTATGTCCTACCTCTCTTAAATTGAGCGCTTCCATACTTTGGAAGGCACATCTAGTGGTTGATTCGGGTTGTTGTGCCATATAGCAGCAGTAATAAGGGCGTATGAAGACTTGAAAACTTCTGGCAGTTAAGTCACCCACTTACTTGAGGATGATGGGGAAACTCCCAACCCCAACAGTGTCTAGTTTCCCCTCTGAGTCGAAGGATCAGACGGCTGTTGCTTCCGCAAAAACTATTGGTTACACCATTTAGGCTGACCCCGGATTCTTTTTAGGATATAACCCGTATAACGCTAAGATTAGGATGAGGAAGAAAATCAAATTGAATTATAGGAACTGCCAATCGTCAATTGAAATATTGAAATTTTCAATACTATATGTAGTGCTTGGCCTCGGTCTTAGCGTTTCTCGTACGAACGTATTCCGACCAAATCGGAGACATTCTGCAGAAAGGCCAGGTCAAGAGTATCCTAAATTGGCGCGCATGCATTGAAGAATGTTATGAGAATTCATGAAGCGAAAGTTGTATGTCAGTATTCAGTATCGTAGCAAATGGAAATCCGTGATCTCTGCCTGCCCCTCTGGGAAACGGGCGTGATTACATGCATGCATGTATGTTACATATTAACAAATATACAAGGGTACGAAAACAGTTTTGAGATGGTACATATACAAAGAATTTGACTTCCTTCATTTTAAGTTTGGTGGAAAAATAATAACTGGTATGGTCTGCTTGATAAAAATAGTTCCCATTCTATTACATCTAATGTAATAATTAATTATGCAGCAGGGAAATGTGGCCAGCCTTATGGGCATCCTCCCCAGAGGCAGCGACCTCGGGGAATGTATATAGTAATTATAACCTATAATTAATTGAATATTGGAATGTCAAAATATCTGATGATATTTTTACGTTGGTCGGTGGCAAGCAAGCTTTATGGCCCGCCTGATGGTAAGCGTTAACCGCAGCCTATGGACGCCTGCAACTCCATAAGTGTCACTTGCGCGTTGCCGACCCTAAACGTTTAGTACGCTTCTAAGCATGCATATTATATTTCTAAATATTAATGTAACTACTAATTGAAGTTGGGTTGCGTAATTTCCACGAACTCGTGCGTGAACATAAAAAGAGTGCCTAATTGAAAATCATTACTTTAAATTAGGCTCTATTACAAACCAGTCACAATTTATCTAATTGAACCAAATATCAATGTGAAACGTTACCGCTAACAATACATAGGGGAAGATTTATCTTGTATTAGAATACAACAGCATCGAACTCGTCGATGTAATCCAACAATTGGATGCTTACTCAATTAAACGTAGCTTATTATTACGTCAGTTTTTATAAGTTCTACGCTATAATCAACACGTTCGATCTTATCATAGGATAGCTTAAGCAACGCTTCCCAGGATCGAAGCCCTATCGATATACAGTCGCTATCACATTGCTACTATCAATAATATACGAAATAACCGCCGCATATCTTTATAAACGATACGGGGGAAAACATTTATTCATAAATAAACGCGGATTGTATTAGAGAAGTCGCCAAAATGGGGGGACACATTTTTTGGTCCTCCCTAGGGATCTTGCTTTTAACGAGCTATGTTCACGCTTGCTGCGATGAGAAAGGATTATGTCTGGTAAATTGTTTATGATCGAAGCTCTTTCGTCTTGCTGGCTTGATATGTCAACACGGACTAACATTATGGATTATGGAAATCCCCTTTTCACCCAACAAAATGACCTGATATTAATGTTATTGTATCATTTCAGCTTGAGACCCTTAAGGAACTAAAAGAATGCAAAAAGGCCGCGCTTGCGTCGTAAGTACATTTGCCATAAAATAAACAATATATATAATATATTTCACAGATTAATCAATATATTTATATTTTTCAGGTTATTCAAGCCATGTCTCAGCAAGAAGCTCCTTCTTGGTATGTATCACGACGTTTCCAAAAGCTCATTACATACTTCTTCAAACGCCGATATGTGTCCAACTGTACGGTACTTCACCGAGTTGTCTCTATCTTTTTTCATAAGTGTCATTTTGTACATCTTTCACTCAAGACGTGCCCCGCCGAATAATTAATATTTGTATTTTATTTCAGATGATCTGGATCAGCCGCCGACAATTCTGTTGATGCCAGCTGGCGCGCCACCGCCACCCACATCGCCACTTCTGCTACCTGCCCCAGCACCTCCGCCACTTCTGTATGCTTCGGCTCCTCCGCCGATGCCATATGCCTTGCCCCCTCCGCCACCGCCTATACTACTGCCCCCGCCGCCTCCGCCGTCCATCGTTCTTCCCGCGCCACCACCATGCATACCATCGCTGCCGCCAACGCCATACGTACTGCAGGCGCCGCCACCAGCACCTCTCGTATTGCCAGCACCGCCACCAGCGCCTCTCGTGTTACCAGCGCCCTGTCCTCCACCCCTATTATTGCCACCACCCCCACCGCCGTGCCAGCTACCACCACCGGTAGCACCGCCACCACAGGTAGTTTATGCGGCGCCTCCACCTCCGCCACCTCCACAGCCGATCTTTTTACAGGCTCCTCCGCCTCTGCCATCGCCACCTCCGCAGAAATTCCTGTTTCAGGCTCCCCCACCTCCACCCCCACAGATAATGTATCAAAAGGCTGCTGCGCCACCGGCTCCTCTTTTACTGCAGGCACCGCCTCAATACGCGTTGCGTCCACCGCCGGCGCCGTTAGCGCTCCCGGCTCCACCTTGTCTCCAGCCACCGATGGTGCTCCCTGCTCCCGCGCCGCCGGTGTACTTGCCCGCCCCGCCGCCCCCGCCGGCGTACTACCCGGCGCCGCCGCCGCCGTGCGGTTGTGCGCCGCCGCCGCAGCCCATCGCAGTGAAGAGCTACATCGTGCCTCCGCCGATACCCTGCACTCTCGAGCCCAAGCCATTGCCACCGTGCTCGTGCAAATGTAAACGTTTGTAATTGTAAAACAGTAGATTTAGGTGTAGGTATTTATTACAATAAACATTTTCATAAATTCACAGTGCCTTACAGTTCTTGATTTCACGTAATATTATTAAGGTTGCGATTTAGCCCTAGGTAATCGTTAAGGGTACTTGACCACGCCTGCACAATTATCGTATCGTTAAGTATGCACGCGATGTGATTTGGTGAATTTCTGATGGATAGTTCTACAACATTGGAATTCTAAGAATTATTTGTGTGGTCGAATATTTAGCCGTTATAAATATACAGGCTGTTCGGCAGATGGAAGGACATACGTATATAGGGGATAGATGAGGTCATCTGCTACTACGTGGTCAAGCACAAAAAAAAAATACTTAGGCCCCAAGATGTTTTTTCAAGAATTTTTATTTTGTTATTTTCAAATACTCTCATCATCCTCCTAGCGTTATTCCCAGTACAGTTGCATCCTGCAGGATGCTTGGGGTCCGCTACCTCATCCCAAGAATTGGCGTAGACACTAGTTTTTACGGAAACGATTTTTTAAATACTATGTTTCCAAACAACTGAATTCGTAAGGTTCTGGAATTAGTCTAGATTTAAATTAAATAAAAATGTTGTCCGTTTTATCACATGGGTCGCAGCCCAGACACGAGATTTTATGAGACTTAAGGCAACTAATAGAACGCCAAAATACACAAGATACAAGTTTCCAGCTTATTATCTCTCATTCCGAGGTTGTACCCCTAAGATGACTGGACTATCAGGTAGTTACTTCACAAGTGACACTGGCGCCTCCGGAGCATTAATTTCGCATTTCAATATGTTTTATGCGCTGCTTCCTAACATGCCTTGATAACTTGGCAGAACGCGTACGCATATCTTAATTACTACTTAATTACTATGCTGGCATAGCGACCCTCGATTTTGGCCTCCGTCAGTAAGACACTCTACTGTCCTGCAGCTTGCCGCCAATCAGAGTCGGCTGACGCATATGACTTCATAACATAAATATATTTCTTCGTTCGCAAAGGTTTAAAATTATGTGACTGATCAACAAAGTCGTGATCACTTATTTTTTATCACTTTGTCCGTGCCCAATATCTTTGAACTCGACTGTCTTCATTGCTATTCAACTTCCAAAGTGATAGATTAGCAGGTATATATAGTTACGGAATACGGAAAATGGAAATTTGTTTCCGACTGTACCTACTTACAAAGCGCTTTAAAAATTCATGATGTTATTTCAAACATTTTGAGAGGTGTATTAGTATGGGATACATATACAAGATATCAGTGTAGTTTGTCGGACTTATAAATTGTTATAATGTTGATACCAGCCGTTGCTGCGTTCTTCAAGTACAAGATAGTTAGTAGCATCCTTATTTTAGCATGTGGAAATAAATATGGTATGTACAATGGTACCATCAAGAAATAATAGTACATTACGATATAAGTGTAGAGAACAGGAAATTCGCAACGAGCGGTGATAAATTGAAACACGACCGAAGGGAGTGTTTTAAATCGACACGAGTTGCGAATTACCTGTTCGCACGTGTATCGTACAACGTTTTACAGTACATATGGCTCTTTAAAGTTTCGACATATGCACGTAATCTGCTGCACCATATGTACTGTAAATATTATTTTACAGTACATATGGTGCTACATTACCCCACGAGTGCGGTAATCAGCAGATTATTGTTTGTGTTCGTGAAGAAAAAAGTGTACGCTGATTCTTTTAAAACTGCACGAAGAAGAGAATTACTGCAATCCCGAAGAAGTTCGGTAATAGAATAGAACCTTGACAATTTTATTTTAAGCCGTATGAAGAGGTTTTAAATTAGACGTTTTATATGACGAATTGCGGCTGTTAGCGAGGTAATATTAGATTATAAGTTGGCTACGAGTATATGTAGCTTCCACGTAACTTTGCTATCAAGAATCAGTTTCAATTACGATAAGTATTCATGGTATTTACGTAATTTATTCGTATATGAAAGACGATGAATACTTTGCATGGTCTTTTATTCGTAATTTTTCCAATTAATGTATATATCAGTATTTTGTTCAATACTTTAATTTTTAACTGAAAAAAGTAAAAATATTACATATAACAAGTTTTAGCGGCATTCACACGGAGCATATATTTTTTAAACAAATTGAAGAGTACATCCAGATCGTTTTGTGCTAATTGCAAAATAATTTTAGTGAGGTTCAAATAAAACAGACATGTGTCACGTGCATATAAAGTTAAATAAGAAATAGGAAAATCGCCGCGAACAAAAGAAAAGGAATAAAGTCAAAATGATCTTTCAAATAATCGTCGATATTTTGATATATTTTTATATTTTGAAAACTTATTCCTGATTTATCATAAATCTTCGTCCCACTGCTAGGCACATGCCTCCCACACTGACAAGAGAAATCAGACAAAATAGTCTCCACGCGGGCCGACTGCGGGTTATAGGGATTTCACATACACCTTTGAATTTCTTCGCAGATATATATCTGCAGTGCAGTGCAGTGCATATGCACTGGTTTCGTATTCCTTGTAAATAAGGCGAAAACTGTATAAATATCGTTGCTTATTTGTACGATAACAGAGCAAATGCGTCTAGTGCGGCAGTTGTCACTCCAAGGCATGCGAGCTACGGTTTCCTGCAACCCTAGTGTTCTGGATCAGGAACGAAGCAGCCTGCAAGGCGTTTTGTACTTCAACCGACCCAATGAATCACTACTGGATGAGGTTTGTCTTGGATGTGCGCACAACGAGTAACAACTGTTGCTAATGCTAAACTGTGCCATAAAAACCTTACCTGTTACGAGATAATTATAAACTATCAATAATATCATTATATTATCGATGGTGGTTCTCCGCTATGAATTAAGATTGGATTTGTAGTTTGCTGATCATTTCAATAGGGCACTTTTCACCATTTTAAAATTTATAGTGTGGTGTAACTATACGAATAGTACGAGTAAACCATTAAAATATCGCAATACACTACAAATACCTAATTAAAGTTAATTAAAATGATAAAAAGATACAAGATCACAAAAATCTATAATTGCGTTTTTTATTGTCCAAGGACAAATTAAAAAATACCAATAGGATCCTTTACGTAAAAATGGATATCAACTATTTATGTATCTTAACGCAGTATTTCACGACCAAAACTGCGATTTACTTTTTTTCCCATATAACGATTGGTTCGAATGTATGATGTGGCGTCATAATAATAATGTTAATTTGTAGGAGCCGTTTCGAGGGCCGCTAGCGGCCAGCTACTTTTGTATATTTTTTTTGCTTTTGTTGTGCTCTAATTGTACGATTAGTTTGTCCCAGCATAATATAGATATTTTAATCCTCTCTAGAAATTAGACTAGAACAGAATATAATAAAACAAAATATATTTTATTGCATAACTGTGTACAGAGATGGTATCAATAATGTAAAGACTTAGTTCGAATGGCACCATAAAAAAATAGTCGAGCAACTAACTGTCGTTTAAGTATCTCGTTTATCCTTTATGTTTACAGTAGATTTCTTTATATCTAGACTCGACTCGAGCACTTTTCAATGTGGAACAAATGGCTCATAATAGGCGATGAAGTACCTTCGCGTCTAAATCGAGTCAGATACGATGCTGACATAGCTATCCTCAACCTTCAGCAGGAGTCAATAGGATATATCGACGGCAAGGAACATGGTAGGTATAACATTAATGGCAGTCTTAGTAAAACATATGTAACAATACTAAGAGTACTAAGTACTTTACGAGTCCCCAGTACGCTCGACCGAACTCGATTCTCCATACAAACGTAGTTTCGTTTCCATTTTAAAACGCCATGCTGAAATAATATAAAACGTTGTATACACAATGGGGTCCACCATATCTAGGTCGGAAATTAGTTTCTGTTGCTAGAAATTAGAACGAAAAAAAAAAACAGCGAGTTATTTAATGTTTTTGGTCTTGTATGAATTTTTGACCATTATAATTTCAAGCAACAGAAACTAATTACCGACCTAGATATGCCGGATCCCACTGTGTATACAAAGTTTCATGTTATTCTAGCATGGCGTTTTAAAATGAGAGCGAAAATACGTTTTTATGGAGAACCGAGCTTACTGCGGACTCTTGATTGGATGGTAGGAATTTGTGTTGGTCTGCTCTTTATTCGCTACTAGCTGAACCGGCGAACTTCGTTCCACCCCCGACCCGTTCCTACAAAATTTATGAGATCTTATTTTTCGTATATTTTACCTATATATTAATACTTATTTTTCTATTCGGAGAGGAGACAAATCCAAAAAACCAAATATCATAACAATCGGCCCACCCGTTCTTGAGTTATAAATGGTAGTAGTAACACGACTTTGTTTATATACATAGAAGATTCCACTGTTTTCTAGATTAACCTGCCTTCAACAATTTCTGAAAACGCCAGTTAACTCAACGTGGATATTACCACGATCAAATTTTATTGTTTCATACTGAGAATAAATCTAATACAAAGAGAATATGAACCGTGATCACATGCAGTCTAAGACAGGAATCAAAAATCTCAATCATCATCATCTCACCCTGTTAATATTCTCTTTGTACATATTTATTTTCTTTGTCAAGTAGTTTTCCATTAGTACTATTTAATGACATTATTATTTTGTCAACGAGAGTTTATAAAAATGTTTTGCGTTACATTGCGGGCTGAATTATTTTATATGGTAAAATTTTTCATTGCAATATTCAGCAAAGTTATCTAAATATACAGGGTGGCTGGATGGAATATTATAACCTATGCTAACCACCATTTCAATATTTGCTCATATATAGTAGTAGTAGCGTAGCGTGGTCGCAGGTGTCCGCTGGATGCGGGTGGCGCAGGACCGGTCTTTGTGGAAGTCTTTGGGGGAGGCCTATGTCCAGCAGTGGACGTCCTTCGGCGGATATGATGATGATGTGACTGTATATATTATAGTAGTATTCTCTTTTTTGTGGCGTGTACTTCAAACTAGGAGTAACTGCTAACCATATTTTTTTACATCAGTAGCATACCACAAGTCACTATTCTTCGAGGACGTTTATGTGCATCTTCGCGACGGCGTGTCCCGGCACCCCTGGGCGGTGTGGTCTCCCAGCGGGTTCCAGCCGTGGCAAGAGCGTGAGCGCATCCAACGCAGACTCAATCTCAAGCAGTACCCCATGCGGATCGCGACACCGGTAGTATTTTCTTCTTCTTGAGTCCGCGTGAGAAGAAACGCAATAAAGAACATTATCACAGATTAAATACAAGATAATGTCAATTGAGGTACGACACGATCAATAAATATAACTTTTGCTCGCAAATATATTTTTATCTTCTTTAAAATTGCTGATTGCTTGACAATTGAGAGGGTCACTTCTATCTATATTATGTGGAATGCGAAAGGTTGAAATCTGAAAGTAGTCGAAATGAAAGCTTTTACATGAGCGATTCAGAAAATGGGATATCCAAAGAGAAGGAACGCCATAAAAATGATCCAACCAGCCTTTTCATAAAGTACGTAAGATTTTAACCGAATAGTGAGATAGATTGTACAATCAGAATGAAAAGTAGATACGCAAATGGAGATGTTAAAAACATAAGGGAATAAATAAAAGGTGATGCTGACTGTAGCAAACTTGTAAATTATATAAATTGTCCATGTCCATAAATTGTTGCGTACCTTTATAATAATAAGCCTTCTCTAACTAGTTTCTCTACGGAGTTATGGGAACCATTCAATTCGTATGTACAAAATAAGTAGTAATTATTAATGGGTCGGCAACGCGCATGTGGAGTTGAAGGCGTCCATTAGGCTGCGGTGATCGCTTACCATCAGGCGGGCCGTACGCTTGTTTGCCACCGACGTGGTATAAAAAAAGTAATCGTAGGTCCGATACAACCCGCTTCTTTCTATCAAAAAGACTTCTGCCGCTTTTCTTACTTTTCCTTACCTACATATTGTACTCGTCTATCACAGTCTAACATTGAAGATGTGTATTGTACCTAATTTTTACTTTCAAAGTTGGTTTTTATGTATCCTAAGTGTTTTTTTTTTAAATCATGCTTTTCTTTCATTGGAAATTAATTTAATATGATAGTATAAAATAAAATATTCCTATGTCATTTCATTAGTCATTATTTCACATTACCTAAGAATTTATCAATACCAGTTGGCCCTTCTGTCGTGCACATAGCCAAGTGAACAAAAGCCGGTCAAGCAAATTTAACAATCGCTGCGAAACAATACCTGCACATTTCATTTTATTACTTTGCTTGGTCGGCTTGTAACTAAACGCGTCATGCAGGTTGGTCACTACGACGAGTCCTGGTACGACGGCACGTTTTCGGATTACGTGGTGGACAACACGCAGCCGGAGCGCGACTCCGCCATCCGCTGCAGCTACGGGGCTTCCTCGCTCATCCTCGAGTGGCTTCGGGCTAAGTAACTAGTGACTCGTGTGGTGCCGGGTTAGAATAGCACCACCCCCTTTCTACCCCTTGGGGGTGGCCCCTTCCTTCCTTTGGGTGTCGTAAGAGTCGACTATGGGAACCAAGTGTGTTGTGGGCGATAAGCTAGCAACCTGTCAGTGAAATATTTTGACAACCTGCTTAGCCTAGTTGGTTAGTGACACTGTCTCCGAAGCTAGAGGTCCCGGGTTCGAATCCCGGCCAGGGCAATTTTTGAGCATTTAGCATGGATTTTGTTCTTGGGTCTTGGATGTTCTCTATGCATATAAGTATGAATTTATCTATATAAGTATGTATATCGTCGTCTAGTACCCATAGTACAAGCTTTGCTTAGTTTGGGACTAGGTTTGTGTAAAATTGTCCCTCAATATTTATTTAATTAATTAATTTATTTATATCACATTTTCTTCATATATCACCCTACAATTGCTAAAAGTGGCACTGAATTTCATTTTCGTGTGCTTTTGCCTACCCCTTTTGGGAATAAACGCGTGAGATTATGTATGTATGTATGTTACATTTATGCATGACTCGTGAGCTGGTGACCTCGCGAGTGATATTTTTTACGTCTTCAACAAACTTTGGCATAAAAACATATAATTATCGCATATGCTTAGAAAATTTCACGAGAATCTGTCGAGAAGGTCGTTGAAGCGCGATCTCTAGAGGAGAACAGGAGTTTTTGCTTGACAAGCTGCTGGAGTGGCTGGGCTCGCTTCGCTCGCTCGGTCAATTATAACTATCCACTGATAGATAAACGTATCTTTATCCTCGGTACCAATCCAAGTTAGTTTTAATTTTATCTAGGTTATTTTGTATATATTTTCATGGTACGTACGTACGTAAATAAAAAAAATACAGCGAAAAAATATCTTAGGTGTCATAGATTAAACCTATTGTTCCCCTCTATTATTCTAAGTGTCAAATATTGGGTCAGTGCCAACGAAGTTAACCATATATTGATGATCTATCAGATGAAGCCTGAGAAGGGTTCGAGAAGGTGCGCTGTAAAGTGTAGCAATTAACTGAATGGTCAACCACTGTTGAGCAGAGCTTTGGTTTTATCACAACAAACTAATCGAATGGTGGGTTTAGTACAAACTAACGAACAGGAACAAATATAGTACCATCGATTTTTCGCTTAGGAAATTTGACAGATCATGTCAAACGGAGTGACCGTTCGCTTAGTCTCACAGATATGAGAGTAAAGCCGATCTGCTCATTTAATTTGAACGATTTCTGTACATCTGATCTATTCTCACTAATGTACTTATCAGAATGTTTCAGAGAGACAGACACGTGACATGACTTCATAACTGAAAATTGTACTGAACTGAAGTAGTGGTGTATTAAGTTTATATAGGATTTAACATCCTGGTGTGCTTTCAAATGGAGACAATTCGTTAACAGCCGAAAATGTTCGTACTATCTGTCACATTCTAACTCATTTTTGTGCACCATAAAGATTTAACGAGACAACTATATAAAAATCATCTGGCTTAATACTGCGAGTCTGCTTTTCTCTGATGTCAGTGCTTAGTCTCACAATAAACTAAAGATACTACTAACACATCCGTGGTCTACTGTATTAAAAACATTCTTATTCTGCTTAATTTAATTTTATAGAGAAGTGCTAACGCAAGTCGAGTTGTGGGCTACAGAAGTTGGAAATCGCAGTATGTTCACAAGGCTGGCAGATGGGACATCGGAGCTCAGTGGTGGGATCCTCAGAGTGCAGAGCAGACGACTCTCTAAACTTGACTACATCATACCTCTATGGCCTTTTGAGTGAGTCGAAAATTCGAAATGCTAGTTAGAAAGGTGACTTAGTTAATGATTGTTGAGGATTTAAAATATGAGATTGATAGAGATACAGTTATATTTCTTCCGTACTTAATAGTTTTATAAATTTTAATCACATATAGTTTATCGCTTCCCTTGACCTTATAAGATGACGTTGCATTTATACACCGCTCTAATAAATAACAAGATTTTAACCACGTATTTTTGACGACACTACGAGTAAATAATGTTATACGAGTATCAACATGGGCCCAAGTATTTGTCTTAATTAAACTATTAGTTCAGTACAAAATAAATCAATTTAATTGACCGCTACTTTGTAAACAAATCTTTACGTGTCTTGCAAATGTGTTCAAGACAAGAAGTGTCAAGTCAAGAAAGTAGTAGGCAACGTCACGCCTTTAGGGTGTGTTAGACTTGAGATTTTTTAACTTTTGATTTGTTTTAAATAATTAATATCTGTTAAATAATGGATTTTTGGACTACATGTTATACCACATTAGGCTCTAGAATCGTTGGTTTAAATCTTTAGGGTTATAGGCTCACGTGTATAATCTGTCGCTTTGTTGCATGTGGCTGAAGTTAACACTGATACAGGGGGCGTACATTTCGTGCCGGGTGACGTCACGCCTCCATATAGGATGATTTTAATTAGTGTTATTGTAATCACTTAATCATCATTCATTATTCAATAATTATGTATACATATACTTTTTACAATTATACCCCTGTAACAACCGCAATTTGCCTGTCACATCACAACTTTTAAAGTACAACACTGAGTATTACTGCAAGTTTTTGTGACTGGTTCATGTGTAATACCAGTTATTACCAACAATTTAAGAAACCTCATGGTCATAGAGAGTTTACGTTCATATTTAGATTCAACATTCCTATAACTTGTTATAAAACTTGAAAAACTATGAGTTCCTCACTTGCTTATAAATTAAAATTTTAAATAAAAAAGAAACCCTTTCTAATCTTCGGATACACTAGGCCGTATTTTAAAAAACTACCATTATAAAATTTATAAATGCATGATTAAATAATTGATAATTACGATAACAGCAATTGGAATCATCCTATTTGCAATGTGACGTCAATTTTACGTCACCGGCACGAAATGTACGCCCACTGTGATAGATAATAAAACTACAATTATAAGTAATAATAATAAGTAATCGATAGCTTACCATCCACCTTTTTATTATATACTAGTATTATTTATTTTGCATGTAGGTACCGTCTCTTAATCTTAAGTTTTTATGAACATTACGATATTTTGCGGTGGAATCTACGTACATCAAGACAAAACTACACGGTTTCGTGATGTACTTTATATAAACATTTGTATGTAATATTACCTATAGCATGATTAAATAAATAAATAACAAAAAAATATGCTTTGTCTAACGTCATATTCTATATATTTTTCTGGATATTGTACTGACCATCGAAATATAATAAGTTGAGAAGAGTAAGTAAAGGCAAACAAAAGTGACGTAGGAATATGATCAACTTTTCACGATTTTGAAATTAAAACGTCTTATGTATCATTGAATTGGCCAATCAAATATTCAAAATAGTTTATGTAGACTACATTTTCAAAATGGTTTTATACGATTGCACCAATAAAAAAAGTTACATGTGCCGTAACTGGTTAGAATACATTTGACACGTGATTTTTATTTGTTATTAATTAGTTGAATTCAGTCTTCTTGAACCTCAGTCCAAGGAAAAAAAAATTTTACTTGGTCTGAGTCTTGAACTTGATATAAATACCTACGCCTACTTTTGACATGGATGGTGTAATACAAAATGACCCGATCTTGTATCTTATTTCAATCTCATATCTTTAATTTAAATTTATCAACGCACCTATTCTAAAATAGGATTAAAGTATTAATAGTTTGATTAAATTACCCAGTAAAACCACTAATAAACCTTACTCTCTCCTAAAGTATACCGTCAAGATGGAACGTTTATCGCCCCAAACACGGGCGACTAACTCGAAATAGTATATAGCTAGCACGATCGCGTTCTTGACGGAAGTAAGAAAGAAAAGCTGGCTAGTGAATCTTAGCAAGCGGATGATGAGTGGACGCAAACACGATCGTGCTATCAGTACATTGTGTCTCGCGGTATACTTTCACCTTAGGTCTCACCTGGTTCATCTGCTAGTAGTTCTTGGAACAATACGCTCTTCAAACTATCATTAAACTTCTATAGTGGTCCTATACTAAACCCCACCGAAAAATATCAAGCAGATGTGCAAATGAAATCTTAAACTTGATTTAGGTCCGGTAAATTTTGGTAAATCATGACTGAGTTGATTGACAAAAATTTAATCTAAACACATCAGCACTAAGATAAAAGTGAATTTGTTTTCATCCTAGTTATTTATCCATGACAGAACGGAGGAATTGCCCTCCAGGCCAGTTTAGATTTTTTCGAAACGGTTTGACCAATATTATTGCTTGTCCTAGAGCGCTCGTGGCCCAGCGGCACCCGCCTACCGCGTGCGGTATGCGAGGTTAAGCAATATGGGCGCAGGTCAGTTCTTGGATGGGTGACCGCTTTGAGTGGTTACTAACTGAGCGCTCTCGTGCTTTGGAAGGCAAGTTAAGCCGTTGATCCCGGCTGCTGTCTACGACAGCAGTCGTTAAGCCAAGTTAGAGGCCTTCGGGCGGCTTGAAAACTTCTAACAGTCAAGTTGCCCACTCACTTGACAAAGGGGGGTCGAAGTTGCACCACGTCCGTAGGGAATACCCACCGTTACCCTACACGTGACCCCTGGGTGGTGCTAAAAGTGCAACAAAAACTGGCAACCGTACTTGTCTTCTCGAAGATCTCACGGTTCGTAAATAAATGCCATACGATTTAAAAAAAATTGCTTGTCCTTCAGTAAAATAAAAAGCGGGGGTTAGTAAGGTCGCCAGAGCTCCCGAGGATACGCTGTGTTGAGGGTGAGAGACCTGCATTATGTCTCTAGCTGATGATACACCGAATCCTCAAGTTAATAAAGGATTGGCAAAGCGCTTGTGATTAAGCCGTGGCCGGCCGTAAGCTGGTTTGAAACCGCCGTTGTATAAAAAAAGGCGAGCATACTGTGGTTTTAGAACAAATCAACAGTATTCAATGTCATGCATCGTCTCATCTCTTCTTTATTTCTTGTCCGAGAAAAATCAACCTTCACTAAATGCGTTTTTTGTACACCAATTTTCGTTGTGCATATCTTAAGATGTTATTAACTAATATCGAAAGCGTCCTTATAACAATCCCAAACGGAAGCTCCGCCTTTGGCACTAGATTTTGTGACACCGGTTATCCGCGACGGTCCATACTTATTAAATTTGATGGTATTGACACCTTTTTCATGCAGAGCGGGCTTCACATACGTGTCAGAGCGAGAAAGCAGCAGCAACATGTTCGTGATGCCGTTCACGGGCGCGACGTGGGCGGCGTGCGCGGTGACCATGCTGGTTCTGATGCTGGCGCAGCGCGCGACCGCCAAGGCCGCCTCGGAGAAGGAGGGTGCTTTCGTTGCCGTACTGGCCTCTTGGCTGCAGCAAGGTAATTTATCTCTTTGGTTAACTTTGACAGATAGGCATTGGAATCCAAAAGACTCGTCATTTTTGAAAAACATTACTCAAGGTATTATAAATTACTTTCCATGACTGAGATTAAGACTAAAACTGATTGTGATTACAAAAAGTTGAAACTTTTTCCTCTAGATACTTCACTAGTTTTTGCCTTAGACTTTATATACTCGTTCACCCTTAACTAAACTATTTAAATGTCTCTTAGATGCTAGCGCTGTCCCGGAAGGCGCTTCCGGCCGCTTCACTTTCACAGTGCTCTCCGTGTGCTCGATGCTGGTGTACACATATTACACGTCGGCCATCGTATCTGCCTTAATGAGTGCTGGTGGCGGAGGCCCGACCACATTACGAGCGCTTGCTGACACCCGATACAGTCTCGCTTCGGAGGACTACGACTGGATTCGGTACCACTTGTTCGATGTAAGTGGGCTCTATGCCGGGTATGCTATCGATCTGGTAGCGGCAGCCCGAAACTTCAAAACTCAAAAAGACACACTGTTGTGTTGTGTGTAAACAGTACGTTTTTTTATGTACAGATTTTCAAACCAGATTGGCCTGACTTGGAGTACCTAAAACGCAAGAAACTAGCATCAATGACCAACTTCTACATGGACACAGAGGCAGGCATGCAGTTGGTTAAGGCGGGTACCACGGCGTACCACGCGGAGTACAATCACGTGTATCCGTTAATGAAGCTCCTCAGTGATGACCAGGTCTGCAAACTCCAGTACGTGCATACACTTGGACCGGTGAGTACTCATTCCTATTCCGCAAATAGGTACGTCCGCCTTCGGCATTGTTGATTTTCCTTTCAGCCAGCTTGAGCTTGCCAGTTTGTGTTAAACCCTATGTAGGAATTTGAATGCCATCTTATCCCCGACTTACACGACAAAAAACGGACGTTTTATGAAGCAAAATTAATATGTAGAATTCTACATATTAATTTTGCTGATCCACAATGTAATTTGGGTATAGACTTATGTTCTAAAAACGTCCGTTATTTTGTCGTACGCTTTCTACAGTAGAAAGCGTATTATGTATTGTCGCCTGTAAGGAGGCAAGCGCTGTTTTTCCGCCAGAGTTAAGCTATGTTTCCTTACAAATTACAAATAGCTTCGATTGATTTTGAGACAAAGCTTACTCGGAGCTTAGCTCTGCTTATAGCTAGTGTCATTTTCCTGTAGGTCAAGACATGGCTAATAGCAACGCGTCGCGGCCAATGGACCGACATACTCCGCACTGGAGGCGACTGGATACTAGAGACAGGGCTGGCAAAACGAATGGTTTCCCGTTGGCAAGTCAAGCCCCCGCCCTGCAGAGCCGCCTTACTCGCCGAGCGCGTCAGTTATGGTGACGTGGCACCCCTGATCATACTCACTATTGTAGGCTTTATAGCGTCCATAGGTATACTGTTTCTGGAAAGATCTATAGCAAAGTGGCAGTCTAAGAAGAGAGCGAGGTCATTCGGTAGTGATGGATTGACTAGACAGGAGGAAATGGAAAATAATAATAATAATAGTAATGTGGAATTAATGTAGGTATCAATGTTGTAGATGCACAGTAATAGTGACCATATTAAAAGTAAGGTAGAATACCTAAGAATTATCAATAAAGTAAGCGACATCTTTTGAGCTTATCGGGAGTCATTAATGAAGGAATTTAACACTATTTTTACAAGCTATTATTTAACTTGTACGGTTCGTATGTAACTAAGTATGCAAGTTGTCATAAAAAATTGCAATCCATTTTCAGCCAGTTGCCGGTATCATATTGAGCTGAAATCTTGCACACTTGTGTTTGTTCGGTGACAAGGCAATATTATGACACCACCGAGCTGATCTGATGATAGAGACAGAAGGAGGCCACAGTAACTCTTATTATTATTAATCGTATGGCATTTGTTTTTCGAACCGTGAGGTCTTCGGGAAGAAAAGTACGGTTGCCAGTCAAGTTGCCCACTCACTTGACTAAGGGGGTCGAAGTTACACCACGTCCGTAGGAAGTACCCACCGTTACCCTACACGTGACCCCTGGGTGGTGCTAAAAGAGCAACTCTTAAACCCCACACGACAAACCCGTTGTGTAAGGCCTCATTGGAACCCTCTTAACGAGTAATTAAAGACTATACAAAAACAAAGTACAGTCGGCAATAACAGCTTGTACCAGAAATAAAAAAATACAGTAACTTATTATATTTGGTTTTATGGTTTCACGGCAGTTTAGCACGGCCTATCTTATAGACTTATATTTAGTCTGAATATCACAATTTCTGCTACTAGGTTGCATTTATTTATCACAAATGGTTAAATACTAATCAATAAAAACATTATTGTAATTACATATCATTCAAAATAAATTAAACCATTTGAAAAGTGTACGAAGATAAGACAGACTTGGGCATGGGAGCTGTAGCCCACGCAAAAAAAATTTTTTTTGTTCAAAATTTTTAAAATTTGCTAATACTGACTCGAAAAAAAAAAACTATATTATTATCGAACCTGCTCACAAAATTTCACGAGAATCTGTTGAGAAACGCGACCTGTAGAGGAGAACATCCGGACAGACAGACATGCGAAGAATTTTTGTTGAAAGCTGAAACGGAGACGCTTCGCTCGATTGGCTCGCTCGGTCAATAATTTTCAGGTCTCGCTTCTTGTAACAGCACAATTACCTACTCACTTAAAAGCAGTAACTTAGCATGAAATAAACTAATTGATAGAATCGGGCGTTACTTTGCGGAAATCCATGACAAGCTTCTAGACCAATATTTCTTTGCTATCCCGCTAAAAACATGTACTTAGGTCTATTAGTGTTTATGTATCCACTTGCGTATTTTTGCACGCGGTAAATAAACTCTGTTAAAAGTAAGTAAAGTTGTTTTTATTTATCTAGTGTATTATCATTTACTTAAAGATAGAGGACGCATTTCATTTTGAATTTAGAAGCAATGAATACGAGCTCGAGCAAGGTGCCCGTTTTCTTTAATCTTCGGTGTATTAGTTATAAAATGTACATTGCTTTGTAACCATATCTCAAGATTTCGCGTAGGCTCTAGCCTCTAGCTCTATTACAGAATACAGGCCGTCCGACAGAATAAACGCTATATTACCTAATACAATAGCTGGTAAGTACCAACCAAAAATATTACGTAACCACTACGTGCGGCAGACTCCCTCACAAAATCTGAATTTTATCAAAGCTTGTCTTATCGTTCAAGTCTTACTCCATACTATCTCTCCATACTATCTCTCCATACTATCTCTCTGTGATCACGTCTTAGATTTATTAGTCAATAACCTCTATTTAAAACCAATGAGCACTTATCACCGGAAACAATGTGAACGACGAACTCGGACGAAATATACTTTAATCTTGAAATATGATTCTGCTCCTAGTTGGATTATGTACGTTCATAGGACTAAGCCATGCAACGCCATGCCCCTCTTGTTATAGCTTGCAACAATCACAAGTAAGTTCCTTATATATTATTTCCTTTTACAATTACTTAATAGTTTTTCGGTGTATGGTCTAAAAGCGAAGTCTCGACATCTAAGTAGACTTTGGCAAGATGGCTGGTTGAATGCCATCAAAGGTGAGATACAGAAGCGGTACTCCTGGATACGGCGTGGATAGTCCGGATGTTGCTTTCTCGGTTCGCCCATCCACCGCTAGGAAGTTAGTTATTTTACAATGTAGCTATATTTTGTATTTACATGAAACCAGTTTTAACTTTAATTGGAAATGTTTTATTTATTTCACTTATTTATGTTCTAGCTGGCATCGCTCAATGAGCGTATGAATCAGATGATCAGCGCGCTATATCGTAAGTAGAAACAATTGAATAGCTCATTCAGCAAACAAATTAAATGCTTATTAATAAAAGTTTTTGCTTTACAGCGTTCTCCAAGGCCAAGACGTCTGGCGCATCGTATCAAAGTTCAACACCCGCGCCGCCCAGCGACTACACCACAGCTCCTTCTTACGACCCATCGTGCTACCAGAGTTACCAGCCCCCGTCAGTCGTCTACATGTCTCAACCTCAATCACCGACTACTGTAGCCATTTCTCCTCCCGCGCCTGGTAGCCCGCCTACAGTTACCATTTCAACTACGCGGTCAAATCCTTGCTACCCTCAGTATGAGGAGTACTCGTATGCTGAGCCCAAGTATCCACCCCAGTATTACGAATACCAGTATACTTCGCAGTACCCCCCGCCGCCGTACGCTCCTCCACCACAGTACGCGCCGAGTGTAGAATGTAGCTGCCAACAGCCTGAATATCCGCCACAGGCGGCTAGTCCTCAAAGACAACAGCCTGCGCCCGCCACGCCTCCAACACAGCCTGAGTATGCTCAAAACGCGTGCTTGCCAGCGCCACCATGTTCGCCGCCTCCACCGTACCCTTCAGGACCATATCAGCCCCCTAACTACCCATCACCTCCACCATCGCCATACTCCTCACCGTATGCGCCGCCAACGCATCCACCAGGATCTTACCCACCACCGCCGCAGTCTTACCCGCCATCGCCGCAGTCTTACCCGCCACCGCCGCAGTCTTACCCTCCGCCGCCGTATACATACGGGGCTCCAGCCTACCCACAAAGTAGTCTACAGTACGCGTCAGCTCCGATGTATACGAACCCACGAGATCTGATGCAGCCGCCTCAATATTAAGTCAACCCTATCAGTGTCCTATATATAGCACACAGGTTTATCCCTTTAAGGGCAAGAGTGAATAAGGTACTAAGTAGTGTAACTTAATTTTTATAATTTATTATTACTATACATTGTTTTACGTAATAAATGCTGATGAAAATATACGTACTTTATTATTCAAATCCACCTGCATACTCCCATTGTTTACAGTAGGCCTAAATCTAACCTCATTATGTATAAATAAATGATGTATGAACATAACGGCGTAGGTCGTACAAATTTAATTTTGATGGCCTTGCAAAACGGATTGGAATGCAAAATGTAAGATTTTAAATGTAAATAACGGATTATTAGAGGTTACAGCAAATATAAGCGTAAAATGAATTAATGATTCTCATTTACTTACAATACGTACGTACAACATCATTGTTTCGTTTCCGCTTAGCATAACTTCGTAACGTAGGAAACTTTAGTTGTTTCAGGAAAATCAGGGAACGTAGAATGATAGGTAATGATTTGAATTTCAACGTACCGTAAAATGGGGTGAGTAGGGACAAACCTGATATTCAAACCTCGACAACATTTTATTTTTACAATTGAAAACTGAATGGTGTATATAATAAGTGTTCCGGACGTTTGTATTTAATTTTTTATTTTATTTTGGGTAGTTCCTATTCATAACTTTGACGATAAACAGGAAACCCCACCTCACCCTGTAGTGTAGTATTATGAGTATTACTATAGCTCCATTTTAAATTGGAATACATTATTTTTGTAGCAGTAGCCTTAAAATCTCTTCTCACCCCCCTTCTCTCCCCATTCATAACCCAACTCTCCCTGCGAACCCTACTCACCCCATTTGACGGTACTACACGTTGTATGAGAAATAACCCACGAATTTAAATATTTCGTAACAGTACAGAACCAAGCAATGAGGATCTAGTCTAAACACACGGCAGTGTCAGCCAAGTTCGCAAAGCAAAAAAAACGTCACACTGGCCTTGGGCTATACTACACAAACCATTTAGGGGCACTTTTAGAATTTTTACCTATGGCGAAACAGAGAGGTAAGGGGAGGTCTGGCAACGTTGAGCCACTTCGCGCGACGGTGCTGGGGACTCGTGTCGCAGGCCATTTGTCACCTAGAGAATCTCAAACGTTAAGCACAAAATAAGTAATAGTACAAGTGTTTATGGCGAGTGCAGCCCTAAAATGTTGTCTTGCTCGCCCGCTAATGTTAGTTCGAATAGGTACTGCAACATGCGAAAAATAAAAAAATCATGCCGTCAAAATAAAAGAAATTTTCGGAGTTTGGAACGTTCCGATTTTTGATAAGTAAATAGTTTAACAATATAGTTTTTCGAAAGAACCGTGAATTTTTTGACATAGTAGTTCGTTTTCTACACGATTTCCTAGCGGGTTAGTATCATCTTGTCTAAAACGCAACTGGTCTAAGTTAGCAATCAATCTATAACGCAACTGGCCACTGGTGTAAAACGCTTCTTGTCTAAATCAACACAATGGGGTCTAACACGCTTTTTGTCTTAAACGCAACTGGTCTAAAAAAAAGTCAAACAATATAAATATCGAAGTAATAAATAAATCAATGTTTGCCGTGTTTCGTGGGATTTTAAACAATAGTTAGGTACGACGACGAGCGAAGCGAGGAAGAGTGTTAGGAAGAAGTGCGACCCAACAGCGTGCAAGCCGAGCGAGCGAAGCGAGCACTTTTTACGGAGTACCGCAACACTTTTTACTGAGTTTCAACGGAGTTCCACCGGGCTCCTATTTCGGGATAGTTTCAAAATGTTCGCTGAAAATCATCAGAAACGTTTTTAAATACGTAAGGAACAAACACTGCTACTAAAACCAGTTGCTAATTAGACCACTACGTTTTAGATCAGTTCCTACTTTTTTATTTTTTATTTAAGTTAACAAAAAGTGATCACAATAATGTATTATTCTAAAAGTTCCATTTAATAATAATAATAACTTTATTGCATTCATGTTTTTGGTATACAGCAGGTCTTAAATAACTGTTAACTTAAGAATACAACATGACACCCTGTAAGGGTATTGCTAAATTAACTTATATCCTAAAGGTACATTAGAAGTTTACATGTTTACATTTAAGTTATGGTCATTGTGATACCAAGATACTTCTACCAGTTGCGTCTTAGACTAGTAGCTACTTAGACCTGCTGCGTTTTAGATTAGTTGCAACTTCTTCCAGTTGCGTTGTAGACATCATGATACTACCTATGGGTGACTATAGTAAGTAGCAACTCTTAATATTGTAACTAAGCGGGATCGTCTACTCACAGAGATAGAGGTTAGTTGGCCATCTATGTCTTAAATGAGAAAAACTGAAATTAATTGCTGCGAGAAGGTTAAAACCTTTGTCCTTGTGGCAGACCTGGCAGTAACAGAGTGCAAGTTTATTTACTTATTCTATTACTATAACAAAATGGCAAGAACGAAGATGAGTTTCGTCATCGGTTTTTCTGTCCGTGATGCTCAAAAGTCAAAACTGTAGCCAAAACACTTGCCGTTAAATCTCGAAATTGGAATTTAAAAAAAACTGGCCAAGTGTGACTCGGACTCGCGCACGAAGGGTTCCGCACCATTATCAACAAAGAGTCCGATTCGCACTTGGCCGGTTTTTAATATTTGTTGTTATAGCGGCAACAGAAATACATCATCTGTGAAAATTTCAACTGTCTAACTGTCCGGTTCTTGAGATACAGCCTTATGGTGACAGACAGACGGACGGACAGACAGCGAAGTCTTGGTAATAGAGTCCCGTTTTTATCCTTTGCGTACGGAACCCTAAAAAAGTGTCTATTTAGGTATGAACGTCTGGCATGTACCGGCTCTTGTAAAATACAAACGAAATAATATTAACACGAATTTTTGACAAATTTATATCTTTATTACTTTCAACGATAATTGTTTTAAACCGGTCAATAACTAAGAGTCATGGCCGACTTATTGCTCCCATATTGAAAATACCCTTTTCCTGTGGTTCAACTCGCACTTAGTAGGTTTTTGTTAGTTACTGTTCTGGCAGAGTGATTGCGTTTATATCCGACATAAAGCATTCGTCCTTCTCGCACTCAATACTTGCAAGTGAAGGATGTGTGCTATACGTCTGATATATATGAACACGCGATCGCGCTAGGTATACCATACCATCTCTGTAACGACTGTCAGCACAGATAGCATGCAATATTATGACTACAGAGCCTGTAATAAATAACACAGTGGATAACTTGCGATATTCTAAGGTTATCTTTAGGATTATGACAATGGAGTGTAATAATTACACAATTCTTGAATGCAATACACCTAATCAAATATTGTAATACTGGCTCTGCAAGAGACTTAATTAATTTCCTAACTTAAAGATAAACAATGCTTATATAAGGGGCATGAAATACTACCAAATAACACTCCAAAATGACACCGTTCTGCCTAATTCTAGCCCTGCTGATACAGGTAATGATGTTTATTTATTCATTAAAAATGCTTTAGTAATTATCATATCCTGCATGACTGCCAAATTAAACGAATAACTAATTGTATCAGGGCAATACCCGTATTACGTAAATTAAATTCTGAATATTACACCTTAAATTTAAGCACCTGTCATGCAATGTCAATTACTTTTCAGGGTTCGTTCACTTTAACGAACTGCGAGGACGATGATGCTTCACGTGAAATTCTGAAGAAACCAGAGTTTGAGGACAATGTCGTTAAAGAATTCCAAGACGGTAATAAGGACTGGATCGATATGTTCCTTGAGTCCACCCCATCAGCCCTCTACCCATCCAGCTCGGTAGCTCTGATAGCTCATGCGACTAGCTCAGACAGGTCTCCCGAAGAACAAGTTGAAGATATCAAAGCGATGGTGCACCAAATAACAGAAGCCATAGAAAGCGAAATGACTAACCTACTTTCAGAAGCCATTGCCCACTGCGCGAAGGGAGAGGAGCACACCAAACGCAAACGTTCAATCGAAACGCCTATGGACAGTAGTCAACTAGTTATGAGGCTATTGAAGCACATCAAATCTAATAATGAGTATCAAAACATTGCCATTGAAAAGATGATGTCAGCTCAAGAGATCGCTGATAAATACGGCGTCAAATATACTCCTGACGAAGACGTGCTGGCCGATCTTGCCGCTTTCTCTTCCAAGCAGTCAGAAGAACTCTCTTCTATTCTGAGTGGCACGTGCCCTATTGATGAACAAATAGAGTTTGTACCGTTGAAGGACGAGGAAGATAGAGAAAATGCAGCTGATAACAGCACATATTATGTTTACGCAATGCACATCCCTGAAGAAGAAGTCCAGTCGCAGTTCAATTCTTACCCACCGCATGAATACATGCCTGAGCAAGTGCAATTCATGCCTCAAACCCCAGTTCAGCAGCACTACAGACCCCATCCTCATCACAGCCATTACAACTTTCCTGAAACCCAAATACCAGCACCTCCACACCACGCACAGTCAGTTCCTCAAAGACCTTTCTATGAACCAGGTTTCTCCCCAGCTCAAGAATATTACCATCCATGTGGCCCTATGGAGCCTGTTACTACTACGACAACTATAGTCCTCCCATTCGACGAGCCCGTAACACCCGAGCCTGAGTTAGTAGGCCAGGTATTCGAGGAGACAGTAACTAATAAAGTTTACATAGAACAGGGTGAGGAACCGGGTTCTACAGACGTCAACCATGTCATGACCTATACGGTTTCAGAAAAATCTCACTTTAAGACTCCTGAGATAGAAAAGTTGCCACAACAAATGCAGTACTACTTCTTTTTGATGAATTAAAGTTTAGTTAAATATTTACGCAGTTTGCGATAGGTAAGTGTTATTTAAATTGTAGTGAGATTATGAGGCGTCACTGACGAAGTTCTTCGTTGTGCTCATTTTTGCGTTTATTTCGTACAGGGTCCTATTTTGTCAAAATAATAAACGACGTTACTTACCACGTATTTAATAAATACATTAAAATCTTAAATAATAAGTACATCGCTAAAAGAATTATATTTTTGGTTTGCTGTGACTGGCTTACACTCATCGTTCTTCATTGAAAAAAAAATACATTATTATCTAATACCTATTAAACACGTACAGTTATTTGGTAACTTAAATTATCTACAGAATCGCCCAGTATTCAAATAATAAAATTACGACACTATAGTTTACAAAACTTACTATTACAGGCTTAGCTATCACAAAGAAAAGGCACTCTGTTTACTTATCTAAGTACGAGTTTGTATGTTGTAGAAGGTAACACTATTTCTTTGGCGACTGATTTACAAATACAAACTTACATTATATTGTCCTTATTTTATTTCACTACATGTATGTTTGGTGGTGGTGAGTGCAATCAAAATACAAAATAACGATGAAATTATTCATTATTATCAAGATATTTTCTTATTTATATTATAATCCCTATTGATCTACTTACATCATCTAAGAACACCATAATATTTCTGGACGCTCAGAAAATATTCAAAAATAAATGTGTAACTTTTGAACTAAAGTCCAGCAGCTATTGTCTGTTTACATTTTTTTTTCTTAAATCTGTGTTCGTGGAAACAGCAAAATAGATAGACATATTATACTTGAGTATCCATGTTATAGCTCTTGTAATTATAATTAACGCGTTGCGCCCTCACCTCGCCAAATGGTTACCTATGCGCGTAGTACGCGCTATACGCTCCATTGTGTCCCGTGTGGGGTTGGTATCTGGAAATAATAGCGGCAAATAAAGATAATTTTTTCAAAGATGTTTTCTATGTATCAATGACAAAAGTAGCCAGTACTTTCGAGCGTAAGTGACGTAGACCTAATTGTCATTATCTGTACTAAAATGAGGGTTTAATTTACCAACGTAGTTTAAATTACGTTTACCCTGCAGGTTTCGGAGACTAATCTCGGTGAATTTCTAATATATAAATCGTATCCGTAATATATAAATCGATGCTAAAATCAATCGCTCGGCATTTACGAGAACGGATTTTAAGTACTTTAAGGCACTGTCTCCACATATCCTGGTCTTCCCTGTAGCTACCTACAGGGAAGACCAGGATACATATAATTTCAGATAATAGATACATTTAATCTAATTGCAATCCAATAGCGTTAACAATCTTCTACGGATGGTAGGTTTTAACTTTTAAAAGGATGCTAAACGGCGCAGTACGAGTAATTACGCAACATTTTTGAACTTGCGTAAGGTAAGATCTAAATGTTATTTTCCTATTTGTACGTTCAAAAAGTTACGTGATTACCCTGCTGGTCCTCCAGTGAAATAATGGGACAAATTAGGATACTTACCGCACGGGGTGCGCGTGCGCATAGAGCGGGCCGCACGCGCTGGGCTCGGCAGCGTACGGCTGCGCTAACTGCGGACACGGCTCCGGCGCCGTCTCCCGCCGCCGCGGGGTGCCACGCGGCTGGTTTTGCTCCGGGGGACTGAAATAAGATAAACATATATTTATAATGTATAATTAGCTGTACAATTATTGTGATCCCTAAAACTATATACAAAACGAATAAACCTAAAAACGACACCACGACACTAATACATACTAATCAAAAAACCTGTGACCAAACCAAAAAACAGTGGGCAACGTTACCAAAATGCTGGCGGCATTTATTGGAGGTTTCCCTATGCTAGTCTTCAACCAGAGATACTTCGTTCACTCTGGCCGATAGACCAATAATCCGATTAAAAAACGCCTAAACGCACGCATGATTTCTAGGTAGGTACTTGGTACTACTAAGGCTCGGTTTAATAAGGATCCGTTAGTACATTTTATTTCACAACCTAGATTATTTATTAATTAGGTAAGTCTATAAATAAAAACAAAAACATAATGACTAAAAATAGTTACATAACCTATCAAAACAGACAAAATACTTAAAAATAAATAATCTAAAATAAGGGGTCCCCCGGCGGCATAGTGCCTATATACTTGCCTAGATACTGGTAGCATTTCCTCGCTGTATAGCAATGCTGATGCGTTGTGCGAAGAAGACCTTTGGTCACCAGTCATTATTTTTAGTCATTATGTTTTTATTTTATTTATGTGCCTAATTAATAAATAATCTTATCAAATTACCTACCAAACGTACGTAGTTACCAAATTTTGATCTAACTTTAGGTCTAATATACCATGTCGTTTATAAAACCTGGCTTAACTATATCTACTCAGCTACTAGCAACATAGGTCACGATTAATGGCCGAAATGTACTAAAATGACTCATAAAATATGACGGTATAACCTATCGTGCTAGCTGCCGTGATGCTAATTGATCCCTCAGCCTAGCGTCATAACTTATACTATCAAGTTATATGGCCGAAATTACCTCAAAACTTGACAGTATAATCTGTCGTGCTAGCTAGGCAGGTTAAGACCACAAAGTACAATGTATATCCTGAGATAGAGATACCAATGAAGTAATCCACATAGATCATAGCGCCGTTGTGTATTTAGTAAGAACTAACCGCAAGAACGCTGCATCTATGTCACTTGTCACTTCAATACGCAAGTGCGATAGAGATAGCACCCAGTGACATCTGGTACAAACAAGTTAAACTAACATTTCCATAGAAAAATTCTTACTTCGAGCACCTTCGAGCTGAAAGGCCCCTGGACTTAAGGGTCGATTGCACCAAACCGATTGTATGAAAAGTTTGAGAGGTTTCTATGGGATGACAGCTGCCGGCGCCATATTTAACGTTGATCGGTCTGTAATCGCAAGTTACTAATTCGAAGACCGATGATAACAGAATAGGTGCGTCAAATTCTCTATTAAAATAATTATCAGTAGTCAAAAATTAATCGCGTAATAACTGGTGGCCGCCCAGTAGGCGGGGTCCTATTACAGAATCCCGTTAATCTCTATTTTGACAGCGGGCGACAAATGGTATTCATACGTTACTCCAAGAGGTGACATTTTAATTAATCGACTTTACCGGGAAGGGGCAAAAAAATTACATGACTAAAGTTTTTGCGCCTCTGTTTACGCATATGGCGATTCGCTTTCGGATAAAATTAATGACTTGATTGTTTACTTTAGTGAGGACTGTTTATACAAATTTAAACTTTGCTGAGAATTGGTTTGCTTTTTCTTGATAATTAAGTAGATTCTAATTAGAGGCGTGGGATTATATGAGGACGTGTAAAATCACAAGCTGGGATGATTTATTTTGTTACTATGTACTTGTACGAGTACGGAGCTAACAAATTATTAGCATATACTTTAGAGTGGTTCAAATAATTATGTTTTTTTTTTATATTTTTGTGGCACCCCTGAAATTTGTTACATGTACTTACCTACTGTATTATCCTCTTAAAATTATAGCTCTCTAAAAAATCTAAGCCGGTGCTCAATGAGGAGTTATTATAGGAGTCCGCAGTACGCTCGGCTGAACTCGATTCTCCATACAAACGTAGTTTCGTTCTCACTTTAAAACGCCCTGCTAAAATAACATGATACTTTGTATACACAATGGGAGCCGCCATATCTAGGCCAAAAATTAGTTTCTAATGCTAGAAATTGAAATTGAAAAGAAAACATCGATATTTTGAGTTTTCTACAATCAGCACTGTATGCAATCTTTTTATTGATGATTCAAATAAGTACATTATCATAAAAACTACAAGCCCTTTGAAAACTTTACAATGGTTTTACCTTTTGTACGAAAACTGAAAATGGGATTGTTTAATTTATATATTTACCGACCAAATTTCATTTCAATCATTGATTTTGCGATATTTTGACGTATTGGTTAAGGTTTATGTTTGTCCGACAATGCATTACTTAGATATTAAAATATAGTCAATTTATTGATTTAATATGAAGATGTGAACGTTCTGACGTCTGCTGCAAACAAGTTGTTTCACAACAATAGGCGTAATAATAACGTTAAATCTATCGTTTTACATGTGAATGTGATTTTATAGTAGAACAACGCAAGTTCTGAAAAATCTAGCTAAAATAAAAAATCACTTATTGCCGTTTTTATGATCTGTATTTGAATGATCAAATATATTTATATCGCGTGTATAAGAACTTTTATTTATATATAAAAGTAAGTCATGACCCACATTTTCAATAAATAATATTTCCAAAAAAAATCCATTATTGAGAAATCGAGATTTCAAACCAAAGCGTTTTTTTGCTATTGAAGACTCATCGAACACCGGCATAGAATTTTTTTAGAGAGCTATAATTTTAAGAGGTATACAGTAGGTACATGTAAAAAAATTTAGGGCTACCCCAAAAAATATAAAAATCATCATTTTTTGAACCGCCCTATATACTTTTAGAGCAGAACCTTATCTTACATCAAAACCGCTGGCATTAAATAGGGATCTACGAATAATAACCTAACTCCAAACTACCGACCTAGCTTCACCAAAGTAGATGCTTAGTATGTTTCCCAATTCGTGAATGTTTATGAAACTCTACTACTCTGATTGGTTATTGGGTAGAGCTTGGAGGGATCGTGAAAACGAAACGAGCGCGCACTTGATTTATATGCGATCTGGGCCAATGCAGCGCGGCAGTAAACCTCTTTAAGTAAACATTGAGCTGCAACGTGCGCAGGCGTTGGCTGTTTGCGCATAAATCGTTTACTTTCCGTCCAAATAGACATACTATTACTTTACATTTTTCTATATTTCCCGTATTTTGTATCTTACTATATACTCTCCTACTAAGTATCCTACCTAATTATTACATTTATGGCGTTCTATTTTGGTAGGTAGGGTCGCTATGACGGTTACAAGGCCGCATCAGTTTACCATCACGAATTCAATCCAGTAAATATCGCTATAGTCCTCTCCGATCACCTACTCATCCAATAGCTAACCTACAATAATAACATCTACATGATGACCTTACCGTTAACATTAGCAACTAGTTTGCAATAGCTCGTTAAATGCACTAGGAAGCGTCCCAGTATTCTCATTAAACGATATTCACCTACACTACACCTCAACTCACTGGCCTGGTTTTTATGTGCATATAAATCCCGCGGGCACGCCGCATTGGACGCAGAACAGAAATAAACAGTGTTCCCCTCCAGCTACCAAATTTCTGCAACTTACCTAGACAAGGTATGTCGGTCTATACGATAATAACTGACTAAAGGTGCGATTCATCAAGTCACTATGTTCCGTAATGACGCGCGGGTCCTATTGAATGATACCCGCTATCCATATACCCATACCCATACTAATACCCACTAACAATTTTAAAAACTATTACTCGGTTATAAAGCAGTTTTATTTTGTTTCACTTTAATTGCTTCGAGTTGTGACATCCGCAATTACAATTCTAAATTAATTTCGTTTTTGACTACATAATTGTATTTAGTGCGTCCTATAATGTAACTTTTTATTTTGGCGGGAACGGGAAACGCTATGTCCGCCATAACTGTCACTCGTAACTCTTTACTCTATGGCCGAGTCGTAAAAGTAAATTGTCACCGGCTGTTGAAAACCACCTCCGTGCCTCATGAACACTCGTAATAAAACATATCATTCCTGTCTAAGGCTTGATTCATGGCCAGTGTTGTGACATGGGGGATGTTCTGAAAAACGTGGTTTCGTTTAGTTGATCGTAAAAGTGATTTGAGAGCGTTATGACTCTTACCAGTCGTCGGGGTCGCAGTCTCGGAAACCCTTCGCGAACGGGTTGCTGGCTATTTTGAGTTGCGTTATCTGGAACGAAAACATTAGTGTTACCTACAAAATGAGTCATGTTTTACACTAGTAATAGTAGGTTGTTTGTTATCCGAGGACTGAAACGCACCCATTTCTGAAAACATAAAGTGAGAGCGCCAATAGTCCTAGGCTGAAAAGGGTGGTTTCACCCGAGTCACTCTGTTTCACTCTAATTTTCATTTCGAATACGAAGAAAGTATAAACATGCCAAATATACAAAACTTTTTATCAATACTTTTTTGCTCTAGAACGTTAATGAACCACTTTCAGCACGCCACTTAGATGAACAATCACCAAATCACCTACTTTCAGAGGAATGAAAAATACTTTCTCACACCTGCTATTTAGAAAAAGTAATTGTTGCACTCGAATGAGGGATCCCAGTTGTACTTTGTTCCCTCATTTGAGGGAAACAGTGACTCTTTTCTTCATAGAAGGTGGTAAAAGCAGCATTTGCCACTCGGTAGTAAAATAATTTGTAAGACATTTCATGTTTCTAGCAGCGGGCGTCATAGGCGGTGTGAAAAGCAGTATGTGTCACTCGGTAGCAAAATTATTTCCGTCTTGGGCGTAAACACTTGAATCTTTCGCTTGACTCAAGATTCAATATACCGCCCTCGCCGTAAATATATATTTTTGCTCCCTTAAGACACAATCTACTATTCTGCTCTATAGGTAGAATGGAAATGTACCACTTTCAGCACGCCACTTAGATGAACAAGGGCGAGGGGGGTCTATTGAGATATCACGTGTATTTATTTTTGGTTGAACGCGCAATTTCTATGGGGCGATACATCACTAAAAACCTTAATATCAAAGTTGTGCCATTTATTAGTGCATGCCAAATAAATACACATGATGTAAGTAGATAGGAGGAACGGAAGTCAAACAAGAAATATTTTTTTAAAAAAACTTTGATTATGCTAGTCTACCACTAACATACGAATGGTGGATTTTAGCTTCTTGTACGGGCTGATTAACGGGATAGTAAAATGTAGAAACCTACTGGACAGAATTCCGTTAACCACGCCCCACACTTATTCTCGGCGACCAATAACGAAATCTTTTTATGCGCCGAGTGGTGCCAGTAACCAGAACTAACCTGGGCTTGCTAATTTTAATCACCTCAATGGTACGAATTTGTTCAAGTACAATTCCTTCAGCAGCATAAATAACTGCCTCGACATCTTTACATACATACGACCGCCTCCCTGTATTTAAATCTAGAATACAGCCAAGATAATAACTTGTTTTATGAGTAACTTGTTTCAATCATTAGTGTTAATTTTTTAATTTAAACATTATGTAGGTATGTAATAAAGTTTAGGTATCTATTTTGTTTCGTTTCCTATTTACTAATGTATACTCTATAATTAAATTGTGATCTCACTGCAATACTTATAGTCATAGTTATGTACTCCCTTATTGTCGTATATTCAGGTTGTGGCCTGTGTAATAGGAGCAAAAAATTATACGGTACACTATTGAGCTCTTAAAAAAACTTTCACTGAAGAAATTAAATGTATAATTTCTTCAGTGAAAGTTGTAATATATGTGATGTGGAAGAATGTACTTTAATAAATAAATCAAAAAAATTAAAAACATGCATCCTACCGGAGTATCATCTTCTAAGTCTATATCTTGGCGATGAAGTGGACGTCCTTTCCTTTGGAGACCGTTGGGTCCTATCTTAAGTTTAATATTATAACTGCATGAATCATGTTATTTATATCGTATGTATCCTTCCGCAAGCAACAACAGATGCTTAATCTTATAAAAACACTAACTTTATTATCTCACTTGTTTCTTTTATAAAAATGTTGGAAATATCTTCCTGTTACAACATGGACGCTCCCAGGGCTACATTTTTGTGTTAAATTTCTAGGGCATTACTCACCCGATGGTTCTGGTAGGCGGTAACAGCGGTAAACCCGGTCTCCGGGAACACGAAGGTGCGGTACGGCACGGTGCCTGGCGTACCCTGACCCTCTCCTGGCAGGAATACTACGTGCAGCCTTGGCTGATATCGGTGCATCGAATTTAGGATTATCTGCCAACAGAAATACAGTGAGAAACTCATACAAGAAGGTCATTTGTCATCATAAACAATTCTAGATTTGGCTGCAGATTGCATCACAATTGGGTGGAGTGGACGAGGATGCTTGTCTGTCAAACAGTGAGCTGTACACAATTGTCGTTGTTATCCCAATGTCTTTGAGGTGCTAAGAAGTGTGACAGGTTTCGATTGTGTAATTAGAGCTACAGAATATATATTATCTGATCGATCTGAAGGATAAACTTACATGCCCATTATCGTCCAGTTGATTGTTGGTTAGCTTGAGTTTGTCGAAAGAGACGAGCTGGCGTGTCCAATGTGCGCCTGGCGCAGGTGAGTCGGGGTGCACGTGGATACGTGGCGGTGACACCGGGTCCGCTTTACCCGCCACTACCCAGCTTGAACTACACAGACAATATGGGTTATACACGTGTCAGTAGCTGAATATGAAAGGTCCAAACGTTTAAAAAGATATACTGGTTGGTCAGACATGGTACCCAAATATTAGGATAAGAGAGCTGTTTCTGCTACCATGATTGGCTAGCCAACTAGCTACCAATTTATAAGAAGCCGTGTTGTGACGAAAATTATTAACTAAATACGAACCTGTGAAACGCATATCGGTATCTCTTATCATCAAGTGGTACGAAGTCCACCAGCAGGAGATAGTCCGCGTTAGGAAGCAGCCCAGAAAGCCTTGCCTGTAAAATTTTAGACAATTTAGCTATTTCTTAGATCACCCCTTTGTCGTCGAGGTAGTCACACTCGAATCAAAAACTATCGTTTTGGCGCCCAACAAAAATACTTGAAGACACTGTGAAGCTTGGTCAGAGAAAGGCCATTTTAGTTTACGACCGCTTGTATTTGTTTTAGGATTGGGGTAGAGGCAGCCATGGTGAGTGTTCGAAGTCGGTGTTTACGAGTATGTGTGAATTAATCAGTGTCTAAAGTCATTTTAGTATTTTTGACAAAAATAATTATACCTAATTATTTTTGTCAAATCTCACTCATTGCTTGTTTAGAGTTAGTTACCAGAGTAAAGCGCTGTTTATTGATAGGAGCACAACCACTGCTTTCCACTATGGATTTATGTCACCCGTCAATCGTGCCTTGTACGAGTATTAAGACTCGAATACATACTTACATAGTTATAGGTATCATATTTAATGTAAGAGTCCTTGTCACGTGGCACTCCAAAATGCCTTTACACCTGAGTTGTGCATAATTGTCTGTATACTCGTTTATTGTGGTTTTGTATATCTATGAACATTTGTGCACAATAAAATACCTGTAGAGCGGGGAACATGCGCCGGCCGGCCTTAGTGACAATCATCTCTGTGCCGAGCTCGTGGAAGCTGCGCCAGAGTGCCGCTAACTCCAGCGTGGCGGAGCATCGTGCCACCGCAGGGTGGAGCGCTGCGCTCGCGCCGCCGGAGCCCACGAACTGGGACAATATTATTAGGTGTAAAACCTCCTTATAGATAAAATTATAGCACTTAAATGCTTACAAACACGTATAAATTGCCATACGTGTTTTGCCGCGGATGCACTCATCCTGAAGAAGAACCCCCAAGAGTTCGAAACATGTCGCCCGGAGTGACAATTTATACGTGAGTTTTAATTGTTTTAGTGGTATAGTTCCACCTTATTATCATAAACGACCATCAAACCTATTCTAGTTAAAATAGCGCTTAAATTCGTTTGTCTTTATCTCTCAGTTTGATATATATGTTTACGAGAAAGGGAGAAATAGACTTCAGATAACAGAGGTTTTTTTAAATTCAATAAATGAGGGGGTTAATCATAACTCACGAAAGTTTAACCCTTTATTTGACAAAAAAAATGCCCCTAATTCAAGCCTCGGTGGCACTAGATACATAGTCCAAACAATTTCAGTCAAAAAACAAAAAGATAGTCAAATAGTTTGTATTTGACGGCCTGTTTAGCCTAGTTGGTAGTGATTCTGCCTTCGAAGCTAGAGGTCCCGGGTTCGAATCCCGGCCACGGCATTTATTTGTGCATTTGTCACGGATATTTGTTCTTGGGTCTTGGATGTTTTCTATGTATATAAGTATGTATTTATCTATATAAGTATGTATAATCGTCGTCTAGTACCCGTAGTACAAGCTTTGCTTAGTTTGGGACTAGGTCGATTTGAGTAAGATTGTCCCCCAATATTGAAACTGACTATTTGACTACTTGAAACATGTATCTTGATGTGAAATAAATCATTATTATTATTATTTATATCCTGATATACGTTGCCAAATAAAGGGATTCGAGAAAATTTAAAGTGCCTCCATTATCTAAAATGTGTCTCGTTTCTTCTATTACTTTACGTTACTTTAAACGTTTCTTCTGTGTCTTCTTTCACACACGTATATGGATGTCACAGAGAAAGGTAATACGAATTTTAATGAAAAAAGTTTATGGAAATATATGTATAATCTGATTAAAACTTGCACGATTTTCACACATTATTAACCCTAGTGACAACCTTAGTGTACGACTAGGTACAATTTATTAATAAAAACCAAGTAATGGTAGTTCGAAAACCCCGAGCGCTACGCCAGTCAGCTCGCGACCAAGGATGTTATGATTGTGAAATGCTCTCAAAAAGGTGAATAAATATAATTTAAATGGCGGTTTTTCTGCTTGAAACCAGTGAGCAAAATGCATTTTTGCTGCTAGCGTGAAAACGACTTTTCCTGCTTGAAACCAGTGAGCAAAATGCAATTTTGCTGCGAGCGGGAAAAAAAACTTAGTTTTTAATTTTTCATATCGTAGGTTAATTTAAGTAATTTCATTCTCTCTATCCTTTGCGTTATATGTTCTCGCCGCTGAGGTGAAAAGTTGTATGTATCATACGAGAGCAAAGATATTTGCATCTCGTGTCTTTGGTCCCTCGCTACGCTTAAGATTCTAATTTTAAATAACTCGCTACTCTCGTGATTCAATTATAGAATCTTTCGCTTGCTCAGGACTTAACATCAACACTCGCAGCAAAAGTCTACTTTGCACTCTTGTTGACCAAATAACTATTCATTGTAAAGGTTGATTTACGTTCATAGACTCACCAGACGCGGCGGCGGCTGCGGTGGAGGCGCGGCCGGCGCTCCATGGTCCCGACAGGTGCTTTCGCTCAGCGCTTGCAGCGGTGAATACGTGCTTCGCGGACATACCGAGTTCTAGCACATGCAAAACAAATAAGTTGTGTACATGCAATAAAAACTAGATTTTTGGGGTGGAGATGAGATACACAGAAAAGTTTTGAACATATGCCCAAAGGGAGTTGCAGAGTGGAGCCCAAGCTTAGGGGAATATTCAACATTTTTTAGCGTTACTCGAGCTGCTTCCTGTTTGATGACTGGCTTGGCCTAGTGGTTAGCAACTCTACCGATCCTGGGTTCGAATCCCAGTCGGGGAAAATACTTCTGTGATGAACATTTTGTTTCCGAGTCTTGCGTGTTTTATATTTATTTATCCTCCAGGAGCCTGTAAGCCGGTACTCCAAAAATGGGAAAGATAAATATATTAAAATTAAGTGTAAAGCTGGATTATTTGGCTGACGTGTCGTGTTACGGTATAATGATATCGGTGTCATACAATTATTAGTACAGTTAGATTCGTACCATTTGATACGCTCAAAATGTGACTGTCCTTACTGTACCAGGCGTAATAGCACATCGGAGGAAACAAATCAGATAGGATTCTTACTTCTCTGATAGTGTGGTGCAGCGGCGGTAGGGATTCGTGCTCGAGTTCGCGACTTCGGTCCAGTGGCAGCAGGTTTAACCCACCGCGGGGATACTGCCCATTCGGAATAATCCCTGTTGACAAACAAATACTTAGTTAGAAATATATACAAAGAGGTAAGTAAATTCCAGGTTCCCGGAGCAGGTAGAGACCGTTAAATTCTAGAATCCTGATAGTCTTCCTCCACTTCATTAATGTCCTTAACATATTCGTTGGGGTCGATGGTTAGAAAATATACTTGTTTCAATACAAACTAATATGCTTAACACCAGAACAAATCCTGGGTACCACCTACCGAGGGTTTGCTGTGCACAGTCAGCACCAGCTTAAATATCTGCTTTAACGAAAATTTAAATTTTCTATAAGTGCACTTTTTTCTCTTTATTTTTTTCATTCTAAATCTAACTTTTTCCTCTAACAATAGCCTTCCAAACTAGCACTAGTGAAAGAAAGAAAGAAAAGAAAATACATTTATTCAACGTAGCAAATAAAAATAAAAATACGAACACATAAAATAAAATAACAAGACGTTAAAAAGGATACCCACTCAGCATGAAGCCACGGCAAGACTCAGCAAGCAGAGGTGCTGATTTTCGGAGGGGACCTTACTTAAATCTAAGACAAGAGCTAAAAGGCGACACAGACGCCAACGACAGGATTACTATATAATAAAGTAATAACCATAATAATAAACATAAAGAACAAACTACATCGGATGACAATCATTTTTAAGATAGCAAAAATAATAAAGCACACTAGTGCACTTTGTATTCCAAAATTTGACAGATGACAATTACGATTCACAGAATGACTCGAATCCGCTTTTTCTACTCTACTCCATACCTCCGTAGATAAATAGATTCCACAATCATGTAAAGCCGAATTATCAAGAGGCGTCTGACAGAGACTTCACTTGTCCACAACTACCTGTATATACCTACCTATAATAATTGCGAGTAGATCGTGTGACCGCGTTGAATTGCATTACTTGCAGTCAACGCATTATCAGCAGGTCCTCAACATTCTCAGAACGCAAACGCTTCTAAACAACTGAACTGACACAGTAGACTTAAACAACTAGGGTGATCGTCCACCAGAGATGTGCGAAGCTGTGTTTTTAATTAGACTCGCGGCAGTGTGTCAGCCAAATTCGCAAAGCAAAACGTTCTTCAATCGCTTAAAATGATTTGATATGTTATTTGCTACTTGATATTGTGACATGGTATGTTTGTATCCACCACATAGTAGTTACTTTAGTAGGATTCGGCCAAACAAAATCATTTTGACTTATAAGAATATAAATATGTAGGTACATTGTAAAAGTGTTACGACACATACCTAATTTTTTTAACGATGACCTGTAACGAATGTGGTAGTAATAATTTTAGTGAAAAAATATACCGATAGTGCTGTAATATCCATTGCCATTGAGTATATTATAACTTTGTCATGGCAGCACTTTTATGTTTCATACTAAAAAAATCGATTGATCGATGAAACGCCAGTTGCACAGTTACGATTTTAGATATCCATTTTGAATCTGTAATTTAGGTATTATTGTGTACACCAAATAGTCTTTAACATCAAAAGCGCCAAATTTATCGGGATTATTACAGATGTGCGACAACGAATGGGCGATTTACGCTAGTGCGACATTTCTATTGATCGACAAAGCAATTCTGCGATGTTGAATTGTGCGATGTATTTGTGTCCGACAATACAAATTTCCGACAGTATGCATCAGCGAAGTGCTGGTATGCGATGTACTTCTATTCGACTATACAAATGTACGACAGTATGGGTGAGCGAAGTACTAGTATGCGATGTACTTCTATTCGACTACACAAATGTACGACAGTATGGATAAGCGAAGTGCTAGTATGCGATGTACTTTTATTCGACTAACAAATATACGACAATATGGATGAGCGAAGTCCTAGTATGCGATTTTCTTCTACCATAGTATACAAATGTACGTACTATTACATTAAACCTTTTAAGCAAACTTTCTACGGACTAACTAGATGTCTTCATATAAAAAAACTTGTTATCCCTTATTACGCACTATACTGAGTCTTTGTCTTCCTTGCTTAGAAAGCTTAAATGTGATAGGCCCATCATTAAGTTTTTTAGGGTCTTATGAGCGAAGACTTAGAATGCGATAAGACGGCGCAGTCTTAATCGGTGAATAAATATGCGACTTGTATGTGCATTTACGATTTTTTTTTGTAGAATTTCTCGTAAAAATTCATACTTCTAAAATATGTAGGAGTATGAACAATAATAGTGTAGTCATTATTTACAGCTTGCCGATTAAATGTCAGACAGACTGGTTGAAACTTGCTGTAGCCAACACGAAATTCAAATCTTTTTAAGGCTTAAAGGTTAAGGATTAAAACATTTTTATTTTTGGCATCATGTCATGAATATACGAGTATGAGTAAGATAAAAATTTATCGCATTCTAAGTCTTCGCTCATAAGACCCTAAAAAACTTAATGATGGGCCTATCACATTTAAGCTTTCTAAGCAAGGAAGACAATCGGTGTGGATCGGTTCTCCATACAAACGTATTTAGGCTCTCATTTTAAAACGCCATGCTAGAATAACATGCAACTTTGTATACACAATGGGATCCGGCATACCTAGGTCGGAAATTAGTTTCTGTTGCTAGAAATTGAAAAAGAAAAAAAATACAGCGGTTTTTTGAGTTTTTTACGGCTTGTATTTAAACCTTAATAATCGCTGTATTTTTTCGCCATTATAATTTCAAGCAACAGAAACTAATTTCCGCCCTAGACAAGCTGGATCCCATTGTGTATACAAAGTTTCATGTTATTCTAGCATGGCGTTTTAAAATGAGAGCATAAATACGTTTGTATGGAGAACCAAACGTACTGCGCCCTCTTAACCATTCTCCGCACGAACAATGTTCGCAGTATTCGCACAAATCAGTAGTCGCGAATTTGTGTGACGGTTAATCATACTTCGCACAAATTATTTGTCGCTGAAATGGCCTGTCGCTAATCTGAGTATCGCTTATTCATACTTCGCACAAACGACGTGCCGCTCAAATGGCCTGTCGCTAATCTGAGTATCGCTTATTCATACTTCGCACAAACGACGTGCCGCACAAATGCCCTGTCGCTAATCTGAGTGTCGCCGAGTCATACTTATCACAAACCACATGTCGCACAAATGACATGTCGCAATAGCGTGCATCGCTTACTTATACGTCGCACAAACGATGTGTCGCACACTCGGTGTCGCACATCTGTAATAATCCCAAATTTATCGCAACACATCTTTATTCTTATAGGCATAAAGATTAGTGTCGATATATGTGGCGCTTTAGGACGCTACAGACTACGAGTATATGACACTGACTGTACCTAACTGCCGCTTATCAAATAAGTAAAAACCGGCCAAGTGCGAGTCGGACTCGCGCACGAAGGGTTCCGGATCAGAAAAAAAACGCCAACAACTACTCTGTTGTATGGGAGCCCCCCTTAATTATTATTATTTTTTTGATTTTAGTATTTGTTGTTGTAGCGACAATAAAAATACATAATCTGTGCAAACTTCAACTGTCTCGCTATTGCGGTTCTTGAGATCTAGCTCGGCGAGTGGTAGCCATGAAAAAAGGGCTAAAATATCACATTTTTTGTATAGGAGCCCCCTTAATTATTATTATTATTTTGTTTTTAGTATTCGTTGTTATAGCGGCAACAGAAATACACAATCTGTGAAAATTTCAACTGTCTAGCCTAGCTATTACGGTTCTTGAGATACAGCCTGGTGACAGACGGACGGACGGACGGACAGCGAAATCTTAGTAATAGGGTCCCGTTTTTACCCTTTGGTTACGGAACCCTAAAAATTGACTTTGGATTACTGATAAAAAATAAAAACCGGCCAAGTGCGAGTCGGACTCGCGCACGAAGGGTTTCGTACCAGTAAAAAAACGCCAACAACTACTCTGTTGTATGGAAGCCCCCCTTAATTATAATTATTATTTTGATTTTAGTATTTGTTGTTGTAGCAATAATAAAAATACATAACCTGTGCAAATTTCAACTGTCTAGCTATTACGGTTCTTGAGATCTAGCTCGGCGAGTGGTAGCCATGAAAAAAGGGCTAAAATATCACTTTTTTTGTATGGGAGCCCACTTCATTATTACTATTATTTTCTTTTTAGTATTTGTTGTTATAGCGGCAACAGAAATACACAATCTGTGAAAATTTCAACTGTCTAGCCTAGCTATTACGGTTCTTGAGATACAGCCTGCTGACAGACGGAGGGACGGACGGACAGCGAAAACTTAGTAATAGGGTTCCGTACCCAAAGGGTATAAATTTACTTTGGATTACTGATAAAAAATAAAAACAGGCCAAGTGCGAGTCGGACTCGCGCACGAAGGGTTCCGTACCAGAAAAAAAATGCCAACAACTACTCTGTTGTATGGGAGCCCCCCTTAATTATTATTATTATTTTGATTTTAGTATTTGTTTTTGTAGCCACAATAAAAATACATAATCTGTGCAAATTTCAACTGTCTAGCTATTACGGTTCGTGAGATCTAGCTCGGCGAGTGGTAGCCATGAAAAAAGGGCTAAAATATCACGTTTTTTGTATGGGAGCCCCCCTTAATTATTATTATGTTGTTTTTAGTATTTGTTGTTATAGCGGCGACAGAAATACACAATCTGTGAAAATTTCAACTGTCTAGCTATTACGGTTCTTGAGATACAGCCTGATGACAGACGGACGGACGGACGGATGGACAGCGAAGTCTTAGTAATAGGGTCCCGTTTTTACCCTTTGGGTACGGAACCCTAGAAAGAGTCACATAAACGCTAAGTTTAGTCTGGTAACTAAAATATCGCTAGTCATCTAATCGCGAATCCCAAATACTTAAATTGAATGAATATCCTTATCCGATCAATACCGATCCGTATTATTATTATTTATTTAAACAAATGTTTACACCAATGCTTAATATCGAGGCGATCTAGTAGGTGGTCTAGTAGAGGCGATTGATTAGGGATGAAATTCGACTGGTTTCAAAAGACATTTCGTGATATCAGTGTAACATGCCATGACGTTCAACAATACTTAAATATTTGCCACATTTGCCTTATGACCGCCAAGTTCCGTATTATCTTAGGAGAGGGGTCGGCAAACCATGGCTCTTTGAAGGGCCAGTTAAGGCTCTTCGAGGTCTTCTCAAAATTATGGTGATAAACTGAAACGGGTATTTTTGGCTGTCGGAGGTTCCCAAAAAATGTTATTTTTAATAAAAGGTTAAAAAGTTTGCCGACCCCTGTCTTAGGGCATGGTAATTTGGGACTTTTTGAGTAAAATTGGACTAGCCTTGCACTTATACATTTCGGATGATGCAGGAATAGGCTATTTGCATGCGATTTTCGTTTAGTTGCCCGGCAACGTCAGCCGTCAAGTCAATACTTACCTATTGGATATGTGCGAAGTAGGTGGTGGGGGTAAGCTAGGCGATCGTAGCGCACACCATGGCAGAAATGTGTACTTACCGGGGACCACTGTCAAATTTACTTTCACGTTTTCTGTTGGTTTCTTAACGGTTTCCTACGATTCGTTTCGTTTGTATGTATTTATTTATTTTCTTATTTATTTCAGTAAAATTTCCAATACGGGGTCTTTCCCGTTTACTAAAGTAAATAAAATATTCATGTGTCATTATTTGACATCTCTGAGTTTTGACATTGTCTCGGGACCTTTGACGTTTGACGTTTAAGACGTGCACATAGCCAATACATTGCAGAGTTTGATCGTACTCGTCTTACGTCGGTAGGCCGCATTCCCATTCCCGCAATAAATATTATGCAAATCGCATGCAACTTCTTGCACCACGTAAATCGGCCTTTCTTACTACTGTAAATTATTATAATAATTATTCATTAAATTATTATAATTGTTGCTCCTCTTGCTTTACTCTAGCACTACCTGTTGTTAATTTATTTTACATCTCCTGCTACCCAAAGGTTATCTGGAAAAGATCGCTCTATACCGATAAGACCGCCAGTTGGTACCTATTAGTTTTGAAAGATTATCTTGTTACAGTTTATGTTTTGTGGTGCAATAAACATTTTTTTTTAATTAAAATAACACAAATTCTAACTTGTCGTCTAAAGGGTAATGTAAAATATTTAATAACTTAAATAAAACTGTTATCACCACCGACCTCATTTTATTATCACCGCCGGCAATTTCAGACGAGTTACACTTCTGTTACACTACCCACTACACCATAAACAAAAAATATTTTAAAAAAAGTAAAAATGATCGTAACTCTATAAAAACCGTAATGCGTCCTGCCCAGCGCGGACATCTCACTCAACTAATTGGTATAATGGTCGGATGGCGGGAAACTCAAAATAATTCCAAAATGGCCGCTATAATTTCAACGGAAGATGTCAAGCGGGCATTATAAATAAGACGGGCGATGAAAACTATACGCGTAGAGGCGACAATGATCGTGTTTTATTTGAAGGTTCAGTTTAATTTAGTTCTACTGGCTGTTTTACTTTTAAAATAAATGTCAGTGTTTCAGTGTAAAGATAACACGAGTGTAACTATGTTTACACGCCACTTATTATTGAAGTGGCTACTAACGCTAGATGGCGCTAAGTGGTTGTATCGGTGATTATTCGCCTAAATAGATAGCAAATAAAGTCATAAATTATCAATATAAGTTTAAATCAAGTTATCAACCAAATAATATGTTCGGTTCTATTTTACTTTAATGTTTCTTCTATTTAGTTACGAAAATTAACGAGGAGGCAACGTAAGAAGTAGGTATCCACTCAATATAATTTACAATTATATCCCCGATACAATGCACTGCTTTTTACTTAAAAAAAAAGGTTCATTAAATACTTTCTGGTCTTTCAGTCCGTACTACGTTACATATAATCTTGATAATTTTCGTCAACTAGGCGATAAGTTGAAAGTTATACTCGTCTATTACTACATATACATGATAGTAGAAGACATGAGAATGAAGACGGAAAATAAAATTCCTATAGATTTATTTCTGTCTTATTTAGTGCTGCCTAATTGGGAAAGTACCTCACCTTAGAGAAGACCGCAGCCATAATAACCACCAGAGCTCCCAAAGATGCACTCTGTTGAGAGTGAGGGATCTGCATTTGTCTCTAGCTGTGAACACAACTAATCCTCAAATCAATAAAGTAAGTCAGTCTCCAACCCCTCTTTCGAGCATCAGAATCAATGCCGGCTCTGCTGCATCTTCACCCGAAGGCCTCAAACGCCGCAAGTATGCCTCCCTAGGGAGTGGATATTTATTTGAGACGTTTGGGGTCGAAACACTTGGACCATGGGGAACAAGTGCGCGTCGACTTTTCAAAGATTTGTCGGCGCGCTTAATAGAGACCACTGGTGACCACAGGGCTGTCCAATATGTCGCACAAAGAATAAGCATTGTCAACCAGCGTGGCAATACAGCAAGCCTTCTGGGCACTCTACCCACTGATGGCGATCTGGGACATTTTTTTATCTTTAAGTTTTTTTTATCGGTGGTCTTATGTTATCTTGGACTTTATAAAGTCAGCAAACTGTAATTTTTCTGGAGTCACAAGCGCAATATTTTTTTTAGGTGCAATAGCAGGTGTTCCTAAACTTTTTTTTTCTCATAGAACACTTTCAAAAGTTAACTGGTTCTGGTAGACCATTTCTACCATATCCCCATTTTTTTGTCACGCCAACGTAGAGCCCCGTCGCGTCTCCTGTGGACCCCTGGGGGTCCACCTGAACCACTTTGGAAACCCCTGATCTATAGGCTGCGATGTCCTTTTGCCATCAGGCGGACCATATGCTTGTTTGCCATTTTCGTAGTATTCAAAAATAGGAGCTTGATTTTAAAATCGGTGTAATTTAAGATTATCCATCATGATATTTCAACAATAAGTCTCAACACAAATGAAACAAACATAATTTATTGGCAATATCGCTGCGGTGTCATGTAGTCGGAAACAATAAATTGTTAACATTCCCGTGGAGTAAGGCATAATTGTCACTTTATGAGTTATTTGTGGCCCATATCCCTAATGTGTCACATTCGCGAGTAAATCAAGAGACTGTATTTTTATTGCGAAACGTTACAACCGCAATTTGTGAAAATTTATTTGTAGATAATTTAATTTAAATATGATATTAATGGATTGTTGAAATGAAATGTGAGGAAATTATATAACTGACTTAGTGTGATGCCAGTTTCCAACTCATACCTAAGTAATAATTAGATTATGTATTGTCTCTTGTAAATGTGAACGAAATTACACAACAAGGACACTTATTTAATACTTATAGGAAATATAACGTTAAAGGTAGTTTTATTTTACCTGCCAACTGTAACACCTAGGTGTTTTCGAAAAGTGAGTGTTGAATAAGCACATATTTTGACGAATTTCAAGAAATTGATTTTGTACTAAAGCCGTAACGCTGCTAACGAAAATTTCAAATTAAAGGGAAAAATTGAAAAATGTAATGCTTCGAGCAGGATTCGAACCTACGACATCTGGCATACGCGGCCAATCGCTCTAGCCTCTGAGCTATCGGAACTACCAAGCTCATCCACGAAATCCTTCATTAGTTCTCTCTTAAAACGCCTTTGAAAACTAAAAATTGAAAAAATAAATATTCAATTTTTCCCTTTAATTTGAAATTTTCGTTAGCAGCGTTACTGCTTTAGTACAAAATTAATTTAGTATCGGATGGAGCATCGTCACTGACGATTTCTCACTGTAATTTGAGACGTTGGTGCCGTTAATAGAAGCCTAAGGGCGAGTTGCGCCGACTTACGATCACAGACCGATCAACGTTAAACATGGCACCGGCAGTTGTCATCCCATTGAAACCTGTCAAACTTTCCATACAATCAGATCTTAACGAACACCGCTTACGATTACAGACGGTTTCGTACAACCCAGCCTAAGTCTTCTACGGTAGATGTCGCTATACGCCTCCCTAAGGCGTTGTAAGAGGGAACTAGTGAAGGATTTCGTGGACGAGCTTGGTTGTTCCGATAGCTCAGAGGCTAGAGCGATTGGCCGCGTATGCCAGATGTCGAAGGTTCGAATCCTGCTCGAAGCATTACATTTTTAAATTTTTCCCTTTAATTTAAAATTTTCGTTAGCAGCGTTACTGCTTTAGTACAAAATTAATTTAGTATGGGATGGCGCATCGTTATTGACGATTTCTCAATATAATTTGAGACGTTGTTTCCGTTAATAGAAGCCTAAGTTTTCTACGGTAGATGTCGCTGTACGCCTCCCTAAGGCGTTGTAAGAGGGAACTAGTGAAGGATTTCGTGGACGAGCTTGGTTCTTCCGATAGCTCAGAGGCTAGAGCGATTGTCCGCGTATGCCAGATGTCGCAGGTTCGAATCCTGCTCGGAGCATTACATTTTTCCCTTTAATTTGAAATTTCAACAAGCAAAGCAGTATAGGTTTTTCACAAGCCTATTGCCATTGAGATACTCTTGGTCTTTGGTCCCAAAGTAACTGTAGGCGATCAAATTATACCTGTGCCACCGTGAAACGAAAACGAAGGAAGTTAGAATATCTCCCTCTCTGTCGCTCGAATATGCAAGTGCAACAGAGGGGTAGATATTCGAACTTCGTTCATTTTTTTTCGCGGTAGCAGCTCTGATTAGTTTCCCGCTCTTGTGAATATTTGGTGCAAAGAATATAACTTTGTAACTCCGCCAGTATACCAGGGACCTTTGCCCCGGGCACTCACAAGAACGCGGAATGTCACTTTATATAATGTTAGTCTTAAAAGACCTTGAGAGTTGGGTCCTGTCTCTCAAATCAGTTATCATGTTTAGAAATCCATGTGTCAATTTATAGCCGCTACTATAGTCATCATCATCATCCTAGCGTTATTCCCAGTACAGTGGCATCCTCAAGGATGCCCGGGGTCCGCTACCTAATCCCAAGAATTGGCGTAAGCACTAGTTTTTACGGAAGCGACTGCCATCTGACCTTCCAACACAAGGGGGAGACTATAGACCTTATATTGGGATTAGGCTTGTCAAGTGAGTGGGCAACTTGAGTGTAAGTAGTTCTCAAGCCGCCCGAAGGCCTCTAACTTGGCTTAACGACTGCTATCATAGACAGCAACGGTTTAACGTGCCTTCCAAATCACGGGAGCGCTCAGTTAGTAACCACTCAAAGCGGTCACCCATCCAAGGACTGACCCCGCCCGACATTGCTTAACCTCGCATATCGCACGCGGTACGCGGGCGCCGCTGGGCCACGAACGCTCCTATAGTCATATAGATAAATAACACAGTTGGTCACGGATGAAGACTCATAACACCGCAACGGTAAGGATCTGTTTAGCATGGCATTTTAATTTCAACTTTGAAGTTTAAATAGAAGACAACATAATTTACGCAATCAATTATGAATAGTTTCTAGTGATACCGCGCAAGCAATTAGTGTTCTAAAATAGCGGATGATCGGTAACAAAAGGAGCGGGTGTCGCTTCCTCGCCGATAAATCCGCATTGATTGAGGGCTATAAATCCGCGGCGCCCGCGACGCTCCCGTTACCTGCAGGGCTGGCGACATCGATGTACCGCAGAATAGAAGTAAATAATAGCAAAATCTCGAAAATGTGATGTTCCGAAGAACTGTTCGACATGATCAATTCCAATCCATATTGTTCAATCCACATTCCGCCATCGCTCCGCTTGCCGTCAACACGGCAATTAAGTGGCGAACTCAAATGCCAAAAATACAGTTAAGGTTTTCTAAAATAGCGGGGCTCCGGTTACCTGCAGGGCTAGCGATAGGCAAGGATAGGCCAAGGCAGTATGACGATTGACGAATACGAGTTTAATCGAAAATGTTGCTGGCCAGCCACATCGCAGCACAATCATCCAATGGCGTAGTTAACATGGGTAGCACCCGGTGTGGAAGTTGTGGTTGAGTGAGTCCCCTGGAGTTATTGATAATAGGTACAGTCAGCTGCAGAGAAACCTGACCCCCCTGCATACAAACTTCTATGTAACGGGGGTCATGTTTCTCTGCAGTTGACTGTACGTAGGATACGGTAAGCTTACTTACTATCAAGCGGGCCGTTTGTCACTGGCATAAAATAAAGAAAACGACTGTCGTGTCAAATTTGTTAAAAATGCAATTTGGTGTCAACCCTGCGCTAGATGTACACGTGTGCGCCTGCGCGTAACTCGTAAAGGCGACACGTTTGATTTACGCGCGCAACAAATTGTAGCGCCGCCCGCGCAATAATGCATTATTATCGCTGAAAGATAATCAATAAGTGGTTTAAAAAATAATGTGTATTTTTAAGTTAATGTTCACATACATATTTAGGTTACTAACAATTGGGTGCTCGAAACTCAAGTGGACAGAATATGGGGAACAAGTTACACCAAACATTTAACGCTATTGATAATTGTACAACGTAATTTGCAGATGTAAAGGCGCTGTCTAGTCTCCCTTTTAAGTAGTTATTTGTAATAAACATTATATAGTCCGGTTTATGTAGTCAAAAATGTATGTTTTAAAAAAATATATTTTTAACCGAGCGCTAAATGTGCCAGTTAATCGGTTTGCATTCCCTAATTGATGTATGTATCCCATTCAGATCATTGGATTTATTTGTCGTACTAGTAGGTATGAACAAAGAAAAAACAACATTTAATGGCGCATTTTAGTAGATTAGACAAACAATGTTATACATACAGTAAAACCATTTTAATAATGCACGCTGTAAGGTAAATGACCCAGAACTCTACACTGACTCAATACAGTATGGCACTTTCAATCCCTCATAATGATCAAGGGGACAATTCTCGGGTTCGATCGAGATGATCTCTATTAGAGATTTCATACAAGTGACTCTACCATTCTATACAATGTCACGATAGACATGCATCTCGATCGGACCGAGAATTAGCCCCCAATATATATCACAGAGGTGATCAATAGGCATTAAGGTGTCGAATGAGTGGACGGCGTACAGTTTAGCCATTTGGCACACGCATGCTAAAGGTAAAAAAATGTTAAACCGCATCAGTTCTTAAAGAAATCCCTTAGGAGCGAAGTGCTGAGCCATTTTTTTTGTATGGGAACAAAAATGCGTGTGTGGTATTTATTAATTTATTTATATGCTCAAGATAGGGTATACATATTGAGGCGATTCCAAAAATTGTACATAGAACATTACAATCTTTTTTTTTTTAATGAAAACAAAAATATTTTTCAAAGCATACCAAGTTTGGGCTCCTCCACAAACGATAAGTGATACTGATATGCTCATATCTAACCCCAAGAAAGCAATTTAGAAAATAATATCGTTTAGCTTTTCAATAATACTAGGCATGTCACTCATTTCTACTTCAGTATCTAGTTATTTTACGAGACATGGAACTGTACTGCAGTTACGGTACATATTAATGACTCAGCACTTTCCTCAAAAATGTTGTTTTGATTTTTGGGCCCTGTCAGAAGTTCATTATGAAATCTGCTAGAGATCACATATTAATTTCACTGTGACAAGGTACGAAGTGGCCCAGAAATTAAATTGGTTGACTGTACATCGATTAATGGTTTATTTTTGCGTAAGTGCACCTTCCACTAAATGGGTGTCAGGCATTTTTTATTTATTTAGGTAAACTAACAGTCATTACAAATGGTACTTATACTTATCGTTTTAGATCAATGGTTACAATATGTATGACCCACTCCGCTTACCACATATTAAATAACATAAGTCTTAACATTCGGCAATATTCATAGGACCGTAAAGTCACCGGACTTTCAGTCAACAATAACAACATAAAATTATTAAAAAGTGACAAATACTATTTCTGAATAGAAGCAGTCTATTTCACATCAAAACAGTAAATTATATCAATTCTTGCGTGTTAGTACTTCGATCATTAGTTTTTTTATAAACACCTATACTATTGCCAAAAATATCTATTAGGTGCTTGATAAAAAAAATTATTGTAAGTATCAAGCATTGGGTCGTTTACCTTACGAGCACGCTCGACATTTTTAACCTTACCATGCACCGCGCGGGCGTCATCATATTTCACCCTATACATTTTATTATTTTGTAATTTAATGCAAGAAATATGCCTATCGCCTATATGCCTACGTTAGATGCGAGCGAAAAATCACTGGAAGGGTGCATAGTCTAAGATTGGTTTTATTGTAAGTATCTTACAGTATGCATAGAAAGTCACCGTAGGTATACTTAAAATTGTTTTAATTGACTGAATTGCATCAAATTTGTCTGTTCATAAAGCGACTTTATTATCCAAGCAAGAAGGCTCAAAAATAAATGGCAGTTTTTAAAAAAGTCGGACATTTTAAATAATTTCACCTATAGATGCTCGCCATGACGAAGTCCCCAACCCTGCGGTAGGGCGCCACGTGTGTACTTACGTCACGTGTGATTTACTGCGCTACAAATCGCAGCCCTCAACTCGCAAGTCTCGCAACAAATGCATTATTATAACTTATAACACAAATCGAAAACAACTTCGCTATTTAGAGATGAATTAATCTGTTGTGGTGTTTCTTTGTTTGTTTCGTGGAAGACACATCAGAATTCTGAAATAATTATACTTATACTTATTATTAAAGAAGATGATTATTAGAGAGATGTTGAGAGTCAAGTAAAACCATTTTCTATAATAAACGCCCCTCCAGTTTATTCTCACTCAAATCTTGTAACAAAAAGTCTAATTAATAAAAAAAAAACAAAAAAACCCGCCTGCCTTTTTGTATAAGTTTGGAATTTGGCGCCAAAAAACCGCCATTTAGTTTCTTTACTACATATTTTGATATACCCAGTGCCACTCTCACAGTACTTAAATACGAATCTAACGACACCTCTCAAGCTAAAATCCATCAAGCCGTTCAGGCTGCAGAGCGTGCCAAACAATTATACATACATACATACTCTCGAAAAACATAACCCTCCTTCTGGCGCAGTCGGGTAAATATCCCATCAAAAACATAAATGTGAAAATGGGAGCCAAGTTCGTCACCGACAAAAGAATTGAGATCTAAATGGGTGCCAAGTTCCGTAGATTTTTGAAAAAGTGCCTAGTCTGGCACTACATTGTTTACATTACATCCAAACTAATACATTTTGGGCTTTAATGCAGCTTTAATTATCCAACAGCTTTCATGGTAATATAACATACATCATAGAAAACTGCCAAGTTAAGGCTCAAAATGCATTAAGCCACAATAAATTAGTTTTACTGTAAACAAATGTAGTGCCAGACTATATAGGCACCGTTTCAAAATATTTACGGAACTTGGCACCCATTTAGATCTCAATTCTTTTATCGGTGAAGAACTTGGCTCCCATTTTCACATTTATGTGTTTGATGGCATATCATTATCATTACTTATTGTCAAACTTTACCAAATGGTGCTTTTCAAGAGCGAATGCACGAGTTACTATACAAAATACCTAAAATATTTAAAGAGTTCCCTCGATTTCTCCAAGATCCTATGATCAGATTCTGACCTGGTGGCAATGGGACCTTCCCGGATGTATACCGTTTCAAACAAAAAAAGAATCTTCCAAATCGGGGGTGAATTTGGCTGGACAAGCTGCCGCGTGTCTAGATACCGTGGGTATGGCTAATAGGTAAAGCCTATTATAATTTAAAGGAATTTTATTCTAGTGAATTGTAAATGGATTTTAAGACCATAACATTGTATACCCGAAAGGGTAACTGTTGATACACTTACATTTGTTTTATACAATAAAGATTTTATATTCTATTCTATTCTATTCCATTTAAGGCGGTAATAGGTATCGCATTCTGACTAGAAATAAGTAGGCCAACATTTTTTTTGGTATTTTTTTTTTAGTTTTGTATTGAGGGATTGGTAAACCAAAAAAAAAAATTGAGTTTAAAAAAAAAATTTACCGCCTTATTTCTACTTAGTCAGTATGCGATACCAATTAACGCCTTGTAAAAATCCACGGCATTTCTGTTACAACCTGTATAGGCGCAATACATAAAGAATGACACATCGAATGGCGACTAGGAGAGGGGCGCACATTTTAATATATTACTACAAATTAGTGGTTTACAAATTAAAATTCAGCGGAGGATTTACGCATGAATTTACCGCTCGTAGGCTTTTCCAATTATACCGTCTCAGCCAACCTCTACAGTAACATAAAAAATGGCTCCTAATTTGCCGACCCTAAAATCACTCCAGGTTCCAGCCTATATTCGTAAATACGCGACAAACTAAAAATAATTTATTACAGTTATGAACAGACTATGTTTAGGTTAGAGCATATATCACATACAAAAATCCAAAGGTAACTCCATTCCAGAGTCATGATAACTCACCGCCACAAAAAAATCCACTCGAAACGCTCAACCGTTCTCTTCATATGTCACGAAGTCATGATTCATTGCACTTAGCCTGTTTACAAATAGAAAATTCGGATCAGGGGATGTCCTTTGATCAAGAAGTGTCTGAATAGTTCGCGAGCCTCACTAACAAGCGATAGACGTGTGTTCAGTAGGTATACGTAGCTAACATGATCGCGTTGTTGGACATATAAGTAGCATGATCATCTCTTTCGCACTTACTTACTAGTAAGGGACGAATGCTGTATGCCCGACATAAACGCAATCATGCTAGCTAGATAGGGGTTACTCTAACTAAATATATAGTTTTAGGTACTTATCGTTCCATGTTAATTGAATGATAGTTAAAACCTCAAACTCAAAAATTGCAGACGTCTTACAAGATTATCCAAAATGATCCTTCTTTTCCCAGTACTTAAGGTGAATGTCCAAGAGACGTGTGTGAATGCAACGTACCCCAGAGTAGACGTCAAACAATAATACCACGACCGAGCGAGATGATTATTATATAAAATTGAATAAGAGCGACTGTGGGTGCGGGATATGTTATTTAGTGTCCTTATCATAGTTCCTCTTATTAACGAGTACCCGCCCAAATTAAAGAGGTTGTTTATGGTGTTTGCACGCGTAACATAGGATCTCCATAGAAATTCTTACTCTGAGTGTGTGAAACTGTGTTTTTATATATTTGACACGTCGCAAGTTCAACAGCTATTCGTTAGCAAGGTGTCACACACATCTTCGGTGGATAATCACCTAAACTAAAGAGATAGTTATGAAACTCTCTCTAAGCTAAGCTCAAACATATCCGTGTATACATATCAAGAAAGGGGATGCGAGTGCAAGCTTACAGTATTTTCAGGATTCCGGAGCCGCCATATCCTGTAGCGCAGCAGATTTAGGGAAAGGAACTGTAGGAACAATGTTTGGTTCATTCTCAAGCAAAGGGTCACTATCTATATCTATACATATAATAAAGCTGAAGAGGGTCGAAAGTCTGTACATGGAAGATATTCGAAAAAAAGTTGCCTGGGGATACTTAGAATCGATAACAGAACACGTTCCAACAGTTTTTAGAATTTTTGTCTGTTTGTCTGTTTATGTGTTTGTCTGTTTGTCTGTTTATATGAACGAGCATCACGTGAAAACGGGTGAACGGATTTTGATGAAAACTTTACTAATCTGTCGAGTAACCACCCGGTCAGGTTTTAGGCTTAAAAATTGTGCACATTTGGGTTAAAAGGGGGTAAAAAGAGGGGTTGAATTTTGTATGGGAACTCCTATAATCCATGAGTTACAGGTATGAAAATTGGTAAGCTTATACTTGACAACAAAGGAAAAACATATTCATTCAAAATTTGTGAAATCTTAAGATAGAAACTGAAAAAAAAAGTAAACGCAAGCGCTGCGCCGCGGAGCTGCCCAGTGTGCGCGCCAGCCACCACGGTCTCTTCAAATTATGAACACTATTATGATTTATTCCATTAAGTAACTGTGACTCTAAACCCAAATTTCAGACCCGTTTTCTAGACTCAAAAACTACATATATAACTTTTTAATCCTATATTTATTTATTTAATCGTATGGCATTTAATTACGAACCGTGAGATCTTCGAGAAGACAAATACGGTTGCCAGTTTTTGTTGCACTTTTAGCACCACGTGGCACCACCCAGGGGTCACGTGTAGGATAACGGTGGGTACTCCCTACGGACGTGGTGCAACTTCGACCCCCCTTTGTCAAGTGAGTGGGCAACTTGACTGTTAGACGTTCTCAGGCCGCCCGAAGGCCTCTAACTTGGCTTAACGACTGCTGTCATAGACAGCAGCCGGGATCAACGGCTTAACGTGCCTTCCGAAGCACCAGAGCGCTCAGTTAGTAACCACTCAAAGCGGTCACCCATCCAAGAACTGACCTGCGCCCACATTGCTCAACCTCGCATACCGCACGCGGTACGCTGGCGCCGCTGGGCCAGAGCGCTCTATCCTATCCTATATAAAAACATGCAATTACAATGTTACTTTTGCCGTTCACTTCATCGGCACTCACTTTATGACATAATCCCACTACTTAATATTATAAATGCGAAAGTTTAGATGTTTGGATGTTTGTCACTGCTGAATCACGCAAAAACGGCTGAACAGATTAAGATGATTTGTATGCTAATAGTATATAATCTGGATTCACTTATATATATATTATAAGTGTACTTTTTGTCCCGATGATCTTCCATCAAAGGGATATTAAATCGGGGATGCAAGTAAGGTCTATGAAACGGGGTGGTTTAATCGTCATACGCCATTCTACGATTAAAGTTTCAGCCAATTGGAAGTATAACAGCGTTTCAAGAAATTTAACTTAAAGTATAGCAGAATTATAAACAAGTTGACGATTCATTATGTCAAAACCGAAGTATCATAATTTCTTCTGATTGTTGACGCTATTTTTGAGCACAACCTTTTCGCAATTAGTTCTACTTTGCGTGTACATCAAAATGCAATTAAATTTTACGTAATTGTTGACCCTTCACACCATAAAAACTGTTTGATATAAGAGATCACTTGAGCTGGGCAGCCCAATCGTCAGCATAGACGGTTGGAGCATCTTAGATGTACACTTAGAAGAGGGTCGAAAGTCTATACATGGAAGATATTCGAAAAAAATTTGGTTGCGGATACTTAGAATCGATAACAGAAATCGTTTCAACAGTTTTAAGAATTTGTGTCTGTTTGTCTGTCTGTTTATATGTCTAGGCATTACGTGAAAACAAACGAATGGAGTATAATTTACCCTCATTAATATGGCAACTGATAACTTCGGCGACGACTTTGCCACTCTCCTTCGGATTTTCGGTCATCAACCTTACATGAAGAATCTACTCTGTGTGATTATTCTCGCATGCCTTGCCGCTCTGCTTCCGGCCTTCGGTCCTCATACTTACATGAAGAACTCGCTCTGTTGGGATAACGTTTTACGGCAAAACTGCGTAGCGAGACTTTTACCATTGTATAATGTACATGTAATGTTTTTAACGAGATTCATTCGTCTAGAATCGGTACATTTGATATTCCGAAATAAGCACTTAATCATTCGTTTTGACAATAGGATTTCTAGGGAATGTCATATTGACTGTAATCATTTCTTAAGGGGGTGTATAGGTCGATTCACAAGAGATGGCGCGGAAAATGTATGAAACTGTCAATAATTTCATAGACATTCCACGCCAGCTCTTGTGAATCGACCTATAAATAAGGGTCAGAGATTGTATCATCGTCATCATCTGAGGCGTTATAGCCGCGGGTGAGCCCTAGGCTAGCCTGGTCAAGCAAATATCTCCAGGCCGATCTATTCGTGGCTTTCCTTCTCCAACATGTCACCCCTAAGTTCCTGGTGTCCACCTGAGCTTGAGAAAAATTGAATGGGAAAATTAATCATTCTAAAGCGAGAACGAATTATACGCGGACGAAGTCGCGGGCAAAAGCTAGTTTGTAATAAGGACGTTTTCTATTTCCGTCAGTAAGTAAATAGTACCTTGGCGCCACCAAAAGGCACCCGTTTACTTCAGAATGGATCCATTTACTAAAAGTATGAACATCTGTAAACTGAACCTGGCCTCAACGACTTTTAGGATGAATCATTCAAAAGTAGTAATGCACAGCGGAGAATTTCAAAGTTGCGAAACTTGCATTGTAGAAATGTTCGATAATTGCAGCACCTGCATACTTAGAGAAACTTCTTGAATGTGCATTAATTAATTAGGCTTACGGTTCTTGTGAAAGCTTCAGATATTACAGAGTCTTTATTCATTTACATAACAGAAAATATAAGAAAAGGTTCAAGCATATTAAACTTTTAAAAATAATGCATTTGAATCTAGTTAAACTAATTTCAAATTATTTCTGTATAAAAAATCAATTGCATACTAATTAGTAACATAGATTACATTTGTAAAATTACAAAGAATTCTCCGTCCAAGGCTTCTATCAACGGCATAGACCCCATGATAGTGGCGGCATTTTTTGAGAACATTCCTAACTTTTTGAGAATTTCCACACCCATCTTAGCAACTAAAGCGGGAAGGTAGACGATCAAAACTAGTAATGCAACAAAGTTTATTTGCTCAGGAACGCTGAACGCCGATGCGTTCTAGGAACTGCAGACAGGGTGTCGCGTTGTTGCATTGTTGTGACCGCTGATTGACTTATGCTTGCTTGTTTCGCTATTCTCGGACCGGGATCTGACTGCATATCTGTCTTATTGACCATTGGTAAATGTGCTTTATCGGGATAAAATTAGGATCTTCCTATTTCGAGGATGGTTCGGAGATTTTGAAAGCGAATGAATTATTTAGGTGTCTGACATGGATATAATATGGTATTTCACTGATAGTCAAATCAGCAACTTTTTACGAAACGTCAAAAACGCTCGCTTAGTATGAAGTTTGTAGGGAAATGTGCCTAATGACGTTACAATTTTTATGTTCGAACTGCGTCCTTTTTTTTCATTTTTATGTATTTAAAAATGAGCTGAAGTTTGATATTTTTCGAGTATTTTCGTATGATTTGTATTGATAATGGAAAAAAAACATTTTTTAGTGTTGTGAAATACTGTATTGAAAATTTTGGATCAGACTAGCTAAAGATCAAAGCAGCCACCTAGTATAATTAATTTTAAATTTAAAAACAAAAGTAAATATTTAAAAGTTTTGTGTTCCGAATAGGATTCGAACCTTCGATCTCGGTCTAGCTATCGGAACAGCTATCAATTTTTCCCTTTAATTTGAAATTTAGAACTTTCTTAAGCTGCAGATGTTATTGATTAATACCTCTACAAAATTAGTTTAGTCAATGTAGTTTGAGACGTTGGTGCCGTTAAAAGAAGCCTGAGTCTTCTATTAGGTAGATATCGCTGTACGCCTCCCTAAGGGGGAGCTAGTTTCGTGCCTGAGCTTGATTGTTCCGATAGCTCAGTTGGCTAGAGCGATTGGCAGGATGTCACAGGTTAAAATCCTGCTCGGAGCACAACTTTTTCAACTTTTCCCCGGTAATTTGAAATTTAGAATTTTCTTCAGCATACGTTACTATTTCTTACAAAAGATTAGTCTAGCAAATTTAGTTAATAAATTCTTAAGAATAAGCACAGCGATTCCAATAGTTTTAATAAGAGAAGGGGCACATCCCTATTATTGCATTTATTTCACGTCTGTGTTACGAAAATTGAGACTTTAAAGTGGGGGGATATCCCAAGCACACACACGAAATGTTGGGGATATCAATCTATTCAAGACGTCACATTGTGAATATGGAATCAAGTCCTAAGCATACGCACGAAATGTATTAAAATTAAATTGAAATGCGGAATGATAGTGTCAGATGCACCCCCTGATGTATCATAGGATCATAGCAGTAATGCACTCTGTTGTGATTGCTGATTGACCGCTGCCAACTAGCGCTATTCTGGGCCACAACCGCGAAAATCTTGGACTATCGCCATCTCTATCGCACTTGCCTAATTCGTGTAATAGAGATAGAGATATACGAATTTCGACCTTCTGGCGTTCGCGGTAGTTATGTGGTCTGCCCACTCCTACCGAACTTTGAATCTTGTTACATATGCCTTGGCCGATGTCTGACGCGGGAAAAGTTATGACTGTGATGTCAATCGCGATTGAGTTATGGTACGTACGTGAAACTAATTATAGGAATGCAATTAGTGTGATGCAACTTAGGTGCAATAGTAATCTCGACTGTTTATTTTAGGGTGCAAATTTTCGGGATCTACGTTACTTACACTTTATAGATATGCAGCTGTTTCGTTAACCACACAGACTTCAGAGAAAAGCAGACTCGCAGTATTAAGCCAGATGATTTTTCATATAGTTATCTCGTTAAATCCTTATGGTGCACCAAAATGAGTTAGAATGCGACAGATAGTACAAACATTTTCGGCTGTTAACGAATTGTCTCCATTAGAAAGCATACCAGGATGTTACATCCCATATAAAATTAACACACCACAACGTCAGTTCAGTACAATTTTTAGTTATGAAGACGGAGACACTGACAGGTGTCAGATGTCACTTGTCCGTCTCTTTCAAATTTTCTGATTTGTACATTAGTGATAATACATCAGATGTACAGACATCGTTCAACTTAAAAGAGCGGATCTGCTTTACATGATATCTGACAAAAACATCAAGTCATGCTATCCCGCTCTACTGCGTAGCACAAAGCAAATCCGGGATGGCATGATTCGGTGTTTTATAGTCGTCGTATGTTTTCCACTCCTCTTTCTGATACACTAAGTACCTCCTATGTAGACACGCGGCAGCGTGTCAAGCCAAGTTCAAAAGAAGAAAACGCAAGGTCTACAGTTCACAGAGTCAGTAGTTGTTTCGTTAACTACAAGTGATACACAATAAATGACATCATAGATTGGCCGCTTAGCTCTTAGCGTTTTAAAATCGGCACTAATATTGATTTCCATCGTGTGACGGTCGCGGTCCGTCTGGGCCGCTAATGGTGATTTGTGTCGCGGGGCTCGTTAGGCGCTACCGAGCCGACACCGGCGCGCGCGCCATTTGGACCACACAAAACTTCACTAATGACCTGGAAATCGCTCACATGCATCGTTCTTTTGGACTCACAGGCGTCCCTAAGCTACGGTCTAAAAAAACCGGCCAAGAGCGTGTCGGGCCACGCTCAGTGTAGGGTTCCGTAGTTTTCCGTCCGTCACATTGTTTTTTTTTTTGAAAAAATTACAAAATCTATTCAACCTATCAAGTTCAAAATAATTTTCCTACAAAGTTTTTATAAAGTTCTACTTTTGAGATTTTTTTCATATTTTTAAAACTTATGGTTCAAAAGTTAGAGGGGGGGGACACATTTTTTTTTACTTCTGGAGCGATTATTTCCGAAAATATTAACATTATCAAAAAATGATTTTAGTAAACCCCTATTTATTTTTAAATACCTATCTAACAATATATCACACGTTAGGGTTAAAATGAAAAAAAAAATCACTCCCCACTTTACGTATAGGGGAGGTACCCTAATAAAATATTTTTTTCCACTTTTTATTTTACCACTTTGTCGGCGTAATTGATATACATATTAGTACCAAATTTCAGCTTTCTAGTGCTAACGGTCACTGAGATTATGGGCGGACGGACGGACAGACGGACGGACAGACATGGCGAAACTATAAGGGTTCCTAGTTGACTACGGAACCCTAAAAAGGCTACGGTGTCTACGTACCAACAGGCAGGCTACACGTATTTTAAAAAAAACTTCATACTACGACGGTGGCAAACAAGCTTACGACCTGCCTGATGGTAAGCATACACCGTAGCCTATGGGCACTTGCGACTCCAGAGGAATCACAAGTGCGTTGTCGACCCTTTATTGAATTGGTGATGCGCTGTGTTGAGAGTGAGGGACCCGCAGATGTCATGATTAGCTCAGTGTCCAGCAGTGGGACGTTTACCTTTGTCCTTTGGACGAATTTTGATACAAAACACATAAAAAAGTGATTTTAATAGTCTTATTTTGGGATTAATTCTGCGACAAGAAATATATCGTTATAAATCACCTGTTAGATACCTGCACAAGTGGAACCCAATAACTAAACTATTTTAGAGTATTAAATTAACTTAGGGCGGAATAATAAACGTGGGTGAAAGCTGAGCGCAGGGAAATTTGTTTCAATATATTATATTTATTTATACGAGTAAATTCCACTAAATGTCAAACGAATAAATCGTATGCGCCCGCGCGCCGAAAATATTGTCTTTTGGAGCTCTTCATTATGGCGGCTATGAAGTGTGGAGTCAGACTCTTATTTTGTGTTTTCCAGTATTAGTAATTTATGTATATGATAGCAGTCGTTAGAGGCCTCGGGAGGTTTGAGAACTTTTAACAGCCATGTTGCCCACTCACTTGACAAGCCTAATCGCAATAAGGTCTAGATTTCAGTCAGATCAGAGAAAGCCAATGGCAGTCACTTCCGTAAAAACTATTGCCTACGCCAATTCTTGGGATTAGGTGGCAGAGCCCGGGCATTCTGCAAGCTGCAACTGTACTGGGAAAGCGCTAGAATGGTGGTGATGAGTAATTTATGTGTGATTTTAGTTACAAAAAACAAACAAAATACAAATCGTTTATTTCCATTTAAACTTACAGATGGTACAAATATTTACTGACCTCCACACTAGGCAAAGCCTGTCCTGTGGAGGAAGTGAAAATTTACCAGGGGATACTTGTACATGTACGACTAATAGCGACAACAGTAAGCAAACAAGTCATTAAAATATATTATCATTTTAGAGTTTTAAGAAACTATTAAGGCTAAACGTATAATCTCTATAAAATTAAACGAAAATAATTTTCAAACATAAAAAGAAAAGCTAAAAACTAGTCGTGCAAATATTGTGTGTATGTGTATGAGTATATGTAAATGTGTATGTGTAAGTTTGCAAGTTACTTGCCAAGTTGTCACAAGGGCCATTAGATATATTTTTTAAGGAAATTTGTGTAATTGGCAGCAGCACAGTTGTCTCGTCTGTTCGCTAGGTTAGAACGGGACGCCTGAAGTTGTCGACTACGAATTGTAGCAAAAATGATAATCAGCCTAGCTAGCATGATTGCATTTATGTTGGACTTATAACATTCGTCCCATGCTAAAAAATAAGTAAGTGCGAGAAAGACGAATGCTATATGACCGATTGTGCTAGCAGATAACCATTTAGATTAACCATCTAGACCAGGGACGGTAACCTTTTTGCAGCCAAGGGCCATATATCAGCTAAATAGATTGACTCGGGGCGCACTTATCAATTTTTGAGACTTTATTAGACAGAAGGTATCAAATTTTCATTACAATACAAAACAGCCAGGAGGCTTGCGAGCCGCATGGAAAAGGCCATCACCTGTTGCCGACCGCTGATCTAGACAATCCATTCCATCAAATATGCTGACATACAAATTAAACAGGTAAATCGATGGACTGCGGCCTTAAGTGTTGAAATTTTAACCAACGTATAATTAAAAATGTAACAAACAAGAAATAGTGACAGAGAGAATAAAGTTTAAATGTTCCAAGTTTGTATTACACCCCGCAATATGAGAAGATGACCTGCGACTAACCTACAATATGAAAAATTTAAATGTTAGTTTTTTTCACGCTCGCAGCAAAATTGGATTTTGCTCACTGGTTTTAAGCAGCAAAACCGCCATTTTCGAGCCGCTGAGGTGAAAATACCTGTGTCAGTTATGTTTGTGAAAGAAGAACAAAATACTTTTTAGTTAGATAGCAGTCGTTTCTTGTTTTATATTATTCTTCCATACTAGCTCATCAGCGACAGTTATGAAGTTATGACGCGGAGGGAAGTGACGACCCGCACCCGCGTAAATCACACCGAGGGCTGATATCCGACTTAAGTGGCGTTTAGTCACATCACTATAACTCATTCCGGACATAATTAAGATACCTGTAGAATATTATATTTTGCTCTCAGTATCCAAAAATTGCACTATAAAATAAAGATACAAACACAATACATTTTGGGTATTTTCAATACATTTTTTTTCGTTATTACTATTCTACTAAATAAAACTCATATATTTTAATACATTTTTAAACACGAGACATATGATTGCAGCCTTTTTTAAATATTTAGATTTTAGGTTATTTTTTTATGACCTAGGAGGCAAACGAGCAGACGAATCGCGTGATGGTAAGCGATGTTGCTAGTAATAATGTTAACAACGATAGGCAGCTATATCTAATCTTACAAATTTAACATTTTGGTCATAGAAAAAAATCAAACATCCTATACTAAACTCGATAGTTATCGACTAAAAAATAAAAATAAAAAAATAAAATTCGTTTATTTCAGACAACAGCAGTCCATAAAATTTGTTAGTTACATTTTATAAAACTTAAATTTAATGTTAAAGCAGCACACTAAGCAAGCCGGAGGGAGTTGAGTTATGTAATACTATTTATACTATTCTATGGTCGAGTTTTATGGACGCTACGCCATTCCCTAATCTAATATTACAAATTTTTAGATTTTTCATTTTCGCAAATATTGAATACGGCTGTAAAAATTTGAATATATTTGCGTGAAGGTATATTAGATTCGCTGCTACAAAAATAATGTCGAAAGTTAACACGAGACAGACGTAACAAAACCCCTAACATAAAAGTCTTTGAATCTACTTAAACATACCTAGTAGAAGCAAAGAATGTCCCGGTGCAACGCTAACGTTACGGGACTAATTGGAGTAATTTATCCATGGCGTGCGCGGGCGCAGCTCGGGTTGCGGTGATTTGTAGGCCTAAATTAAATCGGGGTGGACTCGAATACTCCCGTATTAGGGACCTTGCTTGAAAGTGTGCCATACCGTGATTTTATAAATACCACGCTGGTGACCGATCAGCACAGAGTAAGACCATTTCACTGCCAACAATTTTGTAGCGCAACGCTCATAGCCAATAATATGCGAAAACTCGCATGTACCTACCTAAATGGGTTCAGAGGAAGCTCCTTCGGACGTTCCGGTTGTGAAATGAGCACCCTGCCGAGGTTTTCCCGAGGGACTACTTATTTATTCACACACCTACAGAAGAAGGTACGTATGTGTACCACAGAAAGATAAAGTAAGGTTAGTCTTTGACGCCGGTGCATCAAAAGTGTTTAACATGTCTACATACATTATTTTATACATTTATTAAAAGCCACAGAGCGTCATAAAGTTTTATTCGCGCCCGTTTTTATGCACCGTTGACTTTTCATCGCCTCGTAACTATCGCTGCGAATTTATCGCTCACAAAACTCATACTGTCTTCCACGTCCACAAATCAAAAAGGTCACAAGTTGACCACATGTTGACAGGTATAAAAACCTTATCTCACCGTGATAAAGTCTAGTTAGGACTGTTCATTTATCTCATACTGTCTTCACAGTTCACAATTCAAAAAGGTCACAAGTTAGCCACTTATTGACGGCAATTAACAACCTTGCATCATCGTAACAGAGTCTAATTTGGAATGCTTGATGGACGGTCATGGAATAAACGCCTGCGCATCTGTTGACGATGAGTCCTTATGAGAACGACTTCTGTTTACGTTAAAACCAAGTTACGGAACAAAGAATTGAGTTGTCTAATTTTATTCGGATTTAAGATTTTTTTTGAGATGATTGCTGGGTTAAGATAAGGCGTTGCAATTTTATTTAAATTATGACAAAAGTAATTGATTATTCCAATAAACTAATAGAAGCATACTGTCAACGAAACCATTTTTATTTTTTCATTGTGGATAGTAAGTAAGGTCGTTTTTACCTTGCAATTTGTCAAATTGGAGTGTTGTATGTAACGATTCGACAGGTAGGTACTTATTCTCGATAAATCAAAATAACAACTCCATTTAATTGTAGTTTTCCACTGTTCAGTGCTCAAACTCGCAAAACTAACGCTCCAGTCAGTTACTACCCATGCATTTTGACTTCGCTGACTTTGGAAGAAAAAGGCTAAGCTCCAGAAACCTTTCGGCACTGTTGATATCTAACCTAACCACCAAATGGAGCTTGGATGAGGCATGGCATACAGACTGGGACCACCACAGGGAAGGGACCCCACAAACCCCCTCTTCTCTCTCCCCGCGAAAACTACCAGATGGTTTCAATGAACCTAGCCAGAGTTGGAAATTATGCCCACCACGAGTAGTGGGGTTGGAGTGGCTAGCTCTCTTGCGACTGTGGAGTCTGTGGACACGCGCACTAGACTATAAACCTCATAGTCTTGGAATGCCCTCTTACGAATTACTAAGGCCCCATAGATGACTTTGTAAACCTGACTGATGAAGCTTCGGCTTACCTGAGTAGGGCAAAATTTTAATCCTAGTATAACTCATATTCCTACAAACCACAAATGTAATATCCAGTGATATGTAACTAAAGCCTTACGATAAATAAATAGTATTTAAACGCTTCTCCGTAATCTATAACCTCATCTCTAAACCTAACTCATCGCTCGCACTTCAAAGCACTAATCCGCTTATTACAAACGTTCAAATTTAAAATAAGAACAACAAACAAAAGACGGCCACCGGCGTTTATTTAGCTTCGGCCGTTACAAATAGACGTTTATCTCAATCCCATATTGAATTTTATTTCAGCCACACATTGATACATTTTAAAAACAAATAAATAGTGACAGAGAGAATAAAGTTTAAATGTTCCAAGTTTGTATTACACCCCGCAATATGAGAAGATGACCTGCGACTAACCTACAATATGAAAAATTTAAATGTTAGTTTTTTTCACGCTCGCAGCAAAATTGGATTTTGCTCACTGGTTTTAAGCAGCAAAACCGCCATTTTCGAGCCGCTGAGGTGAAAATACCTGTGTCAGTTATGTTTGTGAAAGAAGAACAAAATACTTTTTAGTTAGATAGCAGTCGTTTCTTGTTTTATATTATTCTTCCATACTAGCTCATCAGCGACAGTTATGAAGTTATGACGCGGAGGGAAGTGACGACCCGCACCCGCGTAAATCACACCGAGGGCTGATATCCGACTTAAGTGGCGTTTAGTCACATCACTATAACTCATTCCGGACATAATTAAGATACCTGTAGAATATTATATTTTGCTCTCAGTATCCAAAAATTGCACTATAAAATAAAGATACAAACACAATACATTTTGGGTATTTTCAATACATTTTTTTTCGTTATTACTATTCTACTAAATAAAACTCATATATTTTAATACATTTTTAAACACGAGACATATGATTGCAGCCTTTTTTAAATATTTAGATTTTAGGTTATTTTTTTATGACCTAGGAGGCAAACGAGCAGACGAATCGCGTGATGGTAAGCGATGTTGCTAGTAATAATGTTAACAACGATAGGCAGCTATATCTAATCTTACAAATTTAACATTTTGGTCATAGAAAAAAATCAAACATCCTATACTAAACTCGATAGTTATCGACTAAAAAATAAAAATAAAAAAATAAAATTCGTTTATTTCAGACAACAGCAGTCCATAAAATTTGTTAGTTACATTTTATAAAACTTAAATTTAATGTTAAAGCAGCACACTAAGCAAGCCGGAGGGAGTTGAGTTATGTAATACTATTTATACTATTCTATGGTCGAGTTTTATGGACGCTACGCCATTCCCTAATCTAATATTACAAATTTTTAGATTTTTCATTTTCGCAAATATTGAATACGGCTGTAAAAATTTGAATATATTTGCGTGAAGGTATATTAGATTCGCTGCTACAAAAATAATGTCGAAAGTTAACACGAGACAGACGTAACAAAACCCCTAACATAAAAGTCTTTGAATCTACTTAAACATACCTAGTAGAAGCAAAGAATGTCCCGGTGCAACGCTAACGTTACGGGACTAATTGGAGTAATTTATCCATGGCGTGCGCGGGCGCAGCTCGGGTTGCGGTGATTTGTAGGCCTAAATTAAATCGGGGTGGACTCGAATACTCCCGTATTAGGGACCTTGCTTGAAAGTGTGCCATACCGTGATTTTATAAATACCACGCTGGTGACCGATCAGCACAGAGTAAGACCATTTCACTGCCAACAATTTTGTAGCGCAACGCTCATAGCCAATAATATGCGAAAACTCGCATGTACCTACCTAAATGGGTTCAGAGGAAGCTCCTTCGGACGTTCCGGTTGTGAAATGAGCACCCTGCCGAGGTTTTCCCGAGGGACTACTTATTTATTCACACACCTACAGAAGAAGGTACGTATGTGTACCACAGAAAGATAAAGTAAGGTTAGTCTTTGACGCCGGTGCATCAAAAGTGTTTAACATGTCTACATACATTATTTTATACATTTATTAAAAGCCACAGAGCGTCATAAAGTTTTATTCGCGCCCGTTTTTATGCACCGTTGACTTTTCATCGCCTCGTAACTATCGCTGCGAATTTATCGCTCACAAAACTCATACTGTCTTCCACGTCCACAAATCAAAAAGGTCACAAGTTGACCACATGTTGACAGGTATAAAAACCTTATCTCACCGTGATAAAGTCTAGTTAGGACTGTTCATTTATCTCATACTGTCTTCACAGTTCACAATTCAAAAAGGTCACAAGTTAGCCACTTATTGACGGCAATTAACAACCTTGCATCATCGTAACAGAGTCTAATTTGGAATGCTTGATGGACGGTCATGGAATAAACGCCTGCGCATCTGTTGACGATGAGTCCTTATGAGAACGACTTCTGTTTACGTTAAAACCAAGTTACGGAACAAAGAATTGAGTTGTCTAATTTTATTCGGATTTAAGATTTTTTTTGAGATGATTGCTGGGTTAAGATAAGGCGTTGCAATTTTATTTAAATTATGACAAAAGTAATTGATTATTCCAATAAACTAATAGAAGCATACTGTCAACGAAACCATTTTTATTTTTTCATTGTGGATAGTAAGTAAGGTCGTTTTTACCTTGCAATTTGTCAAATTGGAGTGTTGTATGTAACGATTCGACAGGTAGGTACTTATTCTCGATAAATCAAAATAACAACTCCATTTAATTGTAGTTTTCCACTGTTCAGTGCTCAAACTCGCAAAACTAACGCTCCAGTCAGTTACTACCCATGCATTTTGACTTCGCTGACTTTGGAAGAAAAAGGCTAAGCTCCAGAAACCTTTCGGCACTGTTGATATCTAACCTAACCACCAAATGGAGCTTGGATGAGGCATGGCATACAGACTGGGACCACCACAGGGAAGGGACCCCACAAACCCCCTCTTCTCTCTCCCCGCGAAAACTACCAGATGGTTTCAATGAACCTAGCCAGAGTTGGAAATTATGCCCACCACGAGTAGTGGGGTTGGAGTGGCTAGCTCTCTTGCGACTGTGGAGTCTGTGGACACGCGCACTAGACTATAAACCTCATAGTCTTGGAATGCCCTCTTACGAATTACTAAGGCCCCATAGATGACTTTGTAAACCTGACTGATGAAGCTTCGGCTTACCTGAGTAGGGCAAAATTTTAATCCTAGTATAACTCATATTCCTACAAACCACAAATGTAATATCCAGTGATATGTAACTAAAGCCTTACGATAAATAAATAGTATTTAAACGCTTCTCCGTAATCTATAACCTCATCTCTAAACCTAACTCATCGCTCGCACTTCAAAGCACTAATCCGCTTATTACAAACGTTCAAATTTAAAATAAGAACAACAAACAAAAGACGGCCACCGGCGTTTATTTAGCTTCGGCCGTTACAAATAGACGTTTATCTCAATCCCATATTGAATTTTATTTCAGCCACACATTGATACATTTTAAAAACAAACAAATTTGAAATTAGAACGGCTTTAGACTAAAGAAAACAATGAATGGTGAGATTCTACAAAGATTTGATGTCAAAATATTTACACTGACCGCTTTATTTTAATTAGCTTTTAAGAATTGGTGAAAAGATATATATCAAAATTAGGTTTGAAAAAATGGAATAACAGAAACAGACATGACGAATCCAAAAAGGTTCCGTTTTTTGCCATTTGGCTACGGAACCCTAAAAATATTTTCTAGTGCCTTCGTTATTTGGCATTTATATGCATCAGCATTAAATAATCTGCCTTTGATATTTCTGCTAAAAATACAACCAAATTGTAGCAAACCAACGAAATTTGATTTGTTCTGACTATGTCTTTATTTTCTTTTGATCGGGACAAGACTAAATTCAATTCTAACGTAGAACTCGGAATACAGAATTTTAGAATAATTACCTTCATTTGTATAAATTACAGAGGTGGAGATACTGCGATCGCCAACCCGCATGCCAAGCGTGGCGATTATGGCATTTACCCCCCCATGAAATTGGGGGAGGCCTATGTCCAGCAGTGGACGTCCTAGGGCTGATATGGTGGTGGTGGTATACTTATAAATTATATTAAATCCCGGTGAAGATTAAAAATATAAATTGGAGTGTTACTCTTTTCAAATAGAATACAGGGAACTATTAAAATTCAATGCTTAAATCTAGTGTAGCGGCCAGTTAGCTGCTGCACTTGACTTGTAGTTGTTACGGGTGTTGTTGGAGTGCGGTGAAAGATAGTTGAAGTTTATAGAAGTAAGTGTAATAACGTAAAATAATGTGAAGGTACAGTTAAGTTAATATTTGGTTGCTCTTTCTCTAGATGCGTATAATTTTGCTTTATGTAATGCACTTTTCAATTATAATTTTACATTTTATTAATATTCGTTGCTGCGCAGCTCAAAGTAGGTCGCAAGTAAGCATAAAGAAATGTACGGTGATGAAACCGTACATCTAGAAATATGTTGTGAATGGGATGAATGAAACGAATATTATTGCGTGATTATTTCAACCTGAATGAGTGAGTGGGTAGAGTGAAAGTAGGATCGTGCCGAAAACGTAGAATTAAATCCATTTGTCTAAACATTTCATTCGAGACTGTAGCCCAAACAGCAACCTAGTGTCTAGACACTCATAAACTGGAAAACTAAAACAGTAGGTATCATATCTTAAAACTGTCAGATTTTGAAAATAAAGAATCAATCTCAATCATCGTTTGTTTAGTTAAGGCTACGCTAAATGCTTCCGAAAATAATAATTTCCAGTAAATCAGGCAAAAAGCCCGCCCACGATACGATCGTCCCACTAAGCAGTATTAAAAGGTCATATCTCCCTTCAAGTGTCATATAAACTTAAGACATTATTGTAATAAGTAGACAGATGTTAAAGTGAAGAGCTAAAAGGTCTTATCTCCCTCCAAGTTTCATATTAACATACGATATTTAGCATTCAGTGGACAGCCGCCACTGTTTGTTTGCTTTACTAAGCGTGTAATACCTACACGCTTTTTGTTTCATATTTTCTTGGACACTTAAAATAGATGCTAAGGCGTGAGAAATTTTATGGAACGCCGTACGAGTAAGTAATCGGTTACTTATTTTAAGTAGCTGTATGAGTATCGACCAAGTCAAACTTTGTTCAAAAGTTTTTAAGTTTGTTCGGTAGGAGTCCACAAATTATGTAAGGTAATGTGAAGAAAGGTTCGGTCGTCATTCCATAAATATTTAGCTGTACCTATCTATAATACTTAGTTAATACATTTTGACCACGTCTTCATCCAAGTGAATACTCGTATCAATTTCCCTTTCGTGGATGATTTTTCTGTAGTCGGGATGAAATTTATTGTATCACAGTGGTTATCTTAGGTCTAGCCGTTTTTGCACGCGAGAGTAACAACATACAAACTTTCACATTCATCATAATACGATACGATACGAATACTCTTTATTGCACACCTCACACAAATGAAATCATCATTTTTTTCATCATAATACCATTGAGTTGAGGTCACAGACACAAGAAAATGTAAAGTAATGATGGGGGGATTTTGAAATAAATAAATAAAATTTGGGGACAATCTTACACAAATCGACCTAGTCCCAAACTAAGCAAAGCTTTGTACTATAGGTACTAGATGAGCAGCCGTGTGTGGCAGTTTTCTGAAATATCCAACAGCTTTTATGGTATTATAACATACTGCATAGAAAACTGGCCAGTTAAAAAACTGATAAATTAGTTTTACTGTAAACAATCTAGTGCCAGACTTGGCATCTTTTCAGATAATCTACGGAACTTGGCACTCAATTCTTTTGTCGGAGAAGACGACAACAACGCATCGCATTTTTTTTAATATTGAACTTGGCTCCCAATTTTACATTTATGTTTTTGATGGGATACATACCCTATATCATCATCATCATCATCATGTCAACCGAAAGACGTCCACTGCTGGACATAGGCCTCCCCCAAAGACTTCCACAATGACCGGTCCTGCGCCACCCGCATCCAGCGGACACCCGCGACCTTCACCAGGTCATCAGTCCACCGTGTGGGGGGCCTGCCCACGCTACGCCTTCCGGTACGTGGTCGCCACTCGAGTACCTTTCCGCCCCAACGGCCATCGGTTCTACGTGCTATGTGCCCCGCCCAGTGCCACTTAAGTTTAGCGATTCGGAGGGCTATATCGGTCACTTTGGTTCTGCTGCGGATGGCCTCATTCCTGAAGCGATCACGCAGAGAAACTCCCAACATAGCTCCCTCCATTGCCCTTTGGGTGACTTGGAGCCTTCTTATGAGGCCCATAGTAAGCGACCACGTTTCAGTGCCATATGTCATCACTGGCAACACACACTGGTCAAAGACTTATGTCTTGAGACACTGCGGAATATTGGACGAAAAGATGTGCCGTAGCTTCCCGAACCCTGCCCAGCCGAGTCGGATTCGACGATTAACCTCTTTCTCGAAGTTGGACCTACCTAACAGTAGGTATATGTAATCGTCTACAACTTCGAGCATAAAGTGTCCGATTGTTAAGGGAGTTGGTGCGACATGGACATTTGACATGACTTCGTCTTGTCCATATTCATCCTTAGACCAACTCGCTCGGAGGCTTTACTGAGGGTCATTGAGCATTGTACTTAAATCCTCCATGGTCTCAGCCAAGACTACTATATCGTCAGCAAACCGAAGGTGAGTGAGGTAGTCGCCGTTTATGTTGATGCCTAGCCTTCTCCAGTCGAGAGTCTTGAAAACATCCTCCAGTGCAGCGGAGAACAGTTTAGGAGAAATAACATCTCCTTGCCTGACTCCCCGCTGCAACGGAATAGACTATGAGTTCTGGTCTTGGAGTCGGACTGACATAGTGGCGTTCTTGTACAAACTTTTCAGCACTTCGATATACCGGTAGTCCACTTGGCACCGTTGGAGAGATTGTAGTACAGCCCACGTTTCAATCGAATCGAAGGCTTTCTCGTAGTCCACGAACGCTAAACAGAGGGGCAGGTTATACTCCTCAGTCTTCTGTATAACCTGACGGAGCGTATGGATGTGGTCTACGGTGCTAAAGCCTCTTCGGAAACCGGCTTGTTCGGGAGGCTGGAAGTCATCTAGCCTGCGTGCGAGACGGTTCGTAATGACTCTTGAAAACAGCTTATAGACATGGCTCAGAAGTGAGATGGGTCGGTAGTTCTTCAGTAAGGAGTTGTCACCCTTTTTGAAGAACAGCACCACCACACCTCTGTTCCATGCCTTTGGAGTTTTCCCTTCCAGTAATACGGAGTCGAACAACTTCTGAAGGGCCCTAAGGACCGGTTTTCCACCCGCCTTCAGGAGTTCAGCTGTAATTCCGTCTTCACCGGGTGCCCTGTTGTTCTTCAGCTGCTTAAGAGTCATTCTAATCTCGTACAGGCTGATGTCCGGGATATCTTCGGTATAGTGCCGGGTTAATCTAGCTCTAGGGTCTTCCGCCAGACCAACTTTGGGTTCAGTAGTTGACGTGTATAGCTGTCCATAAAAGCACTCTATCTCACTCAGAAGCTCAGGTTTGGACGAAACGATTCTACCATCCTCAGTTTTTAATCTCGCGAGCTGGCTCTGTCGAATAGACTGATCTCTTGAGAAAAGTTTAGAGTCCTTATTCTGCTCGATGGCCTCTTCAATACGATTTGTATTGAATTGGCGCAGATTGCGGGTAAGGGACTTAGAGATCTGTTTATTGAGCTGCCTGTATAATTTCGCATCGGCTGAAGACTGCAGAATCATCTCGTTCCTTTCCTCGATGAGCCTCTGAGTGGAGATAGAGAGCCTTTTGGCTCTTTGAGTTCGTTGGGCCTTAAAGAACTTAGACCCAATGCTATGGACAGCTTCCAAAAACCCGTCGTTGAATTCGTCCACATCGCCGCCTAGACAATCGAAACGGTTTTGGAGTTCCAGCTGAAAGCTCTCGGGGTTTTGGATTTGGTTTGCTGCTGGACGGAGCGTGGACTTCATCAGTCGAGAGCGCTCTAGCTTGACGCATATATTCAATGTGCCTCTTACCAAACGATGATCACTTCCGGTTTTAACCGTATTGATCACAGAGACATCATTGAATATATGCCTCTTCGTCGACATGATGAAGTCAATCTCGTTTTTTGTTGCACCGTCGGGACTCATCCAGGTCCACTTCCTGTGCTCGCGTTTCGTGAAGAAGGAGTTCATCATGTAGAGTCCCTCCTTCTCCAAGAAACCAGCCAGTAGTTGGCCCCGGTGGTTCCGACTTCCAACTCCAAATTGCCCCACTCTCGGCTCTTCGCCGTCTCTCTTGTCCAGTTTCGCGTTGAAATCCCCCATAACAACGGTGAAGTAGGTTTTGGAACTATGCATGACCTTTGATATATCCTCATACATAGCCTCCACCTCGTCGTCGGAGTGTGCCGAGGTCGGCGCGTACACCTGTATGACCGTCAACGAGTACCTCTCGGATACTCTGAGTATAAGGTACGCCACCTTAGCCGACACACTCTCGATCTTCACCACGTTGTTCACGAGGGATTTGTGGACGATAAACCCGACACCTCCCTGGGACTGTTGGTCGCCCTCCCGGAAATAGAGCAAGTTGCCGGACTTCAGGGTTATCATGTCCTCCCCCTCTCTTCGGACTTCAGATAACCCTACGATATCCCAACGCAACTTGCTCAATCCTTCCTCCAGTTCCGCTATCTTTTCGTCGGTCCGCAGTGTTCGCATGCCAAGCGTGGCGATTATGGCATTTACCCCCCATGAAATTGGGGGAGGCCTATGTCCAGCAGTGGACGTCCTTGGGCTGATATGGTGGTGGTGGTGGGTGGCAGTGTTGTATGTTGCCAGGGCCAGAAGTCGTCGGTGGTGGTAGCCGGATCTTAACCGGAGATTCTTCGCACCCCTGACCCCGCTAGTACCCTGGCCGCTACCAGAACCAGGGTACCGGGGGTCGCCGGAACCTCGGGGCCGTGGCCTGTTTGTGTATGTCATGAGGGGTAATTGCCATAATCGCCACGCTTGGCATGCGGGTTGGCGATCGCAGTATCTCCACCGCACTCCAGGGATGCTGCTGCCCATCCTCCGGTGGTCTGGGTCGTAGTTTAGGACATACCCGGGTCCATACCATACCCTATATAGATAAATAATAATAAATACATACTTAAATACATAGAAAACATCCAATACCGTGCTACATGCACAAATAATTGCCTTGGCCGGGATACAAACCCGGGACCTCTAGCTTCGGAGGCAGTGTCACTACCAACTAGGCTAAACAGGTCATGAATTAATATCAACGTATATCGACTCCTTGTAACAAAATCTACCCTTTTGTTACAATTTTGAATTTTATATTAAATTTTATTTCTTATACTATACAGTAAAATACTAACTCATCTACCGATACATAGGTAATAGAATGATACCATTAGGTTTTTGACTATTGACGCTGGCTTCTGACTTAATACGCTCATTGATTGAATAGGAACTGGACCTACCAGGTCTGTACTATGGGTACTAGATGAAAAAGAATAGAATGGCACGAATGAAGCGATTGACATCTTTAACCTTTTAACCGCCGTAGTCGGATATATAAAACTTAAAAAAGGCAGCTCACCGCAGTTTGATAAATAAATAAAATGTCTGGTATGTTTTTTATTGGATAACTTCGTACCGGCGGCGACCCGGCATGTTCGATGAAAAATTATCGGCGGTTAGCGGGTTAAGCAACCTGGTCATTTTATCATGTTCACATTTAGGTATAACAATTACTTTAGCATCCCTACCTATTCGTTATGGTGGGCTAGGGATACGCAAAATTTCTAGTATTTCTGCACCGGCGTTTTTGTCTTCGGTTCATAGCTCGGCAAATCTCAAAAATCCTTAGGGCTCTCCCTGTAAACTATGAGATTACCGGCTTGACGGACGCCAAAAACGCCTGGTCCAATGCCTGCCCGGGTAAGGATTTCCCCCAAAATTTAAAATCTCAAAGGGCCTGGGACGATACCCTTTCCAAACTTAGTTTTGACTCTCTCTTAAACTGCAGCACGGGTTCCGATCGCGCCAGAATCTTGGCGGCGGGGACTAAAGAGGCCGGGTCCTGGTTACATGCCTTCCCATCTGTACATACCGGGACCTTTCTGGAGCCCCACACCCTGCGCATAGCTACCTGTCTGCAGCTTGGAGTCCGAGTATGTGCTCCACACACATGCCCTTGCGGCATTGAGGTTGATGCCCTGGGGCATCACGGACTATCGTGCCAAAAGAGCGCGGGCCGCTTCTCCAGACACGCCGCTCTCAATGACATCCTATGCCGCTCTCTTGCCAGCGTCAATGTGCCGGTTCTCTTGGAGCCACCCGGCATTCTTAGGGACGATGGCAGGAGACCGGATGGGATGTCATTAGTTCCATGGAAGATGGGTAGGGTGCTTGTGTGGGACGCCACCTGTGTCGACACATTGGCCCCTTCCCATCTTCACGGAACATCCATAAGAGCTGGTTCGGCTGCGGCGGCGGCCGAAAAGTCAAAAACGAACAAGTATAGGGGTCTACGCGCCGAATACTGTTTTGTACCGTTCGGTCCCAGTGCCCAAGAACTCTTCAAAGAGTTGTCTAAAAGGCTGGCTGATACCACCGGAGACCGTAGAGCTGGCAGCTTCCTCGCTCAAAGCATCAGTATTGCAATTCAGCGAGGAAATGCTGCCAGCATCTTCGGAACCATGCCTCGGGGCGACCCCTTATTATAGCTTTAATTAATTTTGATTAGTTTTAGTTCTTAGTTACGTTTTTTGTTTTATCCATATGTAGTTATATAAAGTTATATACAGTGTATAATCTCATTTACAAATACTTATAACACATTGACATACATATAAGTAGAATAATTTCATTCATAATTTGATTCACTTGCGCCATCTCTGAATTTTACTATAAATTGCTGACATTCTCAAGCTGTAGCATTCATGTTCCCATCTTGTAACTGCATTCCAAACGTTCGTTCGAAATTCAAACTTCGGATGCCGAACGAATCGTCCCGTCAAGCAGATATGTCCGACAGCGCACCTCCACCCGATGACGGACTGATCGCTCTAATCGACTCCGCCCGAACCAGAGAGAATCTTTTTTTTTGTAATTCTATTTTCGAATGTTTCAAGATTGCACAAACTTTTTGCGTTCTTAAAAAGTTTGTAATGAATAATGGTACGGTGGAGATAAGATAAGCACACGTGTAAAAGTGACGAAGTCTGCAATGTGTCGTTTTTTGTTTGAATGGGAATGGGTTCCGGGTAACGGATACATTCGTTGCCAGTTAGCCTTTTCAAGCTAGATAGGTTTATGGGAGCCATTTCGTTCTTTTTCGACATTCGTACCTATATTAAAATGGTGAATTTTTTCCCATCATGGTGATCACTTGATCAGTTTAAATATTAATAAATTCCGTTATTGACTACAGATAAATCTCGCGTCATAAAGTTGAATGTGGGGGGTCCTATGATGAGTCAGCAAAATTTAAAACATCCATGAACGCTTTTGAAATAGTTTACAATTGCTGAATTTTAATACTTTAATCTTTTGGAAGATATAATGACAGACGGACGAACGTCTTTTTAGTAGTTTAGAGCAGTTTTTTTTATAAATTCTGATGGCATCATTTGTATACTTATTCAAATATTATTCCATTTTCATAACAAGGCTTAACGAGGTTTAGATTCAACTTTTCAAAGTAACAACTTAATTCAGGTGAGCGCAAAAATAATGTTTTTTCTCACTTCACCCGCCCGGACTTCAGTGATATATTTTTGTACCTACCTTACAAATAATAAATATGTACGTAGGTAACATACGCATATACCCGCCTTTTACCTCAATAGATCAGTCTACCTAAAAACATATTTATTTAAAACATGTACACTCAAGAGCAATTAGGTAAAGTGTAGGTAAGTACCTACTCATTCTATTTGCCCTTGACCATAGAGTCCTTAATTTTGCTATTAAAACACTGTAAGTAATTCTCGTTATACTCGTAGTTTCTTAAAATATTTCAGAACAACAAAATCATTTTAAATCTACAGTTAATTTTCTTTAATGGCGGCGGCCGTCGCCTAATGAGTTACTATCAAGTAATTTAACCGCTGTCACTCCAACTGGCATCTTTACAAATTGTACTGATACTTCGCAGTCAAGTGTGTTACATGATAATGTTTGGTTTCATGCAAAATATTAAAGGGGACACGTTGATGTATGCCACTTGAACTGTTTTTGTAAAACGTTTAACTGTAAATACATTTAAGAGAAACAGTGAAATCGTAGGTACGTATGTTTGTTAAGATTTAAATATAAACTACGGTATGTTATGATGGTCTGGACATGTAGAGAGGATGGGTGAAAGAGGATCGACAAAACGAGTGTATGAAGGAAGAGTGGATGGAAAGGTTGGAAGGAGAAGACCTCGGCGAACGTACTCCGACCAAGTCGGAGTACGGAGAAAGGCCAGGTCAAGAGTACCCTAAATCGGCGCACATGCATGAAGAATGTTATGATAGTTCATGAAGCGAAACTTGTACTTTATGTCAGGATCGTATATAGTTTCGTAGTAAATTGTAAATCCATGATCTCTGTCTACGCTTCTGGGAAACCACCACCACCACCACCATATCAGCCAAAGGACGTCCACTGCTGGACATAGGCCTCCCCTAAATTCACGGGGGGTAAATGCCATAATCGCCACGCTTGGCATGCGGGTTGGCGATCGCAGTATCTCCACCGCACCAAAGAAGATATATACTAACGTAACAAGAAGCGACACCGAAGCATGTGTGCTGTAAACCCGTCTCGCGGCTATGTGTGCGTGTCCGGACGTGAACGGGGGTGCGCGAGGGGCGCGCGGTGTGTGGACAGCTAGCCGCGGCAAGATGAATCGCAGGGGTGCCGCTCGCTTCAACATTCGCTCGCGTGACGTGCGCTCACACAACAGAGATAGATCGGCCGGTAGCGGGCGTGTAGTTTTTCATTTGTAATTCAATGTAATCAACTATGGCTGGAGCTTTTTATTTCTGTGTCTACGGTTGTGACAGTAATACCAAAAGCCACAAAGGCAAAAGCTACTTTAGGCTACCTACCGGTCCAGATAAATTAGTTATAAAATTTTATATGTTGTGTTCTTCCCTACATTTAGAATTAAGACTTCACCTAAAATCCGTTTTTTAATACGAAAGACTAAAGAAAGACGAAAGGTTGGTATGAGTATGGATGCATTTTGACTTGCAATACATTAAGAAGTACCTACATCTTCGGAATAAATTAAACAAAAAAAAATTAAATGGCGAAATAGATGAAATGTCAATTGAGTCTTTCAAATTATACTTAACGCGGGTGTCGCGGTCGCAGTGAATGCCTTCATTTCATGACACATAATTTCTATGGATTGAGGTTTAAAAAAATATTTTTTATATTATTGTTATTATTTTAGCATACAATTATATTCATGTGAAGCTTAGATTTACACAAGAAAAGTAAGTTTCCATTTTATGAGAAGTTTTGTAGGTACTTATTTTATCTGTCTGTCTGTCTGTAATCAAAACTTATAGATTAAATTTGACTAGCTTCCCGGTGTTTGATTGATGAATATCATGATCATTGAATAAACATTATTTCCTCTGGCCAAGGCAGCTACATTGCCAACCCTATGCAACAGACGTGACGTTACAAGGTCACCGGCGCTCGACTCACACCGATAGGCCGTGTCGCCCCCCTGAACGCACGCCAGGGATGCTGCTGCCCATCCCCCGGTGGTCTTGGTCGTAGTTTTAGGACATACCCGGGTCAGCCCTTTTTTGATTTTTATTATTATTTAGTTTAGTTAGTGTTAGGTTAGTGTAGGTAGTCTTAGAGACCATGTACATCTCTAAGGACTTAGGAATAACGGACGCTCAGAGACCATATACATTTATTGTATATACTTTTGTGTATTCGGACAGAGACCGTATATATACGTCACAAATTTTTTTATTTTATATAATGTATTGTAAGTTAATTTTAATTGAATATTGTGAGTTTGTTAATCACTATAGTTTTTAAATCATTATTATTATTGTCTACTTTTTTTTAGTTCTGCAATTCTGTTTTGAAAACATTATAATTATCATTGTCAATTTATTTAATTGTATAATTCATGTGTTGACTTGTAAAAGTGCCCTTGTGGCCTATTTGCAGAATAAAATTTTTGATTTTGATTTTGATTTTTGATTTTGATTTTTTTTAAGTTTATTTTTAATTGTTCTTTTATGTCTATTTTTTTGTTCTTGATAGAAAATAAAATAACTTACTGTTTCTTTAGGGTCTGTATAAAATCTGAATATATTGAATTGAAAAAAAATCGTACCTCGCAAACTGACACTGGTCGCGTAACCGGCCTATAGCACGTTAATAGGAAACTGATATCACTAACATCTGTTTTTATCTCGCCTTTAGTAGTACGAACGAGTATGTAGTGTCAAAAAAGTGCAAGTGTAGGTAGTGACCTGCATTAAAATGCTGTTCGAGAAAATTATTAGGATATGTATTTACGCCCTATTATTAAATCAGAACAGACCATATAAGACACACACTGTATATTTAAGTAGTTTCAATAGTTGAGTAATTACCTCCTGTGTTTTTCTGCAAAGTTATGCATTTTTTTTCTAATTGATTTAAATATCACTTTAAAGCGAACTAATTTCAGCATCAATTTCTGTGCTTTTGTAGTTATTTTTTTTCCAGCAGCTGTTAAATCAGCCCTTTTTCTGAGTGGTGGATAATGACTGCGCATACACGTAAATAGTTCACGCATGCGTCAGACGGCGACATATTGTGCGCTACAGCAGATGTTCGTACATAACATACCAAAAACTAATAAATTAAAACGTATAAATTTGGATACCAAAACCCTGTTACCCTGAAGTCCATGTATCCAAAAGGATGTATGATTAGATTGCCGACTTGTAGAGAATCCGATGTCAATCTAAATTTGTACGTAAGCAGTTCTTTCATTCATTCATGATCTTTCTTTCATTTCTACTATACCAAAGTACATTTAGAGAAAATATGTATACATATTTATGGTTGACATTTTAATTGGACCAATCAAAACAACTCACCATATTAAATCCACCAATCACAATACACTAATTAAAAAACTTTCTATTTGATATCAACCAAGCAGAAAACAGCTTCACTAAAATCGATTAATCAGGAAACAGATCAGAGGCTTTCGCGGTGCATTTATCTAATCAAACCAGTTTCTCTATTTTATTTATCATCGTGTCTAAGGAGTATAAAAAAATCAGCCAAGAGCATGTCGGGCTGTAGCTGCTGCTCAGTGTAGGGTTCCGTAGTAGCCCAATGAACTTAATTAAAAATATCAAATAATAACAAGCAAAACGGAAGACTTTTTACGATAACTCGAAAACAGCTTAACTGCAATGATCATATCCGGTATAGTTTTCATTGTAAGTCTTTATTAAGCTTTACTTTTATGACTTTGTTCATATTTGTTGGACCCATAGTTCTAAAGTTAGAGGGGGGGGGGACCATTTTTTTTGTTTTGGAGTGATTATTTCCGAAAATATTCATCATCATCATCATCATGTCAACCGAAAGACGTCCGCTGCTGGACATAGGCCTCCCCCAAAGACTTCCACAATGACCGGTCCTGCGCCACCCGCATCCAGCGGACACCCGCGACCTTTACCAGGTCATCAGTCCACCGTGTGGGGGGCCTGCCCACGCTACGCCTTCCGGTACGTGGTCGCCACTCGAGAACCTTTCCGCCCCAACGGCCATCGGTTCTACGTGCTATGTGCCCCGCCCACTGCCACTTAAGTTTAGCGATTCGGAGGGCTATATCGGTCACTTTGGTTCTGCTGCGGATGGCCTCATTCCTGAAGCGATCACGCAGAGAAACTCCCAACATAGCTCTCTCCATTGCCCTTTGGGTGACTTTGAGCTTTCTTATGAGGCCCATAGTAAGCGACCACGTTTCAGTGCCATATGTCATCACTGGCAACACACACTGGTTAAAGACTTTTGTCTTGAGACACTGCGGAATATTGGATGAAAAGATGTGCCGTAGCTTCCCAAACGCTGCCCAGCCGAGTCAGATTCGACGATTAACCTCTTTCTCGAAGTTGGACCTACCTAACTGGACAGTCTGTCCTAGGTATATGTAATCGTCTACAACTTCGAGCGTAAAGTGTCCGATTGTTAAGGGAGTTGGTGCGACATGGACATTTGACATGATCTTCGTCTTGTCCATGTTCATCCTTAGACCAACTCGCTCGGAGGCTTTACTGAGGGTCATTGAGCATTGTACTTAAATCCTCCATGGTCTCAGCCAAGACTACTATATCGTCAGCAAACCGAAGGTGAGTGAGGTAGTCGCCGTTTATGTTGATGCCTAGCCTTCTCCAGTCGAGAGTCTTGAAAACATCCTCCAGTGCAGCGGAGAACAGTTTAGGAGAAATAACATCTCCTTGCCTGACTCCCCGCTGCAACGGAATAGACTATGAGTTCTGGTCTTGGAGTCGGACTGACATAGTGGCGTTCTTGTACAAACTTTTCAGCACTTCGATATACCGGTAGTCCACTTGGCACCGTTGGAGAGATTGTAGTACAGCCCACGTTTCAATCGAATCGAAGGCTTTCTCGTAGTCCACGAACGCTAAACAGAGGGGCAGGTTATACTCCTCAGTCTTCTGTATAACCTGACGGAGCGTATGGATGTGGTCTACGGTGCTAAAGCCTCTTCGGAAACCGGCTTGTTCGGGAGGCTGGAAGTCATCTAGCCTGCGTGCGAGACGGTTCGTAATGACTCTTGAAAACAGCTTATAGACATGGCTCAGAAGTGAGATGGGTCGGTAGTTCTTCAGTAAGGAGTTGTCACCCTTTTTGAAGAACAGCACCACCACACCTCTGTTCCATGCCTTTGGAGTTTTCCCTTCCAGTAATACGGAGTCGAACAACTTCTGAAGGGCCCTAAGGACCGGTTTTCCACCCGCCTTCAGGAGTTCAGCTGTAATTCCGTCTTCACCGGGTGCCCTGTTGTTCTTCAGCTGCTTAAGAGTCATTCTAATCTCGTACAGGCTGATGTCCGGGATATCTTCGGTATAGTGCCGGGTTAATCTAGCTTTAGGGTCTTCCGCCAGACCAACTTTGGGTTCAGTAGTTGACGTGTATAGCTGTCCATAAAAGCACTCTATCTCACTCAGAAGCTCAGGTTTGGACGAAACGATTCTACCATCCTCAGTTTTTAATCTCGCGAGCTGGCTCTGTCGAATAGACTGATCTCTTGAGAAAAGTTTAGAGTCCTTATTCTGCTCGATGGCCTCTTCAATACGATTTGTATTGAATTGGCGCAGATTGCGGGTAAGGGACTTAGAGATCTGTTTATTGAGCTGCCTGTATAATTTCGCATCGGCTGAAGACTGCAGAATCATCTCGTTCCTTTCCTCGATGAGCCTCTGAGTGGAGATAGAGAGCCTTTTGGCTCTTTGAGTTCGTTGGGCCTTAAAGAACTTAGACCCAATGCTATGGACAGCTTCCAAAAACCCGTCGTTGAATTCGTCCACATCGCCGCCTAGACAATCGAAACGGTTTTGGAGTTCCAGCTGAAAGCTCTCGGGGTTTTGGATTTGGTTTGCTGCTGGACGGAGCGTGGACTTCATCAGTCGAGAGCGCTCTAGCTTGACGCATATATTCAATGTGCCTCTTACCAAACGATGATCACTTCCGGTTTTAACCGTATTGATCACAGAGACATCATTGAATATATGCCTCTTCGTCGACATGATGAAGTCAATCTCGTTTTTTGTTGCACCGTCGGGACTCATCCAGGTCCACTTCCTGTGCTCGCGTTTCGTGAAGAAGGAGTTCATCATGTAGAGTCCCTCCTTCTCCAAGAAACCAGCCAGTAGTTGGCCCCGGTGGTTCCGACTTCCAACTCCAAATTGCCCCACTCTCGGCTCTTCGCCGTCTCTCTTGTCCAGTTTCGCGTTGAAATCCCCCATAACAACGGTGAAGTAGGTTTTGGAACTATGCATGACCTTTGATATATCCTCATACATAGCCTCCACCTCGTCGTCGGAGTGTGCCGAGGTCGGCGCGTACACCTGTATGACCGTCAACGAGTACCTCTCGGATACTCTGAGTATAAGGTACGCCACCTTAGCCGACACACTCTCGATCTTCACCACGTTGTTCACGAGGGATTTGTGGACGATAAACCCGACACCTCCCTGGGACTGTTGGTCGCCCTCCCGGAAATAGAGCAAGTTGCCGGACTTCAGGGTTATCATGTCCTCCCCCTCTCTTCGGACTTCAGATAACCCTACGATATCCCAACGCAACTTGCTCAATCCTTCCTCCAGTTCCGCTATCTTTTCGTCGGTCCGCAGTGTTCGCATGCCAAGCGTGGCGATTATGGCATTTACCCCCCATGAAATTGGGGGAGGCCTATGTCCAGCAGTGGACGTCCTTGGGCTGATATGGTGGTGGTGGTGGGTGGCAGTGTTGTATGTTGCCAGGGCCAGAAGTCGTCGGTGGTGGTAGCCGGATCTTAACCGGCTACCACCACCTGATCTTCGTCTTGTCCATGTTCATCCTTAGACCAACTCGCTCGGAGGCTTTACTGAGGTCATTGAGCATTGTACTTAAATCCTCCATGGTCTCAGCCAAGACTACTATATCGTCAGCAAACCGAAGGTGAGTGAGGTAGTCGCCGTTTATGTTGATGCCTAGCCTTCTCCAGTCGAGAGTCTTGAAAACATCCTCCAGTGCAGCGGAGAACAGTTTAGGAGAAATAACATCTCCTTGCCTGACTCCCCGCTGCAACGGAATAGGCTTTGAATTGCGGTCCTGGAGTCGGACTGACATAGTGGCGTTCTCGTACAAACACTTCAGCACTTCGATATAGCGGTAGTCCACTTGGCACCGTTGGAGAGATACAGCCCACGTTTCAATCGAATCGAAGGCTTTCTCGTAGTCCACGAACGCTAAACAGAGGGGCAGGTTATACTCCTCAGTCTTCTGTATAACCTGACGGAGCGTATGGATGTGGTCTACGGTGCTAAAGCCTCTTCGGAAACCGGCTTGTTCGGGAGGCTGGAAGTCATCTAGCCTGCGTGCGAGACGGTTCGTAATGACTCTTGAAAACAGCTTATAGACATGGCTCAGAAGTGAGATGGGTCGGTACTCGTAGTTATTCAGTAAGGAGTTGTCACCCTTTTTGAAGAACAGCACCACCACACCTCTGTTCCATGCCTTTGGAGTTTTCCCTTCCAGTAAGACGGAGTCAAACAACTTCTGAAGGGCCTTAAGGACCGGTTTTCCACCCGCCTTCAGGAGTTCAGCTGTAATTCCGTCTTCACCGGGTGCCCTGTTGTTCCTCAGCTGCTTAAGAGCCATTCTAATCTCGTACAGGCTGATGTCCGGGATATCTTCGGTATAGTGCCGGGTTAATCTAGCTCTAGGGTCTTCCGCCAGACCAACTTCGGGTCTGCTAGTTGACGTGTATAGCTGTCCATAAAAGTATTCTATCTCACTCAGAAGCTCAGGTTTGGACGAAACGATTTTACCATCTTCAGTTTTCAATCTGGCGAGCTGGCTCTGTCCAATAGACAGATCCCTTGAGAAAACTTTAGAGCCCTTATTCTGCTCGATGGCCTCTTCAATACGCTTTGTATTGAATTGGCGCAGATCGCGGGTAAGGGACTTAGAGATCTGTCTATTGAGCTGCCTGTATAATTTCGCATCGCTGAAGACTGCAGAATCATCTCATTCCTTTCCTCGATGAGCCTCTGAGTGGAGATAGAGAGCCTTTTGGCTCTTTGAGTTCGTTGGGCCTTAAAGAACTTAGACCCAAAAATATTCACTTTATCAAAAATGTTTGATGAAGACCTTTATTCATTTTGAAAGACCTATCCAACAACAACCCACACCATAGGGCTGACACAAAAAAAAACCAACTTTACGAGTAAGAAAGGTACCCTTAATTTTTTTAAACATTATTTTACCAGTTTGTCAGATTTATTGATTTATATATCCATGCCAAATTGCAGCTTTCTAGCACTAACAATCACAGAGCAAAGCTTCGGACAGACAGACGGACAGACAGATAGACGGACATGGCAAAAGTATAAGGCTTCCTAGTTGACTACAGATCCCTAAAAAATGTGCCGCCATTGCGGCCAAATTATACATATCATGTTCGCTGTGGAATTTATTGTTCTTTTTGGGAGGATAATCTTTGTTTATTTATTTTCTTGCAATTGAAGTGAAAAGTAGAGTAAATCTGTTGTAAAAGCCATACTACCCCTCGATCTAATTCCCAACCATCCGTGGTGATATGTCTTTTTTTAAACCCTTGGCATACAATCTACTATTGTATTTATATCGCCGCGCCGCCTTATACCCAAATGCTGCTTAGTTTGAGACTATACTCGTAGGTCGATTTGTATAAGACTGTTTACAAATATTTATTTAAATCATTTTGTAAAAGGATATATATACATATATACTTAAGGGACGAAAGTGGATCAGGGAGTTAACACGGACGAAGTCATGGGTAAATACTAGCACAGTTATGTTATGTTACAATATAAAACACTCCAAATCTCAAGTGTTGTACACAAAACTCTGGGGTCGACATGTCAATGTGGATTGATGAACGCGCGGGTGGCCGTTTTTTCGGGTAATTAGCCGGCCCGCCAGAAAAACGCCACTTTAGACGCATATGTGCTTAAAACAATACTTTACTCGTGTACACAATTTAAAATAATATGTCAATAATAGATTAGAAATGGGGAGTTCTTTATGAACCTTTGGAAAATAGAAAGTCGTTTATTGATAACCATGTAAGAAATATCCGCATTTGTATTTTATATAGAGTCAGCATATGAAGAAGTGAAAAGTCTGTATTACAGAGGGATAAGAGATTTTGGCCTGTTCATATGCATATCTACTACTGATGCTGAATGTATTATGGGTAATTACAACTCTTACAAGCGCGATTATGATATCACTTTTATATCGTCCGTCCGCTTTTAAAAATAATAATTTAAAAATAGTTCTGAACTTTCACTTATTTTAAAATTAAAGTAAACAAAAGAAATACAAGTCTTTTGTCTACTTAATTACTTTGTTTTTCTATATGTGTATCTAAAACTCAAGAGGATAGGTATTTTACTTACATATTACCCGATATTGTACCCTCCGTTACTAACTACGAGGGTGGTTAGATAAGTAACTTGTTTCGGATACCGATAGATGGCGTTAGTGTAATCTATGTAACTATTCACAAAGATTATTTAATCAAGATAATTTATCTGTGGCCAAATGTCATTTTTGGCGGGAATTTTAGATTTGACAGTAGTTACACACGATACACGTTAGCAGTCAAAGTCAAACTTACGTCTCGTATGAAAGCATAAAGAAACACAAACCAAGCAACACCTAATAACACCGTAGGTCTAAATAGGATCAGGATGGTCAAGAATGTTTTGCTGGGCAATTCGTATAAAATACATATGTCTACGATACGTATAGTTGCAACCAAATTGGCCAAAATCGTTACACATGCACTGGGATGTAGATCCTGATCTATGTAGTATTAGAGGTATGTGAATGTGTAGTGATGTGATGTATTTGGACACTTTGAATGCTATCTGCTATTTAATGGTGACTTTAACATGACTGATCTGTGGGAATGACAAAACTGCTGTGCATCGTCAACTACTATACGTCATCGCCGCAACTTAGTTAAATGCTGCTACTAAGAGAATATCCTATAGGGGTATTTCTAATGGGCTACAGCATGGGACACTTCAAAAAAGGCGTGAAAAGGGTCGGCAACGCGCAAGTGACGCCTCTGGCGTTGCAAGCGTTCGAAGGCGATGGTGACCACTTACCATCAGGCGGGCCGTCAGATTGTTTACCACCTACGTGGTATAAAAAAACTGGCCAAATGTGAGTCGGACTCGCGCACGAAGAGTTCCGTACCATTATCTATAAAAACGGCAAATAGTCCGCACTTGGCCGGTTTTTAATATTTTTTGTTATAGCAGCAACAGAAATACATCATGTGGGAAAATGTCAATTGTCCAACTATCGCGGTTCTTGAGATACAGCCGGGTGACAGATAGACGACGACAGCGAAGTCTTAAGACCTAATAAGGTCCCGTTTTATACACTACAAACTCTCGTGTTATACACTATATGATGGAAAGGGACGTACTATACGAAGTTCGATTTTCGAAGTTCGGAGTAGGCCTTCTGTGCCGTAGTGAGTAAATACGTTATTTCATCTTATTATGTTAAATTGATTTGGAGTTATTGAGCGGTCAAAAGTGGCTCCAAACTGTTCGTGTAAAATAACACACGGCTGCTGTCCGCCGGTTCCTGGGGTGAACTTGGCTGGACATGCTGCCGCGTGTCTAGATTACTCCACTGCTGGGCAAAGCTTTCCTCTCATAATTGAGAAGGAATTGGCAGTAGTCCACCCTTGCGGGACTGCGTGTTGTGTACTTACTTCACATACACATAAACCTTTGAATTTCTTCGCAGTTGTATGCAGGTTTCCTCAAATTGTTCTCCTTCACCGAAAAGCTAACGGTAATATCAAATGACATCCGTACGAGCCAGGAATCAAACCCCCGACCGCCGCTTAGCAGCCGCCTGCTTGAACCACTAGGCCAGCGGAGCTACCATGCGAGTGTACCTACGAGTACCCATAGACGAATACAACATGTTGAGTATGTGGCTGCTGTGGGAATGACAAAGCGCTGGCAACGTCAGCTATCCGTCGTCGCCATGCCGCAGTGTTGACGGATGTATTATTATGAATGAACCACGCGGGAACGCTCATCCGTAAGTTTTTGTACGGCACATGGGCGACGAATCCATTTGTTTTAATTGACAGAATAGAACATCCCTAGGATATCACTTTTCTTTCATGTATGTCACTCTGGGTAGGTATTGAATTAAAAATGAGATGTTAGACAGTCCCCATGTCCCCATTTTCATATTTATCAATTTAAAATCAGTATGACAAAGACATGAAGGTAATAGAGTAATGTGTATCTACTGTCAAATTACGTGATCCTATTTTGAATGAGGAATGAAAGTGGAGATATCGCTATGACATGTCGGGAGCGTCACATTTTGTCAACTCGAATCGGGCTCTTGGTTACCCAATTCTTAAGGATTCCTGTGAATTTGCCTATAGGTAGGTACCGTCGGTAAGTACTCTGTCTGCGAGCGCCCTCAGAACGAAAAATGATAAGATAAACAAAATAACTGAATCTATTATAACGCTACATCGACGTTATAATACTAAAATATTAAGCGTATGAGTCATCATAATATTCATAATACTGAATAGACTCTGCGGAAGACCAGCGTTGGCTGTAACCAGAATCGTGCTGAGTTGGGTACATTTCATGACACGGCCTATATACTATTTCCGTCGTTTGTTAGTACAATCAGAGACTAAGTAAATTATGTAGACTGCCAAAGTGTATACATTATGGAATGTATAGGCATTGGCAGTCCAAATAATTTACTAGCCTCTGGCATAGATGAAATAGAAGTTGCTTCCTCTGGTATCCGTACTAATATTATAAATGCGAAAGATAACTCTGTCTGTCTCATACCTCTTCACGCTTAAACCCCTGAACCGAGTCGATGGTATTTTGTATAGAGATAGTTTAAATCCCGGGAAATGCCTTAGGATAGTTTTTATCCCTGAAATCATTCCTTAGAGGGTAAAAAGGGGGTGGAAGTTTATACTTACCGATAATTAAGTCTGCGCCTACTGTAATATAATAGTAATTAATTCTCTAAGTAGATAACTACTTCCCCGCGGACGGAGTGGAGGGCAAAAGCTAGTAATTAAATATTTCGTACAACATAGGCACAGCCATAAGCACCGCGGTCTGTCTACGGCGTAGAGGACCAATCGTAGCGCCCGTAGCAAGCTCGTAGCAACGGAATTCACATTTCAATATCTACAGTACAAATATCATAAGACTCAAACCAATCTTAATCTGAACTACCCTCCAGCCAGTGCACTTACATTTTTTATTTTTTATTTATATTACAAAAATATTTTTTTTTTATATAAATAAATTATTTTCGTCCATATGCGCAAAGGGGTTGAAGTTGCACCACGCCCGTATTAGAGAGTACTTACCTACCCACCGTTACCCTTTTAGTTATCCCTGGGTGTTGTTAAAAGTGCGACAATACTGGCAATCGCACTGTTTTCTCGAAAATCTCACGATTCGAAAAATAAATTCCTACGATTATTATTGTTATTATTCATCTCAAATTAAACCCTCGACTTAAATAACATTTTTCTCAAATGATTCCGCCGAAATTTTAATTCCCACGCCTAATATTTTATGAAACCGTAGAACAAACCTTACTAACCTAATAAGGTCTAGGAAACGAAAAATAGCTGAACATAGTTTGCCCATACCAACTGACCCGAATTTTTAGTCTTTAGAATAAATGGTAGGATACTTAATTAAAATTCATGAATTTACTTACGTCCTTATCTTACACGTTTACTTATTACCTCTCATTAAATTGAAGACGCTGTCGCTTGACAAGTCATTTACTTATATTTTACTTAAATTGATGCACCTACCTAAGTTAGGTAATTATAGAGGTAACTACTTCAAAAGTCAACTACCTAGTTATTATTGAAAACTATGGAAAAATCTCCCAATAATCTTTAATACAGAAAAAAATCTTTCATTTTTTCCAAAAAAAACCTAATCAAGTGTCACAAGTTAAAACCCATGGACATTCATTCTTTTTATTAATATCTTCTTAGTATTTCGAAGAAGAGTAATTCAGTTAAACACTTTGGAACTGGAAACAGCCCGACTGAGACACTTAACTGTAGACGTACGCTAATAATTGATAACTTGTTGCACTAATCTTTAACCCATGGAAATCGACTCATTACTTCGGAAAGAATGTATTCAGTTAAGGAATCGGAACTAGAATCTTACTAGAAATAGACCGACTGAACTCTGAACTTTACGCAGGATGTGTAAGTAGGTAACTTGAAGCACTATCACTAGGACACTGACCGTCTAGCTGCCTCTGCTGCCACTCGGCGCGCCACTCCTGTCCTTCCATCACAACATCCGACCGATTATTTTTTCAACGCGACACAATAAATCAGTTTTCTCCGCGTTAATCAAGAGCTTGCGGCGCAGGCGGCGGTGCGCGCGAGTTGAACGGTTCTGTCGTCAACGCGCGCGCCGCCCAGGCACACCCACCCCGCACTTATCCGTGAAAAGGCCACATTTCATTGGCCCGTGGTCCGGGAAAACCAACCCTAAACTTAACAACGTATGGTTTGTTATTGGGATGCATGGAGATTGGATACACTCTCTTTTAGATGCATGCTTTAGCGCCGCCCACTAACACTTATTAATCGTTATGGACACGGCTATGTACTGGGAGCGTTACCTGACTTTGGTGTTGTTGTAATTTGTTATAATGTGCGGAATATATTGTGAATTTATGAGGTGATAAGAAGTTTGATAGAATATCTATATTTTCTCCAGTACATACCTACGCTGAATTTGGTATATATGTCTGTGGATATGCTTTGCTTGCAGTTATCCATTCTTTTAAGTGGGGAATATGTGGGTAAGATGACTCACGTTTCGCTGTCCGGTATCCGCCACAAGCTGTAACCTGTAAACAATGGCGGAATGTCAATAATCTGGACTACCAAATATATGACTGTGACTTACTCACTTACTGCTATGGAGCAACAACGATCCGAAGTAGATCTTGGCCTCCGACACCAAAGACCGCCAGGATTACCTATACGAGTATGGACAGGTAATCCTGCCGGCAAATTGATCACTATGTACTCGTAATTGGTTGATTAGTATAGAGACGCTACCTATAAAGGTTGCCTATCTTTATGAACGCCTGTGGAAAAACAACGCCCTTGGACCAATTTGCTCGTAGTAAATTCTTGATTAGAATCGATATCGTATTGGTTAGGATGATGAGATGGAATCATGCAGCACCAAGTAACCGACAAAAGTTTAACTTTTAATTTTTTGATGATAAATGTAACCCTGACTTGACTTGGGGATTGACATCTGAGTCGGAGTGTAAAATCCAGAAGGAACTACTACATAGGTACGTATATTGATTTGTCCAGTACCGTTAACAGCAGGAATTACTTCAAGAATTTCCAAAATTTTACCTCAAATGCCTCAATTACGGTTCCAAGTCCTGTTCAAGTTTAATGCAGGACACAACTTTTAAAAACCCATGTTAGCATCACCCTGTGTGCATGTACTTACTAATAAAGTACCTATGCACGGTATTTTTACGACGCGCGCGAGCGGAGCGACTCCATCATCGGCGCGTAAACACAACTGCAGGCTCAGTAAACAGCTGGGATATAGTGCCGCAGGTACAAGGTATTTGGATAGGCATGCAACTAATTGTAAACAAATCAAACCACGTGACTCGTCCAGTCAACCAATAAAACTAACCTTATTACCACTACCACAGAATCATGTGATTGACTTTTAATAATACATATCCAGCCAGCTCGCCAGATTAAAAACTGAAGATGGTAGAATCGTTTCGTCCAAACCTGAGCTTCTGAGTGAGATAGAGTGCTTTTATGGACAGCTATACACGTCAACTAGCAGACCCGAAGTTGGTCTGGCGGAAGACCCTAGAGCTAGATTAACCCGGCACTATACCGAAGATATCCCGGACATCAGTCTGTACGAGATTAGAATGGCTCTTAAGCAGCTGAGGAACAACAGGGCACCCGGTGAAGACGGAACTACAGCGGAACTCCTGAAGGCGGGTGGAAAACCGGTCCTTAGGGCCCTTCAGAAGTTGTTCGACTCCGTCTTACTGGAAGGGAAAACTCCAAAGGCATGGAACAGAGGTGTGGTGGTGCTGTTCTTCAAAAAGGGTGACAACTCCTTACTGAAGAACTACCGACCCATCTCACTTCTGAGCCATGTCTATAAGCTGTTTTCAAGAGTCATTACGAACCGTCTCGCACGCAGGCTAGATGACTTCCAGCCTCCCGAACAAGCCGGTTTCCGAAGAGGCTTTAGCACCGTAGACCACATCCATACGCTCCGTCAGGTTATACAGAAGACTGAAGAGTATAACCTGCGCCTCTGTTTAGCGTTCGTGGACTACGAGAAAGCCTTTGATTCGATTGAAACGTGGGCTGTACTACAATCTCTCCAACGGTGCCAAGTGGACTACCGCTATATTGAAGTGCTGAAGTGTTTGTACGAGAATGCCACTATGTCAGTCCGACTCCAGGACCAGAACTCAAAACCTATTCCGTTGCAGCGGGGAGTCAGGCAAGGAGATGTTATTTCTCCTAAACTGTTCTCCGCTGCACTGGAGGATGTTTTCAAGACTCTGGACTGGAGAAGGATGGGCATCAACATAAACGGCGACTACCTCACTCACCTTCGGTTTGCTGACGATATAGTTGTCTTGGCTGAGACCATGGAGGATTTAAGTACAATGCTCAATGACCTCAGTAAAGCCTCCGAGCGAGTTGGTCTAAGGATGAACATGGACAAGACGAAGATCATGTCAAATGTCCATGTCGCACCAACTCCTTTAACAATCGGACACTTTCCCCTCGAAGTTGTAGACGATTACAGAACGGAGGAAGTGCCCTCCAGGCAAGTTTAGATTTTTTCGAAACGGTTTGACCAATATTATTGCTTGTCCTAGAGCGCTCGTGGCCCAGCGGCACCCGCCTACCGCGTGCGGTATGCGAGGTTAAGCAATATGGGCGCAGGTCAGTTCTTGGATGGGTGACCGCTTTGAGTGGTTACTAACTGAGCGCTCTCGTGCTTTGGAAGGCAAGTTAAGCCGTTGATCCCGGCTGCTGTCTACGACAGCAGTCGTTAAGCCAAGTTAGAGGCCTTCGGGCGGCTTGAAAACTTCTAACAGTCAAGTTGCCCACTCACTTGACAAAGGGGGGTCGAAGTTGCACCACGTCCGTAGGGAATACCCACCGTTACCCTACACGTGACCCCTGGGTGGTGCTAAAAGTGCAACAAAAACTGGCAACCGTACTTGTCTACTCGAAGATCTCACGGTTCGTAAATATATGCCATACGATTAAATAAATAAATCAATTCACCTTGTACTCGTATTAAGTACATGTACTACTAATAACTAAAGTACCTTGGTGCACGTATTTTTACGGCTTACGTGAGCGGAGTTATATTTAACAGCAGGGTGAGTATACAGCCGGAATACGGTACCGCACAAGATACGAGGTAGGTACTTAGTACATGGACTAATAAAGTATGCACATATTTTTACGACTGGAACGAGCGAAATTGTGTTTGCCATTCTATCTTATCGAGTTGAGCGCCCTATCGGGTGCACTTCGACCCAACGGGATCTTTTCTGTAATTGACCCCTACTTAAAGGCTCTCTTCAGCTTTCCACAAATCGAATGATAGATTATTCCTTTGGTTCTGGGTATTATTGCCAAAGTCATTCATTCAGTATCTAGCAAGGGAGAGACATCCATACAGCAAGTGTTCCATCGTCTCGTCATCTTCGCCACACGTTCTAAAATCCAAGTTATCCGATAGTTTCATCTTGGCCAAGAGCCCTTTGGACGACCTGTAAACACCCCAGTTATGATTTCTAAAGCTTCTTGGCCCAGGTTGGGGCGAGTCAAACTCATATTTAACTGAAGGTTGAGTACCTACACAGCCGGAATACAATGCCGCAGGGCAGGTATAGAACCTAAGTACTACCCAAATTATCCCAGCTGTTTATCAAAGTTTTTACCACTGGTAACAGGTGCCAAATATGCTAAACAACACTAAGATATTTGTGGTAACTAGGTATATTTACTGGTAAGACCTGGGAATAACCCGGCGTACATTTTTTTAAACAAGGGCGCGTGGCAATCAAGCTGACGGTCTGCCTGATGGTAAGCATACTCCATAGCCTATGGACGCTTGCGACTCCAGAAGCGACACCGTTTTTAACTTAAGTATTCGTCTTTCTACCTAGTCTTTAAATACTAGTAAGTGGGATATAAGCACAATTGCAACCGCTTATTTTTAAGATGAGTAATCAATTTAATTTTACATATAAAAAGAAAATTGTATTGTAATTGTTGTTTGTTTTTAAATTTTATTTGTGTATGTATTGTCTAAATGTAAGTATATCTATTATTATTGTATAGTGTGTCTTTGTAATAGTGTTACCTATATGGAATCTTTAAATTTTAATTTGTACGAGTATATGATCTGAAATAAAGTATTATTATTATTATATATTTATTAAAATATCTAAGTTTTTACGTGAAACTTGTTTATTTTTCCCACACTGGCCATCAGTCATTCTTAACATTTTAAAATTGCATAATATCTCTATTGTCATTTTTAATTAGGTAGGTACCTACTTATTTACTTGGCATGATACACAGCAATAATTCTTCAATAAATAATTTTAATTACTGAAACCCTACGCCGAAGTTTTAAAATTCTATGCATTTTAGAGGGCGTTACTTTCTTCCTTATCTTACTCCCTAATACTTAAAGAAGCTTACGCGCGAGTAAGCGAGACGCAACATTCTGGGCGGGGCTTGAGCGCGTGCGCAGCATCCCACGCGCACATTTCGAAGAAATCTTTTGTAAAACGAAATAACAAAACAAATCACTAGCTAATAGATGCTTAATGAATCACTCGCAGGCAAAATATCTCGTCACGAACAAGAAAAGAACAGTCAGTATCAACCTTTGGAGTTTAAATAGCCAAAGACATTAACAAGTATTTAAGCAGGTAAGTAGGTAATACAAATATTTATTTCATAGAAACATGAATAAATAATAAGTTATTTATGAAACGTAATAAGTGATTTTCATTAACGAGAAAAAACATGTTCATTATGTAATAAGTCATGATATGTTTCACAAAATAAACACTTTTAAAATTTGTCTAAGACTTTAATTATGGTAGAGAAAAAATTACGACATAGACATTTCAAAATTATTTTTAGCCATTCCTAAGGAGGACGTCCAGCTACCAAACTGCCCATTTCATAGCGGAGTCTAGTGCCTATAACCTTATAATCGGTACAGTGCTGCCAGTCATGTGGATTCGTCTAATTAGCGTCTTTATTTAACTATGATACATGTAGGTAATTAAAGTACTTAGTAATTAACTTTATGTAAAATTTCCCTTGACACAAGCTAATGTTGCCCGAAGCGTCGTTCCCAGAACACAACTCAATAGGTAAATACATGAAACATGACAATTTCGATCTTAGGTATGTCATAGTGACAGAGGTGTCATTTATTGGGCATTACGTGTCAAGCATTGGGACGTTTACCCAAAGGAAAGTTGAAAAAAAAAATTATACGGTGTACGAGCAATTGACGTTATTTTTAATGCACATGCGTCATCATAATAATATCGTTTACCTGCCCGGCTAGTATGATAGCTTATACCGTCACGTTATATGGCCAAAATGTACTGAAACGTTCTGACGTTTCAGTACATTAACGGTATAAGCTATCATACTAGCCGGGCAGATACATTTTTTTATTTTGCTATTTCGGTGCAATTAAATAATTTTGTATTAAAGCAGTAACGCTGCTAACGAAAATTCTAGATGATGAATTAAAAGAAAAATACGAGCGATTGGCCGCGTATGCCAGATGTGGCAGGTTCAAATCCTGCTCGGAGCATTAAATTATAAAAAATTTCATTTAATTTGAAATTTAGTGCAATAAAGGTACTCAAATGGGTCGGCCACATCTTTTACTTAACATATCGTTCCTATCAATATAACAACCCAACATTCGTACAGGGTGTGGTAAACTATTATACCCTAGAGATGGGGTCCATGACTAGAAAAAGTTTAATAACAACCCCTGTTTTAGTGTCTGAATATAAGGGAGCCAGGGTCTCCACTGCAAGTGCCGCAATACATAATTATAGCGCCTTTAAAAAGTTTTCTTGCAACTGCACTCTTGTGGTAGGTGAGCGATGTAAATAATGTGCAAGTTAATTCAGACCCACTTGCCAGACATCTCTCTCGGTTTAGACTCTCTCGAGTTGAATGCAACCGCCTAATTTATTACTTAGACTAAATAAACGGGGGTGTAAAGAAACTAAATATTTACGTTGATGAGACAACCTTACCTATGTATCTATGCAATTTACACACTCATAGGTATGTATACCTATTACATTTACATACAGGAGATTGGGCAGAACTATGGCCATGTACACAAAGACCTTGGTTTGGAGCTTTATGTCGTGTGACCGGAACACCTTGCCGCGAAGTTTCGCGAAGGTAGAAGCAGCCGCCCCGATTCTGCTGTTCACTTCATCGTCAAGGTGGCACTTAGAACTTACAGTATCCTCCTCCCAACCAAGTAGTCTCCTGTGTGCCTCCGAAACGTGGTGCAATGTCTCTACCGCAAGCACATTCGCATGTTGGATAGGTTTCATCTCAAATGCCTGCGTGACATTATGAGCATCTCCTGGTTGGATCATGTGAGGAATACGGAAATTCTACGTCGTGCTAATTTCAACGGCATTGAAGCCTATCTAATGCGTAGGCATAGCAGATAGAAATTAAAGGCCCGACCTCCTGCGGCCATTCATTATAATTATGTCGGAGGGATGCTGACATGTGGGGAGTGTGCTCGCACATTCACTGCAAAGATAGGCTATGTCAGTCACCTGAGAGCTCACCAGCGACGCTCTCAATAGCCAATTTCTTCTTCTACTTCCCAGTCGCCGTGGTCGGAATCGGCCAGGATGATGACAATTACATTAGGTAGGTGTGGGTACCTACGAGCATGTATCAGTTATGTGAGTATTGCGGTTATTACATTTTCCTGAATTCAGAACCTTCAGAGCGGGACGACCCCTGTTCAGGATGCTAAATTCTGGACAATGTAATACCGGCTTATGGATCACTGAAGTGAAGCGGTCAAATCCTTATAAAGTTTTTTGAAATTAGAACTATGTGTAACGGATGTAGTGGCTCTTATTTCAAAGAGCACTTATCTCGATTTATCGGTTAAGATTAAGGTAGATAAATATCGAATGATATTCTGTTTCTGTACATAAGTTCTGAAAAACTCATTTCTGCGTAAGTACTTCAATATTTTTACCCACAAAGAGTTTCACAGCGGAATATATTTAAAAAGCGCTCCTTTAAACCAGTCCCTTTATTTACGTTGGGAGGCGACGACAGCGCTAACGACGCGATCTTCCGCCGCATCTGTCCATCGGCGCCTGCGCCGGATGCGGTGCGGCCGCTGCACGGTGCGCGTGGACTGTCCTCCGAGTTCGAACGTGTACACTTAAAATTTGGGTTTACAGTCCCGGTCCCGATTTGTATGAAAATTCCAGGGAATTCCCGGAACTTTGCATGCCCAAGTTAAACTAATTTGAATTTACCGAATTGTACGAAATGATGTTCAGAATTGAATGATAGGTTTTTTTAGAGGACATACAGACTAATAACACCTGGGCGATAAACCTTTGCTCGTAATCTGTGTTTTCGATAAAATAAATAAATATACAACAATTGCTCGTTTAGATATGATACCTTTTCCTTTCCTACTAAAACATTTCATATTGACATCGATTTCACCTATGAGTGTTCTAACGTAACGTCAACACATAGCCACACAAGTAAAAATAAAGACAAAAAGAAATTTAAACATTTATTCACCGACACTGAAGACACACATATCATCATCCAAATAAATAAATAATAATCCTATCCTAGCGTTAACCTAGCATCCGGGGTCCGCTACCTAGTCCAAAAAATTGGCGTAGGCTCTAGTTTTTACGGAAGTGATTGCCATCTGAGCTTCCAACCCAAGGTGGGAAACTAAGCCTTATTGGGAATGGACTTGTCAAGTGAGTGGACAACTTGACTGTTAGAAGTTCTCAAGCTGCCCAAGACAGCAGCCGGGATCATCGGGTTATGATTACCTAGCTCTACGCCATCTACTACGATGATGACTAGACACAACTAGACCGATGGTGCTAAAATGATACTTACTATTGTTTTTTGAGGAACGGTAAAGATAGACAAGAATTTACTACGTGTATGAAATTACTAGTAATTAAAAATCTACAAACCCTTGCATTGAAAAGCATTGAATTGAACTCTAGCCAGTATCCGCCTCTAAAACTGGGTTAATATTTTACGGCCCATGGTAAGCGGTCACCGCAGCCTATGGAACCCTGCGATTCCAGGGGTGCCACATACGCATTGCCGACCCTTTAAAAAATTATATACTCCTTTCTTAAATAACCCCATAGTGAAGTCCCTCGGGAAAACCTCGGCAGGTTCATTCCACGACCGGAGCGGCCCAGGGAAGAAATATGAAGGCTCCTATAGCCCTAAATAACCTTCGATCTCTATCAACTCTCCGTTTACTCGCGTTTTTTATAGCTTATCGTATTAACAACGAGATTTACCGAAAGAGTATCCCATACTTACTTCGAAACTTGTTTTTGAGATATGGCATCAAATTTTCGCAATTTTAAGGCCAAGTAAGCAGTCTTCTAGACCTAAGTTTTGTAAAAATAAGTTAAAAATAGAAATTGTTAGAGACGTCAAACAATAATTAGGTATTATGTAGATTTCATACCTATATAAAAGCGCATAACAACATACTAATGTCGAAAATAGAGCTTTTTGGCCCATATTTTAATAAATCATATTTGTGTAAAAAATTTCCCCTAATATTGGTTATTAGTTTTTTTTTTCATAATTCGGCTCTTGCAAATGTAGAGAAAGGATTGCAGAACCGATAATCGTTAGGCACATAAATATGTCAATAGTTTTGACGGAGGAATACGAGGGGTGTTCAATATATTATCGGTATTACAATGAAAACAAAAGAATACAATAGGTGTTTTATTTTATTTTTTAATATACTCCTCCCCTATGTTTATGCCCTTATAAGAAAGGTCGGTTCTTTGAGCTATTGCTTTCACCTTCAATCAACAATATAATTTCACCTCAGCGGCTCGAAAATGGCGGTTTTGTTGCGTGAAACCAGTGAGCAAAATGCAATTTTGCTGCGAGCGTGAAAACGACTTTTCCGGCTTGAAACCAGTGAACAAAATGCAATTTTGCTGCGAGCGTGAAACAAACTAACTTTTTAATTTTTTATATCGTAGGTTAGTTTAAGTAATTTCATTCTCGGTCGGCAACGCGCATCTGACACCCCTAGGAGTTGCAGGCGTCCATAGGCTGCGGTGACCGCTACTCGCTACGCTCGTGATTCAATTATAGAATCTTTCGCTTGCTCGGGACTCAACATCAACACACGCAGCGAAAATTTACTTTTCTCTCTTGTTGAACAAATAACTATTTCTCTACTTTTTTAAACTTTTCTGATTAAAAAGCGTCGACGGACCGACCAGCTCTATGGTCGTCTTCGAATCTTTCTCCCCCATGCTTAATTTGACTTGACTTCTTCAGAATTGTTGATAAAGAAGGAGCAGACTCACGGAAAACTTAATCCATTTCTTTTTATAGCTTTTTGATTTTTTACCTGTTTGGTCAAGAATTTTATTATCGATCAGTGCTCTAATTCTGGCGCGCATCAGAGAACATTGAAAAATCGCTCATAGTGATCACGTTTGTTCGGCAGTTGCAGAAAAACAAAAGGACATCGCCGTTTGATTTCCCTTTTTTTTAAATATTAATAAACGTCTTTTACCGGCCTGTATTAAAAAAAATACTAAAGAGGTTTAAACGATATCAATACCGAGAATTTATAGAACGCCCCTCGTATCAACTTCAAACTCGTCAAAAGTCGATGATAGCGCGTGACTTAAGGGGCTCCATTAAAACAGGCGCAGATAATCTGAATGCTAATAATATAAAGAATGGGATAGGCGCCATGGTTACCCTTCCTGCACTACGCTTTTACTGTAAACAGTAGTTGTTTACGTGCGCTCGTAAACCAGCTAGCTTGTGAAATGCTTATCTTATTCTGTAGAGGCTCAAGTGGCTGCTTCCTCGAAGATGCCTCCGTATAAGTGTCTAAGTACTGTCACGAAACATTACACACTAGATAAGTTATAGCCAAGCCTTCCGATAAGTGAGCTTGTGTACAATGTCCATTGAAGTGCGTACTTAAATATGTCTGTTTGTCAATAATTTGCTTAAAGATAATTAACTTAAGGTAGTCCTATATATACATCTAGATACTTTCTCAACAAGCTGGTTATAAGACAACTCTAGAGCAAAGAAAACGGTACAATATAAGAGTAGGTAGATGTATGGAATGGATGTGATCGATGCAAAATAAGTATGAAGTATGGATGTAAGGACTATAATATTTGGCGCTCTTGGTTCGCTGCAAGTTCGCTGCCTACCCCAATCAGATACTACCCGTTATATACCCGCCGTATATTACCTATATAGGTATGTTGAAAACAGGAAGGCAGAGCACATATAACAGATTATATTTCGGCGTAGGATAGTGTAACCCGGGATAGTGTAGTGGCGTGGGATAGTGTAGTGGGACCCGGGTATGTTCTGAAACTACGACCAAGACCACCGGGGGATGGGCAGCAGCATCCCTGGAGTGCGGTGGAGATGCTGCGATCGCCAATCCGAATGCCAAGCGTGGCGATTATGGCATTTGTCCCCCATGAAATCGGGGGAGGCCTGTGTCCAACAGTGGACGTCCTTCGGATGATACGGTGGTAGGATAGTGAAATCCTTTTTTTCGCGGAAAAACCATAGCGTATTATTCTTTTTTATGCAATCCTCTGATATGACCCGCATTTTTGATAAAAACCGCAATTTCGCGTAACCCCTAGCTTCTCGCGAAAATATACCAACGGATTTCGCTATCGTAGCGGGTGGCCTCTTTCCTACCCCTTTACCGACACCACATACGGCCTTGTATAGTTAATAGTAAAAGTAGATAATCATTTTAGTACCTTGTCACTTTCACTACTTTGAGGCATCCCAACTTTCGCAGTATTGTTAAATTAGTGCGATAATGATAAAGTACTAAAATGATCATCTACATTTGCTGTTGACCGTAGTAGCTATTACTGATGGCGCTCTGAGCTGTCGTCCACGCAAAAAAAAAACGAATTTTCCAAAAACTGTCTCGATAAATTATCGACACTGCTCACAAAATTTCACGAGAATCGGTTGAGAAATGCGACCTGTAGAGGAAAACATCCGGACAGACAGACATACGATTTTTTTTTTCGAAAGCTGAAACAGAGACGCTTCGTTCGCTTCGCTCGACACGGGGTTAACTGACAGAATAATAATAATAATAATAATATTGGGGGACAATCTTACACAAATCGACCTAGTCCCAAACTAAGCAAAGCTTGTACTATAGGTACTAGACGACGATATACATACTTATATAGATAAATACATACTTAAATACATAGAAAACATCCAAGACCCAAGAACAAATATCCGTGAAAAATGCACAAATAAATGCCCTGGCCGGGATTCGAACCCGGGACCTCTAGCTTCGGAGGCAGTGTCACTACCAACTAGGCTAAACAGGTCGTCATATACATACGTACATAATAATTTATAGTACGTACGTACAGAAGATTTTCTATTGAACAAAACCGATGTTAGACAGCTAGGTAGCACCGAATCATGCTATCCCGCTCTACCTTACATACCGCATGCACAGCACGTGCATTACTGTCAAGTTAGCGTAGTCTCGTTTGCGCTTCAACTCCGTCACCTAGTAACGTGTTTACATATACAACCTAATTGAACGATGCTGTCACTGTCCGGCGGTGTCAACCACGTTCGGGTGAAGAACACCCCGGTGGTACTTATATGAGTGCCGAGTTTAGCCGAAGTGGCAAGAGGAACAGGGACGCTACCGCGAACCGAAAACGAAATGTCTGCTTCTCTGTCGCACTACCGTAATATTCGGCCGACAGAAATGGGGTTCGTCTTTCGTTTCGGGGTAGTGCCTCAGGCCTGGTTCATCATCATCATATTAGGCGAAGGACGTCCACTACTGGTCATAGGCCTCCCCCAAAGAATGCCACAATGCCCGATCCTGCGCCACCCGCATCCAGCGGACTCCCGCGACCTTTACCATGTGATCAGTCCACCTTGTCCCCACAAGCCTGGTTAACTACAGGAAATATCAATAAAAGAATCTATAACTCGAATGGTCAATGGTATATTATTTTTATCAGAGAATATATCGTGTCGTAAACCCGTCGTCGCGTTTCAGGTGAACGGCCGGCGCGCGCGTCGTTCGCAAGATGGCGGCCATATTTCCGTCATCGGGCCGTCTGATGCGCGCCAGAATAAGATTATTGGAAATTTGACACACACGCGCAAGGGGCGCGATTCGATATTGTTTATTGACAGGTCATGACAACGCCAATCGTCGGGGGTCAAATCAAACACTTGCATTTCGCGTTTCAATTTGGTGTCAATGTGTTTCCCTCGCTAACTTGGCAGCGCGTTTATAAGCGAGCACGCAAAGTATTTTGATATTAAAAGAAGGGAGGAAGAGATTTCAGGTTTTTGAATATCACGACACAGTGGCAAACCGATTTACGGCCTGCCTCTTGTAAGTGGACACCGTAGCCTATGGAAGCTTGCGACTCCAGAGAGTTAATGATTTCGGAAGCTCTAGAAACCATAGGTACTCATCACCAGCCATGAAAACCACTTTGACACCGCACGTATTACCAGATAAGGTTCCGACCAATCGAAGGGCAGGTTGCCGAGTTTGTGCAATGAGGCCCATGAGTGCCGTGCATAAATAAGCTATAATTAGATATGCTGCTTCCAACAACATAACAGACAAATTAATTATTCTCTATTATTCCGTCGGAAGCGGCGCGTCTGACAAGCCTACTCGTACACTACCTATACATATATGTTACTATTACCTACCTGCGTTTTTGTCACACTTATAATTAAGCTAAATTTGCGGCATGACGCATCGAGGGAATCCACTTTGGATTAAAGAGGTTCTGCGGAGTCCGCTATAAAGCAAACGTCATCTGCGTATAGTATGCGTAAAGCTTTGTTTTGTTTTGTTTTAATATACATTTTCAGGGTGGCATCATCATCATCCCAGTACAGATGCATCCTGAAAGATGAACGGGGTCCGCTACCTAATCCCAAAAATTGGCGTAAACACCAGTTTTTACGGAAGCGACTGCCATCTGACCTTCCAACCCATGGGGGAGACTAGACCTTATTGGGATTAGACTTATAGTCAAGTGAGTGGGCAACTTGACTGGTAGAAAATGTCAAGCCGCCAGAAGGCCTCTTACTTGGCTTAACGACTGCTGTCATACACAGCAGCTGGGATCACCCATTCAAGAGTTGACCCCGGCCAACGTTGCTTAACCTCGCATCCCGCACGCAGTACGCGGGTGCCGCTGGGCCACTAACGCTCAATTTATTTCGGGGTGTCCATATTAATATTTACACATGATATTAATGATTATAAGAATAGCAGCTCTGCATTAGCCAAAATGTAAGTAGGTACTCTCGTAGTAGGCGAATACTATATATCCTACAGTGGTCCTACTACGTAATGCGTACGGTCCCTTTGGAAGCAAACATACTTACATGCTCTCTGACATAGGTGGATATTAACTCGTTAATCCGTTAATTACCGAAGTTAACATATAATGCTTAAGGGATTAAGTACTTAACTCCGAAAATTGTTAACGGGCTCGTTAACTTCCAATAATTTTCCATAATTCCTTTAATCTTTAGTGAAGTGCTAAAAGAAAAGGTATCGTACCGTGCCACCAAACACTTTTTGAGACATCTAACGGGTGATGAAAATCCGTGGCCGATTTATGTTATTATGTTAATTTTGTATCCGAATCAACTCATCTAGCACGATCGCGTATACAGTGTCGGATTAGCCCCTAAACAAATTAAGCAATTACTTAGGGCATCACATCTTGGGGTGCACCATGAACACCATTAAAAAAGACCAATACTAGGTCACTTATGGATGGGGGAGGGGGAGCCACAGGCGTGGAATACTATGTCTCTTATGGATGGGCGAGCGGGGCCACGGGCGTGGATTGCTTAGGGCATCAAGTAGTCTAATCCGGCACTGCGCGTATACCGTCACGTTTATGGCCGAAATGTACTAAAATGTTACATAAAACGTGATGGTATAAGTTATCATGCTAGCTAGGCAGGAGACTAAAATATTTTATGCATTTATACGGTGCTTACCTGAGCCTATACAGTAGTCGAGTGGTTCATGCGTACGACTCTCAATCTCAAATATGAGGTCATAGATTTTAGCCTTGGCTCGAGCCAACGATTAATCCGGAACTTCTCTACGATATATCATTTGATACTTAAGTACAAGTAGCTTTTCAGTGAAGCGCTCATAACCAAGTGGTAACTGAACGACTGCATTGATTATGTGGGTTAAGCAACTTAGCGGCTTTGGATGGTTATGAACTGAGCGTTTCCATGCTTTTGAGGGCATGCTAAATCGTTGATTCCGATTTTTGTCTATGACTAAATTTCTAACAGACAACTTGTCCACTAATTTGACGGAGCCCCTAACTCCATCAAAGCCAAGTTTCTTTTTTAGGTTGAAAGGTCAAATGGCAGTTAGGTACTTTTTAAAAACTTAAGTAGCATGTGTGATCGGGCTTCTTTAAGATGAAGTTGTGTCCAACGCTTATAGATGAATATGACATGATAGTTATAGACATGTCTTCTTTAACCTATATTAATATTTATCATAAGTAAATTAGTAACCCAAAGTATACGCCTTTGGGTTACTAATAAAATACAATTTCAATAACGATTTAATTGACTAACGATTAACATTAACTTCCGTAAAATCTTCCAAAATGTAATGCTTAAAGCTTTAGTTTAAACTATTTAATTAACGGTGCCTAGCTCTGCTCTCTGGCTGGATGACGTTTCGATTCGCCGTTGACATCGCCAAATTTCACAAAAGTACTGCAGCTGTGTCACAAGCCGTAATTATACCGAGTCGAATAGCGCCCAAGCTTTATGATCGACGCCGCTAGACGGGTTTTATGTGAAAAGATCAACCGATGACGCATATAAGTGGTCCTTGCGCCTATTTGTGGACGGTACAAATAGATTAGAATATTTTTTCGAGACAAGGGTAGTCGCTGAAAAGCATTACGCGGCTCCTCCGTTTAAATCTGTCAGCACGGGCCATCAAATTGCACAGAAATAACAAGTTCAATGCATGTCGAGACTATGACAAGAGTATATACTAGAATTCATGCATCTGACTTTACATGGGATCCGTAGGTCATCCGTGGTTCACATCCCACCACCACCACCACCATATCAGCCAAAGAACGTCCACTGCTGGACATAGGCCTCCCCCATATTCACGGGGGGTATATGCCATAATCGCCATGCTTGGCATGCGGGTTGGCGATCGCAGTATCTCCACCGCACTCCAGGGATGCTCCAGGGATGATGAGGTTCACATCCGGTTCGATGGAATAAGTACACGGTTAGTATTATTATTTTTTTTAATTTTTTTTTTTCAACAAAAATATTATCATCTTAAGCGTTTAAAATATCTGCCAAACTGCACAGCAGTTTGTCGGCAGAAAACCCAGTTACCCTCCACCACTTACGATAATTATTTACTATTTACTAGTGTAGGTAATTAAGCAACGCGAAGTCGAAATCACTACACCGACACAAAATGCATATATATATATATATATATATATATATATATACATATATATAATATGTGTATGTATATACATATATACATACACACTCATACGCACACATGTACACATACTGGGATGTCAATATTATCGCGGTACTCAGAATTGTTTGCATTTTGCTTCAATATTCATTAATACACGTGATATAGGTCGATTCACAAGAGCTGGCGCGGAATGTCTATGAAATTATTGACAGTTTCATATATTTTCCGTGCCAGGTCTTGTGAATCGACCTATACGTATCGTGATATGAGTGTATCGCGCGTGATAATAATAACCGTGTAAAAGGCCCCAATAGGCCAGTTACGTGACCAGTGTCAGTTTGCAACCACCTATATAAAGGGCGAGGTTTTTTCAATTAAAGATATTATATTTTTACAGACCCTCATTAAATTAGTTTCAGTAAATGCATGTAATTTCTGGACTACAATGTTTGTATAATGAACGCCAAAGGCCAAAACATAGCAGAATTTAGAACTATTCATAAATATTATAACTACCTGTCAACCTATGTTTACAAATAAACAATTTGAATCTTTGATTCTTTAAAAGAAACAGCGAGTTTCATACATTTTATTGGGTAGTTATTGAATGGGAATCCATTAAAAAACGAGACAATATCCCTTCAGTTCATCAACTCATCCAAGTTACCCTACGAAAATTAATTAAATACATAAATAATAAATTTCTGAAAAAGAAGACCATTGACGAATGATTATCAATAGTGGTCAAATTCCTACCTATATTTTATATTCAAAAAATCCATTAAATTTGTTAATTCATTGTTAATCTTTTAACGTGCATAATCAGTTTAGGGCCTACCGTGAACTGAAAACGAAGTATCTCCCTCTCTGTCAGACGAAAATGCAAGTGCGACAGAGAGACAAGACCGACTTACGATCATAGACTGATCAACGTTAAATATGGCGCCGGCAGCTGTCATCCTATAGAAACTTGTCAAACTTTCCATACATTCAGATTTAACGAACACCGCTTACGATTACAGGCGGTTTGGTGCAACCCTGCCTAAATCTCAATATGTAACAATTTAGTAGTGCCATCTAGTTTTTCGAATGTTCACTAGAAGAGTTGGCTTTTTCAAACTTTCAACTGCCATCTAACGACGTGTTACGACTACCTATAACTCATATTCTTTGCTGAGATCACAGACTACTAAGAAGATACTAGCTGAGACTATTAAATTAAGTTCACACACATAACAACGCTTGGCTAGTTGAAGTTAATATTTTTTTTAAATTAAGCTTTTATGTTACAATAATTCTTTCAACTTCGTACATAAATATTTATTGGTATTATTTCAAATTTTCTTTTATAATGTAAAATGTAATTTATGAATTTATTTCAAGGGTAATGTTTTCATCCGTTATTTCTTCAATTTCCACCTGGCAACAAAACTTGTTTTCGCGAGAAAACTTGTGAGGAAGCAGAAGCATTCAGAATGAGTATTTTGATTGCGAAATAATTGTCATTTAAATAGATAAGAAACCGTGATTCAGTGAATTGTAGTGGTGTTGTTGTATATAGGATAACAAAAGGGAAAACACAATCCAAGTGGAGCTGTTAAAGAAATTGTTAGCCATGGCGGGCCCGTCCGACGGAGATCCCGACGGATGGGTCGAGTTCTGTGAGCGTCAGGCCAAAGCTGCCGCTCCGGAATTCGCCAAGGCTGCCTATTGGAAATACGTCCAGACCGGCCCCGCCGAGCCCGTCACCCGACCGAGCGTATCCCACAAAGATCTGCTGAAGAAATTTGTTGATACCTTTTCCGATCAATTCGAAATAGAAATCGGCAAACTAAAAGCTCAACATAAGGTCCCCAACGGGACTCATACAGGGCACGACGAAAGCGACTATTCAGAAGACACTGATTCACCCAAAACACAGCACAAACCGTTTTTCAGGAGGTTATCTTTTAAGGGATTGAGAAGAGGCAAAGGTCTGTTTCAGAAACAGCATTCGGATGAAGTCGAATTATCGTCAAACTTGAACAAACAGAGTAAGACTAAGTTAGCCAAAATAGTTGTAGAATGTAGGAAAGAAGGTATGGTTAATTATTTAACACCTGAAAGCTTAGAGCAGCCCTCAGGGCCGCAGAAATGGGAGAAATGTAGACTAGCACTAGTGAAGACTGTAGGGGGTTACATGTTGGAATTCTATTCCCCACCAAAATCACAGAAGCCCCGGAGTGGGGTTTTCTGCTTTCTCATATCAGAGGCGAGGGAGACCACAGCTTTAGAAATGCCGGACCATGAAAATACATTTGTATTGAAGGTATGTAGTGAAAGCACTTGTTTATTATTCCTAATTAGTAATTATATAATGCATTATACAATTAATTTATTCTAAGTATTTTCAATGATTGAAGTATAAAGTATAAAGAGCCTAAACACAAAATAAATATGAATGATTAAGTAACACATAATTATGAAGACCTTTTAGAAAGTAGAAAAGAAAATGGTTTGCAAAAATGAACTGTATTAAATTTTATTCACTTAACATCTTTATGGTGCATTTAAACTCCTGATCACTGTTTTAGGCCAAAAATCATTCAATATTTATTCTGCAAATAGGCCACAAGGGCACTTTTACAAGTCAAAGCGTGAATTTATACAATTAAAAAAAACTGACAATCTTACTTAATAATAATGATAAAAAAAATATACTGATTAACAATTAAATAAAAATAAATTTACAAATATTAAGGACGTATTGAATACGATCTGTCCGAATAAACAAAAAGTACATAAAATTAATTTAATATCTCAGAGATGTATATGGTCTCTGAGCGTCCAAATACGATTAAAAACAATTATTTCAAAGTCCTTAGAGATGTAAATGATCTCTAAGCGGTAAAATTAAAATAAGTAAACTTAATATTGTTAGAGATGTATAAGGTCTCTAAGCGTCAATAACAATAAAACTAATCCAGAACAGGATTATGTCTCTCGTCAATCTACATACAATAAAATAACACTAGTATTAAGGTATTTACTTTGCCCTTGCAAGCATGAACAGACCGGACTCCACAAACAGCACCCGATCACGAGTATGACGCGTATATTGTTAGTATTATAAATGGACATAATTTAGGAAAAATGATCCCACCCAGAAAAACATCTTCATTTAAATCTATGACAGCTGAGTTAGAGAGAATGTTCCATTTTTTTAGTTCACAGTGCATGGTTTAGGTCCTTATTGATAAACCATGTCTAAATGAAATATAATTAGTAAAAGTAAGAGACAACAAGTGCAAGTGAGAGATCTGAGCTTCTACTGCCAATGCAAAATTAAACTGAACAAAGTTTGTGTATCTCCATCTTTGTCACACTTGCATACTCAAGTAAGATATTTGAACTTCTTTCGATTTTATTTCGCGGTAGGCGGCTCTGAATACATGCCGTATTGGAACATTGATTTTGGATGTACAGTCAAGTTTTAAAATTAGTACACAGACAAATTGGCCTTGTCACAAAGGTTGCTCAGATATTTTGAACTCAACTGTACAATAGTGGTTACTTGTGTACAGTCGAGTGCAAAAATAGGTATTAAAGAACTTTCTCATTAATAACTGTACTGAAAGCTGCCTATGAAGCCGGAGGTCCCGGGTTCGAATCTCGGCCAGGGCATTATTTGCAGCATTAAGCGGCTTTATACTAGGTGTAACAAACATGATGGTGATTTGTTTATAGTGTTAATTGGCATCTTTTCTGAATAGATGTTATTCAAAATAAATTCCACACCAAAAATATAAAAGATTGTATGTAGTATTTAAGGGGACTTGGCAAATTTTGACTAAGGGGAGAAACGAAACTTTTGTTTATATACAGGGGTCCTACTTATCGTGCTGGTGACGTAAAATTGACGTCACACTGCATATAGGATGATTCTAATTGGTGTTATGGTAATTATCAATCAATGGTTTTTTTTTTAATTCAAATACAGCCTATTGCATCCGAAGGTTATTAAGGATTTCTTTCTCTATTAATTTAGAATTTTAATTTATAAGAAGGTGAGGAACTCACAGATTTTCAGGTTTTATAACAGGTTATAGGAATGTTGAATCTAAATATGAATGTAAACTCTCTATGATGAGGAGGTTTGTTTAATTGTGATGGTAATAACTGGTATTACACATGAACCAGTCACAAAAACTTGCAGTAATACCTTTTGTTGTACTTTATAAGTTGTGATGTACCAGGCAAATTGCGGTTGTAACAGGGGCATAATTGTAAAAAGTTTATGTGTACATGATTATTGATTACTGAATGATGATTAATCGATTGCCATAACACTATTTAAAATCACGAAAAGTACGAGCCCTGTTTATATACCACCACAAAAGGGAGAATTCTAAACTTTTGTTAATGTACCACCGAACATTCCACTTGTTCTAACAATCTGTATATATTATATACTCTATGTACAGTAAGCCAAGAAAGTTGCCTGCCACATTTCAACTTCATTAGTACATTAAAGAAACATACATGGCCTTTCAGACATTTAATTGTCAAGAGCCGTCCTAAGATATACAATTACTATGTATCAGATAATTAGTATGTATTCATTTCATTTAAGGTTCATATTTTTTGGTTTTTGTGGTATGTATGTATTTTATATATTTTGTAATAATATATGTTTATATGTAGTGTTTAATACATTTATTGTTGAGTCACATTTTCTTAATAGATATTATCATGCTTTTTTTTCTTTGCACCTTTTATAAAGCATTTTTTTGTTTAGCCCAATGGTTGGCTGGTAGAGAATGCCATTGGCATTAAGCCCGCCATTTGTACATTTATGTTTTGTGCAATAAAGTTTAAATAAATAAATAAATTACTCCACAGGCTGACAACAACATGGAATACGTAATAGAAGCCGCAGATGTGGACGACATGAAGTCCTGGTTAGCTACAATAAAGTACTGCATGCGCTCAGCGCCGACGACGCAGCCGCCCCCGGAGGCGCTCACGGGGCTTCCGGAGCCCGCGCCACCGGACCTGCCGCCGCGGCGAGACCTGCCCGCCAGCACAAGCAACATGGACCTACATGAGGAGACTGATGACAATCAATTAGGTAACTTTTATAGTATTTTCATATCATAGCAGTCACTGAATGACTGTCGCCAATTATAATGTGTGTGTCCCTCTTATCTATGGGAGTAGGGCTATCTCTGCAGTGGGATGTTGAAGGCGGACCTGCCCGCCAGCACAAGCAACATGGGACCTACTTGAGGAGACTGATGACAATCAATTAGGTAATTTTTTGTCTTTTCATGTCATCGCTGTCACTGAACGACTGTCGCCAGTTATAATGTGTGTGTCACTCTCATCTATGGGAGTAGGACTATCTCTGCAGTGGGACGTTGAAGGCGGTCCTGCCCGCCAGCTCCAGCCATGTGAACTTGCATGATTAGACCAATGACAATCAACTTGTTAACTTTTGTAGTCTTCATATCATCGCAGTTCTTGAATGGCTGTCGCCAGTTTTAAGGATATGTGTATCCAATATGCACAATATTGTAAGCATTAGGAAACAGTGAAGTGTGTTGAAGGCTAACCTGCCCCAGCACCAGCATCAGCAAGAAGGATATGACAAGACTGATGACAATCAATGACTGACTGACTGTCGAGTTTCTTTCGGCGTTTCTTCTCGGCAGTGGTCTTCTTTTGCAGAAACGCTAGTAGATTTTGACTTGTAAAACTGCCATTGCGGCCTACTTGCAGAATAAAGTTCATTTATTTTATTTCAATTAGGTAACTCCTTTAGTCTTTTATTATCATGGCAATTCCTGAGTGGCTGTCATCAGTTCTGAGGATGTGCTCTACGCATAATATTGTAAGCATTAGGATTAGGACAGACAGGTGTGTCAAAGGCCAACCTGGTCACACCAGCAATGCGGGCCTGCATGAGGACACTGATGACTATCAATTAGGTAAACTCCACTTTTCTCTGTTGCTGACTGTACGTGTACGTGCACTACAGACATTATTAACATTGCCATAGCAACTTGGACTTTCGTAGCTAGCACGTGTCGTCACGTTTTATGACCGAAAAACGTACAGCCGAGCTAGCACGCTGCCCGTCAGATGTTTTAAAGGTTTTCCTGGTTATGGTTGTCGTAGATTAATTCCTGAACGGCGGTCGCTATTTTAATCTTCACCGCCACAGTAGATTCCGTAAGTTATGTCTCACACACCAAAGTCTGTAGCAATATACTGAAAATGAACCTTATTTGATGTGCTGCGTCAAGTATACTGCAATGAATGAGCTGATAAAACACCTGCATTTCCTTTGTCCGCAATCCTACCTTTTCACGTACACGAACGAAAATACTTTTCATCGTAACATATACCGCTTCCGCCAAAATCATAGACGTCATTTTCTAAAAACGGAATATTAATCACTCAATGAATCACATCACAAAATTTTATTTAGCTAGTTAATCATATGTGTGTCCGAGACATAGTTTGTTCACTTTAGCATACCTAAACCTGTTTTAAATACCTACGAGTAGGTATTTATGTCACTAGGGAATTATTTCAGTTCAGGAAATATGACTCAACACTTTGTTGGAAAAAGGATAATAAAAAATATATTTATTTCAAGCTACTTGAGGTCATACACAGAGGCATTAGATTAAAATAAATTATCATAAAACTGTCTCCATAGGTAGCGAAAGGGTATGTGTAGGCAATGTAGGTATGGCTCAATTTGAAATCGACCTGAAGCGAAACTACAGTAGCGATTGGGCCAAACAATATTTTCCGAATAACTTGACTAACTTTAACCGGTGTACGGCAGGTTCAATAGCGGAAGAAGCGTGCTCGGGGCGCGTATCGCTGGCCGAATGGCCCTGGTTCCACGGCACGCTGGCGCGAGCGGCCGCCGCGGCCTGCGTGCTGGCCGGCGGCTCCAACGCGCACGGCTGTTACCTCGTGCGCCAATCCGAGACCCGGCGCGGGGAGTACGTCCTCACATTCAACTTCCAGGTGAGTTTCACTAGTTCCCGCCAGATGGCGCTGGTTTGACTTTGGAGCACTCGACTCGACGCGTGCTCGGGCCGAGTATCGCTGGCCGTGGTTCCACGGCACGCTGCTACCTCGTGTGCCAGTCCGAGACCCAGCGCGGGGAGTATGTCCTCACATTCAACTTCCAGGTGGGTTTCACTAGTTCCCGCCAGATGGCGCTGGTTTGACTTTGGAGCACTCGACTCGACGCGTGCTCGGGCCGAGTATCGCTGGCCGTGGTTCCACGGCACGCTGCTACCTCGAGTGCCAGTCCGAGACCCAGCGCGGGGAGTACGTCCTCACATTCAACTTCCAGGTGAGTTTCACTAGTTCCCGCCAGATGGCGCTGGTTTGACTTTGGAGCACTCGACTCGACGCGTGCTCGGGCCGAGTATCGCAGGCCGTGGTTCCACGGCACGCTGCTACCTCGTGTGCCAGTCCGAGACCCAGCGCGGGGAGTACGTCCTCACATTCAACTTCCAGGTGAGTTTCACTAGTTCCCGCCAGAAGGCGCTGGTTTGACTCCGGAGCACTCGACTCGAAGAGCGCTCGGGCCGAGTATCGCTGGCCGAAGTGCCGTGGTTCCACGGCTTGCGTGCTGGCCGGCGGCTTCATTTCATCCTTTTAACCCTTGGAACGCCAAGAACCTATAAAGTGGTCGTGTGTCGCCGTGCCCACCATGCCAACAACCACTAAAAAGGTCGGAGTAAAGGTGTACTTTGATCATGAATAAAATCTATTATGAATTGTTTTTATTGGTTTAAACATTACATCTATTTTTGGTGCTTGACGTGTGAGTGATCACTTCATTCAAATATGAAAGCGTTGAAAGGGTTAAATACGATTATTTGTACTGAGTTCGGCCTCCTATAGGGCCAATTACTTGTGTAAATAACACGCCCACAAAGACGAGCCGAAGCGACGCTGGTTTGACTTTTAAGTCCCATTCGCAGAATCGCGATACTGCGATCGCCAATCCATATGCCAAGTGTTCCACGGCGACATGTGATTGGTCAATTTCAATATAGTTCACTAAAGTAGCATAGAGAAAAAGTATGCGATTATGGTTTGGTTTTTATACCACGTCGGTGGCAAACAAGCTTACCATCAGGCGGGCCTGCAACGTCTAGGGGTGACACATGCCCAATGCCGACCCTTTAAGAATTTATACACTCCTTTTTTGAAGAAACCCATACTGTAGTCCGTCGGGGACACCTTGGCAGGGAGCTCATTCCACAATAAAAAAAAGTCTGTATAGTCTTAATTCAAACATCGACGATGACTAGAAAAATGATTTTGAAGTGGGCTTTTTGTATGTTAGTGCTATTATCTATTCCATCGTGCATTGTTCCAGGGCCGCGCGAAACACCTCCGCATGACGCTCAGCGAGACGGGCCAGTGCCGGGTCCAACACCTCTGGTTCCCGAATGTCCACGATATGCTCGAACATTTCCGAGCGCACCCGATCCCGCTCGAGTCTGGGGGGGCGGCTGACGTCACGCTCACAGAGTACGTCGTGAGCGCGGTCAACGATAATAGACAAGTGAGCATCACTAGTATATAACTGTTGTGCCATTCTGTTAGCCTGGTAGCTTTAGGGCCGGTTAGCGGTCTTGTTAGTAAAAAGGTATATTATCTCTCAAAAGCGGGGTGTACCCAAGCTACGTTAAAAGTATATTACAGTACTAACTTTAATTTGGGACCTTAAGGTTGACAGTTCTGTCAAATTGTATAGAAAAAATTGTAAGAAAAAAATGCGAAATAAGTCTTAAAAGAGCTCGATTGTACGTACCGTAAGTAGAACCAAGTTGGCGGCATTGCCGATTTACTAGTACGCATACTCAAATAGCATGCGTGGAGATCTGTTCCTATGGATACACACTGCTCCGCCTCCCCCCAGATTAGAGCTGGAAATTGGCTAGGTATTTCAGGTTCTGCTTACGTGCCAGGTGTTCACCTGGGACTACGCACAATGTACACACGCGTGTTTAGTTATTACAATCTCATAATCGTATCACTATAATATGTATGTGTACGTGTTGCATACAATTATATCTTCCCTTATGAAAATGATCATGGTCAACCCACTTCCGGAGATATAACGTCCTTAGTTTAACTTTGAAGGGTGTTTTAGTAAAACTACTGGTTTAGTATTTTGTAGAATCAAACTCTCGAATAATTTCTATTAACTGTACCTTAATTTGATAGATTCGGTTCATTTTGTCAGCTTGTGCAAGTTTTCATACTAACATAATTTTTAAATTGTTTTTATTTGGAGTTCATTGAATACATTTTATAAATATAAACAAAAATCAGATACAGATAATAAAAATATATCCAGCCAGTATTTTTTGTTACAATATATGTAGGTTAGCCAGCTGCTCGCCTGTAACTATATAAATATGGTTATACATACCTATTTATACCTAAATGGATATACATGCATTCTAGTTCCATTGAGCAATACTCTTCAATTAAAATAAAAGCTACACACTTCCAACATGAATATAATAGCTGCTTTTGATATTGATTGTATGGTATTGATGATGATGGTGCATATGTTATATGCTATATTGAGCATATGAAGTGTATTTAATCTGCAAGTTCTATTAAAGAAATGACACATAATAATATGTACTTTTAGATGATAATATATTTAAGACAGTGTTATATAAGTGTTTTTCTCATAAAGAAGCTATTTCAGACTGATTATTATTTGATTAGGTATGATTTAATAGTCATTATGTATTTTAATATACATATTGTAGTCATAAGTGGATCACAATGTCCATTACAGTGATTCGCTATAGACTCAAGTACAATATACTTGAGTAAAATTATGTATATTAGAAAATATATGTAATTAACAATTTAATAAGCTTGTTGATAATGGAACCGTACGTCGTTTTTCGTATTAAAAATGTCGGAAGAGGAATCTTCTTGCGATGAAAATCATCACATCCGAAACGTCGGGGTAAACAAATGTAGGTGTGTGTAGTAGTTTGGTTAAAATAATAGACATTAATAATGTCTATATCCACATTTTCAAGTTATGCGCAAGCATAAATCCGGTGACGGCTCTTGTGTCTGCGCGGACTTTTACGTAATGGTTTTTCGGAATTAGCTATTCGTAATAGAATAGAAACAAGTAGTACCTAGACTTATTTCTGTTGAGTTACAAATGTTTAGCTTGTACTTTTTTCGTTTGTCTTTTGTTTGCGCTTTTAATGTTATAAACTTTAATCTCGATTAAAGCAATATATGTATATTTATGTAATTTTACATAATGCAATTTATACATATCGCAGCTTTAGAATTAAACCGTCATAACTCCAAAACGTTAAATTGTGGCAAATCGAGTTTAAAGTTAGAGCAATTGGTATGATTTACTTTTGAATATATATTTTTTGTATGAAATTGTGTTAGATTGATATTTTATCATATCTATTACATAGATTATAGTGTCTATTTTTAGACTCTGTTACAAGTAAAACAATGTCAATGTGATAAAGGTAGTAAATGGAGCTTGTAAAAAAACCTTAGCGACATATGCCGTTTTATGATGAAATAAAAATTCAAAATTAGTTTTAATAATGAAATAAGTCATAAAAATACGTTATTTTATACATTTTATGAAACTAGCTTTGTCTCTAACTCGTGTTATTGCAGTATAATACTAAATATTGTAATTATTTATGCAGGGTATCTGGGAATATCACTATTTAGCAATAGTTAATGTAAAAATATGGAAATTCAAATGAAATTAACTTTGAATACGATGCCTCAATTTTCATAATCTAGAATGAAAAGGTAAGTATATTACACTTTATCCGCGTAGCTATAAGTAGAGCTTGTATTTAATAAATGAAATTGACATGAAGTGAGTATTTATTAATTATTTTAATGACTATAAGGCACTTTTTCCTTATAATAATCTTACAAAATTCTGCTTAATCAGCCTTAATAAAATCACAATAAAGAGATCAAGATACATTCTTATCAGCTTATATTTCTTTCTTAAAATAATTATCAACGATACGATTAATTTTACATCGAGATCGATCAACGCACTTTTCCTTATAATATCATCATGTAACTAAAATACTGACGGCATCAATTGACTTTCTTATCTAAATAAAGTAAACAGAAACTTTCTTCAAAATAAAAACTTGACACAGAACAAAAACGAAATGCTTACGATTAAGTACTTAATTCGACATCGAGATCAATCAAAACTGTTACTACCTACGTATAGGTATGTAACATTAACAACACGTATTATAAAAATCATCACAGCGTAGCAAACATAAAAAAAACATCTTAATAATGTATATAAACATTGAGTATAATATACTATGTACTTATAACTAGAAATACAACATTTTACAATATCGTATTATAGTAATCAACGTAGTAATTCGGTATGAGATTTTTTTGAATCAGTTCACGTAAATCTTTTATTTTATTTTGTCCTAATTTTTGTTTTTCGCTGTACAGTCCATGTAAGTAAATATCCGATGTATCAGTCATCTTTGTTCTTTTATTTCGCACGATCAATTTGTAGTACTCTTCTTGCTCATAAGAGTCTTTATAGTAGAATGTGTACGGATCTTCTTTAGTGAACTTTAGTACCTTGATATCATTCCAAATTACGTTTCCACCTTCGTCGTTTACTTTATAATTGTAGCCCCATTCTTTTTGCAATAACTGCAAGTCCTTGAAAAAATCATAAGTTAGTTCATGGACTACAAATGTAATAAATGGTAGGTTAAATTTTAAAAATGATACGAAAATAAATAAGAATAGGTACACGTAATATTAATAGATCGAAAACAATTTTATACAGTATGCGAATAAAAATAAAATGACATTATTTATAAACAATGTTTTTGGCTACTTACTAAGTCTTTAACGTTTAACTCAAAATTGTTTGCAGGATTTCCGGAATCTATATTTTCATTGTTAATTGTTTTACCACATTTTGCTGGCGGTACCTGAAAACAAAATAAATAATGTAAACAAAATATCCACGAATTTTTTAAACAAAATTATATAACGATTGGTCTAGTTAATTAGAAGTAATTATGTAGGATAATATTATATTAATTTATTATAATATTACATTACCTCAATACTCTCATCAGCGACATCTTATCTCATAACGATAAAAACCTACGGTAGGTACTAAATAGTAAACGTGGTGATCGTGCACATTGTACCTACATACATTCAAATCGCACTGATGAACACGTTTACTACGTACCTACGATAAGCGTGTACCTACATCGTCGGTGGGTGACTACTTAATGAAGAAAATGGCTTTCATAGCTAATATTTTAAAGAAATAAACAGAAATATTCTCAGAAACGCGGTGTGTTGTCGAGAGAAACTACTTAACTCGAAATAAATAATAGTGTTCTACCGTTCCTTTTACAATAAAGCGTGTCATCTAGAAATACTACTCTAAATGTGTATTTTTGCTAGTACTAAACTGATTTATATCTAAATAGTTCAAAATATTCGATGAGTATTATACTTAAACGACATAACCCGAATTGCATCACTTACTTTCTTTTAACATTTTGCTCTAAAGTGAATCAACTCGAAATATGCCTATCTTGTAAAGAAATAACTCAAACAAACATACCTTATATTTTATACAGCACAGCGATATCTCGTAATGTGCCCGAACAGCGACGTCCTGCTTATTTGCTTGTCGGATCATAACTGAAGTTAGCCACTTTAGCACACATTGAAACGGTGATTTGAGAAAAAGTGAAACGCACTAATCATGCTATCTCTCTTGTTTACGTTAGTTTCGCGGGTCTGAGAAAGAGACCGGGTAAAGCTATCAGAATTAAAGCGTTTTAACACAAAAACTCAATTTTCGGCAATTTTGAGTTATGACGGTTTAATTCTAAAGCTGCGATATTGTTTTTGCACGAATATTTCATTATTATGACTTATGACATTCGTGCTTCACAAGAGCACAAGATATAAGTATTTAATTTTGTGTTGTATACAAAATACAAATACATATGTATATACAATCGGCCATGCAGCATGCTAATATCGTATTGGCGATGTACAATTATAATTATACCGTTCATTACAATGTCGGCAGTACAATGTACTTATTGTATTGTTCGTTTTATGTGGCTTACTTTTATTTATTGTACAAATCGTAATTCTTATGATAATCCTTCATTTAAGATCTGAGACTGTATCGTTTTATGTTTTGAATATTTTTAAGTCCATTATGTAGAACATTTGCAGCAATAAGGAATTAATTTATACTGGAATCTATATATACAGTCAAACTCAAAATAAACATTTTAGTTTGTAGTACACTGTTGATTCCTAAATGCATTTTATTTATTGAGATCCTTGTAAAGTCTTATTTATGTCGTGTTTAAGATGTAATCAGTAATATAATAAGGAAATAATTAGTGTAAGTAAAGTTCAAGGAGCTGATATCACAAAATGTTAAAAAGTTTTAAAAACATTACACACCTTCTTTTGGCAGTCATGTAAAAAGTAGGTATTCGTTTCAAATTTCGTTGTCAATCTTGTTTATGTACGTTCATAAGATACGTGAGTAAATCGAAGGACATTGTCAATTTAGAGGTGCCTATAGTGACCATTGTGAGGCAATTGAACCTAATTTTAGCATCAGGTCAAGATATAGTTGACATTACATATTACCATGTGACGTAGATTGGGAGATACTGCCATAAGTGCTAAGAGTAATGCCTAATATTTAAACTATCTATGATACAGCAAAACTTTAATGTTGAATGTCATTATCATAAATATTCATGTCATTGTCAGAGAAAAGGGTCTTAGTTTGACACTTGCAGTACGATTACTTTGAGTTTACCACTGACATATACTCTTATTCCATTCGATAGTCTACTTTAACGTTTATGTAATAGTTTCTATTCCAAACATACGATTTTAAGACAGTGTCTATGTAATAGAAACTCTATTACATTGGTCTTAAAATAGAATATCCAATGAAATACGAGCATATGTCAAGGAATTTACCTGTAACAACGATGTTCTGTGAACGATGTTTTGTGATGATATAAATTCGACGCCTTACACGCTGTGACGCGAAATGACGCAAGCGCCAAACCCACTACCTGTTTTTTTAGAGAACAACCCTTTATATGTGTTAATTTTTTATATATACTTGATTAAAAAAGGTTTGTGCGTAATTTTACGCATACTTACAGCGATTACCATATTAATAGGGACTATAATGTACCTATTATCCAATGCGAAGCCGGCATAGGTATATTTGGTAGGTATATATATATCTACTCCCTTAGTTTAGCACGTCAGAACTGCCAGTGGTTATCATAATCCATGTCACAATTAGGTAATTTACATTTAAATTTATAAATGACAGGAAGGTAAATGTCGAAATAGTGCAATGCCTTGTGTATTTGTTGTTATTTTATTGCATCATTTGTGGTGTTATGTTTGTTCATATCTTGCCAGTTTTAATCTGTGTGTAACAAAGCTTATAAACGCACAATTTATGATGGTTCATGGGTTTGGAAGACTGGGATTAATAGTGATATAACTTTGTCATAGTTGCATCAACTGGTCGATTAACCAGGTCCAATCCATATGACGACCCCGTCATCACAGGGTTATATCAATGTTTTTTTTTAAATATTCTGTTTCAAGTGTCCCACTGCTGGACAAAGGCCTCCCCTTTTTTCCTCCACTCGGCTCTATTGCTTGCATGCTCCTGCAAACCTGAACAGAACGCGTCCAAATCGTCTCGCCATCTCCTTTTTGGTCTGTCTCTGCTCCGGTGGCCGTCTTGCGGGATCTGCTCCGTACTTATCTTGGCCCATCTTTTCGGATGCGTACGGCTGACAAGAACCAGTCCCACTTTAGTTTGGCTGTCTTGACTCCCACACCTACAATTCGTGCTTTGGAGCGCTTCTTTTGTTTTTATATCAATGTCAAATTTCTCGAAAGTTTTTTTAGGCCAAGGAATAATCATAAATTGTGCAAGTTACAAATCATTCTTTATAAAAGAATATAGCTTTTTCATTTTATAAGAATATATATTCCAGTATGAAGTACGAATTACATGTAGATTACTAATTATATTAGACTCTAACTATTTATCTTGTAAGTTGTACAAATCGAACTCATGTTCTTCCAAGCTTTAATCATAATTCTCTTGGTTGTAAATTTTATTATTAAACTTTTTATGTGGAATGGCTTTTTGTTTTTATTTGCAGTTTTATTTTCGTTATGTGTATGTGTTTGGTGCCGTTTTGAGCGTACTGTTTTGGTAAGTGTTTTTTGTTGTATTTGCTTATTTAGTGATGATAAGATTTAACATACACGTAAAGTTCCCGGATCCGGTTCTTTGGCACGGTTTTGAGATTAGGGTGCCCGAAAGCGGCACGTAGCACTTTTGTCGCAGAGTGTTTCGTTATCGAAAACCGTTAACAGTGCTCAAATGCGACAATAAGCGATCTACAGAGCGTCTCACTTCGCAGCCCTGCCAGAGAACCTGATCCGGGTAGGTATCTAGCGCGTGTGTTAACTTGTTAATACTACGTCTGCTTAATTATATTGAATACTTTTTCGAATGATTGCACTATTGCTTTTTAATAAGGTTTTATATGGAATTTCGCTTGGCCGTGAATAAATAATTATTAATTACAATGTCAATTTAGTCGAGTGTTACAAGCTAAATTTGTCCCTTTGTCAGTGTTCGATTAAATTGAAATTTTCTAAACAGATGCAAGCAAATGCAGTATATCTGTGATTTTAATACACATGTTATAATCCGAGCCGAAACAAAATCATCTTTTATTAATTCTATAATTAATTATCCTTTGAATTTGTTCTCTCGCCCGTTCGAATCATCACATTAACTAGTTGACTATGCAAAGTACAGTAGAAAATAAAAGCTTATGCAAGTCGGCAACGCACTTACAACCCCTTTGGTCTTGCGAGTGTCAATGGGCGGCGCCAATCGCTTAACATCAGGCGACTCGTCTACTCGTTCGCCTCCTATTTCATAAAAAAAGTAAAACAATGACAAAATTTCGTTACACTGAATACTACTGAATATTACGGTTACTCGGCGTCAAAAAATCCCACATGAAACAATTTATTTCAAGCCTTTAATGACATTGACGTAAGATTCCATTTCGCCTGACCTGTAGAGGAAGGTTTTTGCACTATATGTGCCGTTGAAACCGTCTATGTTACCTCTATCTTTGCCTAAAACCACCGCGCCAACTTTCAATTCAAAACAACATCAAACTAAGGTAGCCAGTACAAGCGAGGTAATAACGGGATTTGAAAGCAAAGCACCAAGCAGCACTTGAAGATGAAAATGTAACCAGGTTACGAGTTCCGACGGTGCATGTTTGCTCGTTGAGCGTAGTCTAGATAAAATGGAATGTTTTACCCAAAACTTAATATGTTTACAGCTCGGCGTAACGCATGGAAGTGACGTCGGATGCGGCGGCGGAGCTGGAAGCTCTGCTGGTCGCGAGCGGAGCGCCCCACGACCGAGCCGTCGATAATCAGTACAGCTTCGTGTAAGGTATTGTCGCGTAGCGGGAGACCAGAGACCTGTACCATTGTGCGGCAATGAACCCATAATCATGATCTATACCCTTATGCAGCAATGAAGTCAAAACCCATGTCCCTTCGGGCAATAAGGGTAGGCACCACCACCATATCAGCGGAAGGACGTCCACTGTTAGACATAGGCCTCCCCCACGGGGGGACGCAGTTTTAGGATCCGGGTATGTGCTAAAACTTCGACCGATACCATCGGGGGATGGGCAGCAGCATTCTTGCGAGTGCGGTGCGCACGCCAAGCGTGGCGATTGTGGCATGAAATTTCATGGGTGGGCTCCAAACTGTCTGTAATCGTGAGCGTTGACCGTTCAAAACTCATTGTATGGAAATTTTGACAAGTTTCTATGGGATGACGGCTGCCGGCGCCATATTTAACGTTGACATGTCTGTAATCGTAAGTTGGTGCAACCCATCCTCAGTACAGTCAGCAGTAGCAGAAAAAGTTAGCAAAATAACACGTTAGAATGATGTCCATATTTTCTTGTGTGTAGATAATTCTGTGGCTGATTATACCTACTCGTTTATGTAATTGTCGTATATCCCGTACACGTGTCACCCAATATCGTGATTTCTGCTGGTTTTATTTCTCCGACGGACAGATTTTGACTTCATTTTAGTCGGCATCATATAAATTGGAGCCGAATAAAGTGCTCATAAAAATCTGATCACGACTCTATTATCAAAGCGTTAGAGTGCATTGTTTGGAAACTTGAGGGTGCTGAAGAGAATAGATGTATTTGCTCGCGACTATACGTGTACAATAGCTTCGTCTATTGCTCAGATGATTGATTGGAGACTGCAAAGCGGGTATCATAGTCAATAAAATTAAACTGTGCACAGTTTTAGAACAGATATTATGTATGTATTGATGTCACGAAATAAGAATTTTTAATTATATTATTATGGTATTCTTTTGCATTAATTTTGGAAGTCATCCCAGTAACAGAGTTTCTGGTAACTTATTTAAATTCATTGAAAAAGTAGCATTTAGGCACAGGTAAAATATTTTGAGAGAGATAATAAAGTATTTAGTACAAACGTCGCCCACAAACAACGTTTGTAATAAAGGCCTTATTATTATAATAATCATAGAAACTCATGAAAGTATTAAAAGCTCTTTTTCCACTGCGTTTATCACGCTATGAAGTTTTCTAAAACAAACTTCAAGTTTAGTTGCAATACGATTTCTAACGCCTCATTGGTCGTTATGGATACGCGGTGCGTTATGCTGCACGGTAGGGGTTGGTGGGATAAGACGAAGTAGCGAGGTAAGATGCAGGGGCCTTTCAGCTCGGAGTTCGATTTTTTCCATGGGGAAGTTAGTTTAACTTGTTTGTACCAGATGTCACTGGGTGCTATCTCTATCGCACTGGCATATTGGAGTGACAGAGATGCAGCGGCCGTGCGGTTAGTTCTTACTAAATACCACAGCGGTGCTACGATTTATGTAGAGTATTTCACTCATAGTGATATCTCTATCTCAGTATATATTGTACTTTGTGGTAAGATGGGTACCGTAACAAAACTGATGATACAATGTTCCATCTTTGTTGTTGCGATGAAAAATGATTATAACGCCATCTTACGGTATTTAGTGGAAGCTCTTCAAGCTTACTGCGATGTATAAGAATGTTCTTGTAGTCGAACAGCATAACGCGCGGCATCTTCATAAGCATTGGATATAGAAAAAATGTACATAGTGAAGAACTAATTTCGTTTATAAGTAACCCAAAAGAGCAATCCCATTTTTAATAAAAAAGCGAAGTAAGACATAATGACCCCTCCTCCTGCTTATCCCTCGTCTCGCCATCGCCCATGAAGTGTCTCCCCCTCCAGCTGTCGGGCTGCCAATCAGTGACAAACTTTGATCAACGTAATGGCTTACGAGGGTATAATAGAAGTTATATTACCTATGGATGAATGAAGCCTCCAACTATACTGTTTTTCACGTAAGAAGAGTCCGGTGACAGCTGTCAACCCAGTACAAATTATCTCATTTTTGACGTATAATGACATAATTTGTACTGGGTTGACAGCTGTCACCGGACTCTTCTTACGTGAAAAACAGTATAAGTCCATTTTTTATATCCCATCCGTACTGAGGCTCATTGTTCATTTTGTGCAATATTATGTTTGTTATTTAACTTATTTATTCTATATAGGTACTTAATAGCATAATTGTCATAACTTATATTATTATATAAGTTTTAGTTAGTAAGGCTTAGCCAAATATATAATAATTTCATCGGTATTGTTGTAATTTGCAATGTATGTTATAATAATTTACAATTATGTATGTACTATATTTGTGTATTCGGTGTACAACATGTTTTATGGGGTAATGAATGTATCAATGTTTGATGTTAAATGCTTAAAACCCGAAACAAATGTTGGCTGACTTGATAGCCTGTTAATTCTCAACAAATATCTCTTCTAACAACATAATTCATGAGGATGACCCGCGAACCAACTGTCAATTTAACGAAAAGCACTATCTTAGCTGTGATTGTCGCCCTAAATTCATCTATTTCTATCAAAGATATTGATATAATAAAAAGAAACGGCTGTTTAAAGCGTGACAAACACGACCGCAATACTTCAGATCAGTAACTAATCATATTAAAGTGTATGTTATTGAAGAGTTGAGGCTCAGCAAGTAAAGGCTTGGCCGCACATTGTGCGCTACTGTCCCGCTTGCGTCGCGCAGCCTGTGTGGCTTCGCTAACTTGTTACCGTAGATACATTCCGGTTGGCAGCGGTCGCGCTGCGCGGACGTCCCGCTTGCTTCGCGCTCGCGCCCTGACCAAGCCTTTAGGCTTGGACGTCAGCATCGCTGTGCGGTGTTCCATAGATTCCATAGAATATTGTGATTATTCATACGTTTGACAGATGTCAGCGTAGGAGGAAATCAAGGTTAATGATATTAGTTAAAAATTATGTTGTACCTATAATCTGAGGTATTTATTATTGGGTGGAGGCCAAAATGTTGGATATCTTAATTTCACTGACGGCAATTTAAAAAGGGCTACATAACTATGAAGCGGAAAACTCATGGCATGGCTATCCGCATACCGCTGCAGATTGTACGGGAGTGTTAACTGGCGCTTTTGCATGCAATTGATTCGTTTCCGCGGCGCAACTAGGACCGCCCGCCCACCCGCTACCCACCTCACTCTCAAACAAAAACTTGCATGTATTCTCAAAAGGGGTAGACAGAGCACCTGAAATTTAATACCAGTGTCATTAGGAATTGTAGGCTTAGAGAAGGAAAAAATAGGTTATTGCAGTCATAAGTTGCTATTAGACATTACCCATGCCCACAGCACACTTTGACCCGGATTCCATAGTCGACACCCATGGGAAGAAAGAGGATGGTGCTATTTCAACCAGACACCACCCTCAAAGCTTAATGAAAAGGAAGCTACGCCACTGGGTGATTTCCACAATTTCCGGAATAGGGGGCCACCATACGCCCTTGGTTCGTTTTGCGACGAAAAATAACCATACGTCGAATTAGACTTCGTTGTTTTGTATGAGTTATTTACCTCGAACATGCTTCTAACGAACATCCTGCTTTCGGACTCCACTCTTTGATAGCTGAAGCGAGTCACGAAATTAGGTTTTTGTCTATAAGTAGCTAAATGCCTAAACGGACAAAATGTATAACCTAGTATCTGGTGAAACGAAGTTTCCCAGCGACAGGCCTAGTCATTACGTTTAGGATACGTACAGGGGTTAGTGTAATATCACTTAACTGTGACTAAATAATGGCAGAGATGGTGAAGGGCTTAGTCAAGATTTGATTCAGATGTACTAGTAGGCATAGTATATTACATGCCGGGGTGGAAGGGATTGACTGCCGAACGTGACTGAGGGCGTTTAGTAATATGAGGCAGGCAATCCCTGTTCTAGTTGGGGCTTCAGTGCTTTTCTCAAAAAATGCGAGGAATTTAAAAATCCCAAATTAAATTCGGAAAATTCAGTAATAAAACGTGCTGCAGCAGTCAGCGCCGCCGCTACCCGCCCGCGCTGTGTCCAAAGTCGTCGACAATTTCCTATGCAATCTCATTACCGACTTGTAAATTCTAGACGTCCGGCAACGATGGGTTTCCCAGTTTATCACGAAAGTAGTGTTCAACTTTTCCGAGCATGTTTGAGAAAAAAGCTGTTCGGTGCAAGGAAAAACCTTTTTGATTTGTGCACTTTGCAAGTTTACTTGTATGCTTGCCCCTCTGTGCGTACCTGTCTACGGTCATGGCTATAATATGATAGCGGGTAGGTACGATTGGATCTGTGTTAACCCAGGCAAAATACGAACCTTTTACGCTTTTATTACGCCGTGAATACACACGTTTATATTGGTGGATCAGGAATCGTCAATAACAGCGTTGACCGCACTCACTTCCTTGATGTTGATATGACGAAACATCGCTCATGCGATAGATATCTATCTAGTGTCTTCTCACGGCATGTGCTGTTTGACACTTTGCACTCACTATTCTCTGCCATTAGAAATTGTGTAAATAAAGCTACTGCGAAAGCATCGAGAAACGGTCCTTCGAACCGGATAAGTTAACTACACAGAGAGCAAAATAGTGTACTAATTGAAGTCTATAAAAATCGTGCCCTATAGCTGTTTTATTAGACAGGTTTCATACTGTCACCGCCATCTAGTAAAATGCTATTTTGGAGTCATTTTTCTTTGATTTAATTCAACACTATTATTACTCTCTGCTACATCATATTGTGTGTTGTTTAAATAAGATAATATAATAGATATTTATTGTGGATGCATTTAGCAGAAACTTAATTAATGTTAGCACTGCCAAAAATGCGTCCATGTATATCAATTAACTTTGAATTAACCATAAATTGTAACGTTTACTGAAATCGTGTGAATTAGCAACTATGTACTTACTATTTATATACAAGGGAAAGGAGCACTAAAAACGAAAAGTTCTGAAATGAATTTAAAGGCCTATCTTATTTGGGATGGTCAACTTTTTCATGCTGTTATTCTGTTATATCAGTAACGAAATAACAGAGGTAGGCTTTTATTTTAGTAAAATGGCTTTAACCCTCACTTTACTTAGGAGACGCCTCATTTCATGATAAAATAGCTTCCATATACACCCTATAAAATCATAGCCGTAACCCTTTTAACGGCTATCGTCTGATATATTAGAGAAAGTGACAATGTAAATGACATCTTCTTAATTTACGACAGACTTGAAATTTGTGAGTAACATTTTTGACATGGCCGTTAAAAGGTTAGAGTAATCAAGAAGACGTAACTAGGGCAATGAGCTACAAGAGGATGATTCGTCCATTTATCATTATCAGTATTATCACACTTTATGAATAGTGTATTCCTTCTGTACCTGCCTACATAGTATCTAATTGCATGGTTCATATTACAAATATTTTCAAAGTCGGTTATATTCATTTTGAGTTTATTTCTGCTGAATGCACCATTTATTGGATGAATAAATGTTGTTGGAATTAAAAATAGTTAACTTATTAACAGTACTAATAATGTTAACGAATTTGTTGGTAAATATCGAAATTAAAACTATATGTAACTAAGGAACTGTTTGACAATTTAAAATAAATAAAAGTCTGAATAAAAGACTCAGTTGTAATAATCTGATTTGCTAGATCGAAGGAACGCTCACATGTTTATATTTGTAATATATAATAGCCAGTGAAATCTACATCATACTAAACTAATATACATTCCTTATGTAAGTGCATGTCATTTTTGGTAAATGAAATATAATTATATTTTGCAAAATCGTTGTTTTATTGTATACATTCACCACTATTATATACAATCAAAAACCAGTATTATTTAGTTTTGTTTTTAATATATAAACATACAAAGTTGCTCTGCTTGCCTGATTTACGTGACATTACACGTTCACTGTCCCCATACTAAACGATCTGACAATTTCCCAAGATCAACTTTGCTCGCAGTATGAGGATGTGACCCAACAGTGGAAGAATAGACTCCTGGGAAAAAGGTTCATGATCATGACCCCACACTGAGAGCACCCGGACAGGGAACGTGCTAACTTCACTCACAGACCATAAGTGGTCAGTGACTTCGCTTGTTTAGAATCGGTTTTAATTTTTACTCGTATTTTAACTTTTATTCGTATTATTTCGCTACGAAGAACTAAGACAATGTAAATCAGGCATAAGCGTTCTTGTCGATTCGAATCACAAGGTTGACTTTTGCTTTTAAGGCGATATATCCCCAGAGAGCCTACCGCGAACCGAAGACCAGGGGCGTTTCAGCTTGAAGTACGATTTTTTCTATGGAAATGTTAGTTTAAAGCTCGGCCTAGACCCTCCTACCATTACACTTTTAATTCTAGAGGACAGCTTCACTGCGCTTCTTGCGGCCGCACTTGCAAAACCAAATTTGGTTTTGCAAGTCACGTTCGTGCCCATGCTCGTAAAATCTCCCGACCTTAGTTACTGGTTTTGTCAGGATGTCGCCGTCGACGGACACGTCTAGGAGGACATCATCATCATCATCACCTGATGTCACTGGGTGCTATCTCTATCGCACTTCCATATTGAAGTGACAGAGATGCAGCGTTCGTGCGGTGAGTTCTTACTAAATACACAAAGGCGCTACGATCTATGTGGAGTATTTCACTGGTATCTCTTTCTTAGTATATACATGGTGTGGCCTGTAATAGAATCAAAAGATTTAACCTCTTGTGTCCAAAAAAAATTATCTTTTTTCACTAGTTAGAAATTTTGATCTTAAGTTATGACCTCCAAGTAATGGATCTTGGCACCACGAGATTATAGCGCGGCAGTCACTGCTGATATTGAGGTAGCATGTACACCCCGTTATTTTTAAGATTAGAAAAATCGTGCGTTATCCGTCACGCGATTTCGAGGAAAACAATCTTGAAACGGGAACATATGCGGTGTGTTATCTTTGAAACGTAATAAGTTACTGAAATAAGTGAAATTAGTACAATATTATCCTCTGATATCCTAGTCTTTAGGGGAGGCCTATGTCCAGCAGTGACGTCTTTCGGCTGACATGATGATGATGATGATGATCCTTGGGAAACGAATAAACGTGATGGGCGAAATTGGCCTTTAATATTCTAATCTTAAAAAAAAACGGGGTATAGTTATGACTCATAATCGTTGTTGCATTTTTGATTTAAAAGGATATATTTGGGATTTTTTAATTTTTAAAAATATTTTTTTAGTTTTTTTTTTTATAAATAATAATAATACAACAGTGTTAATCAGTTTAAAAATAGACTTGACAAACTATCTAAAGCAGTGAATTATATTAGTGCTTAGTGAACTATGATTTAGACTTACCAGCGCGAGCTGCCTGTCTAAAATAATATAATAATAATAATAATATCTTTATTGCATCCATGCTGGTACAAATACAGGTGAAATTTACAAAATAATTTTTAATATAGCTCCAGTAGACAAAAAAAAGTACAAATAAGCTACTTTTGCGAAAAAAAAATTTTTTTTTTCAATTAAAACATTTGGTAATAATTGCGGGAGAGCTCAATAGTGTACCGTTAAATTTTTTGATCCTATTACAGGCCTGTATATTGTACTTTGTGCCGAAGACTGGTCATTCGTGTACCAATTGTGCCGCTTTCAACCTCCGTCGGTCTAATTTGTAAGTGCGACGGAGAAGGGGATACACGAACGACCTTCGTTTGCGGTTCGCGACAGGCCCTCTTGCATTTGTGGAATTTTCGGTTACATTTCTTTCTACAAATCGATCTGAACGTACTTCGCCTCAACTGGCATTAAAAACTTCAATCATTCTCACTCGACTTAAGTACCTCAACGGTATCCGCAAGCATTAAACGACACAGCTCTGAGGCTAGTCGCTTTTTGAGAGAACGCCGCGGGAAAATGTTCAGTCATCAAGCAACGGCACTATATAGAATTCTGAAAACATTTGCCGTTGATCCTCTTTCTCCAGCTTCAATTGCAGTAGTAGGAGACCGTTGGAGCTGCATCTCACCACCACCTGGAATTAAGCCTTATTATTATTTAACCTTTTCAACGCTCTGTCAAACACAAAAGCGGGCACTCACACGCCATGACATCGATGTGTCAAACACGAAGTTGAACCCTATAGAAATGCATGTAAGTTGATATCGAACTGCACGCGGTATCTGATATGTGATATATCAGTCGTTGGTGTTGAACCGACGGTGCGGATATGTGCGTCGTTGGCGTCCAAAAGATTAAAAAGAGTGGAATATTCTCACCTTGGTAGAGATGGCGAGGGCCTTCATAATGAGCCGTATGTGGTGCAGTTGGTATTTTAGCGTGACTGCTTCCTCGCAGCTGAAGCTCTGTACCATTTCTGACGATTTCGGCATGTCGATACACGATCTGTCCTGAAAACATTAGTTTCATTGTCAGTATTATTTTATTTCAAACAAAATTTTGCTAACGTCTCTTATTAAGGCGATATAGTTATGACGGGCCAGGCCGATTTGTGGTATGTGCATTTGTTCAACCGTGTAATTGTTTTGCTAGATGAAGTTCCGAACTAGCCAAACGTTTAAATGGTTACACGGCAAGTATTATTTTACTTATATCACGATTCAGCGTGAAAACGGGGCTACTTCCATGCGTAATGGAGGAATCTCTAGAAGATTCATTTCTTATCTGAAGTTCAAGTTTTCGACGGTATTTATTAGAGTCTTTTAGAGCTTTTACCCAGTAAGTATTATGTATATGAGCCAGTGCCTCGAATTAGTAGCCTCAGTCTAGACATTTGCAACTTTTGCGCTGCCTGCCCCTAATGTGAAAGTTTTTAGACGTAGTGTTCTCTGGGCTGTGACTATCGGATCGGTTATCAATTCGGATAAACCCGGCTGCTATTTGTTACGTATAAAAGGTGTTGAGTGTTAAAATGGTATATAACATAACTGCATGCCATAAGTATCGAAAGATAATGTAAGTTTCAAGTGAAATTATGAAGGAACTTAAAGAAGTAGAGGCATAATTGATGAGAAGCTGGAAGCTCTTGGGCGCGCCAACCATCTTTGGACAGTGAAAGAAGCTGACCTTGATGATCCGTTCGGTTACACTGATTCATGCGAACTCAGGTCCTGTCGACTTCCCCAAGCGAGGCCTTAGGATCTGTGATTTGTTTATGATACGCACGCAGTAGCTTCTGACCTGCATGCCATAAGTAACGATGCTGACGTTGGGGTGCTCCGGCGACAGCTTGAGCTCCATGATATCACAGGAGCGCTCCAAGTCCGCCAACAGGCCCAGGAACGCTGGCGCCTTCAGCACCAACTTCGCCACCTCTGAAGAGTCCTCGTCTCGGAGCTCTAGCACCGAGTCGGCGGTTTGTGTGGATATCTCGCAGTCTGTCATTACGTTGTTCAGGGATTGTGGTTGCAAGCTAAATGGAAGGGGATCTCTTAGAAATAGTGAATAAACCTTTGATTATAAAATTGTTTGTGTTTAGTTTTTAGTTTAGAGGCACTCGCTGAAAATCAGCGTCACGGCTTCCGTGACAACTGATTGTAAACTAAAATATGTAAAAATTGTTTCAGTTTTTTTTAGATTTTATGCATGCAAAATAAAATGTCCTTTGATTATCATCTTTCTAGCGTTTTCCCAGTTGCAGTGTTATACCTGTTAACGTATCCCAAAATTTAGCGTAGACAGTTTTACGAAAGCATTGTGTTTTCTTCGCAAACTTAGTGTTCCACTGACGTACCGATTTGTCAAGGCAACCGCTTTTAAAGTGAAAGAGTTTAATAATTGACGTCTCTATCCATCTTATAGCTGCGTTTCTAGGAAGCAAGTGACCAACTGGTAGGTCTACAGAACGCTTAACAACTAGGTTTCAAATAAACAATATATGGAAACACATTCTTGCATATTTCTAGTGGATAGTTTTTGGTGATATTATAGAATACAACTATTCTGGACAAGTATGATCAATCCGTTTGTAAGATTTTACTCCTTACTACCTTCACTGTGATTATTGAATATTGAAAACTTACACCAGTAGAAGAGGAGACCCTTCACTTCTGTAGTACATCTTCAAGCTTGATTCTTCTCCTGATCCGAAAATATTCAGGCACTCTGCTAACACTGCAATACTTATCTGAAACAAATTGACTGTTTAACAAAGCTCTACTTTTAAAGAAACTTGATAAACTAAAATACATGTTATGATGTCCTTGTTGTACTTAGTCCCTGGGTACCCCAGAGATGTCATCATCATCAGCCTACTTCCTACTCGTATATATGTCCCACTGCTGGGCGCATCTTATAATATCTTTTCTTACTATAAGTTACCGGTCAGTGGTCTCCACGGCACGCTGGCCCAGTGCGGGGGTGGGGACTTCACATACACATGTTGAATTTCTCTCAGATATATGCAAGCTTCCTCACGATGTTTTCGTTAATCGAATGGCTAATAGTCAATATCAAATGAGAGGTGTAATGGACCTTTATAAGCTATAAAGGTCCAAAGGGCCGGCCCTAGGGTGTAGAGGGCAGTGGCCCCAGCTTCTGGGAAGGGAAAAAGGAGAAAGATAAAATGTTGGAAGTAGGAGATATTGACTAACGACAGGCCCTACAGGCGCGATGGTACCAGTTGTACAAACGCAAGTTAGAGGACTTTGAACCTTATGCACAGAAATTAGATTTCATATTTTAAGTGTCGCACCGCACGAAAACTACTGCTAGCGAGCATGCCGCTGTCATTTTAATATAGAACGTAACTACCGTTTCGAAGGATCAAATTCCTTTGACTTTTAGTAAGACGCGCGCCGACCCCGGACGTCTATTCAAAATGTTCAGTTCGGACACACCTCCTCCGATGGTTCCTTACTTTTGAAATCATTGGATCATGAAATTACTGTGCATAAAGTAAACTGTTCGTCAGTGGGCGGGCCCTAGCCCACCACTTTTTTTTACCTTAACTGAGACAGTTTATGGTTAAAAATTTACTTTAAACTTACTTTAAACATGATATCTACATCACTCCGCACATGGTACTCTGTGAAGTTGTCTGCTGGGACGTACGCAGAGGCCTGTACACACTTGCCTTCCTCAACAGTTAGCTTTAGCCCCTCTGCGAGGGCACAAAATACTGCAGACTTGAAACAGAACAAATAATATCATTAAGAATTTGATTTTAAGAGTGAAGTTGTTTTTTAACCGACTTCAAGATTTCAAAGGAGGAGGTTATCAATTCGGTTGTATGTTTTTTTTTTTTAATGTTTGTTACTCCATAACTATGTCAATTAACCGATTTGGAAAATTCTTTTTTTGATTGTAAGTTGATATCCAAGTTGGTCCCGTTTTTGTCAAAACGCAGTTCTGATGATGGGATTCATGAGGAGTTGAGGGAACTCCATAAATCTTAAAGGCCTTAAAGGCAAACATATAGTGATTATTATGTTTTTATCAACAAGTCGAGCATTTTCATCCAAAAATGTGACATTTGATGAAGTGGAACTGCTGATGATGATCAGAACAGAACTCTTCAACGACGAAAAGTTCACGTATGGCGATTTGTCCTTCTAGCGGTGTTTGTTAAGCAAGTTTTATTTTCACGATTATTTTCTGTCATGCTCGAGTTCTGATGATGGGATCCATTAGGAATCGAGGGAACTCCTCAAATGTGAAAGGCACACAAATAGTGATTTTAGTATTTTCATGAACTAATCAAGCATTTTCATTCAAAAAAGTGACATTTGATGAAGTGGAACTGCTGATGATGATCAGAACGGAACTCTTCAATGACGCGTAGTTCATGTTTGGCGATTTGTTCTCTTCGTTTTGTTTGTCAAGCAAGCTAGATTTTCAGGACACATTTTCGTCAAGCTTGAGTTCTGATGGAGGATTCCATGAGGAATTGAGGGTACTTAGTCTTCTACCATTATAAGCATACTTATAGCCATTTTTATTTTATTTTATGGAATCTAAGAGTGCACCATCTAAGTATAATACCCTTTCACTGGCCTCCCCGATTGAAGTCGGTTTTTTTCTCAAAAATTATTATTAATACACACACACACACACACACCAACCAACCAACCATATCAGCCAAAGAACGTCCACTGCTGGACATAGGCCTCCCCCATATTCACGGGGAGTATATGCCATAATCGCCACGCTTGGCATGCGGGTTGGCGATCGCAGTATCTCCACCGCACTCCAGGGATGCTGCTGCCCATCCCCCGGTGGTCTTGGTCGTAGTTTTAGGACATACCCGGGTCCAACACACACACACACACACACATTTCAACAAAAAAAAAACCTGACAAATAGAAGAGGCCCTGAGATATAGAAATTCTAATATGATAGCATTTACAGGTTTTGCCCGCTACTTGATTAATGTAGACACCCCATTAGGGAAAGAATTGCTATTAAATTATGTTAGGCAAAGGCTTAGTTACCACCCTTTTCGCCGACTTAAAAGGAATGATTTCCAGGATAAAAACCATCCTATATTCTTCCGAGTATTTGAAAATATCTACATGCCAGATGTTTCAATGTTTTCGGCTTTGGCAAAAATGCTTGTGACCGGATATTCGGATTGCCAGCTGTCCTCATCTACAGGACAGGTTGCATTTCTCAACCCATTCTCATGAATTTTTTGTTGTCAGTTTTTGGAAAAATTGTAATAAAAAATTCGCAAGGTCTGCAGCTCACAGACCGACTAGTATTTTATAGTATGGATAAAACTGGAGCTAATAAATAAACCACATTAAAAAAAAATCAAGGGAAGAATAGAATTTTTGTGGCACATTTCGAGTGGTGCGGAGTAAATCACTCTACCCTGATCAGGCTTGGTCCAATGCTAATGATGATAGTCTAGTGATTTGCATAGTTTGGTTTTAGTACAATCCATAAAGCACTATTACTATTCAACCCCAACCCCTTACATTGCCTGACTCTCTTAGTATGGACCTACAACAATCAAAGTAATTTTCTACTAAAAAATAAACACTTTCATTGTTGGCTAGTGCTATATGCTAGACTCGTAGGCTGTAGCCACGCATTCCTCGTATGTAGCCCGTAGCAGGTACCAACAGAGTACCCGACAATTGGGTTCTAGGTGCAGAATGTGTTAAATAACTGCAACCACCTAACCAATAATTTCTACTCTAGAGCAAGAACATTATATTTCTTTTACATTGGCCAGTGACGTAAGTTATGTAAGTGCTTAAATATTGTCTTTTTCATGACTGTAAGTCATTAACACTTTCAGTCGGGAATTGGAGCATCGGATGTTATAATCATTGCCAATAAGTGCTCAATAAAAAGATCTAAACATATTTAATCACAAATGTTTTCAGTGCTTTCTAGCAATCATTGTCAAGTAGATATGAGCGCCGCGCCGGCGCGCTGCCGTCGCCGCCAATTCAAGTCGGCGCGCCGCCGCCAAGTGATATACGCGGCGCGCCGGCGCAACAAGTTGCGATTTGCTTTCTCGCTCGCACTCGTTACGTATCACACCCGCGTTCGTTCGCACGATGACTTCAGTCAATTCAAGTATTTTGCCATGAAGTAAGGATAAATAGTTATCCTCTTTCTACGTATTTTACCGAGTGAACACGTGTCCGTATGTTCATTTTTTTAATTTACGATTCCGCAGTAAGATCGGTTCTCCATACAAACGTAGTTTCGCTCTCATTTTAAAACGCTATGCTAGAGTAACATGAAACTGTGTATACACAATGGGATCCGGCATATCCAGGTAATTAGTTTCTCTTGCTTGAAATTATAATGGAGAAAAAATACAGTGATTATTAAGGTTTTCATAAGAGACGTAAAAAGCTTAAAATCTTGCTGTATTTTTTTTCTATTACAATGTCTAGCTACAGAAACTAATTTCCGACCTAGATATGGCGGCTCCCATTGTGTATACAAAGTTTCATGTTATTTAAGCAAGGCGTTTTAAAATGAGAACGCAACTACGTTTGTGTGCAGGATCGAGTTCAGCCGAGCGTACTGGGGACTCTTAAGTTAGTGTGAAATTAATAAATATGATGGTTTACATACTTGGTTACTTTATTATAATAAATAAAACTTTCCTTATAGCAATAAAAAAGAGGCTTTTTTCACAAATTGCTCCCTAATAAAAATCGAAAGCTCAAGGTCACGCCGCCGTGACGCAGCCGCCGCCGCGGAATTTTGCCTATCACGCCGCCGCCGCGGAATTGGTCATCGGCGCTCATATCTATTGTCAAGCTAGCTGATTACTAAGTCTACTATGGATAAAAATCTGTTTAGATCAAGTTATTTAACTTCTATTATATTGTAACAACAAACCTCTTGAAACTGAATAGCTTTCAATAAGCTACAAAGTGTCTTGCCAGAATCCATAGACGCCGTGAAGTAATACTCGCTCATATCATCATCCATCTTGACCATCTAACTCGTACAAGGATTTCAATAACATCAAATACTGGTCGGCGGTTATCTCATGCGGCACAGTTTTACCCAATATTGTAGCTATTCTAGCTGCTAGAACATGCTTGCATGTTACTTGATTTTTCTTTTCTATTACTTGGTGTTTGAATGCTAGGCACGGGCAGAAGTTTATACTAGGGAATACTCTGTAGACTCGGTCGTTGTCGCCGTTGATCTCAATTAAAACTCGAAGTTTGTCCGCCGTAGTGTATGCAACAAGAATGGGATACTTCTCTAAGATATCTAACGCTCTTTGCAAAACAACGCCATACACTGAGTGTAAAATCAATAAATCACTATCTGAAACTAATAAAAGCGTAAAACTATAAGTAATTCCCACAGAAAATGTGAAAACAAATTGTAAATATAAAAGTAACCTTAAATGTAAACTTACGTTGCTTGATTTCCAACTGGCTAATACGACTTTCAATTTGGTTCAACGCATATTCAGCTGCTGTAGGAATGTTGGATTTGAAATTATTCATTCTATATTGCAACTTCGTTCGATCGCATTTTGAATGGGACGTTGCAAAATGAAAAAGTTGAAAATGAACCACATCACATCACCAAGGAACATCACAATAAAAATAAATAAAATAGAGTAAACGTCAAAAAGTCGTCTTATAAATATTTGGCGCCAACTCGAATCTTACCACAGACTTGGGCTGTGTTCCGAATCACGCTTACAACGCTCACAACGCTTAGGCTGTGTTCCGAATCACGCTCACAGCGCTCACAACGCTTACAGTGCTGGCGGCCGGTCCGAATCAGTTAGCGCGCTCAAGGCCGCGTGAGCGGTGTTTTGTTTCGGACCGGTCATGAGCGTGTTTACTGTCAAACGTCAACTGAATTTGAATTTTGAGTTCGTCAATTAATCATAGTATGAAATTCTGGGCTGGGTTTCTGATCTGTAGAAAATTGAAATTAATCGCAATCTACAACGAACTAATATAAAACTGACGACATGTTCCAGGACCAAATTGTAGAGCATAGGGAATAATTCATCTTCACACCTTAGAACCTGAATGGTCGCGTACGGTACGGTTTCAGAGGAATTTTCTCCATTGGACGCTCTGACTGTGGAATGAACTCCATGCCGAGGTTTTCCCGAAGGACTACAGTATCGGGTTCTTCAAGGAAGGAGTATATAAAATTTTAAAGAGTTGGTTATGCGCATGTGACACCCCTGGAGTTGCAGGCGTCCATAGGCTGCGATGACCACTTACCATCAGGCTGGCCGTACGCTTGTTTGCTACCGAGAAAGTACAAAAAAAACTAATAAATAAACTAATATAACTATAAAGTTTATTTTTCGCGCCTAAAATGAAATGTCAAACGTCAACTTGACGTTTGCGCTCACGGTGCTTACGGCTGGGAGTGTGAGCACCGTGAGCGCCGTCCATGACGTCATCAATGACGTCACGACATATCGTGTAAACGCTGTGAGCGTGAATCGGTCCGACCGTGAGCGCGCTCACAGCGCTGTGAGCGTGATTCGGAACACAGCCTTACAGTGCTGGCGGCCGGTCCGAATCAGTAAGCGCGCTCAAGGCCGCGTAAGTGGTGTTTTGTTTCGGACCAGTCATGAGCGTGTTTTCTGTCATGTTCATGTCAACGTCAACTGAATTTGAATTTTGAGTTCGTCAATTAATCGTAGTAGAGAATTCTGGGCTGGGTTTTTGATTTGTAGAAAATTGAAAGTCATCGCAATCTGCAACTAACTAATATAAAACTAACTAACTAGGCTGACACAACGTCCCAAAATGAGTATTGGCTTCCGAGACCAGAGCACGCCACTTTTCTCGATCCTGTGCTATTTTTCGCCAGCTTGCACCGGCTCCAAGCTCACACAGGTCGTCGTCCTCCAAATCCTTGCAGCGATACTTGGGGCGATCCACATGACGCCGTCCGGTCGGTCGGCCCAAGTTTGCTCTCTTCACCTGTCGATCTTCTCCTATCCTCTCGAAGTGACCGAGCCAGCGAAGACGATGCGCTTTGGTTTCACCCATAATATTTGGTTCGGCCAGCAGCTCTTCTATTTCGGCATTTTTACGTATCATTCAGCTCCCATCGTCTCTTTTCACTGGTCCCAGGATTTTTCGGAACACCTTACGTTCTCCTCCTAACAGGCTGTGCTCCTCCCTAACTGTTAGCGTCCAGGCCTCACACCCATATACATTAAGATAGGATTGCGGTCTTATATATCCGAAGTTTAGATCGTTTACTGAGGAGCTTAGACGCCAACAATTTATATTTCTGTTATTTTATTTTGTTTGTTTCGCTTGTATGTAATTTGTTTGTTTTTTTTTTGCGCTAATAAACTTTTTTATTCTTCTTCTTCTAATTTGGACACTCCCTTGTAAGAGATTTCTTTCTCCTACAATTGGACTTCTCGTTTGGCACGACTGTTTCTGAAACGCATCCGAAGTTTAGATCGTTTACTGAGGAGCTTGGACGCCAACAATTAATATTTCCGTTATTTTATTTTGATTGTTTCGCTTGTATGTAGTTTGTTTGTTTTTTTTGCGCTAATAAACTTTTTTCTTCTTCTTCTAATTTGGACACTCCCTTGTAAGATATTTCTTTCTCCTACAATTGGACTTCTCGTTTGGCACGACTGTTTCTGAAACGCATGTGGAGGTATTCCGTCTTCCATGATTAATCCTGTGCCCCACTTTTGCTGTTTCTTGTTCCAGCATTCTCGCCGAAATTTCCACCCCTTCTCGGTTTTCACCTAGCAAACCAAAGTCGTCTGCGTAGACGCGTAGAAAGCATGGGCTGATAGAGTTAACACTATCAGCCTATGATTTCCGTTTAGTTCAATTCCGGAATCCTGTGAAAGCAGTTTCCGAACGACATGTTCCAGGACCAAATCGAAGAGCATGGGAGATAGTGAAATAAATGATTATTATTATTATAGTAATAAATAAACGAATATAACTTGTGAAGTTTTAATTTTTCGCGCCTATAATGAGATGTCATAACGTGTCAAACGTCAACTTGACGTTTGCGCTCAAGGTGCTTACGGCTGAGGCTGTGTTCCGAATCACGCTCACAGCGCTCTGAGCGCGCTCAGGGTCGGACCGATTCACGCTCACAGCGCTTACACGAGATTACGTGACGTCATTAATGACGTCATGGACGGCGCTCACGGTGCTCACACTCCCAGCCGTAAGCACCTTGAGCGCAAACGTCAAGTTGACGTTTGACACGTTATGACATCTCATTATAGGCGCGAAAAAACAAAACTTCACAGGTTATATTAGTTTATTTATTACTATAATAATAATAATAATCATTTATTTCACCATCTCCTATGCTACGAGATCAATCTCAATTTGGTACTGGAACATGTCGTTCGGAAACTGCTGTCACAGGATTCCGGAATTGAACTAAACAGAAAACATAGGCTGATAGTGTTGACCCTATCAGTTTATGCTTTCTACGCGTCTACGCAGACTTTGGTTTGCTAGGCAAAAACCGAGAAAAGGTGGAAAAGTCAGCTCGAAAATGTTGGATCAAGAAGCAGCAAAAGTGGGGCTCAGGATTAATCATGGAAGACGGAATACCTCCACATGCGTTTCAGAAACAGTCGTGCCAAACGAGAAGTCCTACTTGTAGGGGAAAGAAACCTCTTACAAGGGAGTGTCCAAATTAATACCTCGGATGCATTGTCACTGATACGCATGCTAGAGAGAATGAAATTAACACCCGTATCCAGAACACCTTACGCTGCAGTGTTGCTCTGAACAGAGTGTTGGCGTCCAAGCTCCTCAGTAAACGATCTAAACCTCGGATATATAAGATCGCAATCCGCCCCATCTTAATGTATATGGGTGTGAGGCCTGGACGCTAACAGTTAGGGAGGAGCACAGCCTGTTAGGAGGAAAACGTATAAGGTGTTCCGAAAAATCCTGGGACCAGTGAAAAGAGACGATGGGAGTTGGATGATACGTTAAAATTCTGAAATAGAATAGCTGGTGGCTGAACCAAAAATTATGGGTGAAACCAAAGCGCATCGTCTTCGCTGGCTTGGTCAGTTCGAGAGGATAGGAAAAGATCGACAGGTGAAGAGAGCATACTTGGGCCGACCGACCGGACGGCGTCCTGTGGATCGCCCCAAGTACCGCTGCAAGGATTTGGTGGACGAGGACCTGTGTGAGCTTGGAGCCGGTGCAAGCTGGTGAAAAATAGCGCAGGGCCGAGAAAAGTGGCGTGCTCTTGTCTCGGAAGCCAATACTCATTTTGGGTCGTCGTGTCAGCCTAGTTAGTTAGTTTTATATTAGTTAGTTGCAGATTGCGATTAATTTCAATTATCTACAAATCAAAAACTCAGCCCAGAATTTCCTACTACGATTAATTGACGAACTCAAAATTCAAATTCAGTTGACGTTGACATGAACATGACAGTGAACACGCTTATGACTGGTCCGAAACAAAACACCACTTACGCGGCCTTGAGCGCGCTAACTGATTCGGACCGGCCGCCAGTACTGTAAGCGTTGTGAGCGTTGTAAGCGTGATTCGGAACACAGCCTGAGTGTGAGCACCGTGAGCGCCGTTCATGACGTCATCAATGACGTCACGAAATCTCGTGTAAGCGCTGTGAGCGTGAATCGGTCCGACCGTGAGCGCGCTCTGAGCGCTGTGAGCGTGATTCGGAACACAGCCTTGACACACCAAACACTGCCGCCTTAGCACGTACTTAGCCTAAGGTTTCAAAACTATCAAATTATATAAGGCTAAGCGCGCACGAGTAACTTTTGTCTCCGCAACTCTAATGTATGTCTTTATTTCTCTCGCACTTTATACTAGGCTAAGTTGGTGTTGTGTCGTAAAGGTTTTTGAACGCACCCGCATTGTCAGTGTCATTCATTTCTGACATTCTTGATTTCAGGATTTTAAGTCAAGCGAAGGGGCGAGATCACTCAAATTAATTTAGTTTCTTGATTTTCATGTATAGTACGAACAATATTCTTACATATATCTTCGAACGAAAAGATCTTTACAGCATGCTACATTGTTATTAAAAACATTTCAATACCCGGCTTAAAACCTGCATGGGTAAGTTGTAAAGCTTGTAAGTTTGGTGTCATAAAATTTATTCAATGGGGTGGTGGTGGTATAATAGCGGATGCGGTTTCAGGCCTCGCTCGAACAAAGATGCCAGAACACTTGGAGCTTCAGCATCTTGTGGAGCTCTCGGCGGGGAGCGGCGATGAAAGCATACCCAACCTACTAGAAAACAAGCGTCCGTTCATCAAACGCTGCCCCTTCTTCGGATTGATACTGGCCACACTCTCATCCTTGTTTTTCTCTCTATGCTCTGTCATTGTAAAGAGTCTTGTAAATGTGGATCCGATACAACTAGCCATGTGCCGGTTCATAGGAATACTGCTACCTACTGTACCCATAGTAATCTACACAAATCAGCCTGTATTTCCGAAAGGCAAGAGGTTAATGCTCGCTCTACGGTCACTAATGGGCACTATTGGTCTATTGTCAAGTTTTTATGCGTTCCGGCACATGCCATTGGCTGATGCTTCAGTCATTGTCTTTTCAGTGCCAGTGTTTGTGTCAATATTTGCCTATATACTGCTTAAAGAGCCATGTGGTATTTGGAACATGTTGTCCATTGCATTGACTCTGTTAGGTGTTGTGTTGATAACAAACCCACCATTTTTATTTGGTAAGGATGAGGATACTACAGACACAGAAGCACATTTGAAGCATTACAATGCAGTGACAGGAGCAGCCGCTGCATTTGGGTCGACCATATTTGGTGCTAATGCATATGTGTTGCTGAGAGTACTGAAAGGTCTACACTTCTCCGTTATTATGACCAACTTTGGAATGTATGCTGTTTTGCAGACTTTGTTCTACTCATTGATTGCCGGTGTATTGTGTATGCCAAACTGTGGCACGGAGAGGTTCCTTGTTGTATGTCTTGCATTATTCAGTTATTTAGGTCAAATTTTACTGACAATGTCTTTACAAATTGAGCAAGCTGGCCCGGTTGCTATAGCCCGTTCGGCTGATATTGTATTTGCGTTTCTTTGGCAAATTATGTTTTTCAATGAAATGCCAAGTAAAGCATCTGTTATGGGAGCAGTGTTAGTTCTTAGTTCAGTCATATTGGTGGGTGTTCGTAAGTGGGCACTGGCATTACCTGCGGACTCAGAATTAAGAAGTAAATTGGGAATGCTAGCAAAATAAGTATACATTTTTGAATCTCAAATTACTTCTTTTATGTATAAGTGCTACAGTGTAGCAAATGTTGTGAAACTTACTTATATAATCATGTTATCATGTATCATTTTAAAAACGATGGTTTTGGTTTGAATTGTTGTAAAATTTTTGCTTGATATTATTAGCAGGGGTCGGAATTCTCGTAGCACTTTTGAGCTGTCATAGGGACTTCTCATTTATCGACTTACGATCTACATATTATATCGATACATTATAGAACACAACATGTTGATGAAGATTAGCAGTAGAGGTAAACAACAGGCGGTCTTATCGCTAAAAAGCGATCTCTTGTGTTTGTTTGTTTGCATATGTCTATAAAACTACTAATCAAAGGTCATCAGATTGATGGCCAGTACCTACATAACGATATCATTAGGTAGGTAGATGGCAATCCTTGTTTTGAAAAAATGTCTAAAACTAATGCCTCGTAATATGAAATCCACAAATTATTTATAAGGAACTATAAAATATTATTATAATAATTCCTATTTAAATTTTCCGAAAAGTTGGCCTCCAAAGGTTATCTCGAAGAGATCGCTCATTCGCGATAAGATTGCCTGTTGTTTACTTTACACTTTTAATATTCTGTATTTATCGACATAATTATATTTGTATATCGGTAAGTCGATAAATGAGAAGTCCCTATGACAGCTCAAAAGTGCTACGAGAATCCCGACCCCTGCTTATTAGATAGATATAGGTAACAATACTTTGCCCATCCATAGCAAACTGATTTAGGCACGATAATTCCTTTATTAAAGATAACGTGAGAATAGTTCCTTCATGTCAAAGCCTGTCATTGTATTGCAAAATATTGATTTTAGTCTATAGAAAAGTAGTAAAAAAATACATGTAGGTGGAGGTTCAGTTCGACAACTTATTCCCAAGATGCATTTTGAGCTTTTTAGTTGCATTTCCACCAGTGAAGCGAAATTTTGCCGTATGATTTTTTGCAAGGCGCACTGACAATATTTTCGCCTTCTTGGTAGAAAAGCACCTAAAGGCAAGCACACTATCTAATTTCGACCAAAACTGTAAATTGATTGTAATACATTTATCATACCCATACTCATTCACTTCATACTTGATGTTGAGAGTCGATGCGTAGGATTTTCACCCTAAAAGACTGTTAATTAAGTCCATTGTAACTTGAGTTGTGTGTTACCTGTTCTAGTCACTTATAGTTGTGTTCCTTTCCTCGTAGCTTTAATTTTGATGATAGCCTTGCGATAGCTTTGATGATAGGTTGTCATGACAACCGAGCAGTCAGTTTATGTGTTGCTGTGATAAATTGTAACGTTTGTAATGCGCTAATGGGTGACAAATGCTTTAATCCGGACGTATAAAGTGATTTGATGAGCTTTGACGAAGTTTTGTACAGCGAAATTTGAAATTGACATCAGCCATCTTTATCGCACTTGGATTAGAGCTATAGTCCCACGGTCCTGCTTGGCGGACGGCATGAACGATAGGTACGACACTATGTTAAAGTCAAAATCCAAATATTCTTTATTCAAATTGGTCTAGCAACAAGCACTTTCCAATCGTCAGTTAAAAGATGATATTTAGTTATTTAAGCAATTTATTGGTGCTATTATTCTTAAAAAATTTTTAGTTGCTGTGGGTATGTCAAAATTAAGAAATGATTATCTAGATTCGCAATAGAATCGTCAAAACATTAAAGTGTTAATGTATATATAAAGAATATATAAAAATGTAAATAAAGAACGAGATGCGAGTGCCGTTCGCCGTGCTCGGATGTTTGGACGGGTCCTTTGCGAACTTTTACATTCCGTGGAATCCGTGGTACAGTCAGCATTAAAAGTAGCTACTCATGAAGGGGTTTAAAGCTTTTTCTTATTCCTTTTTAACCCCGACGCAAAGCAAACTAGAGGTGTTAGATTAACATGTGAATAGAATAGAATATAAATTTATTTGCAAGAATACTTATTTCTAGCTACAGGTGTGTATCTGTCTGTGGTACCGTAGGTCGTTAACGGATGAACCAATTTGAGTGCTTTTTTTATATTTGAAAGCAGGATTTTTAGCGATGGTTCTTGGACATGTTTTATCAAAATCGGTTTAAGTATCAATTTTTTTAAGAAATTGAACTTTGAATGAAAATGTCGGCGGATTTTAAAATACTCTATGTTGGTTAGTTATTAATAAAGCCTACCTCTTTATCTGCGCACGCAACTTCTTTTGATGCTGGCTGTACTTACAGCTCTGCTGTTTTGCAGAAGCGGTTAATTTCGGCTATATTGTAGAAGCGTGTGTGTACCTATTGCTACCTTTGCTTTAAAAATGGACTACAATAGCTATTTACGATACAAGGGTTGTAAAACAAAGAAAGGCCGATATCGCAGATGTTTGAGGCCCGAGCCGCAGGCGAGGGTCATAAATATGCGACTATGCGAGAGAGGGCTTTCTGTTTTACGACCCGTGTTTTGTACACAATTTCACGTCACCACTTGGCCAAAAAGTGGGTTTTTCCGGACGCGCAGCGTGCGGAAAAACGCGCTTTTTGGCAAGGTGTGGTGTAAAAATTTATGACACCGTCATTAATGTGACCGTCATGGTGTTTGAATGGTTGGCTCTAAGAAATACCTTTGTTATTGTATTATTTATTGTTATATTCGATTTTAATTAGTGTAAGGATATATTTGCCGCATATATTTAATACGCTGCCATTATCACTAGTGTTTAAGATCATATCAATATCACGCATGTTCATATCGTGTAGGTAGATTAGCATTCATTCTAGGTATTTTCAAAGTAGGCGATATATGGGTGTCAGGGATTGGGTAGAATCCTGGGTAAAACACAAAGTCTGACAGTTAGATTGTTAAAAAATATTGGACACGTTTTTATACTTTTGTCAATGATACAAAAAAGTGACATAAGTAAATCATATTTTTTGTTTACTTAATTAAATAACCGACAACTTAGAAAAGTTAAAAAACCCCCGACATTTTCATTTAAACGTTCAATATGTCAAAAAATAATGAACCGATTTTGATGAAACATTCTAAATACCTGGAAAACCCGCTTTTTAAATAAAATACACCGCTTCCAAATCGGTTGACCCCGCTTAAGTGCTACGATGCCACAGAGAGACAGACAGATACAAAGATCCCATCAAAAACATAAATGTGAAAATGGCAGCCAAGTTCGCCGACAAAAAAATTGAGATCTAAATGGGCGCCAAGTTCCGTAGATTATCTGAAAAGTTGCCAAGTTTGGCACCACATTGTTAACAGTAAAACTAATTTACTGCGGCTTTATGTCAGTTTTCTATGCAGTATGTTATAATACCATAAAAGCTGTTGGATATTCGAGAAAACTGCCAAGTTAAAGCTCAAAATGCATAAAGCAGCAGTAAATTAGTTTTACTGTTAACAATCTAGTGCCAAACTTGGCAACTTTTCAGATAATCTACGGAACTTGGCGCCCATTTAGATGTCAATTCTTTTGTCGGCGAACTTGGCGGCCATTTTCACATTTATGTTTTTGATGGGATATCATTACTTTTTGTCAAACTTCATCCAATGGTGCTTTCCCAGAGCGAATGCACGAGTTACTATACAAAATACCCAAACCGCTATAGATGCACCTAAAATATTTGAAGAGTTCCCTCGATTTCTATAATCAGATTCTGACCCGATGACAATGGGACCACCCCGGAAGTATACCGTTTCAAACAAAAAAAGAATTTTCCAAATCGGTTAATAAATGACGGAGTTCTGAGTTAACTAGCATAAATAATAATAATAATAAAACTAATAATAAAATCATTGTTTTCTGATTTTTTCAGGTGTATACACATAATTACCAAGCTGCATGCCAAATTTCAGCTTTCTAGGTCATCTGGCAGTGGGTTAGGTTTTTGATCACTAGTCAGTTACCAGTCAGTCAGTCAGTGGTAAAAATGCCGTTTTGCGGAATTTAATATCTCTATAACTATTAAACTTATATTTGTGAAATTTGGAGTTTTAGTTGTTCTAAGGGATCTTAATATATGTACCAAATTTCATGTTTTTAAGTTAGATAAATTTGGAGTTATTGGGGGGTCAAAAGTGGCTCCAAACGGTTCGTGTAATATAACACACGGCTGCTGTCCGCCAGTTCCTGGGGTGAACTTGGCTGGACACGCTGCTGCGTGTCTAGATACACATGTTAAACTTATAACACCCCTTTTTTACGTTAAGCGTCGGGGGTTAAAAAAGAAAAATACTAGTTTAATATTTTTGATTGGTAATCTAACTGGCTTACTAATTATATTTTTAAGGACGCAAGTATATTATTCTATGACCGTATTTATGGACAGGCCCCGCGTCACAGATAAAATATAAGTTACTTTAGTTAGATGCTGCACGTGCATAGGCACGGGATGTGCTAGCGCGATGATACAATCTGTTTCGCTCTAACGCTTTCAAATGCCGCCGTAATGTCACGCCTGTATAATAATTACAGAGCCACCCGCCCGCCTGTAGGACCCACGTAGGACCTACTTGGGCGAACGCGGCGGGTGGACGGGACGTTCTCGGGCTTTGTGCCAGCCTGCCCGCGTCGTATCTCGCCCAGACATAAACATAATTATGGCGTTTCTTGATCTTTTCAACGCTGTTTCAAATACAAAAGCTGTTACTAACACGCCATGAAATCGGAAAGCTAAATGCGAAGTTGAACCCTATAGAAATGTTACATACATAAGTACATGTAAGTTGATACCGTGCTGCACGCCGTGAAGGATATATTCGTCATTGGTGCATTGAACCGGTTGTTCGGATATATTAGTCATTGGCGTCCACAAGGTTAAAACTGTTTACGAACAGTCAACAGCAAATGTAGATGATCATTTAGTACTTAATCGCATTTACGTAACCATACTGCGACAGTTGGCATACGTCAAAGTTGTGAAAGTGACAAGGTACTAAAATAAATGATCATCTACATTTTCTGTTGACTGTACAACCGTGAATGTTTTCATTGTCGCCAGACAGCAAGTGTCTCGTTGCGCCTGTCCATAAACAAGGCATACCTTTTGAGTAGCGTGTTCAGTCTTAAAAAAAAATGTGCATTTTAAAATTATTATTCTCTGAGATTTAATCTAATTTACAGTACATGTGATGCTACATTACCGCACGAGTACGGTAATCAGCAGATTACGTGCATATGTCAAAACTTTATTAAGAGCCATATGTACTGTAAAACATTGTACGATACACGTGCGAACAGGTAATTCGCAACTCGTGTCGATTTAAAACACTCCCTTCGGTCGTGTTTCAATTTATCACCTCTCCTTGCGAATTTCCTGTTCTCTGCACTTGTATAGTAATATACTATTCTTAGACTTTTTTTTTATTTAGCCGTCGATTTAAGTAGGTAGTTTAACTTTTGTATTTAAATATTTATGTAGGTCCTTCTAGCCGGAATTAAACATCTATTTTCGAAATTAATCTAGTCAGTAAACTTTATTATTGTTAAGTAATTTTAAGATCTTATTTTATTTATAGTTAAGTAGTTAATTTTTAATAAGTATGTTAAGTTTTTTTATTCGTCTTTGGTATGTTCAAGCTGAGGGTTCAAAAACTGCTCATTCACATACGTTTATGATCTATGGACAGCAAAATAATTGTGATATTTTTCCTTGCACATCATAAGTATTCACTAAAACAAATTATACTGCTTACCCTAATTGAAAAGAAGTTTTATTCCATATTGTTTCATCATTCATGTTTTGTCTGGACCGTTAAACTTAAGGTCCCTTTCCACATCCATCCATACCTACTTATATTTTAGGAGCGCTTGTGGTCCAGCGGCGCCCGCAATCCGCGTGCGGTATGCAAGGTTAAGCAACGTGGGCCCAGGTCAGTTCTTGGATGGGTGACCGCTTTGAGTGGTTACCAGAGCTGGGCACCGTTAATCAAACGGTGAACTTCGTTAATCGCTTATCCGTTAAATAAAAAGTTACCTTCGTTAAACGTTAAAGCGTTACATTTTGAAAGATTTAACGGAAGTTAACGTTAATCATTATTCCGTTAACTCGTTATTAAAATCTCATCTTATACCGACTTTGTGTTACTAATTTAATTATAATAGTTATTAATATAGGTTATGGAAGGAATGTCTAAAACCATAATGTCATATTCGGCTATAACTTCGTCATCCTAACGATATCCCAATTTCATCATGCAGAAGACCGCCACATGCCACTTAATTCCCACTAGGCGTTTTAAAAAGTACCTATTTGCCATTTGAACTTCCAAGCTATAGAAAGTAAAGTAGGCAAGTTGTCTGTTAGAACCTTAGTCATAGACAAAAAGCGGGATCAACGACTTAGCGTGCCCTCTAATGCATGGAAACGCTCAGATTATATCCTCAGCACTCAAAGCCGCAAAATTACTAAACCCACATAATCAATACTGTCGTTCAGGTACCACCTGGCTATGAGCGCTTCACTGAAAAGCTACCTGTAAACATCAAATAATATTCCGTACAGAAGTTTCGGATAAATCTTTGGCTCAAAGCCAAGGCTAAAATCCATGACTTCATATTCGAGATTCGTACAGTATACTAATGAAAGTAATGAACCAGACAACTACTGTATATGCTCAGGTAAGCACCGTATAAATGCATAAAGTATTATAGTCCCCTGATTCAGACACAAAATTAACATAATCCCACAAATCGGCCACGGATGTTCATCACCCGATAGACGTCCTAGTCAAAAAGTGTTTGGCGGCATACTACCTATTCTTTTGGCGAATAGTAGGTACTTCGTTAACGATTAACGGACTTATGGACAGTTAACGGAAGTTAATGAGTCCGTTAACAATTTTTGGAGTTAACTTAAAAGTTAATCAAAATCAAATATTTATTCTGCAAATAGGCCACAAGGGCACTTTTACATGTCAAAGCATGAATTTATACAATTTAAAAAACTGACAATCTTACTTAATAATAATGATTAAAAAAAATATACTGATTAACAATACAATGAAAATAAATTTACAAATATTAAGGACGTATTGAATACGATCTGTGTCCGAATAAACAAAAGGAATATAAAATTAATTTAATATCTCAGAGATGTATATTATTATGGTCTCTGAGCGTCCAAATATGATTAATAACAATTATTTAAAAGTGCTTAGAGATGTAAATGATCTCTAAGCCCTAAAATTAAAATAAGTAAACTTAATATTGTTAGAGATGTATAAGGTCTCTAAGCGTCAATAATAATAAAACTAATCCAGAACAGGATCATGTCTCTCGTCAATCTACATACAATAAAATAACACTAGTATTAAGGTATTTACTATGCCCTTGCAAGCATGAACAGACCGGACTCCACAAACAGCACCCGATCACGAGTATGACGCGTATCTCAGCCATCGCCTCCCTCGACCATCTGTTAGGGAAGGTGGCGACCCGATCAACGACGCCACCGTAAGCAAAGCCCTTTAAGCGAGCATGACATATTCAGGCTGCCGGACATTAATAAAATCAAAGATTAAAATTACTCTTCGGCGAGAAACAGCATCATGTTTCATAAAATGCAACGACAGAGATAAGTATTTATACAAGGAAATATGCTAAGTGAAGCATAGGTATATTAAAAGTAACAGGATTTAACTATCACTGGCTTAAAAGCATTTTTGTCATTTAAGAAATCGTTGACAGTATAATAGGCCTGGCTTAACAAATAACGTTTAATATGAGACTTAAATTTACTAAGTGGAAAATTAACTATATCGATGGGTATTTTATTATAAAATCGTATACAGTTCCCCACAAACGACGTGCTAACCTTCCGGAGACGACTGGCCTTCACTGCAATCTTGTGTTTACTTCTAGTGTTGTAGTCGTGGATATCACTGTTAAGTTTGAATTCTTGAATATTTTTTCGAACATACATAATGTTTTCAAGAATGTATTGACATGCCACAGTAAGAATATTTGCCTCCTTAAATTTTTCTCTGAGAGATTCTCTGGCCTTAAGTTTGTAGATGGAGCGTACAGCTCGTTTCTGTAGCACGAAAACGGTCTGGATGTCAGCCGCTTTTCCCCACAACAGGATTCCATAGGACATAACACTATGAAAGTAACTGTAATATACCAGCCTGGCCGTCTCAACATCAGTTAACTGTCTAATACGTCTTACTGCATAGGCCGCAGAACTAAGTTTGCCGGCCAGAGTGGCAATATGCGCATGCCATTGCAGTTTTGAATCTAAGGTGACACCTAAAAACACTGTTCAATCTACAAATTCCATTTCATCCGACTTTAATTTGATGTTAGAATTGTTTGCCTGCTTGACATTAGGCATAGTGAATTTGATGCACTTTGTTTTCTTGGAATTTAAGAGCAAATTATTTGCTGTAAACCAGTTCACAACAGTACCTAGTGCCTCATTAATACCGTCAAAGTTTTTGTCTTTGCGGCCTACCTTGAAGATAAGCGACGTATCATCTGCGAATAGCACTATATCATGTTTATCTTTTACAAGGTTTGGTAAATCATTAATATAAACTAAAAACAGAAATGGACCCAAAATTGATCCTTGAGGAACTCCAAGAGCAACCGTTGTCCCTGCAGATTGAATCCCGTTGATGACTACCCGTTGAGTTCTCTCTGACAGATACGATGTAACAAGGTCCAGGGCACCGTTTTTTATCCCATAATGGCTTAACTTTCTAATTAAATTCTCGTGATTAACGCAATCGAATGCCTTTGATAGATCACAGAACACTCCAATAGCATCTTGAGCCTCTTCCCAGGCATCAAAAATATGTTTAATTAGTACCACACCGGCATCAGTGGTAGAGCGACCTCTAGTGAACCCGAACTGATTGCTATTGAGTAGTTTATTGCGATTAAAATGGGACATCAGCTGATTAAGAATGACTTTCTCAAAAACTTTGCTTAATGCCGGTAGTATTGAGATTGGTCTGAAGTTGGTAGGGTCAGTTTTTGATCCTGATTTAAACAACGGGATGATTTTACTGTGTTTCATCAGGTTAGGAAAAATTCCAGTATCAATACATTTATTGAAAATATCAGCTAAGAAAGGTGCGATTGATTCTACAATGGAATGTAATACTTTTACTGAAATACCCCAAAGATCTTCAGTCTTTTTTACGTTTAATGATTTAAATGCTTTAATTACAATATGTGGGTTCACGTAAGTGAAGCTAAAGATTTCTTTACATTCTGTTACATTTTCTTTCAATAACGATTCAGCGACATCTGGTGATGAATTCAAAGACTTCGTGGTATCGACGGGTACATTAGTAAAGAACCGCTCAAAATGATCTGCTACTTCGTGGTCAGAACTCACCAGAGTGTCATCGACTCGCAGGCTGAAGTGCGCATCTTTTAACTTACTTTTCCCAGTTTCATTGTTGATAACTTGCCATACAGTTTTAATCTTATCACTGGAGTTCTGGATCTTTTTTGACAAGTAATCGGCTTTAGCAGCGACACACATTAACTTAAAAGATTTTGAATAGTTCTTAACATACTCTAGAAATTCCGGCCTTTTATCAGTAGTTCTTGAATCATACAAGTCATAGAGTCGGCGCCTCTTCTCGTGAATGTCTGGCGTAGCCCAGTCGCTAAATTTAGTTTTGATCTTGCTTTGAATCTTCTTCAAATTAAAACAGACATCGAATTCAGTTTTGATACAATTAAACAATCGAGTACACAAACGGTCAGGGCTTTCCTGAGTTAGTGGAAGATAACATAATCGTTTCATTATATTACGATTGAATAAATCTAAGCTCTTTTCAGAAATAGGTCTGCACATAGTGTGTCGTGGAACTTTGTCAGTTTTCCCGCTGAAGGAGACTTGTTGTCCGCAGTGGTCAGAACTTAAGTTGTTTATAATAAATTTACTAATCGCATCCTTGTTACTGAAAATGTTATCTATACATGTCGCGCTGGTTGCTGTAATGCGAGTTGGCTCACAAAACAAGTTCACCAGGTTAAAAGATTTAAAAGTATTCACTAGACTCACACTCATGGGCGATTTCTCAAGTAAGTTAACGTTAAAATCACCGCAAACAATAACGCATTTTGTACTCTTAAAAATACTGCTGAGCACTTCTTCCATCACTGTCTCAAATAGACTGTAATCCTCCGATGGGGGCCTGTATACGCATACAATTATAAATTGGTCTAACTCCACACAAGAAAGTTCTATGTGACGCTCGACGGACATGTCAACAATATCTTTACGCTCTTTACATTTCAAATTATGTTTCACCATAATCAAGGATCCTCCACGCCTACATGACTTTCTAGAGTATGAACTTACTATACTATGATTGCTAAAGTTAAACATAAATTCATGATCTTTAAGCCAGTGCTCCGTTATACATAGAATATGAATATTTGAACATTGTATGAACAAATCAATTTCAAGTTCCTTACTAGTAAATCCCTGTATATTTTGATGAACCATATTAATACTAGTGTTACATCTATCAACGGGTTCGGGGCCGGTGGTAACACGCGTTGTCTTATCGGTCAGTTTAAATTACTCGCCGGCACCGACCCCGTTTCGGAGCCCACGCTACTAAAACGTAACACAGGAACCGCCTTAACATTATCAAATGTCGTGCTAGTCACGACGGGGTCTACAATATTATATGCTAACAATTTAGCACACTCACGTAAGTACCTTTTCGGTAGATATGGACGCTTTTCAGTCAAAACTAAATTCTTAACAAATTTGTTCGTATCGAAATACGAAATCGTACTGCTGTATAGAGACAACCTATACAAAATGGAATTTAAATCGTACCTATACAAAATGGAATTTAATCCGTTAAGCATTATGTTAACTTCGTTAATTAACGATTAACAGATTAACGAGTTAATGCCCACCTATGGTGGTTACTAACTGAGCGCTCCCGTGCTTTGGAAGGCACGTTAAGCCGTTGATTCCGGCTGTTGTCTAGGACAGCAGTCGTTAAGCCAAGTTAAAGGCCTTCGGGCGGCTTGAGAACTTCTAACAGTCAAGTTGTCTACTCACTTGACAAGGGGGATCGAAGTTGCACCACGTCCGTAGGGAGTACCCACCGTTACCTTACACGTGACCCCTGGGTGGTGCAACAAAACTGGCAACCGCACTAGTCTTCTCGAAGAGCTCACGGTTCGAAAATAAATGCCATACGATTATTATTATTACTAATATTTTAAATGCGAAACTACCTCTGTCTGACTGTTACATCTTCACGCTTAAACAGATGAACTGATGTCAGTAGATGAAATTTGGTATGGATATAATTTGGGTATCAGAGAAAGACATAGGATAGTTTTTATCCCGGAAGTCTAGGTGAGGGGAGTCGTTGAGTCGAGGTGCGATATAAACAATAAATAATATCGTCGCGGGCAGAATCTAATGATGGAGGAAATATTAAACTGCACTGATAGGTTGCAAGGCCATCGACCACAATGCATTTTAATTATATTCCCATCAACTTTGCGAACAGGGTAGTCTTATTACACACACGGGAAGAATGGGAGATTAGTTTTTCAAAGGGCCTCTTAACCGGTGATTATTATCATTTATCACGTGAATATTGAAGTAAAATTAAACAATTTTGAAATCCTCTATAATATTGACAGTAATCATCATCATCATCCTAGTGTTATCCCAGTACAGTTGGATCCTGAAAGATGCCTGGGTTGGGTCCGCTATCTAATCCCAAGAATTGGTGTAGGCACTAGTTTTTACGGAAGCGAGTGCCATCTGACCTTCCAACTCATGGGTAAAACTAGACCCTATTGCTAGATCTTAAGCCGTCCGGCTCGAACTTGGCTTGACGACTGCCGACTGCTATCATAGACAGTAGCCAAGATCAACGACGTAACGTGCCTTCCAAAGCACGGAGCGGTCAGTTAGCAATGACCCAAAGCGGTCACCCATCCTAGAGTTGACCCCGGCCGATGTTGTTTATCCTCTTATCCCGCTCGGTACGAGGGCGCCGCTGGGCCACGAACGCTGTTGACAATTGATTGACATCCCAGTATTGTGTAAAGGGCTCCCAAAAATTTTATGAGCTGTCTAGATTATGTGATTTACCACAGGCGATTTGTTGAAGGTCACATTGCGCGGGCGTATTGAGGCGTATCCTTCAGGACAATATGGACAACGGAAATAATTTAACATTTACCCAGTTTTTCATCACAAAAATAAAACACGTAAGTTATAAACTCATACTAACCGACCGATCGACCTAGTCCCAAACTGAGGAAAGCTAAGGATACTACAATCTGTTTCAGTTTTTTTTATAGCACGTCGGTGTCAAACAAGCGTACGGCCCGCCCTTATTATTATAGACGCCTGCAACCTACCTGCCTGTTATAAATTAACCGTGTAAAATAAAAGCACAATAAAAGACCACATGGCCTTAATCGGGGCGTGTGAACCACGTTTAATGTTTGGAGCGTGTTTTGTATCTGTGGATAGGGAGAGCAACTGTCAGTGTCATAGTGACAGTGGCGTGTCAAAAAAAGCTTTTTTCGATGCTAGATTTCTATTCGCTTTCACAGCATTTTCCACATATTTGGCTTCAACACTTTTCATTTATCCAAATACCTGCACGAATTAGCAATGGCAGACCGTCTTACTCAACTACAAGACACAATAAATCAGGTAAATATCATAACTTCAGTGTAACGTGGTGAAAGTTTTGGTTCTATGAAGAATGCGTTTGTTTTTAGCAAGCGGAGTACTTTTGCAACAGCATCGGTATACTGCAGCAGTTCTCTACGCCTAGCAAGTTCCCCGGATTTGATCGTAGCGGGTCGCAAACGCCTCAACAGCAACAGAGTCAGGAAGACTACGCGATGTTGTTCGCGACGTTGATATCGCGATGTGCTAAGGATATCGATACGTTAATCGAATCGCTGCCCAGTGAGGAGAGCTCGACGGAGCTGCAAGTACAGAGTTTGAGGCGGCTGGAGGCTGAGAATAAGGAAGCCGCAGAGAGACTTGAAGAGGTTAGTGAAATAATTCCGCCTTTTGAATCCCATATTCATTCTGTAAAAATTGACTGGGATTAAAAACTATTAAGAGAGTACTGTTGCATTAATGAGCATTATAATGTACTTCTTCTGGAAAGCATTAAGTAATTCTAGGCATAAAAAAGATTATTTGTCAGCTGAAATATGTGAATTTTCCCTGAGCAGAACCCAAGTGATACCTTACTGACTACCCTAGGTCTTAATGCTAAATTAATTATGTGTGTTTGAATTTAAAAGACATGCCTTTTTTTAGGCTGTCCGTCAAGGTGAGATCTTGCTAGAGAAGATTCAGGGTGCCCTCAGCGACATTGCTCAATGCCAGCTTGATATGCAGAACCCCGCACAAATCCTGAACAAGGATGTGAGACCATTATAGAACTTAAAGAGGCACGGGCACCACCATCGGTGAGAAATTGCCTTGTGTACTAGTATAATATATAGTGTAATAGAATGAGAGGGGATGCTGCAAACCGAAAACAAAGTTTGTTCATGTATTGTCTCTGTGACATGGAAATGAGCACACAAGTGACAGAGAGAGACACAAGCAGACTTTGTTTTAAGTTCATAGTCGCCCCTCAGTTGCTCTGTTAACACCAAAGGACTTATTTTAAGGTCAAAAGAAACAATTTTTTTAAAAGATATATATTAATATGTCATTTAGGAATGTCACTTATTATTTATAAGGTGCAAATCATTAATTTGTTTTTGTTCATTCATTTCGTTTTTAACACATGATTTACTTTTGTATAATATATTACTTTTGTAGTAATGAGAATGCATTGAGATAGTGATACCTCTCTCACTGTAACAGATTATATCTTACCCGCATTCATCACTTTCTTTTTAGCACATAAATGCATTTAACAAAATGGATCATTAGTACATTCTGTGATTACAGTGATCCATTAGTTCACAATGATACCAATTATGGGAAAATCTGTAGTGTAATAAAATTTTAATGGTAGAACACAAATCATAAAGTTACATCATAAATTATAAACTGACAAAAATAATAGTATGGTTGTGAACTATGTGTAAATTTGTGTATTGATATTGTGTTTAAATCCATTTCAATGTCTGTAGAAGTTATGTCACAAAACTCATTAATGAAGTAATAAAATGTTGCTTTTATTGGGCCGCTACACATCTTATTTCAAACTTTAAGCACATTGTATATATTCTGGCTTTTTTATATATAATTTTGTAGTTTAAGATCTATAGAATTACAAAGTGACCAGTAGGCTAAAGTGGAAGATATAGTAAGGTATGAGTTATATTCATTAATCGCTAATATTTTTTTATGGGTCCTATGGCATATACATTAGTTGAGCTCATTCTTTCTTGTTGTTTTTGTTAAGGAACGAACTGTGAACATTAATAATGATAATACTGTCATTCCTTCGTTCGGTAATGATGTTCACTCATTGCATTACACATTAATGATATTCAATCAAGTTTTAGATTTCATTTTTCCATTAACCAAAGGTTGTCTGGAATAGATCGCTCTTCAGCGATAAGACCGCCTGTTGTTTTATCTCTGTCTCCCTGTATTTTTGCTCATTCTTTTGTATGGGTATATGATGATTTATTATGTGAGGTGTGTGAGTAACAGTATTTGTATTGTATTGTTATTAACACTGTAAATTGCATTACACTGTCAATGTCAATAGTAATGTCATTATTACTGATACTGTCTGTGTAGCATATAAATGAAAACCATACATATAAAAGCCGGTTTAAGGATCGCAAAGAAAATAATGTTAAAACCTCAACTCATTATTATTGCTAAACGGGACTGAAAATTATTCACCTGGGATTAAGATTAACGGGACTTAATCGCGTACAACTGAAAATTATTAACCTGGGATTAAGATTAACAAAACTTAATCGCGTACAACTGAAAATTATTGACCTGGGATTAAGATTAACGGGACTTAATCGCGTACAACTGAAAATTATTCACCTGGGATTAAGTTCCGTTTACCGATAATAATGTGTAAAAATCGTGCAAGTTGAAATATATAAGGTGTTAATTTATTAGTTGCAGATATTTTACAGCTGATAGTACTCGGCCCCAGCAGGGCTAGTATGATCGCTTATATGTCGGACATATAGCATTCGTCCCGTACTGTCAAGTATGTAAGTGCGAGAGGGACGAATGCTATATGTCCGACATATAAGCGATCATACTAGCCCCACTGGAGTATATATAAGTATGAAACATAGCTTTTACGATGTTTTTTGGAGAAAACTGAAAACAAACTTGTTACGTAAAAACACCCTGTTAATGTGATTATTAAATGAGAAGTCATTGAACAGATTCTAGTACCTCTTTTACGTACCACTTAACTGTAACTGGCCACTTCACGTCGATAAATCAAATACTTGATTGTTACTTGTTATGTCATGTTATTTTCTGTCTGATTGTGTCGTTTGCAAATCAATTTTACTTATTTTGAAATGCCTTCTTTTCTTCATGCTCGCTTATAAAATTACTTTAACTCACTTATCAAAGGCTAGTATTAGTTAACTATCCTAATGGATGGATTTTCTTGACTAGTTTTAACACGACAGCCCCAATTTCCATCCTACATTACATCCTGCATTTGTAGTTTTTCCGCCGAACCATAATGACATTTAAGACAAACAATTGTTGACATGAGTCACATGACAGATAGTGTTAAACGTCTTATCAGGCACATGGTGATTATTTTTAGACGAAATTATAAATTAATTTTTTGTTCGGTAAATGAAAAGAAAAAGAAATATATGAAAAGATTTCTTAATTTCTATTTAAAGTGAATTGTTTTAAAGTAAAGTATCATCTGTTAAAATATCTGCAACTAATAAATTAATATTATAATACCTCAACTCCTCTTTATCATCACTTTTTTCATAATATTCAATTTGAACATGTAAAAACTTGGGGCCCAAAACCTAACCTACATAACTTCATATTTAACTAGTTATAAAATGAAGTGCAAATAAAGACATAAGTATAGCATTGATATCTTTTTTTTACATTAGGTATAAACAATTTATTTTTTCGATCGGCTTCAGACTACGATTGACCAACACAAAGCTCCCCTTATAATAAATAAATATGTATGAATAAATATTTGGGGACAATCTAATAGAAATCAGCTTATTCTCAAACTAAGCAATGCTTGTAATATGGGTACTAGGCGACGATATACATAGTGATATATAAGCTCGAAAGAGCGGGCGCGGCGCGGTGCGGGGCGGAGGCGGTTTTGCATTTTTGATCTTTCCGAAACTGTCGACTGTCGATTACTGCTTCATATGTTACACACGCCGCCTCCGTTCTACCGCGCTACCGAATACCGCGCGGTTTTGTTGGTGCTACGTGCCTCGGACCGCGTTTGCTTTACCGCAAAACCGCCTCCGCCACGCAACGACGCTGCGCCGCGCTCTGTGCGTTTCAAACTATACAGGTTGATTCTGGGGTCGTGGAACAAGAATCAGTTTTCCGACTTGGTATCTGTTAGCCATTTGAAAAAAATCGTAGTGACCCGTAACAAACGCATTTCTTTTTTAAGTCTTTGGGAGGCTGCTGCTCGTGCTCCCCAAGCCACCGACGGAATCGCAGCTGACGTTAACGGGGCTTCATAATATAACTTTCTTAACCAATGTCGGCCTGTTTAGCATAGTTGGTAGTGACACTGCCTCCGAAGCTTGAGGTCCCGGGTTCGAATCCCGGTAAGGGCATTTGTTTCTGTGGTGAGCAGAGACATTTGTTCCTGAGACTTGGATGTTTTCTATGTATTTAAGTATATATGTATTAAATATATCGTCGTCTAGTACCCATAACACAAGCCTTATTGAGCTTATTATGGGACTAGTTCGATTTGTGTAAAAAAATGTACCTTTATATATTTATTTATTTATTGTATTACAAGTTATTGTTCGAGAGGAATTTGGTAATTGAAATCTGTTGCTGGCTCACGGTCTATAAGCCAAAGTGGTTGTCTAATAGAAATAGAAATATTTATTGACAAAACATTTACAACAAAGATAGAAGTCTTTGGGTCCTGAGCTAGGATTCCCTGTGTTACAGGACCCAGTAGAATAACCAGCATTAAAATCGAGACATGCAATCGTAAGTACAGAGCTAATAAACAATATTTCTTAAACAATGTGTTTACATTTTAGCTTTAACTAATTAATATATATATTTATTTCGTGTTTTTTGGAGAATGACACCTTGCTAGATAGAATTTTCGCCCCATAAACCCCCGAATTGGAAATTTCATCGAAATCGTTAGAACCGTTTACGAAACAAATAAATAAATAATATAAGAATGGCTCATTTAAAGACTATATACCTACAGGGTGTAACAAAAATGCCATGCCATATTTACCTCCAGAAATATGATGGGGACTGGAGATGTGGTAAAAGAAATAATAATAACAAACCTTTCAGACTGTTAGAGTAGAACCAATCTTAAACTGAATGCCTCGCTAGGGTGTTTCCGCCACTGGGACCCCTAGACACGAGGCTTGTGGGCCCAGGGGAGAAATCCGGCCGTCCTCCAGCCGACTATATTTTTACCTACATCTTAAATCAAGTTAAAAAAAGTATAATATTAGGAATATTATTTCCTCCTTCGGACGCTCCGATTGTGGAATGAGCTCCCTGCCGAGGTTTCCCCGACGGACTACAGTATGGGGTTCTTCAAGAAAGGAGTGTATAAATTCTTAAAGGGTCGGCAACGCGCATGTGACATCCCTAATAGTTGCAGGCGTCCATAGGCCGTACGCTTGTTTGCCACCGACGTGGTATAAAAAAAAGGAAAAAGTAAGTTATAGCAAACTGTTGATTTAGAGGCAGCAGCAAACTGTAACAGTAAGGCATTCGTCCGTATAACGACCCCAAAACAACCTCTAACTTTTGCTATAAAACTTTGACTATTTAAACGATCTTTTTGAGGAGTGTCTTTTACAATTAAATACCTATACCTACCTACCTTACCTACAGTAAAAGTCAGGAATCTCTATTCGTTTAGGTACCTATCTACCTACCTACTTAGGTAGTTGGTGTTTTTACGTAAAGGCTACCTACCTATTTGATCAGAAATGCTTTTCATTTAGGTAGGTACCTATTTGTCCACAATTATCATAATTATTAAAAAAGTATGTTTATAAAACGAATGGAACCGACGACCGACGTTTACGTATAACTATGTTTTATTTACCTTGACGTTTCAGACGCATCCAATGCCGAATATATCCTGTCTAAAATCATGAATGTGACGACCAACTAAATCGGAGAAATGCCCGCAGACAGTGTTGACTAAAACGCACCGTCTGGCAAGCCCGGCTCATCTAGGAAACCGGCTGTTCGAATGAAAACCTTTACATTCACGCGGCCTCAAACGCCCAGCCTCTCGCCGACTCACCTGCAGTTGATAACCAACCTCTTTGCCGCACACACGCGCCTCGCCGCCATTTTAGCGCGAAGTGTTCCATATTCGAATTTTAAATCGAATTCCGGAATCGTGATTGTCTATGATTAACTTTTTTTATTTGAAAGTGGACTTGGGATTTTAGATGATGAAGTTTTTGGATGTTTGTGATTTACGTTTGAACGTTTAGTGTTTATTTTCTACTGTTTTCGGAATTCCCTTTCAAAAGGGAGTGGATGAGAAACTGGATAGGGCCCGGAAGGACGGGTTGACTCTCCCAGCGCGCTTCCGTGAAAGGTAAGTGTGTTATGTTTATGTTTATCAAAACTGGGTGATTCTGATCGGTGAATGTATTTGACTTTAATTGTTACTTTGTTTTTACACGACTAGGTACGCCAAAGCTACTAGGAAGTGTAATTAATTAATGATGTTAGCAGACATACGAGTACATTACACGTGAAAGTGTTACATAGATATTTTATGTATTAAGTATCATGCGTGTAAATATGATATAGGTCACAGTACCGGAAAGGAAACCCCTTTACTCAATTAAGTACAAGTACTTACCTACTTACCAACCTACATAAAACAGGAAGTTGATGGAATAAGTAACTTAGTTATGATCACTGTTCGGAACGACCCTGTTTACTAGTAAGTAAGTAGTGACTTCGGGTGTTTTGATTGCATCAGTTAATTAAACCAGGGTAGTATTTGGATTTATTGTTTAGTAGATTTTTTGGTATTCATAAAGAGTTTTCGAAAACGTCACTAGGGTTCGAACTTGTGATTTATGATTAAGTTTATTTAATTTATCCAGACACAATCCGGTTATCCATCAAAATGGCAGTCATTGGACGGTATAGGCTGGTAGTTACTTACAATATTTACCTACATATAATGCGTGCCAGAAGTCTACATTTAATTGAGTTTAATTACTAAGTACCTAACTAATTGTAACATTGTTGCTTACCTATGCATTTTGTGGGCTATTAGACCTCCGGACAATGTGTCCTCTAATAAATTGTTAATCGTCGGGTAGCAAGCAAGCGTATGATAAGCGGTCACCATAGCCTGTGGACGCTTGCAGCTTTTTGAAATCAGTGCACTCTGGTTTTGAAGTTACTTCGGAAGTTATAATAAATTAATATTGAGGGACAATCTTACACAAATCGCTCTGATTCCAAACCAAGGAAAGCTTGTACTATGGGAACTAGGCGATATATTTATATTTAATAGATAAATAAAATACTTAAATACATAGAAAACATACAACACTCAGGAACAAATGTAAATGCTCATCACAAAAATGAATGCCATGACTAGGATTCGAACCCGGGGCCTCCGGTTTCGTAGGCAGGGTCAAATTAATACTAACTAATAAGCCAAAGTGGTCGTCGAGTTTGCTTTAGTGTTTTTAATATTCATAGGATTTTATTTACCTACATATCGATTTCCCTGTGTGGTGTCGGTTAAGAATAAAACTTCCCGTGACTGTCATAAAGTTGAACATTAGTATGGGAATAAGGCTCACTCCAAAGTGTGTTTGTTGTGTGTAACCTCTCTGCAGTACGTATCACATTTTATTATGTATCTCTTCTGTTAACGCGATTGCAGCTGCAGTCTAGCGGCATAAGAAATGAATATATTAATATTTTTCTCCATATTTTAATTTACATACAATTACTAGATGTGCCACTGAAACTTTTTGTGTACCTTGCCCACCATTCAGGGGTCACAGGTGTGATTTTATACATGCATAGGAGGCGATGCAGCAGTTTTAAATGGACCAAATTTGTGCTCTGCCGTTATTAATACGCAACAAAATGAGAAAAACGGTATTGTCAATTAACAATCTGACTATCAAGAAAATCAAGATGGCACCATAATAGATAATTAATGGCAGGCTCCAATTCTTGGACCGCAAACTAGTTTCAATATTTTGTTTATAACCGAAGTCTCGTCTTTGTAACGTGTCTGCGGTCTGCCAAATCAATATAATACGTAAATTAGTTTTTTTTTTCTATAAACGATAGAATTTTTCCGTTATGATTTAAATCCTGGTTGTTGAAAATCTTTCAAAAACAGATTTGTGTTAAGTACGTAGGTTCATGATTGCGCCGGTTAGCGACCACTTAATTTGGTGGACCTGTTTGAGAGTTTGCCGTACGAAACAAAGGATATTTTCTCGTTCTTTTAGTAGATTTCTATTACATCTAACCTTATACAGGGTGTGGCCTGTAATAGGAGCAAAAATTAAACGGTACACTATTGAGCTCTCCAGCAATTACTTATATCCAAATGATTTCAATTGAAAATAAAAATTGGATTTTTTAATGCAAATATAGCTTACCTACGTTTTTTACTCTACTGAAGTGATATTAAGGCTTAGGTTTAAAGATCATTTATTCTCATTAAGAATTTACAACACTTATTATGACTATTATGAGAACTTTAATTAAACACATAAGTACATGTTTGTAATGAGCGAGAACATAAAAAAGAGGGTAAATCTATATTTGCGACGCATCGTGTTGCTACATTAAGTACTTTAATTACATTAGGTAATAACTATTGATTTGAATTACTCATTTTTTTTATCCCAAAAATATTCTTTAACAAAAATGCAAGAATAGTACATTACTACAGAAGCCGGGACGAAAGGGGTCGCCGGCCGAAGACATATAGACATAGGATAGGTCTAAGGCGGGCAACTCCATATTTCCCGCCGAGGTATGTATAGTGCTTTTCTCAAACATGCCATGAAATAAACAACAAAAAAAATCAGTTTTATTTTTAAAACGCATAGTGGCAGAATGTCATGATGCCTGTGCTACAAATTTATGTGGAATGGAAATTAAAAAAGAGGACTTTGCCGGCCTAGGCCTGTAAGATTTGTATGAAATTCCATTAACGACCTCTAGTCCTAGCCGCACCTGAAACGCCATACTTCGCAGCCTATTATAAGGAACATAACATCAATATTTCATTGCATGTTTGAGAAAAGATTATAACTTGATGCTACCTCAAAATCAGCATTGACTGCCGCGCTATAATCTCGTGGTGCCAAGATCCATTACTTGGAGGTTATAACTTTAGATCAAAATATCTCCCAATTAAAATAAGTTTTTTTTGGATACAAGAGGTTACTTACTGCATATGCTCTAAATTCTAACATGCAGGTTATATCCAACCGGTGCCTAGCCCTTCAAATAAAACTAAAATAGGGAAAATTAGCATGAGCATACACATCTCAAAAAGTTTGTCCACAATTAGCGGAACATGTCATCTGTGAGTTAAGCTAACAATTACTTTCCTATTTTGTCACGTTTGCCATGTTTTCGACGGTTATACTATACATAACTTGTGTTTTACTAGTTTTTAGGGTTCCGTACCCAAAGGGTAAAAACGGGACCCTATTACTAAGACTTCGCTGTCTGTCCGTCCGTCTGTCTGTCACCACGCTGTATCTCAAGAACCGCGATAGTTAGACGTTGAAATTTTCACAGATTATGTATTTCTGTTGACGTTATAACAACAAATATTAAAAACCGGCCAAGTGCGAGTCGGCCTCTGCCGTTTTTATAGATAATGGTACGGAACCCTTCGTGCGCGATTCCGACTCGCACTTGGCCAGTTTTTTATTTGTTCTCTATGACTGTGGCAAATAGGCATACGGTCTACCTGATGGAAAGCAAACGGCATAGCTCTATGGACGCTTGATTTGAGGATTTTTTGACAGTTCTCTGGACAAATGCGCTCCCAATACAGAACATACTAGGCGCTTTAAAAAAAATCAAGTATGTATTCGCTTAACGGAACCATAAAATACATCTGAAAATAAAGTTACTGGAGTAATCTAGAATTGCAAGTGTCCATAGGGTACGGTGTCATATCAGACAGGTTGTATGCTTATTAGTCACTAAATAGTGATATAAAAAAGGATTCGTTGTACGCGTTAACTAAGTTTACGATTAACGATAAAAGATAAATGCTTCAATAGACGAACGAGTATATTGATAAATTCAGTTTTCGTCGACTTGAATTTTATTTTCAAATATTGTCAGTACTTGGTCGACACTACATATTACGCATCTTAAAAGAAACATTTTGAAGTAAGAAGCGACACACAGATGTGGATATGTATTACACTTTTGGTTTAAAATATCACCACCTAACTCATATTAATGCAAGTTTCACAAAAAAAATCACCTAAATTACTCGTAATACTCGTATCTAAGGATATATGTAGTTATGGGTGGTCATTTTAATGAAACATTTGAGCAAAAACTTTGTGGTACATTTAAGCACGTTAATATATATTGAATGAATGGGTTATAACAAAATTACCTATCAAAATTTTGAGTAAATAGGGTCATTGCGCCGGCGCCGAATAGCAACTATCTAATTTAGTGCCCTCAACAACACAACTAATAACCAATCTCCATTCTTATTACAACGGCATAAAGTCAGTCTTTCAGTTTACACATCGAAGTGCCCGCGGGTACGTCGATGTGTTGGTGAACTGAAAGAATATGTTCTCGTTATTTAATAGAGTCCTACCAAAAAACCATATGTCTCACTATTTTTTAGGAACTCTACAAATATAATTAATTATCTTTAATTGAAGAAACTTTATCATTAAGGTGGTCGATAATTGAAGCTGGTCGCTCAACAGCCGCAATCACCCTACATAATTGACGTGTTTTTTAGAACTTTTTTTAACAAAATGATCTGGTAAGGACCCGGGTATGTTCTAAAACCACGACCAAGACCACCGGGGGACGGGCAGCAACATCCCTGGAGTCCGGTGGAGATACTGCGATCGCCAACCAAGCGTGGCGATTATGGCATTTACCCCCCATGAAATTGGGGGAGGCCTATGTCCAGCAGTGGATGTCCTTCGGCTGATATGGTGGTGGTGGATCTAGCAAGGGGCATGGCGCATGGGCGAAACATTAGTTACAATACTTGTAACATAGATACTTTCAGTTTATTTGTTTTTAAATTTTAAACATTGACTGTATTGTAATTGCGAACGTAAACGTATAAACGTTTTTCTTAATATCCACGTATGAAGATAGTATTTCCGTCTTATTGCCTATATTTTCCATTCATCACCGCTTGAAACGTCAAAGTAAGATTGACGTCCGAATACCTATTTATTAATATCAGTGGCATTGTAATGCAAGTAGCTCCGATTGCTATAATTATATTTAACTATACCTAATTATAGCAACAAATCGCACGCATGCGTTGCCAATTAGGACAAGAGGCAGCTGTTCGTATGTATAGAGTTATTACCGTATTAGAATTGTTACAGTTACTTATTGCCTTGTCTGTAGGACCAAAACTTGGAGCAAACGTCTGTCAAACGACGAAAACGTAAGCAAATAACGACTACATAAACTACACATAAGGTAGTATTTTGTTTGTTTTTGGCAGAATTTACTCTTACAGTTTCATTCCTTAGACGAGTTGGAATCAGGAGTTTCCTAGACTTTATGCCGTTGTAATAAGGTTGGAGATTGGTTGTTAGTTGTGTTGTCGACGGCAGACTGTGAAGATAAATGTGTTTGTACAGTTGAGTAGTAAAGCTGACCGTTTATTGCTGCTGAAAATCTTACGTGTTCTTGTAACCTTGTAAATGGATTACGGAATTAATTGATTTGCAATAATTGTGGTTATCTTGTGCACTTCTAACTAACGGTACGCCTACCTAACATATAGAGAGCACAACTTCTAACGCTAAGTCAAGTAGTTCAACCAAGTTTAGCTATATTTACCTAGTTGGATACTAAACAATGACTTGCGTAGAAATATATAAAAAAATCTGCAATTTCAAATAGCTTTCTTTTGCTTTTCGGAAAAGAAATCGTCTTGAGGAAACCTGCAGTCCCACATTTCCTAAGAAATCCAAAAGTGGCTGTTTGAAAAGGACAAATCCCTCTTATCCGTAAAAGGAGGCTTTTGCAGCAGTAAGACGTGTAAGTATAGACTAATGATGATTATAATTTCCATTCGATAAAGGTTTGTATATAAATAGCTCTTTAGTTGCATGGCACATACCAACGGCTTTAATGCCTCTGCAGTGGGTGAGAAAGGTTTATAGATTTATTACTCGATATTTGTCTGAAAGAAACTAAAAAGCCCCAAAGCAATTTGATTACGTATCCTAAACGAAATATTAGAAAAAACGCGGATGGCCGCGTGAAAGTGTTGACCCCGCAAAACCGGCTTGCACTAGACGAGGCACCGATCACAGAAACGGTGAGACACCGTGTCGTTCTAGGAACACTAGAACAACACGGTGTCACGACACAGCTCAAAAAATATAAAAATAAATACGAAAACACACGGGGAACGCAGCGGCATTGTTCATGGTCCTCTTCCCCTGAAATTACCATTCTCCTGAAAACCTATTTTTTGCTGTAGAGAAATGTTGTAGTAGATGATATATTAATCAGGCATAGAAAATACTGGTTCCTAGGTCGTAGTTATTATTTTTGACTAAAATGAACTTTTGTTTTGGACAATGTTATTTGGTAAGTAAACAGTTTTTGATAGAAAGCAATGAAGTAAAAATGCTTTTCCGAATGGATTACTATATATTATACTAGCTGACTACTTCGTCCGCGTCTTCGCTCCTAAATACCTAGCCTAAAGCCTTCCTGGATAAATGGACTATCCAACACAAAAATAATTTTTCAATTAGAACCAGTAGTTCCTGAGATTAGCGCGTTCAAACAAACAAACAAACTCTTCAGCTTTATAATATTAAGTATAGATATAGGAAAAACGAGTTTTCAGTGAAAAAAATCCTGTTGTTATCATATAAATTATTTCGCAGCCTTTATACAAAGACAAGTTCTAAATATTATACTTAAATGCGAAATTCTGTTTTGAATTGCGCAACTGAAACGAAAGGTTATATCGAGTCGTACGGTCGTCACTTTTGAATTCAAATTTCAAATTTAGCATTTTTTTAATCTAATTCATGGGCACATTGTTGTTGAGAGGTAAACTGCCCTTCCTCTTAACAAACACAAGTTTTAATATAAAACAGACATTGATACATGCCCGAACACGAGAATCTTTACCTCGCCGCGGCCTCCGGCGTATGTTAATATGATAGATACATTCGACAAACCTCGCATTTCCAGTTATTTGACGTTATAATTTATATGAAAGATTGGATTCGAACGATTTCGAATTAGGCGGTTAGTGACGTCACTATCTATGTTTTTATGATAGTTACTGAGTGGTAATATAATTATATTTAAACAAACATACGTTCATATCTAGTTAGTTTTTATTTAATCGTATGGCATTTATTTACGAACCGTGAGATCTTCGAGAAGACAAGTACGGTTGCCAGTTATTGTTGCACTTTTAGCACCACCCAGGGGTCACGTGTAGGGTAACGGTCGGTACTCCCTACGGACTTGGTGCAACTTCGACCCCCCTTTGTCAAGTGAGTGGGAAACTTGACTGTTAGAAGTTCTCAAGCCGCCCGAAGGCCCCTATCTTGGCTTAACGACTGCTGTCGTAGACAGCAGCCGGGATCAACGGCTTAACGTGCCTTCCAAAGCACGAGAGCGCTCAGTTAGTAACCACTCAAAGCGGTCACCCATCCAAGAACTGACCTGCGCCCACATTGCTTAACCTCGCATACCGCACGCGGTAGGCGGGTGCCGCTGGGCCACGAGCGCTCTAGTTAGTTATACAAATGCAGAATACGCGTGCCAGAGATTTCTCCCGATTTTTCTGCAAATTTTAGGTTATTACCCATTATTATATACCCATATTACCCATTAGAAATAGAAATAGAAATAAACTTTATTGTTTAGCTGTGTACATTATGATGGTGATGACAAATTATATAGACTCAACAGCTTGCCCATTTCGGACGTACAATCGTGATGAGTTAACTTATACTAAATTACATGGCGGTCATTGGCCAAAACACTCCTTAATATTATAAAACACTTTGCAGATTAGCCAGTTTTTGAGAGTTTTTTTGAATTTGCTATCCTCTATTTTCTTTATTTCCATTGGGAGTTTATTAAAAATATGCATTCCCGCGAAGAAGGCACTTTTGTAAATAAGCTTATTGTAGACTCTCGGAATATTATAATTATATCTGTACTGACTGCGCAGGTTGTGTCTGTGCTATGATTTTTTAGTAAAAAACTCGTCATTTTGCCTCAAAAATAAACAAATCTCTAAGATGTAAATGCCCGTTAGTGTTAGCAGCCGCTTTTCTTTAAATACACTACGAAGCGAAAGTCTGTTGTGTATACGGTAGATAGTGCGCACACATCTCTTTTGCAATCTAAATGTGGATAACACATCCACAGAATATCCCCAGAAAATTATGCCGTAGGTAAGTAATGAATACACATTTCCATAATACGCATTTTTTGTCATTTCTTCTGAGCCATCGCATATAGTATAGATAAAGCATAACACGCACTAGAAATTTTGCTGTTCAATTCTGCAATATGTGATTTCCAGTTAAGGTGACAATCTACTGTTCCTCCCAGGAAATTCGCACTATTTATTTGCTCAATTTTTTCCCCTGATTCTGATATATTTAAATTTATTGGTAAAGTTTTATAATTTGAGAACTGAACTAGTTTTTTTTTTAAATTTACTTTTAGATTTAGTTTCGTCAGCCAATGCACAACTTGACTCAACGTGTGATTAATATGACATTCGTTTGCATTTTCACCTGAAAACAATAACGTGGCATCATCTGCGAATAATACGCACATGTCAGACACTGGGTTTTTCATTGATATATATTAACCTCATATCATTATCGCACATAACCTCATTATGTCGTTTAACTGCACGCTAAAACATTTGTGCCAGTTTTCGACCACTTGGATGAGTTGGTGAACAGTGTGGTCGGAAACTGGCACTGGTCACGTATCCGGCGTAACGACCCTACGTTCCACTGCTAAGTACAAATCTTCCTCTCATGGAGGTAAAATGGGTTGTAATTCGCAAACTAACCATGAATTAAATACTTACATAAATAGGAAACTGCATAGCATTTCCAAGTTTATCTCTATTTAACTGCCTATTTATGGTTCTGTTTACCGCTTATCAGAACCATAAACTCCACAGCTAATGAAAAAGTTCTAATTCCAAACAGGATCCGCGTTTAGTTTTATAAAGCGCATGCACTCTAGGTGCAATTACAAGTATTGCTTCATTGCTGCTTTAAATATCAGAACTATAATTGCGCGTGATCGTATTATTACTGTCAGAACGAGAAACGCACATTGATTATTTAAAAAAAAAAGCGTATGATACCCCTTGGCTAGGATGCTTATAAAAGTGTGAGGTTATTTTTTGCGCGGCCATTATGTCCACCTTTTTTATTTTATTAGCGCCATCTTGATTCTCGCCTTGACATTTAGCGTAAGCACCGAGGATCCTCTTTTAATTTGCTCGCCAACATTGTTTCTGTTTATTTATTTTAATCATGGCTATATTTTGCAATTACACGCTGAGATAAATCTGTGAGGTGGCCATTAATAAAGGAAGCATCCTGACGGTCTTGTTAACATAATTGAATAATTATTGTGCTGAGAGACGTCTTTATAAATATATTTTTTAAAGTAAAGGCGACATTTGTTAACATAATTAACTTTTTAAGCATGTACGTAGAATAGAGTTATACTTTATTTTTAGGTATTTTTTATTTAATAATTTCAATTTATTTTTTATTCTACGATATTTTTTGCATTATGTACCTGGGTACAAATTCTTTCAATAAGTACTTTTTCTATCTCTATTATATTATGAGATTAATCTAAAACAAAGGGATATTTTACTGTGCCTATCTCTATCTACCACAAACAATTCCACTAAAGTGTGAGCAATAAAATAGATTATCTGCACGAACACTTTCTGCAATAGTTCACTGCATCATCTAGACATGCATGAAGTTCAAGGTGCATGTTGCACGAGGAATAAAGCAATAAAACGTGAATCAACCGCAGAAACAGCGGTGATATGTGTCGGCCACACGAAACTTGGGAGTTATTCTGAACTGAATCACTGAATGATAAAACAAATAAAGTTAGACAGCGCAATTTTTAACACGTACCTTAAATAAAACGATTTACTTAAAACGTTTTAATCGCATATAAAAAAATAAGAACATTTCGTAGGAAAATAAGTTAATATTAAAAAAATCCTGGCAATCGATAGGGATATACAGGGCGTAACATTGAAATCGGTCAGTATGGGAAAGTCTGAAACTATAAGACTCACTCTATTTATGTTGACGCACTCTATTTATGTTGACGCACTCTATTTATGTTGACATAATAAATTATTATGTTGTCTTAATAAAATTTTACGCCTAGATACAAAATGTGACAGGCCAATAGCTATAACTTCCCTTTTCTCGAAGATAATGGAGTCCATTATCAACTGCCAGCTCCTTCGGTACCTGGATGACCACCAGTTACTTAGTGACCGACAATACGGTTTCCGTAGGGGCCGCTCGGCTGGTGATCTACTGGTTTACCTGACACATCGTTGGGCACAGGCGATCGAGACAAAGGGTGAAGCATTGGCTGTTAGTTTGGATGTAGCAAAGGCCTTTGATCGCGTTTGGCACAAAGCACTTCTCTCGAAGCTTCCATCCTATGGGCTTCCCGAGAAATTATGTGAATGGGTCAGCAGCTTTCTAGCAGACAGAAGCATAAAGGTCGTAGTTGACGGTGTATGCTCTGACACCATGTCTGTGAATGCTGGTGTCCCTCAAGGCTGTGTGCTATCACCCACGCTATTCCTTCTGCATATCAATGACATGCTGCAAATCAGCGGCATTCACTGTTATGCGGATGATAGTACGTGTGATGCCTCTTACAGCGGTCGCGCCAATATTTCTCGGGAAAACGTCATTGAGAGCCGAAACAAACTTGTGTCACAGATTGAGACTTCCCTGGATGAAGTCTCAGAATGGGGTCGACTTAATCTAGTCCGCTTTAACCCTACAAAGACGCAGGTTTGCGCGTTTACTGCGAAAAAGCTTGCGTTTGTCGCATCACCTGGTTTTGAGAGCACTCCCCTAACTGCCACAGCCAATATCGAGATCCTTGGCGTCGACATCTCGAGTGAAGTCCAGTTCCACGGTTATTTAGAGGGTAAGGCCAAATTAGCCTCGAAAAAGCTCGGTGTGCTAAACAGATCGACAGTATTTCACGCCGGCCCATCGCCTACAGCTTTATAAGGCACAGGTCCGCCCACATATGGAATACTGTTCTCATCTTTGGGCAGGGGCACCACAGTACCAGCTTCTCCCTCTGGACCGCATCCAACGGAGAGCGGCTCGAATTGTCGGCTGCCAGCGGGTTTCGGAACGGCTTGACTCCTTGGCGCTGCGTAGAAATGTAGCCTCGCTCTGCATTTTCTACCGCATGTATTACGGGGAGTGCTCCGAGGAATTGTTAGGATTAATCCCTGCCGCTTCCTTCCGCCATCGCCCAACGCGACAAAATTTCCATCTTCACCACTTAGATGGTTGGCAGTCCTCAACTGTGCGTTTCTCCAGAAATTTCTTGCCTCGCACAGCTAAACTGTGGAATGAACTGTCGCCTGCGGTATTTCCGGACCGATTCGACCTTCAAACCTTCAAGAAAAGAGCGTAGTCCCATCTTAAAGGCCGGCAACGCACTTACAACCCCTCTGGTGTTGCGAGTGTCCAAGGGCGGTGCTAATCGCTTACCATCAGGCGATTCGTCTGCTCGTTTGCCACCTATGTCATAAAAAAAATGTACAATGACCGAAACCACGAAACCAAGTAAGTAAGCTGTTTGCTTCCATGCATCTCTATATTCATATTTTTTACGATGTAAGTACTCGTAGGTACTTATTAAAAACCGCAACTCGTGAATGAATAACTAATAATTTATTAATAATTAATATATTACTACTCGTATGTCAGTGTCAAATAACTAATATTTAATAGCACGTTATTATAATATGTAATTGAATGGAAACGCGGTTTATTAGAGTAAAACCAATTGTAATCTGTACGCCCCTCCAGTTCCCCTTTCGCCCCTTCCTAATATTTGTTAAATATAAGTACACATAAACTCACTCTCTGATCGAATGTGTAATTATCTACAAGGAGGGGTTTTCATTTTAAAATTGAGCTTAGTCTACTCTTTGATGGGGATCTGTTGGTTGGTAGGTAGACCTTTAAGACTCGTTTGAGCAATATTGATCTCGACTAAGATTCGGAATAGTAAATGCAGAGCAATTTCTTATTACACATGTGTGGTGGTGCATAAAAATGACGCTACTTCTTTAAAACCAAGGATATATAGGTACTAAATACCTAAACTTTCGATTTATATCGGGCAAAACTACCTTGGGATTATTTTATTTTATTAAAGGTTTACCAACAGTTAGTACATTCATACTTATAAATAGTTTTTAACAATGCATCTTATGTTTAATGTATAACTACTTACAGGTAAACACAGCTTGGAAATAATATAAACAAGGACTTACGCAGTTAAAAAAAACAACGAACATTAGTTATACTAAATACACAAGTTTCTGATCTTGGTTATTGAGTCAAAGTTTGTGTCGATATAATCACTATATTTATTGAGTAATTTGCTCAATCGTGGTAAAGGGGAGGAAGAGCCTAACACGGTTCGACGCAGGGGACAAGACAGTGGCTTGGCAGCAAAACGTGGTATTCTATACGAGGCACTGAAAATCGAAGCTTACTAAGGAGCTGTGGGCAGTCAATTTTGTTTCTAACTAGTTTAAATAAAAATAGTAGGTCCAGAAGATCTCTACGACTCTCTAGTGATATTATCTATCAGGACACTTCATGGCGAAGTTCTTATCTTTCAGTTACTTTGTTACAGACAAGGACTTAATTTGTGACCCCTCTTAAGTCCTGGCAAACTGTATATAAATTCAAAGAAAACTTTGGTGAAATAGGTCCCAAATTAAAGAGCGTACGTCGTTTGTTGTGTGTAACTATGTGACATTTTTATGTGTACCTACCTACCTATTCGCACTCTTGAGGACAACATATTGATTTACATTTTTATAACCTACAACAACGTAGGTAGAGGACATCTTAGTACACTGATACGTCATCGTCAACATTTGTCGAGTTTCGTAAGAGTTTGTAAACGGTAGCACACAGTTTTAAGCATGTTTTGCGATTACCTAATTCGATGCGGATCACTCAAGGCTGTTCTTTAAGATATAGGCATGTGAATATCTTAAAGTCATTATGTTAGCGGCCATCTAATCGACCACTTGCATGAGAAATTATATCTTCTCAATTTTTATGAATAGTCAAGGAATTCCCCAATTCAATAGCTACTAATCAGATAATATTCATATGGATGAATTAAGTCAATAAAACTGACAAAGTCGTAAACTAAAATAAAAATAGTTTTTTAAAAATACCTTGTCCTTAGTGGTCGCAAACTGACGCCGGTCGCGTAACCGGTGTAACAATGAGGCTGATGTAAACAAAAAGCTTTTATTTTAAGTTTGAGATTACTGTAATTGCTTTGAAGTTAAGAAATCCTGGGGAGTACTGTAGGTCTTTATATTAAAAAATAAATGAAAGGGTGAAACATGGAAATAAACATTTGAAATTTAAAAGGAATACTATTTTTAATTATAAGTTTTCTTGCGAATATATAATTAAGTTAGAGGTTTTATATGTTTAGATAGTCCGTTACTTCTATACGTTTTATTATAAAATTTTAATGATAAATACAAAAAAAAAAACTATTTTCGAAAGTGGGCCAAAAACATTACATGCCGTTTATTTATTTTGAATGGAGGAAAGGCTTAAAACAAGATGGTATTGAGAACGTAATTTCACTTTCTTCTTATTATTGCAGCTTATTATAAATTGGAGCACTCTCGATTGTGTACTGGAAATAATCACATTATTATTTTATTTTATTGTGTTGGCAGGCAGCAGAATGGATTTTTGGATGGGCAGACAAAAAAATCTCGCACTATCCTTCTTACATATAAGTATAGAAAATAATCTATTTGAAAGAAATAAATAATGTTTCTATACTTATTAATAGAAATTATATTGGTATTTATATATGCCTTGATATTAATAATTAACATTTATGCTCCATAAAAAATATTATAAACCCATAGACAACGCTTCATCTGCATAAATTTAATTTTGCGATATGTTCTTATATTTTAAGTGTTCTACAAACCTACCAATTTGTTACTAACAACCTAGAGACGCAGCTATAAGACGGAAAGGGACAGTAATCATTCAATTCATTCTGATTCAAGGCTGTCTTGATAAGTTTACAGTTGTGTAGAATGTTTTTATAAGTCAAGTTCTGTTACTATATCTATGGCATATCTACGGTCAGCAGCCCCCCGGCACCGCACTGCACGGTAAATATGAAGGTCGCATACGACAACATACGGCCATACGCGACCGTGAAATTTGGAGCAAAAATCTAGATTTTAAACCATTAAAGTGAATTACCGTTAGTGTGGTTTGTTGTCAGAATAATGGCTTTCTATTGTTAGCGTTAGATGATTGACATGTTGGTGTTAATTTAGCTCCAATGTTTTTTGTGCCGTACGTATCGTACCTATTATCATTTTGTATTTAAGATGTAGAAACGGAGTATTATGTGGCAAGGAATCTAAAAGGGGGAAGATATATTATTAATGTCAATTTGAGCGAACTTTTATAGATTTTTTTCAAACATTAGTCCGTACTATTTAGGCGTCAATTATCATTAGATCTCTGATCTAGCATGATCGTGTTTATGTCAGACATAAACCATTCGTCCCTTCCTCGTACTATAGTAAACACTGTGTAGGTACCTAAGTGCAAAAGGAACAAATCCTTTCAGTCCGACTTACCGATACTTAAACGATCGATGGAAGTCAATACGAATATCGAAATAAATTATTAATTTTGTATATATCACATTGATAAATGAATGTATCAATAGTGATGTACTAGTAATGCAATATAAGTAACCTCTGACTCATGTCGAAATGTATTGGCAATTAAAGACCAATTAAACGGCATAACATACCTGCCTAAGTTAGATATGTGGGAGAACTGCAATTAATAGTGAGGATATTGAAAACCTTTAAATTATTTAGTGTACCTTCATGTGTTACATCATTTTAATGGCAATAAACACGTTACTTAAGTAAAATAACAAATAGTTAAGTCGCTAATTTATTGTGTCGGTGGTCGCAAACTTCACACTCACGCGAGTTCATGAACTGACAGCATATATTCTCCATTTTTTATCCATTTCCATTCAATAACTACTAAATAAAATTCATTCGATGTTTTTAGGATATATAGAAATTTAATACCTATATTACATAGCTACTTAATTGAAAAAAAATCTTGGTGTTCAGGTAGTTGCCGGTCTCGTAACGTAACGGGTTTAACGACCCGAACCCTTCATTAACTTCACCTAGGATCAATATGGCAGTTTCATTTTGAATTCCAATTTAGTATCAATGTGTTTCGGGCTCTTGCGTAACGGCCGATAGGAAAATTACAATATTTTCATCACGAAAATGAATGTTCCCTCAAGATAACTTTTTAACCGACTTCAAGATTTCAAAAGAGGAGGTTATCAATTCGGTTGTATGTTTTTTTGTTTTTTTTTTTTAATGTTTGTTACTCCATAACTCCGTCATTTCTTAACCGATTTGAAAAATTCTTTTTTTGATTGTATGTATATATATCCAAGTTGGTCCCGTTTTTGTCAAAAGGCAGTTCTGATGATGGGATCCATGAGGAATTGAAGGAACTCCTCAAATCTTTAAGGCAAACATATAGTGATTTTTGTGTTTTTATCAACAAGTCAAGCATTTACATCCAAAAATGTGACATTGGATGAAGTGGAACTGCTGATGATGATCAGAACAGAACTCTTCAACGACGAAAAGTTCACGTTTGGCGATTTGTCCTCCTAGCTGTGTTTGTTAAGCAAGTTTTATTTTCACGATTAATTTTTGTCATGCTCGAGTTCTGATGATGGGATCCATGAGGAATTGAGGGAACTCCTCAAATCTTAAAGGCAAACATATAGTGATTTTTGTGTTTTTATCAACAAATTGAGCATTATCATACAAAAATGTGACATTTGATGAAGTGGAACTGCTGATGATGATCAGAACAGAACTCTTCAACGACGAAAAGTTCACGTTTGGCGATTTGTCATTCTAGCTGTGTTTGTTAAGCAAGTTCTATTTTCACGATTGATTTTTGTCATGCTCGAGTTCTGATGATGGGATCCATTAGGAATCGAGGAAACTCCTCAAATGTGAAAGGCACACAAATAGTGATTTTAGTATTTTCATGAACTAATCAAGCATTTTCATTCATAAAAGTGACATTTGAAGAAGTGAAACTGCTGAGGATGATCAGAACGGAACTCTTCAACGACGCGTAGTTCACGTTTGGCGATTAGTTCTCTTCGTTTTGTTTGTCAAGCAAGCAAGGTTTTTCCATGATTTCATGAGGAATTGAGCGTACTTAGTCTTCTACCATTATAAACATACTTATAGCCATTTTTGTATTTTATTGTATGGAATCTAAGAGTGCACCATCTAAGATTAATAATCTTTCACCGGACTCCGTCATTGAAGTCGGTTTTTTTTTCTTAAAAATTATTATTTTAAAACTTCTGAAAGCTCCCAGAAACTGACAGTATTCCTCTTTCTGAATGTCCTGTTATTTGTACATATATTACTATTAGGTCTGATTGATAACACATTTCCGAGGAAGTTTTTACACATCAATTATAATTTGCCTATTCGTGCGAGACGAGGGCGGAGCGCCCGCTAGTCAACAACCACCGCAATAGCACCTAAGTAGCATTCGCACATGGCAGTATACAATTTAACTGTTACATAAAACAATAGATTTCCGGGCGACTATGTTAAAGCGAGTTTCTTTTGTGTAGACAAACTTAAAGAAATGTTTTGTCACTGTCGTTACATCTTATGGCAAGTCCTACATCCTTTTTACAAAAAATTATAAACAAAAATAATTGTGTGTAATCGTGCGTGTTCGCCTTTGTACTCTGATCTTGTGTGACATGTAGGTACATGTATGTTTTGAACTGTTATTTTGTACAATAAAGTGCTTACATACATACATACATACCTATCCTTGTAAGTCTCAATGTGCATTACAATGTACACTATGTTTCAATCAAACTTGAACCTTTCAAACACAAAATAAAGTAGCATTTCTTTTGTTTCATTCTTTCCTTAATCAAACGAATGACACCCTAATGTCCTATGCAACAAGGTTCAAACTAAGAATAGGGAAACTATGTATGGTGGGTCTTACGAGGATACATACATACAATACAGGATTAATATTATTTAAAAATCATAAAAAAGGATCAAAAACTTGAGATCAAATTTATTAAACACAGTAGTAAACAAGTTGGTCTTATCTCTAAGACACGATCTTTTTCGGACAACTTATGCGCTTAGGAGACGACGACGCAAAAAGATTTTACAAAAAACAATACGAATAGGTAACTAAAACAGAGAAGTCATGCGCATGCACTAAATAGATATGTAAACATACGGATTACGAAAACAACAACATATTTTGAAACAGGACTTTCGAGAACGACCAACAATCGTTCAAATGAAGACACATAACAAGTCGCAAATGTCATAAGAGTTTAAGTAAAGTTGAAGACTCGTAATTGGCAGCCATGTGTTATATCATAGCACCCTTCAATTAGCGGCTTCACAGTGACGTAATCGGCAGAAGACTCAGATTATATCACCCATCGGCTGACATATTTGATTACCCAATTATACCGTCTTACCTACTTGCGCGCGAGTGGAAACCCCGACTGCTAAGTTGGAAAGGATTATAGTGCAGATATAGTGAGATTTTTTCCCTGTCAAAGTCCTTATGACATTGATATAAGATTGAATTTCACTTGGCCTGTAGAAAAGGTTTTTAAACTGTAATAGACGCCAAGTTACGAGACTAGGTATGTAATGTTTGTGAAGTATTTGCTGAAATGTAATGCTTTCGATCTATGTAATAGATAGTAAAAACTAAACAGAAGTATCGACCGTAGGTATGTAATTTATAGGTATGGAAAAACTAGATCACCTGATCTGGATTTCCTACATTCATTCGTCTCTTTTGCTATTGGAGTTAGTATGATAGGATATTTAAGCCGTATCTTTTGGGTATGTTTTTAAAAACAGTATCAATTAGCCAGAGATTAGACGCAGGAATTCAACTGTCATGCATGAGTCGAAAACAATCATTTTTGCTAAGTAACCGACCAAAAATGGTTGAGATATAGACTGGTTTAGTCTGACGATGAATAATAATCTGCGACAATATAGGGTCGTTACGCCCGTTATGGGATCAACGTCAGTTTACAACCACCTAAAGCAGGGGTTCCCAAAGTGGTCCAGGTGGACCCCCAGGGGTCCACGAACGATGTGACAGGGGTCTACGCTGGAGTGGCAAAAAAATAGGGGTTCACAGTTTGTACGTGGGGGTCCACGAAAATTTATCTGGTTTCGATGGTAAATAACGAAACAGATAATGATTTTTGTATTATTTTTATAGCCTGGACGACTGATAAATATATAATAAAAATATTGCGTTCCTCCGTGATAAATATTTCGGTGAATCAAACTACCTATACTATAATACTATATTATTAAAATTACAACTTTCGGCTCCAAAACTTGTCGACTGCAAGTCTGCAACATATCGCGAACGAGCTGTTGGACAAACGAACAAGTCTAGGCTTGCGAAGCACCGTCGCGTCGCTATCGCCGGCGCCGACCAAAACGCTTGTTCGGACGTGCAAAGGGACGAAATACCTATGACTTACGGTAATGTGCTGTGCTTGTATGCACTTATTTGATTCTTCACCAATAAATACGAATGCTAAGAACAAACGTTACTCATTTGTTTCCGGATTTCGACTACAAAAGTAAAGTGAATTGCTGTTCCTGGTTGCCAGAATCGTGTCGGAAAAGTAAGTACATTATTTGTTTATTTGCTATACAACTTATAGGTATCTCTTTTTGTAGTTAATATATTTGTCTTCTTTGTGTATGATAGACATGTATGAAATATGAAATAATGAACATTACGATTATTACCTACCTACTTCCATAAAACAACAGACAGCCGAAAAAAGTTTATTAGTATTCTTTTTTTAAGACGAGAAGAAGTTAAGTAAGAATGTTAAGATCACAAAAACTTTTTTATACTTACAGGTAGCTAATTTGAAACATGGCGGAGCCAAAGAAGAAAATTAAGTGTCGACAGTACAGTGTGGAATATTTAAAATTTGGCTTTCTTCCATCAAACGCGGACAAGCGATTGCCCATGTGCCTTTTATGCAATAAAGTTTTGAGCAATGACTCTATGAAACCATCGAAGCTCGAAGATCATCTAAAAAGGTGCCACCCTGATAAAACAGGTAAAGATTTGAAATATTTTCAATCATTGAAAGAAAAATATGAAAAGAGACCCACCCTGCAAGGTATGTTCGCTTCAACATCTGAAAGTAACGATGATGGCTTGCGGGCATCTTACAACATCTCATTACTCATAGCGAAATCTGGAAAACCCCACACCATTGGTGAACAGTTAATTTTACCCGCTGTTGAAGAAGTTTTAAAAACTGTTCTGCACAAACCTCCATTTGACATACTCAAAAAAATTCCTTTGAGTAACAACACTGTACAAAGACGTATTGACGAAATGAGCTCTGATATTGAAAGTTTCTTGTGTAATTATCTGCAAACAACTCATTTTTCTATTCAACTGCACGAGTCAACTTTACCTGATAATGAGGCATTATTATTAGCATTTGTGCGATTTGTTATGGACGAAGAAATTCATGAAGAGCTATTATTCGCCAAAACTTTGAAGACTGACACTAAAGGTGAATCGATATTTAACATCCTGAGCGATTTTTTAAAAGAAAAATCAATTCCGTTCACAAACGTTACATCGGCGGCAACAGATGGAGCTCCTGCAATGGTCGGGAAATATCGTTGGTTCATAAGCCATCTAAAAAAAATGATACCAGATTTAACTGCAATTCACTGTGTCATCCACCGACAACACTTAGTAGCAAAAAATTTGAGTGCTAGACTGCACCAATCGCTCCAATTTGTGATTAACGCGGTTAATAAAATAAAAAGCAATGCTTTGAATACGCGTTTATTTGCCCAATTGTGCGATGAAAATGATGAAGACTTCCGACGATTGCTCTTACACACTGAAGTACGCTGGTTGTCGAAAGGTGCATGTTTAACAAGATTTTACTCACTTTTTGAGTCTGTCTTGGAGTTTCTGGATAGTAAAGCTCCAGATTTAAAAGAAAACCTGATCAAGTTCAAAGCAGATATCGCGTATTTGACAGATTTGTTCAAAAAGTTTAATGATATTAACTTACAACTGCAAGGGGACAACCTCAATTTAATTAAAACAAAGAGTGTGATTTCCGCTTTTCTTGGAAAATTGAAGTTAATGAAGCAAAACATTAGTCGACGCGAATTTTCCCAATTCTCAAGCTTGTCACAGGTAGAATGCGAGGATGATGATATTCAGACATATGTTCAACATTTGATTGCCCTGCATGATGATTTCAAAACCAGATTTGAAGACATTCTCACGATGGAAATACCACCATGGATTATAAATCCATTTGATGAAATGGAAGTGGAGAACGTGATATTGCAAGAGGAGCTACTTGAGCTTAGCACTAATGAGGAGCTGAAGGTGAAATATAAAAAAGGGTATCAAACTTTTTGGCTGCAAGCAGAAATACCCGAAAAATATCCTGGACTGTGGAAAATTGCGAGAAAGCTTTTGATATCATTTCCCTCGTCATATCTTGTGGAAAAAAAGTTTCAGCACCGTTACAAACCTTTTAACGAAAAATAGGAACAGACTGAATATCACAGAACGAGGAGATTTGCGATTATTCCTGACAAAACTGAACCCAAATATTGACAATTTGTTGTCAATTCATCAAGCTCATCCCTCCCATTAATTTTGAGTGTCATTGTACTTAGAAGTTACGTAACAATGTTTAATTTTAATTATTTTACGACTGTTATTATCATCATAAATATTATAAAGTACTCGAATAAACACAACACAAGCAAAATATACTATATTTAATTTTATTTCACCACTCCGAGATTTAGATTTGATTGATTTTATTTTATTTGATGCTGGAATAGATAGGTTGTGAGTAGATGTCAAAAAAGTAAAGTATTTATTATTGACAGCATATTAACCAATCATTTTTCACTTTTTTTTCTAAACCTGTAAAGAACATTTATGTCACACCTGGCTAAAAGTGGATTTTTTCGCCCGATACATGTGCGGAAATAGCCGCTTTTTCGCCAAATGTTGACATAAAATGATGTATACAACACGGGAGATAATAAAGAAAGCCTTGATCGCACATTTGCGTCCTTCGCTTGCAGCTCGGGCCGTAAATATCTGCGATCTCGGCCTTTCTTTATATTATCTCCCTAGGTGTACATATAATATACTATACTATTTCATAGTTATATCGTCACCAGAGTTAGGTAATAGTCACATTTTTGTAATTTTTTGGGAATATGGTGTAGGCTGTAGAGTAGGGGGTCCACCAGAACCAGCAAATTTTTTAAAGTGGTCTATGAGAAAAAAAAGTTTGGGAACCCCTGACCTAAAGTTTGCAACCACCGAAGCGGCGCTTGCGCCTATTCGCGTGCCCGGTGCGACGCACGCGGTGGGGTCGCAAACGCTCCCTCTGCGAGAGCTGCCGCTGTTTTTAGCAAGATGCCTGCGCGATATCCGGACGCTGACATTTTCTCTCAAGCATTTTGCCAATTTGTTAATGCCATATAATTGTAAGCGTCATTTTATTTTTATTATTCATGTACTGTAATTAGGTAAGTACTTTTAATGTAATTGATTTTTTCCATGTATAAGTATATTCTACTAGCTATTGCCTGCGACTTCGTCCGCGTCTTCGCTCCTATTGGTCGCAGCGTGATTTTATATAGCCTAAAGCCTTCCTCGATAAATAGACTACCCAACATAAAAAATAATTTTTCAATTCGAACCAGTAGTTCCTGACATTAGCGCGTTCAAACAAACAAACTCTTCAGCTTTATAATATTAGTATAGATTTCAGACATATTATTTGAATAGTTTAAGTATAATATTAGTAGCTGTACATATAACCTCTTCCGCGGCCTCTTCTCTTCTTTTTGGTGTTATAAACACTGGCAAACCATCGTATCTTTTTCTAAAACTAACATGGCGGCAGCAGCAACGGGCATTGCGTACAACTGTCATGCATAAACCACTCATTGTACCTAGGTACAAATGTGCGGCTTTTCGTGATAGTTTTCGGTTTCAGGCTACCAAATGCTGGAATGACCTCCCACCCCCTATACGAAATTGCGGGTCTAAAATAAGTTTCCAGCGCAAATTGCGTGAACATCTCTTGGTAACTCAAGCTTCTGGAACCGATATACTGCGGACAAGCTAATCACAAATACTTAAATTATCTATTCATTTAATTCATTATAATTACGTACCCGTTTCTATTTTTATTTTATATATTTTATTTATTCATAACACATAATACTTTACATTAAACATTACAACATAATTATTGCTTGCACTTTTTTCTTTCTTCGATACCGACTTGTTTCTTTGTTCTTATTTTATTTATTTTTTAGCTTTTGTTCAAACCATACTCGCGAAGGCTATGACAGAATAACAGCGTTGTGACTTGCACTCCTTGCAAATTGCAACATCTTGCTGAGTCTTAGTCTGTTCTTTATTGCACACAAAACATTGCTGGATTTACCTTGTGACCACGTGACATCTATGGGCGATGAACCTACAATTATTATATTATACTATATATTCTAAGCGAATGTGATACAGTTGTGTATAGTTGTAGGTAGCATTTATATAAGTCTTGTTTTGTGTGTTTTATGGAATAAATCATTTTTCTTCTTCTTCTTCTTCTTCTTCTTCTATAACCGCTTTGGTGTAGACTTTAAGCTTATTTGTGAAATAAATAAAGGTTTGGTCAATAAAAATTAATAAGCATTTCTACTGACCCTAAAAAGCAGTGTCATATGTGTATTTTATATAGTGTGTAGTGTTTGGAATCAATAAAAAAATTTAGAATATATTTTTTCACTTGACCAAACTGGCACTTGGTGTGCCGTCGCTAACCGACACATTGACCCTACCGTACCTAAGAATAAGTCCCCAGAAATGTTGTAATATCGACAACTTATCAAAGTAGCATCTTGATACAACACGAATAGAAAACTGTTATCAGTTATCATGAACACAATTTAACTTGAGTTTTTCTTATCGCAAAAAAGATAATAAATTTCTCAATGCCTTAACTAGGTACGAATACCATTTATCGGACAAAAAATGTGCTATCAAAAAATATTTGAATTGTTTTCAATTTTTGATAATAAGTATTCACCTAGTTGACTATTTGTATCAGAAATTTCGAATAAGCTTTTTTAAATACCTATTTAAGGAGTGTTTACATTTTGAAGAGCCCTTTGATGTCACCGACGTAGTATAAAAGTAATAAGCAAGTGTGAATTTATCAAGGCTAGAATTCAACAATTATTACTTATATCCCTTGGTGGACTGAAAGGAGATATCTTGTTTTTATGTACCTTACCATGACCTTACCTTACAGTAGGTACCTACAGTTGAGGAATGAAAAGGTTCGTCACTTTTCGACTCTATTTTAATGCTGTCAAGGTCGAAAAGTAACGAACCTTTTTATTCCACGACTATATATATAAATGACTTCTATAAAGAGTCCAACCGTAGTTTAACTTTATTCTGTGGTTGAATACAATTGCGAACCTACCCATTTGTAGTTCAGGAATCCAAGCGTAGGTAGTTATAATATCGAATTCAAATGTTTGCATATTGTACTGATTAGGCATTATCCACAGAACTAGTTGGATAACCAGAATCTAATGAATTCACCTTCGCTGCCCACTGGCGACCTTACTATACAGACAGCTACCGTGTTATTTTTTAACAGTGCTAACATAACTTTGATATAAAATTGTTGACAGATTATAAATACTGTTTGTAAACTTTTGTATAAGTAATTTATAGTTACTATATAGGTAGATAGCGAAACGGTTCCGCGTTATTTTTTTAACTGCAGCTGACACAGAATCAAGGTCAATACACAAACTAAAAATTAATATAATTTAAACTTTTGACTCCAAATTAGAGTTCCTTAAGTATTTATTTGTAATAAGTTAAGTTTCTTAATTAATAAAAAAAGTTTTTTTTTGCCATTTGCCATTGCCAATAAAAGTATAGAAAAAGCTCTTTGACGATTTGTAGAGCCCAAAATGCGTATGATTTAGGAAATATAGGAGAAATATAACAAAAATTTATAAGTAGGTACTGAAAATAAATTATATGTCGTAAGCTAGAATCACATTTTTACAATGAAAACAGTTTTATCATTACGAGTATCATTCTATAATTTGCACTTTTTTCACGTTTCTACCAACATGATAATAACTTGTTTCACAAACGATTATTAGGAATTAATTGCTAATAAAAGTTTCGAAACTAATATGTGACAACTTCGTACACACGTGTGTTTGCAAAAATATAAAATAATCTTGAAGACGTTACGTAATTATATTTTTTCGACACTAATCGACATCACATGATTGAGGATAATAATTGATCGTTAATATTCTAACCGTCCTTATATATAGACGATTCCATCATACCAAAATTTGCATTAAAAACTGGTAGACTTATAAAATAAAATGGCGACGCCACACCTTCGTCTCACCTGCAAAGCGCGCAAAACGTTGTTTGTGCTAAAATAAACAATTTTATTGCTTACACCATTCCTCAGACAAACCACTTGTTTCACACGCGAACGAAAATCGAAATTTACTTTATTGTTTCCTTGATGAAAGTAGGGAGAAAGTGGAGTTTTGGGCTCAAGGTCACATTTTTATGACACCTAAATGTCAAGGTGGAAAAGCCTTTACCTACTTAAATTATGATTTGTTATTACTTTATTAGTAGCTTCATGGCATAATACACTTTTTAAGAAGGGCAGATACTTGATGCGCTTGATCGCCTAGATTTTTAAAAAAGCTAAAGAATATGCCGATAGATTAAAAATACCAATCCTAAAGCGATTTTCCGATTTGTCGGTGCAGAGGCGGTACGATATGAGAAAACTGTCAGCTGTCAAGTGTCAGTGTCAACTGTCAGTCGAGCCAGTATACAGCTTTTTACTGCACCCCTACATTTAAATGAGGGCTTTTTCTGATTGTTGCGGGATGCGCGGAATCGGAGCGATACGAATGCAGTACTGCCCCGCTTCCGCGCGTGTTATTACTACTACAAATGTAATAGCTACTCGCATTATCCCGTCTAGTGAAAAAATCTCTACGACGCCTGCGAAATTAGTAAGCTCACGTCAAAGAAGAAAATACGTCCCTGCCAAGTTAGAAAGTCGTCTAAATCTTACTAGTATGAGTAGTATAATATAATCTACAGCCGCCTGTGGGATTTGTTAGAGATTAATTCCTACCTTTGCTCACTTGGCTGTCACTAACTAAAATGCTGACTGTACTTCAATTTTCTTAACAGTGTAAGGTCGCTAGGCCGGTTACGCGACCAGCGTCAGTTTTCGACCACCTCAATGACGAGGTTGATACAAATCAAGTTATTAAGTTTTTTAAGAGACCCTCATGAAACAGTAATAAATAATTCAGTTCATCAACTCATCCAAGTAGTAGTAAGCATACCGCAAAGTTAGTTTGCTTATGTGCCAGGTAAGATATAGGTAACATAAAAGCAATAAGTACACAAAAACTTAAAGACCGGCGTACACGACGTTCATAAATCGCAAAACATGATGTTTCCAAAAAAGAAGGATTGTGTAAGTTGTAATGCTACCAAGTGTTAATAGATTCTGTCACCAATTAGTCACATGTGAAAAAGTAACCTCGCTAAAAGATGCTCGATGGCCACCGCGGAGTTCGCGCGTCGAGACATGTTATAGAAAAATAACTTGAGATTTATAAATTTTCTATAACCTCAAAGAATTAGTTCCCACGGGGAGGTTGAAAATGTTGTTAAAAGAGTTCAATGGGTTGTATGTTACAACTCACTACAATAGAAAAATAACCAAAGAGTTTTTACAAATCCAAAAGGATGTGGTCCGTGATTACAATTATTTAAGTTTGGTTTCACCAAACTTTCTGTAAAGTCTGTCCACGCTAACTCTGCAACAAATAATTTGGCAACACTGTGAATTAAATCTCATATTTGTTTAGAAATGTGACGTTTGAGGCGGTGTTGCCAGATTATTTTAATGCAGACTTAGCGTGGACGGACTCTAATCGTAAGCGGTGTTCGTAAAAATCTGATTGTATGAATAGTTTGACAAGTTTATTTGGGATGACATCCACCGGCGTCATATTTAATGTTGATCGGTTTTCTAATCGTAAATTGATGCAACCCGCCCTTAGTTAAAAGAGGGCTTTCATTAATCATCACTAATCCGTAGGTGTTGCATATAAACTATGTACTAGTTCAGAACATGTTTTTTTACGAGTAATTATTATTTATTTATTATTTATCGTATGGCAATCATGACCCGTGACATCTTCGAGAAGACAGCACAATTGCCAGTTGCTTGCACTTGTAGCAACACCCAGGGATCACGTGTAGGGTACTTACTCCCTACGGACGTGGTGCAACTTCGACCCCCCTTTGTGTGCGCAACTTGTACGAGTAATATTAAAACAGCAAAGATGTGACATATATTTTCATTTTATTAATTACTTTGTATTAATTACTTAATTAGGTATGTTGTTACAGTTACACGTCATTTAAACGTACGTAAACATAACACGTTCCTTACGCAAGACAGGTTCAAAACAAAACAAGTGTATAAAGTTTGGCCTTTTGTATACTTATTCACATTTACTAACATAGGTAATATCCACAAAGTCATATACAGAAAAATTATGTTAAACATTAACAAATACAACATGTAATAAAAGTTTGGAAGTGATATATAAAAATGTCGCCGTAGGTAGCTATTAATAATTAGGCTAAGGTTGATAATTATAAATAAATAACGCATTTGTACAACTTCATCCTATTTCGTGTCAAGGAAGCCAACATACAAAATGAAGTAAAATAAAAATACACGGCCAGTTACCAACCGAATATAATATAACGCTGTCATCTGATCACAATCGGAAGTGAATCGGAAATTGACACAATCATTCATGGGAACTAACACGCCCTTGAATAATGTACCTACTTACAGTATAATCCATTAGTAACGTCGAATAATCGAAAAAATTGGTACAGTGAGTTTTTTTTGAATAAGTTAGGTACCTTCACATTCGCACATTTACCTATAGTGAAAAAGCCTTTGCCAGGTGAAATTCAATCTTATGCCAATGTTATAAGAGTAAACACTTAGACAGGGAAATTTTGTTCTCACTTAAATCATAGGTAGGTATGTTTTTATTAAATTTATGGGAAAATGAAAGTCAAGCGGCGCATTCTAACTGGGTTTTTAGCTTTGTAATTGGTTTACTTTTTAAACTAGATAATCGTTATTACAAAATATTTTTATTGTTAAGCTGTAGGGCGTTTTTAGGCATTATGGCACTTTCTGCTTTAGTTGCCTAGTTTTTTTACCATTCATTTGAGTATAGGGATCTAATTTGAATGTTAGAGAGAAAATATAAAATTAGGACTGTGATTCAATCGTTATTAGTATCCTAGTGTTAATTATGGTCATTTAGGCTGGATTCAATTTCAATTTCAATTTATTCATATTTCAAGTAGGCTTTATAAAACAGCACTTTTGAAAAGTCAATACACACTAAAACAATTGAAAAAAACGATACACACATACAACAACAAAAAAAAAACTAATCATTACACAAAACAAATAATACATGTCTATGTCATGAAAAATACCCATAATTAATAAATAATAACAACACAAATGAAAACAATAAAACTAAGTACTAATCGTACGAGTAGAATATATGTCAATTGATATGGAAATAGATTATATAACTAAAACTAACAGGTCTATAATTAATTATTATGCTAACACAGGAATTAGAGCAATTCAGTCCCATGCGTTTTTATCACTAAGGTAATCCTTGGTGCTGTAATAAGCTTTAGAAATTAGCTTAAGTTTGACCTGTTTTTTAAATCTATTGACTGGAAGTTCTGTCATACTGCTTGGGAGTTTGTTATAAAAGCGTATAAAATTTCCCTTAAAGGAGTTTCTAATTTTTTGTAACCGCGTAGGTGGCATTGCAAGTTTGTTTTTATTTCTTGTATTAATGCTATGAATGTCACAATTTCTCTTAAAACTATTGATATTTTTATGAACATACACGATATTTTCATAAATGTATTGACAATGCATTGTCAATACATTAATTTCCTTGAACTTATTCCTTAGCGACTCCCTAGGACTCATTTTATAGATTGCACGTATGGCACGCTTCTGCAGTACAAAAATGACATTTATGTCAGCAGCACTACCCCATAGTAAGATACCATAGGTCATTACACTATGAAAATAGCTAAAATACACCAATCTAGCTGTCTTCTCGTCTGTTAGTAGACGGATTCGACGTGGGTACCTAAGTATTGTGTCTATACATACAAACGCTGGACTGTTTCAGTAGACTCTTAGAACTTCGCTCGCTTCTCTCCCTCGTGTCATATCTATTTATCAATTGTTGTAGATACTGCTCGTAGTTTTTTTTTATTAAAAAGGTTAAAAACTGACTCTACTAAAATACTATATAATTATCAAACATGCTCACAAAATTACACGTGAATCAGTTGAAAAATACGACCTTTAGAAGAGAACATGCGAAAATTTGGAAATTCGGACAATTGTTTCACTCGTTCAGTAATAATATAGCAAAAAAGGTTCAAAATGTTACACATTCCTTTCCATCAGTAAAAAAAAACCTGCATTCACACGGCCGTCGTTGATGCATCATTAAATATTTGCATTAATTTGTATACCGTACTCATTCAACCGAGCAACATTTCATCAACAAAAGTCAATTCCACAGTAGAATCGATTATCTTATCAAATGTATCAATCGATTGCATCTAATCGAAGACACATTGGGAACGAATCGGATTGCATCGAATAGTAATGTCTTATTAAGTGTATATTAATTAGATACACATGACTAAACGTCACTATTGTAGGCAATTGCATGGTCGGCGTCAAAGATATGTTTACAGCTTTGCTTTGTAATAGGTAAGGTGAAAGTTGTATAATATGTGTTTTTGATGTTGACTGTACACATTCCGTATAACTGCAGAATCGTAAAAATTGAAAAAAAGTGGCGTGTCTAATACAATATTATATTAATTTGTTATTAAGCATCGGTTCATAATAATATAAGGCGAAGGAGTTGGCAAGCTCTTTCCATACAAACTTTGTGCAGATTTTCTTCGTTTGTGTTTGCGCTACAGTTATTATTTTTGGTCAATATGTTTATTTATCTGTTAGCTATGACTTGATGTTTACTTTTTTATTTTTATCTTTTTGATTACCTAAAGCAAAATTTCAACATCAGGTTCTGCGTATATCCAATAAAAAATTAAATTATATGCTGTAGCTTCTAGATAATTATAACAAAATAAAAAAGTGACAAAAGTACATGTTCAGCTACATGCTCTAACCTTGCCAATCCAGCATGGTTACAGCGCTGATTTACAGCTTGCCCGAAATTAACGGGAGTCATTCAAAGATTTCAAAGCGACTGCTAAAGCAACCCTTATAAAAAAAAAAATAAGATAATGGGTAATACAGGAAACTAAATCAGAATGGTACAGTCAACAACAAATGTAAATTATCAGTTTTATACTTTGTCGCACTAACGTAACAGTAATGCGTCAGTTGGGATGCGTCAAAGTAGTGAAACTGATAAGGTATTAAAATGATTATCTACTTTTGCTGTTGACTATACAATAGATAAAAACCGGCCAAGAGCGTGTCGGGCCACGCTCAGTGTAGGGTTCCGTAGTTTTTGTAATTTTTTCAAAAACTATTCAACCTATCAAGTTCAAAATAATTTTCCTACAAAGTTTTTATAAAGTTCTACTTTTGAGATTTTTTTCATATTTTTAAAACTTATGGTTCAAAAGTTAGAGGGGGGGGGACACATTTTTTTTTACTTCTGGAGCGATTATTTCCAAAAATATTAACATTATCAAAAAATGATTTTAGTAAACCCCTATTTATTTTTAAATACCTATCTAACAATATATCACACGTTAGGGTTAAAATGAAAAAAAAAATCACTCCCCACTTTACGTATAGGGGAGGTACCCTAATAAAATATTTTTTTCCACTTTTTATTTTACCACTTTGTCGGCGTAATTGATATACATATTAGTACCAAATTTCAGCTTTCTAGTGCTAACGGTCACTGAGATTATCCGCGGACGGACGGACAGACGGACGGACAGACGGACGGACAGACGGACGGACAGACGGACGGACAGACGGACGGACAGACATGGCGAAATTATAAGGGTTGACTACGGAACCCTAAAAACGAGATCACTACATAATTTCATTATGAGTAAAGTAACACAGTACAATGGGTGGGTAATTAATTATAACCTAAAGCATAACCCCCATACTCGTATTCATAAACGAGATCCGTGCCTGCCAATACCTTTACCGAGGGAAAATATTTAACTGTAATTGGCTAATTACATAATTGGTTTATTTTTAATGTAATTGGTCATATAGTTATATAAAGGGCTGCATAGACCCCATACCGCAGGGAACATGTTAAGGAGGTTAAAAGGAGTGGAAGGTTGTATGAAAGAGCGATAACCTAAAATAAGTTAATAGCAATTAATTTCTAAGGCTTTTGATTTAGAAAAATAATAGAATGCTATATCTATATTATTACACGTTGGCATGGTAAGATTAATTGGTGTATTTAGCGCAAGCGTTGTAATTACTCCCAACGGTACGAGGTGTTTATCTACGTGCCAGTAACTGCGTCCGACTTTGTTTTATACAACTCACTGTAGGACCACTTGTGTTTGACTCATTGTCTTTCTCTTCTGCATTTTGACTGACGGACAATATCGAATGATGCTGCAAACACTAGGTAACATTTTTTTTACACCACGTCAAAAGTGCGTTGCTGACCCTTTAAAAATGTATACACTCCTTTTTTGAAGAACCCCATAGGTACTGTAGTCCCTCGGGAATAGCTCGGCATGTGAGGTCATTCCATAGTCGAACCGTCCGAAGGAGGAAATTCTCTGAAACCGTACTGTACGCGACCATTTAGTTCCATTTGTATATTTGAACAACACCATTCAAAAAAACATTTGAGGAGAGAGATGGTGATTTCCGTTTCCTTAAATTTGGTTCAGTTCTATGAAGGAAATACCTTCTCCTTACAGAAGACCATTCCTTGCTCTACATAAGTATGTGGTACATTTTGTGTTTCTGGTGGTGTGGAAAGGTCGCCATAGCTCCCGAGGATGCGATGTGTTGAGAGAGACACCAGCAGATGTCTCTAAAGTAAAGTAAAAAAGTAAAAGTTAAAACTAGCTTTCAACGCAACGAATCTTCAATTGAACAAAGTGTTGGCAGCGCGCTTAGTTATTTTCTAGAGTCACAAGCGTCCGTCCGTAGGCTACGGTGTCTGATCTTGGTCGTAGTTTTAGGACATACCCGGAGTATCGGGTTTGACCCCCCAATAACTCCAAATCTATCTAACATAGAAACATGATGGTACATATATTAAAATCCGTTAGAACAACTAGAACCCCAAATTTCATAAATATAGGTTTAGTAGTTATTGAGATAATAAATTCCAAAAAACGGCATTTTTACCACTGACTGACTGACTTTTTTTATTTTTATTAAAAATGGGATTGCTCTTGGCCAGCATCTAGCCAGGGGGCAAAGATGAGGCCGACGATGAAGCGAGCTCACCCAGAAGATGCCTATTCACTCGTGCCTTAAAAAGGTCCAGGTTATATGAACTCGGAAATACAGACGCCGGCAGAGAATTCCAAACCTTAGAAGTGCGCATTATAAAAAAAGATGCAAAGCGCTTGGTTCGAATTAGAGGAATTTCGACCAGGTAAGGATGGTAGCCAGCCGTACGTCTGGATGTCCGATGGAAGAAGGGGAAGGCGGTATGAGCTCATGGAGCTCCTGAGCACACTCACCGAAGTACAGTTTGTAGAAGACGCACAGACATGCTACTTTGCGTCGATGTGCTAAGCTCTGCAGCTTATTTCCCACTACCGTACTGCCGCCAATGAGCCTCCTGGCTCTGCGGTCCACCGAATCGAGTGCGGCAAGTTGGTACTTAGCCGAGCCATCCCAAAGGTGACTACAATACTCCATGCAAGACCGGACTTGGGCTTTATATAAAGATAGAAGCTGCCCAGGGGTGAAGTATCGCTTGACTGACTAGTAATCAAAAACCTAACCCACTTCCACATGGCCTAGAAAGCTGAAATTTGGCATGCAGCTTGGTAATTATGTGTATACACCAGAAAAAATCTGAAAACAGTGATTTTATTATTAGTTTGTTTGCCACAATCCTTGTGTAAAGAAAACGGTTAATATCAGGCGATCCGGATTCTTATTACCCACCATAGGATTAAAAAAATAGTAACATTGTGTTGTATTGAAATTGTTTCCACCTCGTTAACCACATACATGAAGATCAAAAAATGACCCATGCATTGTTACGTAAAGTAACGTAATAGGGGAGAAAGCGTTACGATAAACTGGACAGACTTGAAAATGGGAGCAAAAAAAGGCGCGAATTCAGGTTTCATTATACGTCGTGTAAATCCTTATGTAACTGCAAGTGTAGAAGATACTTGCGCGGTGGCCTTAACTTACACCACTGCATAAGTAGTATAATATTACCGATTACATACTTACACCGAGAAATAAAACTAATGTTGAAAAAAAAATGCTGAAAAGGGCGGCGAAAGGAATGATTATATGATTATCGTATGTGTCACCTGTGGGGCTAGTATGATCGCTTATATGTCGGACATATAGCATTCGTCCCGTACTGTCAAGTATGTAAGTGCGAGAGGGACGAATGCTATATGTCCGACATATAAGCGATCATACTAGCCCCTCTGATTTTGATACAGGTATGTTGGTAGGTAGTGGTATAGGTACCTAAATGTACTATTTAGTATTATTGATCCACAAGTAATAATTATAGCGACTTGTTTATTTTGTGAACTGTCTGGAAGTTATTATTTATTACCATGGAAATTAAAATGTAGTATGTACAGTAGAGGAATTTGGTTTCTGGGTCACTTCGAACCTTGTCACAGTGAAAATCAATATGAAAGCTGGTAGAGATCTCATATTTTTGTCACTGTGACAAGGTTCGAAGTGGCCCAGAAATATAATTTCTCGACTGTAGCTAAACATGTAAAAAATAAGTATACATCCATTGCATAAAGGCAATTTCTATAGCTCAATATGTTATTCAGTTGGTTTAATTACTCGCATGCAACAATACAAATTAATCAATACATTGACGTCAATATAAACGTCGGGTGGTATGCCACAATGTCCCAGTGTTAATTCAAAAGTACATATGTCACTATGTAACTCTTGTGGAGATAAGACTTTTTTGCTTCACGTACTTTGTTTTGACGGTTGAAAAATGTAGCTTTACGTCCGACGACTGAAAGGCGTGCACTCACAAATGATGTTTGCGCGTGACGCAATTTTATTGTGAAAGAATATGTTGTTCTTATTTTGAATATTTAGTTTAGTGTCACAATGGCTTCCGCAGAGTAACTAATTATTTTTTAATACAAGTAGCGCCCTCTTTCGTTATTTTTGATACTTGAACGTAAGAGTAACGTACGTCGAACGTAAGACGAACGTAGAAGAATAAAGGCCAAGTTACATGATGGAAGAACTCTTGCACACAATTTTCTTTTTTTTATAAAAAATGGGATTGCTTTTGGCCAGCATCTAACCAGGCTTTGCCCCCTGCAGGGGGCAAAGATGAGGCCGACGACGATGACGCGAGCTCACCCAGAAGATAGAATAAAAAGGTCCAGGTTATATGAACTCGGAAATACAGACGCCGGCACAGAATTCCAAACCTTAAAAGAGCGCATTATGAAGGATGATGCAAAGCGCTTGGTTCGAATTAGAGGAATTTCGACCAGGTAAGGATGGTAGCCACATTGCTTGGCTATTCGGGCTACCGAGTTACGACGAGTTCTATCAAACCCTACTTCATCATCCTAGCATTATTCCAGCTGTACAGTTGCATCCCGGGATGCCCGTGGTCCGATATCTAATCCCAAGAATTGACATAGGCGAAGGGGGAAACTAAGACCTTATTGGGATTTGGCTTGTCAAGTGAGTGGGCAACTTGACTGTTAAGTTCTCAAGCCACCCTAAGGCCTCTTGGCTTAGCGACTGCTGTCATAGACAGCAGCTGGGATCAACGGCTTAACGTGCCTTCCAAAGCACGGGAGCGCTCAGTTAGTAACCACTCAAAGCGGTCACACATCCTAGAGTTGATCACAGCCGAATTTGCTTAACCTCGCATAGCGCCGCTGGGCCACGAATGCTCCTTTCAATAAAACCCTGAAGTGTTATGAAAACCGCATGCAAGTTCTTGCACCATGTAAATTAGCCTAAAACCTTCTATTATGATGAGTGGTATGAAGCCGTTTACTTTATTTCAAAAAATATACATACAACCACATTAATTAAATGGCTCTCCTTTCTGCGGTAGTCGTCAAATTCCAGTCCATATGTTGTTGATGACTTTACGTGACGTAATTTAATTGTGAAAAGCCATCTTCTTGTAGTGTCTTATTAGCGGTGTAATAAACCCTTATAAGACCTGCATAAGGCGTGTAGTTATGAGTTGTCGGCGCGATTGACCATTCCGTTTCATAACTAGCTACAAAGTGAAATTTGATGACATCGTACGAGTTTTGCAACATTATTGTATTGAAATTGAGTTACGGCTACTTCATGTTTGGAAATTAGTACCGTGTTATGGTTGATAGAGGTTTTTGACAACACAATGAAGTTACGTGACTGTTTTGGTGGTAGATTGACGTTTTACATGCTTTATGCGATATACCATAATTTGCCATCGCATATGACAGAAATAGATATATTCCGCGCCGAATCGGTGCAGACCCATGGTGCAGACAAGGTGTAGACCGAGCCGTTATGATCTCACCTTTGGTAAACTTTAATCAAACCATAACAGATAAATATAATATAACAGTTACTGTTTACATAATTTTATCAGAAACATAACTAGCGGCTTTTGTAATTGCAACGATATATTAGATGCTGACAAAAAATTATATAATATACCGAATGCTGACAAGATGATGGCTTATTAAATTAAGGCACGTCGAAAAAAATAATTACGCCTTTTTTATCTGCAGAACTTTTGTGGGGTCGTGGGATTGGAACCTCTTTGAAATATATGACAATGATATAAAATTAAGTCATAATCAGTCACGTTAATGAACTAATTTTAACTTTGTTAACAGCATCAAAAAATTTAGAAATTATTTTAGCTATTTTTAAATATTTTTTGTACACAAAAATCAACAATGGACCCTCTTTTGACCAAGCAATTTGCCTACAAACATACTGAGGGAGATTTCATAAAAAAGTTGCTAATTTGATTATCATCCCAATTATGCAAGTTATTAATGATCGTTTGTCAAATATCGCCGTGATATCTTTAGGTAGGTTCTGCTTTAATAGAAGTAAGTATATAAGACGTTGACGTAATTTGATATTCTGGCAAATCTTTAAGGAAGCTCCTGCCGATGCTTATCGTTGCTTGTTATGACGAATTTATAAATGTAATTGTTTTGTGTGTATAAATATAGTTGTTTTACATGAGGAAATGCTTTAAGCATAATTATATATAAGTATATGAGTAATAGACCTTAGTCGGCAATGCATCTCAACAAACACGTTAAGATCTTTGTTTGTATGATATTTTATAACATTAAGCTTTTAAATTGATATGCCACAGTTGTTTTAACAGGGTCATTTATTCGTCCTATTTTCGGGGTTTCAAGTTAATCGCCATCACATTAATCTTTAAGCAGACACCACTAGCACGTGCGCTGAGATACTTATGGCAATTTTCCGCATCTTAAGATTAACGTGTTTCACGTTCCGGCTTGCTAGGGCATAGACTGTCGCGTACTTATAGAGACAAGTTTAGGTGGAAATACTCAATAATTAGACCCCAGATCCAAGTTTCCGTATGGAAAAACACTGACGTGCCTATTCAAAGTTGTTTTCTTGGAACTGTAAACTAGCTGCGCACACGTCGATGTTTGTTCACCTGGCTTTTCACCTGTTGTTTCACATCTACGCAATGTTACAAGTAATTGCTGTAATACAATTTATTGTTTTGTCTCCTCGCATATTGTTTGAGTTTTGAGCCGGAACGAAGACGTTTCTAGGCCTGACGTCATTAATTTATACCATTGTAATATAAAGGAATTGGTGTCGTGTTTTTAATAAAATGAAATATGGGCTAGTTGGTTAATTTAGAATTATGCGGTATATTTAAGAGCTATGAAAGCATGTTGAAGAGTTAGGGTTTAATTACTCTACCGAGATTTTACTGATGTCACTCGGGTTTTCTTACTTGTCAGTTGACTAGCAGTTATTTACATTTGCGCAGATCCTGCGCTCCAAGCAGACATCTGACAATTCTGACAGCTTACAATTACCGCACCAACAAATGCGTATTAAGTAGTCTTTCTCGTAATATCCTCAACCGATTGAGCTAAAATTTGGCATACTTATGTAAGTTCGGTGACAATGCAATATTATGGGTACCATCGAGCTGATCTGATTATGGAGACAGAAAGAAGGTGGCCAATGTGGCCATAGCAACTACACAGGATCAAAGAAGAAGTAGAATAGAAGGAAAAGTTATCGTCGGCAATTAAAGCATGTATCGAAAAAAAAACAGAAACTTATTTTTCTTTTTTACTTATTCGGGGGATCCCAGAGCTGGGGGCCAATTCTCATTCCGATCGAGATGCATGTCTATCGTGACATTGTATAGTAATGGTAGAGTCACTTGTATGGAATCTCGAATAGAGATCATCTCGTTCGAACCCGAGAATTGCCCCCCTGGTGCGTACCTCTCTCAACGCGTTGCCCTTGCAATACAGAGAGGTAATGCCGCCAGCATAATAGGAATTATGCCGCAGGCGGAGCTGTTGAAGCAGGTACTCTTTGCTATAAATTGTAATTTTGTTATCTTATAATTTATTTTTTGGTCATTTTGATTAACTACAAATAAACTAATTATTATTTTGAATTGTAAAAAAGGCTAAGATATGACATTATTTTCAAGTGAAAGTTTGGAAAAATACATGTACTGAGAAATAATGTCAGAATACAATAAGTTCCTTTTTTCTGGTAGAATATATATATATTCTACCAGAAATCTAAACACACGACCTAACGATCTAAAATGTACAAGTATGACCTACAATAAAAGGAAACATCTTTTAAGTACGCTTAATTTCCAACAATATCCAATATATATCCAATATCCAATATATATATATGTATAAGCAACGGTTGTAAGACTGTGCATCCCATATGCGTGTCTAACTACATGCACATTTCCGTGACTCCGCTCAATACTACGAGTATTGTTCTCTGTTACGTGTTAATTATTCGCAATGTAAATTATGCATGAAATTAAGAAGCGTTTCTTGGTTTAATACTTCCTTTCTCTTATTTTGGATGTTGTTGGAAATGAAGCGTACTTAACAGATGTTTCCTTTTATTGTAGGTCATACTTGTACATTTTAGATCGTGTCGATACTTAGTAGCACAACAATGCAATGCCGGAATTAGGTAGAAGTAGGTTGTTAGTATAAATAAGCCTGCATTATTTACCTGTACATCCGAATTCATAACATAGTTATAACAAGCATGTGTCAGAAAGAATGGATAAGGTAAATGCCCCAGTACTTTACACTTACACAATGCTTGAATCGTCTTATATCACAATAATACATACATACATAAACTCACGCCTATTTTCCCGAAAGGGGTAGGCAGAGCACATGAAATTTAATTTCAGTGGCACATTTAGCAATTGTAGTTTCAAAGATGGAGAAAATGTGATATTGAAGCCATCGCCCACAACACACTTGAACCCGGGTCCCTTAGTCTACTCTCACAACACCCATGGGATGAAAAGGGGTGGTGCTATTCTAACCCGGCACCACAGAATAATATAGATGAACATTATGCGTCAAGTCAAATATAGGGTAGTAAAGTGTCAAAAATTAAGACGCTTACCTTAAAAGGGCCAAAATAACAGTGGATTAAATAACGTGAAATTCATAATTTCTAATCGAAAATGAAAAATTGAAAAAATTATCACCCCGGGCGGGTGGGTTAGCTCAGTTGGAAAGAGCGATGGTCGGATTCCAGAGGTCGCGGGTTCAAACCCCGCCCGTGGTGATCAATTTTTCATTTTCGATTGGAAATTATAATTCCGCTAAGTGGACGTTTCCGCTTGTAAAAATATTTACATTCGTGAAATTCATGTCTGGGGGGCCTGTTTAACCTAGTTGGTAGGACACTGTCTCCGAAGCTAGAGGTCCCGGGTTCGAATCCCGGCCAGGGCATTATTTGTGCATTTAGCACGGATATTTGTTCCTGGGTCTTGGATGTTTTCTATGTATTTAAGTATGTATTTATCTATATAAGTATGTATATCGTCGTCTGGTACCCATAGTACAAGTATTGCTTAGTTTGGGACTAGGTCGATTTGTGTAAGATTGTCCCCCATATTTGTTTATTTATTTATTTAAATATCCGTCCACCCGATTACCGAGTCCATTTGTGATACGGACCCGGAATGTCATTGGGATATCCTCACTTTCAAAACTCTGTCTTCCAAAATCAGAAGGTCCTGAACGGAAGTTCGCGTATGGAGAGTTTTCTTTTCCGAAAAGTTTAGTAGGAGTCTTAGTAATTTAGACTTAGGTGGACATCCGTCTCAACTGGCACATTTTCGAGCCAGCATCACGTCATCAATTATTTGTATGGAATTTATCTTCAGAAACCTGTCGAGTGGGGTATCAAATGAAAAGGCTCTATGAGCTGGTTCCGAAAATATACCACACTATTACATATCAGCCAGGGGTTTCGTAAAAAATAATATTATGGATATAGGCAGTTATTCAGTGTATGTTTAAGAAAAAAAGAACATTCACCCGTTTCCTGTCAGAAAGAGCCCAATATTAGTGCGTTTTGATAATGATTTTTACTCACCCTAAAGAAGAACTCCGAACATGTTGCTCGTAGTGACGATTAAAACGAAAGTTTAAATTCAATTACAAGAGAAAATATGTAGTTACGCGGTAGATACTTTCAAATATATGTATGTACTTGCTAAATAGCACCAGGAAATCGAAACCAGTAGCCGTCGGAAATAGGAACATGCGAATTAAAACGACGACCCAAAAGGCAAATCCAGCCGCATACCGCACCAATCAATGCATAATGAGTATTGCGAGAAATAATTAGCATTACTTGGGCTAGCGAGACACACTTTAGCAAAGGAACTGCAAAAACGAGCTATGAAACTTCACTATACGTACATATAAAGTAGAGGTAAGGAAGGAAGGGGATTAGCGTAGAGTATTAATCAAGCAGTTGAGGATGCCACCGGGATGCCCGGGATTGAAGCCTTGTTGTTGTTGGAAGTGCTTTGCCTCCAACTTTATAATTCGTACTGCCAAGAAGTGGAACTCCTTGCCTGAGTTGTTCCCGGGTAGGTACAATATCGGGACCTTCGAGTCACCTATGGCATGGTACCGGAAATTCCCAGTACTCGTTCAGTACCGGAAATCTCAGTCCCAGTTCTTGGTATGGCACCGGTACTACAAAAAACAAGGCCTTAAGATAGAGAGACAGAAATATCGATTGACATAAAATATTTAAATATAGGTATCTCAAGATCATTTTCACTTGTTACCTACTAGGAGATCAGATCAGTTAACTGCCCTTTTGTTGTATTTAATTTTATGCTTTTCACAATGTATTTAAAATACAACAAGTTTCATTCATTGCTCTTGTATGTGTTTCTATTCTATTATCTTGTATATTGAATTCTAGTCCTAGATTGTTTAGTAAAAGTCGTGAGCGGACTGAATATTTACAAATTGCTTAATGACTCAATTGAGGTAGTACAATTGAGGTAGTAGTAGGTTTATAGTTTATGTAAGAAGTGTTAGAACCGAGTTATTACCATACTTTGGTTATTGACTTCTAAGAAATTGATATTTGAATAAATGTGAAGTTGGATGTTTTTCCATTAACACCTCGATATAGGAAACTTTTAATATGTGAACTACATTAAGTAATAAATCGATGTAAATATATGAATCTTGATAAAGTACTGTCACTTCAAGCAACACAGAAATTAGCATTTCTCCAATGGTCAAATATATACAACACATACATAAGTATAGAGCCTTAACTCGGAAAAACTCACCGAGGTATTATTTATAACCAAGATTCGGTGAAATTTTCCGGTCTAATTGGAAAATTCGGAAAAGAAAGATCAGGAGCACTCAATACAAGGCATGATAAATGTCATGAGGTCACTCTTCCTATCCCTGCGGTTTGGAGGAAATGGGCTTGATTACGTAGCATACATATGTATGTACGAGTATCAAGTAAATAATTTTCAGTTCCGCTTCTAATTTAAACCTGCTCGCCAGTGCATCTTTGCCTTGCGAATTTCGCAAGCAAGTCCTAACCGATCGCGACGCTTAGGCCAGAATAGGGATACTTGCCTAACCAACAGCGAAATGTTTACATTTGGCGACCGCATTCCGGCCGACCGCGGTTAAACGCCGACTGAATTACTTTATGGTATTTCTGCCTTTCATTCAGTTGGATGTTGGTTTGCGTGTGAGTTAGTCTAGGTTTATCTGAGTTTATATTGTATGTAATGCCTACATTTTGAACATAATCTTGAGATTAGGATTAAAACGGATCCAGGTCTCTTTTAGGATACACCGGGAAAAAACGCTAGGAGTATGATGATGACATTTTGAACATAATAGTCGTATTGCTTCTTTTCAACCGACTTCCACAAAGGCGAAGGTTTCTCAATCGCACTCTATTTTTTTTCAAGTTATGACCTCATACCATCGCCATTTGTTACGATTTTGTATGGAAACTTGAATCCCTTGAATGATCCCGTTCATGGTGAGCAAGAGAAGGTATATTCAGATGTATATATGTAAGATTTGTTAAGTTTCTAATGCTGCCAAGAAATATTCGTGTTGCATCTCTTTCTTTAATACCGTAAAAGACAAGGTGAACACGCAACGCGAACATATATGCCACCCCAAGCGAGGTGCCATTTCAGAGAATTTTCACACTAAATACATTAGAGTTTATATGTGAACTAAGTGTAAGAACCTACTCCGAAAGAGGCCTTACAATGACAAATACATTCCAATGCAAGGAAAACGCGACATTTTTTAAATGGAAAATCGATACTTTTTCCTCTGTTTCATTGCATCCCTCTAGTGTAAATTATTTGTTGCAGATTATAAATCGTCAAACTGCACAAAGTAAAAGCAACCTTTCTAATTCCAACTAGCGTTAATTTAAAATTCAGTTTCGTAAACAATATGCGGTTATAATTAATTAAAATTAATAACGCCAGCAGATGTCTCCGGGCCCAGTTTCCATCGCATTGTGCGCCCGCGCCGTTCTCACGGGGTGAAAGCGTGATGCGCCGGCGTAAGGATGCATTCACCGTGCGCAGTGACATCGCGCGCTGACCTAATGCGTATTGTTGAGATACAGACGTGTAATTTTTTTTTATATAAACAAGCTTACGGCCTGCCTGATGGTAAGCATATACAGTAGCCTATGGACTCTTTCGAATCCCGAGTTGAGGACTCATTGACATCACAGCTATAGAGACATATTTGCAGGTCTTTTACTCTCAACACAGCGTATTCTCGGGAGCTCTGGCGACCTATAGGCGCATAAAATTAGCGAAACCTGGACATAATTCGATAACTGTAATTTTCTTTTTCTATGATTTAAAGTATTGTTAGTTATAGGTAAAATAAAAAGAATTAAACATTTTAAGGCTCCGCGTCAATGTTAAAAAAAAAATACTAAATTCTTAACACATTTTTAATTTCATAAGCAAGCCATAATAAATAACTTTGTAAAAGTACCTGCATTATGATAAGAAAAAATATCATTTAATCAATTATCGTGGAATTTTTTGTTTAATATGATTTTTATGGTACAAATAAAATTTCGACGGCCTGTTTAGCCTAGTTGATAGTGACACTGCCTCCGAAGCCAGAGGTCCCGGGTTCGAATCCCGGTCAGGGCATTATTTGTGCATTTAGCATGGATTTTGTTCTTGGGTCATGGATGTTTTCTATGTATTTAAGTAGGTATTTATCTATATAAGTATAAGTATAAGTATGTATATCGTCGTCTAGTACCCATAGTACAAGCTTTGCTTAGTTTGGGACAAGGGCGATTCGTGTAAGATTGTCCCCCAATATTTATTTATTATTTAATATATTAAACAAAAAATATTGACGATAATTGATTAAATGATATTTTTTCATATTATAATACAGTTACTTTCACAAAGTTATTTATTATGGCTTACTTAAGAAATCAAAATGTGTTTAAAAATTTAGTTTCTTTGGTTTTTAACACTGACGCGGAGCCTTAAAATGTTTAATTCTTTATATTTTAAGTACAACTAACAATACTTTAAATCATAGAAAAAGAAAATTACAGTTATCGAATTATGTCCACCACCACATCAGCCCTAGGACGTCCACTGCTGGACATAGGCCTCCCCCAATTTCATGGGGGGTAAATGCCATAATCGCCACGCTTGGCATGCGGGTTGGCGATCGCAGTATCTCCACCGCACTCTAGGAATGCTGCTGCCCATTCCCCGGTGGTCTTGGTCGTAGTTTAAGGACATACCCGGGTTTATATTTTAAGTACAACTAACAATACTTTAAATCATAGTAAAAGAAAATTACAGTTATCGAATTATGTCCAGGTTTTGCTAATTTTACGTGCCTACTACATAAAGAGCAAGTAGTGATGTTATTATGGCTGCAGTCTTCTGAATTGCGTTGTATTAAATATTTTCGTAGAAAAATTATACATTTTTAGGAGTTTTTTTCAACTTTGTCTATCTAACCACGTGTAAATATATCGGGAAAGCGGAATACCATAGAATGTACATTTTACTTAAGTACGCGTGTTTAAAGACAGTTGAACTGAAAACGACTTGTAGAGTTGCTTTACTTGCTATTATTATGTAATTCTTATATTTGTTGTTTATAGTTGCAACTAGTTGTCTTGCTGAACATAAGCTTCCGAAGTATAAATATTGATTTAAGCTTCGAATACCAATCGAATCGATTGACACTATAGATGTAACATTATTATTCTATTCTTTGTCTAAGTACAAAACTTGTCTCTGCAATTATTAATAAATATAAATGGTATAGGTATAAATAAAGTATCCCGCCGTTGCGTCGCAGTAGAGTGCTATCTGCGATCCTGCGGCGTCCCACTAAAAGCGTAGTACGGTCTAACCGGATAGTCCCTCATACCCACCCAAATCCTTACCAGTAGCATTACCATGAGTTTGCAGTGACCGTACTCGCTAGCGACTGCGTAAAAAATCAGTATGGAGAATAAGTACAGCGTCTCTGGTGGTCACTCATAGAACTACAGATCGGTACTCGTACCATGAGTCAATTACACGTTTACTATACTCGCTAACGTTAACTCGATTCATCGAGTAGTTTACGTTATGATCGGAGTGACGTGCCTAACTTCACAGCATACAAAGCTCTCTTTCTAACTATACTGAAAAGACAGAGCAAGGACGATATTGGACAAAAGGCTAAGTACCCAAGGCTTCCTTTCAAAAGTATAGAAATAAACCTGCTAATTTAAAGTGTCGTAGAACAGTAGCACAAGGTCTAATGTTAGTGAATCTTGTATTTGCTTTGGTTATTATTGCCATACCTATAAACTGAGTGATGCAGTCTTCCCAGTTTTTATGATGATTTTTTTTTCATGTGATTAGATGTACATAGATTATATTTAATTAATAAACGTAATCTCATTTTATAGTATGTTGAAGTGGATTTTTTTATTTATTTCTCATATCAGCCTGAATTTATCTCTGTTATTTGTCATTCATCTTCTTACGCAGCCGTCGCTAACATATTCCACACAAAACCCTTCCTCCCCGAAACTCCTGGAAACTTCTGGGTTTCTTTTCCTTGCCGATATTATGTAGATAAATAATTATTACAATAATTTATGAAACAAGATCTCTAATAAGCTTTTACGCTCCAATTTGCTAGTGAAATAGTTTACTACAGTCGATACGGTATTTTTCGATAGCGACTGTCAAATTGGTGTCTCATGATACCCTACGGCAACCGCTACAAAACGTTAGTCGCTAGCGAATATTACGTTGGCGTCTGGCGGGCGCAGTGAACGCGCGGTTGACTCGTAGTACGAGCGCAATCGAAATCTACTCGAAATGCGTTTATTCGGTAGCGGCTGTAGTAACGTCACAGATCAAAGAATAAATGTATATTTTCGATAGCATCTCATGGTAGCGGTACGGGTGGGACACGTAAATGTATTTTCCCAACGCAAAAAAGGTATAAAGTATAAATTATACTAATCATTACAATAAATGTCAACATAGCCCATTTCACTATATGATACAGTCAAGAACAAAAGTAAGTGAACACTTTTTCGCCTTATCACCATGGAACAAGATGCAAAATTCTATATGACTTTTATATAAGTACAAAAATAAAAATAATAGGGAGTTCTTTTTCCCAGGAAAAAAACATTGTATGTTCACTAACATACTACTTACTGTATAATAAAATAATATCATTAGGTTTCTTTTATAGCATGACACATTACCCTTGACTCTCAGTCTCACAGTTATCAAACCCATTAATTAAAGTCTTTTGTTAAATAATTTCTCCAAAAAAACCTAGTCATTGCTGTAATACGAAAAGAAATTGGAAAACAGTTTGAAGTCATTTCTTAGTTGCCTATCATCGTAATAATATGAAGGTGAGTCCGCAAAATTGTATAAAGAGCTTGCTATTTTTGGCACATTGTTACTTATTTTATAGATTACCTGTACGAAGGCTTATTAAATTTAATGTTAAAATAGTTGTAAAGGTATTAAATTCATTAATGGCTATTAAAGCAATAACATGTTAAGTGGTTGATAGTCAAGATTAAAACGCTAACGATTGTTAGAGGATTATGATTGATGATTATGTTAACTTAATATATGTACGTATACAGATGGAGTAATCCAAATTAAACATCATGTAAGTACTGTCTGAACTGATTATATCTTGATTTCAACTTGTACGATTTTCGCACATTATGTTTAGTACCTAAACTCTAAACATTATCATTAAACGTATGTATGTAGTTGTGGTTTGTTCGAATAAACATTTCATATTTGTAACACATATAAAACAAATGCCTATTGGAACAGTCCACAAACACATGCAAGAGGGGTATTACTTACGTTTTTTACCTATAGGTACCTCTTTGAGGCCACACCCCTTAATGGCAACCTTAGTCTACACGTGATTAATAAAAACCAAATGTGTAGTGCAAGGATGTGGTGACACATCCGAAGACTACTACAGTACTAACTACAGTAACTATTTATTTATTTTATTGCAAACAGAACATATACAGCATTACAGTAAAAACCAAGGCACTGTACAATTCAGGTTATAAAACTTATAAAACACATAATTCACAAGGAGTAGGAAATACCATAAAACCAACGCGATTAAATTGTAAAATGAAATAAAAGAAATTATTATCCTCACTCACTATTTTCTCAAAATATTTGTGACAACATTGGAGACATAGGCCATCTCTAACTTCCTAAGCTACCAGTTAATAAGTTAATTGACAATTGTCTCTATAATGTATTTAATATTTAAAAGGACTTATAGTAAACTAATACGAAAAATAAAACTAAACCATAACAAAATAAAGTTAAACTAAACTAAAACTAAAAATGGCCCCTGCGGCATTGTGCCGAAGATGCTCGCGACGTTTCCTCTATAATTACTTTAATTACCTGTCACGTCCAATAACTTCAGTGTGCACGCGGCTTGCCTCGTCATATGTGGCTGTAGAAAACGTCTCGACCAGTAGCTCTCTACTCCGTCTAGTCTAGTATTTACTTATAGGTGTCGATTGATTTTGTTTCAGACGTTATCGAGTGCACAGTACGTTCGGTTCTCAATACAAACGTATTTACGCTCTCATTTTAAAACGCCATTCTAGAATAACGTGAAATTTTGTATACACAATGGGATTCGGCATATCTAGGTCGGAAATTAGTTTCTGTTGCTTGAAATTATAATGGAGAAAAAATACAGCGATTATTAAGGTTTTCATACAACCCGTAAAAAACTCAAAAAGCCGCTGTATTTTTTTTCTTTTACAATTTTTAGCAACAGAAACTAATTTTCGACCCAGATATGACGGATGCCATTGTGTATACAAAGTTTCATGCCATTCTAGAATGAGAGCGTATAAATACGTTTGTATGGAGAACCGAGCGTACTGCGCCCTCTTAAATGATTATTTATATTCGCAAAAATGTTAGATGTGACACTGAAAATCGCCAACCATTCTGACGTCAAGGTGGCTGGACCACTTTTGGTTCTATATAATTATGCATTAAATCTTGCGTAACTTTTCGTCGAGTATTAGTACTTAATTTGTATAAAATACGTGATGAAGCCACATATTTTAGAATTTATCGGACACTTCTATACAAATATCCTTCAAATGACGGCCTGTTTAGCCTAGTTGGTAGTGACTCTGCCTCTGAAGCTAGAGTTCCCTGGTTCGAATCCCGGCCAGGGCATTTATTTGTACATTTATCACGGATATTTGTTCTTGGGGTTTGGATGTTTTCTATGTATTTAAGTATGTATTTATCTATATAAGTATGTATATCGGTCTCTAGTACCCATAGTACAAGCTTTTTGTACTAGGTCGTTTGGGACTAGGTCGATTTGTGTAAGATTGTCCCCTAATATATATATAAATATATTTAGGATTGACAAGAACGCTCCCGGCCACTCACTCCTGACCTTCGTTCACGCATAGTTGTTACGAGTGCCAGGATCGAACTATATACAGGTGTAAATATAAGTTACGTGTATTTTTAATAATCTATTATAGGTATGTTGAAGTACAAATTAAGTACTAAATCTTGACGAAGAAATAGAGAAGATATCATGCGCACTTAGGCATACCCAGAAGTGGTTTAGCCATCCTTACATCTAAATGGCTAGCCACTTTCTTTGTCCCATTTTCTCAAATTTTAGCGAGGTATAAATATAGGCTATCTCAAATTTGCAATATCTAGCGTGCTCATTTTATATTAAAATTTAAGCCTGCTTACCATTGAATTTGTTTTCTTTAGATCTCAAAAGGTCGACTTACCGGCTCATTTAGATCAATCTGTCAAATTACAAAAGCGTTTGACAGGTAACTCAACCCAATAGGAACCGGACACTGGCCATCTCTATTGTGGCAACATTGAACTGGCACTGATTATAAAGCGTTGTGTAATTCACGAATATTATATGGAAATGAACTGGATTCAACTGTGCTAGGCTAGATGATTCACTTGGTTATTTTAGTCACATAATTTTAATTCGCAACGCAGGCTTCGTCAGGTGGGTACAACTATAAATCAGCATCAGGCGTCGTCACACACATAACAATAAAGCAATCCGCAACAGGCTTCGTCAATTAACCTCAACTTATCAACTAAACAAGACCACCCCGAACCGTAGCTGGCTCAAAAGTAACCATACCCTTATCATTAAGTAGGTTAGAAATAGATTTTTCACCTCAGCGGCTCGAATATGGCGGTTTTCCTGCTTGTAATTAGTGAGCAAAATTCAATTTTGCTGCGAGCGTCAAAAAAACTTACTTTTTAATTTTTCATATCGTAATTTAGTTTAAGTAACTTCATTCTCTCTATCACTATTCCTCTGCGTTATATGTTCTCGCCGCTGAGGTGAAAAGTTGTATGTAACACACGAGAGCAAAGATATTTGCATCTCGTGTCTTTGAGTCCCTCGCTACGCTCAAGATTCTATAATTGAATCTTTCGCTTGCTTGGGGACTCAACATGTTGACTCGCAGCAAAAATCTACTTTACTATCTTGTTGAAAAAAATAACTATTCCATCCCCGGTCGAAGATAAGACATGATAGAGTGTCAAGCATTCGAAGACGATGTCGAGGACAGAGAGATGTTTAGCTCGGAAAGCTTGACCCCACCACCATTTGGGATTTATAAATAATAATAATATTTGGGGACAATCTTACACAAATCGACCTAGTCCCAAACTAAGCAAAGCTTGTACTATGGGTACTAGACGACGATATACATACTTATATAGATAAATACATACTTAAATACATAGAAAACATCCAAGACCCAAGAACAAATATCCCTGATAAATGCACAAATAAACGCCCTGGCCGGGATTTGAACCCGGAACCTCTAGCTTCGGAGACAGAGTCACTACCAACTAGGCTAAACAGGCCGCCAAAGGAAGGCTAGCAAGAGAGAGAGAGAGAGAGAGAGGTCAGGACTAGACGTGTAGGGGACAGTGGAATGTCATCACTTTCGCTCATTCTCGTATTTGGAACAGCCCAATTAGGGGAGCCTACCTCCTTCTTACAGGTGACCGCAGCCATAATAACACCCATACTAGTTCTGTACGCTGTACAGTCAACAGTAAATACCATAACCATTTTAGTATTTTATCGCACTAACGTAACAATACTGCGACAGTTGGGATGCGTCAAAGTAGTGAAAGTGACAAAGTGCTAAAATGATCATTTACTTTTGCTGTTGACTATACGTGTGTAGTATTGTGTTCCTAATGGTGCGTAAAATCGCCAGAGCTCCGAGTGTGAGCTTTGTTGAGCGGGAGATCCTGAATTAGTCTCTAACTGTCAATACAACGAAGATTCAGGTCAATAAAGGAACGGCAAAGCGCTTGTGGATTATTTTGTGTTGCAAGCATCCATAGGTTACGGTGTCTGCTTACCATCAGGCAGGCCGTAAGCTTGTTTGCCACCAACATTGTATTAAAAAAAAACAGGCATAGCGCAGCTCGTGCTATCCTTGTTTTCGTAATAGGAGAAATTGAGAAAACATGACAAAACGTAAGCTGCATGCGGGCTCTAATCTAATGACCAATTAAAACGAGCCCCTAAGTATTTTACAAAAATAGGTATGTTACGTAAAAGTGTTTTTTTTTTCCCATTAAGTGGAATTTTTTGGTTTTTCTGCTCAGATCGTAATGAGTCTAATATACTTAAAAATAAATTGGCCCCATATTTCGGATCAGTTTTTTTTTGAGTTTTCACTATGTGAAAAAGTCACATAACACAAATGGAATAAAAACAATGTAATTTTTTATCCCTGATGAGCAAGACAAACCAAGCATTTCCAAATTTTGAAAAAAAGTGGGTACCTACAATTTTGGGTGAAAAGGCCCTAAACTGCGCCTACCGAACATGGCACGTGCGCATAAGGGTAGACGCATACATTTTTACCTTGACACTATCAATGATTACCTACACTCATTATATGTACGTACACCGGCAACACTGCTAACCATTCGTGAATCTTATTGCAACGACGTATAGTCCAAATTTACAGTGCAACGTTGCTGTTTGTATGGGCACAGTAGATATATGCCTAGTCTGAAGCAGTAAAACAAATCCGTTCGAACGTCGGAATCGCCAATATTAATTCAGATAACTGCAGCGCAGCACGGTTATCGCAACACAATACAATATTCTTTATTGCCCACCTGAGATAATACATTATCATATACAAAATAATGAACAAAGATACAGGGAGTCAGATGTAAAACAACAGGCGGTCTTATCGCTCAAGAGCGATCTCTTCCAGACAACCTTTGGGTAGTGGAGATATGAAATGTAAAATTAAGTAGTAGTAGTAGTAGAAGTAGTTGATGGTAGGTATAAGTATCAGTCATTTTCCATACTAAATATGATATATATATGTCATATTTACTATTTGATGACATGAAAATGACAGTTAGGCGACTTCCTGATTTGTCGATGCGGAGGCGGTTCAACATATATGAGAAAATTGATAGCTGTCAGTGTCAACCGATGCGAATGCTGTACTGCCACTATGTACTTTTTTTGCAATCCACCCAATACTGACAGTATTTGGTCAAGTGAAGAAATCTCACATCAGTTAGCTCACGTCAAAGAACAAAATATCTACCACATACCGATCCCGCCCCGCCAAGTCAGGAAGTCGCGTAACTTTCATTTTCCATAGTAAATATGACATATATGTATATCATATTTAGTATAGAAAATGACTAATAATTATTCCTACCATCAACTACTAGAGGCACTACTACGAGAGGCGCTGTGCGTCATGTACAAACGCTGCTTAAATCATCTGGAATTCAGGTTTAAATGAGGCCTATGATGAGGTGTCACTGCCGTACATGTGAAGAATATCGAGGGTTAAAATGATTGCCCTTTCCCTAGTTGTGGTTTTATGGTTTATTGGTTGGCTCTTATGCAGGATGTAACAAAAATGCCGCGGATTACCTATAGTTTAAGGGATGATTCACAGTAGACCGTTCCGTGTCCGGGCCGGCCCGTTTTCTATGACAGCAAACGCAACGGCCGGCGTATTTCTCTAGAAGAAAACGGCCCGGCCCGGAAACGGAACGGCCTACTGTGAATCATCCTTAAGGCGTTAATTGGTATCGCATTCTGACTAGGAATAAGTAGGTAAATTTTTGACTCAATTTTTTTTAGTTTTGTATGGGGACCTTCGTCAAAATTAGCCAATTCCTCATAGAAAACTAAAAAAATTGAGTCATAAGTTTTTTTTTAACTACATATACATTTCTAGACAGAATGCGATACCAATAAAATTAAACCCTTAAACGGATCTACAACATTTTTGGTTACGTCAGACGTGCGCTAAAACACATTGATAGGGCGTTCATTATAGAATTTTACTGTACTTACTGCTTTAGATAATATATTTACTGTGGTATGGGCCATTACTATTCATGCCCATATGAAATTGACTTGTCTTGACTCATGTGTCTCAAGGTGAAAATTTAATTTTCCTTTTTGATCGAGAAAATCCTTGGCACTTGATCGTGACATGGTCCATGTTATCCTTATACATTATAATGTATGATTTGTGTGTCGTCTAGTACAGTCAGCATCATTGACCGAGCGAGCGAGGCGAGCGAAGCTTGTCTGTTTCAGCTTGGACTCGCTTTCGTATGTCTGTCCGGCTGTTCTCCTCTACAAGTCGGTCTACAAGTGAAATTTTTAAGAGATTCGATAATTATTAATTATGTACAGTCAGCATCAAAAGTAGCTACGGATTTGAAAAGTTCAAAAGTCTTTATTTTAAGGAAATAAGAGCTCTTGAATCCTTCATTTTGACTTTGACGGCTTGTTTAGCCTAGTTGGTAGTGACGGAGGTCCTGGGTTCGAATCCCGGCCAGAGCATTATTTGTGCATTTAGCACGGATATTTGTTCCCGGAGCGCTGGTGGCCCCGCGGCGCCCGCGTACCGCGTGCGGTATGCGAGGTTAAGCAATGTCGGGCGCGGTCAGTCCTTGGATGGGTGACCGCTTTGAGTGGTTACTAACAGAGCGCACCCGTGCTTTGGAAGGCACGTTAAGCCGTTGATCCCGGCTGCTGTCTATGATAGCAGTCGTTAAGCCAAGTAAGAGGCCTTCGGGCGGCTTGAGAACTTCTAACAGTCAAGTTGCCCACTCACTTGACAAGCCTAATCCCAATAAGGTCTAGTTTCCCCCTTGGGTTGGAAGATCAGATGGTGGTCGCTTCCGTAAAAACTCGTGCCTACGCCAAGTCTTGGGATTAGGTAGCGGAACCCAGGCATCCTTCAGGACGCAATTGTACTGGGAATAACGCTAGGACGATGATGACGATGATGATTTGTTCCCGGGTCTTGGATGTTTTCTATGTATTTAAGTATGTATTTATCTATATAAGTATTGATATCGTCGTCTATAGTACAAGCGTTGCTTAGTTTGGGCCTAGGTCGATTTGTGTAAGATTTCCTCCCAATATTTATTTTTATTTTATTGTAATTATTTATGTGTAGCTAATTTTGATGCTGACTGCACATAATTTACTGTCGATTTAGTTTTTAGATTGTTTTCAAGATGGCGGACTTATAGATTTAAAGCGTAAAAAATATCACTCGCGAGGTAGAGCTTATAGTGCCCTTATACTTAGTTCTATTCTAACAGACAATGTGGCCAAATATTATTACTGCATGCCCGCATTTATTACTGGAGAAGTAAGGACGTGTTAAGATATATTTGGTTATTTTGGCTTTTACAAGACTGTAGCATAACCCAAGCTTTATTTAAGCTTACTACAGCGGTAGTTTGTTTTGTTTATCATTGTCCTCTAATATAATATCTATTTATATATAGGATTTATACATGTTCGTTATTTGTTTGTTGCAGGTATGGTCCCTGGGTCAATTTGTACTTGCTGGAATGAATTAGCAATACAGGACTAAAAGGTAAGTGGTCTCAAAAAAATCTGTACAGAAAATTGGTGGATAAATTCAAATATTGGTGGAAAATCTTACACAAATCGACTTAGTCCCAAACTCAGCAAAGCTTGTACTATGGGTACCTACTAGGCGACGATATACACACTTGTATTATATAGATAAGAAGAAGGGCTATATCGGTCACTTTGGTTCTGCTGCGGGTGGCTTCATTGCTGATGCGATCTCGCTGAGAAACTCCCAACATAGCCCTCTAAAACGTGACGGTATCATCATACTAGCCGGCCAGATTCATAGAAAAAAAAAATATTACATTCTATAATTAATAAATACATTACAAATACAAACGTCCAAGACCCAGGAACAAATATTCGAGCTCACCACGCAAATAAATGCCCTGACTGGAATTCGACCCCGGGACCACCAGCTTCGTAGGCAGGGTCACCACCAACTAAGCTAAAGTGGTCGTCAAGTCCGTGAGCACTGGACAATAGATTTTTTTAGTAGTATAGACAGATAAGTTTTATATAAGTTTATAGAGACTGAAATTTTTCAATCGACCTAGATAATGGTTTATTAGTACTTTATACCTACGCAAACTTAGCGTATTAGCCAATCACCTTGTTATGTCCATTTTATACGCCAACCAGTGTGTATCTAGGGTTGCCACCTTTTTTTTTGAGAAATATAGTACATGGCGATTTGAAAGAGCAAAAAATAAAGTACACAGTGTCAAAATAAAGTACTCTTTTATTTTTCCTTAAAAACATACTAATAAACGTCACCTGAGTGCCTACCGCGAACGGCTTTCGAAGTTTTCTCTCTCTGTCGCACTTACGTACGAACGTGCAAGTATGACAGAGAAGGAAAATTTCGTTTGCACTTCGCGGTAAGGGCCCTGTCTGTCACTTACTCACTGCCGGACTGTCACTGTCAGTCACGTCACGTATATTTTTTATGGTTATTTTGGTATTTTGGTTTTTTTTGGTTGGTTGGTTGCGTTCGGAAACGTTTTAGTAAATCATATTTTATTGATGCTGAAAATATAGTATTTTAGCGTACTTTATGTATTTCGTATATTATAAAGTACGGACAGCCAGAATATAGTACAATACTATATATTATAGTACGGGTGGCAACCCTATGTGTATCGGTCCATATTATTGAAGGAACAGGTCAGATTTTGTACGTTCCAAGGTTCAAAAACATTTGAGCAATCTTATGCCCTTAACAATAAAAGTCTTGTTCACATAAATAAATAAATGACTTTATTCTGCAAGTAGGCCGCAATGGCAGTTTTACAAGTCAAAATCTGCTAGCGTTTCTGCAAAAGGAGACCACTGCCGAGAAGAAACGCCGAAAGAAACTCGACAGTCAGTCATTTTTTCTCAAAAATATGCTTATTACAATGATAATACTTAACCTACTTAATATACATAAATCTGAGTATGGGAACAACAGAGGAAGAATATTTACAATGTATAGTTCAAGAAGACAACATGTGTTTACTAATTTACTAGACGTGGTACAATGAAAATATACTTATACATAATATGAATATTAATGCTATTTAGGTCTCTGGTTTGGGCCATGCATTTCTGTCAGTTATATAGTCCTCGACCCTGTAATAAGCCTTTGACATCAACGATTTTTTAAAGTAATTTTTAAGGGCTGGAAAGGGTAAATTAGAAATTTCATCAGGTAACTTATTATAGAAACGGATACATTGACCGCAAAAAGACTTGTGTAAAGTACACAAGGCGTTGCTTGCTTGTTGTTTTTGATCATCATCATATTTCACATATTTCATTTTTACGCAGAATTTACAAAGTCGGCTCGTGGCCCAGCGGCGTCCGCGTACCTCGTGCGGTATGCGTCGGCTCAGGTCAACTGTTGCATGGGTGACCGCTTTGATTGGTTACTAACTGAGCGCACCCATGCTTTGGAAGGCACGCTAGCTAGAGGCCTTCGGGCGGCTTGAGAACTTCTAACAGTCAAGTTACCCACTCATTTGACAATGCTAAACCCAAAAAGGTCTAGTTTCTCCGTTGGGTTGAAAGGTCAGATGGCAGTTGCTTGCGTAAAACTAGTGCTTACGCCAATTCTTGGGATTAGGCAGTGGACCGCGGGCATGCCTCAGGATGCAACTGGGATAACGCTAGAAAGGTGATGATGACGTAGAAGTTACAATCAAATCATTTTTCGAACACCATAAAACCCATAAGTAAATTGATTCCATTCCACTATATAACATTTTATTTTATGTTTGTCTCTATTTGCAAACACAAGGTCCATCGACCTTTTCGTTACGTCATTGCATCAATATCTGATCGTTTTTCAACCTCATATACATCATTTACTTTGCCCTCAAAAGTCAACCTTGTTCTCTACACATTAAGGTTGTTTTTAGCAATGACATTACACCTTGTACCGTTTCTGATAGCCGTAACACGTGACGTCATTTCATATATCGCGATCCCAACTAGTTATGAAATTGGTACCATATGGGATTTGGTATGGTGCTGGGTTCTCGCGGTAATGGATCCTTATCCGATGATTCCTACGTATTACGTAGAATTATGGTGTTGTTTTATTTTACCATTAACACCGTACTTCCTCTGTAAGTTCCTTCGTATTTGGTGTCATGTGGCGGTGAGTAAGGCTACTGAATTTCAGAAACTCGGACTGGTCTTTATATACCTATACATATAATATATACGTATACGAGTTACTCACATCAATAAAGGGTCGTTGACTCCCGCAAGCGCCCATAGGCTACGGTGTCTACGGCTTACACAGACTGTATACTTGTTCGCCACTGTCCTGGAATTAACCCTTTGAGCGCCAAGAACGTATAAAGTGGTCGTGTGTAGTCGTGCCCACCACGCCAGAAACCACTAAAAAAGTCTGAGTGAAGGTGTACTTATTAGATCATGAAAAAGATCTATTATTAATTGTTTATTTGTTTTTATTGGTTTAAACGTTACATCAATTTTTGATACCTTGGCGTCTGAGTGATCACTTCATTCAAATATGAAAGCGTTCAAAGGGTTAAAAAAGCTCAAAATCTAACGCCCTTCTTGGACGGCAGTGTGAAAACAAATGCCTCGCGTGTGAATCAAAGGCTCGATAATTTACTCGCTTCTCAATTTAAACGATCAAGTTTTCGTGATGAACCTTTTTGATTTGGAAACTTTTCAATGATAGTTCCCATCGCCATAAAAGTTTCCTAATGGCGTTGGAAACTGGTTTAAACCACTTAAATTACTTTTAGAAGTTATCTACAAAGACATCTGCAGTCGAAATCGAACCTTTATCGAAGACTAGTATTTGGCAGTGACTTTGTCCGTATGGAATCCCATATATTTATAAAAATTGGAGATGGCCCCAATTTCACCTCATTTTGAAGATAATAGGTAATAGAGGTATGCTATATTTTGATCGAGGTGATATACTATTTATGATGAGCCAAACTTAATGCCTACATAGCTAAATCTGTTCTACCTTTTTTGCGCGGTTAAACACATACGTAGTGACATTTATGATTATAGTTATTTGTTTTACTTATTATGATACTATCAAATTTTCCTTTCTTCCACGACTTCAACTGCGTAAAAGTCATTAATTGTACTCCCAATATTCTCATTCACTCATTTCACACCCTTAAAACTAACGGTTATACTAAGGGTTTCATGTAAACCGATTCATCGGTTTCAGCGTGAAAATTTATGGATGGATTACTGTAGAGATGTTCATTTTGTTCTTATACAAACATAAAAGACATGTGTAGGTATTGCATTGTACTTTTAAGGCTAAGACGAATATAAAATTTCCACCTGCCCTGACAACAAGCAAAACAACCAGGCAGGTTATTGAATGTCAACTGATTCCAAAAAAAATTGTTTTTAATAGGGTTGTCACTTGTTTGGGTTAGACAGGCCTGACCCATAGGCCCTCTGCTACTCTCTCACACGTGCAAAGTGACAATTCACCCGATCGTCGTTCATAGTGACACTCATCGCGGCCCACATTGTGTTACGACGATAACGCGCAAACTTGACGATCGTGTCTGGATGAAAGAGCAGGTGAACGGTGATTTATTTCTGTCAAACCATTGATTTCGTTAGAATGTTCTTTTTTCAATATCACAAAAATGGCAAACAAGCCAACAGCCTGCCAGGTGGAAGGTTTAGGCTGTGGCTTAGAGTGAGACGCTTGTGACTCTAGAGCAGTCACTATAGTGTGTTGGTGATCCTGTATTGATTTACGAATTCGCGTCGTCAGCTCGAAACGAATGCAGGGTACCTCTTCTTCTCTCCTTCTCTTTCTCAACATAGGTAGCACATCCCCGTGAGCTCTGGCGACCGTCCTCACTATTATTGACCGAACGAATCCGAAGCGTCTCCGTTTCAGATACCAATCTTTGACTTTCAGATATCAATGCTTTCGTTGTCCGGCGGATCTCCGGTTGAATTCTCCTCTACTGGTCGCATTGCTCAACCGATTGTCGTGACATTTTGTAAGTAGTTTGATAATTAGGTATACGAGTATGGTTTTTTTTGCCAATTCAGCTTACGTTTTTTTTTTTAAAATGGCGGAGCCTAAACTTATAAAACGTCACTCGCGCGAGGTCTACAGCTCACAGAGCCACTAGTTTATTATTTGGTAGGTATAGCCAGTAGGCAACCCTATTTCAAACGGCAGACACTTCACAATCTAAAGCACCACGATTCAATAAGATAAACAGTAGCGTGCCGCGAGCTCGTAAACATCGGAACGAGTTTAACGGCGCTGAATCGAACACCGTCTAACTTTGACGTGGCACATCCACTATGGTTTATGTACTAGGATTTGGCCGCGATAAAAATATAGACTTTTAAAATATAGGTATGACGGGCCTTGATTCTCTAAGCCACGCCCCCTGTGTAAGGGACACGCTTATGTCTTTCGCGCACGAGAAAACGAAATGTTCCCTAGGAGTGTACTCCTAGATCGTTCATCCAAATTGATATGCATGGTGAGTCGATTCTGGAAATGCTCTCGCCTGGTACCTCCTCTCCTAAGCATCCATATGTTGGTTTTCGCGCGTTTTACATGCAAGTCCAAAGCCACATCTTCCCGCTTGCCCGTGTGGTCGCCCCTGGAGTTGCAAGCGTTCATATGCTACAGTTACCGCTTGCCATCGGGCCGTACGCTTGTTTCCACCGTTGTGGTTTAAAAAACAATTGGCGATCTCACAAGAGGTCAAATCACAATACTTGTTAAGCTATCTTTTTCTAACTATTTTCCTATAGTATCATTCACAAACAATTCAACAGTAGGTCGTGGGACGTTTAATCTTATTTGGAGCCCGTGGTAACCCACAGGCGAGTGAAATGCGCAAAGTGGAGTAATTGGATGCTAGCAAGCATATTGCACTGTAATGCATCCTGCGGTACGCCGCTTGCACGCCTCGTGTTCTCGAACATTTAATTATGTGTTTCTAATCCAAAACGAGACTAGATAAAGATATGCGTGAGAGAGAAGATGAAAGATTGGTTCGTTGCGTCGTCTTAAGCACCGTCCGTGGTACTTGGTGCTGGCTGCATTTTTCGGACGGCGAAGTGAAGAGAGATACCAATGACTATGCATTAGACAATTATTTTAGTATGTAATTCAGCTGGGTAATTTCATTACGTAACTTTTGCAAACGTCGTTTGAAATATGTCTAACAATACGAATAGGTTTCTGTCAAAAAAATTAGCACCAGATTCTATTGTCGACTGTACATTTTTTTACACAGTTATCAACTACCGTTGAGACGGCCATACACGACGGATTTATCTCGTTTAGTTTAGGTTTGGCTATGGCCAAATTCTGTCTCCATCTTCAGAACAGCTCGGTGGTACGTGGTACTATATTGTATTGTATTGTATTTATAATATTGTATTGTCACCGAACTTCCATAAGCATGCCAAATTTCAGCCGGCAACCGGCACTTACCGGCAAGTGGCTGAAAAAAGGATTACAAACTTTGAGGATTGCGTTAGATACATGACATACAAGGACAGGGCAAGTTAAATAAAAGCTTGTAATTAATAAGTTTCTCTCAAAAAAATATTATTGGTATTATTGGTATAGTCTCAACTCAACTTAAAATATTCTTTATTCAAATAGGCCTAGCCACAAGCACTTTCAATCGTTAGTTGAAATATCATCTTTTGAAGCTAATTGTTCAGAGCAATGTATTGATGCTATTACTCATACTATTCTTTAAAACGGTATCTTTTTTTACATTTCTTTCATAAATCGAAATTAATAAACCGTTAAAAAAAAACTGTTTTAGACTGTGCAACCCAAGCCTTTTCATATGACAGCCCACTTGATATAGTCACTAGGCTTTGAACTTTTGCCCCCTGAAAATTAAAATATATATTTAAAAAATCATGTATCTGCGTTAGCCTTCCGTGTAACTGTTCCTTTCACACCAATAGCAGCAGTTCTCGAGATATAAAGCAGACAGACGGACAAAGCGGCACCAAAAGGGTTCCTTTTTACCATTTTGGTACGGAACCCTAAAAACGACGCCCTTAGTGATTTTCCTAATTGTATTGGCACAGTACATATTGGAGTTGTCAATAGAAGTGTACCACGTGTAATGGCAGTTCGCGGATGACCCGCGGTTCGGCGAGATCAAAGCGCACGGTGCTGTAACGATGCCCTTTCACTTTCCGGCGCGTGCGCATTCGCCCACGGCGCGTCGGAGCTTTCTTCTACCGATTTTTGTGACGAACTTTTTTTCTTGTTGAGATGTTTTTTTATTGGAGAGTAATTTATACCGAGATTTATCACTACTATATGCTATTTCCAAAACTATCTGTCAAAAATTTCATTTCTGGTAGAAGCTTTTATTGCCGACTCTGCCTTTTTATCCACAGTCGGCTAATCTATCGCGAAAGTAGCTTTTCTACTGTAGTATTGTTATTTTGCAGTAGCTGACACTGTAATATTATATTTAACTATACAATGTGTATATTGTTTTGAAAAAATGACACCTCGCCGAATTTCTTACGCCCGTTCTTCTCGTGGCAGAGGTTTACTTTTCCGAACCGGTGGTAGTTTATTGACGTTCATAGGTGCATGTAATATGCCTAATTTGAAGAATAAACTACTTTTACTTTTTTAGTCATCACTGTCATCAGCTACTCGTTCAAAAGGTTTCAATGAGCTCAAACACGACGGGTTTATCTTGTGTAGTTTAGGAGTTATGCTATGGCCACCTTCTGTCTCCGTCATCCGATCAGCTCGGATTCACTCGAATTTCAGCTCAATTGAATAGTAGAAAGTGGCTGAAAAAAGGATTTTGAGGACACTTTACATACAACATACGAACCAAAAAAAAGTACAAAATGACAGGTTTATAGATTCAATCGACAAGACACGCTACCTACTGATTTACTGGCCTGACCTTACGTGAACTGTGTCTCCGTATCCTGGGCGGTGTGTGATACGAATGCAGATACAGTGAAAAACTCATTTCCACATGGCAACTGGAAGAGATCACTTAAGTTATAAGTTCGCCTTTGTACTTCTCTCGTTGTTAATTATATACTATTTTGTTTTTGTTCAACAAGGTATAAGACAACAACTAGAGGATTACATATATAGTAATGTAACAACTCCATCCAACCTAACTAGAGATTAAAAACTCTCCTATGAATTTACTACGAGATGAACAATCAAATTAGTGGGTACCTAATAACCCACAGTTGTTATAATAAGATACCTACTACTGGCACAGACGTGTGGTTCAGAGTTCAGCTCCCGACAATCAAAGGAAAGTGGCAGTGGAGTCGGGGCCGCTCACGGCTCTTCGCAGAAATGAAAGTGTGCGCAGGACTTCCGGAACCTTCGCTCGTGCTGGGAGAGGGCCCCAGGGTTATTCCATCAAACGAAATGTATAGGCGAAGTGATTAGCTTTTCAAATTAATATACTAGGCACACAAACTTGAAATTTATATCCTACTTATTCTATATTAGTCTAGCAACGTTTGTATATTTATTTGTTTTGTAATTTAAACCTAACGAATAACCGCTCTAACGATTTTAATGAAATTCACAATACTTATAGGGGTTTCCAGGAGCGACAAAAATATCCCAGGAAAAAAGTATTAATGTACAATAACAAATTGATTAGTTAACTGAATTTGTCTGTGGTAAATTGTAGCGGTTAACACAGTGTTTGCAGATAAAAATGACAGTTGCTTTTAGTAACGGTCGTTCAATAAGCTATGCCATGAAGGCTACTTAGGTTAAGTTTTTGTGCCCACCAGTTGGCACCACTGTCGAGTAAGGTCTACCTGTCAAAGTTTGTAATTAGATATTACGGACGTGAAAACAAAGTTTACATTAAAATCATACCGATATTAAATAAAACAGTAGGCAGCTTAGAAATATAGGTATAGCATGCCGCATTGCTGCGCAGTCCCGTTTTCTTTGAAAAAAAAAACTTAAGTTTTCGAAAGATAGAACTGTCTCAGAGCACAAGCAGTTGTTGACAGTAACTCACAAAATTCCCATAATTAGTCTCAGGTACCGTAAAATATTCAGCGCATTATATTAATTAGAAACAAACCCGCGTAGTCCAGTCCACCCACAAACAGTGACATTTAACATTTTCTGGGACCCACGCTACACTAGCGCCTCTTACGGCGAATTCCTACGCGGTAGCACTTATCACCTGCAGAAAATCGTGCTCGAATCAATTGTTATCGTCAAAAGGGTCGATGAGAGGAAATAAACAGTGCATGTGTGTCTTTCAAGCCAAAGGTCTCCCGTTGTAGTTGCCAATAAGGACGATTTCCAATTGTATAGTAATGGAAATAGTGGCTTAATACACGTAATGTACCTATACTACATATTTTGAGCAGGTTACTAGACCAGTTATTCTTATCTTACAATTTATCCACACTCAAGCCAATTTATATGATGTCTTGTAATCGTAATTCGATTCTAATTTAGTGCTGCCATTTACACGATGCTCATATGCCATGTCACAGAATAGTATAATTAATAGCATACCATGCATAATCAGCTGGATAGATACCTGACCCCCTGCACACAAACCTCTACGCAGGTGGGGGCAGGTTTGTTAATTTCATACATTTTTCTACAAATACGTTCCAAATAAGTAATAACTTTTCATTTATCTTTCTTTTTTAAAACTTCATCTTTCTGCTTCAGGGCCTCAATGTCCTTATAACCTTTCATCTATCTTTCTTCAACTTCATCGTTACCAATAAGAGCTCCAATCATCTGTAACTTTTCATTCATCTTTCTCCTAGTATCTCGTTCTTCTAGCCTAAATAGTATATAAATTTTCGTCTGTCTTTTTCATCACACATCTATAATTAGAAGCAAATGCCCGTCAAATGGCGAAATTTTTAAACTTTATGCAAGAGCTCACGCTGATCCGTGGATCACGTCAAGTAGTCGTAGCGTATGGCAAAGTTTAGCAACTGTCCATCACATTAGACATAGCTCGCATGTTCCTTGATGTATGAGCGTGTTCACATATCGGTACGTCGGTGTAGGGTCCGATAACATGCTAACTGTTCACGTTGCCCGATCTGATGTCTTTCACATTTCCATACATTTATATCGTCGATCCTTTGCCGATATAATGTGAACTCGCTCTAACCTCGTAAGCCTCAGAAAGCCATTTTAGGACGATTGTAATAACAATGTGCCCAATGTCTAAAAAAGAGTTAGAAATAACTTAGTAAAATTTGGTGCAAAAATTTTATTGCAAAAATTTAATAAGTTGGACTTTTAAGGCTGAAATTTTTAGTCCTAAAATTAGGCCGAAATGCCTTACGCAGCTGAAGGGCCGGGCAGTATTAGTTTGTGATCGTAAACTAGCATTTAGCCCGTGTGCATCTATTTATGTATGTACAGTCAAATTAAAATTGTGAAATGTGTTTACTTAATGTTAATTTGTTCGGCTGATTTCAGGTTGAGATCATTTATTAATATTGACAGAATTCAATGTAAGTAATAAACTACCAAGCTTTATTTCAACGGGAACATTAAATCAGCGTTTACTGTGGTCCAAAGAAAGAGAGGTATAAGAAACAGTTATGTTTATAATTAGGTATGTTTCACGTGATTCTGAAAAGATTTATAGGAACAGGTACTTTTACCTTTTTTTGTACAATTAAAAATTTTAAGGAAAATGAGGATTCGAAACTGATAAAAACACGTAGATTTTCCGAGCTCACCTACTAAAACTGCGCTCAAGTGCAAAAAAGACTGTTTTGTTTCGTTTATACAAACCAATGTTTAACTTGAAATATATCCGTTCACAATTCACAATTAAATTAGTGAGGTACCATTGCAGGATTTGCTGGTAGGTATTTACCTTTTCTTTTACGAATAAAACATACTACCTACATAATTCTCTCCCGGGTGTCGATATTTTTTTATATTTTTTTTTATGATAGACTGACCAGCGTTTATAATAACGATACTTATAAGATTTACGGCATCTGAATGCGATTCGGTGCAATCGAAATATTGTTGGTGCATTTTAATTATTTTACCGTTTCAATGTATGGTTACTCATTAATCAAGTGAAGCCAATATGGCTTACAGTTACCAATATAGCCAACGTATCCTGAAGTAGTTTTTGGAAAAGCGTTATTATAAACCGATATACTATTAGGTACATTGGCACTCGTAATTAATTCTTACACATACACACTCAATTTATTAACCATTAAGGAACTTTTAACTGTCTCTTTAAATCCACACATTTTTAAATCATCCTTTAATGATTAATTTTTAATTAATTTTAACCTACGTTTTGTTTTATTTGTCAAGCTTAGGGTGAAACCGTTCAATACTTTGAAACTCGTCTGTTTTGATACTTCTTGTCCTCTTGGGAGGAAACCAGAGCCATATAAGGTTTTCTTTCGCCACATAAACAAGAATTAAGGTATATAATTAGCTTCGCGTATTTGCATAAATTCGTCATTCGTCACACCTTACAGCTACTGAAACAAAAGCGTTAAATCTTTTACATTCTTGCGCTTCCTTATTCGATACGGAAGCGAAAACAAAAAATCCTCTTCGCACAATCCCGTAATTATTAAAGAGTCAGCATGGCCTAAGTACTGTATACGTTACGCCATTTTAAGATATAAGTACACACCTTTAAGCAGCATATTCGCGTGTAAAAGAAAACTTTACCTGTTTTACTTCGCAGTATTATTGTAAACACTGCGTGTTTGCATAATTCGCTTCAGCAAAAACGATAAGTTATGTTAACAAAGCTTCACCCACCCTTACCTCAGTCGCACCAGTGTAAATCAGAATCAGATCACATATATATATATATATATATGTTTTAAACTGTTATTGTGTACAATAAAGTGCTTACATACATAGATTAGATTAGATTTATTTATTTCACAATATACAATGTCACTTAAAATTACACATACTCGTAGTCAATTGAAAGGAATTTATATTGTGATCGTCAGTTTTTTAAACATTGTCAAATTAGGTGGATATACATTATCATAATAATAATAAACTATTTACAAGTATATGTCAATAAAAAATTAAGGTCGCCTTACGGGTCGTCATCAATCATCGTACAATTATATAATTCAAACAAAATAATAATACTAAGTATTTGGTACAATTCAGATGTCAATAGAAATCCAATATTTATAATAAATCTATTTAGTTATGTCATAATACTCTTTTATAGAATAAAGCTGATTTTCCAACAAAAAGTTTCTTAGTCAACTTTCAATTTTTACATACATACATACAATACGACAGACAAATGTGAATGTGGCTTAAGGGTGCCTATACACCAGAGAAGTGCTATGCAGCGATGCTGCGAGAACGTGTAAGCTACTCTATGAAAACCCGTTTCCACCAGTGCTATGCTATGTGGACCAATGAATATAATTGATGGATTGAAACGCATCCATAGAAACGTAGCATACCACAGCTCTGGTGGAAAGGCACCCTTATACTGGATCAGACAACCTATTACACATTGTTAAGGCAAATGTAGCCGTTAATTTTAGGTCTGGCTCAATCGCTAATGTCACCTCTATAATATATTATTCGCCTGCGCCCGCGGGCCAACTTGCGAAATTGAATAAAAATGCATATTTGAAGCGTCAAAACGAATAACAATTTCGGAATATCAAATGTTTAGATTTTAGATAGATTAATTATGAAATTTATTTGGAAGAACCGAGTTTTTTTTAATGATAGACAGACCAACGATTGGCCTTGTTCTCACCTGATGGAAAGCGATGACAAGGCCTAAGATGTTGCTCGCTGATATAATTGTTGTTTAGACGTAAAACCAGCAAATATTAATTAAAAAAACCGGCCAAAGTGCGTGTCGGGCCACGCACAAAGAAGGGTTCTGTACCGATACCTCCTAATCTACATTTAAAACCACTATACAATACATTGAATCTAAAAAGGTCGTATCTTCATAGGAAATTTACGGCACTAACGCCCTTTTGTTTTGGACAAGACAGTTTGTCAGCAATAACAATAACTCAAAAACCGTTACACCTACCTTGTTCAAACCAAAAATCGTTGAAAGGATTTATTAATGTATACATCATCTTGATTTTTTCAGAATTTTCAACTTCTAAGTATGGAAATTAGAGGGCAGTGGGAGGGGGGGGGGGGGAGCGACGACAAACTTTTTACGACTTTAACAGCTAATATCGTACCAACAGTTGACTTAAATGGAAAAGTTATTTAGAAACCTCTATGTAATTTTTAAGGCATTCACAGATACCCCACACGCCTATGTACATTTAGAAAAAAAATTGACCCTCTGTTACATGTATGGGGTGCCTCCCCACCCCCAGTTTAATATATTTTTCAAAATTTTACAACATATTTCTATAGCGGTTCATAGCATACACCTTCCTACCAAATTTCATAATTGTAGTACTCATAGTCTCCGAGTACGAATCTATAAGGGTTCCGTTTTCGCCATTTTGGCTACGGAACCCTAAAACGGCCATATCACAAGTTTTTTTTTGACATAGTAGACATTAATGTTTTTCAAGAAAGTGAAACGTTTGACTTATTAATTTATTATTAAGACATTAAAGTATATTCTATTCAAAATTACTCGACGGCTCATAGAGAATTGGTGTTTCTAAAAAGACCACATCAAGAAAGACAGTAGGTACTCCTGACCTGATGAATCCCGGCGTCAAAATACAAGTACTTGTAACACCAGTGGTGAACGGTAAGGTGAGTAGAAACAAGTTATGCATATAAAAAGTATCTCAGTGCATTCAGTCGCCGGCCGTTGCAATATGCAATTGTTTTTTTCGAATCCTGCCACTTTCAACGTGAAAGTCATGATAATTATCTTAATTTGGTTGCGTAATTACTTGTTTCGTGTCGTAGGATTTTATTAAATAGTATTGAATAGTTGTTTAACGGGTCCTTTCTTGATTTTAATATTATATTACGTATAGTTAATTTAGTGTAAACAGGATAGGACTTCATTATAATTTGGGTGCTTAATGTAATGGAGGATACAGGTACAGGGTGACATCGGAGATGTGATCAGAAGCAAATTTTTCAGACTCTACACATGATCGCCTTTTTAATGCAATAGTTGTTACATCAAATAAAACAAGTTTATTTTTTCAAATTTTTACTACAAAAATAATAACGCCATACTTAAATCATGGTCACCCTATTTATTACTTTTGACACACGTTGTATGAGGGATGACACGACGTCGTGTGGTGTAGGGTGACCAATCAGTATTAAACATTTCTTTTTGTTAATAATTTGAGGAATAATAGTCAATATTGCAAGTAGTAACTGTGATATCATGTTTATTGAGTTTGTCTTTCAATATTTCATCGAGGCAAATAATTTCTGATCACGTCTCCGATGTCACCCTATATAGAAGTATGTACCTGCTATTTATCATAAATAAATTATTGATTATGGATGTTAGAGTCGAATAATATTTCGTCAGGCTACCAGGGGGTCCACTCCGAAATTCGAAATCCGAACTTCGTATGGTGGTATGACAGGGGTGCACGAAGCCTGCTGACGTTCGCCCATTACGACCGCGCAAGTTTTCCCCACGGGCTTGTACTATTACTTATTCTGTGCTAGGTAGCGTCGGATGACGCCGAGACGACACGCCGGCCTTCGAGAGCGTTAGAGCGAGCCAGGCTTTGGTATAGTGCCGACACGCCTCATCCATAGCGGTTCGTTCAGCTTCTGTTACCTTCAAATACAAGTTTGACTACGGAAAGAAGATGTTCAAAGCCTGATTGCACCTCATGTCATTACAACTTAAATTTCTTTTTCACCTCAGCGGCTCGTTAATGTCGGTTTTGCTGCTTGAAACCAGTGAGCAAAATGCAATTTTGCTGCGAGCGTGAAAACGACTTTTCCTGCTTGAAACTAGTGAGCAAAATGCATTTTGCTGCGAGCGTGAAATAAACTTACTTTTTAATTTATCATACCGGTGGTTAATTTAAGTAACTTTATTCTCTCTATCACTATTCCTTTGCGTTATATTTTCTCGCCGCTGAGGTGAAAAGTTGTATGTATCACACGAGAGCAAATATATTTGCAACTCGTGTCTTTGACTCGCTATGCTCGTGAGTCAATTATAGAATCTTTCGCTTGCTCTGGACTCAACATCAACACTCGCAGCAAAAATCTACTTTGCTCTCTTGTTGAACAAATAACTATTTGTTGTGAAATTTAAATGGACAAGACATGTTTTTCCGTGTACCCTTCATTTCATCTGTAATTTCGTGTCATAAGTTTGACGTCTGTGTTAGATAGTGCAGCTAACCGGATACAATATGAAAATGTTGTTATTATTGGCTATGTGCATGTCTGAAACGTCAAACGTCAAAGGTCCCGAGACAAAGTCAAAACTCAGAGATGTCAAATAATGACACATGAATATTTTATTTACTTTAGGAAACGAGAAAGACCCCGTATTGGAAATTTTACTGAAATAAATAAGAGAATAAATAAATACATACAAACGAAACGAATCGTAGGAAACCGTTAAGAAACGAATAGAAAACGTGAAAGTAAATTTGACAGTTGTCCCCGGTAAGTGCACATTTCTGCCATGGTGTGCGCTACGATCGCTTAGCTTACCCCCACCACCTACTTCGCACATAGCCAATAGTACATTACTACAGAGGCCGGGACGAAAGGGGTTGCCGGCCGAAGACATATAGACGGCTGAGCGCAGCGAGGCCGGATAGGTCTGAGGCGGGCAACCCCATATTTCCCGCCGAGGTATGTATAGTGCTTTTCTCAAACATGCAATGAAATAAACAACAAAAAAAATCAAAGTTTTATTTTTAATACGCATAGTGGCAGAATGTCATGATGCCTGTGCCACAAATTTATGTGGAATGGAAATTAAAAAAGAGGTCTTTGCCGGCCAAGGCCTGCGAAATTTGTATGAAATTCCATTAACGACCTCTTGCCCTAGCCGCACCTGAAACGTCATATTTCGCAGCCTATTTATAAGAAACATAACATCAATATTTCATTGCATGTTTAGGAAAATAATTTTCTTTCATAAAAATAAGACACTGCTTCCAAAGTTATACTTACCTCTAATTATACCTACATAATAAGTGCGAAGACAATTAACCTATAGTCATACAGTAACATAAGCTGAGATGCCCGCGAGGTAGCCACTCATGCGCCTTTTACTTCTGTTATGCAAGATCCAGGAACTGTAGTTATTTATCTAACTTGTAAAAAACACAGCTCCGTTTATATATCTCTATTACGTCGATATCGATACTTAATTGTAAACAAACAGCTATTACACAATTCGCTTACATAGTGATAGCTATTCTGAGTTATAATATAATAATAATGATCATAAAAAAGGAAAGAAGTAGATGAAATTACTTTAATGCTGCAATGACTTGGAGGTTAATGAATGGAGTTAGTGGACGGGGTGAGAAGTCGGCACTTAGTTTACACAGCAAAGAAATCAAAGAATAGATTTGATACATACTTTCATTGGATTTAATTTATTCATTTCAGAGAACATTTTACACTACCGTCAAAAAGTTTAGGACCAAACACAATTTTTACTTTAATTTTCATAAATTATTACGCAAACCAACGAGTATATAATATGTGAACAGAAAGCCAAAGGTATCTAAGCAGCCAAGGTAAACATAAATAATTGAGTAGTTGATTTGCAATAAATTATAAACATACGAGTAAAAAATATATAAACGCACAGAACGCAAAATATCTGAGCATTAAAGGAAAAAATACCTTAAGTCGGTATCATAATACAGTTTAAAATCAATTGAGCATTTTGTCACAATACTTACCTACGCTCCCGTCAAAAAGTTTAGGACCAAACACAATTTTTAGTTTAATTTTCATAAATTATTACGCAAACCAAACAAGGCAAAAAGATTGCAATGAGCTATTTCTCACAAGGATTGCAAACTGGTTGAGAGTACTACGGACAGATGAATCAAAATTGAGTGGATAATCAACCAATATTGATTATTTGCATATTTTGTGTTTGGTCTTAAACTTTCTGACGGTAGTGTATATTGTGTTGGATTTGCACTTATCGTAAATAACTTGCGCTAAAATCACTTTTCTGTTTGTCAGATTAATAGGTACCCAAGAGTTGACATCTATTATTTACCTCTAATATAATGTGACACAAAATTGAAATTGTTACCTATTACGAGTACGAGTACAAAGCGGTCGATCGCTATCGTTGCATCATTAAATATATTCATTGCTACTCGTCGATGGTGATTAGTATTTACATTGCACTAATGTGAAAACATTCAATTGAATTCTGGGTGGTTGCAATGCTGTGCAATAATCGTGGTTATCAAAATTATAGATGTGCTAATGATTTAGGTTCGTGCATGATGATACGTTTTAAGTCGGTCGTAATCTTAACGAGAATTGTAATCGACTTTGTATTGGCGTTTTTTCACGGCAGTGGTCTCCTTTTCAGAAACGCTTCTAGATTTTGACTTGTAAAAGTGCCATAGAGGCCTACTTGCAGAATCATTTATTTCCTTATTTCATTTATAACATTTTTACGTTACATTTAGGTGAAAACTAGTCAAGTGCGAATCAACCTCGTACACAAAGGGTGCGAGTCCGCTTCGCACTTGACTTTCTAGTCTTTGGTCGATAGATTTCTCTAAGTTATTAATGGAATATATTACTTATTAGTTTAAACACTGTAAAAGCATCTAAACACCTATTTTACCTACTCTCTTAAAGGAACAGGCATATAACAGATTGGCGGACAGACAAATAAACAGCGAGGCCTTAGTAGCTTAGTAGCTGCCCTTTGCGATCAACACCCAAAAATAACCACGAATGATCACGGAAATATATTATGGGCGTTGCACCCTCACCTTCATCTATTGTTGTATTAGATTCAAAGTTGCGTCAATAGTGACCTAATATATAAATGTTACAAAATAATTGAAGGAGGTTGGTGCTTGGAGCTCTTGATGCTGGCTTCTTGCCCGCAGACTTCGCTCTGCCGCTATCGTCATTAAGTACGTCAACAATGGCCTATTATGCTTCCTATGACATTTTTGTAATTCGTTCAATAACATAATGAAGTACTAATACATACTAAGTAACCATAAAGTACCTGCCAGTGTCAAATACGAATAGAATTTATTTCAAATTTAGTCTACATTCTACACAGTCTTGTCGTTATACGAGGGGTGATCAATAAGTTTGGATAACCAGTATTAAATATGAGACTTATGTAAATCGTTATATTTGAATTACAATATGCACACTTGCTATATTTTCAAATACTTATTAATCGTCATTCAATTGTTTTATTTTACCCCAATAAAAACAATTTTACTTTTTGAGGTCAAATTTTATACCTTCTCTAAGTCATCGCCAGCTCGTGATTTTCATGTAGTTGGTTTTGAATATATGTGAATGAGAAGTAGTAGTCGGAATTATGGGCTAAATAATAATGGGAACGGTTTTATCAGTTCTGATCTTTACTCGAAAAGCAGCACCCTTGTCAATTAGAAGGCTCTGAAGTACAATTTCTGCCGAAAATTTTTTTTTTTTTACTTAAGCTTATTTATAAAAAAAATATAACTTTCATAGAATAATGATATACAACTCTCCAATAACATTTGAGCTCAATTAGTGAAAGCTAATTTCGCAGTTTTTATTCGTAGGCCTCAATAGTCCAGGAAGAAGTCAAAAAATACACCCTAATTTTGGCGACAGAGCTGGAGATAAGAAAACCACTGCACTGATAACTTGCTTATTCCTTAAATCATAATGATAAACCAAAATTTTATTTTCAATTACAATAATCTTTATTAGTGCATCAGGACTTTTTCCACACCACTCCAAATAATTACAAAACCAAGTCTTATTTTTGCCATCTTGTTATTTTTTCCATTCAGATGTTTTTTGTTCAGCAATTACAGAAAGACAAATGAATAATATATATATATTTTTTACTCTAATTGAATGTTGATTAGTGTCATGGTAAAGCCCACATTAAAACAATATCATTAACAGGCTGGTTCATACCGATTATCAAAACTTATTGATCACCCCTTACCTCAGATGAATTTTTATTTTATTTAATCGAATTAAGCCTTAGTTACTAGTTTCGTCTTAATACATATTATGTACTTTTAGGGGAAACTTTCAGCTGTAAGTAGCAACTGATATGAACATAGATTAATAGCAATTTTTGCTCGATTGTAATTTACTGCTAAAAAAACCGGCCAAGTGCGAGTCGGACTCGCGCACGAAGGGTTCCGTACCAGAAAAATAACGCCAACAACTACTCTGTTGTATGGGAGCCCCCTTAATTATTATTATTATTTTGATTTTAGTATTTGTTGTACCACAATACATAATCTGTGCAAATTTCAACTGTCTAGCTATCACGGTTCTTGAGATCTAGCTCGGCGAGTGGTAGCCATGAAAAAGGGCTAAAATATCACGTTTTTTGTATGGGAGCCTCCCTTAATTATTATTATTATTTTGTTTTTAGTATTTGTTGATATAGCGGCAACAGAAATACACAATCTGTGAAATTACGGTACTTGAGATAGTCTGGTTACAGACGGACGGACGGATGGACAGCGAAGTCTTAGTAATAGGGTCCCGTTTTTACCCTTTGGGTACGGAACCCTAAAAAGGTTCAACGCGTCTATTGAAGGGGTGTAACTTTGACGACGAAGTTAAGAGTCGTGTTTGATGCCACCACACACTGATTTTGACTTAATTTTTATTCCAACAAGATTGAAGAAGCCAAACCAGCAGGAGATGTGAATCGACAGTTGAAGTAAAGTTTCGTAAGATTGCTCAGGCTATTTTCAAATCTTTCTCACATTCGGCACAGGTCATGCTTGCTTATTCTGTCACAAAGTCTGGGAACTATTACGTTAACAACACCCAAAAATTGGGTTTGCTTGCTTAACCGGCTGATTTGTAACGAAATGTTCTAGATTTTTGTATGCCGACTCAAGCTTCCTTGTAACTCGTATTGTCGCTCAGAAAACAACTGAATGTAGGATTAAGGAGCGTGATGTCTCAAGATGGTATATGTTCTAGAAAAGAAGTAGTTCTAAGGACTGTTTAATGAATTTTAAATGTTATCAATATAAATTGGCAGACAACGTACAGCCTAAAAGTATACAACGTATTATTTTTTTATTTTCCTGGTAAAGTTTTTAAACTGAATTTTACATATACGTTCTATACAAACTATACTATTTCCATTGCCATTGACTATAGCCTACTATAGGTATAGATACAAACATAAATATAGGAATACTTAAGAGTAGGCACCAATCTGCGATCACAGACCTATAAGGGCAGGGGTCGAAACACTTTTTAACCAGGAAAGAGAGCCAAAAATACCTTTTTCAGGTTTTTCACTATATTTTTGAGGAGACCTGGAAGAGCTTGTAACTGCCCTTCAAAGAGCCGCGGTTTGCCGAGCCGTATTAGGAAAACGTCAAATATGGCGGCGGCAGCTATCATTTCATAGTTGCCATACAAACACATTTTACGATTACAGATGGGCTGATGGTTCAACCCACAGAAAGTTAACTTAGTTCAGGATTTTTACGGTCTCACGTATCGCATAGGCTTTGCATCTTATGATTGAAACAAGACTTTAATTAACATGAACTTAACTTACAAATTATGCAAATAACATAAGAAAATTTTATACAGAAGTTTCAGGAAGTCTATCAAATTGTATAATTGCGAAGTTAATTCGTTGCAAACTATATACCTATTTACCGCGTAATGAATAGTCTAAATGGTAATTAGGCACTTACTGTTATTTTAATTCCGATTACGCGTAATTAGAATTCCAGAGTCGTGAAACATATACTTACTTACCCGGTGGTATAATAGCTAGCAAGAAATTCTACAACTTAGACGTAATGTGATGTAATCTTTCCTTGGATGAAAAGGGGATGGCTCACTTTGCAGCTAAGTGGTTAAATGGTTCAATTATAATTATTATATTTTAAGCAAGCGGCCAATCGGTGCTGAGATAGGCGTCTGGTACTTATTATATCTAGAGCAGCCAAAACTAGCCTAGGGCAACACCTCCGCCACTGGTAAAACTGTAGCTTTAAAACTAAGCGAATCAATATCTTGAAAATATCTGAAATGTTGGTAATCAACCAACACTGTGCCAAAATAAATATTCAAATAAGGTTGTTTGCTACTACAACATACATACTGGATCTTTTTGCTAAACTAGAACCATTGACAAAATCCTTCAATCTGATGGTGGGTTTCTGTAAGGTCAGGTGTTGCTACACCGCTATCCTGGTTGCCATATGAAAAGCGGTCATAGATTGCCTCTTCAAAGCTCCCAAACCTGGCAACAACAACCAATATTCACCAGCGAGCAAGACAGCATTTTGACGGATACTTGGCAGACAGAATAATATTCTGAAACCGAAATCTTGCTAAGCCTGCATTAGCGTAGACTTGCGTAAGTCTTACAGATAATTAATTGTGCTGACATTGATAAGCGAAGTGCAATGTTGACATTTGTCAAGTTTTGCCCTTGAACTGCGGGTTAATAGATAAGTCATGAGTTTTTTGTCATGACATGACACATCAATACGTGTTCACGATGAAATAATTAAATTGGGCAAGTTGATGTTTTGATAATTATTATCTATCGATTGGACGTTTAGTGAAATCTTAAATACTGGGATTAAATTTTATAAAGCTCTCACTGTTAGTAGTTGTTGTTGCTGGTTCGAAAGGTTTGTGGTGCTGTGTTCCTGGGGGTGAGTAATTAAGGTCACCAGAGCTGCTGAGAATGCGCTGTGTTGAGAGTAATGGACCTTCATTTGATTCTATGTCATTGCAACGAATGCTGAAATTAAAGATGGCTCGGAAGCGTGCTTGTGATTATCGCCAGCGGTATGGAGTCGCAAGCGTCCGTTGTTTGACGCCATCGTTTACATTGTGCAAAGGACTGCTTGTACTACTTTATAGGTCTATTTATCTCTTTCAGCGCCACGGAATGCATTTATGTTGATTTAACATCATTACGTGTACTAACCCTTTTCTCAAACTGTCAACATCCATACAACGAATTCTCAAATCAATAAAGGGATGGGGAAGATCTTAAAACCCTCGTAAGCATACATAGTCGCAGTTTAAAAAAGTTGATAGTTATATGAACAAAAACTCATCCACACATAAAACTTAATAAAATCTGAATTTGACCTAAAGCTTCATTGCTATGGCTCAATAATGAGAACTAACTATTCAAATTAGAATTAATTTGCTGAAAAGTGAAAACGGACGGAAGCTGTATGAAATGCGGAAAGGCGCACTCACGCGCAATTCGCACAAACGCATACGCCGATGGAAACTTTCTACGGCTATCGATGGTTTTTATGGTAGTAATAATCAATTTGTGGACACTAAGCTCCTGAGGGCTTGGTTCATTTCCATTGTTTGGTATATAGGTAGTGTCTTTCAATTCAATGCATGGAAGTATATATTACATATATAGTAGCATTAGTAGCATACTATACTCTAGAGTCTAGTAGCTATATAGCCAAGCATCATTTGTTACTGAACGTTTTATTAATGTTTTGTTCATCTTAAATACCTATAAAATCCTTTCATCTTATCTGCTGAAAGACATCCACTGCTGGATAAAGGTTCCCTACAATAACTGGTCTTGCGCCGCCCGCAACCCTCAGCCAACGGCTTCCCGCGATCTTGACCAGATCGTCGGGCCACGATGTTAGGGGCATTCCCTCGTTACGTCCTTTAGTTTAAAATAATTGATTAACTTGTCAGTTATAAGAAAGCGCTATGCTGTAGCTGGTTAGCGATAAATCGCTAACTTATGCCTCGGCCTGAACATGTGTTCTTAAAATACCTGAATTCGCGCATTCGTGGTACATAAAAGCTATTTCCAACTGAAATGGCAAGTAAATGGGAGCCGCAAACTATCATAATGATGACGCAATGTCTAGAGAACTTTACAGACATGCGAGTCTATTACTATTGTCTTGACTGAAGAAAGGATTAACCGACAAGCATTGCTAACCACCTATGAAATCAGCTTTACTGGCCAAAGTCCGCGAAAAACTCGAATGGCACTGATATAGACATATGCCATTTCCTGAATATTATCCAAAAGTTTCTGATCTGTGTGAAGGATATTGGGGAAAATTTCCGAGCGGGGATACAGTGTCCCACCTCGTTTCTGTAGCGCATCTGGGATGTTTGCGGAGCCACACGTTGCCTATTTTTATGCGACCATACACGGGCGCGTGAGGGACAGCCTCAAAACCATTCTGTGAATGATAGCAGACAAGCCGGACTGTGCCATCATGTTACATTGTACGCGGCTACACTCTTCCGTCCAGTGTAATTAAAGAGTAGCTAAAATGGAAAATTTTAATCAATTATGTTTATTTTAATCAATTAGGCTATGAGTCACTTGTTACACGAAATAAATGATCGGGAATCTTCCTGGGAATGGCAAATCCACCACCACCAAGGTAATTTTGAGATAATTGGAGTATTTATGGAACTTCTCAAATACTATCGGTCCACATTTAGCAATAAGCGCCTTTGCTCTCGGAAAGCTGTTTATGTATGCAGTGAAAAATAAATAAGAAAATCTGCATTATGTTCATTTGTATATGCACAAGTTTGTTTTGGTATGCATTATTTGAGTAGTGTATCCTATTTGGAGGTAGTATATATTGCCTATAAAATGATAAACGTTAACTATTATAATTTAAGGTACATTGTATTGATAAAATAAGAGAAACTCAATTCTAGAACCAGTACCGGAATTCCGGAATTGGAGCCCAATATCGAAAACAGTTCCGGAATTGATATTGCAAGCCCTACATTATACCTTTAGTTTTCCGTCCCCCATTTCATAACCTTAGGGAATGATACCCGGGTTGAAACCTACGGGTGTATATAGGTATGTACTTGTAGTATAGGATTTGAGACTATTTTCTTCTAAAATTTTAGCACTTTTTGATAACTGTTCCGATTAACCACATTATTTATATCAATTGCATATTTTGTGTTGAAACATGAATGTAAAACAGGTAAATGTTTACCCGGACTTTTCAAAACATGCACTGAATGATTCACTTCTTCCGTTCTCGATTCTTTTACCAGAACTGTTTGCTTATTGCGTCAAATCCGTCTTCATTCGAAAATAATATTTACTACATTAATGTTTATTTTAGGTTTCAACCTTAAATAGTGACTCATTTCATCGCGAACTTTCTTTATTCATTTACATTTATTCCGAATGAAATGGTTTTCTTATAGTTTTAAAGGGTGTCGGGAAGAGGTTGGATGTGGAGAGCGGAGGATCGGGTGTGGTGGCATGAATTGGGGAAGTCCTATCTCAAGCAGAGGGTCACTGCGGGCTGATGATGATAATGATGAGTTTTAAAATTAACAATCATTTTTATAGATACGACAATCGTCTGTATTCTATATCAATGCCATACGAATCAGACGCTAAGTTATGATGCCAATAGAAATCGTGAGGTCGCGACAAATCGTTCTATTCTTAACACATCTATTTCGGTCCGTGGCGTGCAGACACATCAATCAAACTATTACAAACTTCGATGCCGTCTGCCAATAGTGCTAACGTCTCCTAACAATGGTTTAGAGTATAATCTTCATGGTTCAAGGTATGAAAAAGTACCCAACTTCTATCTATCTACGTAATTAGATGGAGTAAGTTAGATTACTAGTGGAAACTATACGCAAAAAACTTCAGTACCCATTTCTAAGGAAGTAGACTGTGTTTATTTGTAACTAGCATTTGCCCGCGGCTTCGCCCGCGTACTAAGCGTAATTTTTAACCGTCTACAAAAAAGAGGTTCACTGTTTGACCCGTATATATGTATGTAGGTATATATGTATGTTTGTCCAAGATTATCTCGCGTTTGGCTGAACCGATTTAGATGCGGTTTCCAGAATAGTAGTTGTTACATTCTGGGAGTTTCGGTGTACGAAGTTTGGTGATTGTGATTTATTAAAAGGAGCATCCAAAAAGAAAATTTAGCTTCACTTTCATTCGCACTCCTTACTGTTAGTCCGTCTGTTACAACCGAGTTGCTTTTACTGGACCGATTGAATTGAAATTTGGCACAAACTATCAAGAATTCAGAGCGCTCGCCCAGCGGCACCCGCCTACCGCGTGCGGTATGCGAGGTTAAGCAATGTGGGTGCAGGTCAGGTCTTGGATGGGTTACCGCTTTGAGTAATTACTAACTGAGCGCTCTCGTGCTTTGGAAGGCACGTTAAGCCGTTGATCCCGGCTGCTGTTTACGACAGTAGTCGTTAAGCCAAGTTAGAGGCTTTCGGGCGGCTTGAGAACTTCTAATCAAGTGAGTGGGCAACTTGACTGTTGCCCACTCACTTGACAAAGGGGATCGAAGTTGCACTACGTCCGTAGGGAGTACCCACCGTTACCCTACACGTGACCCCTGGATGGTGCTAAAAGTGCAACAAAAACTGGCAACCGTACTTATCTTCCCGAAGATTTCACGGTTCTTAAATAAATGCCATACGATTAAAAAAAATTTAAAGGTTGATTTAAATGGAAAAAATATCGAAACCTCTATGTCCTTTTTAAAACCCAATCCTTTTTATTACAATCCCTGGCAAGCATGGAGTGCCAAAATTTACCTCAGATTCGAATTAAGAGACCTCTCGGACGCTCAGATCTCGATTTTGAACGAAATCGGGACGAAAAAAAAAACAATATGGCCAACATTTACACAAATTTTACCTGGGATTCGTATTAAGAGACCTCTCGGACAATCAGATATCGATTTTGAACGAAATCAGGACGGAAATGAAGAAAATCAATATGGCTGCCACTTTTTCCAAATTTTACCTCGGATTCGTATTAGGGGACCTCTCGGACGCTCGGATATTGATTTTCAACGAAATCGGGTTGGAAATAAAAAAAAACAATATGGCTGCCACTTTTTCCAAATTTTACCTCGGATTTGTATTAAGAATTCTCTCGGACGCTCCGATATCCATTTTGAACGAAATCGTGACGGAAATGATAAAAATGAATATGGATGCCACTTTTTCTAAATTTTACCTCAGATTCGTATTACGAGACCTCTCGGACGCTCAGATATCGATTTTGAACGAAATTGGGACGGAAATGAAGAAAAGCAATATGGCCGCCACTTTTTCCAAATTTTACTTCGGAGTCGTATTAGGGGACCTCTCGGACGCTCAGATATCGATTGTGAACGAAATCGGGACAAAAATGAAGAAAATCAATATGGCCGCCACTTTTTCCAAATTTTACCTCGGATTCGTATTACTTGGCCTCTCAGACGCTCAGATATCGATTTTGAACGAAATCGGTTTGGAAATGAAGAAAATCAATATAGCTGCCACTTTTTCCAAATTTTACCTCGGATTCGTATTAAGAGACCTTGTGGACGCTAAGATATCGATTTTTAACGAAATCGGGACGGAAATGTAGAAAATTAATATGGCCGCCACTATTTCCAAATTTTACCTTGCATTCGTATTACGAGACCTGTCGGACGCTCAGATATCGATTTTGTACGAAATCGGGAAGGAAATGAACAAAATCAATATGGCTGCGACTTGTTCCAAATTTTACCTCGGATTCGTAATAAGAGACATCTCAAACGCTCAGATATCAATTTTGAACGAAATTGGGACGGAAATTAAGAAAATCAATATGGCTGCCACTTATCCCAATTTTACCTCGGAGTCGTATTAGGGGACCTCTCGGACGCTCAGATATCAATTTTGAACGAAATCGCAACGGAAATGAAGAAAATTAATATAGCCGTTACTTTATTCAAAGTTTACCTAGAATTCCTATTAAGAGTCCTCTCGGACGCTCAAATATCGATTTTTATCGAAATCGTATCGGACGGCACTGATTAATAAAACCACTTACTTACAATACATTGAATTAAAAAACCGGCCAAGAGCGTGTCGGGCCACGCTCAGTGTAGGGTTCCGTAGTTTTCCGTCCGTCACTTTTTTTTTTTTTTTTTAAATTACTAAAACTATTCAACCTATCAAGTTCAAAATAATTTTCCTACAAAGTTTTTATAAAGTTCTACTTTTGAGATTTTTTTCATATTTTTAAAACTTATGGTTCAAAAATTAGAGGGGGGGGGACACATTTTTTTTTACTTCTGGAGCGATTATTTCCGAAAATATTAACATTATCAAAAAATGATTATAGTAAACCCCTATTTATTTTTAAATACCTATCTAACAATATATCACACGTTAGGGTTGAAATGAAAAAAAAAACACTCCCCACTTTACGTATAGGGGAGGTACCCTAATAAAATATTTTTTTCCACTTTTTATTTTACCACTTTGTCGGCGTAATTGATATACATATTAGTACCAAATTTCAGCTTTCTAGTGCTAACGGTCACTGAGATTATCCGCGGACGGACGGACAGACGGACGGACAGACATGGCGAAACTATAAGGGTTCCTAGTTGACTACGGAACCCTAAAAAGGTCGTCTCTTCATAGGGAATTCACGGCATTTCATGCACCTTAAGATGTTATAAGGAACCTACATGCCAAATTTGGTATCTCTCGAATCAGTAGTGTGGGCTGTGCGTTGATATGTCACTCACTCAGTCAGTCAGTTATTTCTTGCAATTTGGCAAACACTTAATAGTTTTCATGTCCACAACATTAAATTTCAAAATCGATGCCTTTTTCGTAATGAACGTCCCAAAAAACCATAAAAACGACATTTCATCCCCCTCGCACCCCAACAGGGGGGATGGTATTTCACGTCCTCCACGTGGGATTGTAAAATCATTGTTGTTTTCGTTATCAGCGACCCGGTATATCATAAAAACAATACCCATGTCGATTTTCAGAATTTGTCACCACCTTTCCCCCTTTTAGGAGTTTATTTCTCAAAAAACCTGCAACACGTGTTTACTCATTTATCTTTAGAAATACTTCTGTGAAGTTTCGAATAAAATAGTCCAACTAATCTTGATTCCCCACACACACTTCGGACCCCCATTTGTAACCCCCTTAGGGGTTGAATTTTGAAAAGTACTTTCTTAATGCACCTCTAGACCTTATATGGAACCTACATACTAAATTTAGAATCTCTAGAACCAGTAGTTTGGGCTATGCGATGATATGTCACTCGCTCAGTCAGTTATTTCTTGCAATTTGGCACAAACTTTCAAAAGTTTTCATGTCCACTACATTCAATTTCAAAATTGATGTCATTTTCGTAAAGAACGTTCCAAAAAACCATAAAAACGACACCCATATTAATATTTAGACATTTCATCCCCCTCGCACCCCAACAGGGGGGATGGTATTTCACGTCCTCCACGTGGGATTTCAAAATCATTGTTGTTTTTGTTATCAGCGACCCGATAAACCATAAAAACAATACCCATGTCGATTTTCAGAATTTGTCACCACATTTCCCCCTTTTAGGGGTTGATTTTTCAGAAAACCTGAAACACGTGTTTACTCATTTATCGTTAGAAATACTTTTGTGAAGTTTCGAATAAAATAGTCCAGCCAATCTTGTTTCCCCATACAAACTTCGGAGCTCCATTTCACCCCCTTAGGGGTTGAATTTTGAAAAATCCTTTCTTAGTGCACCCCTAGACCTTATAAGGAACCTACGTGCCAAATTTGGAATCTCTAGGACCAGCGGTTTGGGCTGTGCGTTGATATGTCAGTCAATCAATCAGTCAGTCAGTCAGTCAGTCAGTCAGTCAGTCAGTCAGTCAGTCAGTCAGTTTCTTCTTTTATATATTTAGATATTGAAAAATTAAAAAAAAACTAAATGAATGATTTTCAAAATTGTTTTCTTGGGGTTAGATATGAGGATATTACGTATCATTTGTGATATATTATACAAAAAAATCAGCCATATCGTATCTGAAGGAGCCCAAACTTGATATGTTTTAAAAAATATTTTTGTGTTAATAAAAAAAACGCCTGAAATGTAATGATGTGGTATATTTTTAGAATCGCCTCAAAAAGCCCTTTCATATAATACCACACACGGCAGGCTAAAGTTTTTTTTTCATATACAAAAAATAATAATGACTCAGCATTTCCTAAGTGTATTTGTTTTGACTGAAATATTAATGAATGAATTGTGACTGAAATAATAATGAATTAATCATTATGGCATTAGATAATATGATCTTTTTTTGATATTTTGATTTTATTCTAGAAACTGTCTAGATTTCAATTTTTTATATATTTTTTATTATTATTATTATTTATGTTTTGACGATCCTATTGTGAATTTTACTACAAAATAATTTCTTACTTTGACATGTCTACAACAATACAATATATATTTTAAAGAATAATAATAGCATCAATAAATTGCTCTAAATAATTAATTAATATCTATGTTAATGCATGTTATAACTGACGATTCGAAAGTGCTTGTTGCTAGGCCTATTTGAATAAAGAATATTTTGACTTTGACTTTGACTTTGATCTCTAGTATGCGGGTGCCAAACGCCTAAACTGTACATCGATTTGCGGTTTTCTTTGGATTGAGCTCGTACTCCGTCCACTATACTGCAGGGTAATCACGAAGCTTTTCGAACGTACGGTAGGGGTAAGTTTTATATGGAAAATAACATTTAGATTAACCTTTGCTCGCTCGAATACGGTTCGTAACTACCCCGCTGGAGTAGGATGCTTATACTTCGAGGACTTCATGGATATACCGAGAGAAATAAAAACGGTTCAAGTTATATATGTGAATATCGATACAAAGTTTACCCACTTTGAAAGCTCTTCACTATACCGATAACGTTATTAAGGTGATAGTGATAGGTAATAGGTACCTATATCAATAGTTATTATCAAATAGTAGGTGTTCCAAAATGTAAAAAAGTCGTGTTATAATGTACTAGGTAGGTATACGAATATCTTACCTAATAATGCATGACCTATACTACTACCTAATCAAAATATAAAAAAACTAGCTTTAATCGTGTAACGATAGACTACGATAATAGTTATGTACTTTTCGTTTCGGAATAAAGTAGAGCAACTTAGCAGTGAATAGCTCTATATTTGCTATTCCATAATGATAGGATTGCGGCGAGATGTAGCGATTAGAGTTCGACGTAATACATGTTAATTAATACAGGCATCGCCAACCATCGGTATCAGCCAAGTGATATAATTAGACAGACTTTGACAACCATTGGTGTTGATCAGTGTGAATTGATAATTATAATTATAAGGATGACAACGTAGATAGAATAAAACTCGAGGTATACGATTGTATCTCTTTTTATAATGATGTTAGGTGCTATTGCAGTAGGTTATTGAATAGTCGTGGCACAAGTACAAGTATAAATGGTATAATTATAACTACTACAGCCAGCGTGACCAATTTGTTAATGTGGTTTGCCTTACATCTTGCACGTGTGGTTTTGTCACATAAATCTACCAGTAAGAACGTAAAATATAGTCAGTCAGACAGCGAGCGTTTACATGTATTTTTATCTGACAAGTAAAAAAAATCGTTTATTTAAAAGGAACAGAACACAATATAACTTAGCCCGTAAAAAAATTGAATGAAATGTTTGTGATGTAAGTGAAATAAATTGCTCCAAAATTTCTCATTGTTTTATCTACACTGTTTTATTTTTGCATATTGATTAAGTGAAGTGTAAAATCTTTTTTCTTTCGATTAACTAACCTGTCAATTTCTATTGCGATGTTATCGAAAATTCGTAGGTAATTAAATTATCAATCTACATAATTATTGCTAACAAACGACTCAACTAGGGCTTAGCATCAATCAAAATATCAATAAAGAAGCTCACAACACGATTACGCATGTACTAATACTTTCATTACACTCACAATCACTACTTCAATTTATTAACATCTGTAATCAAATAATGTGATCAAATCTTCGGATCTCATAATCTTTCTATTGCGCTGCCATTCAAAAATAGCCTTTAGATTCGAGCTTTAAAGTGCTTTAGCAATGCTATGTTACAAGGTATGTAATTTGAATGCGTCGATACCATAGTACATTAAGTCGATACAGCGTTATTGGGGCGATCGATCAAGAGTTGCCGACCCCTGCACTTTCACTCGTTGATTGATGATCGCTCACTTGTTTTGCGCCGGCGCAAATTGTTTCCGTTGATTGTACGCATGCGCTACCGAATTATGTAATGAAGAGCGGATTAATATCGGGAGATTCTACACTGATAAATTGAAGTAAGTAAAGCTCTTTCACTGACGGTTGTAACAATTTTGAATGTTAAAGTAGGTATTCAGCACACAGCAGTCAATAAAACAGGGCCTTGAATTCCTAAATTTTAAGGTCAACAATAGTGGTCGAGTTAACATTGGTGACCCAGAGGCATATTAAACCGATTAAAATACAATGTGTGCAGTTATATAAAAGTAAAAAAAATTAAAAAATATTTATTTTCTCCACCACAAAGTATAGGTATACAGTTTATATAGTAAAAGTTGTAGAAGTGATCTTAAGAGTAGGTACAAAACTTGTGCGGTGGAGACTGGTGCCCGAACTAGGGGGTACCTGTATGTCAGGTCACCAGGTCTCCAACCCTCAGATAAGTATAAGAGCAAATTTTGAGAGTGAAGATAGTATTATATAAACATTACTAGGTATACTATCCAATTAGAAGAGGTAAGACTAATACAATTAACAAAAATATTTTATTATATGAAATATTACGGAATTAATTTAAAACACGTCTGTTCGTTACAGAGATCCGAGGGGAAGGGCAATATTAATATATATTGTGTTTTTCTTCAGTTGAGCTCTTTGGGTAAGAAATGGGAAGAAGTAACCCTATCTAAGACCGAAGCAAGTGGAGAAAGTTGATTCCACCCCTACAGTCCCGCAAAGTGTACTAAGATAGTGAAGAAGACGATTCTATTAGAAGAAATTTTACTTCGAAAGGCTTCGGGGTCGTACTTGTTAAATCTTAGAGACCATGTGTTCTAACTTGTAAATGGTATTCGACAAAGTATACACAACTGTGTTCCATAATCTTTGGTCGCTGTGGCGTATCAAGTGTATATTGCGTAAGGTGATAAATGATGATTCTCTATGGTTTTTGGATGTGGTTACTTTTTGTGAACTGCATAAAGGGCATGGTAATAACATTATTACATATATAAGTAATGATAATGATTTGTTGCCAATGATAATGAGTTGTTTTGCTTTTTTGTGTGTGATGTTTCTCATGTTTTCTATATCTAAGATACTAAGATGTTATCGGTAGAGAAGGCGAAGTATTTTACAATATTGCCCATTACTGATCTCTGCTTTTAGACACAGAAGACAAATAAGGACATTAAACAGGTAGTATCTTCGTACTCCTAGATATCTGACATCAATATATTTCCAGCAGTGGACGTCTTTCGGCTGATATGGTGGTGGACATAAAAAAGATTGTAAATGTAAATAATAAAGTGATGTGTCCGTTTTCTCGTGTTCGGCAAGGTCCAATCGTAATGTTATTAATATCATGCAGTTTCAAATGATTTAAGAGATTACAGGGCGCCAGATGAAAAATATTTACATGACGGCAATTAGTCCTAACTGGCCTCCCCCAATTTACGGAGGGTATATGCCATAAGCGCCACGCTTGGCATGCGGGGTTTTTTATGACCATCCTGTTTTAATTGTGAACAAAATACGAAATAAGGAAGTATGTCTAACAATCTATTTTTTATTTTTCAGGTAAATAGTCTTCAATAAAAACGAGTACAAAAAGCAGTTCAAGGTAACAACATTAAAGAAAAATCGAATCAGTCTTAATTACGCAATTTATTGGACTTGTAGTTTATTTAGATGTGACTGAACATTATTAATTAAAACCATAATTTATACAGTCAACAGCAGAAGTAGTTAAGCATTGTAACACGTTCACAATTATCTACACAGAGCCTTATTCTCTTGACATGAGAGTATATGTGTAGCTGCTGGCTGTCACTAAGTTTTGGGTTTTAAAATAGCAATTAAAGCAGATTAAAAATGGGTAATATTTAGCGGACCCTTATACTGTCTAATTCGTTTTAACTGCATTAGATAAGGTGTCTCAGCTGTCGTTTTACTCAGGTTGCTACCCGTACAAATTATTTTGTCAGTATAAACATCTATTAGTCATAGACTACAATGGTCGGCGGTTACACCCGTACACCACCACCTATCATTCCCTAGAGTTTATAACCTAATAACCTCAAAGTGACTATTAGGTTATAAACTCTATGGAAATGACAGGAGCCAGGATTTAGGTTTCCATAGAGTTTTTAACTCTGTGGTTATGACAGGTGTCAGGATTTACTTCTTAACCGCCAACCACTATACAAAAGATGGCTTGCCAAGAGATAAGCCAGAAAACTTAATGTGCAGTACGTTAAGTTTACTGGTTTCCCGGTTTAATTTTTCTCACACCAAACCAAACCGTCAAATATTTAAGTTTACGCATTATGCTCAATTAAGTATGATTCTCAAATTACTCGCAATAAACCTTCGTTCTACAAACACACTGTTTTGTAATCCCTCCGTGTCGCGTTGCACTGTCAGTTGCCTATAATCTGATATTTCTTATACGATATTGGATTACAGTGCTATACGGTACCTACAAAGAGAAATTTGATTGTGTAAACATGTGGCACCAATGTCAAACTACTACCGATTTCGGAAATGTTACTTTTGCAATCAGAACCATAAAATACGAATTTGTAGTGATTTTCGCCCAAATATTGATATATGGGTAGTTCCAGATAACAGCAATATTACAAATCTGTAGTGAATGTTTCGAAATAACTTTGTATACCTTCACTATTCCCTATACGTCCCGGGTCGAACAACATCGTAAATATAGGATCGGATGTCTATCGAGTGTTACATATATGGCACGAACGCTTTCCGGTAGTTCGGATAAGATTCTCGGATCCGACTATTGTCATTGTCATCAATCATCGTTCGCGTGCCCTTTTCCCATTGACTGAGGGTCGGCGCAGCATGATTTTTCTTCCATACCTCTCTATCTCCCGTGACGCTCGCTCAACATCTCGTCTCTCACATCCTTCCTCTTCATATCGTTTTTGGATCCGACTATTGTATGGAACGTTTAAAGTCACCCTTAGAAGGGGTGAGAAGGGCAGGGACACTAATCAAAATACATGTTACGCTAGGATTTCGGATGCATGTAGTTTGAGCCGTGTGCAATGTTTGTTATGCACCGAAAAATGTATTCGTTTCAAAGAACCTTCGAGTTTTCAAATAATAATAATAATAATCGTATGGCATTTATTTTCGAACCGTGAGATTTTTGAGAAGACAAGTACGATTGCCAGTTTTGTTGCACTTTTAGCACCGCCCAGGGGTCACGTGTAGGGTAACGGTGGGTACTCCCTACGGAAGTGGTACAACTTGGACCCCCTTGTCAAGTGAGTGGGCAACTTGACTGTTAGAAGTTCTCAAGCCGCCCGAAAGCCTTTAACTTGGCCTAACGACTGCTGTCATAGACAATAGCCGGGATCAACGGCTTAACCTGTCTTCCCAAGCACGGGAGCGCTCAGTTAGTAACCTCTCAAACCGGTCACCCATCCAAGAACTGACCTGCGCCCACGTTGGTCCACCTCGCATACCGCACGCGGTATGCGGGCGCCGCTGGGCCACGAGCGCTCCAGCGCGCTTTTCAAATCAAACGTCGTGAAAGATAAATTAGTCGTGTGTGTTCAGGTAATAGACCAAATATGTTTTAAAGATGGCGATTGCTCCAGCACCTTTAGGTCAAACCTGATTACCGTACATTACATACGATTATTGTTCGAATACAATGGCAGATTATGAAATCGATTTGACGATTATATCGATTCGGTGCGTGATTGTCTGGACCCCGGTTATCATCACGTTTTCTCTCGATTATTGAAAGTCTATACAATATTTCGATATTTCAGATATGATTCGATTATTTCTTATTTTCGATTATGGAACGTTGCAATTGATTTGGTTTAGTTCAAACTTGAAACGATTGTTCGTTTACATCACCTTAAAGGGATAAGTTCGCCTGCAGATATAATCTGTTTTGTCTGTATTTTACCTGTCTCTGCCCTGCGCTATCGTGCTAAGGTTATAGCGTCATATTTTATGTGATTTTTAGTACATTTCAGCTATAATCCTAACCTACCGTGCTAGCTGGGCTGGTGTACAAAAGTATCACATACATAAAATTTGAGCTTACACCGTCACGTTATACGGCCGAAATGTATTAAAACGTTACATCAAACGTCACGTATATACCTACCGCTTAGGTGTTAGCTAGGCAGTACGGCGTATAAAATGACCTCACATAAAATGCATTACTACATAATTCGTATGTTTGTACATATTTAGGCTGGGTTGCACCAAACCGCCTGTAATCGTAAGCTGTGTTCGTTAAATTTGAATGTATGAAAAGTTTGACAAGTTTCTATGGGATGACAGCTGCCGGCGCCATATTTAACGTTGAACGTTCTGTGATCGTAAGTTGGTGCAACCCAACCTTAGTATATTTACATTGATTAGATACTTACTATTCTAATACCCAGGTACCCAGGTAACCCACCCACCCAGGTAATTACTTACATTTGTGCCTCAAACATATGTGAGATCTTTTTCGAGGCTGACGCTAATCTCTTGTAAAATTTGGTCTGAAATCCATGCTACGTATTCGTATGTCTGCATAAATCTATTTCCATTTGTGAAGATTATCTCTTCATATTCATTTATAGTCATACTTTCAGTCATAGAAAAATTATTATTTTGTATAGAAAGATGTGACTTAATATCCTCCGATTCTATGATATCATATTAACATTGACACGGTTGGCTGGCTAAAAGATTACAATAGAATACTTACTTAATTGAAATATTCTTGTAACATTAACATTATCCATTAATATTCAGACAAACTCTTTACAAATAGCTCTAAAAGAGATATTCTTTTTGGTATCGACAAATTTGCATCGAAATGCAGCATCTGATTCGTTGAATATTGAATTAAATAACTAGTAAAACGGCATTATGTCTAGTCTGATTTGAATAATATAGCATTGTGTCGCACCATTTTCGCTCACATAAATAAGAGTTGCATTTATAAGCATGACCATATTGATACAGTGATACAACTAATAAAGCAAGTATGTACACATACATTATACATAGATGTAGGTAACCAATCACAAAATTAAGTATTGGTGGCGACATAAGTACATACCAGTCAATACTAAGAAAACCCATAAACAGTACCAATACCAACGAAAACAAGTGTCTGCGATCGGCCCCCTACCCTAGTCTTTGAAACTTTCAGTTCAGTTACGTAATCTTTAACATTCAAAGATCATACTTTTACACCATCAACGATAAAATAAAATACAAGGCACTATAACCATCAACGGCATAAGAATAATATGCATGTGAAATGGCATTTGTTGCATAATGTTGTTAACTTTATGTACCTATGTTTTATTTTATAACCCACATCATGTTTTATTTATTCGAATATCAGGGTGGTATTCGACTTCAATGGTTTACATTTTTACAAAGTCAAATAGTAAAGGTAAATATACCCTTTAACGTGGTTATGTAAGTAACGTAACACAGCTAAAAAAGTAATCTTGTTTTGTTGAAGGCATCTATGCCCAATTGTAGGTTATTTCACTGATGTACCTACCCTATAGGTAGCCAACCTCCATCACATTGTAACTCATGATTTTTTTTACAAAAATTTTGATGAAGTTTAATATACATACTACGTTGGTGGTAAGCAAGCGTACGGCCCGCCTGATGGTAAGAGGTCACCGATGCCTATGGACGCCTGCAACTTCAAGGCACTTGCTTAATCGTTGCCAACCCTTTAAAAATCAGTACAAACGTTTAATGCCAATTTCACATACCCGAATTACCCGTCCAATTATAGCGTGATTTCTGCGTTTTGGGAGACGAAGATCATTTTCATTATGACTAATGGACAGGCGACGCGTGCGGCGGTGCGAGATGCGGGCTATCGGGCGACAGATAGATAGAAACGCACACTTCTATACGTACATAAACAGTCCTAAATAACGCCATACTTAACGTTTGTGTTTAGGCGTTTACCAAAGCAAGATGCAGATGGTTTAGATACCGCAAATCGAAAACGAAGTCAGTTCGTGTATCTCCCAGATCTCCCTCTCTGTCTTACATGCGACTCTTGCGAGTTCGAGCGATACCCTCAGAGCTGTTGCCGCCTAACCTTCTTTTGTCAATATACGCGTTCTTTAGTTACCTAACAAATCTTTAGGAAATCAGACTAGATAGATACTCTACGCTGCTGACTTCCTTAAACTCAAAGTAATCAATTTAATTCACATTTTAAAGTCTAATGCTCCACTTCGATCATCCCATAGCAATTATCAGTAATCGCCATGCATTACCGGGCTTAGCTCTAATTAAGTAGGTGCAAGGCAGTCAGGCTTCCTATTATTTCCAACACGGAAGGCTTTTCATGTTCCACGTCCAAAATGTGTACGCAATTGTGAATCCTATTTCATAGACCGTGTGTTCGTTAACGCTTTGGATACATGACAAGTATGGTTAAGTGATTTGTAGAAAAACTAAATTGATATTATGATGTTCGATTGATTATTAGTAAGAGCTGTTGTCTTAAAGGTCAGAGATGGTTTAAATGCTGCTGCGTACTCAGGTGACTCAATGTTTGTTTAATGCTGTTTGAATAAGTCTTTTTGGTTCTGAGGTCCCGTTGTTTTTATAACCTAAAAACAAATGCACAGCGGAAAAATCTGCCGTTACACTGCCCATTTAATAAACAACTTCTAAACTAAAATGAAGCTATTCATTATGTCGTTTTTAGGGTTCCGTAACAAAAATGTCGGCTCTTGCTCAGTGTAGGATTCCGTAGTTAAATAATACACAGGAAAACATCGGCAGGGAGCTCATTTCACAACCGGAGCGTCCGAGGGAGGAAATTCCTCTGAAACCTTACCGTACGTATGCGACCATTTAGGTTCTAAGGTGTGAGGATATTTTTAATTTAGTAATAGTTAAGGTAATTGTCTCAATCTGCTTAACACCCAACCCAATATTAAGTTGACGCCTCATGTTCACCTTTATTGATAAGCAGTGGCGGCTGTACCTTGAGTGCGCTCGTGCGTTGCACTACCAAAAATTCAGCACCATCAATATCATCGTCATCAATAAAACAATCTCAATTATCAGTATATCTGTAAATATATACATAATATTACATTTAAAAAAAATGCAAATAAACCACTACGCTATGTCGTAGTATTTAAAACTCTTTTTCGCTCAGTCTCAAATAACCTCTCCGTGCGCTTCGTGGAGCGCACGCACTAGCCAGTACAATTTCTATGTGAATCGCGTTAGAGCGCCGGGCGCGTGAGACGGAAGATACTCCGTACAAACTCTATGAAGAAATAGGTAAATTCGGAGCGCCGCACGAAGCCCGAATACTGCCGCGTAGCCGAAGATATCCAATGGTAGCCACGATGCGACCGGCCGAGTGGATGACTGATGTATTACCCGACCAAGCGAAGTTAACGCTGAAAATATAACGCTTTTCTTGCACGCCAATTGTCAAGTTCGCTTTGTTGGTTAATAACATGTCCTGTGCACTTTTCTTCGACCTTGTCCGTGCAGCGCGCTATTATTCGTTTCGTGTTTATTGTTTGTTTTTGTAAAGTAAGTGTACCTGTCTTGTATGAAGTGACGAACTGTGTGTTTAATGGAATGAATTTGTTTGAATCTTAATGACGAGAATATTAAAAACAATAATAAAACTTGTAGTGATTGATAAATTACAAATAAAACAGCTGGACCGCCAAGGTCATGTGTTATTTGCCAGGGACCAAAATCGTCGGATTGAGGTAATACATAAAAAAAATTGTTAGTAGGAAAATGTGGTTTTATTGCAATTTTTGAGATATAGGTATAATATAATATTCCATATATCCATAAATTTGCGCACCACCGGTTCTCGTAGTCAGCAGCCGCCACTGTTGATAAGTATAACATAAGATTGAAAGTGACTTTACGAGTGTTACCTTTTTAATTAATTGATAGAAAATCTATCGGACAGATAACCAGATCAGTATCTCATTTATGCAAAAAAGCTGATAAAATAGCTTCTCACGCGCGACAGCTGTATGGTAATGAGACGACATATTGTTTAAAATGGCTGCTCGCATCTCACACTTTCTTTTAATGAGACTATAGACAAGCTTTGGAAGATGGTAGAGGTGAATGAAAAGATTCAACAGTGGAGATGTCAAGCATTCTATTTATACAAAACTGTCAAGTGTCTTAGGCCTTCGTATTCCAATGTTTCAAGCGGTCATTCTAACACGTTATTGGTCGAGCGAGCGACGATCTTTAAGTCTACTGGGACAATGCGTCGTTGATATATATTTATACGTATGTATGAGTCTTTCTTCAATGTTAATTCGAGTATCGTTGATCAGCTCGTTGTGAAATTTGGTAGACGCTTTAATGAGAAATGAATTTAGCTTGAACATGAGGCAAATCGGTTAAGTGGTTCCAAATATATATATATATATATAGGGGGCTGTAATATTAATATGTTCTATACATGGTTTCTCTAAGCACCACTAGATGGATGCTTGATGGAGCTGGACGGAACCACATCACGAATTCGCAGTTCGGTGGCACCGAACTTGTCACCGAACCTTTGCTAGCTTTTAGCGTAAATATCGGCAATATGTTCAATTTCAGCTTAGAATTAGAGAGCAAAAAAACCGGCCAAGAGCGTGTCGGGCCACGCTCAGTGTAGGGTTCCGTAGTTTTCCGTCCGTCACATTTTTTTTTTTTGAAAAAATTACAAAAACTATTCAACCTATCAAGTTCAAAATAATTTTCCTACAAAGTTTTTATAAAGTTCTACTTTTGAGATTTTTTTCATATTTTTAAAACTTATGTTTCAAAAGTTAGAAGGGGGGGGGGGGGACACATTTTTTTTTACTTCTGGAGCGATTATTTCCGAAAATATTAACATTATCAAAAAATGATTTTAGTAAACCCCTATTTATTTTTAAATACCTATCTAACAATACATCACACGTTAGGGTTAAAATGAAAAAAAAAAATCACTCCCCACTTTACGTATAGGGGAGGTACCCTAATAAAATATTTTTTTCCACTTTTTATTTTACCACTTTGTCGGCGTAATTGATATACATATTAGTACCAAATTTCAGCTTTCTAGTGCTAACGGTCACTGAGATTATCCGCGGACGGACGGACAGACGGACGGACAGACATGGCGAAACTATAAGGGTTCCTAGTTGACTACGGAACCCTAAAAAGATACTTGAATTTTAAAATTATCAATAACTTGGTAAATAAGAGGTTAAGAGGAAAATTTATGATACGAGTATATGCATTTTCCGCGCCTTTTTCAAACTATGCAAAATAATGAAAAAAACTAGAGATACTTGAATTTCTGTTACGGTGTGTACGTACGTTGTACGTTGAGTGAGTGAAACATATCAAACAAAACACAATCGTGATCATTATGTATCTCTTTTAAACTATGATTATGATGAAATATATTAAATGTAGTCAATTCTGAAACTTATTTTTGGTATATTAAAATGTGGCATATATGAGTCATCTTGATTCATATGTATACATTAACTCTTGCGTAAGCGCATAGTCAAGTATGTGAGCACGATGCACTGATATTGAGTACTTATATAGCAACTTGAAATTATCAGTTGCGAAACCGAGAGATTATGAAACAAAATATAGGTATCTTATAATATTTATGTGGTCGATATAACCCAGAGCTAAATACTGTATAATCACTCATTATCCCACAAATGTAGAAAATCACCGTGAAATAACCTTTTTAACGTGTTTACTGCCAAGTTAACCCTGGCAATGCCGCATTAGGACGTATATAATGGCTCACAACCGTGCAATGTTACAATTTCTAACCATAATCGCTTATTTGGCTTTCCTCAAACGTTTGTAGTTTATTATGTTTGTTTTAAGCTTAACCTTAATTTTGTGTTGTACTATGTAATGAATGTAGGGCTTGCAAGTGATTTATTATTGGTTACATATAAATAAATGAAAATGAATGACTTCAAATGATAATGTTAAAAACATGCGAAAATATGAGATACGATACGATACGAATACTTATTGCACACCTCACACAAATTAAAACGTTACAAACAGAAGAAACAAACCAGTAATATGTAGGTGGAGGTAGACAACAGGTGGTCTATTATTTTGAGAGGGGAGTTATGTAGTTTATTCTTTTAAAAATTAGCACTGTTTACCGTGTTTAGCTATCTATATTAATAATTTCGTGCAGGGGTACGGTAGACCCGAACGAGACCTGTCTCAAATTGAAGAACGTATAAAAATAACGATTTTTGAGTTGAACATATGTATCCGCAAAATTCGGATTGTCGCGTATTTTGCATTTAAAAGTGTTAATTTTATGACGAAAGGTCGGCCATATTAAATTCGTTGGTTGACAGCGTCGGGTTGGGTACGTTCGGAAATTGTAAACTATGTTTGCGTCCGGTGTGTTGGCCAGGTTGCTGGGCTGCGTTCTGGGTGATGGGCCATTATCGCCCATTGTGTGGATTCGGCTAGCCGCGTCTGCAGCGTTTTGTTTTTGTAGTTTTCAAGCGTTCTATACACCTATCAGCCTAGCTAGCACGATAAATTATACCGTCACGTTATATGGGCGAAATGTATTAAAACGTCACACAAAACGTAACGGTATAATCTATCGTGCTAGCTAGGCTGATTATCACAACAACCGCCTTAAAAGCGAATGTATGGGGCCTGTTACAGAGTTATTATTATCACGTGATACATCATATCACGATAAGTATCACGTGATTATTGAAGCAGAATCTATACAAATTTGAAAACTGCGATAATATTAACACCCCATTGTGATAATATTAATCGTGTAAAGGACACCACTTGAATGTTTGCTGAGTCTGTCCGCCATCTTAAAGCTGCGTCTCTATTTTGTTGTGACAAACTACTAGGTGACTTATGGCTTTTAAACGTCTAGCAAAATTCTATCCCTATCTCGCTCTATCTTATAACTTAGTGGTACTGGGGGTCTACTCCGAAATTCAAAATCCTAACTTCGTATGGTGCCGTCCCTTTCACTCTCCTGTCATAGACTATATGAGTGAAAGGGACGGCACCATACGAAGTTCGGATCAGCTCATGCCGTTCGCTGCGCTCGGACGTTAGAGGCGCTACCGCGAACCGAGAACGAACTATCTGCCTCTCTCTCGCACATGTATATTCAAACAACAGAGAGGAAGATAGTTCGTTTTTGGTTCGCGGTAGGCCCTCAGGCGTCAAGTTTAAAACGAATAGGGTATTTTACTGTAAGAGAAATAAAATTCAAAATGTAATAAAAACCAGCCAAGTGCGTCGGAGTCGCACACTGACGGTTCCTATACTTCATAATAAACATTATCAACAAATTTCGAGTTCATAGGTCGATGGGAAGTTAAAAAAATATATGCGTGACAGACAACAAACGGAATGTTCTTTGACTTTCTTCGACCGTCCGCCGTGTTCGGACTAAAGTGCTGCCAACCGAAAACCAAATATATATGCCTCTCTGTCGCACTTGCATATTCGAGCGCGGAGAGGGAAATACTTCGTTTTCAGATCGCGGTAGGCCCTCTGGTCTGACGGCTCCTATTCCTGGATGGTGCGCGTATCGGAATGTGAAATACCTTTGGCAAAACGGAACAAGTTGTTAAATAGCTTCCATTAATTGGAGAAAATATTACCAACTGTTATTATTATCACGCGAAACACTGAATGTTGAAGCAACATCTATAAAACCACGATAATATTGACACACCAGTATTGTGATAATATTAGGCGTTTAACAGACCCCATACAATTTTAAAAATCACGATAATATTAACACATAGTATTGAGTGTAAAGGGCCCCACTTAATAGAATTTGGCGGAGAATAGAGAGCTGCTACCGCGAAACGAAAACGAACGAATGTCGTGTATTTCCCTCTGTGTCGCTCGATTTTGCAAGTTCGACAGAGAGGGAGATACACGAACTTCATTTGTTTTCGTTCGCGCTAGCAGCTCTGACTTCGCACCAAAAATACTGACTGGCACATCAATATTTAACAATTGCACATCTGAACTGAATTTTAATGAACGATTAGTATTTAAGCTATACAAATCAGTACTGATTACGGTGTCCAATTTTTTATGTGCCTTTAAATACTACCCTTATAAAAATGCTTAGGATAAACTTGCAAAGATTTTTGCTTTGCCCGTGACGTCGTCAGCGTAATCTTTTACTCCCTATTTCATATGTTAATCCAGACTACAGACTATATTTCTATACGAAGTTTCATCATAATCCGTTGCTGTAATGTTTTTATTTTATGCATTTTTGTACACTATTGTGTCACGAATAAATGTTTACTTTATTTCTTACTTATTTATTTCAGCCGAGCGAAGCCGGGCTTTCATCTAGTAAATAAATAAAAAAGGCGTGGATTTCGGTGCTGATCTATTTTTTAGATTGTTTTCCGCATCTTTTAGGAGGCTAGAGTCTGGAAATATATTTAATGCTAACAATAAAATGCAACTCACAATTCAATGATGCAAGGATGCCACTAGTTAATAGAATGTTTGCAATAAAACAAATGATTCATCATGCATTGTTTATAGCTGCGCACGGGCTCAAGGATACTGTGACAGACTGACGAATCACTGTAAATTGTAATCACTATAAAATCAAGGGACAATTTTACATGAATGGCCTAGTCCCACAATCAATTAACGTACCTGGTTCATAGTAGCAAAGAGGGCTAGGTACGGTTTTTATGCTCACCAGTTGGCGCCACTGTCGAGTAAGTTCCAGGTGTCAAAGTTTGTTATTAGATATTACGGGCGTGAAAACAGAAGTTTACATTTAAATCATATGGAGATTAAATCAAAAGGTACCGTAAAAATATGTGTTACGCAGATATAGTCTTAAAGCAATGACATTCATTGACCCGTAACTCATATTTGCAATAATTAATCTCAGGTAACGCAAAATATTTACCACATTATTCTAATTAGAAATAAACCCGTGTACCCCACAAACAGTGACATTTGTCATTTCGGAGATATGTCAAACTCGGAAATATAGCATTCGTCCCTCGTTATATGCTTTCTAGTAAGATAAGATAAGAACTGATTTATTCAAATAGGATTCATTTAGACACTTTTGCATCGTCATCAGCTACAAGAATCTTAAATAGATACATTCAGGTCTGTATTATCTAAAATTATCATGATTGACATTAAGTATATTAATATAAATATACTTTACAAGCATGTTTACATGAGATTATATTTAAAAAGAAATGCTTCGTATAAGTAATAGGGTAAATCATTAAGCTACGATGAAGTGCATCGTCTAAAGAACAGTAAATATCACACACACCATATAATTAAATGTCATCTGTAAATATAATTAACAAATATTAGTAAATCAATTAAATCATCATCATCATCATCATGTCAGCCGAAGGACGTCCACTGCTGGACATAGGCCTCCTCCAAAGACTTCCACAATGACCGGTCCTACGCCACCCACATCCAGCGGACACCCGCGACATCTACCAATCAATTAAACAATCAAAGCTTTAAAAGCAATAATGAACGATTCACACCAAACGGCCAGCCGTTCCAGAGTCGGCGCGCACCCCACTAGTGTCAAAGGAATTCGAATCCTCCATACAGAAGTTACTCGTTATGTGCCGCGGGCTCGGCCGCTGCCGTTTGGATACGAAGTCTAGCTTCTGTATGGAGGGTTCGAATTACTTTGACTCTGGTGGCATGCTCGCCGACTCCGGCCGTTTGGTGTAAATCGTCCATTAAGGAACAAATGCTATGATATAAACGCTGCTAGACTGTGGTGCATAATTTGGTGGTGATTGACAATAAGCACCTTTGAATGCCATGATTCGCAAACCGAATCCGGGAAGCGAACGCAAAAACCTGACGTCAATCCGGGCAATAAATGTTTTCTAAGACTCAAATATTGAAGTAAGAAATGGAAAATTTCACTGCATGATCAAACGAAAAACGACTAGCTAATTAGGAAACACAATTAGTGGCTTAAACATATCTATATCTATGCGAGAACGGTTGTTATGACAACTGACATCGCTTGATACGTGCTCTGGCGACAGGTGAGGGGTTAATGGAAGTTTTGTATGCCACTGGGCTAATTGGCTTGTCTATGGGCATTTCATTTTTAATTTAATTATCATTATTATGTCTGCATAGTTCATGGTACGGTTGACACGAATAATGTATATAGCACGGCTACCAATTAGAGAGACTACAGAGGATATCTTTGGGATAGCGACTAAAAGATATGATTAATATGTAAAATAAAGTCCCTATAGCTTTAAAGCTCAACTATTGGCCCATCGCTTGATGCCTTAAATCCTAGCAATAGAAGTGAAATAACACTTTAAACTCTGGCGCTTTATACACATTCTAACTTCGATAATTAAGGTAAATAAATAAATTTCGCGTTAGACCCGCTTACTCGTACAGATATTTTTAAGAAGGAGGTGAAATAAGTTTCCGTCATAAATTACATTTTAGTACAAGATTTTATTGCTGGCTGTACTTTTTTCACACGATTTAAACACGACGGGTTTATCTTGTATAGTTTAGGATGGCCATATTCTGTCTCCATCATCAGATCGGTGGTACCATAATATTGCATTGTCACCGAATTTACATAAGCATGCAACATTTCAGCTCAATCAGTTGGGGATGGCTGCTTTAAAATTCAGTTGCAAGATTTGACGAACATACTTACCTGCCTACAAACATTGCAAGTTAAGTAATAGCTTTTAAAAAAGCAAGTATGTCATTATATTATGATTAAGGTGTTAAAAATTGGCGCATTTATCTTATGCTATGGTTGCTCAAAGATGTTTAGGTTCATTATTGCATCTTATTTTTTTTTAAACAAAGTGGAAACGTCCGAAACTACTCTCTTTGGACTTTGACTAGGACTTTATGTAACTTTATGGTTGGGCAAAGCAGGACTTAAAGAAGACTTTATTGACCATTTGTAGTAGTATTTTTTAACTTTATTGCACAATATAAATGGTAAACTAAAATATCATATGGTATTTATTCTCTACCAGTCAATTATAGGATCGAACAGACATTAACCCCCTTATTCATAAAACTTAACAAACATAAATATCAAAGTGACAGATAAGGACAAACCAACTTTAGCGGCTTGTTAACTAATAGAGGCTTGATGGACGTTTATGAATAAGGGGGTTAGACTTTATTTTATTATATGAATGTTTGGTTTAAAAAACGAACTGTCAGTCAAAATCCAAACAACCTTGTTACGAAAGCGAAGTATACGATTTCTGAAACCTGATATCTTTAGTAACAAAGACGGACACATTATCGAGCCGACTGGCACCTAAAGAAAGCGAACGATAACAAAAAGTAATCGAAACTTTCATTTTCACTGTATTGTGCTCGTGCAGTACGTGTACGCAGTAGTGGCAACATGGAAAAACTAATCTTCGATTATCTGTGGCGAGAAAAGACGAAGAAATCGAGCTATTGTGCCAGTTATGGGTAATAGGGTACTGCACAAGTACACGTGTGCTATAAAATATAGTACAATACATATGTGGCAAATACCTACTCATTTTTCATAATATGGCGTAGCGCCATTGCACCGATTAACGACATCTAATTTAGTGTGCCGGTTTTCAACCACTTAAATGAGTTGGTGAACTGAAAGGATATGTTCCTTTTTTGTAGGCCCCTATTCTTTTTTATTGTATAACTGCTTAAGAATCGCATAAGCTCTTGGTTAAGGTTTAGGTTAGGGTCTATCATGGGGTCCATAGAAATGTTATTGTAGAAATCTTGTTAGGTGGTTTTAGAATGAACTTGATCGCGTAATGACCCTAAACAATATTAGATAGGACCGTGATTATATTAAATGTGCGGAAGTTTTAATATAAATAAGTTTTAATATAAATATAAAAAACTCAATATGAATTTATATAAAGAAACTTTATTCCTCAAATAGGCCGTAGTGGCACTTTTACAAGTCAAAATTTACTCTGACAAAGAAGACCACTGCCAAAAATATTACGAGTATATATACGTACCATGTCACTTAAAATGACCGTCCGACTCTGTTTGTTTCGAATTTTAAGTAGATATGTAATATACTAATACCTATGTCCAGCTGTGGACGTCCTTCAGCTGAAATGATGTTGATAAATATAATACCTGCAGAGGTCAAGAGCTAAGTCAACAAAATTAATGCTGACAGATAATAAAATCATACCTAATTACCGACACGTATAATTCGTTAATAAGCACTCATATCTGATTAGTTACGTTATGTCATCAATCATTAAATTATTCAATTAAACCTTTTAAAATCACAATAACATAAATTCAATCAGCCAAACAATGACAATAAATCCTTGGCCAACATACAGCAATTTTGTTATTACTCGATACTGATTCCCATCAGACAATGAAGAGTTTTTGTTGCCATATCGTCCTATTGTTATCGCGCCATCGACAATAATTACCCTTAGCTGGCAACACTGACAGCGATGACCGATGCGGTGAAATGCAATCGGCCATGATTGGTTTTTTTTTGTTAAGAAAATTGAGACCATGGAATTCTAATAGCTTCCTTAACGAGCGGAAGCTTTCTTTTAGATTATTTATGTTATAAGTAATTTGCTTACAATGGTGTAACTACTGTGAAGGATATCTTACGATCTATGTTTTTGCTATAATATTCATTTTACTTACTTACGCAAAGTATTGGTCCACAGGCTACGGTAGACACCGTAGACACCTTACCTAAGTAAGCTTGTTGGCTAACGTCGTTGCAGAAAATAAAAGTAAAACCAATATTAAATTGAACGCTCCTCTAGAGTCTAGTGTGAATTCAAATTTGCCGTAAGGCGCAAGAAACTCACTCATTTAATAATGTTTACTAGGAAAGGGGAGTTTATTTTACAACTTGTTTAACTGTAACTTCCTTCTCAGGGTCCCGTAGAAACAAGAAACCCTTATACTCGTAGTTTCTCCGTGTCTGTACTGTCTGTGCGTCTGCGGCTTAGCTCAATAACCGTTACTACGAGAAAGACAAGGACGGTATTAGATATGAACGGGAGGGAGGTAAGAGAAGGGGTAGACCAAGGAAAAGGCACGATATGAACAGCCAAGGATGTGAGTAATGAAATGAGGGGTGATAGAGAGGTAGGGAAGAAAATACATGCAGCGTCGACCCCAAGAGATAAACTACGATAACATGGCCCGCCCCTCCAAATTACTATTTCAATGTGTTTAGTCACATCCTTACGAAAAAGTGCGTTTGTTTGTTTGACGGCTATCTCAGCACGCACACATGCGTTGAGAGCCTTAGTGGTGCCTAATAAATACTTTCACAAATAAGTACGTTCAACTGAACAAATACGTACCGCAACCTTAGATAATCCGCCAACATAAGAGCAGGGCATATTTTTGAGCAAGTTGTATGCACCCATATTTTTGTAGTCGAGGGTAGTTGACCCTATCCCATTTAGAGATAAACTATGATAACATTGCCCATGTACCTACAGTCGACTGCAAAAATAATAATAATATTTATTGTATTGATCATACATTGTCAAGGTCATATCTATTATTTATAATAACATTAATAACTTAGAGCAAAATTATCATAGAAATTAATTATTGTATCATTGTAGAATTACCATTTTACAAATTACATAGGTTAATGACAAATGATAGTAATTAATTAGTATAGTAAGTTATTCATTGTTTTAATATTTATTTATTTATTATAGTGTTTCGATACATCCGTGCATACAACAATATGGGTGCATACAACTTGCTCAAAAATATGTCCTGCTCTTATGTTGGCGGATGGAAGACGATGCTATACTCGTACGTAGTTAGGATTACTGCTTTCATAACCGAAAAGTTAATTTTCTCAAACATGCAATGAAATATTGATGTTATGTTCCTTATAATAGGCTGCGAAGTATGACGTTTCGGGTGCGGCTAGGACAAGAGGTCGTTAATGGAATTTCATACAAATCTTGCAGGCCTAGGCCGGCAAAGTTCTCTTTTTTAATTCCATTCCACATAAATTTGTGGCACAGGCATCATGACATTCTGCCACTATGCGTATTAAAATTAAATTTTGTTTTTTTTTTTGTTGTTTATTTCATTGCATGTTTGAGAAAAGCACTATACATACCTCGGCGGGAAATTTGGGGTTGCCCGCCTTAGACCTATCCGGCCTCGCTTCGCTCCGCCGTATATATGTCTGCGGCCGGCAACCCCTTTTGTCCCGGCCTCTGTAGTAATGTACTATTAATTCATCAAGGAGATTAGTTTTCGGTACTAGTAGGTACACTAGGTACAACCCATCATAAAATGTCCCATAACTCTTCGTCTATCAATTTTCAAACGCATTTCCCAGGTTCACTCAGAGACCATTCTCCCATGCAGAATTGACCCATCTTAATATACATATAATAAAAGCGGTTTTCAAACGAAGCACCTAAATTGCCACATTACGTAACCGTGGACGTCCTTATAGCGGGTGTTCGTGCAAAAACGTAATTTGAGTTCGCACGCCGGACCACACCACGCCGCCGTGATGTGTGAAACTGTGAACTATGCACTTCCTGCTCGCCATGTGAAATAGGGAGTTGAGTTCCAACTGTAACTACAGGTGGTATATAAGGTGTAAGTTTTGGTGGAACTCGCTAATGTTTTTGTAACATTGTTGTATCGCTTTGCTTTTACTTATTCAGTTTGCCTAATTCAGAGGTTCCCAAAGTGGTCCAGGTGGACCCCCAGGGGTCCACGAACGATGTGACAGGGGTCTACGCTGGAGTGGCAAAAAAATAGGGGTTCACAGTTTGTACGTGGGGTCCACGAAAATTTATCTGGTTTCGATGGTAAATAACGAAACAGATAATGATTTTTGTATTATTTTTATAGCCTGGACGACTGATAAATATATAATAAAAATATTGCGTTCCTCCGTGATAAATATTTCGGTGAATCAAACTACCTATACTATAATACTATATTATTAAAATTACAACTTTCGGCTCCAAAACTTGTCGACTGCAAGTCTGCAAGTCTGCAACATATCGCGAACGAGCTGTTGGACAAACGAACAAGTCTAGGCTTGCGAAGCACCGTCGCGTCGCTATCGCCGGCGCCGACCAAAACGCTTGTTCGGACGTGCAAAGGGACGAAATACCTATGACTTACGGTAATGTGCTGTGCTTGTATGCACTTGTTTGATTCTTCACCAATAAATACGAATGCTAAGAACAAACGTTACTCATTTGTTTCCGGATTTCGACTACAAAAGTAAAGTGAATTGCTGTTCCTGGTTGCCAGAATCGTGTCGGAAAAGTAAGTACATTATTTGTTTATTTGCTATACAACTTATAGGTATCTCTTTTTGTAGTTAATATATTTGTCTTCTTTGTGTATGATAGACATGTATGAAATATGAAATAATGAACATTACGATTATTACCTACCTACTTCCATAAAACAACAGACAGCCGAAAAAAGTTTATTAGTATTCTTTTTTTGATTCATAGCGAAAAATTATAAATTCTGTTCTATAAAATAGCCATATCCTGTTAAGTAACACTAAGAAGAAGTTAAGTAAGAATGTTAAGATCACAAAAACTTTTTTATACTTACAGGTAGCTAATTTGAAACATGGCGGAGCCAAAGAAGAAAATTAAGTGTCGACAGTACAGTGTGGAATATTTAAAATTTGGCTTTCTTCCATCAAACGCGGACAAGCGATTGCCCATGTGCCTTTTATGCAATAAAGTTTTGAGCAATGACTCTATGAAACCATCGAAGCCCGAAGATCATCTAAAAAGGTGCCACCCTGATAAAACAGGTAAAGATTTGAAATATTTTCAATCATTGAAAGAAAAATATGAAAAGAGACCCACCCTGCAAGGTATGTTCGCTTCAACATCTGAAAGTAACGATGATGGCTTGCGGGCATCTTACAACATCTCATTACTCATAGCGAAATCTGGAAAACCCCACACCATTGGTGAACAGTTAATTTTACCCGCTGTTGAAGAAGTTTTAAAAACTGTTCTGCACAAACCTCCATTTGACATACTCAAAAAAAATCCTTTGAGTAACAACACTGTACAAAGACGTATTGACGAAATGAGCTCTGATATTGAAAGTTTCTTGTGTAATTATCTGCAAACAACTCATTTTTCTATTCAACTGGACGAGTCAACTTTACCTGATAATGAGGCATTATTATTAGCATTTGTGCGATTTGTTATGGACGAAGAAATTCATGAAGAGCTATTATTCGCCAAAACTTTGAAGACTGACACTAAAGGTGAATCGATATTTAACATCCTGAGCGATTTTTTAAAAGAAAAATCAATTCCGTTCACAAACGTTACATCGGCGGCAACAGATGGAGCTCCTGCAATGGTCGGGAAATATCGTGGGTTCATAAGCCATCTAAAAAAAATGATACCAGATTTAACTGCAATTCACTGTGTCATCCACCGACAACACTTAGTAGCAAAAAATTTGAGTGCTAGACTGCACCAATCGCTCCAATTTGTGATTAACGCGGTTAATAAAATAAAAAGCAATGCTTTGAATACGCGTTTATTTGCCCAATTGTGCGATGAAAATGATGAAGACTTCCGACGATTGCTCTTACACACTGAAGTACGCTGGTTGTCGAAAGGTGCATGTTTAACAAGATTTTACTCACTTTTTGAGTCTGTCTTGGAGTTTCTGGATAGTAAAGCTCCAGATTTAAAAGAAAACCTGATCAAGTTCAAAGCAGATATCGCGTATTTGACAGATTTGTTCAAAAAGTTTAATGATATTAACTTACAACTGCAAGGGGACAACCTCAATTTAATTAAAACAAAGAGTGTGATTTCCGCTTTTCTTGGAAAATTGAAGTTAATGAAGCAAAACATTAGTCGACGCGAATTTTCCCAATTCTCAAGCTTGTCACAGGTAGAATGCGAGGATGATGATATTCAGACATATGTTCAACATTTGATTGCCCTGCATGATGATTTCAAAACCAGATTTGAAGACATTCTCACGATGGAAATACCACCATGGATTATAAATCCATTTGATGAATTGGAAGTGGAGAACGTGATATTGCAAGAGGAGCTACTTGAGCTTAGCACTAATGAGGAGCTGAAGATGAAATATAAAAAAGGGTATCAAACTTTTTGGCTGCAAGCAGAAATACCCGAAAAATATCCTGGACTGTGGAAAATTGCGAGAAAGCTTTTGATATCATTTCCCTCGTCATATCTTGTGGAAAAAAGTTTCAGCACCGTTACAAACCTTTTAACGAAAAATAGGAACAGACTGAATATCACAGAACGAGGAGATTTGCGATTATTCCTGACAAAACTGAACCCAAATATTGACAATTTGTTGTCAATTCATCAAGCTCATCCCTCCCATTAATTTTGAGTGTCATTGTACTTAGAAGTTACGTAACAATGTTTAATTTTAATTATTTTACGACTGTTATTATCATCATAAATATTATAAAGTACTCGAATAAACACAACACAAGCAAAATATACTATATTTAATTTTATTTCACCACTCCGAGATTTAGATTTGATTGATTTTATTTTATTTGATGCTGGAATAGATAGGTTGTGAGTAGATGTCAAAAAAGTAAAGTATTTATTATTGACAGCATATTAACCAATCATTGTTCACTTTTTTTCTAAACCTGTAAAGAACATTTGTGTCACACCTGGCTAAAAGTGGATTTTTTCGCCCGATACATGTGCGGAAATAGCCGCTTTTTCGCCAAATGTTGACATAAAATGATGTATACAACACGGGAGATAATAAAGAAAGCCTTGATCGCACATTTGCGTCCTTCGCTTGCAGCTCGGGCCGTAAATATCTGCGATCTCGGCCTTTCTTTATATTATCTCCCTAGGTGTACATATAATATACTATACTATTTCATAGTTATATCGTCACCAGAGTTAGGTAATAGTCACATTTTTGTAATTTTTTGGGAATATGGTGTAGGCTGTAGAGTAGGGGGTCCACCAGAACCAGCAAATTTTTTAAAGTGGTCTATGAGAAAAAAAAGTTTGGGAACCCCTGGCCTAATTGGTAGTGACACTGCCTCCGAAGCTAGAGGTCCCGGGTTCGAATCCCGGTAAGGGCATTTGTTTCTGTGGTGAGCAGAAACATTTGTTCCTGGGACTTGGGTGTTTTCTATGTATTTAAGTATATATACAAGTATATCTATTAAATATATCGTCGTCTACTACCCATAACACAAGCCTTATTCAGCTTACTATGGGACTAGTTCGATTTGTGTAAAAAAGAAAGTCCAAAAACATACCACAAACACATACACATTAAAATTAAATCTTATGTAACTCAATAAATATACACCTAATGTTTTATTATTATTTAGTGCTCCGAGCAGGATTCGAACCTGCGACATCTGGCATACGCGGCCAATCGCTCTAGTCTCTGAGCTATCGGAACAACCAAGCTCGTGCACGAAATCCTTCACCAGTTCCCTCTTACAACGCCTAAGGGAGGCGTACAGTGACATCTACCGTAGAAGACTTAGACTTCTATTAACGAATCCTGTTCGGAGCACTAAATGTTTAAATTTTTCCCTTTAATTTGGTAATTATTTCTATTTTATTAGTTTAGTTACTTACTAAGCTAATTAAGAATGTAAATTGCAGTGCCCTTGCAAGGCTCATAGCTGATCTTGTTTCGATATAACACCTTAAGTAATGTACCTATGAAAGCAATAAAATACTGAATACCTTACAGAAGCCATAATAACACCACTACAAGTACTTGCCCCTTAAGTACGTGGTGTTGTGTTCCATATGTGAGAAGTGTCTTTTCAAAAGAGCTTATTTTTGTGTTAGCGGTACTTCTAAACAGAACCTTGTCAAAGAAAACTTAAGGTCCTATTTGGAAGTAGAGTTACAAAAAAATTAAACCCTATTGAAAACACACTCCTCATGTGTTCCTGGTGGTGAGTAAGGTCGCCAGAGCTCCCGTGGATACGCTGTGCTGAGAGTGAGGGACCTGCATATTTCTTTTTTATTTGCTTTAGGCAACAATAGGCCCATATTAACTTGTACCTCATGGACAGACTAACATCCATATTAATTCAAAATATTCTTAAAAGCTAAAACACATAATTTAGGCGACGTAACAGCGTGAAACCGTTGCGTCGTCATCTCCGGTATAGAACTCGGTAGACTGCCCCGAAACCGCCGAAACATTACCTAGACCACCCTAGACCCTTCGGCCAGAACGCACACGCGATGGTGCCCTGCAACGGCATATGTCTCTAGCTCTCAACACACAGAATCCTCAAGTTAATTAAGGATCGGCAACCTGCTTCTTCTGGAGTCGCAAGCGTCCATAGGCGACGGTGTCTGCTTACCATCAGGCAGGCCGTAACCTTGTTTACCACCGTTGTTGTATTTATTTAATCGTATGGCATTTATTTACGAACCGTGAGATCTTCGAGAAGACAAGTATGGTTGCCAGTTTTTGTTGCAGTTTTAGCACCACCTAGGGGTCACGTGTAGGGTAACGGTGGGTACTCCCTACGGACGTGGTGCAACATCGACCCCCTTTTGTCAAGTGAGTGGGCAACTTAACTGTTAGAAGTTCTCAAACCGCCCGAAGGCCTCTAACTTGGCTTAACGACTGCTGTCGTAGACAGCAGCCGGAATCAACGGCTTAACGTGCCTTCCAAAGCACGAGAGCGCTCAGTTAGTAACCACTCAAAGCGGTCACCCATCCAAGAACTGACCTGCGCCCACATTGCTTAACCTCGCATACCGCACGCGGTAGACGAGTGCCGCTGGGCCACGAGCGCTCACCGTCGTTGTATAAAACAACATATGCTACGGTACTTACGGTAGCCCAGTGGTTCGAACATGTAGCTGTCAAACGGCACTCGTGGGTTCGAATCCCGGCTCGTACCAACTAGCTTTTAAAACGTATAGAATATTGTTTAATATTTTTCGGTGAAGGAAAACGTACTTAATTCGCGGAGAAATTCAAAGGTGTATGTGAAGTTTTCCCACACTGGGTCAGTGTGGGGACTGGGGGCTACGACCCCACCCCCATCATCCATGAAAGAAGACGTGCGCCCAGCAGTGAGACGTAACGGACTTAATTAAGGGTCCCCCGCTTATTAATTCACAAAACTTTTTAAACTTGCCGCATAAAGTTAAGGAAACCTATTGTCTCAATGTAAAATAAGCTCTAATTAAATTGCATTATGCTTATGATTATGACTATATTGCGATTAGACTTTTTGTTATATTCAAAATTTGAAATTCACCCGGAGGTAATTTGAAAACGGAACGTCACGTTATTGGATTGCAACGAAATCAGTAAGGCTGTCATTTTCTATTACGCGATTACGTCCGATTTTACCCAAAAAACGGATGTGATTTGAGAGTTAACGGACTGTACAGATATTATTGTCACTTTGGGAACGTGCGTACCTAGACTGACTGTAGATACTTTACTACACCAGCTCCACAACCAATCAATATTCTCGAACGCTCGATCAATGGCGGTTCTCAAAGAACCGGGGCGACGGAAAAGCAATAATTTAACACGAAGCCTGGGCGCCATTGTTCCCAAACATAATAGGTACATAACGGGCGGTAGGCGGACTCGACCATCCTTACGGTATCGAATACCGCATGTTTAGCATACCCTACGGTTAAATAAATAACAGCGTCTTATATACAGAATGTTTTCTCTTTAACACTTTGATGGACACTATTCCAGACACAATAGAAATAACAATAGAATTACGCCTATAGGCGTCAACTGTCCATCAATGCATTAATTGGATAAGATATAGTTTATTTAAATAAGTGGGTACAAAGTATATATGGACACTGTAAACAATAATAAAAAGTAAATTCAATCGATGTGTGGAGGGCAGCAGAATGTTTTTATTGAATTCCGTTAATGGCGAGGGCACATTCCTGGGACGAAATAAAGTAATCTTCTCATATGACAATAGTATCCCTATTCGTACCATTTCGAAGATATTCAAGAATTCATTTTCGTTAATTAAAAAAAGATGCTTAACAATTAAACAATGTTGACGTGCGAGTTATTTGAATTCGAAATATTGTCATACTTGACACTGCTTATGCTCAACTTCATGTTAACTCGTCGCGTGCTCTTAAGGCCGTTTTGCAATCACACTTGGTGATATAATTAATTATTTTGCATGAAACTAAAAAAAAAACTTGAATTGTGAAAAACTAAATATGCTACGTCGTTTCTATGGCTTTACACGGCTATATGCTTGAAGGAACGGAAATCAATAAAAACACCCGGTATTACGCACTAGCTTTCCCGCGACTTCGTCCGTGTAGAACTCGTTACAGCCTTTTAGAAATAATAATTTAAAATATTTTAGTTGGCATTCCTACTCGGACGCTTGGTACGCAGATTTAGGATTCCAGAACCTGATCAGCAAATGGTACGAATATCTCCAGCATGTTTTTTTTCATATTATTTATATGATATTTTCTCCATTAGTAAAACTACAATTGTCTTAAGTGGGACTGAAATTAACTTTCATGTGCTCTTCGTGTCCCTTTTGGGGAATACAGGCGTGATATATGTTATTTTCTTTGTATATCAACCTGTGCCCATCAAATAAGGTCTCATTTATGCATGCATGTGTTACCAGTAAAGTTCAAAATACGAAAATGGGCTTTAACTTTCATGAAAGGTGGATCGCTTTTTGTTTTCAGTCCGAGATGTCATAACTCAGACACTAACATTCAGCAGGTCTTTGCGATTTCGCCGAACGTAGCTTACTTTATCTGCGAGTTTGGTAGGGGTATAAAAGTAATACATGGTAAAATTTAGTGCCAATTTAGTAATCCAGCTGTTTTGTCCTTTTTCCTGGATAGGATTAATAGGTTATTTGGGATACCTACATTTGGAAAACTATCCTCAGTTTGTGACCTCTAGGACCCTATGCTAATTTGAGGGGAGGTTTTTTAGTTTTTCACTTATATCTCTGAAATTAAGGAAATTAGTGGACTATATTGTATGGCAAAGTAAAAGTGCATAATTTTTTTTATAAGTTCGTAGGTAAACAGACTATCTGACCCAATTTTAACGGAGATACAGACGATCAAAGTTGTAAACTATAGGCAAATTTGCAATGAATCGTCCCCGTCTTCTTCACGATTTTAATAGACATTCCTTTCCAGGGATATGTTACTCACACGGTTTCATGCTTAAAGTGTAGAAATTGTACAATTACAGAGAGTGAAACCAACGTCATTGTCCACTAAAAATATTAAAATTAATACTGTGTAATGATAAAGCTTTCTCGTAGAATCATAGAATTACTCGTAGCTCTGAAATAGCATTCTGGTTGACCTGTCTCGTTGATCAAATGGCTATTCGCTTGAGTAATGTCATGGACAATTGCTAGTGTAACAAACCTGCCAATAAACAATTGCCGGCATTCCATTCGGGTTAGATCGTAAATATTCGAGTAACATCGGGAGCCGTGGGAGCGGAGCCGTGAGCGTACAATCTCACGCAACTATGGTCATGCTATATTGTAGCACCTCGTGTTCCTGGGCTGTTCACAAAGCTCCTCAGTGAAACCATTTTAAGGGAGATTTCCGATTACTAGTAGTTATTTTGAATCTTGGTGTCAGGAACTAGGGATCAGCGATGTGCAATGAGTTGTGAATAGCACGCGAGTACCTCAAGTTTATGAGGCTTACGATAGAGGGTTATTGCGTTTATTTCCGATATCTAAAACCATCTTATGTAGTTTCCTTTTATAATTAGATTTAATGTTGTATCAGCTACAGCAGCTTTGCAGGAACTTGTATTTTAAGAGGAATTTCTTGGGTAGTCGGAACGAGGTCAATATTGATATTGCTAATTGCTCACTTCATGTCGGCGTCGCTATTAATTGTTCCAGAGACAAATCGACGATTATTATTACTATTATTTGACTTTTATTTAATTTAATCGTATGGCATTTATTTACGAACCGTGAGATCTTCGAGAAGACAGGTACGGTTGCCAGTTTTTGTTGCACTTTTAGCACCACCCAGCGTCACGTGTAAGGTAACTGTGGGTACTCCCTACGGACGTGGTGCAACTTCGACCCACCTTTGTCAAGTGAGTGGGCAACTTGACTGTTAGAAGTTCTCAAGCCGCCCGAAGGCCTCTAACTTGGCTTAACGACTGCTGTCGTAGACAGCAGCCGGAATCAACGGCTTAACGTGCCTTCCAAAGCACGAGAGCGCTCAGTTAGTAACCACTCAAAGCGGTCACCCATCCAAGAACTGACCTGCGCCTACATTGCTTAACCTCGCATACCGCACGCGGTACGCGGGCGCCGCTGGGCCACGAGCGCTATTATTTGACTTAATATATATTCGACTTACGACGTAATCATGTGAATCACGTCCCCTGGTTGATATCTCTGTCATACCCAAAGACAGAAATGTGAAGGTGGAGATACTCCTACGACATCTCTTTTCGTCGTCCGCTTTTAACGATCACTTTAAAGATTTAGCTGGGAGTCCTTTATAAGTGTGCCTGAAGGACAACATAAATAATTATGGCAGTGTTTCTAAAATAACATTCTCCCATTCCATTTTAGCAGGTTAGTGACCGCAAGTGTTGAGACGTAACCGATAATGCCCCAGCCGGATGCGGTGTATGATTATAATTACGTAATTACTATAAGATCATCGATAACAGCTCTAAGAAATGCACTTAAACTTAATTAGTAACTAATTCACTTACACCTAATTGTTACGTAATGCAACTATTGAGAGCGAACGGCTAGCTTTATGCCGACGTCAGCGTCTTTCTATAAAATGCACTTAACTGTAAAAGAAATGGATGATTTTCAAATCTTTGAATAGCATCATAATCACACACATATTCAACTCGACTAACTAAAGTATTGTAAGATGGATGGGGTTCAATGGATATATTGTAGCAGAGCTGGTTTCGATTCCAAAAATCCCACGACTAATAATTATTAAAAACATACAGAGTATAATTGATTGATATTGTATTTTATGTCTTTTTATTTTTATGGGTTCTTGCCTGTCCAATAAATAATAATTATTATTATTGTTAAGTTTGTAAATACACCTTAACAGACCTCCCCACCCGAAAAAGAGACGAAGATGATAATGAGTTTAAATCATGTTTGAATTTAGAATACTGGCCGTTGACGGCATCAGAATCTTCAGATGGGTCTGTAGACCAAAATAAGACATGTACCAAGTATGCAAACTAGTGTAATTGTAATGAGAATCATCATCATCATCCTAGCGTTATCCCACTACAGCTCCGCTACCTAATCTCAAGAATTGGCGTAGGCACTAGTTTTTAGGAAAGCGACTGCCATCTGACCTTCCAACCCAAGGGAGAAACTAGACCTTATTGAGATTAGGCTTGTCAAGTGAATGGGAAACTGGACTGTTAGAAGTTCTCAAGCCGCCCGAAGGTCTCTAACTTGGCTAATTTTAATGAGAATATAAAAGCTTATATATCTATTTATAATTTTCCCTACCACTCCGTGGCTCAGTGCTCACGTAGATATACCAACCAACTATTCAAATCTCTAAAAGTCTCTAAGTGTCTCTATTAACTTTGAGGATTTACCTAATATATATGCAGTATGCACAAACCAACCATACTTCCGATATTTGTCTTAATATTATGCATTTTCCCGACCACGATCCAGTTATTATGAATGTAATATTACATGAACATTAGGATACAAACACGTGCAACTATAACTCCTTAGTATTAATTGTCATACACGTTTGCTATAAATCCATACGAGATGAGGTATCGTCACAACAGTTTATCACCCACTACACTTTCCCAACATATAAAGTAAAAGTAGACGGACATGTCGGCCGTGTTCACACCGTGGTGTAAGGTTTGTTTAATTTTAAGAGTTCTTTATTCGGAAGCCGATCCATTTTAATAAAGGATCACGTATGTGATTCTTCTGGACTTGCAAGCGTCCATCCATAGGATATGGTGTCTGTTTACCATCATATAGGCCGTAAGCTTGCTTGCCACCATCGTTATATATATGTACGAATGACCTAATTAGATTCGTGGTTTAATCGTTCGATAGAATCGGTACAAAAAATAAGTATTTTATCGAAAGTGTTTAGTTTTTATAGGTATAATATGTGAGCAACAACAGTTATTTGTACAGTCAAGTTCGGAAATGTTTATTATTTGCGTAAAGTTACCAAGAAGTGGATATGTTGAAGACATATAATGTATTTTATTTGTATTGATTCTGATCTAAAATTGTCCTACAGGATTAAAAAACGATCGATAAACAGATATTTTTAACCGACTTCAAGATTTCAAAAGAGGAGGTTATCAATTCGGTTGTATGTTTTTTTTTTTTTTTTTTCTTATTTAATGTTTGTTACTCCATAACTCCGTCATTTCTTAACCGATTTGAAAAATTCTTTTTTTGATTGTATGTATATATATCCAAGTTGGTCCCGTTTTTGTCAAAAGGCAGTTCTGATGATGGGATCCATGAGGAATTGGAGGAACTCCTCAAATCTTTAAAGCAAACATATAGTGATTTTTGTGTTTTTATCAACAAGTCAAGCATTTGCATCCAAAAATGTGAAATTGGATGAAGTGGAACTGCTGATGATGATCAGAACAGAACTCTTCAACGACGAAAAGTTCACGTTTGGCGATTTGTCCTCCTAGCTGTGTTTGTTAAGCAAGTTCTATTTTCACGATAAATTATTGTCATGCTCGAGTTCTGATGATGGGATCCATGAGGAATTGAGGGAACTCCTCAAATCTTAAAGGCAAACATATAGTGATTTTTGTGTTTTTATCAACAAATCGAGCATTATCATACAAAAATGTGACATTTGATGAAGTGGAACTGCTGATGATGATCAGAACAGAACTCTTCAACGACGAAAAGTTCACGTTTGGCGATTTCCTATATTCCTTCTAGCTGTGTTTGTTAAGCAAGTTCTATTTTCACGATCGATTTTTGTCATGCTCGAGTTCTGATGATGGGATACATTAGGAATCGAGGAAACTCCTCAAATGTGAAAGGCACACAAATAGTGATTTTAGTATTTTCATGAACTAATCAAGCATTTTCATTAATAAAAGTGACATTTGATGAAGTGGAACTGCTGATGATGATCAGAACGGAACTCTTCAACGACGCGTAGTTCACGTTTGGCGATTTGTTCTCTTCGTTTTGTTTGTCAAGCAAGCAAGGTTTTTCCATGATTTCATGAGGAATTGAGGGTACTTAGTCTTCTACCATTATAAACATACTTATAGCCATTTTTGTATTTTATTGTATGGAATCTAAGAGTGCACCATCTAAGATTAATAATCTTTCACCGGACTCCCCCATTGAAGTCGGTTTTTTTTTCTTAAAAATTATTTGGTCTGTGTTCGGTGTGAGTCGGGGATCTGTCAGGCGTTAATCAGTTGCGCTGCGCTTGCGCGCTAAAACGAGACCGGCTCATTATGCCGAATTATATAAAACGGACATACGGCTTTCTAAGTTTCTAATGTTTACTACTTGTCATGCATCTTCATATCAAGTGTCATTATAAGTGTAATTATACAACAATGACAAATGCAGTGGGGTAAACTTTCATACAAACTGACTCGTTAGTATTGCAGTTGCATAACATTCGTAATGACAATTGTTAGTGGGTACCAAATAAAACAATGGTCCGGTTTTACCATGAGATTTTTATTCAGAGGATCGTACGTTAATCCGTACAAATGAGTTTCCAAGAAATTGCACATGTATTAATTATATTTACAAAATGAGAAATCAAAACCAACATAAATGATGTAAGATATGTTGTTTCCTATAACTATTTTGGGTATATATAGTTTTAAAAAAGACTATGTAGTCAGGTCTCGCACCAACTGTTCGGCCTGAAAGTTGACTGGTAGAGAATTCCTTATGACATTAAATTCGCCTTTTGAATCTGTAACTTTTGACTGTGCAATAGAGTTTAAACAAATAGATACATAAGTCTAAGCTAGGCACTAAATATTGATCGCTGGTCAGTGAACTTTGCTAAATTGCCAGTTGATCGCTGGTCAGTGAACCTTGCTAAATGGCCAGCCCATTCCATTTCTGTTTCAGCACCTTATGTAGGGCATATTTTAGCGTTGTGTTATTTCTTATTGCGTTTTATTAATTGATTGATTTTACGTGCTTCTTTCAAGACATAATGCATATCTTATCGCTTAAGATATGCATTATGTCTGTAGACTTTAATTGTTTTGATATTTATTTATTTGCGACATCATACAAGTCTAGTAATTTGCCTAGTTAGGGATTAGGCTAGTATGAAATAGTCTCCAGTATGAGGTCCCATTATTATTGTTATTTATGTAATTTATTATCGATTGTTTATTTTTTACAGGTATGTAAGTGCAAGATGGATGTCTCAAGGCAATTATGATAAGAGTCCCGGTATTTATTTATTATCATTTGTTTTTAACGTTTACACGTCTATTCCAAGCTCTCTACAACTGATCTCAAAGCTAACTAATGTACTTAAATGACTCCACACCTCCACCTCCATAGTTTCCACCACCACCATATCAGCCGTAGGATATCCACTGCGGACATAGGCCTCCCCAAATTTCAAGGGGTATGCCATAATCGCCACGCTTGGCTTGCGGGTTGGCGATCGCAGTATCTCCACCGCACTGCAGGAATGCTGCTGCCCATCCCCCGGCAGTCTTGGTCGTAGTTTTAGGACATAGTCGGGTCCCAATTTCGCATCATAGTTATTATAAGTCTCAATGTAGTGTGTTAATACTTACGAGGAAGTCCCAACCTTTATATTATTGGTTTAACCTTTATTGGTGAATAAATTATTTTTATTTAATGTCCACTAATCTTACCACTGATGAGCGTAAAATGGTCGTATCTTGGCACAAAATGATTGGCTTTGTAACACATCCTTGTTGTACTGAATCTGTAGTGAAAACCACGTGACCCAAGTTAATCAGTTTTTCAGATCCGTCGAACACCATACGAGGCTTCGTAGTTTATTAACTCTTCAGTTTTATTAAGTATATTAATAACAATTTCCAGCGTTAATATACCTTGAAATGATACCCTTAATTGGACGGCCATAACAAGATGCATTTTTAAAAATTTATTTTGTTGTAAGCTACAAAATTTCTTTTAATTATGACAGATTAAAATGTACTTTAAAGCGATTACTGGAACAAATCTTAGTGCTGTACGTTACACCGTTTTGTTTAGAGATAGAAATACTTTACAGAAAACATTTATTTTGAATAGGTAAATACAGCATGTGCGCGTTTCATATCGGACATAAAACATTTATTTCGCACTTGCTATGTCTTTACCGGCGAGAGGGGTAGAAATTCAGGATAAACACTCAATCAACTTATTTCTTTGTTGTCTATACTTTGCATAAACAGTACTACGGCATAAATATCAAAGTATAGTTAGATAGATATCTCAAGCAAATAATTTAGTTGATGCAGCTCAACATCGTAAATTGAGGAAACGAAGTTTGCTGATATAATATTAAGCCTATTTAATTTGCAAGCTTCAATGATTAGGTTCCTACCTAATAGCCTAGCAAGCGTACTCCAGGCTTAGGTCCATTCAGGATTTAAAACATTCTCAAACTTAATTAATCATCGCTACAAGTGGATAAGCACATGCTTCGCATGGGTATACCGGTTTGTGTAATTTACATACTTCTAGATTCTCTTATGTCACCGTTACCACTACTCGTGACGTTGGCCATCTTTTATATTTAAATTCAATAGGTCATATATCAATTTTTATTATTCGCAGATTATCTTGACGCAGACGACAAATTTCTACACATACAAAGGTGTCTAAAACATAATCTGCAATATAAATTCTTATTGTGACACAAAACATTTTTAACAACGTTATTTTTGCTGGTGGTTCATGCATGACTCGCCTCTTTTTCTTACCATGTAACGACTATAATAGTGTTACGTGAATGTAAACATAAGATTGTACTGGTACAAAGGGTATTGTGTTGGGTTCTCATGGTGATATCTCTGGAGTAGAGATAGCCGGGAAAGTCGCCTTTCTCGAGATTCGAGCGAAGATTCAGCTGTAGTTCGTAACGTAACTGTACTAGGAGTCCAATTACCAAGACCTTTAAGGACTGACAACCGAGATTTTATTCACCCGCTTACAAATAACAATAGAAAACATTCGATAAGAATGAACCAACGGTATTATTTGGAGCTATCTCGACATTCCGCTAAAACACTAGTCTACAATCACCGATCAGCCCTTGGTAAAATACGCGTGCGTAAGTAGGTATCGCACCGCTCTCTATAGAAGCTGATAAGATCTTTTTTTTTTAAATATACAAGACCAATAATAATGAAAAGCTGTGTTGATTGATAATATAAGTAAAGCAAGTAAGTAATCTTACTTACTAAGGTGAACTTTTTTTCTTTAGCCTATTTTCCTGATCAGTAGGGTCCAATCGTCTCATTGGTGCCAAGATGCTCTGTACTGAGTCGTTTGAGTGGTCAGGTCAGGTGGATATGAAGAGGGTTCCTCATATCTTTTACATTTTTGCAATTTGATATGCATTTTCATAATCATATCAAATACCCAGGAGTCCCTAAGTTATCAATAAAAATGCCAAGCTTAAGTAATGAGATAGGCAGATGAAGGTTTTCTCCAAAACAATAGATGTAAACTAGGTACTAGGATAGAGCTAGGAATTAAGGTACGAGTATCAAGCAAACCTTGCACCTTCATTCACTACCTACACATATGCTAGTTTATTTCGTAACACAAGCCGGTTAGCTAAGGAAGCATTTTAATCAGATGACTGATATATGGTCGACGGCCTTTATTTCCTTTTACGAATCGGAAGAGCATTGGCTGAAAGGACACGGCTTGCCGCTTTCGTCCCGGTACACCATTGACCTAGTCACGGAGGGCGCCATCTTTTTTATAATTTGTTTATGGCCGTTAAAAATGACTCATTTTCTGTAAGATCTTACCTAAAGTCAACCATACAAGCACGATAACTCATACCGTCACGTTTTACGTTGATATTTTATAATAAGTTGTTAATTTGACTATCAGTCAACATTCCTATTCTTAGACGGTTTTTCAGTTGTTGCTTGCTTCTTGCTCGTTCCTTGATCAAGTTTTACACGTAGGTGAATCTACACTTTGCTTATTTCTAAAAAAAGATTTTTTTGGAAGCGAAATATAAATTAATGAGACTTTTTTTGTCGACTTGAATAAATTCAACTGTAAATTCAAGAATCAATTACTATATTTCCAGGGCTAACATTGTCGTGAACAAAATCAATTTAGCTTGAAAAAAAATGAATCAGGCAATTGTTTTCGTGTCTCGTAGCACTAAATACTGTACGTAACCGTCTTCCGAAATTGAAAACAGTATATTCATTGTGTTTCAGTTTAACTAAAGGTTGCCATTGAATAGTGTAATTGTGCGAACCATTGTCACTGAACAGGATGATCTTGGAAAGATCTCTCTAGTAGATAATTTCGTTGGGAACTGTCGCTTCCGCATTTTGTTTAAACTTAAAAGACGCGTTTAGAGTTAATTATTAGAAAAAAATTGTTTAAACGGCAAAGCGTTGGCGAAACTGGTTTCTGGAAAGACGTGCATTGTGGTCCCCAGTATTTCATCATCATCATGATCAGCCTCTACGGCACACTGATTTTATTTACTTATTTATTTTAGGGATAAAAAACAACCATACCTACAGTATTAGTTACAATTAGACTTACAATTACAATTACTTTATGTATAGCCAACGACATTATCCACAAATTACTGCGAAAATAGGTTAAGATTGGCACAAATAGGACAGTATTACTATATTTATATAGCTAAATATACAATGTAATTGGGTTGAGTACCTTAAAACAAACAATATTCAGGTATTCAAACTAATGAAGTACTTACATACATCTTATGCATTCGAGAGACATCATATGGCATAGTTTTAAAGTCTAAATTTAAATATTTGTACATTTTATGAATATCAATCAACAAATTACTATATTAAGTGTAAGGTACACTGCTGTGCTAAGTTAAGGTTTTTAAAGTTTCTAAGATGTCTTTTCTATATTTAGCCTCGGGTAGGTGACATATATATCTAATTGGGTAAAGTATTGGTTGTACGTAGTCCCAGGCCCAGTGCATGTTAGGGAGTTCACTTACCCATAAGTATACATTAAAAAATTAAAAAAAAATTTAAAATTTAAACTGTTTATTTCATAAGTATTTCATAAATTACACAATGATCTTAACTACTAATCTTAACATTAAAGATTATTTGAGTTAAGGAGCCGCTACATTAATTATACATTATATTACTTAACTACATTTAGGTTTAATTACACACTAAGTTACTTAGGTAATTACATTTGGGTTTAGGTATTGCGCAACTTAGTTTTTAACATTTCTCTCTTAAGGATATTGCGAATTTGTTTACTAGTTTTATTACTAATATCTCCTAGGAGTTCTGTTGGAAACCTATTCAATATACTTGGGAGAATACTAGACCAGACCCTTTGTCCGTATTCATTATTATTCCTTGGTATTTCATAGACAGGTACGTTTGCTAAGTTACGTAAGGTGTGCGATCTTATCTTCCTTTTTAGTTTAGATATATCGTTGCTATATTGGGTCACAATAGCTAGATCTGTGTTATCAAATACAGACAACACCCTGCAGTAATTGAATAAGTTTTCGTAGTTATCTCTGTATTTATACCTAATTTTTAAGGGTACAATAGTTTTAAGTAGACGTAGCTGTAGGAAATAGATTTTGTTTAGATATGTCTTGTATGTTCTTCCATAACTGGAAAGGCCATAATTTATTACAGAATCGGCTAATGACATATATAGGAGCCTCAATGTATTATATGGAATTTTATGCTTCAGTACGCATAATTTTGACAGTATCGATCTAAGTTTTTTGCAGACATATTCAACGTGAGGACCCCAGTTAAACTTATGGTCTATTTTTAGACCAAGGTAAGTATGTTCATTGACAATGTCAAGATGTGTACAGTCACAAGGGATACTAGGAGAGTGCAAACATCTGTGCTTATGGGCTATGATCTTAGGTGTAAAGTTAACTATTTTTTTGTATGGCGAGTGTATGTGCATTAGTTTAGTTTTAGTGTAGTTTATTGATAGTCCCAGGTCATGAGCCCATTTGCACAGCAGGTCGAAGTCCTTTTGCATCATATTCTGAGCTGTTTCGAGATCTTTATGTGCTGTTATTAAACATGTGTCATCAGCAAACTGATACACGGAGCCGTGCTGGAATATTTTACACATATCATTGACGTATAGTAAGTACTCGGTCGGGCCGATTATTGAACCCTGTGCTGTGCCATATAGGGTCGGAATTAGATCACTATGTTCGCCAGCTATGCAAACCGCGGTATGTCTATTCGTGTGATAGTTTTTTAGGAGTTCCAGCACGGGTCCCTGTATACCATTCTGATGCAGCTTCTCGTATAGTGTGTCATAATTCAAGGTATCAAAAGCTTTACTGAAATCAATCATGACTGTCAGTACATGGTATTTTTTTTCTAGGTAGCCGTTAATTTCATCAGTAAATAGGGAAAGCAGTTGAGACGTGCTCTTGTTTCTCTGAAAGCCAAATTGTTTTTCGTGTACGAGGCCATTATTGGACAAAAAGTTAGTAATTGAAGTGCCGAGATATTTTTCTATAACTTTATCTATGCATGATAGTATAGTTATTGGTCTGTAGTTATTCGTATCGGTATATGAGCCTTTTTTATGGATAGGTCTAATGAGCCCTATTTTCAGTTTATCTGGGTATAAAGAGCGTGAGATACATAAGTTGATTAGATGCACCAGGACTGGTGCCATATGCTTTGAAATTTGTTTTATATCTTTGGCCCTTATCTTATCGTATCCTGGGCTCTTTTTGTCGTCTATTTTTGATAAAATTTTGAGTAGCACCTCTTCATTAATTTTGTTTAGACGCATTGATATATTAGGAGTATTTATATAAGTATTTTTGTCAAGTAATGGCATCCCGCAGGTATTTATAATTTTTTTAACATTATTGTCGAAGTCAAATGCAAATTTGTTACAAAGTTGTTTTGATTTTAGTGCGAAGGACTTTAGTAGCACGTCATCAATAGCCTTTATGACCCTACCCGTTAATTTATTTATTATTTCCCACACTTTTTTTGAATTCTTAAAATTATTACAGATTTCCCTTTTTATACAACAATTTTTGGCATTACTTATCTTTTTATTTGTTCTGTTTCTATATTTTTTATAAATTAACTCATTTTGCTTATTACTTGTGTCATCTAAAAATATTTTTAATAGTTCTTTTTTTCTAGTACACATCTTAACTAAGTTTTCGCTTAGCCAGTTACACTCATATGTATTGTCAAGGTACATTTTCGACTTACTCGTACACTCACTATAAATCAACTGAAATTTGTTTATAATGATATCAATTAATTCGTTCGGGTCACCGCATTCCAGCGCCGCGCTCCAGTCAATGCAATTTAGTTCACGTATAAGTTTATCGTTGTTCAACTTGTTTACAATTTTAAAGGTATTTACTGTACGGCTAGGGCTGATAAGAGCTAATCCGATTACGTAATGATCGGCCGGTCCGTCTCGCACGACAGCGGACCGTAGGTACGCAGGTGTTACTCGGCTGCAGGTTTCCCGAACGAATAAATGATCAATACATGTTTTGGATACGCCATTCATTCTACATTCAATTCTCGTAGTTTGAGTTATACAACATTCGAAACCTAATTCGTTCAGTGCATTTAGATAACAGTTAACAACATTATTAGTGCACGATAAGTCAATGTTTACATCCCCTGCTAATATACAGTTTGTATTGGTGGGGTATTTTGATAACAACTTAGTTAATTCACAGATAAAAAGCGTTTTATTTAGCTGAGGCGGTCTGTAGATTGAACATAGGTATAATTTATTACCAGACGTATTTTGCACTTCACCATAAAGACACTCGAAATTCACTGTATTAACGGATATTTTTGTGAACGAAACACTCCTATGTGCGTAGACAATAATGCCGCCTCCTCTTCGTTGATTTCGTAATTCTGTGTGCATAACGTAATCATTAAGTTCGAACAAGCAGGACAAATGATCGGTGATATTAACTTCTGTGATGATTAGTAGGTGTATTATTGATGGACTTCCAGCGACGATGTATTCCAGATATGAATGATTTTTTATTAGTGAGCGAATGTTTACATGAAGTAGTATGAGTTTATTTATTCCGATATCTGGTAGATCAAACATAAAGTCGTTCCATGTTTCGTGTGACGTCTCTTTTATGAAATGTTCGTCGAGATCCATTAAAACGAAATATAGAAAATTGCCTTGATGCCTTTTGTTGTGTAGGTATTATATCATGTGTGAGCAATTGGTAAAGACTCAGAATCAGTACGTACCCGTGTTTTATGGAGCTCAGTGCCGATTCTGCCAATATCATTCTCTGACCGGACGTAATATATTTTCATGTCGCCGTCTCGTTTGCGCACCATAATTTGACCATTTTTACACCATACATATTTACACAGTGATTTTTCTTTTAGTTCCTTCTTCGTTTTCCATAGCAGATAGGCTGTTAGTGGGGAGACAGATTCACGTAGGTATACCTTGCTATCACCTTCACCACCTAGGTCCGCGATTGTAATTTTTTTAGATTTTGCTGCATTACTCCAGTAATCACGCTTACCCTCGCGCAGGGTGACGGTGATGGGAGCATCGACCCTGACGCGCTCAGCCTGGGCCGAGCCGGGCCGGTGGGGTTTCTTCTTTCTACATACTTGGATGATGTCCTCAGGCTGCTGGTTAAGTAGCTCGCAGACTGTGGTGGCGAGGTTCTTGACGTTCTCGCCTTCAGTCTCGGTGACTCCACAAATTTCAATGTCGTTACATGACTGCGCCTGCTCAAGTTTTTGGAGCTTTTGTTCTAGAACCTCATTTTTTAGGGTGAGGTTTTTGTACGCGTTGGAGGTATCCCTCTGTATGTTCTCCATTATCTTGAAGCGCGTTTCGAGCTCCTTAACTTTCCCCTCAAATTCGTCAATTTTATCCGAGTAAAAATTGAGGGTATTTTGAAGCTCATCGTGAATAATATCTTTAACGGTTTGGCGCAGTTGTCGGATTTCTTGCCGCAATTCTATTAATATTTTGTCCTGCCCGCATTTGTTGGTCTCAACTTCGGAATCTTCGTCGTCGGGCTCTGGCAGGATGACCGATATGCGTTTCTTCAGACCGCCGCCGGTTAGTGCACAGACGCGACATTTCCAGTCAACGGAGTCCGTTACGGACAAAGCACATAGTTGGTCCGTTGTAAGCGAAGCACAGGTGGCATGATACCATTTACTACACTTATTACACTGGACACCGGGAGATTTTTTGGTCACACCTTTGTTACATTTCGCGCACTTAGCCATCGATGTACAATTAATATGCGCTCACGCACTCACGGAGATAATTATGAAACGACCCGCCGCTCGCGCGCGCACAGAGCAAACTATATTTTATTAATTATAATTTTATTAATATATACATGAATTTCTATGTTGATCTATGCAAGTTTACTCGCGATGTTTTCCTTCACTGGAAAGCTAACGGTAAATAGGTATCAAATGATAATCATATATAAGTATACGATTCCCCAGCTTTTCACTTTTAGTTATAGATTTTCGTATTTCGTATAAATAAGTCGTGATAACCACGTCTGCCTGCTTTATTGCCTGATATTACTAAACAAATAAATTATCCATCGCTCAAATAACTTTTTTTACAGTACATATGGTGCTACTTTACCCCACGAGTGCAGTAATCAGTAGATTACGTGCATATGGCGAAACTTTAAAGAGCCATATGTACTGTAAAACGTTGTACGATACACGTGCGAATTGGTAATTCGCAACTCGTGTCGATTTAAAACACTCCCTTGCGAATTTCAAATACAAGTACAAATAATTTATTGTATGAAAGTGCGTAATTGAAAAGGTAACAATAATCATGATTAGATCGTTACAATCAGCCATTGTATGGCGTACAATATTTTGTTTTCATTCCATGAGATTGATAATAATAAAAACGTATAAATTAAGAAAACAGAATTAATAAGTAGAAGGAATAAAATTATCAATGTCATGCTATGAAAGAACAGAAAACAGAAAAAAACATTAATATAAGAATACATGAAAAAAAATTAAGAATAAATATAAAATGTCTATATTGCTAATTTATAAAAGAAAATATATATTAAAAAAACAGTAAAATTGTGATATTATAGATTGCTATGTCAATGTTGTAGAAAATGTTCGTTTACGTTATAATACAATTTATCCAGGCACCATTTAAATAATTTATGCTTAAACTCTATATAATGTAAAGATTTTATTTCGTTTGGCAAATTTTCACAGACATGTACGAAATACTCTTTCCAGTTCTCTGCACTTGTATCGTAATGTACTATTTTCAACTGCCGTCTCACAGCATCTAGCTGCTAGATCAAAGTCATTTCAATATAGGATTTTTTAAGTATTCAAAATATATATTAAAATGTAATTGCAAAACGCTCAAGGGTTTAAATGTAGCTGTTTTTAGTGCAGGAAGCCTAAATGCTTCTTGATAGTTTTTATCATCGTGTAACACAATGTAACATCTTAAGTAACAGCTGCAATAGCGTATAATCCTGTAGTGTACGTTTCGTCGAACAACGATGCTTACTCGGTAATTACTAATTACATTTAAGATTACACAATTTAGTTATTTAACTGACTTTTGTGTAATAAAATTTGAAGTATTTTCTTCCTCCTCATTTGAGTTAAACTGATAACAAGTTCCGACTGTAACCGGTAGAAGTCTATCGCGTGTCTGATGGTTTTATGACAAATAGGTAATTGTAGTCGAATTTAAGACGTTTGACATGATGTATATGACCCTATTACTACAGAACACTTGTTTAAATCATCTCTTTATCTTTCACTTGCCTTTTAAAATGATAATCTACGTAAAAATTTATTCATCGCGCCAATTACATTCACTCTTCAAACAGTTCACCCAGTTACTGTCGGAAATGCACTAAATATTATGTAAATCTGTCTCTCACGCCGAGATCAGCCATTGTTTAGAAACATCTGGAGAAATACACGGTTTAAGCGTGGAGTGTCAAGCGTGGTAACAGATGTAGCGAACAATGCTATCCTATCGGCTAAACTCGAAGACTAGACCCGAAGTGACTATAAATGATCGCATTAAATGATTGACAACTTCATGTCTGTTAATATGAAACTTTATTAGTCAACGTCAGATGTCAGAATGAAAACTGCTAGTATTTTGCCAATTGACATGACCATACGTCACACTCCAGCGGGCATTTTGCGGGCACGTCATATGGTATGGTTTACAAAAAAAATCCTCTTAATTTACTAGTATACATACTTAGTATTTGTTACATACCTGTTATCATATATCAATCTTAAATTGTCTACATCATACGTCGTCGTACTGGAGGGGGCGATATGCAGGCACGTCAGATGGTAAGGTTCACAAATAAATCACGTATAACGTATTTGTACTTAGTATTTGTTACCTAGTATTTGAAATATGCACCTCCAAATACCTTAGTAACTAATGATGTACGTCAGGTAGGTATCTATAGCGGTACCCGAACTAGCCGAGTATAATGACGCCATTTAATTTTAAATAACACCAGTAATATACCAATATAAGATTGAATTACAGATATTTATTTTCATATATTAAGTGGCCACATAAATAGGCTTATCGCTTTAAAGAGTCTTTACACATTATTTATTTTATTTATAGGAGAACCAACAGCAATAAAACTAAGTAACAACATTATTAGTTACAGCAGAGCCAATTACAGGATCTCACATTATGTAGACCATTTAAGATTGATATATGATAACAGGTATGTAACAAATACTAAGTATGTATACTAGTAAATTAAGAGGTTTTTTGTAAACCATACCATAAGACGTGCCCGCGAAATGCCCGCTGGAGTGCGACGTATGGACATGATGACATGACATACCTATACTTCTATACTAATATTATAAAGCTGAAGAGTTTGTTTGTTTATTTGTTTGTTGGAACGCGCTAATCTCAGGAACTATTGGTTCGAATTGAAATAATATTTTTGTGTTAGATTGTCCATTTATCGAGGAAAGCTTTAGGCTATATAACATCAGGCTGCGACCAATAGGAGCTAAGACGCGGTCGAAGTCGCGCGCAACAGCTAGTGTTAAATAATGCGGTAATTGATTGACACTTCTTCTCCTTCCAGTATTCCAAGTTTATCCGATGAGAAATCGTTATTAACTACATCTGTACTTATTAACGGCCTGTTTAGCCTAGTTGGTAGTGACGCTGTCTCCGAAGCTAGAGGTCCCGGGTTCGAATCCCGGCCAGGGCATTATTTGTGCATTTAGCACGGATATTTGTTCTTGAGTCTTGGATGTTTTCTATGTATTTAAGTATGTATTTATCTATATACGAGTAAGTATGTATATCGTCGTCTAGTACCCATAATACAAGCTTTGCTTAGTTTGGGACTAGGCCGATTTGTGTAAGATTGTCCCCCAATATTTATTTATTTATTATTTATCTATTTCTAATTACCATACTGATATTATATCGATAAATGCGAAAGTAGCTCAGTGTCTCGATGAAATTTGGCTTGTAGATAGATTGGAGCCCCAGGAAGGACATAGGATTTGTTTTTATGCCGGAAATCATCCCTTAACCAAAAGAGGAATGCAGGTAGAATATAATGGTTGACTGTTTTAGGTCTTCTTTTATTTAATTTCAATATGTCATAGTTTTACGGCTGTTGTTGTTATCCTCAATACTAATTTAAAAAAAGATATAAACGAGTTTATGTGGACAAAGACACGGACAAAAGATAATTACCAATTAATGCGAAAGCAATTCTTAATGAAATTTTCTATGACATTTCCTGTGATACGGAGAAAGATACATATGATAATTTCATCCCAAGCCTCAGTCATTCTCTAAAGGTATTTCCTTAGTAGATTGGGGAAGTTTTGTATGAGAATAACGAATTCTATGCAGACAAAGTTGCGAACACGTTGTATCTGGGAAGCAATCTATCTTGTGGTGATTGATTGTGGCCTCTAATTTTGCTAAATCACGTACGCCATTTGGTCAAACACTAAACCAATAGGATTCTAATCAATTTGTGTAACGATGGTCATTTACTTAATCCTAACGAGTTACATGTTTTCTGATGGTAACTTGACTTGGCTAAATTGCTAAGTATGAGAACGATCCGGCATTTAACCAAGAATTTCAGTTCCTTGTCACTTTTACTACAAGACTAATTGGTGCAAAACACATTAAAATATGTTCCTCTTCTTTGAATGTCATCCGCTAAAGGATTGTGGAAATCATCGCAGACACGTCTACTTTAGACACAGCAGCTATTTCCGAGAAAGTCATTTAGTATAATTTTCTTCCATGAAATACACATTTGAGGCTGTTTTAAGTACTGTAGTATTTAAGTACTGTAGTATTTTGTTGTTTTGTTGTCTATCGATCTTTACCTGAAGTTCAATATTGTTATGCACATGTACGTATTGTAAAAATAAAAAATATGCTTATATTATAAAAATACTTTAACCTCTTGTTCATGAACATTATCGCTATGTTAACTAAATTATGTTTTGTCCCGGTCTCTCAATCACAAATGACAAAGTGACAGATAAATACAACTGCATTTTAACGGTATTTAAGCTACAATCGGTTTGCTGAACGTTTATGAATAAGGGTATTTTATCTGGGAAGCAACTAGATTGATTACACTGTTAGATCTTATGTCATGATAGCTTATTACTTAGACCCCACGCAGCGATTGACTTTAATTCATTACCCACACGAGGAAGCGCCTCAGTCGCACGCTTTCGACATATAAATCCATTGTTTTCTTATTTTTTCTGCTTTTAGTCAGTCTCCGATTGTATCTGGCGTGAGGCGTTATGTCGCCAGATTTGATGGATTATGCACGTAATTCGTGTTTTATAATGAAAATAGTTATAAGGTTAACGTCCAAATATTTCGTTCTTCACCAACTCCTCCAAGTGGTCGCAAACTGGCACACTAAATTAGCTGGTTGTTAACCGAGCCATTAACTGTACCATATGCGTCTATTTTGCGCTGAGCGTTAAACACAACTACATTTCTGTTAGTATACGTATCTATGCATGACTTTACATAATACTTTTTACTTCATAGATTTACAAGCAGAATTTAAAGCTGCGTAGGTTTTAGTATGGCTTAAACTACGAACTATATTTGCTTGTTTGAAAGTTAATAAAAACGTTTGTTTATGCTGATAGTTTTCTCTGGTTCTCACTAGTGCCATATATTGTCTCACTTTGTAATACAAAACCACGTTTTACTGCATGCAGAAACATCTACCTAATTGCCGCTTATGCTTATTTAAAGTCTCTGAAGAAGATTATATTGCGGAAAGGTCTAGAAGGTAAACCATACGAAAGTTATGTTCATAGAGTCTATTTTACGTCTTTTCCCCGCGCTAATCATCGATTTTTGACGGGTTTTAAGTTGTTATTCCTTCGTCAATACTATAGATATAAGTATTTATACCACACGCAGACCACTTAACCCTATACCACACTACGTCTTGTCATCCCTCATACAACGCGTCAAAAGTAATAGGATGGCCATGATTTAAATAAAAAAAAATTGTTTTACTCGTAAAATAAAAAATAAAAATACTTGTCTTATTTTTATGTAACAACATCGAAAAGACGATCATGCGTATAATCTGAAAAAAGAACTTCAGATTGCGTCTCCGATTTCAACCTGTATTTTGCCGCTGAGTATTATTAACCTGTGGAACGATATGTCAATCAAAAAATATTGTAATTTCAGTTATATTTATAACTATAGGTACATAATCTAGGTTCGAAATTCAAAAATCGTTAGTTACACCCGCGTGATTGAAGTGCGCATGACGGTTAACTCGGTTCTTGTTGAAGTTAGAACACATTGTTATGAGATTAGAATCGGAAGGTACAAACAAAAATATAACTCCAGTTCACTGCTTTAAATAAACATTACATTGGAAATAAAAAAGGCTTATGTTTTATAATATAGCCACAGATGAAATACAAGTTATATAGCGTAAATAGTAAGAAAATACGACGACGTAATATTGACGGCCTGTTTAGCCCAGTTCGTAGTGACACTGCCTCCAAAGCTAGAGGTCCCGGGTTCGAATCCCGGCCAGGGCATTATTTGTGCATTTTAGCACGGATATTTTTTCTTGGGTCTTGGATGTTTTCTATGTATTTAAGTATGTATTTATCCATATAAGTATGTATATCATCGTCTAGTACTCATAGTACAAGCTTTGCTTAGTTTGGAACTAGGTCGATTTGTGTAAGATTGTCCCCCAATATCTTCATTTATTTAAATAGGTAATTACATGTCAACTAAGCAGGAAGCGGCTCGGCTTGAAATTTTTACCCAAGATACGAGTATCCGTTCAATGCTACTCCAAGCTTCAAGTATTTATACCTCCTATAAACAACTAACAAGACGATTTTCTAACCAGTTTACTGCAGCGGAAGATTTAAACAATTACTAAACTTAATGTAACCAGTAAATATGTGAAAGTAGGAAGTCCGTCCCGATCAAGCCCTGCAAGTTTTGTGACTAGGAAGTAAGTTTATCAATTTGTCATTCTATGTGCAAAGTGTCTTCCGTCTTTCTTCGTCTTCATATTGCCATTAATAACTATTAACTACCAACTTATCAGGAAATTAACTTGACTTCTTTTAAGGCGAGATATGGCCATGCCAATTAGTAGAATATTCTATTTTTCTTTTTATCCTTGCGCACTGTATGTAAATGTAGTCCTAATCATATGATTAGGACTACATTTACATAATAATATATTTACATATTATAGGTTTCCCCCTCGGGTTGGAAGGTCAGATGGCAGTCGCTTCCGTAAAAACTAGTGCCTACGCCAATTCTTGGGATTAGGTAGCGGACCCCAGGCATTCTTCAGGATGCAACTGTACTGGGAATAACGCTAGGAGGATGATGATATTTATATAATTATTTCGCAGTTTTTCTAGTTCTTAACTTCAATGTTTATTCTAGACTTCTTCCGATAAATGAAATGAAATGAAAAATGTAATGAAATAGTTTTATTCCAGAAAATATCCATAAATTGAGATTACATAGAAATAGAAGGAGCAAGGCGAGCGGCATAATTACAAAGAGTAATAGGACTATGTATGTGTGTGTGTCGCTCTTTAGCGATAAGACCGCCTTTTGTTTGCCTCTACTTATTGTTATTACGTACTGTACTGTGTCCTTTAATTGAGGTGTGCAATAAAGAGTATTGTATTGTATTGTATTGTATTGTATTGTATTGTATGTATCTTTTAAGTACTTTAAAGTATTATTTCTTTTATGTTTTGCCATATGTAAAGTTTTTACCCCGGTGGTGTTTTTGTCTGCACTGACCCTTATTATTGCATTCAATAAGCACTTGAACTCACATATATGAATGTCTGTCAATTTAGATCAGCTTGACAGAACTGGCTTTCCTTTCTGGGTATAAGGCGGTAATAAGTCCACTATAGGATACAAGGGGCACTATAGATATCCACAAAGTTACACTCCTCAAAGTTTTTTGATTGAAAATGAAAGTTCTCCATATAAAGCGACCACTTAACGTATTAGATTTTGATCGTACACATTAGTTTCACTGATTCAGAATGAATCGGTAATGAATGCCAACTGCCCATTTACTTTTAAAAACCTTAGGAATGGCCAATGTTTACATATAAATACACTATTTGTTATGGTAAGTTATTTTGCAATTCATGCAATGTGGAGCATATGAGTACTAGACAAATCGTCTATTTTTGGAATATGCAGCTAAACAGTGTTGGTGTTTAAAAAAATCTTTATGGCTGGCTCTGTGAACTGTGTGTATACTCTATAAAAGAGTTTTGAAACACGAAATCCAGTAATAGATAGACTTTATGGAAATATTTTATAGACTTAAGTGATCACTTCATTTTGCTTTATAATTCATAATTATTGTGTATGAGCAAAATTAAGTTACCTGTTTGTTGCATGCTTACCCAAGCCGAATTTGGCGCACTGTAAATAATATATGTACCACCTTGTTTGTACCTATTTCCTGCAATAAACATTTATTATTGCTATTGGCAAACGCAGGCCCATTGTGTCGGTTAGCGACGAGCTAATTTAGTATACTAGTTTGCGACCACTTGGATGAGTTGGTGACTTTAAAACGATTTTTCTCAATTTTTAATTGGCTTGAATTTATTAACTATCATAATAATGAAATGCATACGAATCACTGTTTTATTAGGGTCCATAGAAATGTTTATCAAATAGCAAATTGACGTTGGTCACGTAACCAGCGCAACGACCCTATTTGATTTTACTCGTTTTTCATCTATGTATCACGCGTAGCTTTTACAAGCTTCTATTTAATGTTAATGTTCAATAATAATATTATAAATATAATTCCAAACTCGCAACAGAAATGCCATTTGAAAATTTAAACACATTAGCAATCCTATAATGTGATCTAGGCTAGACAAAAGTTTCGCCAACAGAAAGCTTAACATATTAATGTATTCTTACAGTCGCTGTTTCTAAATTACATGTATAATTCTGGGGTTACCAGTTCATCTTAGTAAAGACTGTTTCAAAACGCACTCAACGCAATGATTACGCGAGAAGAAGTGACGAATAGTGGGAAATTATGACAAAATGTGGCAACATAGAATTCGCCCCATTATTGCGTTAAGTGTAAACTAACTTAAAACTTGTCAAAAATCGCACAATGGAGCCAATTTTAACAAGAGCAGTTTTGACTACTGTAATTGTGTTTCGTCAGTTTTTAAACTAACTCACTTTTGTATTTTTATGGTCCTGTACACGTTTATTTAATGGCCTTTCTGAAATTCACCTGCGTAGATACTATGTTTTTGATATGAATTTCATGTTGTTAAATGTATACATACATATGCAGTAACTAATACCCATAACACAAGCCTTATTGAGCTTACTATGTGACTAGTTCGATTTGTGTAAATTTTTACCCCTAATATTTATTTATTTATATGCGCATGCGGCCTAAGAATAAATATAACCAATACAAAATATTAAATCATCTTAGCTACTTACCTCGAAGATTCCCATTTCGTGAATAATCTTCATTATCCATTTAAATTTAACTACAATATAATACAATACCTTCCATTCTCTTCCATTACGTGACCGCTTCTCGTAGTTATTATTATATCAATACAAAAGAGGTACAGCACGACAACATAAGAGTAATATTTTCTTACAATTTTGTGATGTATAGTTACTTAGGTATATGTAACACAGGATTACAAGTAGATGTTTTACCTGTAATGTTTAGAAAGTACCTTAGCAAAATTACTTATTGATAATATCTTACAAATGCTTACTATTTAAAATGTAAAAAATATAACAAAAACCGATGGTTTCCTTAAACTTCGAGTCTTCCGTTTAGACACCGAACACGACGACGGTTGCAAACATCCAGGCTTGCATAATTCTAATAGAGATAGATACCGTAGCTTATTGACGCTTGCGGCTCTAGAGGAGCCATTCACACGTTATGCACCCTTTGTTAAGCTCTTTTGATTTATTGGTCCGTATTTCTTTGTTACAGATCAACAATGACGGTTAAGAAGACAAATCGGCACGGCGGTTTCGCCGCGTGCATCGCGCGCCAAAAACTCCACAACAATAACCAGTTCGACATCCTCACCATCAAACCGACCACCCCTACCACCTACAACATTGCTGTCGGCTTCAACGAGAAGGACCAGCTCCAACTCCTCACAAAAGACGAAGAATTCATCAAAGAATACACAGAACTCAAAAACAACAAATACGAAAACATCTCCATCGACGACATAACGAATTGCGTCAACGTCGAGAACTACCCTAACTGCGAGAACACTCTAGTCTTTTACGTAACCAAAAACCTGACGAAAGAAGCGATAGCACTCAAATTTGAGAACGAACAGGACTTCAAAAGGATATACTTTACATACAAGTATTTCAAAATGCGAAATCGACTGACGAACAACGCTAACAATTACGCCAGTAGCGATAACCTGTTTTCGAAAAAGAAGACATACGAGATATTTAAAAATAGGAAAAATAGCGTAGATGATTACAGTTTCGAGAAGAGTCGAGCGGAATTCGATTTAATGCAAACCACCGACAACGATCTGACTTACATGACGGTGCAGCACAAGAATTATTCTCGTTTCGATCAGCCGATGAGTCTCATAGACATCAGAACTGAAGAACCCGGCGAAATCGACAGTGTCATATATACTAACGTAGATATCCCGACAAAGCCGGAGAGGAAAAGGTTGTTCCATAAAAAACCTAAAGCACCACCACCCCCAGTACCTACAAATAAAGACAATCAAACGAAGGTACTAAAGGGAGAATTCGTTAGAGTGAATGTTGAACGAGTTCCGGATGTCATTCCTAAGGATAACAAACAGAACAAGGTCCCTGATATCCTGATGTTTAGAGAAAATAAGCCTAAGAAGAACGCTGCCAGCAACTTGTGGACGGCCAGTAATAAAGGTGAGTTAATTTATGGACCATTTACTGCTAAATATAATTTAACAAGGTAGACGTAGTTGTGTGAAGGCAAGGAAATATACAGATTGACGAGAAGTCACGAAGCGTTAATGAAGAACTAAATGTTATCTAATCCTAGATCATAAATAGTTTCTCATTGGAATGTCGTGCAATGGAAAGTTCTTTCATCAATGCGGTTGATTAGTAATTTAATCTCCGTAGGCTTCCTTATTTTGCAAAGAAAACTCAACTAGGAAATAAGAATCACGAACTGATCAACACCACTGTTGCAGCACGATTTATTTTGCTAATGAAATATTAACGTAGTCTTTCTATTTGATATTATTTAAGCGATATTTTGATATTTTATGCGCATTAGGAAAAATCTACTTACTCGTACTTTCATTTTTGAAGATGAAGATGCGAATTTTAAATGTCCTAATGCTCATTTTAAAATATACGCAATTATTTTGTTTGCTTGTCATGTTTCTGGTGAGTAATGTGGTGATGCTTCTATTCTAAAATGGATTTGTATTCAAATAGAATTAGATATCCATAAGTCTATATGTATTTGCATAAAATACATTAACATTGAAATTATTCGATTGAGGCTAGGTGTTTCCGTTTATTTGTAAAGGTTGAGGCTTTTTGTCAATAGAGTAAAGTTTTTTATATGTATTCTAGTCATATTGTGAAAGAAATAGTTTAATAAGTAATTATCCTAATGGTATTTACATAGAGGATATTTAAACAGATCCGAATATAAGTTACGGTTTGACTATAAACACAAGAGAAAACATAAAACACCTAAGAAATTAAATATGATAGAACACTAGAACATAAATATATATTGCGTAGTGTTGTTGTTCACCTAATGATGCATTGTTAAAACTAAATGACCAATTTTCCAGTTGGAGCAGAAAATAGCCGGTGTTTAGAAACAGATCATAATCGATAGTTTACACACACTATTTTACAAACGCAGAATCTTACATGAAGGTAAACATAATGTTATGTGGTTATATTGATCGGTACCGGTTTGTGGTACACGAATACAGAATAAAATTTTCCTTTAATGCTTGACAAGGTTTCAGCTTACGCATTTTGTGAATGTTAGAGTTAGTCCGCAAAATTGTGATTGTATTAAAATTGACACGACGTTAAAGTTCCAATTCCATTCCACACATTAATAAAATAATGCCTGTATTCCCAAAAGAAATAGGCAGAGCATATGAATTTAAATTTCCATTCAGTGGCTTAGCAATTACCTTTTGTCTAATAAAGGTCCATTCATAAATTCGAAAAGGTTTTTTAGCCATAATTTCTCTGTGAGTAATTTCCGTAGGGTTATATTGATTAGGTAGTCTTACGATATGCTTCAAGAAAACCATAAAGTCTGAGTTTAATATTATCTACATAAATACCGTAAGTAGTCGATAAAACCTACTCATCTAAAATATAACAACAGGCTTCGTCAACAATGAATGAACTTTGATTTAATTAACATAAAGGACCGCCCCGGATCGTAGATTGCTCAAAAGTTCCCGTGATACTGGATGGCAACGTTGCCACGCTGAATGGCCAATGAAATCTGTTGAGCCAAGAACGATCCGGAATGAAGATCGCAACCCTCATCTGTCGACCCACATAACAAATATACTTGGTGGTATCACTTTTATCTTTATTTTGAAAACACTTTCGTCAAGCAACAAATCAGCTTGAACGGCCACAGAATACAAAATGCGAAGTTTAAATGCAACCGAGCCAAGGCCACAGATGTCCATCACTTTCGTAACCGGTCATTCACTCGTTCGCTAAATTCTGACATAGACAATTGAGGTAAATGAGGATTTGCATTTCGTGCACGTAATCTGTAGTAGTCCTGTAATGTTGACCTCATTGATTTCAGGTTTTGTTCTTATTTGTTTGTTGAGTGCACACAATATAGGCTAATGTTTATTTTCCTTTTGCTGCTGTACATTCATACACCTATGTACAGTTTTTGTAATTCTAAGATAAAGGTCTCGATATTTCACACTTTCATTCCTAATTGTTGAAACTTAATGTTTACCTCTATTGTACAGTCGCGAAATGAAATAGCTCGTCAATTTTTTAATTATTTTTTGCTAATGTCTTTAAGGTGGAGAAGCGACGGACCTTTTCATTCCGCGACTACAGCCAATGAATTAAGATTCACAAAGTCAATGTATAATTATGTAGAGCCACATGTATATGTGTTTGCCTTTGCCTTAAATCCTATCTTGACGGCTAACATAATGATCAAGAGAGTGATCGTAAATGACACTGACAACACTGACTCATATCATATGTATCTATTGATTAACATTCAATTAGGCCCCTAGTGATTCTATGCAGATATATGAGTAGGGGCATAGTTATACTAATCAATACTTCAATACAATGCTAATATTACACAAGAAATGTATGATTTGTGTATAGGTATCTATGTATGAAGTAATCGCCGAAACTACTCTTTTGATCACACCAGCATGCACCTAGCATGATCGTATTTATTCACTAGTAAGTTACTTTAAGCATATTAATAGTTGAGAAAACCGATTCTCCTTCCTGCACTTACATATATATAATAGTAAGGGACGAATGCCATATGCCACGTAAAAAACCGAATTAGCACTGGATGAAAGAAAAGGCGACAGGTCTCTGGGACTATTTGTGACGCCCGAATGCCTCTTCGATTGAAGGGTAAAATCTATAAGATCGTAATTAGACCTGTCGTCATGTATGGATCGGAATGGCCTGAAAGGTGATGAATTAAATGAGACTGCATGTTATAGAGATGCGAATGTTGAGATGGATGTGTGTTGTGACGAGAATGGACCGGATTCGAAATGAGTATATAAGGGGAAGCCTGAAAGTAGCGCCCATTGCCGAAAAACTAAGAGCCAATCGGCTGGCGTACGGGCATGTAATGAGGAGGGAAGAAAGCCATGTAACAAGAAAAGTATTAGATATGAATGTGGATGGATGCTAGAAACGAGGTATACCAAAGAAAAGGTGGATGGTTTGTTTGAGAGATGATATGAATAGGAAAGATGTAAATGAAGAGATGACGCATGACATAGATGTATGGAAGAAGAAGATATGCTGCACCGACCCCAAATAAATGGGAACAGGGCAAGAGAATGATGATGATGAATGCCATATGACACCCCTGGAGCTACAGTCTTCTATTGGCTGCGGTGACTGCTTACCATCTATACTAATATTATAAAGCTGAAGAGTTTGTTTATTTGTTTGTTTGTTTGAAAGCGCTAATCTCAGGGCAATTTGAACCAGTAGTTTTCAATTCGAACTACTGGTTCGAATTGAAAAATTATTTTTGTGTTGGATAGTTCATTTATCGAGGAAGGCTTTAGGTTATATAACAGCACACTGCGACCAATAGGAGCGAAGACGCGAACGAAGTCGCGGAAACAGCTAGTAATATATAAAGAAATGCCACATAAACACGATTATGCTAGGCTAGACAGTTTTGTATGTCGTGAGGATCTCTATGATTCATGACCAAGACTAAGTTCTTTATGTTTACTTACCTAAAGTCAAAGCGGTTTTAAGTGTTTACGTTCGAACTGAATGTTAATAATTATCAATAGGCTGTGGTTGATGATTATGTCATTTCAACTTGGCCGGTGATACAAGTTTTTAATGTATTTGTAAATAGTAGCGTATCGTGATATTCGTGATTGTTTGTTTAGACAGTGATTCAAAGCCACGAATAAATTGATTAAGTTACTCAACAATTTTTCGTCGGTATTTTTATAAAGGTTTTTTTTTCTATTTGATCGCTTTGTTGTTTTGTCCGAAAAAATTAAAAAGGTCACATTATATACCTACTAAAAAATGCATAAATGCTTGAAAATGAATGGAGCAAGTGTTGTGTGTCAGTGTTGTAGCAATCGCAAATCAGTGAATTTCGCCTACTCTCCAAGAATTATTCTGCGTGATTATTATGTAGGAGTAGCAATTGCTCGGAGTTTTTCATGTTTTTCCGGAGAAAACGAGCTTTTTCTGGAACAAAATCTATAGATAGATCGATTTTTCGCTTCGTAAACCCTGAAATCGTGAATCTCATTAAAATTGTTAGATGCGTTTTCGATAAATCAATTACAAATCAATGTACACGTTTGCAGTATTGGATCTTTGTGTGAAACGGATAGAAGTTGGCTCGAATAGTTGCCAATATTACAGATAGGTATTCATCGCTAGTATATTCTGAAGTGTTGGCATAACTTATACTGCATGCTTCCTCGCAGTGTGTTGTGGGGCCGATTATAAGCGGTCGTATGTACGGGTATTCCAATTTCTGTGGCACTAAACCGAACATGTACAGTAAGTACCTAATATAAACCATGGTTTAGGCTATTCAAGAGGACAGGCAATCTGCACAAGGCTGTAGGTGGAAATAAATATATGTGTACCAAAGGCCGTGCCAGGATAAGCTAAGTGATTATGCCCCCCTTGAGTTTGGGCTTGTAATTTTTATAGATTGTGTGGCTCTACATTACTCATCATTGTGCCAAATTTGAGCACCCTAAACGTTATAGTTTTTGTTTAAAAAAGAAAAGAAATTTAATTTTTCTTTGATAATTTTTTTTCTGGTCAACCTACTTTAACCAGCTTGGCATATATTGTAAATTTTATAAAGATGATTAAATGACCATAATTATATTTTCTATATGTCATTGAAAAAAAAATAAAAAAATCCAATTAAGATTTTTAGATTTTATTTCTTCTACTTTCACGTTAGAGACCGCTCCAATATTTTCACCGGTAATACACCCACCAACGTCCTATAATATGTATTTTTTTCAAAATGTTGGCTGAGGGAGAACATGGAGATATCTTTACATGAAATGCTTTACATGACGGACGACAGGCAAATCCTATAATGGTCCATTTTTTTTCCTCTTGAGGCACATAAAAACTTCTCAGAGTTAGATATTTTTCGAAATTAGTCCAAAAAAGCCATTCCTAAATAGTGTTTTATCTCGTCTGCTAGTGCGCGGAAGATTCGCGGGCTTATTTTAAACGGCTTGAAGCATCCCCTTAATTAATTAATAGTTATCACTAATTAAGGGCCACATGTATGACGAGATGTGTTTGAAAGAAACCTAAGTTTAAAGTGTAAGGACCGTTGTTTTTGGCATTCTCTGGTCTCTGCCTACCTACCACTATGGGATACGGGCGTGAGTGTATGGTATGTATGTATCATAATCGTGCTGAAATTGGACTTGGTTCGAAAACGTAAATTTTACAGATTAAGCTATAATGTTTAGGCAGAGCGATGTTGACACGGCAGAAAGCGGAGAGAGCGCGGGTATGTTTCTACAAACATCCGCGATACGTACGACCAGTACAAACAATCGACCGTACATTTACCGAGCCCTGTGGCTTGAGCAATTAGAGCTGGTACTTAATGAGCAAATAAATGCATTAGGGATACACTAAAACGCTTAATTTACAGTATTTCAGACGTTGACACAGAATACCTGGCTACTTCTGAATTTGTTAATGTGATCAGTTAGCCGTCAGCTATCAGTGTCAGCTGTCAGCCGATTCGGTACAGGTTCTTTACTGCATGCCTACATTTTAATGAGTGCTTTCCATCCCGCGTCAATCAGAAATGATTGTAAATAATCGTAGGTAAAGTATTATGTAACTCATGTATGTGAATATGATATTTAAAGAATCATCCTCTAACACCTAACCATTAGGGAGTTTTGCCTTCCCTCATCAGCTATTCTGAATAACCTGAAGTAAAACCGGCCAAGTGCGAGTCGGGCTCGCGCACGAAGGGTTCCGTACCAGAAAAAAAACGCCAACAACTACTCTGTTGTATGGGAGCCCCCTTAATTATTATTATTATTTTGATTTTAGTATTTGTTGTTGTAGCCACAATAAAAATACATAATCTGTGCAAATTTCAACTGTCTAGCTATCACGGTTCTTGAGATCTAGCGCGGCGAGTGGTAGCCATGACAAAGGGCTAAAATATCACGTTTTTTGTATGGGAGCCTCCCTTAATTATTATTATTATTTTGTTTTTATTATTTTTTGTTATAGCGGCAACAGAAATACACAACCTGTGAAAATTTTAACTGTCTAGCTATTACGGTTCTTGAGATACAGCCTGGTGATAGACAGACGGACGGACGGACGGACAGCGAAGTCTTAGTAATGGGGTCCCGTTTTTACCCTTTGGGTACGGAACCCTAAAAATAGAACTATCGTATCTATAGTATTTCAAGAATGACCCTCTAACTCCTAGCCGTTATTAAGGAGTTGTATTTTCATTAACGAAGGAAGTCCTTAATCCTCATGTTAATTAATATTATATCTGTCCAAGGTTCTACAAGTTTAGTTGACTAGGCACTTTATTAGACAAGTCTAATATTTACGCATTCAGTTGCACACTTGAGAAAGATTTGCTTAGCAAGCTATTGCAATTGGTTGAACAGTGAAGCCAAGAGGATTATTTTGCGAAATAGTTGTTTTGGCTGCGTTTAAATAGTCATGTAATCGTTTGTCTAATAAAGAAAAACACCGCGACACATATTTGAGTTATTCACGGTTGTGAAAATATATTTCTCTTGTTTCTGAAAATGTAGGATACGGGAGCTAGCTATACATATGTTTTGGGCTCCGGGGTATGTATATCCGTATAATATACTTCTTTTTAATATCATTATTCGAAGCTCAAAATATGTAGCTATACTAACATATTTTTGATTGGAAGTGACCTAAATTATCAACAACAGAATGATAGCAAATTCAAATTATGAAAAATGTTTAACACATTTCATTATCATCATATGCGCTGCTGGACATAGGCTTCCCCCGAAGAGTTCCACAATGCCCGATCCTGCACCACCCGCATCCGGCGGACACCCACGATCCTTACCAGGTCATCAGTCCACCTTGTGGGGGGCCTGCCCACGTTTTATGCCTTCCGGCACGTGGTCGCCATTCAAGACCCTTTCCGCCCCAACGGCCATCGGTTCTACGTGTTATATGACCCGTCCGCTGCCATTTAAGTTTAGCAATGCGGATAGTTATACCGGTTACTTTAGTTCTACTGCGAATGGCCTTATTCCTGATGCGATCACGCAGAGAAACTCCCAGCATAGCCCTCTCCAATGAAACATTTACGCTTGCAAAGTTGCAAAATTACTGTACTCAAGGGAGCCATAGGAATCTCACGTGACAAACCATTTCGAGATCTAGCACAAAATTGAATCATTGTGCAACTAATCCTGTCAACAACAGTACGAAAATGTCCGCTTATTTCGTATTTACACAAGATGCATTCAGCCACCGGTTTCGGATCATTGAATTCAATCCACATCGTGACTAACTGTCGTAACTAAATGATTGAATGAATTCGTTACAGTAATTACGTGGGAAATGTTGTTGTTAAAAATCATTTTTTCTTGAGTAATCTTTGTCAAATCTTCATTATGTTGGACTTTTACGTGGTAAATAAGCTCTCTCTATCCCTTGGCTGCTATATATAATATAGACACCGTAGCCGAGCGGTAGAGGCAAGAGTCTTTCAATCTGGAGGAGCGGGTTCGAAATTCGCACAAAAAAAAAAATTACAACCGTACTACCAGAGTATTGTGTTAAACAAAATTTTGTTCGCCCAACAAATTTTACTGTACAACCAACAATTTATCGTTATTTTTTTTTTGTAATTATTAAAAAATATTTATTAGTGGATAATATTTATTAATTCTAGTTAGTGAACATTTTGTAAGTACGTGTTACTGTCTAAATGTTACAACAACAACAATTAAGTAAGATTAACAACAGTTTTGTTGTGTTCACAATTTTAAATCCTAATAGGTAGTTACTATATGAATTGCACACCAATATAGTGAGAATAGCAATATGCGTATTTGTCTATACTATTTTTTTTAACTATATGTGAACCGTAGAGTTTACTTTTTGTATAGTGGTGACATATGCTACTAAAAGTCAACCTAATTCTGGTTTCGGTTACCAGATTCTTTTTCCGTGCGAGTCGTACCGCTTTTTCAAAACACGGAAAGGCTGAACCACTCTCGGTCTACCAAATCCTTTTGTGTAGAGCGTAATAGTCGGCACTAGCCTCACAATCTGACCAAAACTGCAAAATTAAATGTAAAACTGAACGGCCTACGAAAGGCCATATATCTCCGCCCGAACAGCCAGTTTAGCCAACCGATTACGGACTACGGCCATTTAACGATCTTATGTTAGTCGGACCGCAGACCACAGCTCATAAACGCCCATACTGGCCGACAATGCACCGACCTAACCGTTACTCACTAGTAAGGTGTAACGTGCGAGTTCCTGAAACTGGAGAAGTAATCACAGTATTCAATTTGCGCTCGTGGTAAGTCCTCTCACGTTTCTGTGCAAATCGAAATTAATTTGTTTATTTATTGCCAGCATGTAGGTTTACAGTTAGACACCAAAACAAGAGAAACACGTAAGAAAGTGGCCTACTTTTGAACCTTAATGTACAATAATCGAAAACCTTTACAAAAAAAAACCGTTATTCGTCCATTTTTAGTGCACATACTTAATACAAATTTAAGACTTATATAGTTTTTTCATGGATGCCATTATCAGACCTGGACCAAAAATGGGACCACGCGTGAATAACCAGATTTCAAATAAATAAAAATACATTAAAATCCCTTCACCCAATCAAAAATTCTGAGGTAACAAACATAAAACAAAATACAGACGAATTGAGAACCTCCTTCTTTTTAGAAATCGGTTAAAAAGCAGTTGAAAAGTGGAAGACTAATTTCTTGGCTTCCTGGTACAATTAACAGGGGTGTTATTCATAAACCGACTGGTCCTCGCCTCTCACCTCAAACCTCAACCGTTTTTAAATTGAAACTGTAAAAATTAGACACATGAAATTATGATAGTTTCCATGTAACAAATGGGTGAGGATGAGTCGATGTGAGAATAAGAGGTCAGACAGATTAGAAAGACGTTGCGTTGTCCGTCAAATGTACTTTCTTTAGAAAATAGAGTTTGATATTTCCCTCAGATATGTCTATTTTAAATGAAGAAACATAATTTTTGACTTGAATATTTTACTTCATTTAAAACTAGCTTTTGCCCGCGACTTCGTCCAAGAAGAACTCGTTATCGCCTTAGAGGAATGATTGTTATTAAATTATTGTAGGCGCAAGCTTACTTAGCGCTCTCCCATGCATACTTCCTCCCCGTTTTCACTCCCTTAAGGCGCAGGGTAGGGCAAGCCATTCTCCATACAAAGGTTGTGCAAGTTTTTTGCGTTAGTTTTGGCATTACAGCATTTAATTTTAATTTTTGTTGGTACAAATTGGATATACGCAGAACTTGATGTAGAAATTTTGCATTATTTCAAAAAAAAATACAAAAAAAAAATTAAAATTAAAAAAGAAAAACATCAAGACATAGCTAACAAAAAAATAAGCATATGCACCAAAAATAGTAACTGGAGTGCAAACACAAACGAAGAAAAACTTGCACAAAGTTTGTATGGAAAGAGCTGGCCCACCCCTTCGCCTTAAAGAATGATCTATACCCCGGACCTTCCCGGAGTCTCAAATCTAACCTTTATCAGTCCAAATTAAAATCCATATTATAATTATAAATGCGAAAGTAACTCTGTCTGTCTGTCTGTCTGTTACCTCTTTACGCTTAAACCACTAAACTGATTTAGACGAAATTTGGTATACAGATAGTTTGAGTCCCGGGAAATGATGTAGGATAGTTTTTATTCCGGAAATCATTCCTTAGGGGGTGAAAAGGGGGGTAGAAGTTTGTATCGACGAGCGATATTTAAGTTTGAGCCTGCAACAATTTAATAGCAATTATTTCTATAATATAACGATTTGCACGCGGGTGGAGTCGCGGGCAAAAGCTAGTTAATTCATAATTGAACTCTTGCTACCTACTGAATAGATAAAAAAAAAATACAAATAGGTGACCATAAACGGTGGCCATTTTCTCCTCAAGGTTTTGATTAAGATTGCTTTCGCATTTACAATATTTGTATTACTTTTGTTGATTGTACGAACAATTTCCACTTGTTCCTATATTCTCGTCTCCTAGGTATTTAGGACCCATCCCAGTGTGTTACGACACGTAACCACATCGTATCGGTTTGCTCATTTCGCTGTACGTTTTGTGTTTCATCATTGTCAATACGAGATTTAGGTTGAAAGGCTCGTCATTGGTATTTTGCGAAATGAGTTTTACAGTACTATTGTTAACTTACAATAACTCAACAGAACCGATGCTCAATAATGTTCACCTCTCACAATACTGCTAGGCTAAAAGTCGAATTTGCCACAACATCAGAACGCTGTGCAATATACCTACTTAACTAGTTCTTTTGTGGTATACAGGTGGTGTCAATTGTCAAACCTATTTTAAGAGGGATAGGTTTGGCTTAAAAGGGGTAAGTTAATGAATTGTCTTTCCTTACCCATCCTTAAGAGTCCGCAGTAAGCTCGGTTCTCCATACAAACGTAGTTTCGCTCTCATTTTAAAATGGCATGCTGGAATCATTTGAAACTTTGTATACACAAGGGGATCCGGTATGTCTAGGTCGAAAATTAGTTTCTGCTGCTTGAAATTATAATAGAGAAAAAAAACAGCGATTATTAAGGTTTTTATACAAGAGCTAAAAAAATCAAGTTTCATTCAAAACTCGCAATATTTTTTTCCCATTCGAATTTCTAGCAACAGAAACTAATTTCCGACCTAGATATAGCGGATCCTATTGTGTATACAAAATTTCATGTTATTTCAGCATGGAATGCATGGCATAAAATGAGGACGAAACTACGTTTGTATGGAGAATCGAATTCGGTCGAGCGTACTGGAGGCCAATTCTCGGGCCGTTAGAGATGATTTCTATTAGACGTATGTCGATAAAAAATTGCGGACGTCGATCGAAAACCAATTTACGTATTCTCGAAAACTCACACTCGAGATATGTCTACTCCCGGCGTTCGAGATACAACGAGTGGTCAGTAGCGATCGAGATGAGTTTATCACTAATTTTTTGATATTTGATCTGCCAGCGGCGATAAATATTGACAACTTAAGTAGTTGATCGACAGTTTACAGCAGCTCAAAATGTGAGGTTTTAAATCATCACCATAATTATCTCTCACATTATTGTAAATTAGTAACACTTTTTTCTGATACAAGAGACATTTAATTAAGTGGAAAATCTTATAATAGTACATTACGATACAAGTGCAGAGAACAGGAAATTCGCAACGAGTGGTGATAAATTGAATCACGACCGAAGGGAGTGTTTTAAATCGACACGAGTTGCGAATTACCTGTTCGCACGTGTATCGGACAAACGTTTTACAGTACATATGGCTCTTTAAAGTTTCGACATATGCACGTAATCTGCTGATTACCACACTCGTGAGGTAAAGTAGCACCATTATGTACTGTAAAATGATTTATAATCAAACACTCGATTGTAAACTAACATAATCGAAAAAACGGAACGTGTAATACAATAGTCATTGAGATCGTTGTTTGAAATAGTCTCGATCGTGCCCTAGAATAAGAAATTTTGCTGTTCGACATTTTGGTGAGATTTTTCAATAGACATTGCGTCAATCGAGGCGAGGTCATCTCGAATACACATCATCTAGAACGGCCCGAGAATTGGCCTCCTGGGGACTCTTAATGGTGAAAACACCTTAATCATGCATAATTTTACTAAAGAGAAAGACTCGGTATCTGTACTTACGTATATAAGTTATAAATTGATTGATGATATTTAATAGTCTATTTATACCTATAAGTACCTAGTTTTAGGAAAATATTTCTACGTCGATTTTCGGCAGAATATGTTGAACTAACACAGTCTACTAAGAAACATTGTGCCATATTATCAAAAATAAATATTATCTTATCTTAAATATATGTCAAAGCCAAAAAAGTATAGGTTTTTATTCAAATCCGATTATGAGCTTACCCAAATGTCCTGAATACACATGGCAGAAACTAACTACCTACCTATCTTAGTATTAAAAAGTTCTTAATAGTACTACTGTAAATTTCATGATAAGAGTTTCTTATGCGCCAGAAGGTAGGTAGGTATATGATGCACCTTCAGTCGAACTCACAAGGAGCTTAACACCATTGTACAGTTGCTGAATAAAAAATTTCGTCACTTTTAACTCTATTTTATTGCCGTTAAGATGGACCTTTTTGTTCCGCGACTATATACACCTTGTTACTTTAAAATCGTTGAATTCCCAAAGGATGAAAGCGACAAAGTACCAAAATGGGTCCGATCACTTACGGTCGTCAGCCTGTCTAATCTTCTTCTTTAATGAATAATAACATTATTTGTCGGCCTGTTCAGCTTAGTTTGTAGTGTCATTGCCTCCGAAGCTAGAGGTCCCGGGTTCGATTCCCGGTAAGGGCATTTGTTTCTGTGGTAAGCAGAGACATTTGTTCCTGAGACTTGGATGTTTCTATGTACTTAAGTATATGGCTTGTGTGTCGTTGCTATCTACGACAGCAGTCCTTAAGCCAGGACAGAGGCCTTCGGGCGGCTTGAGAACTTCTAACAGTCAAGTTGCCCACTCACTTGACAAGGGTTGAAGTTGTACTACGTCCGTTAGGGAGTACCCACCGTTACCCTACACGTGACCCCTGGTTGGTGCTAAAAGTACAACAAAAACTGGCAACCGTACTTGACTCCTCGATGACCTTACGGTTCGAAAATAAATGCCATACGATTTGTATTATTATTTATTAATAAATTTATCGTCCTAGAATAATCCATCTCATACATGACGGTGTGACATTACATTACAGGTGTCTATTTGACCGACGTCAGGCACTAATGTGGCGTGTGGTGCGTATAAGGAAGCGAGTCTCATTAGTTCAAATAGGCGATTTTTCAAACTAAATGTACGTCGCTTACTTCCTTCTGGTTTCAGCGTGTAAGTAAGCTGCGCGGGAGCCCTTCATGCTCGACCGGCGAGCATTCAGTTACGGACACACGTGACATTACAAGTAGCACGTAAGATATTCACGAGTAGGTGTATACTACATTTGATAGTAGAGACTGTCCAGCAACCTTCATTCTTAACTAAAACTGCTCATGCATGCGGCTCTGTCCGTGTAGGTATTACAAAGTATGTGCCATATAATATACTGGCATTACTGACTGACTAGCTTTTGTAAGCAATTTCTAGAAGAAATCATGCTATTAAATAATTTTCAGGGAAGGCTTAATTATCGGTCTTCCATACAAACTTCCACCCGTCTTTTCACCCTCTTGAAACTCGAAACGCACAGAGCGGGCGCGGCGCAGTGCGGGGCGGAGGCGGTTCTGCATTTTTGATCGTTCCGAAGCTGTTGACTATCGATTACTGCATCATATGCTAGAGCGCTCGTGGCCCAGCGGCACCCGCCTACCGCGTGCGGTATGCGAGGTTAAGCAATGTGGGCGCAGGTCAGTTCTTGGATGAGTGACCGCTTTGAGTGGTTACTAACTGAGCGCTCTCGTGCTTCGGAAGGCACGTTAAGCCGTTGATCCCGGCTGCTGTCTACGACAACAGTCGTTAAGCCAAGTTAGAGGCCTTCGGGCGGCTTGAGAACTTCTAACAGTGCCCGCTCACTTGACAAAGGGGGGTCGAAGTTGCACCACGTCCGTAGGGAGTACCGACCGTTACCCTACACGTGACCCCTGGGTGGTGCTAAAAGTGCAACAAAAACTGGCAACCGTACTTGTCTTCTCGAAGATCTCACGGTTCGTAAATAAATGCCATAGGATTAAATTAAATTAAACTGCATCATATGTCACACACGCCGCCTCCGCTTTACCGCACTACCGAATACCGCGTGGTTTTTTGGTGCGACGTGCCCGGACTGCGTTTGCTTTACCGCAAAACCGCTTCCACCCCGCAACAACGCTGTGCCGCGTTTTATGCGTTTCAGTCTTAAATAATGATTTCCGGGATAAAAACTCCTTCGGGTTTTGACGATCGGTCCTTCCCGGGGTATCAAAACTAAAAAAAAACTTTTAATAAATCCGTCCCAAAATTCATTCAATGGTTTAAGCGTGAAAAGGTAATATATCTTGGATAGCTGATTAGACAGCAAGCTTAACTGGAACTTGTAAGTTTTCTTAAATATCCAAAAGCTTTCATGGTATATGTATTATTATAACATACTTCATGAAAACTGCCAAGTTAAAGCTCAATATGCATTACGCCGCAATAAATTGGTTTTACTGTAAACAATCTAGTGCCAGACTTGATTGCACCTTTTAGATACCTCTATTGTCCTCTCAGAAATTCTCTTGAACTAAAAAAATATTTTGTCACTCGATTTAATTCAGGCAGCTTAGGTATTTGTATGTTTCCTCAATTAGCTAATATATTGCGTTCTTTCGACTAAAATGCCTTGTATAAAAAACCTAACACGTGCATTCTCAAATAACACTTACGCTGCATTTGTTCGCATCGTTGCCGATTTGCAATAAGCCCTGTCAATAGAAAAACGTCATGTCTTCATAGGAGTCAATTTACGCATCCGTCATTTTAAAAGCATTAGAGATGCAGCAACACAAATCGCCGGACTAAATTCAGCCAATTACATCAGAACACTCGGCATTCGAAGCACGAGCTTCCGCAGCAGATCGCATACAACAATTTGAATAAAACCTTGATGTCTGCAAGTTTTGCATTGCCAAACCGACCGCGCAAATATTGATTTTATACTAAGACTTGGACATTTAAGTGTCGCTGTCAGTGGTGTGACTGTGAGCTGTGGTACGGTGTCAAGATAAACGGATTTTTATCATAAAGTAGGTACCTTTGCATTTCATCATTGCGTATAACTTTTTGAACGAGCGTTTGGGTATACGTATCAACTTTAATTTCCTGTTATTTCAAAAATGTCACAATGTGCTGAAAGTTACAAAATGATCCTGCCCTGCTGTTACCATAACACCGTTTTTAAATTGAACGCCGCTCTATAATGTTTCCGCTGATATCCGAAGGTAATAATCTTAATAAGTACCTAAAAGATTTTCAAACTATATTTGCACTTAATATGTAACCATTATGGACTTACAGTTACAAAATTAATTAAAAAAAAATATCTACACGAGATACCTGCTTAGAAATTCACCCACTGAAACAATGTGTACCAGAAAGCTTCTATTTAAAAAATGGTTTTACTCCATAGTAGGAATGTGGAAATCTCATTGTAGGAATGTGTCGTCAGTACAATGGCCTGGGGTCGAAAGATACCATATAGGTTAGGTATATTAATGAGCGTCAGGATGACAGGACCATGATAGATTTTTATATCGAGAGTAATTCCGAGTTTTAGTACCTTTTTTGTACTATTTGGTACCTGACATCATAAAATTTGTACCTCGTTAAAAATCCAGAAATATTGAAAATAAAGTGGTCAGCCATTCTGACGTCAGGTTGACAGGACCAAGTCTAGTTCCCCTAGTTGCAGGCGTTATACCGAATCCATCTTATCGTAATTATTTAGTACCTAATATGTACCTTAATGCATGATATTCAGTATTTTATAAAGACTTACAAAAAAAAGTTACACCAAGAATAAGCTTTGGATGGGCATAGCGCTGCAGTCCGTCGATTTGAACCGGACCTTAAATTTAGTTGAAACATTATGATTTATTGCTATTAAAGTATTCCGATTCCGATTTATCTTCTTTTTTCTGACTGAATGTTAGCTGTTTTGTGTGTCTAACAAATAAATAAAGTAAAACTGCCTTCATTACAAAAACACTTAGGTATTTAAATGTCGAGGTAATATTAATGGGTTGGTCAGATTGTTTTTATTCATCGTATGTTTTTATTTTCCTTTTTTGTGTTAAATATTGCAGTAATTATTGGCAGTAATGATAACCTTGTATTGGATGACTTGATAAATAAATCATTAAGCCTTAAGTGCTTCCTTCGACCTTACATCTAGTTTGTGCTACCCGTTTGGTTTTCCTCACTTCCTTATAATCATCCTCTTGGCTATAAATCAGTTAGCAAAAAAATTGCATACGGTAATGCCATTAAATGATGAACTAGCAATAATGTTATTTCAAGCTTTTTGTTTTTTAATCGTTAGGTGTAGTTGAATTTATTTAAAATGTCTGACTTAAAAAAACCCCTAAATATGAACCTTAAACAGTAAAGTCGCTTAAACTTTATGATGTGATTAATTTGATACAATTAAATCAGTTCAAATGATTTTAAGTAGGTGTACAGAGATATGAACAAATTAAAAATTGGGATTTTTTTCTACGGAACTAAAATAAAACATTATAGTGCGGTGGAATGCAACTCATATTGCGACAAACATTTTAATATGTATCTAATCTGTTTATGTGTGTCCCGGTCTTACATATTTGATTACGAGTGAGTGGGATTGAAATATAAGCATATTTTTATTTTTTTATTAAAAATGGGATTGCTCTTGGCCAGCATCTAGCCGGGGGGGCATATAAAAGATGAGGCCGACGATGAAGCGAGCTCACCCAGAAGATGCCTAGTTTTATTCTGTGCAGCGTATCTAAGCACAGATCCCGCGCAAGATTGCGATAGAAGTTATCTACGAGCAATCTACGCAAGATTGTAGACTTTGTTGTTTTTGACATTTTTAACAAATCTTTGTTAAAAATGTCACTAACAAAATTTGTGAATTGGCACATCGGTTATTCGTATTGCAATATTGCTATTTGGTGTTGTAGCACACTTCGCGTCGCCTTTAATCTTTGCAATCCTATAATCATCGACAGAAATATTATGAATTATATTAAAAGGTGTGTCTATTTTTTTATGTTTGCTCCATCAATATAAACAAATTGTTTTAGAGTATCAGAATAGGATAGATATGCATTAATCCCTGAAATTATCCCGTACGGGGATAGGGTAAAATTAAAAATGAATGGTAGAAGTAGAGAAGAAACGAGACAAAAGGTAGCCAATAAGACACTTGTCAGGGTTAATTCAATCTTATGCCAATGTGTTAAAGACATTGACAGGATCTTTTGCCGTATCTGCAGGAACCTATTCAGAATGAATTAGGTTGAGGACGAATTAAATAGAGGTTAACGGATGTATGTGGAAAATTATGGCAGTTTGACCATTTTTAACTAAATTTTACGGCTATTCGACACATTTATTTAAACTTCATTGAATATTAGCAAGTTTTCGCAAAAATCTGCTATGGAGAACTCTATGTTTACAAATACTTGTCAGATAACTTGGTCAAATAAACATGACTTGGCAGAGAAGTTATTGGTATCTACCATGTAACTTATCACTTGGTATGATAAACGAATTTGGTAATGATAAGAATAATTTTAGGCGACCATATAAATACTTACAATAAAGCTGGCATGTGTAGGTAATTGCCATTTTGCCAAAATTGACTGCCTTGGCAAGGGAGAGAGCGTATAATACTTTTGAGATTACTATTAATTTTGAATTTGCAAGTCAATTTTATGTATGTATGTAACAAAAGTCTTTATTTTTCATGAGTAAGACACAACAATAAAACAGTAATTACAAGAACAGTTGACATATGTACAAAGGCGAGCTTATCAATTTTACAAGTCTTACGTTTATTTTGAACTGGGAAACAAGTCTTACACATTTACGACGGCCTGTTTAGCCTAGTTGGTAGTGACTCTGCCTCCGAAGCTAGAGGTCCCGGGTTCGAATCCCGGCCAGGGCATTTATTTGTGCATTTTTCACGGATATTTGTTCTTGGGTCTTGGACGTTTTCTATGTATATAAGTATATATTTATCTATATAAGTATGTATATCGTCGTCTAGTACCCATAGTACAAGCTTTGCTTAGTTTGGGACTAGGTCGATTTGTGTAAGATTGTCCCCCAATATTATTATTATTATTTAGTCTAGTTGAAAGTATCTTTTCGATTATCGATTATTTATTCAAATTCAATTAAAGCATTAAGTTAATTATTTAGAGCAATCGGTTTTTAGTGTTGTAAAATGTAATGGGCCAATAATTCTCATCAAATTCGTTCATTAACACTTGCCTAACATACAATTATACCTGTAGCCTAAATCTCACGTAGTCACATATATAAAATTTGCATTTTTAATATGCCGCTCATATAGTACAAGTAAAATTGATTGGATTATAATTGCCTCATTAAAAATATATTGACCTCTGCGTCTTAAACGTAAACTTGACCTCAAGCCACGCGATCCGCAGTGGAACAATACATTGTTATGTTCATTATTCTTGTTTATGGACGATATCGTATTCGGAGAGATAATAGGCATTTTGTATCCGTTTTTAATATAATGACTTCATGCCTCATGCCTACGGGCATATACACTATCACTGCAAAATCTTACTTTTGACTCTTTTCACTAGCAGTTTCAACATTTTGATTTTATTATAGAAACTGTCTAGACTTTTTTTTATACATTTTATTATTATTTGGAAAATCCTATAGTGAATTTTAACTACATAATAATTTCTTAATTTTGACATGTCTACAGCAATAATTCAATATATATTTTAAAGAATAATAATAGCATCAATAAATTGCTCTAAGTAATTAACTTCATAAAATGTTATAACTGTCGATTCGAAATTCCTTTTTTGCTAGGTCTATTTGAATAAAAAATATTTTGAATTTGACTTGACTTTTTTGACTTTGACATTCGATTCTGATCGGTTGAAATCTCTGTGTATCTTTTAGAGATCCACCTATACGATTTGCCGGTATACGTACCATCACTCATTGTTTCTTTTCGTGTTACAGTGGCAACTGGGTACGAGTCAGACCGCGAGGAGTGGAGAAACAGCCGCTCCCAGTTCTCCACCACCGCCTTCGATAGTCTCGCCCGCCCTACCAAGATGGCCATGGCCCTCACCCTCCGGAAACCTCCAAGGATCGACCCCGCGCCACAATATTACCGCCTAGCCAGCGACCACAAACCAAAACTAACTCCTCTCCCCTTTAGGCCAAATAATTTCCTCCAGCGGCCACCCAGGCTGCCTCGGCCGACCACGGAAATCAAAAGAAACATAATAACCACAGATCACAGAAAATACACTTCTCTGCAGAATCTTGATCTGCCCATGAAGTTGAGCGAAAAAAACAAAAGTGAGCCGAAGAAAACTAACTATTCTAACATATCACATCGTATCACAGGGTTGACCAATAAACTAAGGGACCTCGGAAGTCCGAGCAACACCATTGGAAGGTTTAAAGCCCAGTCGCATAATGATGTGGCTAATCTAAAGCCAGTACTGAAGACTAGAGACGGCCACGATGGCTCGAAGAGGTCGGTCGTGAGGACCTGTAGTGCTGAACCACCAAAGAAAGTAACTTTCAGTGCTTTTGCCACCGTCCAGGTGGTGTAACTAACTCTATTATTCTTAAGTTTAGATTCAAGTGATGAGCAATGAGAACGAGTAAGTTTTCCTTGAATTCCCACGGAAATTCACCCGTCTTCATTGCTTTTCAGTGTAGTTGTAAGGACAAGGCTAGGCCGGGATTTTTGTGTAAATACAATTGTATAAATTCGTGGATCCTTATATAGACCTGTATAGTTTATTTAGTCAAAATTATTTGTGTTATTGGGTTTGTTTTAACATATTTAGTTATTTATTGTAAATTTAACGTGTTGCTTAATTTGACACTATCTATATGTCAATTTCTGTCTATAGCACCGCTTTTTATTATTGTCACTTAAATATTTTTACTTATATTTACGCTATCTATTTATACAATTAAATATTCTGTGTAAATATATTTTAATCGGATTGGAATAAAAAAATACGATGTTATATATATATGATATTCTAAAGGCATTCTAAGGTTTATTGAAACATATTTCGACGAAAATGCAATAGTTTCGATGTGATGTAAAATGGGTAAAAAACTTAATTCCGAGTACCACTTATATAACGCTATATAAGCAACGCAAAACCACCTATTGTTCTCTAGTTGGATAGTCGATATTTAATTTTAAAATCTCTAAAGAGACATGGACATGGTTCTACGCGGTGAACTGCAATATATAAGATAAAGATGAGTCGTTGGAATAACTACCTATCCCCATCTCACTCATCTAGCCTTGCAGTCCGCCATGTAGGACAGTTTGGTGCGTTCGGTGAGTTCGTATGTTAAAAAAGGTATAAGTTATTTATTCTTCAATTTAGGCATATTATATACATCTATGAATGTCAATAAACTACCACCTTTGCTGTTTGCTGAACTAATGCCACAGAAACAGTCACAGTTATCTCCGTGGCCGTAACTAACACTTTGTGTTGAAGAGAAATGCCACCAATCTTTGTGAGAGAGATTGCTGTCGGACAATTTCGGACCGAACATTAAAAATGGATTGTTATTTATGTATTCTATAAGAATATTTATTATAAGTAGCCATAATATAAGTACATTTCTTTGCAAATTAGAATTTGTTTCTGAACTTGTGTGATTCCTAGTCGATGCTTGCTTTTACAAAATTTTGGTGTAACGTTTTTTGGACGCTTGCGATCTTAGCTCTTTCAACCTTATTTTTGTATAAATAAAGTCGAGTTTCTCATTGCGCGTGTGACTGAAACGTAGTGAAAGAATTAATATTTTTAAAATTAGAATCAAGAATTTATGGTAGGTGCTACGTTTATCGTGCCAAGAAAAAAGGCGTCTCATGTTTTGTGAAAGGGAAAACCCTGTTAGCGTAGTGGTAGAATGAGAGTGTATACGCACGTGATAAATGCTGGCATTTTGGGTAATCAATATTCATTCCTAAATTGCGTTACACAAGAGTTACATCTGACTTAAAGAGAAAAATATCAAATACAAAGTTGTTCAAAACTATCTACAGTAGATTTAATTGAGTGACGTAAGTTATTAATGAATGACCCATTTGCATGACTGTGATGGCACTGCATCAATAAATAAGAGCGAATTAAGTAAAAAGTCATAATTATTTACTATAAATAGTGGAAAATATAATTAGAAAATAAAATATCAATAAATAAAATACTACTTAAATCTATTTTCGTAAACTAGTGCGCATTATTCTTCATGTTTCATTTTATTGTGTTTAAATTGTTAATTAATTGTACTAGCTATTTTCTTAGATTTGTTTGAAACAATAAAAGAGTTTTCGTTAATTTCTTTCTGTTTTTTGTTTCCTAATGAAGTAAAGTCGAGGTCATTTACAACCATCGATTAGCATCGATAGCAATTCTCATCTGATAACAACTCGCTATACATCTCTGGTTTGGCAAAGTAACTAACAATAATCCCAAAGTCACTGCTCGATCCAGCAATATATAGAATTTACTCGTATTGTCGATTCAGTTTTTGGATTTTACCCAAAATGGTGGAGCGGTTTGTCACGTAAAAAAATATCACTCGCCTGGTCTATAGCTCACAGAGATATTAAGAAATCATACCTACCTACCCAATTTCATTCATAGGTCCACACCCAGACTCACTCTAAATATAATTATGTACATACCAGTACCTAAATAAATGAATAATTACTTAAAACAAAGTGGACTGAAACTCGAATATGTTCATTTTGACAAGCTCTACTTGTAAATGTTCAAAACAACTTAATATTCCAATTTCAGTCACGGTAAATAGGTTAAAATTTGACATCCAAAATAAGTACCTACTTAGAGAAAGTAAAATAATACGAGTACACAGCTTTTTTAAAGCGAAAGTTATAGCTTGTGATTTTATGTGAATCTGACCAGTAGGTACCTCTAGTATTTTTTTTGTTCGAAACTTAAATGCAAACGAACGCGTTTGCGTTTAGTCTCAATTTGTATGGCAGTGGGAACACTTTGTGCATTGCATTCCTAGATGACTACGAGACCCTAAAAATAAAAAATAACAGACTACAAAAAAACTGTAAAATTAGCGAATCAGCTCAGAACATTTCACGAGAATCAGTTAAGAAATGCGACCTGTAGAGGAGCACAGCCGGATGGACATCCGAAAACATTTTCCAAAGCTAAAACGGAGACCTTCGGTCGCTTCGCTCGCTCGCTAAATTATGTAATGTTTATAGCCAAAATAAAATGACCACTTAAAAGTCGCGACGATAAGATATCGGCTTAATCGGCGTACACAAAATTAACATGCAAATACCGCTCCTATGTGGACATGGGGCTCAATGTGAAGTGTCCTTTTCGCATTTTAATTGATTTCAATGTGTTCGCGCGCTCATGTTATAGTTGAAATTATATAAAATGTCAGACTTTTTAAAAAACTGCCATTAGATTTTGATCCTTTTAGCTTGATAAGTAAAGTTGCTTTTTGAACGGACTAATTTGATACAATTCAGTCACGTAAAATGATTTCAAGTTATTTTAACTTCTACGTGAAACCGAGCGGGAGAAACATGTTGAGGCCAAATTGAAACGCGAAACATGGGCTATGGAGTCCATGATCAAGTACTCGTCTGTGAATGTGTACGTTATCGGCGAATTTCTTGCTTTTTATCACAGTTCAGTGTTGTTCAAGACATAGCACGGGGAACAGGTAAGTTGGTTTTTATTAATCGGTGAAAGTTTAAGAAGAATATACAAGATTTCAATCAATCAATCAATGGTTTATTTCCAAGAATATGGTACAATTTTGGTTACTAGGGTATTCTTAGTCAGTTCTGCATATTCTGCCGGCAACTACGGCACGGCTACGGCAATAATTAGGTACTTATATTAAGGTCAGAAATCACAATTATATATACATATTTAAAAAATCGGCGGTATAATAAAAACACTTATCTAGTAACCATTTAAACATTTTTCTCTCAAATTGACAAGTTTGAAGGTTTTTAAATTCATCAGGGACCTGGTTATATAATTTTATGGCCATAGAAAATACGTTTGATCTACAAACTTTCAACTTTTGCGCAGGATGGAACGATTTAAGGGGAGGTCGTCAAGCGAGATAGCGTTTTCGAGTTTTCTAAAAACAACCCGAAACGTAGAAAAAGGGTTTTAAAAATTTGAAAAAATTCTATGTTTTACTTAAGGATCTAGTCTAGTCAAAGTTGCACTCAGATACACGATCTAATGAACTTCGCTCGATAGAAAGAGACCCCAAAGTTACTCCTTTTTGTAAAGCATTTACAATCTGACGACTAAACTATTGATGTTTTAAATAAAGTTTTTGAACTAAACTAAAGCCATTCAGTATTTCTAGACATTTTTGCAGAATTTAAAAATATAAAATGATTGTATGAATTAATATGTTTAAATACCTACGAAATGCGCGAGCGCGGAGGCTCGGCAGGCCCGATCAGTCGCGCGCTGGCGCTTACAGACAACGGACCTGTGTCAGTTTTATCCGCGACAGTTTCGTGCACCAAACAAGCAGTTTTTGACGAATTTATATAATGGTTGCAAATTATTTAAGAAGGGCAATAAAAACCCGAATGAAAAAAGGCGTAATTATTAACAAATAAATTATGGTCATAGTGCCACAGTATAAAAATGACAGTATAACAACTGAACTGAACCCCTCCAGAAATGTAACCAAAGTTGGTAAAATTATAAATGAAATGTTTATTACCAGAAATTGTAGATATAGTAAGAGATCTACGAGTACTGCTTTGCACTTGAATATTTTTTTAAGCTGTGAGCTTCAACACATTAATTCCGGCCGTCTTTTTTTTAATACCACGTCAGTGGCAAACAAGCGTACGGCCCGCCTGATGGTAAGCGGTCACCGCAGCCTATGGACGCCTGCAACTCCAGAGGTGTCACATGCGCGTTGCCGACCCTTTTAAAATTTATACTCTTTCTATCTTTCTAGCTAATCTTCTTTTATAAGATCTACCCATTTCCAGGTAGCTACCGTGGCAAGTTTGGTATCATTTTATATACCACTAGCATTTGCCCGCGGCTTCGCCCGCGTACTAAGCGAAATTTTTAACCGTCTACAAAAAACAGGTTCGTATGTTTGTCCACGATTATCTCGCGTTTGGCTGAACCGATTTAGATGCGGTCTTCTGAAAAGTAGTTGTTACATTCTGGGGGTTTCGGTATACGAAGTTTGGTGATTGTGATTCATTAACAGATGAACAGATGAAAAGTCAGTATACATTCTGAGAGCCGGCAAACTGTTGAATTTAATTTGATTTTGGCAAAAATAAGGAAAACTATTATTATACATTTCCGACAAGCCGAAGGGGAAAGGGCCGCTGAAATAAAAGCATGTCCTAAATGGCCCTTAGTAAAAGTATATGTGTACTACAGTAAAACCAATAGGTCTGATAACGACCAAGCAGCGCGCAGCGGTCATAAACTCTGGTCCTTTGAAGTACAGAAATACGGCTAATCCAATATCACGTATAACATTTATTTTTCCTAAAATTAAATTTATTAGGTAGATTTGCCAGTTTCCATTGGAGCATCCAAAAAGAAAATTTGACCTCACTTCCATTCGCACTCCTTACTGTCAGTCCGTCTGTTATAACTAAGTTGCTTTTACTGGACCGATTGAATTGTAATTTGGCATAAACTATCAAGAATTTAGAGCGCTCGTGGCCCAGCGGCACCCACCTGCTGCGTGCGGTGTGCGAGGTTAAGCAATGTGGGCGCAGGTCAGTTCTTGGATAAGTGACCGCTTTGAGTGGTTACTAACTGACTCTCGTGCTTTGGAAGGCACGCTAAGCCGTTGATCCCGGCTGCAATTGTTAAGCCAAGTTAGAGGCCTTCGAGCGGCTTGCGAACTTCTAACAGGCAAGTTGCCCACTCCCTTGACAAAGGGGGGTCGAAATTGCACCACATCCGTAGGGAGTACCCACTGTTACCCTACACGTGACCCCTGGGTGGTGCTAAACGTGCAACAAAAACTGGCAACCGTACTTGTCTTCCTGAAAATCTCACGGTTCGTAAATAAATGCCATACGATTAAAAAAATCTTTAAATGGTTTTTTTTTTTTTAATCATTAAATGGAAAAAAATGTCTAATCCTCTATGTCGTTTTTAAACGCAAATCCATAGATACCCCACACGCCTATATAGTAACATTAAACTTTTTTGCATACAGGCATGCATGGAGTGCCAAATTTACCTCAGATTCGTATTAAGAGACCTCTCGGACGCTCAGATATCGATTTTGAACGAAATCGGGACGAAAAATAAGAAAATCAATATGGCCGCCACTTTCACAAATTTTACCTCGGATTCGTATTAAGAGACCTCTCGGGCACTCAGATATCGATTTTGAACTAAATCGGGACGAAAATGAAGAAAATCAATATGGCCGCCACTTTTTTCAAATTTTACTTCAAATTCGTATTAGGGGACCTCTCGGACGCTCAGATATCGATTTTGAACGAAATCGGGTTGGAAATGAAGAAAATCAATGTGGCTGCCACTTTTTCCAAATTTTACCTCGGATTCGTATTAGGGGACCTCTCGGAAGCTCGGATATCGATTTTGAACGAAATCGGGTTGAAATGAAGAAAATCAATATGGCTGCCACTATTTCCAAATTTTACCTCGGATTCACGGCACTTCATGCGCCTTTAGACCTTATAAGGAACCTACATGCCAAATTTGATATCTCTCGAATCAGGAGTTTGGGCTGTGCGTTGATGTCACTCACTCAGTCAGTCAGTTTCTACTTGCAATTTCGCACAAACTCTTAAAAGTTTTCATGTCTGCAGTATTAACTTTCAAAATCGATGCCATTTTCGTAATTAACGTCCCAAAAAACCATAACAACGACACCCATATTAATATTTAGACGTTTCATCCCCCTCGCACCCCAAGAGGGGGGATGGTATTTCACGTCCTCCACGTGAGATTTTAAAATCATTGTTGTTTTCGTTATCAGCGACCCGGTATATCATAAAAACAACACCCATGTCGATTTTCAGAATTTGTCACCACATTTCCCCCTTTTAGGGGTTGATTTTTCAAAAAACCTCAAACACGTGTTTACTCATTTATCGTTAGAAATACTCCTGTGAAGTTTCGAATAAAATAGTCCAACTAATCTTGTTTCCCCATACAAACTTCGGACCCCCATTTCACCCCCTTAGGGGTTGAATTTTGAAAAATCCTTTCTAATGCACCCCTAGACCTTATAAGGAACCTACCTACGTGCCAAATTCGAAATCTCTAGGACCAGCGGTTTGGGCTGTGCGTTGATATGTCACTCACTCAGTCAGTCAGTTATTTTTTGCAATTTGGCACAAGCTTTCAGAAGTTTTCATGTCCACATTATAAAATTTCAAAATCGATGCCATTATCGTAATTAACGTCCCAAAAAACCATAAAAACGACACCCATATTAATATTTAGACATTTCATCCCCCTCGCACCCCAACAGAGGGGATGGTATTTCACGTCCTCCACGTGAGATTTTAAAATCATTGTTGTTTTCGTTATCAGCGACCCGATAAATCATAAAAACAACACCCATGTCAATTTTCAGCATTTGTCACCACATTTCCCCCTTTTAGGGGTTGATTTTTCAAAAAACCTCAAACACGTGTTTACTCATTTATCGTTAGAAATACTCCTGTGAAGTTTCGAATAAAATAGTCCAACTAATCTTGTTTCCCCATACAAACTTTGGACCCCCATTTCACCCCCTTAGGGATTGAATTTTGAAAAATCCTTTCTTAGTGCACCCCTAGACCTTATAAGGAACCTACATGCCAAATTTGGAATCTCTAGGACCAGCGGTTTGGGCTGTGCGTTGATATGTCAGTCAGTCAGTCAGTCAGTCAGTCAGTCAGTCAGTCAGTCAGTCAGTCAGTCAGTTTCTTCTTTTATATATTTAGATATTGATTCTTTTGTCATCTTTATGTAAAAATCATTTCTGGTATTTATGTTTTAAAAATACGGTAACCTTTCGCATAAATAGTAAAAAAGTAAAAACTTCGCAATGTTTTTTATGCTTTGAGAGCTAATAACTTTTGATGAATAAATTAAACCACCAAAAAATATTCTGTCTGTATTTTATGTGGCACTCTTTAGGGGAGGCCTATGTCCAGCAGTGGTCGTCCATCAGCTGATATGATGATGATGACGATGACACGCACACGACAAATAAATATAACACCCTGTATAAATATAACACAAATAGATAAAAAATTGCATGACCTATTAAACAAATCGAGTAGAGAGGTATAAGACATATTTCTTAGGTTCTTAGGTTTCATAGATTAAATAACGAATTTCAGGGTTGTACTATGAATTCTGTTTTTTTTTTTCATTATAATGGATCCTACCGTAAGTTCGACTTTCAATTATTTATTTACTACCTATTTATTAAAAAATGATATCAATGACATACTAAAGTTTAATCATAATTAATGCATTTCTTAAGTCAAAATACAGTTATATTTCTATACTGTGACCAGTATGAAGCTAGCGGGGTCATCCGAGTTCACAGTCGCTTCGTCCGCGCGGGCTTGTTCACGCACCGCCAGGACAGCGCTAAATACCTACTCTCGCAGGACTAGAGGGCCTTAAGTGGATTCCTACAAGGCCTACTCTTATTGATGACTTCGTCATGCAATGTGAAGTGTTGTGAGTTCTTATGTACAAATTTAGTGGTCTCCAAAATATACAGACACGGCAATGGAAAGATGTTAAGTTCCTGGAATATTGGTTTACAGTGGGCTAGATATTCACTTCCATGTACAGCTCTGATTTTTTTTTGTTTATAAACTATTTTTTTAATTAAGATTTTGGGTTAATATTTTTTTAATTAAGATTTTGTTTCTTTTCGGCCATCAGCAATCTTGCATTTTCCCGCTTAATCACTCAATCTCCTATACTTTGCTTACCTATACCGATTCTAAATATTGTAAGAAATAATTTAACTCCAGTTCAAGTATTGTTACAAACCCTTGTACCATATAGTATACACCTACTCGTATCTGTATCGGGTGTTGTTGTAACGTACGAAGTTATTAATTTATCATTTATTGCTTTTTAGGCAACCATGTCTCTGGTAGCGCAAGCCTTCGAGTCGAGTAAAATCGTGCCGGATGTCATCCCCACGGCGCCCACCGCAACCATCGGGGTGAGTTTTTAACCGACTTCAAAAAAGGAGGGTCTCAATTCGTCGGAATATTTTTTTTATGTATGTTCACCGATTACTCGGAGACTAGTGGACCGATTTAAAAAAATATTTTAAAGTACATATGGTGCTACTTTACCGCACGAGTGCGGTAATCAGCAGATTACATGCATATGTCGAAACTTTAAAGAGCCATATGTACTGTAAAACGTTGTACGATACACGTGTACGAATAGGTAATTCGCAACTCGTGTCGATTTAAAACATTCCCTTCGGTCGTATTTAATTTATCACCACTCGTTGCGGATTTCCTGTTCTCTGCACTTGTATTGTAATTTATAGCATCTTGTTCAGAAAAAATAAAATCAATTACAATATAATGCTTAAAAGTACAGTAAAGTAACTGTTGTACTATAATTCTGTGTGCCTTCTGGCAAAGGCCTCCCCCGGTCTTCTTCACTGTTCTTCAATTTTTACGGTTCTTTTGTGTGTTTCCTTTTCATGTTTGTTAGTGAAGTTTGTATTTTTTGCCTCTTTCTACTTACTTATATATTCTCCTTAATGTCTATGTGTGGGTATTATGCACGGCATAAGAATAGATCATCTATATCGCGTTGTAAATCATAAGCAGCTTTAGATAGCCACGGAATACGATTTAGTATGCATATTCATATTGTGTGTTAGTTTTTGGATGACGCTATCAACGGTAGTAGAGTTGTATGACTCAAGCTTCACAGAAATTTGTATTAATTATCTATACTTTGATGGCGCGTTTCGACTTATATGTATTATGCCTTACAGTATTCCTATATAATATGCAGGTGGGCTAGTTGGGCATCATGATCAGATATTTCTGATTTCAATGATTTGACGCTTATGATATCTGTCGGGATATTTGTTACGACACAGTCAATTGACGTCTTTGTGTTACCGTCCACCCTAGTCGGGAAGTCAACGATGTTTTGTAAGTTATATGACGCCATTAGATCGATTAGGTTTCGTTTATTATTCGACTCGACACTAAAATTCACATTCCAGTCACCTAGCATCATTACTGAGCAGTCCTTGTAGTCACTTCAGAGTAAGTTGAATAGTGCTTCTAATGTTTCTATCATTTTGTTATAGTCACCCATGCCAGTTCTATATATCCTAATAACGACCAGATTAATTAATTATTTAGTTCAATTTCTATTGCACATATTTCACAGTTCACAGTGAAATTCTACGGAAAGCTGATCTACACTCCTAAGGTACAAGATACATATATAAGGTTTCTATTTGTGAAGATAGATACCCCAATACAGGAGTTATTGATTTTATGTACGTAGTTGTTACATATCGTCACTACTTTTAAAAAATCTCGTATCTGATTTTTTCCTTTTTTTCGTTTATTTTAGCATTAAACTAATAAAAATACACCTCGTATGATGCACAAACTCCAACGACGATAAATCGTCATTATAGTAAGTAACGTTAGTTAAAAAAAATCGTATCTAAACAAATTATAGTCACTACTTTGAAAAAAACTCGTATCTAAACAAATTATAGTCACTACTTTGAAAAAAACTCGTATCTGATTAATTTTTCCTTTTTAACCGACTTCAAGATTTCAAAAGAGGAGGTTATCAATTGGGTTGTATGTTTTTTTTTCATATTCATATTCATATATTTATTGCGATCATGTTCATTACATTGGTATGTTAGTGTTCTTGTGGTTAGTAGGTACATGATACCCCGTTAGGGCACTGCAATTATCTTACTAGCTAGGCAAGGGTGTAGCATATTCATTTCAAGAAGGGAAAGAAATCTTACAGCCTTCTTAGAATGAAATCGCCAACCTAAACAAAATTATTAATTACATTATATAATAATATTATTATCATCTGACCAATCGACTTACATGCAATAGTGGAATTTATGTGAAATGTATAATTCGATGACAAGAACTATAAACTAAAAATTTCCTCATAAGTAAATGTTAAGTCAAGTTTTAAGATTTATGTTAACAGCTTATTCAATGCGATGTCAGGAATTAATACCTAAAAATATGAAAGTAATGTCAAAAAAACTTTAATCATACAATACAATTTTAATGTTTGTTACTCCATAACTCCGTCATTTCTTAACTGATTTGAAAAATTCTTTTTTTGATTGTAAGTATATATTTCCAACTTGGTCCCGTTTTTATCAAAACGCAGTTCTGATGATGTAATCCATGAGAAATTGAGGGAACTCTTCAAATCTTAAAGGCAACCATTTAGTGATTTTTGTGTTTTTATCAACAAATCGAGCATTATCATACAAAAATGTGACATTTGATGAAGTGGAACTGCTGATGATTATCAGAACAGAACTCTTCAACGACGAAAAGTTCACGTTTGGCGATTTGTCCTTCTAGCTGTGTTTGTTAAGCAAGTTCTATTTTCACGATTGATTTTTGTCATGCTCGAGTTCTGATGATGGGATCCATAAGGAATCGAGGGAACTCCTTAAATGTGAAAGGCATACAAATAGTAATTTTAGTATTTTCATGAACTAATCAAGCATTTTTATTCATAAAAGTGACATTTGATGAGGTGGAACTGCTGATGATGATCAGAACGGAACGACGCGTAGTTCAAGTTTGGCGATTTGTTCTCTTCGTTTTGTTTGTCAAGCAAGCAAGGTTTTTCCATGAGGAATTGAGGGTACTTAGTTTTCTACCATTATAAACATACTTATAGCCATTTTTATTTTATTGTATGGAATCTAAGAGTGCACAATCTAAGTATAATAATCTTTCACCGGCCTCCTCCATCGAACTCGGTTTTTTTTCTTAATTTTTTTTCCTTTCTTTGCCGCAAAAAACTATGCCGGATTTAAGCACTACACATCTATAAGACCTGGAAAGAGAGCAGGTGACCCATGTGTGGTAAATTTGAGGGCTTTAAAATATACACCTCACAGTCCTATTGAGTTTAAACTTCGCTTTAATGACATCTGGACTGTTCTACTATCTACTACTATATATTCTGGACCCGTCCCCATTAAAAAACGAAAGTATGATGATTTGCAATCTCTAAAGCCGATTTTGCCAAAAGACTTTCATGCATTTTACGATAGTTTATTGCATGTATAGTAGAGAAATAATAATTCGACCCGATCTTTTTTTACGTCGTTGTTATTTAAGTTCGTCTATTGTTACTCGAAGAGAGTTTACTTAGTTCATTTAATAAACATAAAAACATACATTTCGTTTCATTTTGTAGCATAAAATTCAAAGCACAATTATCGTAACTTAACAAATTTCAGCCAATATGTTTGTATCTTACGAATAACTGTAAATTTTATAAAAAATGTTTGAGTGAGTTATTCGAATATTTGTGATATTAATGACTGGCTATCAAAGTATCTCATGAAACTAACAAGAACTTTTTTGATCAATCGCAATAATTTACAGAATGTTTATTGTTCCTCCTAGAAACTTGATGAATTTCTGATACGAGTTTTTTTTTAAAGTAGTGACGATATATACTTATGTTTATTTACACTTTTGTGTCTCGTGATAACCTCAGGCACGTAATAGGAGATTTCCTAAAAATAAAAAATAAATGTGATTATTTAATTGCGATTATCCCATTTAATGTTGATTGATGAATATTCCGATAGTAAATTATATCATTCAACTAATGTTCTTATCATTGTATGACAGACATCATGAATTAAATGTGTGGATTAAGTGGAATTCCTATTTGATGCGATATCAACCATTAACAAAATAGAGGTATGTACTCACTTATTTCCCTGGTTCAGCAGTTTTGGTTTCAAATTTATAATGGCATGGTAAAATGAATATGACGTAAAATAATAATCTAGGTTATCCTGCATTGCAACATTCCAACCATTTATTTATTTTCTGCACATCAGCCGTACTATCACGATAGCATATCGATACGATATCGGGAGCTATTATTTTATATACCTACATCACTTTCAAATTCCATCTATTAGAATAAAAACATGCACATGCACACTGAGATCGCCAAGAAATACAAATCCAGATTAATAATAAATATAGTTATAAATGTATGTACATTACTATATATATGTATATATACATATTCAAACTAATTTCAGTCCAAAATGCAGGCTTTGGACTTGCTCTTTCTTAATGCACTCTAAGCTTTCCCGGCCGCACCAATTTAGAAGGCTTTACAAAATGCATATTCAAAATAGTTACGTTTTAGTTATTCATTTCAAGAGTCACGAAAATGCAATGTAATTTGAAACCGGTTCTAAGATTGCATTCCTATTGGCACGTATGTGGTCGATAAATACTATTATGCCTGAGGGGCTAGTATGATCGCTTATATGTCGGACATATAGCATTCGTCCCTCTCGCACTTACATACTTGACAGTACGGGACGAATGCTATATGTCCGACATATAAGCTATCATACTAGCCGGGCTGGTAAAGGGATAATTAGGTACAACAAGCGACACCGACCAATAATAGAACGTATTACGTTGCAATAAGGATCACAATTGGTCAGTTAACTGTGTAGGTACGTAAGCTTCACTAATGAGCAGGCGCATACATCACGCTTCGACAGAATCCGGTCAAATTCGGAAATTGCAGTTTTCACTCCCTTTTTCGACGTGTTAACGACATGACATGATTTGTTACAATTTGAACATTTATCGTTTAAATAGGGTTTTGCTTTCATGTGTCGTTAAGTTAATGCAGGGTTCCATTGGCGCCAAATTTTCGGTTATTATTCAGTATTCGGCATATTGGGCGTATTTTTTAATGTTCAGTATTCGTGCGACGACGCTAGCGCAACGTAACGCAGAAATTTGACCGGCTGGAGATGAGGCATATTATATCACTTCATTAGGTAGACCAGCCTAGCCACTATAACTTTATACGTCACGTTATATGGCCGAAATGTACTAAAACGTCACATAAAAAACGTAACGGTATAATATTTAAGCTTTGGCATCTAGAATCTCTCAGAGAAGTTTTTAAAGACAATGAAATATTAACTCTGACATGTATCTATATTTTGGAAATTTGTGTATTAGTTAAGGAACAAAATGACATATTTATTAAGAAAAGTGTCTAAAAAAATAATATTAGATTGCAATATAAATATGATGTGTGTACTGTTAGACCGTCTAGATTTATACTAAGCAGGAGCACATATGCCACAGGAATAAAAATATTCAATCACTTGCCTGAACACATTAAGGCCCAAGATGGGATCAGATTTAAAAATAAGCTCAAGAAATGGCTATTAACAAAAAGTTTATATAATCTAAATGAATATTTTATGCACATCTATAGTTAATTGTTTTGATAATTTGTAATTGTTTTACGTCTGCATGTATTAGTATAGTGTAATATTGTACGCCCGAAATGGGCAAGCTGATAAGACTTCTGTAATATTTATAAGACCTATGTACCAACACAGCTTTGATAATAAATATATCTTATATCTTATATCTTAAGCTATCGTGCTTAAGCTAGGCAGTGCTGAGCGTGTGGGCCATAAAAGTCTGTTCCCACTGGCTTTTAATCTATTTTAGGACAGTTTAGCTATCTTATCAAAGTAAGCCACATTATGTAGCTTGGCTTAAATGCCACATCACTAATAGCTATAAATCGAGTATTTACGGATTCACACACCACACAGACTGTAATGTGAATATTACTATGAAAGTAATACCTACCATAATGTACATATATAATGAATAACGTTCTTTTGTTTTGGTTTTGCGGATGCGGTTATCTACATGCCGATAAAAATAAAGGCGCAAGAAAAGATTGTCTGTCGTTAAATAATGCTAAGTTATGTAATCTTGTATTCAAAGGCATTGTCAATTTGTCACGAAGTATATTCATCTCATTTGATATAGGAACATGGACCATTAAATATAATTCTTGTAAAATGTACCCACATACGTGCACAGGCTAAATTACCCATGAAATATATCCTTTAAAATTAAGGCATCAATTGTCACATACCTAACACCAAACGGGTACGTCAGAGGGTCGTGGAGAAAATTGACAGAATGACCACAGAGTGATTGCATACTTAAGTGTTCCGATGGACCAATTCAGTATGCAGTAGTTGTATTAGTAGTATACCTATGTAGTTTGTGACGTGTTCGAATACGAGTAGACATTACATATTTAAAACACAAACAAACGCCTATTCGAAAACGCTACAACTACATACATATAATTGTATTGCCTGTCAATGTGATATTGTCTTGTTATTAGTGGAGTTTTCAATAAGAATATTAATTTCGATAACTTTAAGTAAAATTATCCTAATCTAGTACAAGCTTAGCTGAACCATCAATTTTTACGATACCACAAGAATACGGATATCTATAGAATAATTTTATTTATTTAATATTTATTCCACAAAAGAAACCTTATCGTACAAAAGGCGTACTTTTAATGCCATAGGTATGGCATTATTTACCTCTTTTACCAGTCAATAATGTAAACGACAAGTTAATTGCTTTCACCATTCCTTCTAAGGTATTATTAATTGGTGCAAACAACATTAACAATCGCACACTTTCAAGTAATTGAGTCTCCCTTGTTAAATTACGCCAATTTTGGTGTCTTATGCAGTTATTTTAATTTAAGCACAATGAAAGCAGTTTTTACCACAGTAGGTACTTACTTAGTGACATGAAAAAGGGCCTTTCTCTGCTCCGATTTGACATGATCATTATCAATGTGTAGGAAGGTTAAGTAGCACGAAATTGCTGCATTTATTCTGGCTCGTGTAATAGCCTTTTAATGCCAGCCTTTGCTTGTCAACTGCCAAAATTGGTAGCAAATCTAATATCGACGCTAAGAATTTTATGAAGAGAAACAGTATTTTACCAAGCTTTTTGAGTTTTGTACAATTAATAGATCAAGAGTAGAAAAAAGTCAATTTGCATTCGATGTGGGTGGAAACGACTTGCTAACTTACCACCACTACCACCATATCAGCCCAAGGACGTCCACTGCAATAATCGCCATTGCCATGCTTGGCATGCGGGTTGACGATACCAGGATCTCCACCGCACTCCAGGGATGCTGCTGCCTATCCCACGGTGGTCTTGACCGTAGTTTTAGGACATACCCAGGTCCTCGGTCCGGGTGCTAATTACATATACTCGTATTGTAATTTAGTTAGTGAATTAACATAGGAGGAGGGAGGAGGCTGTAGGTAGGAGGTAGGTATAAAGTGATGTTCATATAGTTCGAAGAAACGAAATTCCTTCGTGTGTGTTCCCTCTACACTACCGCTCATAAGTATTTAGGCACCCGTGCCTTTTTCCATACATCTGTAAACAAAAAGACTCAGAAATACACTGCCGAGTCAGAGTCCCTTGACAGTTTTGCGTGCCTTTTGCATTTTTTATTTAGCTTACTTATTGAGCTTTAAATCGGTGCCAGAGACCCCCTTTTAAAATGGTTATTTTTGCAATGACTTAAATAAATACTAAATGCTGGTTCATAGAAAAGTGTAAGTAGTGAGTTTGTATGAACCAGCAATTAGAACTACCATTTTAAAAGGGGGGTCTCTGCCACCGATTTAAGACTCATTAAGTCAGCTAAATAAAAAATGCAAAATGCACGCAAAACTGTCACGGGACTGACTTGGCAGTGTATTTCTGAAAGTCATTTTTGTATACAGATGTATAGAAAAAGGTATGGGTGCCTAAATACTTATGAGCCGTAGTCCCGTAGTGTATGTCACAGTAGCAGTTCGAGCGATATAGGTACATATAACGTAGAGAGGGAGACACGAACGAAGTTTGTCTTCGGTTCGCAGTTAGCCCTCTCATTAGCCCACTATAACTATAAAGATATTCTTTTGATACATACGTACATAAGCTCACACCTATATTCCCAAAAGGCGTAGGCAGAGCACACGAAAGTTAATGTCAGTGTCACTTTTAGCTGGATTATATATGGAGAAGATGTGATATTGCAGTGACAGGTTGTTAGCCCATCGCCCACTTCAATCTATTTCCCATAGTCGACTCTTACGACACATTCATTTGATTCCAGTTGAAATACCCGAGCGGCGTCGAGGCGGCTCAAGGTAATGAGCTGGCTCCGACCCAAGTGAAGGACCAGCCCACAGTCACCTACGAGGCTGAAGCCGATGCCTTCTACACACTCGTCTTCACTGGTACGTTCTTCACTACGTGGTGGGTTTGTGGACCCCAATAATAACCAAACATCTTAAGGGGTGAGGAGGCCTAGTGAGATATCGCGTGTATTTATTTTTCTTTGAACGCGCGATTTCTCTAAGATCACTGAAAAAACGCAACGGAACCGCCCAAATCGTCGAAGGTACTGTGTGAAGCCTCTTAGCGAAAAGTGGTGCGTGATCTTAACTCGTCGTTGCAAGGCAACGATCGTCGTCGAATATTGTATTTTTTGCATAGCATATAAATGGGTACCTACACTATGTTGGTTAGGGGGGAGGGGTAATCTAAAACTTCACGTATCAGTGTCACCATGGGAGGAGGGCGGGTTAAAAACATCACGTGATGTAGGTACGACAGCTTGCAAGAGCACAGAGTTCAACTCAAAATTCAAAACAAGCGAGTAGAGTAGCATCTGGCTTTCTGAACCGCGGAAGACATACTTAAAACGTGGCTTTCTGGGAGCTAGGGGGCCCGTTGTTCCACATTTGACGTGGAATCCGGGGCTTTCTCTAGACTGGTGGTACTATTTTAATGGGCCCATCTGTGCAGCCAAAAAGTGTAGGTAATCTAGTGAGTAAAAGGTCAATAAAATGCCCTCAGAGCTAATAGTTTTCTGCACGAAATGCGATCGACCGTGACAATAATGTGTGAGAAACAACTCGCCGATGCAACAACAATTTACATGAGGTCGATCATTAGAGGGACACAATCATTATGTCGGTTGCGTGTTTAACTCAGCTCGCATCATAACTTTGGTGATGTATATCTTGTCGTAATGATGACCTTATGGCAATCTTTTCACGTCACCACAACGTCAACCTCATTCTATTAGATTTTACGTTAGCACATTTTTTATACAACGGTTACAATTCAGCTTACAGCTTGCCTGATTTTTTTTTATACTACGACGGTGGCAAACAATCTAACGGCAAACAATCTTGACAGTCAAGCAAAGTCATGCGAGAAATTTTTTAAGCCCCTCACGGTTTTGCGTGGCGTACAGCATGAGCGGTACGAGTGGTACGAAGCTATAAGATAGAACAAGACAGGTACATAAAAAGGTTATCGTGAATCGATACCCTATCTCGCTTTATGCTACAGCTTTTTACCGCTCATGCCGCGCACCATGCCCGGACGTTTGGACCCACATTGAAAGATACTATAGACACGAACAACTAAACAAACGATTAAAAAATACGGTCAATACCTATTTATACCTTTATACCTACTGTAACTTCCCTCTGTCCTCCAGACCCTGACAACTACGACGGCCCAGAGCCCGTATACCGCGAATGGCACCACTGGCTAGTCGGCAACATCCCCGGTAGCAATGTGGCCGGCGGCGAGGTGCTGTCGGACTACATCGGCTCCGGTCCGCCGGAGGGCACCGGTATCCACCGCTACGTCTACATCCTGTACAAGCAGCCGGGGAAACTGAGCTTCGATGAACCCAGACTCACTAACAAGTTAGTTTAAATAGGATATGGCTGAAAAATCTCAGACAGCATCTGAAGTGACGTACGACCGGTATTAATACACATCATTGGTCGGTAACATCAAAAAATATGCCTGGGGCGAGGCACTGTCGAGCAACATCGGCTCAGACCCGCCGGAGGGCACCGGTATCCACCGCTACGTCTACATCCTCTACAAGCAGCCGGGGAAGCTGAGATTCGGGGAACCCAGACTTACTAACAAGTATATAATGTCATGTAAATAGATTAGTATGTTAGCTAAAGGAAGCTGACATTTACAGTGATATAATGGGATAAATACAATAAAAAAAATATATAAAAACGCCTGTCGATTTCTAATATCAAATCATTTCATTGAATACAGTGAAGCGTAGGCATACTTTGAAAGGACACTGAACTCTTAAGAACGAGTTCTCCTAAGTGTAAATCTTCGCTGTACTGACTGCAGCGAGTTGTATCAACATTTTGTTCTCAGATCGGTCGACGGGCGCGCTGCTTTCTCCACGAAGAAGTTTGCAGAGAAGTACAACCTAGGCGCCCCAGTAGCCGGCAACTTCTACCGCGCTCAGTTCGATGACTACGTACCATTGCTGTACAAGAGCTTGGGAGTTTAGCTACTCGGTCCTGTTACTTGCCTGTTATTTTATTCGTAGACTTTACTCAAAAGCTCAAAACATTAAGATTTAAAAACACAGCAATTTTATATTGTTTATGGAAAATATCGTTAATTACATTATTTATTTACACTCCAACAAAATAAGTAACTACGTGACTGCAACTGCTTCTTCTGCGGACTACATACTAAGTAGGTATTAGTAGATGGAATCCATAATTCACCAGCTTGTATTAGTTGAAAAAGCTTTATCGCTAAGTAATAAATGTTAATTACTTACAATGTTATTTCATTTCCCCGAGATCACCAAAACATCCATCAAAAACACAAATGGCTGCACTACTTACATCACAGCGAATATGTAAAGACATCAGATCATATGAATCAGAGATAAAGACTTACCGGTTCACTGCTCGGCCACACGTAAGTAGAAGGTCTCTGGTTTTCAGCCTTGGTTTCAGACAAAGACTACAATGTTATGTATCAAACTAGTTCATATTTCAGCACAACTTTAGCACAAAGTACAATCTGAGATAGAGATACCAGTGAAACACTCCACATAGATCGTAGCGCCGTTGTGTATTTAGTAAGAACTAACCGCACGACCACTGCATCTCTGTCACTTCAATACGCAAGAGTGATAGATATAGAGCGAAGAGAGAGAGAGAGAGTACCCAGTGACATCTAGTGATGTGCCGCGGTAATATTCCCGTTACCAGTAATTTTCTATATGGGAATATTACCAGTAACTTTCCAATGTTACCAGTAATATTCCCAAAAGGCGGTAATTTACGAAATTGATGAAATATTCTTTAAGGCAATGGTTATTTTATTTGTTTCAACATGCTATAGGCATAGATATATGTATATGTTTCTCTTTCACGCATAGTATCTTTTGTCTCTCTTCTCTATCATTTAAACTCTTTATCTTAGGTGGTGCATAGGGCTCATTTCGAGCTTTGTCATGACTGTAGTAATTTAAAACGTCCCAATGAAACCGAAAAGAAAAGCGTTTTGTCATTTTATGGAAAATAACTAATAATGGTTAATAATGAAACTTACGCAGTGTTGTGTACAACTTTGAAAATTTTACAAACATTGCATTTCATATTATTAAATGCAAAAAAAAGTTCCGAGGATATGAAGTATAGCTTGAAACGTTATAACAAGAAAGACCACAGACTCAATAGCCGATTAATTATGTGAAGAAGTAACAAATATAATGGAAGAATTTCACATTTCAAAGTTTGTTGCAGTGGTGACGAATAAAGCTGCAAATATGGTTAGTATAAGCCGCCCTTGATACGTACGCTTGGCACGTACGCTTCACTTATTTGTGGGAGATATAATAAACATCAATAAACATCGTAAAAATACGTCAGATATTGGCAACAAGTTGACGGAAGTTTCAAATGAAGAAGTAATGCAAATAATAAAGGTAAAGAGACAAATACTGACGGTCATAGAGAATAGGAGAGGAATTGTGATCTTTTCCTTAAGACTATTATAGGAGGGAAGATTGAAGGAAAGAGGAAGGCAAAGAAAAAACAAATAAAAGAGAAAGTTAAAGTCGTGTCGTATCATAAAGTGAAGGAGATAACAGAGGACAGAAAAAGCTGGCTATTGCTCCACCGAGAAGAGTAATACACTCTTAAATAAAAGAAGCGAAGAAGATTGGCAAGTCCATTAAGAGTTATTATATAAACGATTGTTCAGTCTCTATTCTCGGAACAGAGTTCCGAAAACTCGCGCGAGAAAATTCAATTCATAAAGCACTTAAGATAAGCGTTAATATAAAAATGGGAAAGTTACTCATGGGTATCCAAAGCTACATACTCGTACATTTTAAGATTATCTAGCAAAACATTGTAATAAAATGGTTCATTATATATCATAGTTATAACAATTCTTTGCAAGTTCATTGACTAATAAATATTCAACGAAGTTACAGATGTAATAATTCAAACGAAGACACATGGTCGGAACTGTGTTCATTGGAGTGGATTTTAAAAGCAAGAAGAGTCTTATTGTTTTTTACCCCAGAAGGAAGCGTTTAAATAAAGATAGTTTGCCTGCCTCAAAATATATTTTTGAACAAAGGAAAACGAATGTCCTGAGACCTATCCATTTTAAACGTCAAGGTGTGCAATTGACAAATCAAAAAGACGTGGACGGGTGCAACGTAACATTTAATTGTGGATGTGAATCCCAATGTCCAATGGAATTATCATTACCAACAAGGGTCACAATCTTTGATACAAAGACTTGGTGTGGAAATTGGCAGCAACTGCAGAACCAGTCACATGGTGGGAAACATTGTTTGCTTATACAGCTTTAAGACAAAAATAGCTTTTAAAATCCTAACTATCCTTGCAACTTCTGCAGTAGTATACAGGTCTTTCCCTAAGTTTTCAAACATCCATTCATAAAAAGAAAGCACCTCAAGACAAACAGGGCTGGAAAATTAATAACTGGAAGCTAACATCAACATCTCCGAAAGTGCTCATAAACCAGAACAGTCGTGAAGATTCTTAAAATTCAAATTCCTCCAAATCTGAAGATATTATTTTAGACATCGATGATGATCTGGAAGGTTTCCAATTAAATAACAATCAATTGACACATATTTTCATTAGTACGAGGCTTGCACTGAAAGTGGCGGGAATCGAATACTTATTAATTTATTTTTAACATGTATTATACCTTTTTATAATCTCTGAAGTTTCCTTATCTCAACACACTGGCCACTTAGAAAAAAAAAAGTATGGTTCGGTTTCAATTGTTTATTGAAGTCGTCGAGTCACTGCTTAAAATGGAATTGTGCCGTGAAAATTTCAGAGCTATGATTTATTATGACTTTAAAAGTGGACTAACACAAAAACAATGTGAAGAGCGGATGGTTGCTGCTTTTAATATTGAAGCTCCTTCAAAGACTACAATATACAGGTGGTATTCAGAATTTCAACGTGGCCGTGTATCCCTCACCGACGAAGTGCGTGAAGGTCGACCAAAATCGGCAGTCACGCAAGAAAACGTCGATGTTGTGCGTCGTCTGATAAATGAAGACCGACATGTGACATATCGGGAAATTCAAGAGCACCTGGGTATTGGAATGAGTCAAATACAAATTATTTTAAAAGAAGAATTAGGCGTGAAAAAGTTATTTTCCCGTTGGATACCTCACCTATTGTCTGACGAGCAGAAAATAGTCCGTGTCAATTGGTGCCGCAAAACTTTGAAAAGATTTAACAAGGGACGCTCAAATGCTGTTTTTAGCATAGTATCAGGTGACGAGTCGTGGATATACGCTTATGAGCCTGAAACTAAAAACCAATCCCGAGTATGGGTCTTCGAAGACGAGCTCAAACCCACAAAAGTTGTTCGTTCTCGCAGTACGGCTAAGAAGATGGTGGCTACATTTATCTCTAAATCTGGTCACGTAGGTACTGTGGCTCTTGAGGATCGTAGAACAGTCAATGCTGATTGGTACACCACTATTTGTTTGCCGAACGTCTTTGCTGAACTCCGAAAAACAAACCCTAGTCGTCGCATCATCCTTCACCACGACAACGCCAGCCCACACACCGCTCGGACAACAACTGAGTACCTGGACGGTGAAAAAGTCGAAATATTGGACCACCCTCCATATAGCCCTGACTTAAGTCCCAACGACTTTTTTACATTCCCCAGAATCAAGGACAAACTGCGTGGTCAGCGGTTTCAGACGCCAGAAGAAGCAGTGGAGGCCTATAAAATAACCATTTTGTCGACCCCTACTTCAGAGTTCAAAAAGTGCTTTATGGACTGGTTTGAACGCATGCATAAGTGCATGAAATACAAAGGAGAATATTTTGAAAAACAATAAAAATAAATAAACTCACTTATACTGCATATTTTCTTCTATTCCCGAAACTTTCAGTTTTACCCTCGTAACTCTAAGGAATAATGGTAGTTATTGGTAACGGTAAAATACCTTAATCTATCATGGACGTGACTACAATACAATAAATAAAGAATATATTTTTTCAATGAACTGACTTTCATATATTATGTTCTTTTATTTTGGACGGAAGAAGTTTAATAAGTAACCAGTAAAAATGGGTTTTGTAAATTTACGGGACGGTAATATTTCCAGTAGCATTGGTAAGATACCTGGTAATATTGGGTAAGTTACTGGTAAGATAGCCCTATCTTTATTTACTTTCTGAAGGGAACTACATATTTTTAATCATAATAAAGGAAACCAATGGTGACTATTTTAAGTATCATACATAAAAAAATCCTTTACTTACTATTTAATTTTTCAATCTTACCGTAAATTTCCGATTCTCGGTAATGTTACTGGGAAAATACCCGTCTTGGTAATATTACCGGTAGCTACCCATCACTAGTGACATCTGGTACAAACAAGTTAAACTAACATTTCCATAGAAAAATTCTTACTTCGAGCTGAAAAGCCCCTGAACTTGCAAGCTTTTTTGAAGTTGTTTAACACTGACAATTGTCAAAACGCTACATAGTGGTCTCAAAGCGGCCAGTGTACATTTTATACACCATTAAAGCGTGTCACAAACAGGCGCGGCCTGCGGTGGCGGCCAGTTGTAAAGTATGAGAATTAAGGCCGCGTGTGTCTGAATGATTGTTTGGATTGTTATAGTGTACAACTGGCCGCCACCGCGGCCGCCACCGCAGGCCGCTCCAGTCTGTGACACACTTTACACAGAATAAGTAATAGTACAAGTCCAGTAAGGATGATTAGGATGACGTTCATTTGCAACTAGTAATGTATAGTCGAGGAACGGATAGCGGATAGGTTAGCTATTTTCGACTTTATTTCTATGTCAATAAGATCCTAAATTGACGAACCTCTTTATTCTCTGACTTCGATTACTATACACGAGACTATTATTCGACGCTTGGTGTGGACTGTGGGTAACAGCGTGAGCAAAAGGGTAATTTTTTTTTTCATTAATTGTATTCGGTTTGTCATATGCACAAATTTCGAGCATGTCTTTTATAGGGAGACAGAGTAAAAAAGTGTGAACATTATATATTTTCATGTTCAAAAATATATAGACATTCAGTCGCAATATCATTCCTCTCTATACGTGTATCATACTAATAAATTATATAGTCTATAGTGAAAAGCTACAGCAGACTCGTTTATAAAGGTACGGTACGCAATAATGTATAGCCATTGGCAATCTACATAATTTACTAATCTCTGATACTACCTACTAAAATATTATTTATTTTGCATTACCTTGTTTATAATTATAAGCTTCATAGGCCATGAAACGAGTGAAATAAAACGAAATTCTGCGTTAACTATTTATTGCCATTGCCCATTACCACAGAAGCAAACGAGTTTGAACATATGTAAATTCTCAATGTAGGATAAACCAACAAGTGTATTTATTGGATATACGAACAAAAACAGATGCCCACTCTCACCACACGAGGTGAGGTAAGTTAGAGTGACGAAACTAATATTATAAAATCGAGTGTTTAACAAGTAGGTCATTGGTTCTAAGTGGCTATAAGATAGGAAATAAATGCGCAAATGGTTTGAAATTCTTAAAAACTATTTTGGATCTTAACAAAAACTTCGGAGAATCTCGTTCCAGCCGATTTAATATCTAATAGCAACGTTTAACGTTAAAAAGTTGATATTATGCCAATTATTTACACTTAAGATAATCTTGGAAGCTCTATCCAATGAATATTTACTTTTCTTAAGACTAAAATTATAAAAATTCGCTGTGAACTCTCTAATACAACATCCATGGATAGTAATATAGAGGACGTATTTATATGAAATATAGTTCAATTATGAGTGACCCGTTTCATTATATATTATATGTCTCAAATTCACGGGAGTTTTCTATATAAAATATGAAATATACTTTAAGATCAACATAAGATGCTTTTAATACTTCATCCATTGGAAATAATATACTTCACCAAACGCCACCGCCATAAAAAAAAACTTCGCTTCGCTCGGTCGTATAAGTTGACAGGTGACATTGAAAGCCACGTAAGTAAAGGCCATATACTATCCAAGAACATATCAAGCGAGTGAAACGTGAACTTTCAAATATATAACGGTATGTTAAGATCCAATGACAGTCAACTTAGGCACCAAGCTGCTTGTACAAAATGGGCACATAGTCGTCCCATTCGGCCTGGTAGAAGTTACCGGCCACTGGGGTGCCTAAGCCGTATTTGGTTGCGAACTTGTTGATGGAGAACCCTCCGCGGTTGTCGCCGGATCTGTAAAGAATAGAAAACTGTGTTGGTACTGGGTACATTTTATACCCCATATTGCCCCATATTGTGTAATTGGATTAAGAAAGTCAGGACTAATAAATATATAATAAATAAACATTGGGGGACTATCTTACGCAAATCGACCTAGTCCCAAACTAAGCAAAGCTTGTACTATGGGTACTAGACAACGATATACATACTTATATAGATAAATACATAGAAAACATCCAAGACCCAAGAACAAATATCCGTGCTAAGTGCATAAATAATGCCCTAGCCGGGATTCTAACCCGGGACCTCTAGCTTCGGAGGCAGTGTCACTACCAACTAGGCTAAACAGGCTGTCAAACATTTGACTACACTGACATATGTCAAGTTGGACCTCAATTATTTTTGTTAATAATAATGATCGTATGGCATTTATTTTCGAACCGTGAGGTCTTCGAGAAGACAAGTACGGTTGCCAGTTTTGTTTTATTTTTGTTAATATTAATACTAACATTAGTTTTTAAGAGTAAGTTTTCGTTTTGTAATTTACAACATATGGATCGTCAGTCTGAAATAAATCGTCGGGTGATAAGCAAAAGTCACTAAGTAACAAATACCTGCTTAAAGTAAAACTCGTATCTCAATATCGATGTATTACTGAGATACGAGGTTTTGAAGAGCAGTGACAAATATTTTAGTGACTTGCTCGTCACCCAACGAAATATATATGAATTGATTTGATTAATAACAACCAGGCACGCAGGTCATATACGGATATTATCAATACCATATTTTTCCGTTACAAAACATTTTAACCGATTTTTTTTTATGTATGTTCACCGTTTACGCGGAGACTAGTGGACCGATTTCAAAAAATATTTTTTTGTTTGACAGGGTGTGTTGGTCCCATTGTCACCAAGTCTGGATCTGATGACGGGATCTTGGAAAAATCGAAGGAATTCCTCAAATTATAAACCAAGAGGATGGGGTAAGGCAAAAAAAAGGAACTCCTCAAATTATATACCAAGAGGATCAGACCCCATCCTCTTGGTATATAATTTGAGGAGTTCCTTCGATTTTTCCAAGATCCCGTCATCAGATCCAGACTTGGTGACAAAGTTTGGAGTCGGTGTTTTTTTGTAAAAAATTTACTTGTGTTGTTCGGCTTCGGCACAACCTTAAACTGTTTTTCAGAAGATAACTCTTGAAGTGTATTTTTTTAAAATCTTTATTAAAGAGCTTTATCGCTTAGCGATTATGGCGCTCCATTTGGTCAACAACATAATTCTCCTTACCTACGATTAGTGAGACCTATTTTTACTAATTTGAACAGCGCCCTGGCTTCGTCCGATAATGGGAAAGCCAGTGCACTATTGCATCCGCGCATTCCTGAGAAAGTATTATATAGTATCCTAAGTTGACTCCTAAACGCTTCGTTTCGCACACATTCCATTAACATATCAAAATCAAAATCAAAAATTTTATTCTGCAAATAGGCCACAAGGGCACTTTTACAAGTCAACACATGAATTATACAATTAAATAAATTGACAATGATAATTATAATGTTTTCAAAACAGAATTGCAGAACTAAAAAAGTAGACAATAATAATAATGATTTCAAAACTATAGTGATTAAGAAACTCACAATATTCAATTAAAATTATCTTACAATACATTATATAAAAAAAAATTAGTGACGTATATATACGGTCTCTGTCCGAATACACAAAAGTATATACAATAAATTTAATATCTCAGAGATGTATATGGTCTCTGAGCGTCCATTATTCCTAAGTCCTTAGAGATGTACATGGCCTCTAAGCGTCTAAATTAAAATAAGTAGTAATGAAAATAGCACTTATATTATATGGTATACGTCGAACAGTGTTTTTTGTAAGAGAAAGTAATCTGAGAAGGATCATAGTTGAAAATAAATTGCCGACATCAAATAACTTTCAGAAGACGGCTGTCTGCCCCGCCTGTCATAAAAGGCTACTGATTAGCCCAACCGACAGGGTGTCTCTAAGTATCCATTAGTTATTGAACCATCCATCTCACGATCTACGGGAAACGAACCGTGCCTAGATAGGTTTAGTTTATACAAAATAACTAAACGGTAAATTTTACATAAATCTGGGATAATTAAACCATTACAGTGTAGTTACTACTATAGTCTGAACTAGAAAAGTCCTGTACCTATCTCAGCACGGCAAGCACAAGGCAGCGCGCGGGCTATATCGCGCGCGAGATAAGACTATCCGTCTCTTTCCGTGTGTACCAATGGGTACACACGGAAAGAGACGGATAGTCTAATGAGATAGAGATGGATAGTCTATCTCGCGCGCCGTCTCGTGCCAGCCGTGGTGACATGAAGACTTCCCATTAGTTTCTTAGTATCCAAGGCCCATATCACAAAAACCATAGACTAACATACACATAAATTATATTTACGACGACGCGAAGCGTTTCTTCTTGTACTGTAATAGATTTTGAATATATATATATACGCCTTTAGAAGGCCGTCTACCGTCGTCTACAATCGCTGTTGAGAGTATCGAGGTTCCCCAAGAGAAGGATACCGGGTTCGTAGAAATGACTGTGTGTGTGACTCACGTGTTAGGCAGCCTCGGCTCATCGAAGCTGAGCTTTCCTGGCTGCTGGTAGACGAGGAACACGTAGCGGTGTAGGCCGGTGCCCTGCGGGGGCCCGGAGCCAACGTAAGCGGACAGCGTCTCGCCGGCAGCCAGGTTGTTCCCGGGAACGTTCCCAACCAGCCAGTGGTGCCATTCGCGGAACTTGGGTTCGGCGCGGGACGGCGCGTCGGGGTCTGAAAGGGAGATGTGTTTAGTAGGTCTAGGTCTTAACTTAAGTGGCAGTGGGCGGGGCACATTGCACGTAGAACCGATGGCCGTTGGGGCAAAAAGGTTCTAGAGTGGCGACCACGTACTGGAAGGCGCAGCGTGGGTAGGTAGGCCTCCCACAAAGTACCTGATATGATGATAATGAGGCCTTTTACTTTTAATATGAGTGGAGTAGGAAGTAGTCACCAGCATTTATATTTGCTAAAACAAAGTGCGCGTAAGTATGACACGTCCTAACGGTCTTTGAAATATATGCGTCATAATTTGATCTTATCCCATTTACTTGGGGTCAGCGCAGAATACTTTTTAGGGTTCCGTACCCAAAGGGTAAAAACGGGACCCTATTACTAAGACTTCGCTGTCCGTCCGTCCGTCTGTCACCGGGCTGTATCTAAGAACCGTAATAGCTAGACAGTTGAAATTTTTACAGATTGTGTATTTCTGTTGCCGCTATAACAACAAATACTAAAAACAAAATAATAATAATAATTTAGGGGGGCTCCAATACAAAAAACGTGATATTTTAGCCCTTTTTCATGGCTACCACTCGCCGAGCTAGATCTCAATAACCGCTAGACAGTTGAAATATGCATAGATTATTTATTTCTGTTGCCGCTATAACAACAAATATTAAAAACCTGCCAAATGCGAGTCGGACTCTTTTTATAGATCATGCGGTACAGAAACCTTCGTGCGTGAGTCCGACTCGCACTTGGCCGGTTTTTTTTCTTTCTAAAATGCTTGGTCAGGACGGGGATATTGATATTTTATTATACTCCCTTCACTAACACGACACACACACACAAGAGTGACGTGAAGAATTAAAAGGCCATATTTTAAATTTCTCTAATACCTATACATGTTTAGGCTGGGTTGCATCAAACCATTTGTAATCGTAAGCGGTGTTCGTTAAAACAGACTGATCAACGTTAAATATGGCGCCGGCAGCTGTCAGGCCATAGAAACTTGTCAAACTTTCCATACATTCAAATTTTAACGAACACAGCTTACGATTACAGACGGTTTGGTGCAACCCAGCCTTAGTCGCCTAATATTCATTTTATACGGAATGATTTTTTTATTATGTTAATATTTCTTTAGACACTAGTATCCCAATTCGTACCATTACGAAGATATTCAAGAATTAATATTCGTTAATTACCCCCCCCCCCCCCCCCCCCCTTACTGTCAATATCAATACTCGAATTTCGAATATTGTCATACTTGACTAATGTCAAATGGAGTGGCGTTAAGAGTCAACAGAAAGCTCGGTTCTCCATACAAACGTAGTTCTCATTTTATAACGGCATGCTGGAATAACACGAGACTTTTTAGTATACACAATAGGATCCGGCATATTTAGGCCGGAAATTAGTTTCTGTTGCTTGACATTATAATGGAGAAAAAATACAGCGATTATAAGGTTTCATACAAGACCTAAAAAACTCACAAACTCGCTGTATTTTTTCAATTACAATTTCTAGCAGCAAAAACTAATTTCCGGCCTAGATATGGCGGATCCCATTGTGTAGAGGAAGTTTCATGTCATTTCAGCACGGCGTTATAAAGTGAGAGCGAACCTACGTTTGTATGGAGAATCGAGTTCAGTCGAGAGCGTGCGGGGGACCATTAACTCTAAGGCCCTTTTGCATTCGCTATTGGTAAATTGATTATTTTGTATGAAAAATCTTGTATTTCTATGGGTATAAATAAACTACATGCCTGAAGGAACGGAAGTCAATAAAAACGACCTGGAACGTATATTGTAATGAATGAATAAATATTAGGGGGAAAATAAATTAATAACAAAGTATATTTACAACTAGAAAATTGTCGCCGGCTCTGAGAGCCCTGTTCTTGTACTAAAACCCTACTCTAGCTGTAACCGAACAACAACATACTATCTGTCACCAGTCTGTTATCCAATGACGTCACATCCCTACGCAAATTGCCAAATTGTGTGTCGTGTAATGTAATTTGCTCGTTGACGCGTCCTTAGCAACACCGGTAAAAACAAGCGCAGGCGTCGGTCCAAACGAGTTTGAGATGTCACTGGAGAATATACGTCCGATTTCGTTTCCGATAGTGGAACCAGACGAACTGATCTGATCATATTCGGTATGTATGCTCTAAGTATTATCTCTATGTCCCATCCGAATATGTAAATCGTGCAAAATCATGCAGAGTGCTTCTATAGACAAAGGGAGCGGCATTAAAACTATTAATATGCTTCTATCAAAAATGGCAGTGTTGATACAAGCTTTCATTGCAGACTAAAATTTTTGAACAGCATTGAGAGGATTCACCCAAACATGACGGGATCAAAATGGCGTGCGACAAGGCATCCTAAGTCAAGATGGGGCATACCTACATTGTGGTATATTTACTCGTGCACTTACCTACAATTTAAATAGTAAAGTATAAATATTAAAAGCCATTTTACTGATATAACTCACCAGTCATGGCAACAGTGTAGTATCTGTCCGGGCTGGCATTCCACGTGATCTGAGGGACATCCTTCACCTGGGTGGGAGTGAGCACGTTCCCCTCGCTCACCACGGCTCCACTGGGATACTTCACCTAAAACCATTTAATGATGTATTAAGGAAAGTACCGAAACCACTAAAAAGTATTTTTCCGTCCGTTCCGTTATCCCCTCGTATGGAGATGTTTAAGTGTCCAATCAAATTACTTTCGAATATTTAAAATGAATGGGTCACCGTACCTAGACGTTATGCAGATGTCAAACTCGTCCAAACGATTATTTGATGGATCCGTACGCAGCAAACGAGCGGGGTGCGTTCCCATGCAAACTTATAATAAATGGGAGTACCTCAGGGGTCTATTCTAGGTCCGTTCCTGTTCCTTGTTTATGTAAATGATCTGCCATATATGGTAAGCCGACGATCAGGCATTGTAATGTTCGCAGACGACACCTCATTACTGTTCAAGGTAAATAGGAGAGATACTGAACTCATTGAACCAAATAATACCCTCTCCATGATATCTGACTGGTTTGCTGCCAATAACTTAGTATTGAACCCGAAAAAAACGAAATGTATGAAATTCTCTCTAGCGAACTCATCAAACAGAAACTTAGATACAAATATTAAACTTAATGGTCAAACATTAGGATTTGTTACTTCTACTGTATTCTTAGGTATTACATTGGACTCAAAATTGCAGTGGGGTTCCCATATAACAGCGATAGGAAGTAGGTTGAGCTCTGCTGCATTTGCAGTCAGGAGAATAAGGCAGCTTACCAATGTGGCAACGGCACGGTTAGTTTACTTTGCTTATTTTAATAGTATAATTACTTATGGTCTTATCTTATGGGGATCAGCTGCAGATATTGAAACTGTTTTTATTTTGCAAAAAAGGGCTATCCGAGCAATTTATAACTTGGGGTCGCGTGATTCATTAAGAGAATTTTTCAAAGAAATAGATATTCTAACCCTACCGTCCCTATACATATTTGAAATAATAATGTATGTTAGGAAGAATTTGGGCAATTTTCCAACGAACGCTGATAAACCAATAGCCACGAGAAATACTGGGAAACTCAAAATAACCTTCTATAGACTAGTAAAGGCGAAAAAGTCGTTCTTGGAAAATTGTATCAAATTTTACAATAAAATTCCTAAACACATTACTGAACTTAGCAATTCTAAATTCAAATCTGCAGTAAAACAAACACTTATATCAAGAGCATATTATAAGATAAACGATTACATCATGGATAGGGATGTTTGGCAGTGATAGCGTCCTGCACGGGTAATCTATCGCGAAAATATATTTTCTACTGTAGCATTGTTATTTAAGTAATTTTGTAGTAGCTGACACTGTAATTTTATATTTAACTATACAATGTATATTGTTTTGAAAAAATGACACCTCGCCGAGTTTCTTACGCCGGTTCTTCTCGTGGCAGAGGTATATTTTTCCGAACCGGTGGTAGTTTATTGACGTTCATAGGTGCATGTAATATGCCTAATTTGAAGAATAAACTACTTTTACTTTACTTTTATACACTACTGGAGTAAACTAGTATATTATATCCCTTTTGCCTCTACTCAACTATCTCCATACTCACACTCAACTACCGGGGTTTAGTTGACTTTAAGTAGTTTAACTGTTTTTCCATCAGGCGATTCGTCAGCTCGTTTGCTCCTATGTCATAAAAAAAGCATTTAGCACTCTAAGCGTGAATAGGTAATGACCTAATGACAGTTACATTTGCATACCTACAATTTCAAAGACTACTATGACATATGGATTTACTATAAAAACATACAAAGAACCTATAATATTGTTCTGTTTACATCATAACGTCACCAAGATCAGAAAAATAGGTAGAAAGGTTACAACGATAATTAAACCGCGTGGAAATCTAAAATAACGTAGGCTCTAATTAAATTCTTGTAGTTATTAGACACAGGCCACTAAACATTACATAATGATAATTTAAGAGAAACACAATACAAAAACTGAAAATAAAAATGACTCGCCTGTTCCCAAATATAGAAGTCAAAATGTTAATTTATTATAAGTATATCGTTGTGGAATATATCATCAGTATATAACAATACCATTCGGACTTCTTCCATTAAAATCGCAATTTTCATACCAAAGTTTCTGTAACTTACGTAATAATAATAATCAATTAGCATTAAAATCTGAATCGCTAAACTTAAGTGGCAGTATGCGGGGCACATAGCACGCAGAACCGATGGCCGTTGGGGCGGAGAGGTTCCCGAGTGGCGACCACGTACCGGAAGGCGTAGCGTGGGCAGGCCCCCTATACGGTGGACTGATGACCTGGTAAGGGTCGCGGGTGTCCGTTGGATGCGGGTGGCGCAGGACCGGTCATTGTGGAAGTCTTTGGGGGAGGCCTATGTCCTGCAGTGGACGTCATTCGGCTGAAATGATGATGATGATGATGATGATTGAAATCTGGGTAAGTAACCCATACGTCGATCCTTTCAGTCTGCCTTTTTTTAAAGTTTTGGCATAGGGTGTGTAGACCAGATGTGGAATACTGATACGTTCTCACTTAATTTACAAACGCAAAGCTGATAATGTTCCGGGTTTTCCTAGTTTATCAACTAGATACATCATAACACTCTCCTAGCTAACGAGCCGTGACAGTAATGGTAACACATCACCACTTACAATAGCAAACGATCTTCATTTCCAACCAAAAACCTGTAATTTACCCTGATTAACGTTGTTAGCAGTATACGTAAATATGTAATGATCACAATTTGCGCTTCATTTTCAATAACGATGCGCGATGTAGATTCTACAAAGTAACAATTTCATTAAATTCCACCATAATTGAAACAATTCGTCTTTGAGGTATATTGTCATCTGTGATTGCACAGGTATGGACCTTAGAAAAATTGCAAATTCAATGATTTGATTCATTTATAAAGGTATTCTAATACCATGACAGTAAAATAATAATAAGTTACCATAGTCAGTTATACAGGGTGTTTTTATTGATTTCCGTTCCTTCAAGCACATAGCCGTGCATAGACATAGAAACGCCGTAGCATATTTAGTTTTTCAAAATTCAAGATTTTTTTTTTCATTTTCATATAAAATAATTAATTATACCACCAAGGGTGAATGCAAAACGGCCTTAAGAGTTAACGTTGAGTTAAGCAAAAGTTAATGTCAAGTATGACAATATTCGGAATTTGAATGACACCGCACGTGACGCACGTCAACATTGTTTATTGGTTAAGGATATTTTATACTATTACGAGTACTAGGGGTTTCAGAGCGCTCGTGGCCCAGCGGCACCCGCCTACCGCGTGCGGTATGCGAGGTTAAGCAATGTGGGCGTAGGTCAGTTCTTGGATGGGTGACCGCTTTGAGTGGTTACTAACTGAGCGCTCTCGTGCTTTGGAAGGCACGTTAAGCCGTTGATCCCGGCTGCTGTCTACGACAGCAGTCGTTAAGCCAAGTTAGAGGCCTTCGGGCGGCTTGAGAACTTCTAACAGTCAAGTTGCCCACTCACTTGACAAAGGGGGGTCGAAGTTGCACCACGTCCGTAGGGAGTACCGACCGTTACCCTACACGTGAACCCTGGGTGGTGCTAAAAGTGCAACAAAAACTGGCAACCGTATTTGTCTTCTCGAAGATCTCACGGTTCGTAAATAAATGCCATACGATTAAATAAAAACTAGGGGTTTTAATTAACGAAAATGATTTCTTGAGTAACTTAGAAATGGTACGAATTGGGATACTAGTGTCTTAGAGAAATTTACTTTATTTCATCTCAGGGATGTGTCCTCGCAATTAACGGAATTCAATAAAAACACACAGTATAATAAAAAAAGGTTCGTATTAAAAAAAGTTCAACAAACCCTATTCTGTTGGTAACAAGAGTAACGCGTAAGAAATTCACTTTCTTTCTATTTGTAAGCAATAGTCAATACAGCCTTAGACAAAAGCATTGACCACCCCCTATTTTCCTTTGTGATTAATAAAACAACTTTTATTAATATTTAATTATTAAAATACACATTGACGTCAAATATAAAAAGGTCACAAACACAAACAACAACAACAAACAACACTAACAACTAGAAAACATTAGTCGATATAATTTCGAAATAGCAATCCTAGAAAAAGAAGGAAGGAAGGAAGGCTAAAAATAAGCGGGCTTGCAATAAAAATATCCATTGTATTTTTTTACGTAGAATTTATCTTTAACGTGAATTTTAGGTAGTGTTTTAGAAAAGCATTAGAATTTTCTATAATAAAATATATCCCATCAAAAAGATAAATGTGAAAATGGGTCTTCACCGACCAAAGAATTGAGATCTAAATGGGTGCCAATTTCCGTAGATTCTCTGAAATGGTGCCAAGTCTACATTGTTTACAGTAAAACTAATTGACTGCGGCTTAATGCATTTTGAACTTTCATTCTTTCATCTCTCCTCTAGTTATGACATTATTCTGCAAATGTCACCTCATAAAAAGGCCTCCAAACAAACGATTGTTGACTGAGTGGCTTATGCAACTAGATTATCGTCAAACTGAACTCCTCATAACCGTGATAAAATAATTATTAACCGCTAACCATTGAATCACTCCTCTAGTATGTTTTTACTATATTATATTATATAATTTTACACCCGGCATACTTTGTCACATCACACACGCTAACACACACTCACATGCACATACACAGAAAAACACCATTTAGCCACTAGCCATACTCTTAAGTTATATATCTTGCTGTCTCTGTACCCATACTATGAGTCATAAAATGAAATAACTAATTAATTATAATTCATAATTAATTTAAATAATTGATTTGTTTATGAAAATACCCACACTTGTATAGATAAGTACTAGGTTAAGTAACTGGAACGACGAAACTGGGTCCTGTAACACAGGGTTACCTAGCTCAGGACACAGGGTCGTGATTCATATTGTAATGTTGCCCTTATACAATAAACATTTTTCATTTTTCATTTTCAAACTTTAACTTGGCAGTTTTCTTAAAAAAAAATTATACCGCGTCGGTGGCAAACAAGCGTACTGCCCGCCTGATGGTAAGCGGTCACCGCAGCCTATGGACGCCTGCAACTCCTAGGGGTGTCACATGCGCGTTGCCGACCCTTTAAGAATTTATACACACCAAATATCCAACAACAAAGCTTTTATGGTATTATAATTATAACATTCTGCATAGAAATATACATTAGACTGGAGATGACGATGATGATCAGGTATATCGATCGCCTTCCGTGTAATATAGCGCATGGTTCGCTGCTAAGCTAGGCATGAAGGCATCCTAGTCTGCCCGATGCACAACGCTAGTCATGGCAACGTCATTGGTAATTGTTAGGTACTTGTAATTGTAACGGCATGAACAAATGCATTGTGCAGTTAAAACTTCAACGTTTATACAAGTTGATATGCGTGTACATAAACTGAGGTTTGGAGCGATAACATTGACATTATGGCCATGACTACATACTTTTTATATAACCAAATAATACATTGTAATAATATTATAATATTTATAATCAGCGAGAAAAAAAAAAAAGTAGATTAAAGATTTTCTGTTAAGGTTTTGATGTGGTGTAATTTTGGCTTGCAATAAATTATTTTCTTTCTTTCTTTCTTTCAAAAAAAAATTATCATCTCAATTTTCAAAGGTTAAATAAAAAGCAAGTTACGAGGGGTGTTCAATAAATTCTCGGTATTATAATGAAAACAAAAGAACACGATAGGTGTTTTATTTTTGTTTTTCAACTCCTGCCCTATGTTTATGTACTTACAAGAGGGGTCAATTACTTTTTTAACCCCTCATAAAATATTTTTGTCTTTGGTGTCAAAATGCTCTTACACTACTGTCTTCAATGCTTCATCGTTAGAAAATTAATTTCCAAGTAGATCCTTTTTGAGATTGGGAAACAAAAAGAATTCATTCGGGGTCAAGTCTGGACTATACGGTGGGTATGTAAAAGTTTCGAACCCAGATTTAAGAGCAGCAGCCTTGGCAATATGAGCATTATGCACAGGGGCGTTGTCTTGTAGAAGCAGGCCTTAGGCTAAATTTCCCCTTCTGTTATGTTTGATTGTTTCCCTTATTTGGCGTAGAATATTAGCGTAGTACTCTGCTTTAATATTTACAATTGAACATGACCTTGCCAGCTGAAGGCATGACCTTGAACTACTTGGGATGAGGACTTCCATTAATGTGCCACTGCATGGACTCTTGATTACTCTCAGAGTCATAATGATGAACCCACGTTTCATCTCTACTAACACAATTTGCAGTATATTATCAGGAATTTCACCACACACCTCAAGAAATTCGGATCAATGAACTACACGCGTATTTTTCTGAAGCGGTGTCAGGATTCGCGGTACCTATCTCGCACTGACTTTTGACATATTAAAATGGTCATGAATTATATCGTGTCTGATACCAATAGAAAGGTTGGTTCTTGGAGCTATTGCTTTCACCTTCACTCAACCATCTCCAAATATAATTTTCTCCAGTTTTTTTTTACTTTTCTGATGAAGAAGCATCGACAGGCTGACCAGCTCTATGGTCCTCTTCGATACTCTCACCCCCATGCTTAAATTGACTTTACGACTTCTGAATTGTTGATAAACAAGGAGCAGACTCACGGTAAACATAATCCATTTCTTTTTTATAGCTATTTCATTTTTTACCAGTTTTGTCAAGTATTTTACTACCGGTGCTCTAATTTAATTAACATTGACAAATCGCTCATGTGATCATCACGTTTGTTCGGCACACAAAGTACAATATAAATTCTGAAATAGAGATACCATTGAAATACTCCACTTAGATCGTAGCGCCGATGTGTATTTAGTAAGAACTAACCGCATGACCGCTGCATCCCTGTCACTTCAATATGCAAGTGCAATAGAGATAGCACCTAGTGACATCTGGTACAAACAAGTTAAACTAACATTTCCATAGAAAAATTCGTACTTCGCGCTGAAAGGCCCCTGGATCGGCAGTTCCAGAAAAACAAAAGGACATCGCCGTTTAAATTTCACTTTTTTAAATATTGATGAATGACTTTTACCGGCCAGTAGTAAAAAGTTTACTAAAGAGGTTTAAAAGATATCAATACCGAGAATTTATTGAAAGCCCCTCGTATTATGAAAGGAAAGTTTATTCACAGGAACATATGGTATAGAAAGCGCTAAAGGATTATAAACTAATTTAATTCTTATGGTATAGTATAGGTAATCGAGTAAAGTAAAATTCGAGAACTAGATAAACAGCAAATCTCGTTATTTTGTTATTATAAGTAAAAAAAAATTGGCGTTACAATGTACTGGTTACATTATTGGATTACTATTATATTATTCCTACACCTGATAAAATTGGGTAAATAAGGATAACTGAAAATAGAAGAATAAAACTGTATATTTAACGCCTTGAATGTATGATACACTGTAATGTATGTACCTTGTATTTGTTATTAGTTTACTAACGCAGCATAATTACTTATTTAAGATGTTATTTAATGCCGAAAAATGTTTCTTATTTTCTGTATTGCTATTCCGTATTCTTTTAACTTGTACGTAGTATTAAGTTGTGGCAGCTTTGCTGGTTTATGATATATGTAACTGATACTTTAATTAAGAACGATTGTACCGTTTGTGCCCAAATAAACATTAAAACATGAATCGGAAAGGCAGACCGTCCTACAAACGAAAAAAAAACTTTAAATCGTATAAAACAAAAACCGTAAACATCCCTAACTATAAATTAAGGTAACTCTCGTCACCTTTTCACACCTTATTTCTTTTTTATTAATCTATTTTAAACTCTAGTACATTGGTAAGAAGCAAAAATACTAAAATATTAAGCTATGTACTTAAGTATTTTTAGCACAGAACAAATAAATACTATAGAAATGGTAATGGGCGGGGCACGCGTAGCCGTGTATATGATCGGATTTACATGCATCTGTCAAACACAGTCAAAAGGCAGTTCAGTTGTCAATGGACTGCGAATGAGGAATTTTCCGCATTTAAAAATATAAAAATGTCTTGTTGTGCAATTTTGTCGTACCGACAACGAAGCTACAACCTAAAGGATCAGCCGGGAGTGATTTCTTTTCACTGATAAGCACTAAAATAATTGTTTTTTGGAAAACATTACGATGGATTATGACATTCGCCTTTACTCCGTTAATATAAAAGAATCGGTATGGATGCTTGACATTGCTTGCTTGCGAATGGCACCGATTAAGAGGGCGCAGTACGCTTGGTTAGCCATACAAACGTAAATACCCTCTCATTTTAAAACGCCATGCCAGAATAACATGAAACTTTGTATACACAATGGAATCCGGCATATCTAGGTCGAAAATTAGTTTCTGTTCCTAGAAATTGTAAAAGAAAAAAAATAAAGCGGTTTTTTGAGTTTTTTACGGCTCGTATGAAAACCTTAATAATCGCTGTATTCTTTTCTCCATTATAATTTCAAGCAACAGAAACTAATTTCCGACCTAGATATGCCGGATCCCATTGTGTATACAAAGTTTCACGTTATTCTAGCATGGCGTTTTAAAATGAGAGCGTAAATACGTTTGTATGGAGAACCGAGCGTACTGCGCAGTCTTAAGGAACTACCGTAATGTATCGCGCTATTCGTGCTCCTTTCCGTTTGTCATTTTATCGGAGCAATTGGTAGCAGGGCTCGAGTGGTACCCATACCTAATGTACGAATTTATCGATTATGTTAAAATAAATTTAATTATGTTTTAACTTGGGCACGATAATAAATAAAAATATCTAATAATTTCTACATGTTATTATATAACATAACTGATCTGATGGTATAGTCCGATAGTTATTTGTCATAGTTCTCATTTAAATAACATATTAAGCATAGTTTGCTTATAGAATAGAATAAGTATTTTTTTATTTAAGTACGAACAAATTAATTTATTTTACGCGCAAGAACTCTTGCCCACATTATATAAATACCTACACCTACATATTGTACTGTAATAGGTAAAGAAACGTATTTATTGCAAATCAAAATTAAACCACATTACTATACGTTCATTCTGTTTCATTATTGGTACGTTCAAATTCAGTACATTTTAACTAATCACATTAAGCTTTGTAGACTCAACTTAAAACCAAGTTTTAAATGAACGTGCCTCTATTTAATAATTGTGAAACAGGCAAGTTCGTAAATGGTTATTAGCGATAATAAAATCCCATCAAAAACATAAATGTGAAAATGGCAGCCAAGTTCAATATGCGATGCTTGGTTGTCGTCTTCACCGATCTTCACTTTACCGTCTTTGATGGGATATCATTACTTTTTGTCAAACTTCCCCAAATGGTGCTTTTCAAGAGCAAATGCACAAGTTACTATACAAAATAACCAAATCGCTATAAGTGCACCTAAAATATTTGAAGAGTTCCCTCGATTTCTTCAGGACTATTTAATCAAATTCTGACCTGATAACAATGGGACCACTCCTAAAGTATACCGATTCAAACATAAAAAGAATTTTCCAAATCAGTTAATAAATGACGGAGTTCTGAGGTAACAAACATAAATAATTATAATAATAAAACTAATAAAAAAACACTGTTTATCTGACTTTTTTTTGTGTACTCATACAATTACCAAGCTGTATGCCAAATGTCACCTTTCTAGGTCACCTGGAAATGGGTTAGGTTTTTGATTACTAGTCAGTCAGTCAGTAAGTGACAAAAATTTCGGTTTTTGGACTTTACTTTTATACCTCAATATTCAATAACTATTTCACCTATATTAATGAAATTTGGGGTTCTAGTTGTTCTAAAGGATTAAGATACATGTACCAAATTTTATTTTTTATGTTAAGTAGATTTGGAGTTATTGGGGGTCAAAAGTGGCTCCAAACGGTTCGTGTAAAGTAACGCTGGCGCGTGTCCAGATAAGCTTGAACTAACTGGAAATCACGTTCTTTCAAAGCTCCTTAGATTACAGCACCTGTCATGCGTAACTTTTTTGTGCTTAAATTGCTTAAAAGGATTTGTTGTTATTTGTTACTCAATAGTGCTAATTGTAAAGTTTCCTCTTTTTCATTTTCTGCTTCTCGATTGATCTTAACCTAAAGTGAATAGCTTCCTTAAATTATCATACCTTAACTTCGTGACACTTATTCGAATATTTAACTAGATCGTTGCCAACGACATACCTACTCTGCATTATTGGCTATGTGCGAAGTAGGTGGTGGGGGTAAACTAAGCGATCGCAGCGCACACCATGGCAGAAATGTGCAATTTCCGGGGACTTACATGTCAAATTTACTTCGACGTTTCCTATTGGTTTCCTACGATTCGTTTCGTTTGTATTTATTTATTTATTTTCTTATTTATTTCAGTCAAATTCCCAGTAAGGGGTCTTTCTCGCTTACTAAAATAAATTAAATATTCATGTGTCATTATTTGACATCTCTGAGTTTGACATTGCCCCGGGACCCGTGACGTTTGACGTTTCTGACGTGCACATAGCCAATACTCAAACTAAAAGATTAAAGTTGATGAATAAAAACATGCAGTTACATTTTAAAATAGGTAGCCAATAACATAACAAGTCATTAATTCATTAAAAGCACTGGAAAACGTTATGCATGACAGAAACTGTGATCTTACAACGTCAAAATTCGTTCAAAATTACGAAAACCTATTGGACGCGCTTTCCGTTTTAGACAGGTTCTACTCAACGTATTTATATCGATAATTGACGATTATACCCTCACCTCTATTTCTTTCCAAATTCTAACTCTCACTTCCAAATAGGTGTGCCACCACAGACTTTCATAGTAACATAAGACCTTTGGCTTCGAACGCAATTAAATGTCAAGAGTATTTGACCGCGGTCTCCATTTGCAAACAAGGATTCCATACCAATTTCAGTCCAAAGTGCATCTCGCTCACACACGCTTGGCTATGTAATAATGCAAGAGAGAAAGCATATATCAATACTAATAGAATATAATTTTTATGCCTTCCGATTTTTAGCCCCTATATTGACAAAGCAAAGACTTACCTGTCATTTTTTAGGCATTGGAATTTAGGCCCTAAATTGATCTAGTTTGCGGTCATTTTCTTTCTATGGAATTATAAGCGTTATCCATTCAAAAGCTTTTTGCGTTAGTTTTGGCGTGCATGTATTTAGTTATGATTGTGTTAGAACTGCTACGGTGGTTCTCTAAGTAGATAGGTTTCACGCCGCTTCCATCTTTTTATATATTCCGTGGTTTTTAGGCTAAGAAAATTGTTTGAAAAATATGACAATTATTGACTAGACTAGAGATTTAGTGCCAGATCATCTACACACGATCTCATAGAGCTATAATGAAATAACTACAACGTCATGGTGAAAAAAATAGCATTAGTATCCTTTAGCCAATTATTGTTTGTTTATTATGTAATTCCTATATTTCAAATATGGACGCAATATACTATTTGAACTCGGCTGAAAACATACAATACTGCCTAGAAAAGCAAAAGTTAATTGTGCAGAATTTGACGAAACATTTTATACAGTAACATGACATGCTTGAGTTTCATCTCATTGTCGCTATAAGTGCAACATAATTTAAAAATTTAATACTAAGGGCGGGTTGTACCAATTTACGATTACAGACCAATCAACGTTAAATATACCGCCGTCGACAGTCTCCCAAAGAAACACGTCAAACTTTCCATATAATTAGATTTAACGAACACCGCTTACGATTACACGTTTGGTTCAACTCACCCTAAGTTTAATCTAAATAATAATTAAAAAACAATACTTACGGTTGCAAGAGCGTCTGGTGCCACGGGGATGACATCAGTGACGACCCCGTTGGCGGAGAAAGACTTGGCTACCGTCGACATGGCTCTCGTGAAGACCCTAAAATTGACCATGCTGACCGCTATCAAAAAAATTAACGAACATCTCAGTATTCGAAACATTTTGCAAGAAAAAAAAACAATTTAGAATAAAAAACTTCAAAATTAAAAAGTTTAAGTAAATTTTGAATGGAGAACGCGAACGTCCTAGTGGCCGGTTTGTCGTGAAATGCTAGTTTTATACGGCCAGTGTTGTTTATAAGCAGTAACCGGTTACAGCGCGCAAGGCGTAGTGTCGTGCTAAAAAGTGTTCGTGCTGTACACCTTGGTCAATTTACGAATGGGTCGTGGGACTTGTGGGTCTGGGACACTGATGAGTTAAATATAATGTCCAATAAATGTATAACAGCCACGTTCTTACCAGGTAGGTAATATCAACGTTAAATCTCTCACACTCCATCTTGATCAAGATAAAGGTATTCTGTCGTGGTATCTCAATTATCTGACTTGCATTTTGCTAGCAATAGCAAGTTTAATTTTACTTTTCTTAAAATCAACATCGAGAATAATTATATCTCGTTATAGCATAACATTTTTCTCTATTTCGACCCATAAATTGATTTTCAGATTGACCACAATTAAATTCCTTTCACGGCCACTCCAAATATTCACTTCCATAAACAAAAATAATAACAGGAAAAATAACTAGTTTTAATAAAAATATTGTTACTAAGTAGCCGATGATTGCCATCTCAAATTGGTTAGTAACTAATAATGGGTTTAAAGTGTTTATGATAATTAGGATTTACCATTACCGTTACTATTTAACCGTAATTTAGCGTAGACTATTCAGTTTTAACTTTTAATGATACTTATAAGATAACAAATGAAGATACTGAGAAGTAAAAGTTAAAATAGATTTAAAAAAAATCTTTGTTTAAAACAACACAAGCACTGTTCTTATTTCCTACTGTCACTCCCAAAATGAGAACTTTATCCCCTGCTTTACTCCCTGCAAAATTAATATGATAACGATCTGTCGTGACTGTACGAGCTCACAGATTACATAATAATTGATGAATGAGATTTCTAATACATTATTTAATGATTAATGTGGCAGCATTATAAGCCACTGCATTAACTGTGTTAACCTTATATCTTTAAGCGAGCAATTCTTGTATTATATTTATTTCGGAAATCTCTGAAATAGCTGTAACGATTTCGATGAAATTTACAATACAGAGATTTACAGGGTCGAAAAATCGATCTAGCCAAGCGTCTGGGCCCCTTCGTACCTTGTCACAGTGACAACAATATGAGATCTCTAGCAGCTTTAATATAGATTTTCACTGTGACAAGGTACAAAGTGGCCCAGAAATCAAATTGGGTGATCGAACTATTAATCAATCGCAGTGGTACGGAATGTATGAAGCAAAACACTCGGGAATCTTTCGAGATGCAACAAGGATAACGATAAGATTACATAGGATGAAAGACGATGAGGCTCATAACCAAATGAAAACTTTGTAAAGTTAATTTTTTCATTTTAGTGGATAGAATTATGACTATAATTTGTTTTCTGGAAAATAGCAAGTTTTATTCCATTTAAGACCCCGCTAAATGTAATTTTAACCCCTAAATACTTTAATAATTTAATTACCAAAAAAGACAAATCGACCAAAATTAGTAGAAAACGTTAAAAGCTAAAATGATAAAATAAAAATTACTCTAACTTAAAAATAACCTAATACAAGAATTCTAAATTTGGCCCATCATGCAGGCAGCATTCCCGCGCTGAATTACAACAGCGATTCTTTGTGCGAGAAAGCTGCCCGCACGAGGATCGCCTGTTACCTCCCTCATTAGTGGATGGTAATTCTCGGTATTCCAGTCTGGCACACTTGGCCAAATTATTGTTCGAATTATCAGTTAGGCACTTGAGTGCTCGTTCATACTCTTGGCCATTACGCTTCATTTCAGCTTACAAGTGGGCGTCAGTACCGAGTCGATACGAGCGGTTAATACCATTGTCAGTCTTTGTTTAGTCTGACATAGACATGGCCATGGACAACGGCGGTCCGACGTGTGAGTTACGCATTCAAATTTCATTCCAATTTCGAATGAGCCCAAGAGAGAGAAGAGCAGATACTAGAAACACAATAAATAATGTGTAGTTACTTACGTACAGAAGGTACACTTCCTAACAAAACCAATGTTTTACAATTAAAACTCAAATCATGGGATTCCACGTCAAATAAGGGTTGTCACGTTTACGCGGCTTCGTCATGGCACAATGCCGGTACGATGAGTGTTTAGTTTCACTGTTTCAGCTATGATCGCTCGAGTCGCGAGCCGAGTTTAGCTGAAGCTAGAAGTAGGATATTCCTGCCAGACGCAAGGATCCATTAATTGACACAGCTGAGCTTTTACCAAACAGTCTTTAGAAACCTGTATTCTTACGTGATTAATAGTTACAAATAAATTAATGTTTCTAATTTCCGATTCCAATGTGTTTTGTGTCCTGGGTTCATCATGTGCGAAACTAATTAAAATCAAATTGGAATACGAAATATAGCTCGAATTGGACCCTGTTATGTGAATGATAATATAACTTGACCTAACATTTCACAACTAGATTCAATATTTAAATTAAATTACTTGTACCTACAGGATGTAACAAAAACGCCGTGGATCCTTTTAAGGCATTAATTGGTATCGCATTATGAGTAGAAAAAAGTAGGCAAAAATTTTTTTTGGTTTTGTATGGGGACCTTAGTCAAAATTTGCCAATTCCTCATACAAAACCGAAAATATGTTTTACCTACTTATTTCTAGTTAGAATGCGATACCAATTAACATCAGTTATTTAATTTAAATATTGAATGTAGTTGTGAATGCAGAGATGTTATTGAAACTGAACACAAAACACGCATTTACATATTTTTGTTCTCATTTCCATATAATAATAATATTAACTATTAGCACAGATCAAAGAATACTAGTACTATTAGCCAATGAACTGTTACCTTACGACTAGAATTCACACAATGTATCGATATGAATGTACCAAGCCATGTTCATTATATCTTTTGTTTGCTCAAGTTGATAAATAAATTGCCATGGGATTGTATGCATTAATAAAGCTTTCATGAAGAGATATAAAAAATCTCCCTCTGATTAAATTTATAAAGATATTGTATTCATGGCTAAGTGAACTGTGTTTTTATACTGATTATTTTAAATTCAAAACAATAAATAAATAAATGCATTATAATTAACTGATAATAGGAAAATACCCCTATTTTGTCTGATCTATAATGTAAATCGACAGTATTAGGGCACACAGGTAACATTTGCATGCTAGATTAAGCAGAGTTTGGAGGTCCATCTAAATTGTAAAATAACTACTGTAACCCATTCTCAGCAAATTAATTTAATTTCATTTCATTTCATGGTTCACTTAACATGATTGCCGGCTAAGTATATCTACAGTCATAGCAGTATGAGAACAGGTGTGTTTTATCATCAACAGCCCGGCTAGTATGATAGCTTATATGTCGGACATATAGCATTCGTCCCTCTCGCACTTACATACTTGACAGTACGGGACGAATGCTATATGTCCGACATATAAGCGATCATACTAGCCCCTCAGGTGTGCAAAACTTTCCGACTAGCCCACTTCTTTATTCACACAGGAAATGGGACAAGTCGCTTTGTCATCTCATCATCCTCCTAGTATATTTCCTAAAGGAGCCTCCGGTACGCTTTGGAATCTAATAAGTTTGGTGTTGTCACTAGTTTTATGAAATCGAGAGGCTAAAACTAAACCTTGTTTTCTCTCTAAAATTTACTTGTATTTGTGATGGGGTGGGGTTATCAATAGTTTTATTGGAAGGTAGATTTATATTGATGTATTGGTACCTATCTCGTTATCAGGGGTTCACTTGTCAATTTATTTGTTTAGTATCATGTTTATGTGATAAAGATAACTACATTAACGATTAGTTCATAATATAAAAAGGTACGCTTAACAAATAAATAAACCGGCACATGTAACATGTACACTAATCTGACTGATCCACTTTTTACTGAACAGTGTAATGCCGTATGTGATGTACTATTAGGCTATTCAAACGTAATATCTTTCTGAAGTGTAACTAAATAACTTGTAGTAGTGTAAACCTTACGTAACATGATAATTCAGACAAGATAGATTGTCCTATAGTTTGCGTTCCAACCCGAAAAAGAATTTACGCTTTTGTTTGTATTGGGTAAAGTTTATTGTAGTAACAGACAGAATATATAAATTGACTTACGTTTGAATTGTGGGAATTAGTGTGAAATGCAAGATTTTCTGATGAATGTGAGCAATGAATTAAACACAAAATAAACTGAAAATAAACTTACAATACACGCTATTACTACCGGCGAGTTCACGAGTTGACAATGATCTGACAATACAATAGTGACAATTGCATAGACAAGATAGAATAATGATTACTATTATAAAAAAATAAAGCACCTACGCACGCACCGATTTCAGATACATGGTCAATATCGCCAACATACACAAACTAGAGGAATTGCGTTCTGCCTCCAATATAACTTTTGGAAGTTTTTTCGGAATAATCGGAATGCTACTTAATTCTCTGTCACTTCGCTTTGCTTGACACGCCTGTCAATCCTGTCCTGTCATAAGTGTCATGTAAGCACTGTAAGCAAGCAGGCGCTAATTGTGCAGCGCATTTGTATTTGGCTGCAAAACTAGTAAATAACAGGCAGGAACATTAAATATTGTAACCAAATATGATCAAAATCTTTTATCCGGTGACGTAAAAATGCGTGAAGCATGTTAGGTGACATCCAGTTAACCAAACGCTTAGTAGTCATCGCTTTAGTTCTTGGCATTATTTTGATCTTGAAGGAGTACGTATTTATTTATCCACTATGAGTCAACAAAGGGTGGCTTATTTTTATAATGCGGACGTGGGGAACTTCCACTACGGGCCGGGGCACCCCATGAAGCCGCATAGACTGTCTGTGACGCACAGTTTAGTGTTAAAGTATGGACTGCACAAGAAAATGCAGGTTTACAAGCCATACAGGGCTAGTGCGCATGATATGTGCCGGTTTCACAGTGAGGACTACATAGAGTTCCTGGCGAATGTTACACCACAGAATATACAGAGTGAGTATTGTGTTTACAAAAGGTCAAAATCAGAACAACAAATAACATAAAAGTAAATAAAGTTTTCATCACCAACCTTTACAATATTTATATTTATTTTTTTATATTTTTTTATTTGCCTTTGCTTTACAATTAGATGTTTGTTTTGGTACCCACCCAATATGGGTTTCACCAAATATGAACATTCAAATATTAACATTTAAATGCCATAATCGCCACACTTGGCATGCGGGTTGATAATCGCAGTATCTCCACCGCACTCCAGGGATGCTGCTGCCTATCCCACGGTGCTCTTGGTCCTAGTTTTAGGACATACCCAGGCCCTGGGATAATAAACATCCACTTAGTCCTCTCTCACACTATATCTTGCAGAACTCTATTTATTTATTTATTTAACAACACAAAATCCATAGCACAAGTTACAGCAATTTTAGAAAAGGTTCCATCTTACTTTGCCATTGGCCAGTTACGGATTTACATTTTATTTGCTCAACAATTACAAAAAGAAACCAATATGGGCAGACATTCTGACATGAAAACAAATATTAAAGTATTAGTGAAATGATATTCAGTAGTTTAAGTTAATAGGTAAGCATAAATTTGGAAAAAAGTAAGCTAAGTAATAGACGATCATTAAGAATTTAAGTTTGGCATGAGGTTAGTGTTGGCGTAAACCGCGCAGTGTGTGCGTGCGTGCGTGTGTGTGTGCGTGTGGTGCGGGCGTATTTGTGCATGTGTACGTGCGGCTCGGTATCTCATGCATGAGACAACTGCATTATTATATTCCTCCTGAACGAGACTGTGCTTTGATGGAAAGGGTCAACAGATTCGAAGAACGTATTGTACGTAAGCGGAAGACGGCTGGTAAGACGGTTACTGCCGTATTTAGTGTGATTAAATGGTATGGCAAACAGGGTAGTGTGTCTGGTCCGCTGGGCCAGACACACTGCTGCTGCTGCTGGGAGCTTTTAACCTTAGGAGCGCCGACGACAGCTCGCAATTGCCCAGCAACCCTGTACATGCGTCATAAGGTAACATCATATGACGAACTAGCCATCTATGTTCAAGCACAATTGCGCTATGTCGTTTACAAGGTTCCACGTAATTATCATCTAAGGTATGTGAGTGAAAGTTCAAATTATTTAAAAACCCACTCCACTGTATTTTAACTCCATTGTATTTTTTCAATGACAGTGTGATAAATTGCATATTGGGGGTTCCATATTGTGCTGCAATATTCAAGCACACTGCGCACATACGCGTAGTAAAGTATCTTGATACAGTGTATGTCATGAAAAGGTTGTGTGACTCTGAGAATAAAACCAAGGTTACAATATTCTTTGTCAACAATTGAGTCCACATGGCTGGAAAAGGTAAGCTTCGCGTCAAGAAGCACACCCAGGTCTCTGACTTTGTCTACCGATACAATTAATTCGTTCATTGTTATTTTTATATTGATAAAATATTGGACTTTTACAGCGGGAAAAGCTAATGTGATTACACTTACTGAAATGAACTGATGTGATTATGCTTATAGTAATCAGAGAGCCGCTCGAGATCTTATTGTAGTGCAGTCGTTTTCTGATCTAATGTTACGGTAAACTTTTTTATCATCAGCATATAATTAAAAACGCGAGTTGAGGATGCAAGTGTTAATTTCGTAAATGAAAGCAACATACAGCAGAGGCCCGAGAAAAGATCCCTGCGGCACACCAGAGGGGATTGATACATAACTCGATCAATAGCCACCAACTACCACTGATTGACTCCTATTCTTTATGTATGACTCAATCCACCTCAACAGGTTACCACATATCCCAAGGTTGTACAATTTTTGGACCAATATGACATGGTCTACCCGATCAAAAGCTTTCTCATAGTCGGTGTAGATAACGTCCACCTGGCCACTTTGCTCCATACCGTTGAGAACATTTACTGAGAAAAGTGCCAAGTTCGTCTTTTTAGACCTGCCCTTGAGAAAACCATGCTGCTCAGCTGGCACACCACGTGATAATACATACATATATAAAGAATACATAAGCTCTCATAAACATTTTTTCTGTAATTTTGCCAAATATGTTTAAGATGGAAATAGGTCTGTAATTTTCAATAGGTATTTTTGAACCTTTTTTATGAATAGGTATGACATGAGCTCTTTTCCAGATGGATGGAATCTATCGACAACTTCCTTATGTCTTTATAGATTAATAGATGCACATCATAATTCATAATAATTATGTTACATGTAAATTATGGTCCATTTGTAAAGTCCCATAAATGTCATATTTAAACATTTAAGGAATGCTGAGAAAAAATAATTAGATTTCTTTGTTACAACTTTGTGCTGGCTTCACAGCTACCCTCATGTTGGTAAAATTTAGTTCCAACCAACTGGGACAAGTATAAAAAACTGGGCAAGTGGGAGTCTGACTCGCGCACTGAGGGTTTTGTATAGATTTTTGGTGATTAATAAACTGACATAGGTAGGTATATTTTTCCTGTAATATATGTATATGTTAATCTTAATCATATGTAACAAACAGTATTTTTTCATGATTTCTCTTTATAAATCAAATTAAACTACTGTACTGTAGAAAAAAAGAAAACTGTTTTAAAATGTGCAACTTAAGTAATAATAAAATAGTTATATGAAAAGTCATATCACTTGACCTAATAACTAGACTGATATTTTGTACCCCTTCATGTCCATCATTTTTCATGTAACAATAAAAATAAGGTTATTCTTTTTATTTTTCATACATATGGATGCCTTGGTTACAACTATTCAAAATTTCAAATTGATAGCATAAGTAGTTCCTAAAATATGTACAGAGTACATACAGACAGACAGAGTGGTATGGAACCCTAAAAATCTACAAATATTACAATAACTTACAACACACTTCTTTTAATAGTTTGTTGCATGGATGCAAGATGTATTAAGTTTTGGAAAACACTTGGATGGTGAGGTTGTGGAACGAGCCTGCCGAGGTTTTCCCAAGGGACTACAAGAAAGGAGTGTAAACATTCTTAAAAGGTCGACAACGCGCATGTGAGACCCCTGGAGTTGCAGGCATCCATAGGCTGCGGTGACCGCTTACTGTCAGGCGGGCCGTAGGCTTGTTTGCCACCAATGTGGTATATAAAATGTATTTTTTTATATATTTTTTGAAAGGCATATTTAACATGGTACTTCACTTGACTGACACGCTCATTGCAGCTATCCACTCCGAAAGGTTTCGTTAAAAACTTACAATACACTTCTATTCCAGCATATTCCAAAGACCTCCTCCACTACAATGTTGGCGACGACTGCCCTGTGTTTGACGGGCTGTTTGACTTCTGCTCCATGTACACAGGAGCGTCCCTAGAGGGTGCCATGAAGCTCAACAATAACGCCTGTGACATCGCCATTAACTGGTCCGGTGGACTGCATCATGCTAAGAAGTTTGAGCCTTCAGGTAGGTTACCTACACTAATTTTCAAAAGCCACAACTAGTTGTTACCGCCCACAAACGTCGTATGATCAAGATCGCGAGCACAGCTCTCAATTGGAAAACAGATTGGGTGACGAAGACCTGGTCATGGCAGCATGACCTGGGCATACAGAGATGGTGGCGCTCTGTTGAAAAGGAGCTGGAAGCCGTCCAATTGAGTTAGGATGAGGTTAGGTGCGCTGCTGAGAATAGAGAGGCGTGACGTCACCAGACCAGGCCCTCGGTACCATAGGAACAACAACAACAAACGTGTTTTCTCTGAGTTATTCGCCCTATGTCCCACTTTAAGATATTGGTCCGTAAATTTTGGTACCTACCCTTGAAAGAGGTAAATAGAGAATAGCGGAACATCATCTCGCTCATATTTTGGGCAGCCCAACTGTTGAAGTACCTCCAGCTTACAGAAGGCCGCAGCTATAATAATGTCACTACTTACTCCTTAGGTATGTGGTGTTGTGTTCATGGTAGAGTAATGTTCCCAGAGCTCCCTGTGTTGAGAGTGAGGGATGCATATGTCTCTAGCTGTCTATACAACAAATCCCCAAGTTAATACTGGTTCGGCAACGCAATTGCGATTCTTCTGCAGTCCCGAGCTACGGTGTCTGTTATCCTCGGGCAGGGCGTTGCCACATCGTTGCATGAAAAAAAAACCCTGTCATACCGATTGCTGCTCTGCAAAGCTACTACCAATTTCTGCAAGCAAGATGTTGAGGATTTTGACAAATCATAATATGTATACTCAAAAATTGAATATCTCCACAAGTTTCATGTCTCTATTTATCTCGACAAGACAAAAGTAATTTTAAGTGTAATTAATGCTGTTTTTTTTTGCCAGTGGGTATTACAAGTTTAGTACGAGTATGTTATCTTTTGCAGGTTTCTGCTACGTAAACGACATTGTCATAGCAATATTAGAGCTTCTCAAATATCACCCCCGAGTGTTGTACATCGACATTGACGTGCACCATGGGGATGGGGTCCAGGAGGCGTTCTACTTAACTGATCGAGTCATGACGGTCAGCTTCCACAAGTACGGGAATTACTTCTTCCCCGGGACTGGTGACATGTATGAGATCGGGGCGGAGAGTGGGAGGTACTACTCTGTGAATGTCCCATTGAAGGAGGGCATTGATGATCAGAGTTATGTTCAGGTAATATTATATTTTTCTTTATAGCCAGATGTGTCTCAAAAAATGCTCATGGTTGTGCAGTCACGAAGTTTGATTTGGGACCCCCTTAAGGTATAAAAAATAATATGTCCCCAAATTGAAATGTCCCTATGAAGTTTGAGAAATTTATTTAATCCTTTTAGACAACTAATTTAAAAACCCTTTTAGTCCTCTAAAAACTAAAGTTTTTAAATTAGTTTCCCTTCTTTATTCCAGGTTTTCAAACCGGTGATATCAAACGTCATGGAATTTTACCGTCCAACGGCGATAGTACTGCAATGTGGTGCGGACTCGCTCGCCGGCGACCGACTAGGGTGCTTCTCTTTATCCACACGGGGCCACGGGGAGTGCGTCAAGTTTGTCAAGAACCTGAACGTGCCTACTCTAGTTGTTGGCGGTGGAGGGTGAGTAGAACTATCCTTTAGAAGGTAACGTCACTAAAGACTATAGTGGCGACCGTGATAGGACCCACAACTGCAAAAAGTGAATACTTAGGGTCCTGCGATAGCGCTACAGAGTGCTTCTATCTCCACGTGGGGCCACGGGGACATTCGGAGGGTGTCAAGTTTGTCAAAAACCCGAACGTGCCTGGTCTAGTTGTTGGTGGTGGAGTGAGTTGAAAGTATGATTTAGTAGGTTATGGCAATAGTGGCGACCGTGACAGGACACAAAACTGCAACACTGTTTGTCTCTCCACGATGAATGCAAGCACAATGATGCATGTCAAGTTTCTCAAGAAGCTGAACGTGCTGAGACGAGTTATGCGGTTTACATTCAAACAATACTATTCTGTGAAGTTTTCATCATGTCCGTTTGGATAGAACTTATCCAGCTAGGGATACTTTTCACTGTAGCAGATATTCAGATGTACTTTTTGATTAATGTTGGAAAGTATAATGATGAAATGGCACGTCTTACCAATCCGTAGATATCAATTCATTACCTATTGGTTCTCCAAAAAACATCCTAATGCTATCGCTCGTACATTTTTCGTTTGCGTCAGCTTTTAGCGTAAAACGTCAGTGTTATTATAGGGACCTTTAGCTATGCTATGCCACATCTTTTTTACAACTTATATTCGGCGTTTTTTTCGTATTAAAGTGGCATAAGAATGGAGACCGGAGATTGCCTTAAGAAATGTATTCATTGCCACCGAGTTGAACATCTTTAGAACTTAGAATTGAACCGAAGTGAATTAATTGGGGAAATACACGCGAAATACAAGTAGGTAAGAATCACAATGCCAGACATGAATCCTATTTTAACGAATCAATTAACATTATTTCATTTAATTTTTAAATTAAAGGGAAAAAATGTGCTCCTAGCATGATTCGAACCTGCGACCTCTGACAAGAAAAGTCTGGTTAAAAGAAGTAAAAAGCCTGAGTTTTTTTAAGGTAGATGTCGCTGTACGCCTCCCTAAGGCGATGTAAGATGGAAACAGTGAAAGATTTCGTGCCTGAGTTTGATTGTTCCGATTGCTCAGTGGCAAGAGCGATTGGCCGCGTATGCCAGAGGTTGCAGGTTCGAATCCTGTTTGGAGCATACAATTTTTCCCTATAGTTAGAATTTTCGTTACCAGCGTTACTGCTTAATACAAAATTGATTATCTCTTTTACAGTTACACGCTGCGGAATGTAGCGCGGTGCTGGACGTACGAGACTTCTCTTCTCGTCGACGAAAATATCTCCAACGAGCTGCCTTTGACGGAATACTTGGAGTTATTTGCACCAGACTTTCAGTTACACCCAGAGATTAGCAGGTATGTTAAATTTAAAGGAAAAATAGCTATTTTAGGTTTATAGATGGAGAATCCCTTTGCCTCTCACTAATAAAGAGACTCAACGTCTCATGTCGTCCTAATCAGAATCCGAAATCCCACCACAACCACCATATCAGCCGAATATAATTATATATATCGTCCAATCCACGAGAAAGCGTTTCACTCTTTCTTTTTATGTACAACCATCTTTAGAAATACCTACACAAGTCTTTATTATAATATAAGGTAATAAGAGCCTTTGGTCCGTTCATATGCTTAGCTATTTCTGACGTTGACTGTACTAGATAGCGTTTTTCTATCAGTGTGAAGTTTCTTAATAAGGCTGGGTGGCACCGACTTACGATTACAGACCGATCAACGTTAAATATGGCACCGGCAGCTGTCATCCCATAGAAACTTGTCAAACTTTCCATACAAACAAATTTCAACAAACACAGCTTACAATTACAGACGGTTTGGTGCAACTCTGCCTAAATTGTACATCATCGTAAAATTGCAAATACCGTTAGTTCCGTCTCTAGCGAGATTGTAAACTGTCGAAAGTAAGGGCCTGTTTACACATTGCGAAGTGCAAGTGCGAAGTTCGTATATTTGCTGTCAAGTGGCAAGTAGCAAATGTATGAACGCACTTGCACTTCGCAATGTGTATACAAAGGGCCTACTCCGAACTTCGAAAATCGTGTCGCGCCGGCCCTTTCACTCTCGTGTTCTAACACTATATGACGGAAAGAGACGCCACGATACTCTAAGGCCCTTATACGTTAAACAGTATGTTACGCTTCACAATCTTTCGACGCAAAACTTGCAACTTAGGTTGGTTCGTTCGTTACCTTCTGTCCCTCAGAGCGGAAATCCGCAGGGCTTCGTCAACTCGCTGGAGGAGAGCATAAACAATGTTCGATTCACAATCATTGGACAGCAACATAGGTGTAATAACTAGTTCTAGTTAGTAAAACAGTCACTACCAGTAAAATTAACCTAACGCGTCTTTTTGTTTCCCAGTACGAACAATGCGAACAGCAAGCAGTACTTAGAAGCGATAACGAAACACGTGTACGACAATCTCAGGATGTGTCAGCACTCGCCCGCTGTGCAGATGTCACATGTGCCAGGTAAATTACAATCAATGTAGTAAAATTTACTCCTTTATGGCTTAAGAATACTACAAACGCTGCAATTGGTCACATCAGCCGCCAAAGATATATAATATAAATACGGAGCTATAGTTGCAATGACACGGCATCTTTTATTCGCTGCGACAAATTTCGTTTGTTTGCTTTAGAAATACTCGTGTACACGAAAAAGTTAGGGCACAAACGAAACGTCATCTCGCTCATAATTGGAGCAGCCCTGCTGGGGAAGTACCTCCACCTTACAGAAGACCGCAGCCGTATGAGTGTACTATTTGCTTTTTAGAGTCTTTAAATATGTGCTATTGCGTTCCTGATGGTGAATAACGTCCCCATAGCTCTCGAGGCTGTGTTGGGTTGTGTGTGTTGGGATGCTGTGTGTGTGTGTGTGTGTGTTTGTTTGCCACCGTCGTTTTTCGACTTTCACTTTTTGTTCGTGTTGTTTACCACCAAGGTAATTGACAACATTTCATTTTTAAGCGGGTTTTTTCCGATGAAATCAAATATGGGATGAAAAATTAGGTATAACCTCATTTTTAAATTCTTTAAAATACCCCAATTTCATATAAAAAAATCAATTTTAAAAGTTGCTCATTCTAAAAGAGAGTAAGTGAAAAGTAAGGCGTCACAGCGTAAAACATCATACAGTAAGTAGTATTTATAAGGCGGATTTACTAAAGGAAGTGTGCTGCTAACTGCTGTTCTTTTGTGCGTTGTGGCCGTCAAAATTCAGCTTTGTGACGTCATATTAGTCATATAGACGATGGTAGGCTTTGTTCACATTTTCATGAATATATTGAAAACTAATGGATGTAAAAATTAAAAAAAAAATGGGTTTTTTGTTAATAAGTTAACGAAATGAGTTAATATTTCATACCTTGCTTGCTTGTTGGGGTTGGAAATTTGAAATGTTGTCAATGACGTAACGTTATCGAGCATGCTAAATGTCATTTGCCCTATGGTATTTTTTACTATTAAAATAACAGACCAGTTAGAGATAAACTACGATAAATACGATACTATGGCCCGCCCCTCCAAAATTCAAAACCCTTCAATGTCTTTGTGAAAGTATTGTGCTGAGACAGCCTTCAATCAAACAAACACACTCTTTCGTGAGGATGTGACACTGAAATAGTAATTTGGAGGGGCGGGCCATGTTATCGTGGTTTATCTCTACGTGATTAGATTACCCTACAGGATACAAACTTCAGTGCCGGCTACGCCATAATTACTGTTTAAATCTGATAATTTCTGATGTTTTATCCACAGTGATAATCAACATGGCATGAACCCGACCATCGTTAGTCTCCTAAAAGTAAAAACTTCTATTAGGTGCCGCAATCTAATAATTTACCTTTCCAACAGGCGACTTCTTCCCCGAAGACTACAAAATCAAAGACGAGCCAGACCCCGACATCCGAATGAGCCAAGAAGAATCAGACAAGATGGTGGAACCCAAAAACGAATTCTACGATGATGAGAAAGACAACGACAAAGAACCTGTGGTTAAAGAGGAGCCATAGCAGATGGAGACCGGCGGGGAAACGCCCGCCAGTTGACACTTCACGCACTTTAGTAAGAAGTGTTTGTTTTTGAAAAACTTTTTGCGCTTCCAGGACAGGTCAGCCAATTAAAAAGATACCTTAACCTTCACATCTAGAAGGCTTTAACGTAATTTAATAGAAGCCATAGTTGACGGGCACCGGCGGGGAAGCGCCCGCCGGTTGACACTTCACGCACTTTAGACAGAAGTTTACATGTTTTTGAAAAAAAATTGCGCTTCGTACAAAAACAAGGCACCACCAATCTAGGAGGCTTTGACATGATGTAATAGAAGCCATTGTAGACTTGCACCGGCGGGGAAACGCCCGCCGGTTGACACTTCACGCACTTTATGTTTTTGAAGAACTTTTTGCGGTTTTAGGACAGCCCGGCCAATTAAAAAGATACATCAACACTTTTATTATAAATCCCAAAATAACAAACAAAAACAAAATTGTGGCCGTCTTATATGTTCCACCACCACCACCATATCAGCCCTAGGACGTCCACTGCTGGACATAGGCCTCCCCCAATTTCATGGGGGGTAAATGCCATAATCGCCACGCTTGGCATGCGGGTTGGCGATCGCAGTATCTCCACCGCACTCTAGGAATGCTGCTGCCCATTCCCTGGTGGTCCTGGTCGTAGTTTTAGCCGGGTCCCTTATATGTTCGGTAAGAGCGTTTTTGCTAGATGGTTGAAAATCAAAATAGTGACATAAAAGTGTCCGAATTATATGCATCTCAGTTTCGTTACATTTTAGTATATTTTTTAGTACTATGAACGTAACAAAACTGACAAATGTTTTACATACAAAATTTTGGACACTTTTCTGTATGAGGTTCGCATGTACATATTTATTATGCTTTTTGTACTAAGATTGTTATATCAATAAACTGCACTGACAATTTAATGTCAAAAATGTAAAATAACAAATAAACTTTTCCAATAGAATTTCATTATTAAAATAGTGCAACAAAAACAAAACACCGACGAATACTTAATTAATTGAAATCGGGACTTATACGGTAATGTCGAAAGCGTCTCTGGCACATCACTAGCCCGACAATGTACTTTCGTCAGAAGGGAGAGTATATTGACATTTGAATTGGTTGGAAAGGGACAAGAATACTTCAGTACTTCTTAATGGCTAGTGTAAAATGAACTCCGCCTGGCAGAATAAAATATGCCTTTTGTAATTAATTTTACTTCCTGTGAAATGTTATTCCGTCATTCTTGTAGTTCGCTGTTCGAGAGCTTTTCCCCAACAACTTTACACATCAAAAAACCATTTCTAATAGATGAAATCGATTTTTAATGCTCGTTTATTTGACGTACGTATAGATCGCGAACCCGGACGAGTCTGACTGAGAGCAGCAGTGGTGTCTTCTCACACGCCTCTTGCGGGGCGTGGGGGAGGCCATTTCAGGATTTTATCCTTTTTGGCGGCTGTTTGTCGCGGTCCATAACGATGGACCGGTCATTGTGTGCCATCTCGGCTTTTAGTCTTCACTTCCTTGTGGACGTGGGCCATCTTGGCTTTGCGGTCAAGTTTTATTTTGGCGTCCTAGGGTTCTGGACTGGGGTTCACCAGTAGGCGGCAAGACTGAGAGCGCGACGCGATGCTGCTTACATTTACTAGTGGTACATAGGTGAGGTGACCGCACGTCGCCCTATAATCTCCATCTAGTGGGGGTTATCTATGTCGCCAGTTGCCACATCACGCTTTATGTACCACAGCCGGCCGGTTGCTCACGACAACTGTTCCATTAAATACGAAATCTAACTTCTCTGTAGAAGGTTCAAATTCCTTTAGTCGTACATTACAAGAATTTCATCTGAAACATCGTGAAACCAGTATAGGCCATTTAAAAAAAGAACTGCGGCCATTTAAAAAAAAGAACTTGCGTTTTAAACGTCGAGCCAGCCCATTAAAATACTACGTACGGCAAAAGCCGGGAAAGAAGGGATGTTCTGCCGAGTGTGTCATAGACGGTAGAGTTTAAACGAGGCCGTATAGTAATACGAGGCATGCAATCTCTGTTCCGATCCAGGCATGTATAGTGCTAAATACGCGCTGCAGCAGCCCACGCTGCCGTGCCAGCAGAGTCTGATCTCACCAGTAATTCTCTATACAAACATTACATGTATGTACCATTTTGTTATACATACGAGTCAACATCATTCATTTATTGTATTCATTGATAAAACATAATAGTTTTACATGGTCATTTTGCATCATCGTAGCTAAATTGAACGGCGCCTGTAGCTGCAACATTTTCTTACGAAATGTTAATTTGAAAGTAGTGAAAATGAATTATAATTTGTCTTTGTTTATAAGCCTCTGGAATTGTAATAGGCAAGCATTTTTTTCTAGGTAATTAAGTGCTATTGAACAATGCAATATTTTAAAGCTCTAAGAAATGTAAATTTTGGTAATAATAATAATATAGTACCCAACTATGTGCTACAAATTATACTTAAATCAAATTATGTTATTTTTGTAAATATATTTATTTCGGGCCGTGCTTCGGCTAATGACCCAACGTAAATAAAGCCCTCGGCGTCCGCGAAAGTAAGAACCACGGAAGCATCAGTGGGATAAGCAGCGTCCAATGACGTCACGCCCGATCTTGAGAGCTTTAGAACGAAACCTTCCCTTGTTCTTCGTACATAACTGAGTTACATTACTAGCTATGTATAAAGAAAAAATATTCTTCGTACAAAACCGGGTAATGTACCAAGAAACCTTCGTTCCTTGCACATTACCACTCACATTGACAGTTATGTACAAAGAAGTAAATATTCTTCCTACATGACCCGGTTTTGTACAAAGAAATTGCTGTTTCTACTACAAAACCAAGGAGGTTCTCCGAGCAGTGTGTTTAACTTATTAATGTGGGATCATCTTTTACTTGTGTACAAACAACGCAGACCTCCGGCATTTTGCTGTTTTTTTTTTTTGTATTCTCTTGGTCTGTAGTAATCGAGCAGTTCCAAATTAATTTCACTTATCGCAATGACAGTTTGAAAGTCATTTTATTTTTGGGGTTCCGTAACCAAATGACATAAAACGGGACCCTTATGGATTCATCATGGCTGTCTGTCTGTCCGTATGTCACAGCCGATTTACTCGGAGAATATGACCACTATAATTATGAAATTTGGTGTGAAGGTGTTTGTTATAAACCGATATCTAATGTGAAATTACAAAAATAATATATAAAAAATATATTAAACTGGGGGGCACATGTAACAGGGGGTCAATTTTTTTTTTCAATGTACATAGGCGTGTTGGGTATCAATGGATAGGCCTTTAAAAATGACATAGAGGTTTCTTCTTTTTTTCATTTAAGTCAACGGTTGGTGAGATATTAGCTGTCGAAGTCGTAAAAAGTGTGTCCCCCCCCTCTAATTTCCAAACTATGTAGTTTAAAATTCTGAAAAAAATCATGATGATGTACAATGATGATTTACACAAATACTTTTGATAATTTTTGGTTTGAGCAGGATAGGTGTAACGGTTTTTGAGTTATTGCTGAAAAACTGTCTTGCCAAAATAAAAGAGCGTAAGTGTCGTAAGTTTCCTATAAATATACGACCTTTTGTGATTAAATGTATTGTATAGTGGTTTTAAATGTAGATAAGGAGGTGTCGGTACGGAACCCTTCGTGCGCAAGTCCGACTCGCACTTGGCCGGTTTTTTTAAATACTTGACACAAAATGTAAGTATACTATTACATAGTTTATTAGTCTACGAGCTTAGTCAATGTACGTACGTTCATAGTCTCGTATAGAAAGCTGAGCGTTTAGTTAGAGTAGATGCTCCTCTCCTGACCCGCAGCTGTGGCTCAGCAGGTTTTTATTTATTGCTAACTCGGAGAACCTCCTTGGTTTTGTAGTAGGTACAGCAATTTCTTTGTACAAAACCGGGTCCTGTAGGAAGAATATTTACTTCTTTGTACATAACTGTCAATGTGAGTGGTAATGTGCAAGGAACGAAGGTTTCTTGGTACATTACCCGGTTTAATACGAGGAATATTTTTTCTTTATACATAGTTAGTAATGTAACTCAGTTATGTACGAAGAACAAGGGGAAACGTTGTGTATGGCGCTATGGTGTACAACGTTTCGCGTCTAGAAGCAGTTTTCAGTAGGGCTAATCGCGCGCAGTCATGACGCAACTTGTCATTATGGACCTTGGATAGGTTGAGTAAAAGTAGGTAAGTAGATTCAATTGTGCTTTGTTCAAATTATTAAAATATAATGTATTCATAATTTATTTTAAGCAGAAACAATGGGCTTTTATTAGGATTAAGTTAGAATATGTAATGTAAATGATATCTGCCGGCGTGTTAGTCGCATTTACCGCCCGCTGTGGTTCACGAGCTGTAAACACGTAGCGACTTGTTGCAATTTTGTTATAGAAGTGTACTTAGATCGCTATTTGCCTACAATGTGGGACATGTGAGATTGTGTTTTATAAACATGGGTTTTAGAATTGTTTTCCTAATATAAAAGTATTATTAAGGTACTTTTCCATCGGTGACGCGAGGTTCTCCGTCTCGCCGGTGGAAAACCACCATTAACCCTTATTCAGGCTGGTAGTTGTATAGTGAGATGACTAGCGAATGTCGGTCTTACTTTTACAAGTTAAGCTATAGATAGAGAAAGAGAGAAACAGAGGACCCCCCCCCCCTCTTTTTGACCAATATACTACGATTACTTTGAGTTTGACACTGACATATGCTCTTATTCCATTGGATAGTCTACCTTAATGCTTATACAATAGAGTTTATTACAAACATACGATATTAATGGACAAAACGGTGTCTATGTAATAGAAACTATTTTATTAGTGTTAAAGTAGAATATCCAATGGAATAAGAGTAAGTCAGTGCCAAACTCGAAGTAATTTACCTATATTCAGTCAATGTAACGCTTTTGCCTGAAGAAGGGTTTTTGGGTGATACTAGAATATATCAACGATTGACAACCAAGTCACTAGCAAACCTGTCATTACTCTTACATACCTCTTATCTCAGTTCCGAGACGATGGTGAGATACGATCGATAATAATATGTTTGTAATTAATGAAAACTTGCGAATCCTGTCATTGTAGTTTGAACTTTATTGTTTAGAGAGTAATGACAGATTGAGTTTGTGGTTCAAATGATTTCAGCTATGTTTTTAACCCCTGATGAAACGCGAAATAGGGTTGTTATAAGTTCCTACTATGTGTATCTGTGGTATCGTAGCTCTTAAAGCCTGTCACAAACTGGCGCGACCTAGGCCGCGCGGTCAATACTAAACTTGTCATTAGCTGTCAAATTTACTATTGACCGCGCCCCCAGGCCGCTCCAGTGTGTGACACGCTCAAGCCTGTCACAAACTGGCGCGGCCTAGGCCACGCGGTCAATAGTAAACTTGTCATTAGGCGTCAAATTTACTATTGACCGCGGCCGCTCCAGTGTGTGACACGCTTTAAACGGGTGAACCGATTGACATGCGGTTTTTTTATTTGAAAGCAGATGTTTCAGCAATGGTTCTTAAACATGTTTTATAATCGGTTTAGCCCTTTTTGAGTATCGAATTTTGAATGAAAATGTCAGGGGATTTTCAAATTTTCCAAGTCGTCAGTTATGATTTATATAGTGCTTTGTTGATCAGCCTGATGATTATATCCAGGCGTCCTTGAAATCTAAATATGAATTATTATAAAATTGTACATAAAACGTTATCAGAATAAGATGAATTAAATAATATTTTTTCACATATCATGTAGTTTTAATAGGGTACCTAATAAATGCTACATTACATTGAAGGAATCAAACCACTATTTAAAAAAAGTATTTATTATAAAATATAATACAGTAATTAATGAATTACAAAATTACTTAATAACTACCTAATTTCAAATCTAAGTTGTTTTCGTTGATGTACCTATGAACTTCACTCATATCTTCTGCAAAATCTACTGTGAACATTTGCAGTTTTTCGCAACTCTGAATAATTTGTTTCACAACAGATTTTGATACTTCTAAAGTACAGTCTAACCACAAATAATTTAAGTTTCTGAAACTACCTTTCTCTAACAAGTGCAGCATTGTCTGGTCCACATTCATCTTAGTTTGATATTTCAATACAAGTTTTTGCAGATTTTGAGTACACTCGAGGAAAAACGACAGTATGTGGTCTATGTTGAAGTTTTCATTGCCTATTGTGAAATTTCTAAGTTCAGAGAACATTTTGCTTGGCCGCCTGAAGTATCGAGGTATGACTAAACATTTTGACTGTGTCACTATGCAGAGGGAGGTGAGATTTGGACAACAAGTGCCCAGAGACAATATGGCATCTAAAGTCAATGAATGATCAATTTCCCATAAAGAGAAATGCGTCAAATATACTCCTTTAACTTGTAGAAGCTGCTGCATTGCATCCGAATAGGAGAAGAATGACAGATCCAACCTATTCAACCTTAAATCACTAACTGAAATCTGTTCCAATATAGCATCTTTACTATGCTCTGACAAATGTGTTACTGACAATTCCTTCAAATATGGACAAATCTTAATCAACTTTCTGATGCCTTCAGCTGATGCAAAATGACAGTTAATTTTCCTTAAACTTAAAGGCCCAATGTCTACAACTGTACCAATCATTGTAGACCCAATATCACAAGATTCTATCCTTAATTCTTCTAAATATGGAAGCTCTCCAACTAACTTTATAATACCGGCTTGTGACACACATCTACCTACACGATTGGCCCTTTCGTTACGCGGCGGATCCATGGCAAGAATCCTTATTCGCTTCAAGTTTGCAATTGAACAGAGCCCCATATCTGACACATTTCTGATCAGTACAGAAGCATTGAAGAGTGACTTACAAATATCGACCCTAGAAACTATGTTTATTTCTTCTAACAACAGACAATTGACTCCAATTACCTGTAGTATTTCATCTGTGCATATAAATTTGAGATCTAGGATAACTAGACGGCTGAAACTTGGGAGTATTTCAATCCAGAACGCCTGTGGGATGCCGTTATCTAGGTCGCATTTACGGAAGACACTGAGGTAGGGGTGCGTTAGAATGTGGAGCTGTACCCTAGGGTCACCACGGTATTGGCAGCATGTTCTTTCAGAACAGAGGACATCAAATAACCTGGAAAAGAAAAGTTTATTAATTAATGATGTGTTGACGATGGACAGCTTTGCTTATAAGTTATGTAAGTAGTCTAATGTATGTGTGTATGCTAACAATCAATAAAGATGATTCTTTATTAATGACATACTCTTGATACTGTTTTATCTGATTTTGTTTCAATAAATGAAGATTTTTGATGGTTTTAGAGTACTGACATATTGGTACATTTGGAACCACTGTGAGCATGACTGTATATATTCTTTGTGTACTCTTTTGGTAATCTAGTTGGTTTAAAAGTACAAGTTTTAGATTAAAGTTGTAACAGGCATTTCCTAGTGTGTGGACTTGTGGAAGGGAGTAGGATTATGGTAGAAATATGTAAATGTTGTAGAGTCCATCCACTAGTTTCACTCATGGTCTAAGGAAACAAGGTCTGCCACTCCGGATTGTGACATAAGCCCATGTCACAGTACAGCCTGTACACACGCAAACTCACACTATGATCGCCAACTACCGATAGGCTTGATAGCCATGATGTTGTAGACTTCTGTCACACAAAGAATTTGCCATGGAGTGTCATACCTTGTATTTTTTTTTCAAATAACCCCTCCCTCCACATTCCAAATTTAGGCATAAGTACATTATAACAGTACTATTTGCTTTGCTCTGTAGGTATGAGGTGTCATGCTCCTGGTGTTGAGTTGTCCGGAAGGTGAGATTTTGAGTAACCTGAACTTATGTTTGCTACCAATACAATAAAATAAATCCAGAAATAAATAGTCAGAAATGTGGCTAATGACCCATTTAGAGTAGCGCACATCCAATCCAAGTGCTGTCGTCTGCTTCATTTCAGAGAAGCCATTAAACTAAAAAATATGTAATAATGTCATAGCATAAAAAAATGAAACTAAGGAAAGAAAGTAGCACTTGCTGAACTGAGTAAATATAGCAATAAACTGTGTTCAATACAATGGAACGATCATTTCACTAGCCAGAGTAAGATCAAATTGAATGATGACTGATAAAAAAGCAATAAAATCATTCAGTTGTGGGGCTTGTGGGTGACCTTCAAATATACTTGTTAAAGTAATACGATACGATCCCGCAATTCTGGTGTAATATTTTTAAATTCAGACTTACCTGACTGGAAGCAACGACATTAACTGCCGCTTCAACGCAAACGCCTGAGCCTCGCATTCGTGGAAATGATTCTCGGGGCAATTCTTTTCAATCATATAACAAGCGGAATTAATTAAACTAATACAGTTTTTAACGCATATTTTAAACAAACTATTTGGCTGTTTCCGAGGCGACATTGCGAGATTTGCGACGCGATTTATACATAAAGGAAGTACATTGAACGACGATGTTGTACTTAAGTTTAAGAGAGGAAAAGTCAAGCGATTCGAATGTTTAATACAAATTTCTGTATTCTCACGCAAAGATCAGAAAGCTGTTTTTGCCCGACTGTTGTTTAGTAAAGAAAGTCAGCCTGCAATGCAATTCCATTCTTTGCATTCTCAGACTACACAGGTCACAGAGTAAGGATGCTATTGATCGATTGGTTTTCTTTTGTTTGACAGTGACAGTACAGTACTGACAGTTCTCAAATCATTCATGCTACATTCATTGAAATCATTCATTCTAAAAAAAAAGGCCGAGCACAGACTAGAGCCACGGTATAAAGAAGTACTAAAAAAATTAAGGGAGTTATTTTATTAGTTGTTTTTTTACTTCCATTTTCCTACATTTTTAAAATGAAATAAGTTTTTACGATCCAATTTAATTAAAAATCGATACCTGGAAGTTTGAAAGATCTTTTCAATGAATCCGAGGTCAGAATTGATAAAAAAGCAGGTATTAATATGTTTATTTTCGGTATAATTTGGTTCAAAATCGATATTTGAGCGTCCGAGAGGACTTAATAACGAATCCAAGGTAAACTTTGTAGAAAGTGGCGGCCATATTGATTTTCTTTATTTACGTAGCGATTGCGTTCAATATCGATATCCGAGGATCCAGCAGGTTTCATAATACGGATCCAAGGTCAGATTTGAATAAAGTGGCGCATTGTTTTTCTTCATTTACGTTCTTACTTCGTTCAAAATCGATATCTGAGCATCCGAGAGGTATCTTAATACGAATCTGAGGTAAAATTTGAAAAAAAATTGACATCCATATTGTTTCTCTTTTATTACGTTCCGATTTTTATCAAAATTGATATCTGAGCATCCGGGAGCTAGCCTAAGGCGAAAATCAAACCCACGTCTCTGGTTTGATGGACCAGTATCCTTTCCCCCTGGGCACCCAGGGCACTACGTCATCACACACATTTTTGTGTTAATTTCTTACATTGTTGGAGAAAAGCATTATTTACCCTCGTGGAATCCGGGATTGCCTGACTTGTTCTCTTATTGGTCAACTTGACAATCACCTCTCTAGGCAATCCTTTACTTTCCGACCCTTAGCAATAATATATTTTTACGTTTGGCTGTTTGATTAAAACAGCCTTCCTAAAGTTCCTATGTGGCCCAGTTCCGGTCGCCATTTCTCTTGTTTCCTCGCCTAAATCGCTAATCACTACTTTTGTAGACCCCTAAAAACGGTGGTCAAATAGCTACCTTAGGAATTATTATCTTTACACAAATAGACATGTACCTTAAAATGATAATTATTGATTGTTACGGCGCATTCCCACGATCCTGCACCACACAACGCAAATCGAAATTATTATCCCCATCCCATTTTATTTAGTGTAAAAACAGCGCCGGTCTCTCTCGTTAATCAGAGGCTGTGTGGCAGACCTGATATGGCCCAGTTGGAATTTAGTTAAGCGCATAGCTTACCCACCAGAGTAGCGGAAGATAAGCATTTGAAGAAAATACACAGCCGTTGCTAGTAGTAGCTGTTGAGAATGCATGGCAAAAATTTACTGTGATGACTTAGTGCCCTGGGTGGCCAAGTGGTGACATGTATTTGTCATAACTGTCTTGTCAATTCTATTCATGTATTTCCCTATGTAATGTTTTATGCTGATTAAAGCCTTGTTTTCCTAAGGTTTTGTCGTATCTTATGTATCAATTTAATCAGCATAATTAAAATGACTGATAAAGAAAAAAAGTCTGAAGCATGTGGTTCTGGTGTCGTGCCTACACACATCTCCATGGCACGTTACCTACGGCCCGAGCGATTCGACATCGAGCCAAATACAACAGCCGCTGATGTTAAATGGTTGCATTGGTGCGCTACGTTTGAAAATTTTCTAGAAGAAGATGAAACAATAACGGACTCAGCGCGGCTGAAGATTCTTATCAACCATCTCTCGCCATTTGTCTACTCGTTTGTTCGCGACTGTTCTACTTACCGTCAAGCAATGTCGCAGCTCAGAAAAGTGTACGTAAAGCCCAAAAATGTGATTCTTTCACGCCACTTGCTTACGACTCGAAAACAACGACCGGACGAATCTATTTCTGATTATTCCCGTGCCCTGAAGCTTCTCGCTCACGAATGTGAATTCGAACAGGTTTCCGCCCAGGAGCATGAAGATCAGAGTATAAGAGGTGCGTTCATAGCGGGAATCACTTCTCAGAAAATAAGAGAACGCCTTCTAGAAAATTTGTCACTCACTTTAGAACAAGCACTAAATCAAGCTATATCACTTGAAGCAGCAGAACATAACTCTAAAATTATTGCGAACAATTCGGACTCTGTACTAAATGCGCTTCCTGAAGTTGGAGATTGTAGTGTCAATACACCAATTCAGCCAAACGTAGCTGCATCTACTCCGCAGCAGCGCAGAAAATGTTTCTTTTGTGGAGGTAGTGTACATCAAAGAATAAAATGCCCCGCATTTCACGTTACCTGCCAACTTTGCGCTAGAAAAGGCCATTTTGCGAATGTTTGCAGAAGTGGTAAGCCATTACCAGTCAATTCCGTCACAGCTGAATTTTCAAGACCGTATCAAGTACCTGACGATACCATGGAAAGTCTGACTGCGATTTCTGCCGCTTCACCATCGAATCTGGTCAAAGCAACCGTGCCTGTGACTATAAACGAAGTACGCGCTGACGCCTTGATAGACACAGGTAGCTCAATTAGCTTTATCAATAAAGATTTAGTCCATATTATGAACTTGAAGCAAAAACCTTGCAAACAAACGATTACATTAGCCTCACTCAACTATGTATCTTTTGTAGAAGGAATGTGCTTCGCAACCATTAAGCTCAAACAGCACATTTACAAACAAAGACCTCTCTTAATTGTAAATAACTTATGTTCGGACATCATTCTCGGTCATGACATTCTCAAGGACCACTCAAGCCTAGAGCTTCGTTTTGGAGGAGATAAAGATCCCCTACAAATCTGCAACGTTATGGAAGCCTCTGTTCCACCGGCATCTGTATTTACAAACTTATCGCCCGAGATTAAGCCGATAGCCGTCAAGTCAAGGCGTTATTCTGATGCAGATAGACACTTCATTGATCAAGAAATTGCAAAGCTCTTGGAGGACGGCATTATAGAGCCAAGCGTATCCCCTTGGCGTGCGCAAGTGCTAGTTGCAGGCGGTGGGGCTCATCGTAAACGTCTTGTAGTAGACTACTCACAAACAATTAACAAATATACAATGCTAGATGCCTACCCATTACCAAATATAGAAAGTATCGTATCCAAGGTTGCAAAATTTAATTATTTCAGCCAGATTGATCTCAAAAGCGCATATCACCAAGTTCCAATCTTAGAGAGGGAGAAACTTTACACATCATTTGAAGCTGGCGGTAATTTGTACCAGTTCACTAGGATCCCTTTCGGCGTGACGAATGGGGTGGCAGCTTTTCAAAGGACTCTCGACTTTATCATCAAAACTGAAAAACTGGAAGGTACCTACGCATATTTGGATGATGTCACTGTATGCGGCAAAAACAAAGAAGACCATGACAAAAACCTCAATAAATTCATGGCCGCTGTAAACAAATACAAATTGACTCTAAACGAAAAGAAATGTACCTTTGGTATGAATTGTATTAATCTTCTAGGGTACACAATAAATAATAACTCTATCGTACCGGATAAAGAGAGACTAAAACCATTGCTGGACCTACCTGTTCCTACTAACGCGAGTGAGCTGAAGCGAGCTTTGGGTCTATTTGCCCACTATGCAAAATGGATAACCAAGTTTTCGGAAAAATTACAACCGCTGATTGCTGTATCAACCTTTCCCCTAAATGACCCTGCTAAAACTTCTTTCGAGGCGTTGAAGTCCGATGTCGCTAAAGCGTGTCTTGTGGCTATTGATCCCAACGAAACATTTACGGTCGAGACAGATGCTTCGGATTTCGCAATAGCCGCTACGCTTTCTCAGAAGGGCCACCCTGTCGCCTTTTTCTCACGCACTCTATCCGAATCCGAGCGTAAACAATCATCGGTTGAAAAGGAAGCCAGCGCCATAGTGGAAAGTTTACGAAAATGGAGGCATTATCTTATCGGTAAAAACTTTTTGCTTGTTACAGATCAGCAATCAGTCGGATTTATGTTCAATCAAAAACATAATAACAAAATAAAAAACGAGAAAATTGAACGCTGGCGCCTCGATATGTCGTGCTATAAATATGACATCGTTTACAGGCCTGGGAAAGAAAACGTCGTTGCTGATGCTCTTTCGAGAGTATGTTCATACCTTAATCACAATAAACTTAAAGAATTACACGAATCTCTCTGCCACCCGGGTATCGTTAGAATGGCACATTGGGTCAGAACAAAGAACTTACCTTATTCGATAAATGACATAAAAGCAATGACTGTATCATGTCCGGTTTGTGCAGAAATAAAACCACGTTTCATGAAAACTAGAGGGCAACTAATAAAAGCGACTTCACCATTGGAGAGGTTTAATATCGATTTTAAAGGACCTCTACCGAGTAGTACAGGCAGAAAGTATATTTTAACAATAATAGATGAATATAGTCGATTCCCTTTCGCTTACGCCTGTAAGGATATGTCTTCCGCGACGGTAATTAATTGTTTTAAAGTATTATTTTATATTTTTGGCACGCCACTTTACATACACAGCGATAGAGGTAGCTCGTTTATGTCCGAAGAATTACGGCAATTTTTATCGTCTCTAGGTGTAGCCTGTAGCCGCACGACGCCTTATAATCCGCAGGGAAACGGCCAAATTGAACGGCTTAACGGGACATTATGGAAGACCATCAAACTATGCTTGCGTTCTAGAGGTCTGCCTACTGAAAATTGGGAGCAAGTGCTAACAGTATCTTTACACGCTATACGATCGCTCCTCTGCACATCGACTAATGCTACACCACATGAAAAATTATTCTTGCATCCACGTCGATCTTCTAACGGGGAATCTTTACCAACGTGGCTCGTGCCAGATCCGATATTAATGAAAAAAAATGTACGAAATAAAACTGATCCTTATGTAGAAGAAGTGGAACTGCTACAAAGCAATCCCAACTACTCTTTTGTGAGAACGCCTGAGGGACGAGAAACTACTGTCTCAAATAGACAATTAGCGCCATTCCCAGCACCCGAATCCGGATCGATTTCCGATGAGGATGAGTTGGAGATGCTCGATGCTGAATCAACACCATCCGTCGGCTCACAGGAGTCCGAGGCTGAGCCTGCTGTTGAAGCGCCGCGTAGATCCGGACGTAGTCGCCGTCAGCCGCAACACCTGCAGGACTATGAGCTGTAGTTACTGGAAGGGGGGGGGGGGGGGGGGGTGAATGACATGTATTTGTCATAACTGTCTTGTCAATTCTATTCATGTATTTCCCTATGTAATGTTTTATGCTGATTAAAGCCTTGTTTTCCTAAGGTTTTGTCGTATCTTATGTATCAAGTGGTAGGGACACTAGTCCATCAAACCAGAGGCGTGGGTTTGATTTTTGCCTTAGGCTAGCTCTTGGACGCTCAGACATCGATTTTGAACGAAATCGGGACGTAAATAAGAAAAATCAATATGGCCGTCAGTTTTTCCAAATTTTTTCCGCGGTTTCGTATTAGGGAACCTCTCGGACGCTCAGATATCGATTTTTATTGAAATATTATCGGATCGGCACTAATTTAAAAATAAAACCGATAACCTTATTTTAACCTAACCTTTCATGCAATCAGATTTTCAATTTCTCAAACTTGACAGCCCTTCAAAATATAAAGGTGAGTTTGCGTTTATTTTCCACGCCACCCGCTCCCCGCGTACCCCCCATCGTTGACCCAAAAAGAGCCGAGTCGGCAGACTGTATGTAGTAAGACTGTGCTAGTGCTGCTAACGTGATATGAACAAAGTAGCACGATAGCTTATAGCCACTCAAGTGCTCGCGTTAAAAAAAAGGTGGTCTAAAGTGCTCAAGATTCACCGGGCATTAGCAGCGCATTGTCTCGTGTTGTTAATAAATCGATTGCCTGGCTTCGTCTAAACTTTTTGGTATGATTCTTTTTATGTTATAAAGCTAAAGAAACAGGCCTTTTTGTTTATATAATTAATTACATAAGTCACCATAGTAAAATATTTTAAAAAAAAGTCACAAACATAACATACCGTTTCGAATGAGATCTTTTGCAATAAATATATTTTTATTTTATAATCTAAATCGATAACATATGTAAATTTTATGTTTATTTAAACCTGTAATAGTTTACGCTTCGATTGATACCAAATAAAGTATATGATCCCGGGGAAATATTTTGCATAAAACCTTTTTCATTTGCAATGTTTACATTGTCAGTTTTGCAATTCGTTTGTTTGTTTATGATTTTTTATGAATAATTTAGGCAAACGAGTACAAAAATATTGTCAGACGTAGATAGAGACACTATTAATCTTTAAATAACAAGTGCCAGTTTTATCAAAATCGCAGCAATTTCTGTCACAAATTATCAATAACAAAAAATAGCCTTACATACCTAACGTAATGAGTGCCGCTTTTGACGCCCGATTAAAAATAATTCCATACACTTCAAACCACATAAAACACTTAACACATATACTACACATATTACACTTCACAACTTAATAGATATTCGACCGATTACAACTCGATTTATATTTTTGTTCTCATTTCAAAGGTATACAAAAACCCACGTAAAGGTCCCGACTCAAACTAACGGACATACTCCGGCGGGCCTGCGCTGTCAAAATTTAATCATGGCGGCGATATAAGGACGGGATACACTGGTGCGCAACGAAACCACAGTTCATGCAGTGATCGTCAATATTGAAATTAGGAAATTTACATTTCTTATTAAATCAATTACGAATAGTTACAGATCCTTAACTTATATTACTTATACAATGCTAATACGAAATTAACAGCGGTACACTCATTGTGACTTTAATTATATATTCTTGAAGTAATAATAACGTTTGGCATTTTATTTTAAATATCAGTGGCTGTCGTGATATAGAATAACTGACAAAGTAGAAAAGTTGGAAAACCGCCGATATTTTCATTTCAAAGTTATGTATCTCAACAATGGCTGAACCGATTTTGATAAAACATGTTTAACTAATATTATAGTTTCCAGAGAGAAAAGTTATGTTATTATCTTTTTATAAATTCGAGGAGTTAAAAATGCAGTGTTTTTCACCATAATAGTTACAAATTTTTGGCTCGACATATCAGATCTCAATGACCTCGTGTTTACGTGTCTAGGCATTTATAGTTGCTTCAGTCATATTGATCCACATGATACTACTAAATTTCTCTTGGAAATCCTGCTCTGAAAAAAAGACAACCAAATCGGTTCACCAGTATAAATAAAAGCTACGATGCCACAGACAGATATACACATTAAACTTATAATCCCCCTCTTTTGCGTTGCGTAGTAAAGTAGTAGTAGGTACGGTACCATAACTGACTATATTGTAATTTCATCATGTCAGCCGAAGGACGTCTACTGCTGGACATAGGACATATATTTATTTGGCACCCCAACAAGTTTTTTTAAACTATAACCACTCACGTGCTCTCCGCAACTAGGGTTGCGACTTGGGAAAACGTACAGTGCTCTCGCAACACTAGTTGCGAGTTGGAGTTCCAACGGTTTTTAAATTGTTGCTATGCGGAACATGCAAAGAACGCTTTTGAATTGAGTTATATAGGTAGAGTATGAATGTGGCAACATTAAAAAAAATTAAAACCGCAGTCTACGGAACAATTTTTATAAAATATAAAAGTTGTTTTCATGACCATCGAAGTTCGGTACGTTAGCGAGAGAGCTCGCGATTAAAAAATGCAGTGAGCAATCAATTGCGCATTTTTTAATTGGTATTATATACCAAATTAATCCTGGTTTACTGCTTCATAAGACGAAGCATATATTTTGATACTAATTGAAATGGAATGTAATAAATTCTTCCAACAAAGTACGTTGAATGATGAAAATTTTGCGAGGTTAATTTTAAATCGTACATTATTATGTGATTATGCCATATTTCTGTACTAGGCTATTAAAATCAATAAATGCGTCTATTAAAATCAACATAAATCCACTTTTAATGAACAATTAGGTATGTTCTATGCAGGATTAGGTGAATGAACTTGTGACGTCTATAAATACTATTGTACGCAACTGTGGTTGCACAAGGCACTTCCGCTGATTCGCGTCGGATCCACGTATTATGTCATAAGGCGTGGTGCACACTGGGCTATTGTCGCAGAATGGTTTAATTTAGTTTATTCATTTTTGATAGGTTCTTTTACGCATACTAAGTGGCGGCCCATTACCAATGTAAAACTGCTTACCTTTTATTTATGAATGTATGAAGTAGAGGTAGGGTTCACTTTTACTTGTTCAACTGATCATATAAATTTATAAAATTCACATATTCCCTGTAATGGTTCAAATAAGAATGTATGGTTTTTTTTTTCAAAAAACCAGTTCTGATTTTGACCCGTATTGACCGTTATCTCAGTTATTTGTAGCTCGCATATAAACTATTGTATAGTCGTTTTAACTTAACACCCAAAAATTTCTTCATTGCGGCAGTGAAAACCACGTACCAATAAAAAATACTTACCTCACAAAATAAGTGTATGAATTTTGTTGTTACTTGTGATGTATTTTTTTCAAATATTAATTTAATTTTATTTCTTAAATTTTCATTGTAATTTTACTCTCTAGTGGTTATGGGATGTGTCAGGCAAGGATTCAATTATTATTTGTGCAATAAGAGAGCAGTCGTTTTTTTTACGACGAGTAATAATTTCGAATCCCGAGGTAGCGAAGGATGCCTTAGTCGAATCACTAGCGAGCGTGGCAAGTGATTCTATGATAGATTTTATAGCGTATCAAGGGATTCGAATACACGATATGCATATAGGTAACTTTGCTCTCGTGTACCACACACATACCACATCACATAAAACTTATCACCTCAGCAATGAAAACCTGTTAGAGTTAAAAAAAACTTGTTGGGGTGCCAAATAAATATATGTCCTATGTCCAGCAGTGGACGTCCTTCGGCTGACATGATGAAATTACAATATAGTCAGTTCTGGTACCGTACCTACTACTACTATACTACGCAACGCAAAAGAGGAGGGGTATAAGTTTAATGTGTATATCTGTCTGTGGCATCGTAGCTTTTATTTAAACTGGTGAACCTATTAGGTTGTCTTTTTTTCAGAGCAGGATTTCCATGAGAAATTTAGTAGTATCTTATAGCCGTGGATCAATATGAATGAAGCAACTATAAATGCCTAGACACGTAAACACGAGGTCATTGAGATCTGATATGTCGAGCCAAAAGTTGTAACTATTATGGTGTGTATGTAAAAAATACTGCATTTTTAACTCCTCGAATTTATAATAAGATAATAACATAACTTTACTCTCGGGAAACAATAATATTAGTAAAACATGTTTTATCAAAATCAGTTCAGCCATTGTTGAGATATATAACTTTGAAATGAAAATATCGGCGGTTTTCCAACTTTTCTACTTTGTCAGTTATTCTATATCACGACAGCCAATGATATTTAAAATAAAATGCCAAACGTTATTATTACTTCAAGAATATATAATTAAAGTCACCATGAGTGTATCGCTGTTAATTTCGTATTAGCATTGTATAAGTCATAAGTTAAGGATCTGTAACTATTCGTAATTGATTTAATAAGAAATGTTAATTTTCGTAATTTCAATATTGACGATCACTGCGTGAACTGTGGTTTCGTTTCGCACCAGTGTATCCCGTCCTATATCGCCGCCATGATTAAATTTTGACAGCGCAGGTCCGCCGGAGTATGTCCGTTAGTTTGAGTCGGGACCTTTGCGTGGGTTTTTGTATACTTTTGAAATGAGAACAAAAATATAAATCGAGTTGTAATCGGTCGAATATCTATTGAGTTGTGAAGTGTAACATGTGTAGTATATGTGTTAAGAGTTTTATGTGGTTTGAAGTGTATGGAATTATTTTTAATCGGGCGTCAAAAGCGGCACTCATTACGTTAGGTATGTAAGGCTATTTTTTGTTATTGATAATTTGTGACAGAAATTGTTGCGATTTTGACAAAATTGGCACTTGTTATTTAAAGATTAATAGTGTCTCTATCTACGTCTGACAATATTTTTGTACTCGTTTGCCTAAATTATTCATAAAAAAATCATAAACAAACTACACTGTTTTGCGTCGAATTGAAAAACTGACAATGTAAACATTGCAAATGAAAAAGGTTTTATGCAAAATATTTCCCCGGGATCATATACTTTATTTGATATCAATCGAAGCGTAAACTATTACAGTTTTAAATAAACATAACATTTACATATGTTATCGATTTAGATTATAAAATAAAAATATATTTATTGCAAAAGATCTCATTCGAAACGGTATGTAAAGTTTGTGACTTTTTTAAAAAATATTTTACTATGGTGACCTATGTAATTAATTATATAAACAAATTGCCTGCTCCTTTAGCTTTATAACATAAAACGAATCATAGCATAAAGTTTAGACAAAGCCAGGCAACCGATTTATTAACAACACAAGACAATGCGCTGCTAATGCTCGGTGAATCTTGAGCACTTTAGACCACCTTTTTTTTTAACGCGAGCACTTGAGTGGCTAACAGGTTCTCATTGCTGAGGTGATAAGTTTTATGTGATGTGGTACGTGTGTGGTACACGAGAGCAAAGTTACCTATATGCATATCGTGTATTTGAATCCCTTATTGAATCCTTGTCTGACACATCACATAACCACTAACGAGTAAAATTGTAATGAAAATTTAAGAAATTAAATTAAATTAATATTTGAAAAAATACATCACAAATAACAACAAAATTCATACACTTATTTTGTGAGGTAAGTATTTTTTTATTGGTACGTGGCTTTCACTGCCGGGTTTAAGGTTTAAATTTTGGGGTGTTAAGTTAAAACGACTATGACAATAGTTTATATGCGAGCTACAAATAACTGAGATAACGGTCAATACGGACATAATCAAAACTGGTTTTTTGAAAAAAAAATACCATACATTCTTATTTGAACCATTACATGGAATATGTGAATTTTATAAATTTATATGATCAGTTGAACAAGTAAAAGTGAACCCTACCTCTACTTCATAGATTCATAAATAAAAAGTAAGCAGTTACATTGGTAATGGGCCGCCACTTAGTATGCGCAAAAGAACCTACCAAAAATGAATAAACTAAATTAAACCATTCTGCGACAATAGCCCAGTGTGCACCACGCCTTATGACATAATACGTGGATCCGACGCGAATCGGCGGAAGTGCCTTGTGCAACCACAGTTGCGTACAATAGTATTTATAGACGTCACAAGTTCATTCGCCTAATCCTGCATAGAACATTCCTAATTGTTCATTAAAAGTGGATTTATGTTGATTTTAATAGACGCATTTATTGATTTTAATAGCCTAGTACAGAAATATGGCATAATCTCATAATAATGTACGATTTAAAATTAACCTCGCAAAATTTTCATCACTCAACGTACTTTGTTGGAAGAATTTATCACATTCCATTTTAATTAGTATCGAAATATATGCTTTGTCTTATGAAGCAGTAAACCAGGATTAATTTGGTATATAATACCAATTAAAAAATGCGAAATTGATTGCTTACATCATTTTTTAATCGCGAGCTCTCTCGCTGACGTACCGAACTTCGATGGTCATCAAAACAACTTTTATATTTTATAAAAATTGTTGCGTAGATTGCGGTTTTTTTCTTTAATGTTGCCACATTCATACTCTACCTATATAACTCAATTCAAAAGCGTTCTTTGCATGTTCCACATAGCAACAATTTAAAAACCGTTGGAACTCGTACTCGCAACTAGTGTTGCGAGAGCACTGTACGTTTTCCCAAGTCGCAACCCTAGTTGCGGAGAGCACGTGAGTGGATAGATATAAGATAGTACACTTCAGCCATATAACGTCACGCTTAGAACGTCACGGTACAGACAATGTGTTGACAATAGTAAATTGTACAACAAGTGCATAAAACAAGGCATTTTTTGGAGACAATATAAAGTAGAGGATAAAATGGGTTTTATACACGAGTTATACACTAGAAATCTGAAATCTATACAAAATGTTTTTTGGAAGCTATCGTACCAGCTATGCAGGGGAGCGGAAGAGCATCACCTCTTGAATTATTTTGCAATTGCAAAAATATGTATGTTGAGATAGTTATCAGTTCGATAGATAGAGAGCTACATCTCTACAGGTTGATTCGGGACACGTGAGCAAGATCAACACTACGGATTCAGTAGATCATAATCTACTGCTTCGTGCCACTATTAGTAAAATTAACGTTTATTTATCTTCGGTGTTAAAAACAAAATGTTTTAAATTATTTACGAAATTCATGGTCACTCTACAATCAGAATACTTCAGTTCGGCTGAAGGACTTTGTATCCATGGCCAAGAAATAAATTAAAAAAATATTATTATAATACTTCATTCAAGTGATACGTGTCAAATTGAATGTCATCTGAGTCCGATTACTTTTGAAATATCGTATCTCACTCAATGTGACAATTTACCATGTTGGTCCTGCTCACGTCTCCTGAATCATTTTGTATATGAAAAATTGAGACGTCTACAAACCTTTTATACCACAGATAAACTTCAACTGGTTCACCTGCGACTGCTCGCTGTCACTGTCAGTCAAGTGTCAATCAATCTAATTCCCGCTCTAACTCATGCGTTACTTTTTTCTTTGGATTGTGGATAATTAATTTATATGTCTTTGCACTCAAGATTCAGGTCTGGGCTGTTGGTGAGTTGTTAAGCGTTAAACTATGATAATGAAATAATTCGTGTTACAACCGCCAGCTAAGAATATAAAGGAAATAATAATAACGTAATTTACTTTAAATGTATTTTATTCTCATCGCTTTTTCTTGAGTTGAGCCTAATACTAATACAATTAATTTAATTTTCGTCATAGATATCTATCTCACTAAGTGCTTTTATTATCATTAAATACAATCGTTAGCTATATTATTTAATAAATAAGTTTTCTATTAAAAAACGAATCGTACCATTTAATTGGGCATGTTATATTAAACATTACAGGTATTTTTGAGATATTTAAAATATAACTAATGTTGTGCTACGTTACCAACTGATCATAACTTAACATAAATACAATATGTATAAATTGTACCCAGTTAGTCACTCACCTGTAATCTATTTCGAAATATGTTCATTATGAAATTCGGTTTTCGGCCTAAGTGGAAATAAATATTTTACAATCTAGGCTAGGTAAGTGCCTTATAATAATCTCATTTTTGTTTTATGAAATTTCCACAGTTTCACTAGGTTCATCATATCAGCTAAAGGACATCCCTTGCTGGACATAGGCTTGCACATTTCACAAACTTTATCCTATTAAATATAATGAAACAGGTCACTCACGTCTTTAAGGTCGAATATCGCGCGACATGTTTCAGACCGGTTCGCCGCAATAGGTGCATGTCGACCAGGAGTTTTCTATATAAAACTTTATCCTAGTGAAGCCTACTGGGACAAATTTGCTATTCCAACTGTCAAGGACCAATACTTAATAGATGTAAGAAATAAGGCTAATATGTAAAATTTGTTTAGCAATTCTGAACCTAGGAAATGCTTAATTACATAACTTTGAATATATACCTCCTTTTAACAGATTCATGACTAAAATGAAAAAATAGGTACATACATAGTTTCGAATTTTACTTATTGGTATAAAGTAAACATTGTAGGTTTGAGTATACTTTAAAGGCTGAATTTGGGATAAGAATGTACAGTCATTTTAATATTGTATAGAACATGCCTTAAACAGCAAGTAACACAATGAAAGGAAATTATAGGAAAAAATCTGTAAGTATATATAACATACCACATATATACAATATACACTAGACAGCTGCCGCATAGTGTTTAGACACTAGCTAATTAAGTAGGTCCATATGGTCCTTCAAACAGGATTTTATTGGTTTTAATAATATAAAAGTATACTGAAATGAAATGACTATTTATTTGTTAATTGTGGGTTAACAGGAAGGTCTTACAAATTTACTGCCATACGATCTTCACATTACGAGGGCTGTTCCGAAAGTTTTTAGCTGCTCTCACTATATTCATGCGATATATTTTTTATTTACACCATTATGTGGGTAATTTCAATAGTTATGAGCTGAGATAAAATCGTTAGTAAGCAGCAAGTATTTTTATCACAACATTTATTTTACCAAAAGGCCTTTTGTATGGACTTTTAAAAATTTGCGAAAATAGTACTATTTTTGATACATAAAAATAGTTTTGGCAACGAAATCCCTAACAGCTGTAGTGGAAACTGCCCGGGATGACTTCCTAACTTAGTTTTGCTGATTTTAATGTAAAATCACATATAGTGATTTATTTAATTTAAGTTTTTTTTGTGATGACGACCAGTCCCTAGTCTCGCGACCTAGACTAATATTCGACACACCTGCTCATTGAATAGAATAGAATAGAAAATCTTTATTGTATAAAACTGTGTAGGTACAAAGATGGTGCAAATGTAAGTGTATCAACAGTTACCCTTTCGGGTATACAATGTTATGGTCTTAAAATCTATTTACAATTCACTAGAATAAAATTCCTTTAAATTATAATAGGCTTTACCTATTAGCCATTCTTTTAGTATCCGTTTAAAAGTGCTATCTTCTATGCTTTTTATATGAGTGGGAAGATTATTATAAACACGAATGGCTGATATTAAAGCACTTTTTTTAAACATTGAGTTATTGACCTTAGGAAGTTCGAGATCAGATTTATATTGTGATCGAACATTTAATTTATAGGTTCTCTTTGGAAAGTGTTCTGGCTGATTTCTAACAAATAGACATAATTCTAGGATATATATGCATGTCAGAGTTAAGAAGTGTTTTTCTCGAAAAACGTTTCGGAGAGACTCGTCAGTGCCCATGCGATATATAGTCCTTAAACATCTTTTCTGCAGTATAAATGTCTTCTGTACGTCAACAGAGTTTCCCCAGTAGATGACGCCGTATGTTAGTAAGGGATAGACATTCCCATAGTATGCTTTTACAGTTATGTTTTCGGAACATGTTTCAGAAAGAATTGACAAAGCGTAACATCTACTGGAAATCTTTTTATTTATTTGATCAATATGAACCTTCCAATTTAGATGCGAGTCAATTGTGACTCCGAGGAACTTTGTGCTACTAACTTCTTCTACTGTAGTTCCCTCGTCAGACACAAAAAGAGGCATTTGTATCGTTTTGTAGTTCCTAATTTGCATGATTTTAGTCTTATTTAAGTTAACATGCAGATTTAGAGTACTAAGCCAATATTTAATTTTTACAAGTACATTATTTATGCTTTGCTCTAAATTTACATTTAACTTATCACTTGAAAATAGCATAGTGACATCATCAGCAAATAATACACATGGTTCATTAACTATATTGGGAACTTCATTTAGGTAGATAAGGAAAAAGAGCGGTCCAAGGATACTTCCTTGAGGGACCCCTAATTGAACGTTTGCGAAGCGAGATTTTAACTGCTCTACAGTTTTATTTTGAGTATTATATCTCTCGATTTGTACAGCCTGTTTTCTGTTACATAAGTAACTGCAAAATAATTCAAGTGCATTTCCTCTTATGCCAATATGTTCTAACTGCTTTAAGATAATGTCATGGCTCACACAATCGAAGGCCCTAGACATATCAATCAAAAGAGAAGCACAAGGTATTCTGTTATTTAGGTTGTCCCATATGATATTTAGCATATTAAAGATAGCTATCGACGTGATTTTCCCTTTTGGAAGCCAAATTGAAAAGGGCTCAGAATATTATTCTTATTTAAGAACCGCATAATCCTATTATAAATAGCCTTCTCAAAGACTTTTGAGAAACTTGGTAATAAAGCAACGGGTCTAAAATTGCCCATGTCAGTTTTGCTACCCTTTTTATGCAGTGGTTTTATCAAGGCCTTTTTTAATTGTCGCTAATTTTCATGCAATCGAAACAGATTACGTGGGTAGAGACAGGGAAGATTCATAGTTTGCGGTGTATAAAATTTCGTTTAGTTGTGGTGACGTATTAATCAAAATTGGCCCGCAACACAAAATTGGTATTGTGACCCGTTCATCGCATATTAGATAGGGCTGTTGACACGTCGTACTTAAAACACAATAAAAAAACCCAAGCGACTTTCATCAACAGTTTCAACCCAACACATATGTATCGAAATTACCCGCATAATGGTATCATTAAAACATATATGGCATGAATAGAGTGAGAGCAGCTAAAAACTTTCGGAACAGCCCTCGTATGCCTACAAACTGGCGCACAAATTTATATTTAATTACATTTCTGTTCGTAATAGTAACAAGGTACTGTGGGGTTACAATATTTACCTTTCATTGTGTTACATACTTGGAATATGTATACTTTTGATGTTTTGTTATACCACATTGTTAAACTCCCTAATATGCCTGACAAAATGTAAATTTGTAGTATTGTATGTTATTTTAAAGCAGGCAACATATAAATTTGGCACTTTAAATTAGTTTTAGGTACTTTTGACTCCTTTTGATTAATATATTACATTACAATGGTGTTACTGAAAATTATTTTAAGTACTTTGTTCCATTTTTCGAATTACTTTGATTAGATCGTATCAACCTTAAAGCTAGGTATATCGAATTATTTATACCCTAAATTTTAGTCTATTGTTACAGTATATGTACCTTTAGTTTGACATACCTACACAATGTTACATTATATTTACAATTATTTAAAATACAACTATACAATAACACATAGAATATCGAATAGAATTTGAAAATTACAAATATGATTAGGTATACCTAGATTTTTGGCACTAGATTCATTTTATGAGTATAATATTAAGTGTGTATCGTAAATATATCGGTTTTTTATATTGTACGTTATGAAATCAATAAGTTATGTATGTACATTATTTATATAAATATCTATAGGAACCTATAAACATTCGTATAAATACATAAGTGATTAAGGCGTTTTTGCGTAACGCCGCAATTTTATAGAGTTTTGAAATCATTCTGCGCACAGTCTAAAAATCTACCTTTTTAATGATTGAAAAATGTATATACCTACTTTCCAAAACTAGAGATTTTTTTACTGGATTGTGTTGCTACTGATATGAACTTTAATGTCATGTGGAATGCATAATATTTAAATAAATTCAAAATAAAAGAAAATCTGTAAAATTGTTTGAATATGTGGTATAAATAAGAACTTGTAAATAGTTGTACATGAACAAAATAACGAAAAAATGAGGCCGTAGGTCACAATAACGATATAATACGGATGTGAAGAAATATTTATACGACTGGCTTTCATTTAAGATCATATAGTTTTAAGGGTGCAATCTTAATACTCCCTGCGCGCTTCAGAAGGCCACTGTCTGTAATCAAACTTCAAACTTCAAACATTTATCAAGTACATTTTATTAAAATATTCAGTGCTAGCAAATTTAAGGCCACTAGTCACTAAATAAGTAATCAGAATTCAAATTAACTTTCTGTTACTTAGTAATACAACGTCTAAAATCGGTTTCTAAAGCTATTTCCTTGCCAAAACAGAAAAAGACTCATAAAATAATGTAAGCACCTATAGATACAGACAGTCCATTAAAAAAAATGTTTTACTTTTATATTGAATTAAAATAACATACTCTTTAATGATTAAGACTCCTTTGATTTACGTATAAGAAAATAAATAACATACTTACTCTTTTCTAGGAACTCCACACGTATATATTTTATATAAAAAACATGGTTAAGTTACTTTTTATCAAACTTGCAATGAAATTTCGTCTTTACGTGCATTATAACAAGCTTCAAAGTATCACGTTGCAGGCGGAACAACTCGGGAGAACATTAAAGGAATTTCATACAAAATTGAAGGCTGGGCCGGAAGATATATATTTTTTTAATTTTAATGTTAAACATGGCGTCTGTTAAATTTGTTTTTTGATTGATGTAAGTATTTTTTATTTCATTGCATATGTTTGAGAAAAGCACTATTCTAATCGGCGAGAAACGTTGGGCTGCATGCAGGCCGCGAATACGTATCTATATCTACTTGGCCTGCAACCCTTTTGTTTCCCGGCCTCTATAGTAATGTATTATTTACTTGGTGTGGTAATAACACATAGGTAATGATGTCACTATTTTGTGCATGTCCAAAATATATCAAGGGCACTAAATAAAGATAGTACCTGACGGCTTAAAAATATGCACCTTATAAAAATATCATTAAGTAACATAGTTACTTATTTTAAATTCGATCGTAACATTCGATAAGTGATGTGGTGTGGAAATTAATTCAACGTCACGTCAGTAGCAGTAGGAATGTATGTGTACAGGATGAATAAGATGAATTGATTTACAATACAATGTTCAGCGATCAAATATAAGTAGTTAGAGATTGAAAGATTTAATAATACAGTGACAATGTTAGTGATGTAGGTACCTAACTTTGGTAATCGTATCATAATACACCGCACATTTTAGGATGTCTAAGATAGGTATTGGTAAGATGACAGTTCCATGCGTCTTTAAGTAGTATCAGTCACTTAAAATAGCTATATTACTATACTGAGCACTGAAATGAAAAATATAGTCGCGCCCACGCGCGTTCACGGTGTTTGACTTAAAACTACTCTAACGCTAAAAAAAACAAATAGTCGTAATCTTCGTAGAATAAAACAATCACCACATATAATTGACCGACAACCGTCTGGTCGTCGTTGCTAACGTTTATATTCGAATTTATACTTAGTTCATTCTCTCGTTCGTTCCTAACTATGCCTCTCTCTCTTGTAGTTTCACTTCCATTTCCCTGTTCGTTTAAAGTTTCGTTATAACAAATTTGAGCTGAGTTCGGTTCGTTTTGACTTGCACCATTAATTTCATCGTTTGGTTCAAGAGTGCCACTGTCATCGGACCCACGGTTCGATCCGTGTAGCGAAACGGATCAGAGTCTCTTGTGGGAGTCCGTACTGGCGCTCTTCAGGGACCCAAAGCGACGGGTCTGTGTGGGCGCTGGTGTCGTCTCCCTGTCAAGGCTGGCCGCTCGCAGAATCAGCCCTCTCTGTCGCAGCGGGGAATCTGAACGAATCTGGTGACAAATACCTTCGAATTAGATTCAAACGATAATGATCTTTTTGCTGCATTGCCACATCATAGTAATGGGTGGTAATTTAGATTAAGATGTTATGTCATCATAATTCTGATGATGACAATCGATCATCCAGTACTTACTGGTTCTCCAACGGATCCTCCTCTCTGCTGCCTAGGCTCCCTGCCCATCCTATTGCTACGTTCAGTGAATGACGTCTCTAGAGACCTCTGTGAAGGATCACTTATGGATTGGGAGAGCAGGTGCGTGGTGGACGAGGAGTTAGAGTCGTCTATATTTGAATATTCGTCTAGGCTGTCTTCGCGCTGCGGGGTATCGGATTCCTGAGAAATTAAGAAACAAATTGAGTATAACCAGTTTATAGCAAATTATTTGACGTCGGAATTAGTTAGGTGTGCTCTACAGAAAAGCGTCGCAATACTTGTCAAAAACTTTTTCTATTATATTTACAACCAACCTCTTCTAATTCGCGTAGGGTAGTAGAATAATGATGTCTTCTACTTTCTTCTCTTTCCTTCTCGCGTTCCCTTTTGTCTAGTTCTTCAGCTAACATCATCACTTCCCAGTCGCCGCCGCTGCCGGCCATAGCTACAAATTTTACGTTTAAAATAATGATTTGATAGTAATTGTGATTTAGGGCATTCCTTAAAAAATATTACAATACAATACAAGTACTCTTTATTGCACACCTCGAATAAGATACACAGTATAGTACATAATAACAAAAAGAAGAGGCAAACAAAAGGCAGTCTTATCGCTAAAGAGCGATCTCTTCCATACTACCTCATATATTATTTGGCAGAACAATGACAAATGAAGATAATTTTATTTGCCATAAGTAGTTAAGGGAACTAATACACGCAAATACAGATTAAATAAACACATTGAACGTTTGTTAATACTAATTCGATTACGAAGCAATCTGATTATTTCACCAATGCGCAACTTTCCAAATGATTGGCGTTAGTAACGTTCAGCAAGTATCAAATTAATGATTTTCTTTAGTAACTTACTTCTAATGGGAGACACACTTCCGTGGCTAGAACTGCTTGCTCTTACTCGTCTGCTGCTGCTTTCCACAAATTCTTCAAATACCGGCGTACGAGGTAATGATTCTGAATCACTACTTGATGAGGTGGAGTTCCTGTATAGAATTAGAAAAGGAATTGTTATAGTATAGATCTAAATGATTTTTGAAAATCATAAATGTTTTGAACTCAAATTATGACTAAAGTTTGATGGATACGATGCTTTTATTAAAGTTTCAGATAGTAACGGAGCCATTTTTAGCTTTTATTGCCTGTAGTAGAATTCAGGCGGAAAATACAGCGGTTAGCTTGATGTTTGAAACGGTATACTCATATTTCTTGATGAAAAATATATGTAGGTTGTAGTCTATGATATTACGCCACAACAATCCTAGGTAGTAACGATGAGAAATTGTCAAATTTCGAGTCAATTCACACAAAAAATACCTTAAATAAATGAGCGTTTTTAAATTATAAGGACAGTAGACTGCATACTAGCGCTTCCACCAACAAAGAGCAGCGCTTATATGTATGCAGTTAATTATTGCGAGTTTAACTAGTTAAACCCGTTCGAAGTCAGAACCCCGCTTTAACGGCCAGGGGCACTTTTGCAAGTCTGAATACTACTAGAAATGGCCGAGTCAGGCACTGGATATATTTTTGGAATATTCTTACGTGTCACTCCAACTGTAGTCGCTTCCTATGTCAAGAACGACTTCGTTGCAGTTGTGTGATGTCTTTTGACTAGAGTGCGAACCGCGGTGGTACCCGAAGAAGGATCCAAGACTGAACTTGCGATGGTGACGCTGTCGGCCTAAATCTACTGAAAATTTAAAAAATAGTATATTATATAATAGTGAGTTACCTATTTTCTTAAGACTTAAGAAATAAGTAGATCGTCGTCGATTGTGTGCATTTAATAAAGATAAAGATAAGATAAAGATAAAGATAATTTATTTGTAAAAACATGAGTAAAAGTACATAAAGCTGTCATTGATAAAATAAGTCCTTCATGTTTTGCCATTCGGCGTACAAATTTCGATTTATATATGCGACATTAAATTTATAACAAAGGGTCAAAATATGTATAAATTGATAATAAAAGATATAAGTACTAATCTAAAATTAATAATATTTACATTCATATCGCATTCTGAAAATAATAATAATCTATAATTGGTATCCATGTCATAATAAATATATTAAATTAATTAACTGTTTTATAAATTACTATCATTTAAAAATTCATTTAAGCTGTAATAACATTTACTTACTAACAAGGTTACCAATTCACGCTTAAAGATTCTGATTGTGCTGTCTCTAATAGCTTTTGGTATCTTATTATAAATTTTCGGAGCTACACCGAATGCACTTTTCCTTAGTAAGGCAGTGTTGGTAAGTCGGTATCTTAATTTATTGTTGTCGCGTGGTCTTAGAGAACTATTTTTGCTATTTGCCCGTTCAAATAAATCAGGATTGCTGCGGACAAATACTGCTACTTCAAAAATGTAAATAGAAGGGAATGTCAATATTTTATATTTTATGAAATATGGCTTACTGCTATCTAATGGTTTCAGGCCAAACATAGCCCGTATGCATCGTTTTTGGCCTATTAAAACATTTTCCCGATCTGTGCAGCTTCCCCAAAATATTACCCCGTATCTTAATATAGACGCTACTAGTGCATGATATGCTGACAAAACTACCTCTACATTTACAATTTGCCTCAGTTTATGCAGTGCATATGACGATGTGGCTAATCTTGAACAGGTTACCTCAACGTGTTTTTTCCAATTAAGAGACTTATCAATATAAACCCCTAGAAACTTTATGCTCTCAATTTCTTCCAGTATATTATCCTGATATGATATGATAGGGTGTGGTATAGTGGACATGCGTTGACCAAAATGCATCAGCTTAGTTTTCGAGAGGTTTGCTCTAAGATTGTTATTTTTTAGCCAGGAAATAATATTATTTATCGAATTATGTATGTCATTTCCATATGTAATTCTATCCTTACATTCTACAATTACAGTGCTGTCATCGGCAAACAAAGTCATTGGGTTATTTACTACTTGTGGTAAATCATTATTATAAATAATGAAGAACAATGGGCCGAGCACAGATCCTTGCGGTACACCGTAAGCAATAGTGCGACTCTCGGAGAGGAATGATGTTTCTTTTCTTGTCTTTGAATCTAATCTAGCTATTTCTACATATTGGGGATGAAAAGTGAATGACGAGACATGTAGCTCTAATTTTAGCAAATCATTGACCGAATCTCAGATATGAGAGTATGCTTGGAGTGTCAACTGTATCTTATCATATTTTGGTATAACAATATTTCCAATATTTTTGTTAAATTTGTGCGATTTCCGCAAAGTTATCTAAATACGGTACTAACTTTTCTCTTTCCTTCCTGTGTGATGCATTCCAGTGTCAACAGAAAGAGTCTTTTTTATCTTCGATTTGGTGTTGTCCAAATGTGTACCGAAGAAGTGGAATGGTCGCATGCTGCGTCTGCTGGTCCTCAAACTTGACTGTTCTGGGCTGAGGAGAGAACGATCTTCTGAAGTCCCGTGAGGAGAAAGGGGCCTAAGTAAATAATAACGTCGGTTACTTGACATTTAAAACTTCGATAAGATAAAATGCTACTGAACAAGTTCTATCGCAAAGATTACCTTGTCAAATCTTGCATTTCCATGCACTCTTGATCGCTTTGGTCGTCCCAAGACTTCCGTTGCCTTAATTTTGCTGCTCGTTTTCTCGAATAAGTGCCGGCTTTACCATCTAGATTTAAATCCAACCTCTTGGACTTGCTTACTGTCCATTGTTCTTTACTTGAATATGATTTTTCTGTTCTGTTTGATATTCTTTCGGCTAAACTTTGGAGTTCTGAGTATGATAGTTTTCCTAATTCTATTCCTTCGGTCATCTCTGCTAATTTTTCTTCTGAAATATCATCTGGAGATAAAACCTCTTTAGGAGATGATGCCTGTTTCAGAGCGTCTTTTTCTTCCTCTTCGGCACTTACAGTGGGTGGTGACGTTGCAAAAACTGTATCTAATGAATCGCCCCTCTGTAAATAAAATTTATTTTATCAGGTAAATTATCCGGCTCAGTGTGTGCAATAGAACTTTCTAAAATTCGTTATATCTTACCATAAAACCTTCGTCACCACCAGATATATCATCACTACCCGAACTGCCATTTTTACATAGAGTAATATTTACTGCGCTTTCAGCTTCTGATTTCGTTTTTGGGGGTTGGTCTGAAACTTCGACTTGTTCTTCGGTAGGGGTGATGCCTGGTAAACCAAGCCGTTCCAGCTCTTGAATACGTTTTTGAAGCTGACTAATTATTTCATCACGTTTTCTCACTTCATTTTCTAGGCTGTTAAATCTGCGAAAAGGGAAACTTAGAGGTGTTCATGTTAGGATAATAGAGGCAGGAGTTATAAGTTTCAAAAACACAGCCCATGATAACCCAAAAAGGGCGTTAAGAGGAAAATTATTTGCTTAAAATGTGGTACAAGGGATGGTACAAATATATAATACTAATCACGCACATTTCACCAGCAGCTAGTACGCTATATATAAAATAAAGTAAAATTGTAACGGGAACCGACAAAATAATTAGTATAATAGTGTCAATGTTAACACCATTATTTTGAATAATTAGAATATAAACATGATTACCTGTCCTGAAATTTTCCTTGTACATCATGTAAATGGCCTTGAATAACTTGTTTTATGCCTAATAGCACTTCTCCGAAATATTCTTGTTCTTCTAGAGATCCTGAAATTGTAAATAAATCTTATTGGTTTACGACAGATGTATACAATTATATTACTTAACATAAAAAGTGAGAAGACTTTAAAGTTAAAGCTCACCTCGCAACAGCTTTCTTTGATTAGCTACGGCAGAAATAAGTGTGAGCTTGGGTTTTTCTGAAGGTACTTTTATTTCTTCAGGTCTTAAGGATTTAAATCCATACATTGAATCTATATTTTGTTGAAGTTCATAGTCGGCTCTTATATTTAAATCTATATCATTCGTGATGATGGTTTCAGTAGTTGGAGGAAGTATTTGATTGCTAGGAACAACCGGTTCTGGTACTACTTCTGTACTTATTTGTGCAGCCTCTTCTGCAGGCAACGTTTCACTTCTTATTTCTGGCATTTGGAATATTTCGCATTTAGCATCAACCGGAATGCTTGCAGGAGGTGATGGCAAAGTATGCCTGTGGAATGTAACGCTTTTTGAAAACTTCGAATGTCTTGCTGCGTAGCCTTCTAACGTTGGTGCTCGAATTAATTTTTTTAATTCATTGCTCCTTTCAGGACTTTCATCTGGAGTTACATCTTCTGACAACTTCTTAAGAATAGATTTGAGAGTTCGCCTTTCTAGTGTCTCGTTAGATCCATGACTTCCAAGAGAATCAATCGATTTTCGTTTATATTTTCTTTTGTCCATGGTGCTGCCCTCAGAATGACTTCGAGTTAGAGTATCACATAATAAGTCTTCCGAAGAACTAGTACAGTCTAGGCTTGAACTGCGAAATTTTACAACTTTTTCTAATTCTGCTAATTTTTGCCTTTCATTCAAAATTTTCAATTTCTTAACAAATGGCAACCCGCCATATTCTGGCGAAAGATCATCTATTGATCTATATTTCTTAGCTTTTGGTAATAGCATACCTCCTGTAAAGTGCGTAGTTTTAGAGTCACTTGGCTTTGCGACGTTTTTCTTTGGCGAATACGTTAATAAATCTAAAGATTTTTCTTGGACGGGTTCCAAAGGGCCTGTTAAGCATATCTTAGGTTTATCTTGCCTAAAATTATCACTATCAACGTCAACATTATTATTGTCTATTCTAACAAGCTCCGCTGTAACTATAGGCACGCATATATTTACAGCAGCCTCTAGTTTACATTCTTCTTTTACTTCTTGACTCGCTATTTCAATTTCTTTTTTATCATCGTTTGACGCACTTTGACTTTTCGAGTCTCCTAAAATTGCAGCTTTTTTCAATTTAGACCATGGTTTCTTAGGTTTAATCTCTTCTTTGGGTTCATTTTGCTGAATAGGAGTAATTTCTACTGAAGTTTTTTCTTGTATCGGTGTTTTGCTTTTATCACTACTTGAATCTTTTGGTGAACTTCCACCAGATTCTTTCGGAGAGCTCCCACCTTGTAACATCTTTAATTTATCTCTGAAAGTCGACCCCACTGCTTTGGCCGGTGACTTTATTTTACTAACAACTGAATGGGGTATTGAAATTAAGTTGCTTTCTGTTTTAGGTGTTGGTTCAACGACAGCTGCAGGTTTTTCACTAGCTTCCTTCATGAGTGGCTGACAAACAGCTGTTCCGTCGCCTTGAACTTGTAATATTTTATCCCTAAAGCTTACTTTAGGTCGTGAAGTACCATCACTTGATCCTGAAGAATTCTTTCGGGAATTTTTTGATGTTGGACTTTGAAGTTTTCCAGGAGAGCTGGACTCGGAGCCCTTTCTTATAGGACTTAAAGTTTTTATTGTAGGACTTAACGGACTTTTTATAGAACTAGGGCTAATGGTATCCGAACTTGATGCTTGATTGCTATTCATGGGGGTTAATTGATTCTTTTCCTTTTCTTCTTTGGCTTTAAGTAATAAAAGCCTTTGCAGAAGCGGTAATCCCGCTCCGATAACTTCGGGTTCACCGTGGGGCCCAGAACTAGTTGATGGGATTGGTTGAGTCTGAGGTGAAACAACGGATGATGTAGAATGCCGTTGTTTAGCTGCTTTTTCCTCTCGGTCCTGCACAAAAATACGTATTAATGCACTTATTACGACGATATGACGTTGATTTCTAAGAACCTAGCGCTACATGTAAATATGAAATTTCAGACCTGTTTTTCTTTCAGCAATTTTAATCTAGACAATAATGGCAGACCGGCTCCAATAGGTGATATGCATTTTTCTCCATTTTTACTGCCGGATGTCGTTTCACCAGCATCCTTTAAAGTAAATGTTGTACCAGTTATTTGTTAAAACACTATTGTTGTGATCAACTTTATGATTGTTTGTAGCATCAAAGGTACTGTATATTCGTGTCATTTAAAAATATAGGTAAATGTAAATGTATTTTTAAGACCGACGAAATTTTTGCCAAGTTTCTTATACCCAGGGGCATATTATCAGAATTAATCATATTTTTGAAGTATGATATTGATTACTTACATCTTGATTAATATGTTGAGAGTCATCACTTTCTACTCTGGCCATTCTTTTGAGTGTTTTCCCATCTACAGATGATCTTTTTTCACCTGTTAGGGCCTGAAGCTCCATTGACTCACCCGAACGGCGACCTGCCCTAGATCTACTACGGATAGCATTACGGATACCCTGTAAATAATTTCGAATGTAAAAAATAAATTATCAGTATATTTAAGTTAACGTTCATGTGTATAGACCATGCTTAGTATGCAATAGTTCTTACAGGTACCTTGACATCACTGCGAAGTTTGTGCACTATTCTTTTTGACGCTTTATCGTCTCCACCTGCTTTATCGGGACTGATTTCCCCTGTGAACATATTTTAAATTAATAATTATATGATCTCCTAAAACAGCCTAAAAACTTACTTTACATAGCAAAAGCTAGGGATAGTTTGTTCCACTTTGTTATCGAAAGATGATAGTTAACTATACCAATATGTAATGTTAGCATTACAACGAACGGTTGCCCTAAGCCATTGCAAAGTTGAATAAGTGCTTGATATTACCTTTACCTTTGACCTTTTGCCGGGACATGCTTTTTACTTCTTGCAACCGCTTCCTTCCTAAGGTCTGTAATATATCTTGTGCCTCTGGATAGTCCTTCATCGCTGCCAGCACATCTTCTCGAGACAGCGAAAATAGTTCAGAATAACCCACAGAACGCACGTCTGCTGTACGCCTACAACATAGATCAAGTCAAATACCTATATGCAAAAATCCGTTTTAATTATTTTAAGAAATTAGTAGTTGCAAAACGATAATCTGACATAAAATAAATTAATTCATTTGAGCGATTCGAACATTACTCACTTATTAAGTCCATCAAGATTCAGAATTCCTATTTCGCCAAAAAAATCTCCCGCTTTCATTGTCGTGAGCACTCTGCCAGTTTCCGATATGACTTCTAATATACCATCTGCTATTATAAACATCTCTCTGGCAACCTCACCTGCCGCAAAACATGAAAAATAATGTTATTTGCAAAAAACGAAATACATAAAATGACGCTCATTCCGTATAATACGCTTACCTTTCCTACAGATGGAATCCCCAGGGGTGAAAATATAAGCTTTCATCTTTAATACGAGATCATGCAGGAATTCAGGTTGGCACTCTTGAAAAATGGTAACCTGAAAATTAATCAAAAATGACTGAACAACTGATAAAAAGTTGAAGTATAGACATAAAACCTCATCTTAGTGTGTCTACGCCACTTGGACATCTGTCGTACATATAATGTAAAAAATAGACTATCGACCCGTTTGTTGTTGTCGTACGTTTTTCCTTCCAAATAAACTAGAATATTTATTGATATAAATTATTGTTTCCATTAGGTTATGGGCATATGACCCGATAAATAATTCGTAAAGTCAACCGTAAACGTAATTCCGATATCAGTAAACTCGGTCTAGTTCCGCGAGTGAAGTTTTGATTTTTAGGTTTGCCGTTAAGACACCGTAATATTTGATTGGCACCGATATAATGGCCATGTCTAACGTGCAAATAGAGAAACTATTGGGAAGAGAAAATTACAGCACCTGGAAGTTTGCTGTACAGACGTATTTACAACACGAGGACTTATGGGACTGTGTCGAGCCTCCGAAAGATTATTCAGTAAATCCGAAGCAAGACCTGAAAGCTAAGTCGAAAATAATTTTGCTTGTGGATCCGGTAAATTATATACACGTCCAAGATGCAAAGACTTCTAGTGAGGTATGGCTTAATTTACAAAAGGCGTTTGAAGACTCAGGTTTGTCGCGTAGAGTTGGGTTACTCAGAGATTTAGTAAACACCACATTAGATAGTTGTCTGAATATCGAGGCGTACGTCAATAAGATAATAACTACCGCACATAAGCTCCGAAATATAGGATTCTGTGTCGATGATGAATGGTTAGGTACTCTGATGTTGGCTGGTTTGCCGGAGCAATACAAACCGATGATTATGGGGCTGGAGAGCTCTGGTGTAAAGATAAGTACAGATTTCATCAAGATGAAATTACTCCAAGAAGTGAAGGAGTCAAATGTGTCCGTTCTTTATGCAAAGCATAATAAAACCTTCCCTAAGAATAAGAAACCGACTGGACCTCGTTGCTACAGCTGTAATAAGTATGGACACTTGAGTAAGAACTGTAACAACAAGAAAAAAACTAATGATAAAGGTTTTGCTGCAGTTTTTTCAGCCGCTGGTCAACACTTGGGCAGCACAGAGTGGTTTGTAGATTCGGGTGCGTCTCAACATTTGACAAATAATCCTGACGGGATGTACGATGTCCGGGCACCTCCGATTCAACATATAATGGTTGCCAACAGTACATCAGTCACCGTAAAGCAGATGGGTAACGTTAACCTGGACCTGCTGAGTGGAGATGGTAAGACAAATCACATACAGGTGAGAGATATTTTATATGTTCCTCAATTGAGTACTAACCTGTTGTCAGTTAGTCAGTTGATTAAAAATGGCTGCCAAGTTGTATTTAATAAGTTCGGCTGTGAAATATACAATGCGCAGAGGCATTTAGTAGCAACAGCAACACTCATAAATAACATGTATAAGCTAAACACCTATAAAGGGAATGCATTTACCTCGACTGTAGACAAACAAACTTTGGACATTTGGCACAGGAGAATGGGACATCTCAACTACAATGATGTCAACAGATTGCCTTTATGTACTGAAGGTGTGAAGTTGGTAAGCAATTCAGATGCAAACAACGGTTGTATTCCGTGTCTGAAAGGTAAGCAAACTAAATTTCCCTTTAATAATGTTGGCACAAGGGCTACTGCTAAGCTCGAGATTATACATTCTGATTTGTGCGGACCGATGGAGGAGCCGTCTATGGGTGGAGGAAGATATTTCATTACATTTGTGGATGATTACTCTAGAAAAGTGAATGTCTATATTTTGAAAAGTAAAACAAATGTAAAGGAAGTGTTTGAGATGTACAAAAAGGAAATGGAAAATCAGTTGGACTGCAAAATTAAAATTCTTCGTTCAGATAATGGTACGGAATATACGAATAATGAAATGAAAAAATTCTTGACAGTTTCAGGCATCAAGCATCAGACGACAGCACCATATACTAGTGAACAGAACGGGTTGGCCGAACGTATGAACCGTACGCTGGTCGAACGTGCTAGATGCATGCTGATGGATGCCGGACTGCCGAAGAAATTTTGGGCTGAAGCACTGGAAACAGCTGCTCATATAATTAACCGTTCTCCGACTCGAGTCCTTAACTACGTAACTCCACTTGAGAAACTGACAGGCATAAAACCGAACATTTCTCATTTGCGGATTTTCGGCTGTAAAGCCATGATGCACGTGCCGAAGGAAAAGAGGTTGAAGTGGGACCCAAAATCCTCAGAAATGATATTTATCGGATATTGCGAAAATACCAAAGGATACAAATTGATGGACCCACGCACCAAGAAGGTTACAAAGAGCAGAAATGTGATATTTCTTGAAGACTGTAATGGACATGACACCAGAGCTCTCCCAGACGCAAACATTAATGTTTCGTTACCGATACTTGTGCCGTTAAATGATGAAACCCCGGAGAATCCAACTAACGAACAGAACTGTAGCTCCGCTGAAAGTGACCGGCATGACTCTACTTTAGAGGAAAGTTTCGATACTATGATGAGTTTGACGGATCACGATACAACCTATGAACCAAGCACTGATTGCACATTTGAGACTCCCAACCGCTTCATAAACCTGAGGCCCCGAGGAGGGCAATTTAGACAGACAGAAGATGAAGTGAACCTCGATAAGGAAAATGAGGCAGATGAGGTCAAATTTGCTTGTTTGGCTTTGGATCAAGACCCGTTAACTTTAGAAGAAGCTTTGTCTAGCCCAGAGTCTAGTCACTGGAAAAAAGCTATGGAAGAAGAATTTAACACTTTGAAGAAAAACAATACCTGGACATTAGGTAACTTGCCGCAAGGAAAGAAAGCCATATCTTGTAAATGGGTTTTTAAAACAAAACGAGACGAGAAAGGCAACATTACAAAATACAAGGCTAGATTAGTCATTAAAGGTTGCGCTCAAAAGAAAGGCTGCGATTACAATGAACTGTATGCACCTGTAATCAGATATTCATCTCTTCGATATTTGTTCTCTATGGCTGTGAAATACAACTTAGATACCGATCAAATGGATGCGGTAGCTGCTTTTCTACAGGGTGATATTGAGGAGGAAATATACATGAGGCAACCTACGAGTTTCGAAGAAAATGAAGCCCAAGTATGCTTATTGAAAAGATCTCTATACGGTCTGAAGCAAGCAAGCAGACAGTGGAACCGTAAACTGGATGGTGCACTGAAAGAAATCGGCTTAACTCGATCTGTACTCGATCCCTGCATTTACTACAGAATTCAAAAGGAAGACATAACATTTTTAGCCGTATACGTGGATGATCTTATCCTATTCACTAGTTCGAAAGAAACTAAAAATGATATAAAAACGAACTTGTTTTCAAGATTTGAGATGAAGGATTTGGGTGATTTGAAATACTGCCTGGGCTTGCAAGTATATAGAGACAGAGCACAAGGAACTTTAAGTGTTAAACAGGAGAAATATATTCGAGATATATTGACCAAATATGGAATGTCAAACTGTAAGGGTGTCAAAACACCTATTGATCCTAAAATGAAATGAAAAAATAGACTATCGACCCGTTTGTTGTTGTCGTACGTTTATCCTTCCAAATAAACTAGAATATTTATTGATATAAATTATTGTTTCCATTAGGTTATGGGCATATGACCCGATAAATAATTCGTAAAGTCAACCGTAAACGTAATTCCGATATCAGTAAACTCGGTCTAGTTCCGCGAGTGAAGTTTGATTGCTCCACCCTGGTGAATAAAGACGTAGCCGGTACAAGACCTACGATCGTGTTCATTGCTACACCAGTCTGCATCACAATAACCATGTACTGGTTTGTCATCTTGTTTAGAAGTCAATGTGTAGTTTTCCGTGAATTTTAAATATCTTAAAACTCGTTTTAGTGCCATCCAATGCTGCATTTCGGGTCTGGAATTAAATCTGCTTAGCGTATTGACAGCATAGGAAATATCGGGGCGCGTTCCTTGTGATAGGTAAAGCAGACATCCAATAATCTCCTGATAGGGATGTTCATCTGAAATTGAATCTGCTTTTTCGTTCACGGTAAACTTCATTTTAGGATCAATAGGTGTTTTGACACCCTTACAGTTTGACATTCCATATTTGGTCAATATATCTCGAATATATTTCTCCTGTTTAACACTTAAAGTTCCTTGTGCTCTGTCTCTATATACTTGCAAGCCCAGGCAGTATTTCAAATCACCCAAATCCTTCATCTCAAATCTTGAAAACAAGTTCGTTTTTATATCATTTTTAGTTTCTTTCGAACTAGTGAATAGGATAAGATCATCCACGTATACGGCTAAAAATGTTATGTCTTCCTTTTGAATTCTGTAGTAAATGCAGGGATCGAGTACAGATCGAGTTAAGCCGATTTCTTTCAGTGCACCATCCAGTTTACGGTTCCACTGTCTGCTTGCTTGCTTCAGACCGTATAGAGATCTTTTCAATAAGCATACTTGGGCTTCATTTTCTTCGAAACTCGGAGGTTGCCTCATGTATATTTCCTCCTCAATATCACCCTGTAGAAAAGCAGCTACCGCATCCATTTGATCGGTATCTAAGTTGTATTTCACAGCCATAGAGAACAAATATCGAAGAGATGAATATCTGATTACAGGTGCATACAGTTCATTGTAATCGCAGCCTTTCTTTTGAGCGCAACCTTTAATGACTAATCTAGCCTTGTATTTTGTAATGTTGCCTTTCTCGTCTCGTTTTGTTTTAAAAACCCATTTACAAGATATGGCTTTCTTTCCTTGCGGCAAGTTACCTAATGTCCAGGTATTGTTTTTCTTCAAAGTGTTAAATTCTTCTTCCATAGCTTTTTTCCAGTGACTAGACTCTGGGCTAGACAAAGCTTCTTCTAAAGTTAACGGGTCTTGATCCAAAGCCAAACAAGCAAATTTGACCTCATCTGCCTCATTTTCCTTATCGAGGTTCACTTCATCTTCTGTCTGTCTAAATTGCCCTCCTCGGGGCCTCAGGTTTATGAAGCGGTTGGGAGTCTCAAATGTGCAATCAGTGCTTGGTTCATAGGTTGTATCGTGATCCGTCAAACTCATCATAGTATCGAAACTTTCCTCTAAAGTAGAGTCATGCCGGTCACTTTCAGCGGAGCTACAGTTCTGTTCGTTAGTTGGATTCTCCGGGGTTTCATCATTTAACGGCACAAGTATCGGTAACGAAACATTAATGTTTGCGTCTGGGAGAGCTCTGGTGTCATGTAGAGTTGGGTTACTCAGAGATTTAGTAAACACCACATTAGATAGTTGTCTGAATATCGAGGAGTACGTCAATAAGATAATAACTACCGCACATAAGCTCCGAAATATAGGATTCTGTGTCGATGATGAATGGTTAGGTACTCTGATGTTGGCTGGTTTGCCGGAGCAATACAAACCGATGATTATGGGGCTGGAGAGCTCTGGTGTAAAGATAAGTACAGATTTCATCAAGATGAAATTACTCCAAGAAGTGAAGGAGTCAAATGTGTCCGTTCTTTATGCAAAGCATAATAAAACCTTCCCTAAGAATAAGAAACCGACTGGACCTCGTTGCTACAGCTGTAATAAGTATGGACACTTGAGTAAGAACTGTAACAACAGGAAAAAAACTAATGATAAAGGTTTTGCTGCAGTTTTTTCAGCCGCTGGTCAACACTTGGGCAGCACAGAGTGGTTTGTAGATTCGGGTGCGTCTCAACATTTGACAAATAATCCTGACGGGATGTACGATGTCCGGGCACCTCCGATTCAACATATAATGGTTGCCAACAGTACATCAGTCACCGTAAAGCAGATGGGTAACGTTAACCTGGACCTGCTGAGTGGAGATGGTAAGACAAACCACATACAGGTGAGAGATATTTTATATGTTCCTCAATTGAGTACTAACCTGTTGTCAGTTAGTCAGTTGATTAAAAATGGCTGCCAAGTTGTATTTAATAAGTTCGGCTGTGAAATATACAATGCGCAGAGGCATTTAGTAGCAACAGCAACACTCATAAATAACATGTATAAGCTAAACACCTATAAAGGGAATGCATTTACCTCGACTGTAGACAAACAAACTTTGGACATTTGGCACAGGAGAATGGGACATCTCAACTACAATGATGTCAACAGATTGCCTTTATGTACTGAAGGTGTGAAGTTGGTAAGCAATTCAGATGCAAACAACGGTTGTATTCCGTGTCTGAAAGGTAAGCAAACTAAATTTCCCTTTAATAATGTTGGCACAAGGGCTACTGCTAAGCTCGAGATTATACATTCTGATTTGTGCGGACCGATGGAGGAGCCGTCTATGGGTGGAGGAAGATATTTCATTACATTTGTGGATGATTACTCTAGAAAAGTGAATGTCTATATTTTGAAAAGTAAAACAAATGTAAAGGAAGTGTTTGAGATGTACAAAAAGGAAATGGAAAATCAGTTGGACTGCAAAATTAAAATTCTTCGTTCAGATAATGGTACGGAATATACGAATAATGAAATGAAAAAATTCTTGACAGTTTCAGGCATCAAGCATCAGACGACAGCACCATATACGAGTGAACAGAACGGGTTGGCCGAACGTATGAACCGTACGCTGGTCGAACGTGCTAGATGCATGCTGATGGATGCCGGACTGCCGAAGAAATTTTGGGCTGAAGCACTGGAAACAGCTGCTCATATAAATAACCGTTCTCCGACTCGAGTCCTTAACTACGTAACTCCACTTGAGAAACTGACAGGCATAAAACCGAACATTTCTCATTTGCGGATTTTCGGCTGTAAAGCCATGATGCACGTGCCGAAGGAAAAGAGGTTGAAGTGGGACCCAAAATCCTCAGAAATGATATTTATCGGATATTGCGAAAATACCAAAGGATACAAATTGATGGACCCACGCACCAAGAAGGTTACAAAGAGCAGAAATGTGATATTTCTTGAAGACTGTAATGGACATGACACCAGAGCTCTCCCAGACGCAAACATTAATGTTTCGTTACCGATACTTGTGCCGTTAAATGATGAAACCCCGGAGAATCCAACTAACGAACAGAACTGTAGCTCCGCTGAAAGTGACCGGCATGACTCTACTTTAGAGGAAAGTTTCGATACTATGATGAGTTTGACGGATCACGATACAACCTATGAACCAAGCACTGATTGCACATTTGAGACTCCCAACCGCTTCATAAACCTGAGGCCCCGAGGAGGGCAATTTAGACAGACAGAAGATGAAGTGAACCTCGATAAGGAAAATGAGGCAGATGAGGTCAAATTTGCTTGTTTGGCTTTGGATCAAGACCCGTTAACTTTAGAAGAAGCTTTGTCTAGCCCAGAGTCTAGTCACTGGAAAAAAGCTATGGAAGAAGAATTTAACACTTTGAAGAAAAACAATACCTGGACATTAGGTAACTTGCCGCAAGGAAAGAAAGCCATATCTTGTAAATGGGTTTTTAAAACAAAACGAGACGAGAAAGGCAACATTACAAAATACAAGGCTAGATTAGTCATTAAAGGTTGCGCTCAAAAGAAAGGCTGCGATTACAATGAACTGTATGCACCTGTAATCAGATATTCATCTCTTCGATATTTGTTCTCTATGGCTGTGAAATACAACTTAGATACCGATCAAATGGATGCGGTAGCTGCTTTTCTACAGGGTGATATTGAGGAGGAAATATACATGAGGCAACCTCCGAGTTTCGAAGAAAATGAAGCCCAAGTATGCTTATTGAAAAGATCTCTATACGGTCTGAAGCAAGCAAGCAGACAGTGGAACCGTAAACTGGATGGTGCACTGAAAGAAATCGGCTTAACTCGATCTGTACTCGATCCCTGCATTTACTACAGAATTCAAAAGGAAGACATAACATTTTTAGCCGTATACGTGGATGATCTTATCCTATTCACTAGTTCGAAAGAAACTAAAAATGATATAAAAACGAACTTGTTTTCAAGATTTGAGATGAAGGATTTGGGTGATTTGAAATACTGCCTGGGCTTGCAAGTATATAGAGACAGAGCACAAGGAACTTTAAGTGTTAAACAGGAGAAATATATTCGAGATATATTGACCAAATATGGAATGTCAAACTGTAAGGGTGTCAAAACACCTATTGATCCTAAAATGAAGTTTACCGTGAACGAAAAAGCAGATTCAATTTCAGATGAACATCCCTATCAGGAGATTATTGGATGTCTGCTTTACCTATCACAAGGAACGCGCCCCGATATTTCCTATGCTGTCAATACGCTAAGCAGATTTAATTCCAGACCCGAAATGCAGCATTGGATGGCACTAAAACGAGTTTTAAGATATTTAAAATTCACGGAAAACTACACATTGACTTATAAACAAGATGACAAACCAGTACATGGTTATTGTGATGCAGACTGGTGTAGCAATGAACACGATCGTAGGTCTTGTACCGGCTACGTCTTTATTCACCAGGGTGGAGCAATCACGTGGAACTCGCGCAGACAACAGACTGTCGCGCTCTCCACGACAGAGGCCGAATATATGTCTCTTTCTAGTTGCACGCAGGAAGCTATGTGGCTTAAACAGTTACAGGAAGAATTTTGGCCACACTTAGCAACTGTACCTATGACAATTTTATGTGACAATCAAAGTGCGATTAAACTTGCAGGTACCGAGAATTATCATTCCAGGACCAAGCACATTGACATACGTCACCACTTCGTTCGTGACAAGGTGCGCCTGAAGAAGATTGTCATCCAGTACATCCAGACTAGTGAGATGGTGGCTGACGCGCTGACCAAGGGCACTCCGCAGCTGAAGCTCGAGTACTGCTCGTCTAAGATGGGTTTATGCCCAAGGGAGGATGTTGAAATATAGACATAAAACCTCATCTTAGTGTGTCTACGCCACTTGGACATCTGTCGTACATATAATGTAAAAAATAGACTATCGACCCGTTTGTTGTTGTCGTACGTTTTTCCTTCCAAATAAACTAGAATATTTATTGATATAAATTATTGTTTCCATTACCAATATATCAATTCCTTGCATTATTGCGGTAAAATATTTACCGATGAAGGTTACATGAACCTTACTTTAGTCACGGCGAAAAGGAAATAAAGCCGTAATTTAAAATGACTATTGGATGAATTTACCGCTTGGCCAGATTAAAGAATGGTTGTACGCAAAGAACCGGAAGATGTTATTCCCTACGTGGAACATAATGTTCCAGCAAAGGGTTTCTGTAAAATATTTTTAGAAGAAAATTCCAACGTTTACTGAGGCTACCTTTTTAAGAACGCTCAAGTTGACATGCAAAGCGAGCTCTGTCTTCAGCTTATCGGGCAAGAGGCCGAGGGCTGTGTTGATGTCTCCACCACCTTGTATACGACCTCGCGACCAGGAGTAGTCATACCAACGGAGTACCCGCCGCTTCATGCCACCTGGAACCTGACAATTTAAAGAGTTAAAAACACAACTCGCGATGCTTTGAAACACAATAAGCATTGTGTTCAACTTCTTTGAATAAAATAGTTAATATAAAAATAATCTATCGTTTTCCAATTTGACTGTAACTGCATTTACAAAAATTCGTTCTGGGGTGCGTAAATCCACCGTCATTATGATTTTCGGATAATTTTTTTTGGGGGCTACAGAACGCAGGCTTTACCGATTTATGATTGTGGCCTCTCTTATTAGTTTGCATTTTTAGCACATAGTCAATCAAATTATCAACCAACTTCTATTTACATATGTCTTCTGATAGTGACAGTTCACGGATACTGAGTGGTTAAATTGTATGAATTTATAATACTACAAGGTGGTGATAGAGCGGTGCCTCTTACTACAGGAATCATGTATGCTTACAAAGAGGCACTAGCGCAGACACTATGCTACCCGCACTACTACATCATACCTTATGGTGTCTCATGTAGGTTTTAGCCCCATCAAGAAGTCGCTCAAACTCCAGCCTGTTAGCATTCCTGTTTGTGATCACGTTACCCACTTGGCCAACGATGGTAGCAAAAATGAACACCCCAATCAAGTAACTCACTATTGTAAAGACGTATCTGAAACAGATATGGAAAAAATCACAAAATATTCCAAAAATTACATTAAACACAGAAGGTTTTATGTTACGTTTTTTTTTAATTTTCACTATAATCAATAATAATAAATTCAATTTATGAAGACGTAATAAATTCAATATATAATGCACGTACCGAATTATCACAAAATGATTACGTGTAAAATATTGTTGATTTTTTTAAATTACGAGGCATTTAGTTGATACGATAGAGAAACAAAATAGTTGTTTAAAAATTAACCAAAAAGACTACAAAATAATGTGAAAATTCTATATAATATAAAGTGCAAAGTTTTCGAACAGTTGCAATAATACAAAACACCCCAAAGCAGATACAGATAAAAAACGATACGATTACAATATGGCGGTTTCAATCAATGAAGGCTGTTCGAAAACTTTCAAAAACTTCGCGTCGTGTTTCGATATCGATGAGTAAAGGAAAAAGAACAAATAAAAAGACAATTTCATGAAAGAACTAGTCACATTTATCGTTGTTACCTAAAGTTTGTCGCCGTGAAGCGAACAGCCTCCAAATTTCTGCCGCCGCCATTCTAAGTGTATAATACTTCACATAGGCTGTTTCCCTAAAAATTATGTCTTCGTTAGACCGAAGCTCAATGGCTTATTTTTTCAGCAGGATAAGGTCATTGTCAACAAATTGGCAAGCCGGTGCGAATCAAGTTACTTATTAGAACGCCTCGCCCCTGATGTGTTAATTGGATTAGAATATAATTAACTTGTTCTATTGTCTTCGGTATCTTGTTACTAACAGTTCAAGTATTTATTATACATAGTTATCGTATTAGTAAGTGTGTGTGACAAGGTATCTTTCACAGTATCATGTTTGTTTATAACTTTAATAGGTTAGGCAGCTTATAAACGTCGCTAATGCAAATTAATTCCACGCATTAATAAATATTGATCATTAACTTCATCTTCATTGGATGTATAAATCAAATTATTAAAGCATGTCTCTTATTTTGGGCGTATATACCTATGTTTCAGAGTCTGCCAGCGCTAAGCTTTTTTCAAACATTGATTGTGTCTTGTAGTGAGAAAAAGAAACAGCCGAAGTGTGAAATATTTTACAAAATGTATGTATGGAATAAACGTACACAGTACTTATATTATTTAGTGCGATACGATGCGATTGGTCAGATCAAGTAGGTATATAACTAAGTTTTTAATTTAATTATTATTATTTGTAGGGAAATACTACAAAAGAAAACTAAGTAAAAGAAAAGTCTTGTTTTATATTTCTATTATGAAATAGCAGCGACTAAGCAATATTCCTTCTTGTATATTCAATTTATGCATAATATGACATTTTCAATTAAGACCTGATATGATTAAATTATTTAAATTATATGGATAAGAAACAAAATACGATAATTATAAAACAACGACTATCTAAGAGATTGAGGGGGATAAAATAAATGAATTTAATCGAGCTGAAAATGGAAGAAGGCCCGCGGCTTGTCGGATGCCGCCATTTACTGCTCGCCGGAATCTGGTAATTAAAAATCTTGACACTTACGATAATGAATAGTTGGTTGTGCTTCCTAAGAGGGTAACTGAGGAAGAAAATAATCCTGCTTCGCATTATATCGGTAATTCTAATTTTAGTTCTACTTACTTATCAAACATAAAACAGCGACTTATTTTATTTTTGCAAAGAAGTACTGTCGTTTGAAAACTTTTAGAACCCTGAATTTAAACATGGTACCTACGTGTAATTGGATTAAAATTAATATTTTAGTAACAATAAAGTTACTTTTAGAAAATTGAGGGCCAACATTTCCCCAGAGTCCTTTTCAGTTAATGAAGGTGGTAAGTATAAATAAATATTTTGCGTTTTACAGACAAAGAAATATTATATAAGTAACAATTTTTATACAAAAATTTGTATAAAAACACGAAGCAATGAAATGACACCATAGAAATATTTTTTTTCGCTTGGTATTCGAATTTGTTTTTTGTCAAATGTAATATGGAGTTGAATATAAATCAACCAACCTAGTTGTTAATAATACTGAAGCAAACTGCTAAATTCGTACAAAATACGTGAAATGAAATGAAATGAAATGAAATGAAATGAAATGAAATGAAATAATTTATTATGCTCGATTTTAGGTACAGTAGGGTGACACAGGTACAATTAAAAGTATCACTAAAATCTACCTTACAGGCATGCAAAATTTTAGGACATATCTTAAATCTAATTATTTTATTTACTTATACTCTAAAAATTCCTTAATACTGTAAAAACATTTTTCAGCAAGCCAATTCATTAAGGTTTTTTTAAATTTTATGAAAGGTAAGTCTTTTGTCGTATCAGGCAGTTTATTGTAAATCCTAATACACATAACGTAAGCGTTCTTTTGTACTATACGTAAAATAATTCAACGTTTATTACAGAGACAGATAACTGAATTTCTCCTTTGGCGGAAAGAAAGTCCTAAGAACTAACATTTATCTCTTGTAACTGCCTGTCGTTATTGGCCGCACTAAAATAATAGCCATAGCAAAAGAAACCTTACAGCCTTAGGCGGTAAGTCAAACCCCAAATTTATTAGTACTAGGTCAGCGATATTAAAGGCGTATACGCCTATCGCATTAAGGACTTTTGCCGTGGACGAGTACAATTTACCCCTCCACGTCCTCACTTACGAACATTAAGGGCTTAATAAAATTTCTTTGAGCGCCCTCTCTTCCGGCACGGCGTTCCGCTCGGATATTGAAAGAATTTACATAATATTAACCGATTCCAGTAAGTGGTAGAATATAAAACCGGTTAATCGTGTACAATGAACAACAATCACTTACACTGTAAAAAGTCAACCCTTTATTTTTGATTAATTCTTTGAGCATGCTTAAAGTATTTACAGTCAAGGAAATTGACACTATTGGAAACACGTAACATTTTCGCTCTTGTCACAATGACAATAAGGGTTAAAAAGGTTTTTGTTTACATTTCCTCTACTGTACGTAGGCTACAAAAGTCTAGGGAATCAGAAATAATGAGACCGCTTGGTTGTACCTAAATATTTAAAACTCGATTAAAATAAAACCTACAAGGTTACCTACTTATAGAAGTTTCAATAGATGGCGGCATACGGGCGAAGTTACAGTGTGTGTATGATACATGTATTATAAATAAATAAATATTGGGGGACAATCTTTCACAAATCGACCTAGTCCCAAAGTAAGCAAAGCTTGTACTATGGATACAACACGAGGATATACATACTTATATAGATAAATACATACTTAAATACATAGAAAACATCCAAGACCCAGGAACAAATCCGTGTTAAATGCACAAATACGTAATGCCCTGGCCAAATTCGAACCCGGGACCTCTAGTTTTAGAGGCAGTGTCACTACCAACTAGGCTAAACAAGCCGTCAATTGTAGTATTGCATTGCGGATAATGTAATTTGATAATCTCTATATGTTTTAAATTTCTATCCATCCATCGATATCAGCCGAAGGACGTCCACTTTAAATTTCTACAATTGTGTCCGTAGATACAAAGCAGATGAATTAAAAGTATTACTATGGTCCAAAAATTTGATCTCCACCTACTAAAGGTTATGTTACATCTTATAACAAAATTCGCAAATTACTTTTAGGTACCTCAAATACGAAGACAGAATTGAAGCTCGATTTCATTGTTATATCTGAATGATAACACAATATAAGATAGTACTTAAAATAGTCAAATAATATATTGCCTTCACTTACGGATCGAGCTTAATATTAAAGGCTTGTTGTCAGTGTTTATAAAGTTAGGTATTTCCAAGAGAAACTTTATTAAAATCGACTTTTTATTTTATCATTGCTTTGCGTTATGTGAGCTGAACCTTGAAATTTAATAGACAACACGTTCCAATGTCGTTAGCACCTACGTGTATTCGTGCCTACGGGTTGGCATTTCCGCTAGTAAAGTGCGAAAATTAAGTGCCAAAAAAAACCTTAAGGAATAGAAACCTCTAGGAAAAAAAATGTAGTAGATATATTTAAATACTTGAGTAGGTAACGTAATATCAAATAGCTCTGTAAAGCGGTAAACAGTTTTACCATTTCATTGATTAGAATTGTATAAATGTGTTACCTAGTGATGTGCATTCCGTTAAAAGATTGATGTTTATGTTAACAAATCTTTTCATGAAAGATTAACTACATGTAAAGTATAAAAAACACTATTTTTAAAGCTATGCTACTATAAAATAAAAACTGTTGTTGTAAACTATGTACTTACTTAATAAGGCAGGTAGCTCTTAGTCCTTAGTGAAATAGACAAAGTATATCCTGCTGAGACATTCATTCCGCGGCGACCTAAACCGACTTTATGGTTCTCAAAACCGTCCCCCTGACACGCTCGCATCAAGGAAATTTTCCTCACGTTCCGGTTTTCCTTATTATCTGGTAATAAGTTTCTACGTACATCCAAATAACGGCGAAAATAAGTAAACAACTTTATTGCGCGGCATGATTATTAAAAGATCGATCGCTGTCATTATATCCCTAGTAATTTTGTTTCTATCTATTACTTATCTATCTAAAATACGTATACATAAGTTACAATGCAATTTAAAAAAGGCCGAGTCAAGAGTCGATCAACAACTATGAAATTTCCATTGAGGTTATATTTACGGGCATTTTACGTAGCTCTATAACTTCTACTGGACAGTTTGGGAGGCCTTTGACCCCACGGCGTTATTTATCGTCTAAAAATGAGACTCTTCCTACATCCCTTCGAAGATTTATTGTTATCTAAACACCCGTACGCTACGCAGTTTTCTTGTTAGATTACAAAAAGTTGTGTCAAGATTTGAGGAGGAAATTTCCGGTACAATTTGTTGTTCACAAGCCGTGTATATTCTTTGTAATATCTCATGAAAGGGGTAATTTAGCGTTCAACAGGAGGGAAACAATGAATAACGAATTTAGTATGAAACTCCTGAATGCAAAGTTCATTTCATTTATTAAAAACACTTTTTTATAGTAATACCTACTTACTTCTGAGTACCTACTATCATTCGGTATCTTTTGGGTAGATCGATCTCGATAATTGGGAACTAAACTAATTTGACTCCCCGAAAAATTACGGCCGGTTACTTAAGAGAGCTTTTCTATACCATGACCGAATAAATCGGATCATTAATTTTACGAGATAGAAGTTTCAGAGTAACGATTAAATTCAATCCAATTGTATGGCTTTGTTGAATTTATTTATCTCAAGCGATAGCCGAAATAATAAAGATTAAAATGTTGTTGAAAGAGATATAGCGTTAGTTAATTAAGTTAAAATTTAAATTTCCATTTAGCTACGACGTTCAGTTACACTAAAGTTACGTTACTTGTTAAGTTGTCATTATAAGATGAAGTAAACATACATCATCAATAATTTTAGACGTTAGTGGGGATATTTCTAAGATTATTGGCTCATGGCTGAGTCATGTAATAGATATATCGTTTGATATACAATAGTTAACTTATCGAGGTGACATTGGAGGTGCTCAACAAGATCGTAAGGTTAAATGCAGTTGGGCAATAATTCTTAGTCTACATGGGTGACATCCACCAATGTCGTAATGAGGTAACTGGTTGCTATCTTGTGGATGACAACTTTATTGCTTTGTAAAGTAAAAAAATAAAAACAAAATGTATAATACTAATTAACGGGTAATAAATTGTAACGGTTACAAAACACGACACCGAAACAATACCTAATATAATGCGTCTGCTGTCATAATGACTATAAAAATAAGCGGGAAGGCATCAAGTCACCGTATAATTTGGATATACAAGCACTTTACGGGTGTGCAAAGTTGGTAGCTGTGGTGTGGCCTAAAGCCCGTGAGTGGTTAGTATAATATATTTTAATCGGTTATCCTTAAAATTTATCAAGACAATTCTAATAAAAGTTACGTTTATCTCTATCAGTCTATAATGGTACCGGGTACCGGTTAGTAACAAAGAGAAGTAGAGTAAAATGAACACTGGGGAAAGACCAAAATTTAAGCAATGTTGTATTAAAGGAATAATGGGCTTTGAACTTTTTGACTTATGCTCGCTCTCGTTTCATCTTACGCCACCTCACCCTATCTCTATTCTCTCTGGGAGTGCAATGAAGAGATTTTTGGATAAAACATGATCTGACCAATTGCGTGCGGTTATGCTGGTGACATACCCTCGGTTAGACTTGAACTGGAGCAGGCGGGACTTGAGTCCGCGCCGCGGCAGAAATTTGGGGCCTCCATGCGTGCTAGCACATATACAATCTTCGTGTTAATGCGAACATAGACAAGGCTTTAGCGCCATAACTGAACAGCGCTGGTAGCATGATCGCATTTACGTTCGACGTTAAGCATTCGTCCCTCTCGCACTTACATTCATGTTGGTGAAGGACAAATGCTTCTCGTCGAACATAAACGCAAGTATGCTAGCTAGGCAGATAACATTAGTAACTTATTAGGTTAGTTTAAAGACACATGAGAGTTAGTATTTTGGCAAGCATTAGGTAATGTCTAGTAGTATATTGTATCAGGGCCTCAGTTTGATTGTCCTACAAATCCTAATCGCATTTCACTATGTGCCGCACTCTCTTTCTTACTTGATATCGAGCGCATGAACTATATTGAAATTTGAATAGAATTGGAAGCGACGAACAAAGACCACTTACACTTTAGCAAGTTTAGCACCGCAAGCCTCCCAAGCTCGTAAGACATGGAGCAAATAATTCGCGTACTTATGAACCCAAAAACATTGGGACCATTATTACATATTATCTAAGTTGAGACATTTTTAACATATAAATTAGTATCTTTAAGGCTTCTATTAAGTCACTGCCATATGTGACAAGCCTTAAAGTCGTAACGTTAATACTGAAAAAACGATGTTGGCATCGGTTCCTAATGTCGTCCAAGGTGCATCTGGCGTCCCCCGGCCTTTCTAATCTACGCTCCACGAATTTATTGAACAACTCACTTACACTTACGACCATACTTATACACAACAAGCTATAATAAATTAAGTATAGGACATCTATTACGAATGAACGTGTGTGTACAAACGCGTGTACAAAAGTGATTTCCAACTTCATAGTCGTAGAGAGAGTGCATTGCACAAAACACCGCTCAAAACATGCTTTTACCGAGTCAAATAATTTATGGAGCAAATTATTCAAGAGTAATGTTGGGGGCTAGTAATTAACCAGGCTTTGAAGATAGCATCAAACTGGTTTTATAATTTAAAGCACTCTTTTTTTCTGTATATTCCATTTTTATAAAACATGTTTTATATTTAACAGAATTTGTCATACTTCTCCAATATTGTAAATATTTTTACAAGGGGGATTGTCCGCTTAGCAGAATTATAAATTTCAACCGCAGTGGAAATTGATCACCTATAAAAAATGATCACCAAAAAATTTGATAATTACGCTAAGCGGACGATTCCGCTGGTAAAAATATTTATTATTGTTACTGTATTCTCAATGTAACTTGAGGCGTTGGTGCTGTTTCAGAAGTTGAAGCAACTTCGTGGTAGATGTCGCTATAAGCCTCCATAAGGCTTAATTAGAAGAGTGAACTGATTGAAATATTCGTGCAATACCCGCGGTAGCTCAGTTGGAAAGAGCGTAAACGGATTCCAGAAGTTGGCGCTTCAAATCCTGCCCGGGGTGATCAATTTTTCACTCCGGTTGGAAATTCTTCAATATTGTAAGGACTTCGTTGACCTTAATTATTAATTATTTATTATATTTATTTATTTCCAACTTTACTTCTAGAGACATAGTGTTAGTGTTTTCTTAGATGTTTAATGAAACACGATTGATGTTTGTATAATATAAAGCGTGATTTCAAAACTTTTCATGTCAAATCATATGACTCTTATGAAATTATAAGATGGAATGTCTTTACAAGCGCTTTTCAAATGCAACCAACCCTTATTTAGCCGCATTAAAATACTGATTTACCATCCTTTACCCTAGTGAAATATTTGAATCGTACATACGAATTTGCAACTTCGGCGACTGAAACAAGATTAAAACTCGGATGCTCAGTAGAAATTCTTAGAATTGTAATAGCTTCTCATTTTCCTGTCTACTATTAAATATTCATCAAGGGCTCTATGGCAAATTACTGAAATAGAATTGTAAGAATATGAATTCGAAATAAATTTTCTTTTTTTCTCATAACGCAATAAAATAACAAGTCTTAAAGTCTAATAATAAAGAATTTTCAAAAACTCGACTGCTTTTAAACAAATATTGCCTATCTAACTCTCACGACGGAGAGGAATCTAACGTGACCCTACATATAAAAATAAATCAAGCCGATTAAGCTGCAGATTGTGCCAAATAAAGAGATAAATACATATATACACTTGAAAAACATACTCGCATAAGAACTCACGAGTTACCAATCAAATTCATATTCAATTACCATTCAATTTTAGTGAGAATGGAGCCTCTGGTTGTAAAACAGATAAAACATCCCCCTTAATCATTTAGCGAATTCGAAACATGTTATGAAATTTCGATATTTGGTTATCTGATTTATCTGATCGATATTATGATATCGGTACACCATTTTTCATATCGAATCGAATCATATCGAAGCCGGAATATCATACTATAATATTGATACGTCGAGCCAAATTTACCTCTTAGAATAAATTCGAATTACTCATTCACTTGTATTTAGTTACAAACCAACCAATGGCGCCAGGAAGGTTGAGGTCGTTAGTAAACATATAATTGAGTTATTTATTTTCAAACCAAGTTCCAAAACTGGGTGATTTTAATGAACCTAATGGTATTAGTCGTTAAGGAAATCCAATTAAAATTATGAAGTATGCCATAATCACCCTTGTTCTAAGCTTCGTTTTACTTTAATTCTGAATTCCAGCGGCGCCATTTGTATATTAATTTCAGCTTGTTAGCAAATTCTTTGGAGTCAATACAATCGTAGAATAAAACACGGCTGTTATGGAATACGAGCACAATTACATACCTAGTTACTAGCTGGATGTAAATTGTCGTTTTTCATTTTCATTTGATGTCAATGTCTTACAATCGTTTATACAATTTAAGCCCGTGCAGACGCAATATGATACCATGCTGAAGCGCGTTCAACATAGATATACAGATTAGCAGTCTCTGCTCATGAGACCAGAAGTCTCATTACTTAGTATGGGAACTTATTGTTTCTGAATTCACTAATCTTTTAAGTCAATACTTACTCTGCATTAGTCTCCGGCGTGGGAAGATCTCCGATGGTGGTGAGAGTGAGTGTGGACCAGTAGAGCGAGCCCAGGTACTTGCGCGTGAGTGTGGCGTAGTCTCCCGGTCGGTGGGGGTAGGCCCAGTCACCCTGGAGAAAGTAAGAAGATTGTAAGTGGTAAATTTAAATATACGTATATATGATTTAACCTTTAATTGACGTTGTATAAGTCTAACAGACGTCATGTCTATATTTTGAACTTTGTCACCGTGACATAAAGTGTTACTTTGACAGTGCTCTAAAGACATCGTCAGTTAAAGGTTAAAAGAAACTAATCTGTAAAATCAGCGCTGGGTATATAAAACCTATCCAGCAAGGCTGATACTGGCCCAATGCCCAGCAATTGGTATCGGTAGTAATAAAATAAAGTTTTTTTAAATTTAGTTTTTAAATTCTTTTATGTGTACTTAAAAAAATTAAATAAAAGGGAAGGCCTTCTCCCCACAAGGTAGACTGATGATCTGGGAAAAGTCGAGAGAGACCGCCTGATGCGGAAAGCATAGAACCGCTCATTGTGGCACTCTGTGGGGGAGGCCTATGTCTAGCAGTGAACCACCATAGGCTGATATGACAAAGATGATGAAAACCGACTTAATTTATGTCTGCCTTGTTGAAGGTTTGGGTTCGCAGAAATTGGCTTGCGTATATTCTCAAGAATCCCGGGACTTTTCATACAAGCATATTGGAGGTTGACCTAGTAAGGGTCGCGGGTGTCCGCTGGATGCGGGTGGCGCAGGACCGGTCATTGTGGAAGTCTTTGGGGGAGGCCTATGTCCAGCAGTGGACGTCATTCGGCTGAATGATGATGATGATGATGATATTGGAGGTTCTTGTTCTCTTTCATTTGGCCACGCTCGCGCAAGTTGATCCTGGCATATTGGCATTGCATTATCGGCATTGGCATTACCGTGGGGGCTAATTCGTCCAAAACTCCCGTTGCGTAGCGCTAGCGTGTCTACGGCGTAGCACGTAGCACATAGGTTTCATATACGTGGCCTTGAAGCGAAATATACAAAAAAAAAGTTTATCGTAGGGTTTGATTTTTAGGTAGTATGTAATAGTAACGCTATGACGTACATTTATTTTTTATTTTAACGTAAGTAATATACAATTACAATACATGTAGCTTTTAATCTACCACACGAAGGTCGACTGCAATTAGTATACGAATTTACACTGATTTTCAAATGCAAACAAACCCATTATGTATATTTATATTGTAAAGTCACAATTTATTATACAGGGTGTTTTTATTGATTTCCGTTCCTTCTAGCATTTCGCCGTGTATACTGTGTATAGTCATAAAAATGACGTAGCATTTATAATTTAGTTTTTCAAAATTCACAAAAAAATACTTTTTTTCATTTATACAAAATAATTAATTATATCACCGAGAGAGAATGAAAACTGGCCTTAAGAGTTAACGTGGAGTTAAGCAAAAGTTAATGTCAAGTATGACTATTCGAAATTCGAATGACGCGCACGTCAACATTAACAATTAATTTGTTTAAGGATCTTTTATACTACACTAGGAGTGTCAATTAACGAAAATAAATTCTTGAATATCTTCGAAATGATAAGAGTCTAACACACACACAAACACAATATGAAAAGCAATTAACTACATAATTTAGTTTGCACATTTTATACATGTGTATTTTGATTGGCGCTGAATATAGGTAACGCTGACAATCCTAGGCTGTCAGTAGTTGCGCTTTAGAGTACGATTGCATATAAATGAAAAAAAATTACGACAATTTTCAAAACGTTTATTTCCATTAATCCACGACTACACCTTATGGACTATAAAAAAATATATAATTACTTAAATTGCTTTAAAGAAGTCCAGGAAAATGATAAGATAACAATCTTCATTACACTAAGTAGATGTTTGTCCGCATTCCCCTAGATAAAAAGCAATTTTTTGTTAAGAAGTAGGGCGTGAAAAACCCATATAATCACCTAATTATTATAACTTCCTTATTTATTACAAAATAATTGCATTTTATCAAGCAGGTCAGTAAATATATTTTTATATATAAAATAAAATAAAAATAAATATTAGGGGTCATTTTTTACATAAATCAAACTATTCCCACAGTAAACTCAATAAGGCTTATGTTACGGGTACCAGACGTCGACATATTTAATAGATATATACTTAAACACATAGAAAACATATCCAAGTCTCATAAAGAAATGGTTTTGCTCACCACGGAAACAAATGCCCTTACCGGGATTCGAACCCGGGACCTCCAGCGTCGTAGACAGCGTCACTTCACTACCACCTAGGCTGTGTTCCGAATCACGCTTACAACGCTCACAACGCTTACAGTGCTGGCGGCCGGTCCGAATCAGTTAGCGCGCTCAAGGCCGCGTAAGTGGTGTTTTGTTTCGGACCAGTCATAAGCGTGTTCACTGTCATGTTCATGTCAACGTCAACTGAATTTGAATTTTGAGTTCGTCAATTAATCGTAGTAGGAAATTCTGGGCTGGGTTTTTGATTTGTCGATAATTGAAATTAATCGCAATCTGCAACTAACTAATATAAAACTAACTAACTAGGCTGACACGACGACCCAAAATTAGTATTGGCTTCCGAGACAAGAGCACGCCACTTTTCTCGGCCTGCGCTATTTTTCGCCAGCTTGCACCGGCTCCAAGCTCACACAGGTCCTCGTCCACCAAATCCTTGCAGCGGTACTTGGGGCGATCCACAGGACGCCGTCCGATCGGTCGGCCCAAGTATGCTCTCTTCACCTGTCGATCTTTTCCTATCCTCTCGAAGTGACCAAGCCAGCGAAGACGATGCGCTTTGGCTTCACCCATAATATTTGGTTCGGCCACCAGCTATTCAGCTGTTCAGCATTTTAACGTATCATCTAACTCCCATCGTCTCTTTTCACTGGTCCCAGGATTTTTCGGAACACCTTATACGTTTTCCTCCTAACAGGCTGTGCTCCTCCCTAACTGTCAGCGTCCAGGCCTCACACCCACATCAAGATCACATTAAGATGGGGCGGATTGCGATCTTATATATCCGAGGTTTAGATCGTATACGCGGAGCTTGGACGCCAACACTCTGTTCAGAGCAACACTGCAGCGTAAGGTGTTCTGGATACGGGTGTTAATTTCATTCTCTCTAGCATGCGTATCAGTGACAATGCATCCGAGGTATTAATTTGGACACTCCCTTGTAAGAGGTTTCTTTCCCCTACAAGTAGGACTTCTCGTTTGGCACAACTGTTTCTGAAACGCATGTGGAGGTATTCCGTCTTCCATGATTAATCCTGAGCCCCACTTTTGCTGCTTCTTGATCCAACATTCTCGAGCTGACATTTCCACCTTTTCTCGGTTTTCGCCTAGCAAACCAAAGTCTGCGTAGACGCGTAGAAAGCATAGACTGATAGGGTCAACACTATCAGCCTATGTTTTCTGTTTAGTTCAATTCCGGAATCCTGTGACAGCAGTTTCCGAACGACATGTTCCAGTACCAAATTGAGATTGATCTCGTGGCATAGGAGATGGTGAAATAAATGATCATTATTATTATAGTAATAAATAAACTAATATAACCTGTGAAGTTTTGTTTTTTCGCGCCTATAATGAGATGTCATAACGTGTCAAACGTCAACTTGACGTTTGCGCTCAAGGTGCTTACGGCTGGGAGTGTGAGCACCGTGAGCGCCGTCCATGACGTCATCAATGACGTCACGTAATCTCGTGTAAGCGCTGTGAGCGTGAATCGGTCCGACCGTGAGCGCGCTCAGAGCGCTGTGAGCGTGATTCGGAACACAGCCCTAGGCTAAACAGGCCGTCTACCCGCCTCCTCCCACCTTATGGGATAAGGGACCCAATTCGAGAATGCGTTATTGAACTATTAGATCATGTGAGAATCTTGGCTCATACGCTCTGTCTCTTGCGTTACCGCATAGCCAAGTGTATGCAAACCCCATGCAGTGATAATCAAAGTAAAAGTCTAAGTCAAAATAATCTTTATTCAAATAGGCCTAGCAACAAGCACTTTCGAATCATATGATTGATGTCGCCTTGATTTTTTAACCCACCTTATAATCTTATTTATATGAACAGGTGAACCAGTATGAGGCACTCCTACAAACAGGGAATTGGTTATGTTTGTATGTTAATATTCGTAACCGTTTTCGAGTTATTTACATTACTAAGCTAATGACATGTGTCACTTCAAAATGTAAATACATTTTGAAGCGATTGGTTGTTACTAATATCAAAACTTTCTTTTTTATGACGAGCTTCTAATTATTTTGAAGAAGAGTGTATTTCAATGACCACACTACTACTACTTTCTGGAAACTCCGTTATCCTATCATTTACGAACATCCTATCATTTTTATTGTTTTACTAACAATTTTTCAAGTAGGTAGGTACTTTAATAAATCTTACATTCGCGTAATTTATCCATCCAACTGACGCATAATAATTAGGTGGTTAAATTCTAATACGACTGTTGTCACAGATAAGATAAAAGTTACGAGGGTAACAAGAGCGAACCAAACTGCCAAGCTTGCGGAGATGTTTCGCGTTTACCGGGTGTGCCCTGTAATATGGACAAATAATTAAAAAATACTTATTAAAGCGGACATTTGCCCCCAAAGAATTCGATGTTATACGTACAGTTTTTAATTTTTTTTTCTTTCAGAACCCAATGTGTGGGGTATTTTGACATTTGAATAGCTCGTTTAAAAGTAATGTGGGTTTTATTTAACCATTATTTTGATTCAGGATTAGGTGGCTTGATATTAACCTTTAAAGTGCAAATTTTTGTTGGAGTAATGTATGGTAATTACTATTTACACATACAGGTTGTGGTCTGTAATAGGAGCAAAAAATAAACGGTACTCTATTGAGCTCTCCACAAATTACCAAGTCGTTTCAAAAAAAGTTTATCTTTGTTATTTAAAAAAAATGTATTATTAAATAATAAATAATAATATATAAATAATAGGGGACAATTTTGTTATACAAAACTAGTCCCATAGTAAGCTCAATAAGGCTTGTGTTATGGGTACTAAACGACGATATATTTTATAGATATATATGTATATATAGGTACTTAAATACATAGAAAACATCCAAGTCTCAGGAACAAATATTTCTGCTCACCACAGAAACAAATGCCCTTACCGGGATTCGAACCCGGGACCTCTTACAACGTAGTGATTATATGCTCAGTGCCTCTTACTTCGGAGGCAGTGTCACTATCAACTAAGCTAAACAGGCCGACAAATTATTATTGTATGTATATATTTTTTTATTCTACTGGAGTGATATTAATATTTCTATACTCGTATTTAAAAACGCTGGAAATTGATTAAAAAATCCCAAAAATATATTTTAAAACAAAAACGCCACCATGAGTCATAACATGATGCTACTTCAAAATTAGCATTGAAGATCCATTAGTTGGAATTGGAGGTCATAACTTTAGACCAAATTTCTCCGAGTCGAGAAAAAATAAAATTTGGACACAGGAAGTAACTGTAGATGCTCTAAGGAAGCGACCTTTTAATTTTTTGCTTCAATTACAGGCCACACCTTGTATAATGAATTTAAAAGGAAAACAGTCACAACTAAGTCACAAAAAATTATTAGTTAAGTTAAGGAATACACATGAAGAAGCAAATGTTCGTACAATTTCGATTAAGTAGTGGTGTCAAACAAAAGTAGTTTTTAAGTTCTCATGATGTAATGTGTGTGCCCACTACGGAATCCTAATTTGCATGTGGTCGGTTTTTTATTTAAGCTTTACTCGCATTATGTATGTTTTTAAACTATTCGCTCTCGTTACAAGTCACACCTTGTATTATAGTCAGTACCTATAGTGTTGGTGTGGCATAGTTTTCGAGATAACTAATGAGCTCCTTGTGATATGCCAGGAAAGCGATTAATCATAAGTTTGCGTGAGTTCTGTACGTCTAAAGGGGCTTCCTTTCATACGCTTGTCTGTGAGCAGTTGAGCATGTAAGTTACTTGTTCGTAGGAGGAGAGTAGGGGAGAGAAAGAAATCAAAAAAGTTATAGAAAATAGGAGGGAAAATCATCTTGTACGACATGATGCTTTTATAAATAGCATTAGAAAAAGTAAGATTAAGGGCAAGCGGGAATACCAAGGATAAGTTAAATTAAACAATTTTCAGAAAAAAATAGCATCGTGTTGCATAAGGAAATCAAGGAAGCGACCCTAAGTAGAGTCGGAGCGAAGACAGTAACACTGACAAGAGTGTAATTCTTAAATTTGCGATGTGTACGAAAATATTTTTTTTATTTCATGCTACGGTTACGTCTTGTCGGCCATTTTGACTGGTTTAAACCAATCATAAAAGTTTTTATGGGTTTTCAACAAAAGTTAGTACCTACCTACATGAGTTCTTGTTATTTCTAAAGAGGTTTCTTAGAAACATTGACATTATTGTCTCCTTAAGGACAAAATAATAAAAAAGAAAATCAACCATCTATAGCCACTACTTCCTACAACCATCTATAGTACTCAAACCAACACTTAAAGTCATCACATATAAAATTAATTAATCAAATAAAATGCGTTTAAATATTTTATTTCAAAGGCAGCATCGTTAAAGTCGGCTGTTAATCACTTGGCAGTGAGTGCCTATTATTTCACTGATTACCCACTGCAATCAAGTAAGGCACTAGACATGGCATTTAATTAACAGTGCATTTAAATGCTTTTGTCGCTTGAAAAGCATTAAACCTGGAAATAACTACTGTCACATTTTGCTAGAGATATTAACTATAGTAAAATTAGTTATTACTTATGCAGTTGAAATTGCATGATTTGCATCTTTATTGAGATCAAGATCTTTAAGATATCGCCGCAGTTTTAAATGGATCAGACAATTTTCATTGCATTATGTTATTGTTATTTTCATGTCATTCCTTAAAATGGAATTAACTAATTATAGACATGGGTACATCTTGTTACGACTGGAGTTTTAACACAAATATGATAGAGGCTAATAAATATAATAAATAAATAAATAAATATTGGGGGACAATCTTACACAAATCGACCTCGTCCCAAACTAAGCAAAGCTTGTACTATGGGTACTAGACGACGATATACATACTTATATGGATAAATACATACTTAAATACATAGAGAACATCCAAGACCCAAGAACAAAATCCGTGCTAAATGCACAAATAATGCCCTGGCCGGGATTCGAACCCGGGACCTCTAGCTTCGGAGGCGGTGTCACTACCAACTAGGCTAAATAGGTCGTGAAGGTATAGGTCGTACAGTTAGCCATCTAATATACATTTATGTAAAGTTCTTCAAGGTGCTCGAAAATATCAAATATGCTTTCTAATTCTAATGCCTTGACAATAGAGTTGTCTTCAGATATTTGTGAGCACCTTACCTTGTTCACTCCAATATACTGATAGCGACTATACAGAGAAAATACAGTTTTGTATTTCAATACCAGTACCAGTTGTTGAAAGGAATTACGTGTAAATATGACTTCTAATTAATATAGCGATAGCTAGCTTAACAAGCGCGTAGTAAATCGTAATGAACATGTCTGTTTAAGATAACAGAATACGGTACGTGTGTCGTGTCTGCAGTGCATTGAGTGCTTGTTGTGTCATGACTCTTGAAAACTACAGTGGCACTGATTAATCAGTCCTACAATTATTTTACTAACCGACTTCAACAGAAGGAAGGAGATTCTCAGTTCCTCTGCATGTTTGCTTTTTTATGTTTGTATGTTCCCGATAACTCTTGACCACCGTTGGCTGATTTTGATAATTCTTTTTTGTTCCAAAGCAGGTGCCTACCCCCAAGTTGGTCCAGGGAACTCCTATAGGCACGAGTATAGCGATTTCGCTATCTTCTGTAGTTAAATGGAGTCGGATTTATTTGGGTATAAATTATTATATGTACTCGTACGTGACTACGCCTTCGAAATCGCCTACAAGTTAGTACAGCAATTTTATCACCTCTGGTATCCAATTAAAACATTTTCTTTTAATTTATCCTTGACTAGCTGCCCGCGCGGCTCCACCCGCGTATTAAAAAGGACGCAAGCGAAGGAGCGTATTAAGAATAACGCGCCAACTTTACGTACTTACTCACATTTCATAAACCTTACGGCTGTATCATTAGTATAGATATTGGATTACTTATTGCGCAAATTAATATAAGTAGATAAAATGACACACAGGCTTTACAAACTAGTTATTAATAAAGTTTTATTCAAAAGACATCTTGTAAACCAAAGGAACATTTGTCATTTAACTTGATCCTTAAATTGACATTCGAGATTATTCAAATACCTTGAAAAACAACAAATTACATCTGCCTTCATACATAAAAAAGTCATAAACGTTCCTCAAACCTATTGCAGATAAAATGACGTACTCGCGTGTTTCTAAGAATAATACAAAATATATAGATGAGGATTCACAATAGATTCACAATAGAGGTTTATTAAATTCAATGAAGTCTGTAGTTTACCAATTGATATTGTTACTTCTGCTACGAAAGCGTGAGACGTCAAAGCTTTTACGAGAACAATTAACGTTAATCAATGCGTTATTTCGTTACGACTGAAGGCTGAAGGGCGTGTAATTGTAATGAGTATGAGTAGACAGGGCTGGGTTTTATTGATGTGCTTTTCACGGTTATTTCTCGTTTTCTGATTTGTATGGAGATTTTTTTTTAAGGTATGATTCAATTTGATGTCACTTTGCGTATATCCATGATAAATTATAAAACAATATTATATTGAGCAGAAACTCAGGGAAAAAATAATAATTCTTCTTTGTATATTTAATTATTTGTAACAAAATAATGTTGTTCCAGTTCTAAGTATCTGCGATTTTTATCCCCAAGATTTTTTTTAAATGTTAACATTTATGAGTTACAAGTTAACTTAAATCAAATTTAGTAAAAAGTAATCGACATACTAGGGTAAAAATAGACTTTTCCCCCCTCATATCAGTTTCCGGTGGTGGTCAAAAACCCCAAGGCATTACTCACAAGCGATTACCATCAACATTGGAACCCGAAAATAAATCGAAAGTAAATTGAAGAATCTTTTTACAACGGCAACGGGATAACTCCATTACAAAATCAGTAGAGAATTGTAGACAATAAAAAAAACCTTTTATTTAGAGTATCGTTACTTATGTACACAAATCAAAAATTAGTCACAAATGTATGAAAACCCGCATGCCAAGCGTGGCGATTATGGCATATACCTCCCCCCATGAATTTGGGGGAGGCCTATGTCCAACAGTGGTGGTGGTATGAAAAAGATTGAAATAAATGTGATTATAAGAAATTATTTGAACTTAAAGGGCACAAACTGCGTTTATGTTTATTTAAACCTCGAAATAAACATAAAGATAGGTATGTACATGGTACGGGTTTCGTTTAGTTAACACACTCACTCCTAGCGCTTTCGTAGCAACGCAAACGCGTCGCGCGTATGTACGGGCAGCTAAGCGCCCCCCAAGTTCTAGCGGGTTCATGCATGGCACTCAAATCTTTAGAACAGGGTCTTTGATTTCTCATGGATCTCGTCATCAGATCTTTATCAAAAAAAAAAAATATGAACCCAACTTGGAGACACCTCCTCTCAAACTAGAAAATAAATTTTCACATCAGTTTACAAGTGACGGAGTTCTCATGCACTCTGAGTTTTAGCAAATATAAAAAAAGAGATCCGGTTAAAAATAAGCATCGACTTCCTATTTCGGTATCTATTTGTTGTTATAAATTAGGCTAAACCTACGAATAGTTAGGTAACGCTATCGAGTACGTTCCATAGTCATCTATTCCTTAATCTCACAACGAGCTTATCAATCTTGCGGTAAACGGGTCGGGTTCCAACCATCGGTTCTGATACGTCAGTGCACCTCCAGTGTCACGGAAATATATATATTGGGCCCACAGGTACACTTACATGCGAGACAGAATTTCAGCCGTAATTTATGGCCACGTCCGGAAGCGTGAAAGTTTATTTTATCTCATGGGGCGTTGTAGCACTATCACAAACAAAACCGTAAATTGCGTTACCCTATAAGAGTGGTTTTTGATGAAGTAAAATTAATTAAGTACTTCGAAAAAAAAATTAACTTCTCGAGTTAATAAGGTTTTTAATTACAAGATACTTATCCTTTGTATCACTGTCCAGGTGTATCTAAGTAATCAGATCTTACTAGCTGAATGCGACATACTAACCACAATATGTTGGTATGGAGATGAAATTGAGCATACCTGCATAAAATAAAATATGGTCAAATGTCAAACCACTTTGTATCGAATTTCCTTTCAGGCTCATCCGTTTTCATTGCTCCCGAGTGTAGATAAATGACAACCTATACCATATCACGTTGCCAATATACTATATATCCCGTAGTCAAGTCCCTAATCTGCAATTATATACTGGGCTAGCGTGGGGAGTAATGCCGTTCCCTCTCATCAATGAGAGTAGGCTTGTGCCCAGCAGTGGGATGTATATAGTAAAGGCTGATGATGATGATGGTGAGATACAATTTAATTCTCTATCGTACGTGATCTGATCATGAAGCCAAACTACATGAGAACTTTTTAATAAAACAACGCAATTTCATCACCGTGGGGGGTCATTATTAATGTGCAAAGAAAAACAGTGATGCCAGTAAAAACTAGTAAGTATCAAGAACGAAATTGACGACAGAAATTAATTACGTGAGATTAGCCGCCGTTAGCAGGAAAATCTCTTGCTAGGTTTTTTTCTACATTTAAAGTCAGTGATGCTGTCAGACAGACAATGAGCTATTTCAAAATAAATCTGACAAGATAAACATGTCTGAACGTATCACCATTGTGTGGATCGGTTCTCCATACAAACGTATTTAGGCTCTCATTTTAAAACGCCATGCTGTGTGCTGTGTGTGTGTGTGTGCTGTGTGGGACTAGTTCGATTTGTGTAAAAATGTCCCTTAATATTTATTTATTTTTATTTATTTTATTATTTATGCTAGAATAACATGAAACTTTGTATACACAATGGGATCCGGCATACCTAGGTCGGAAATTAGTTTGTGTTGCTAGAAATTGAAAAAAATATACAGCGGTTTTTTGAGTTTGTTACGGCTTGTATGAAAACCTTAATAATCGCTGTATTTTTTCTCCATTATAATTTCAAGCAACAGAAACTAATTTCCGCCCTAGACAAGCTGGATCCCATTGTGTATACAAAGTTTCATGTTATTCTAGCATGGCGTTTTAAAATGAGAGCATAAATACGTTTGTATGGAGAACCAAACGTACTGCGCCCTCTATAGTGATAGGAAGGTCACATCTTTGAGCGTATTAACCGCTCCGACTACGTTAGTCTTATAAAGAAGTCTAATAAAATACGTCCATTCGTATATATTTTTTGCAAGATGCGGATATTCTTATAATTCTAGTCGAAACCTAAACCTTAACGCATCGTGAATAATTGAAATGGGTCTGTGTAAACAGCTACCGGTCGTATTGTATTGTAATGTGTTTTAAGTTTTATACCATGTGCCACACATAGCGTCAAAATAAATGCGCGAAACTTATTGACATGCGAATAGAACGTTGTAGAGATTAACCCAATTGAAACCCGTGAGTTTCTTAACTTCATGTTATACTCGTAATTAATAGCTTACATAACATGTGCAAATCTGACGAAGTTATGAACAAACATTAGTTTACCGCGCGTATCATGCGATTAGTGTGAAACAACGGAATGGGAAATACGGAGATTAATCTGAAATCCTAGAGTCAATTTGCTTGTATATGATGATGAGACACTCCTTGAAAATTATAAATAGTCTACAGACCATGGAATGTAGCTTCTGTTACTGAATGTTAATGACACTTGAGCGTAAAATGCAATTAAAGAAAATATAGTAAACATAACTCTTTTGAACCCGCTTCTTCGCCGGAGTCTTCTGAATTGAATTATGCTTTAATATTAAGCATAATTTTGTAGGTTTTACTCACATTGAAACCTAATAGAATAATCCAAATAATAATTGATAAGTACAATACGTACTCGTTAGTTGCGGCATAACGAACCTAATTTCTAACGAGTCAGCGTAGAAATAAGACATTTAATTATTTTAGAAAAACATTCATAAAATGCATGCTTAGGGCGTTATTATCGAAGTTAATTTAATAAATGTAGTTAATGGAGATTAATTTAATAACCGTATTTACATTTTACTTAATTACTCATCGACAAACATGGGATGGGACCTATATTGAGTAAAAGAGATGTAGGTGCAACGAAATAAAGCGATTCGATTCCAATGTTTCATTCATCGTCAGATGACACGACAAGTAAATAAACGGAGTAAAAAAACTGCGACATCGTATTATGTTGTCATTACCGTTTTTACTTCGTTCCGCAAAGGAAATGAGTTCCAAAAAGGTAGTATTTCACAGTCTTTTTTTATTTTTAAATAAAGAGTAATATCGAAAGGTATATCATTCATATCATATTTATTTAGGTAAGGGTCCAGGGGTCAAATAATTTGATTACTTGTGAGTGCGAGGCATTGGGCTTGTGGGTCTTTTCTCATAAAATATTGATATCAAATGACTTCAATCCGCCATTTGTCGTTTATTACGATGGTAATGTCACTATGATTTTTATATATCGATAACTCAAGGCGTGATATTGATATCATATTTATTTTAAACCAATAGGAATAGTGCAACAAGTTTAAAATTAAAATAATCATTACTAATAGTAGAGGTAAGTAGTATGAAATAAATACATTTTGAATTATGTAATAAGAGAGATGAACATTTATTCGTGACAAGTATTACCGAAAGAAATAAATAGTAGTGAAAAAATATATAAAATTAAATTACTTATCACCACGCAAAGGGTTGCCTCAGCATAATGCCGACTTAAAAAGGAGCATGTGACGGTGTTTGTGGTATGTACAGACGAGGAATTTGATTACTGGGCCACTTCACACCTTGTCACAATCTAAATGAAAAAAAAAAAACAAGAGTCCTTTTCTCACTCATGTCATGACAGGTGTTACACATGACAAGCTTGCTACGGGAGTTCTCGCTGTAAGTCTAGAGTCGGTATAAAATACATACCTGAAAGCCCTCAGCCTCAGACAAAAGGAAGTAGAAGCAGCCGAACCAGTGCGCCAGGATCAGCAGGATATGGATGAGGTTGATGACCCGCCAGAAGTTGGGGTACACCGTCCGCGACTCCACGATGTAGTAGCAGCTTACGGCTCTATATACCTGGAGACAACAGTTCCATGAGTGATTAATGTCCGCCGACCTATGTGGCTTAATTGGTAGTGACCCTGCCTATGAACCCGGAGGTCTCGGATTCGAATCCCAGTCAGAGCAATTATTTGTGTAATAAGCACGAATATTCGTTTCTGAGTCTTGGATGTTTTAGATGTATTCAAGTATTTTTTTCTCTATATTGTCGCCTAGCTCCCGTACTACGTACCAGTTTTTCCAGCAAAATTGATCCAACGTTTTTATGATTGGACTAACTTTCCATCCTCTCCTTCTGTTATGAACAGGTCTACGAGTATGTTAGTCATTTTCACATAGTATCTATTTTTCTTAGTCGCTTTGCTTCCGTTTCGCATTCATAATATATTTCGCGCATTCGCTTACACGCAAGCTGTGAAACATAGTTAGGACCGCCACATACAGCCTCTCAAAATCTATGATCCTACCACAGACAGGCGGGTAAATTACGCCGCGGAATTCGTACGCCCCTATCCTATAAAACCATACATACTATTGAGCATCTCCGAGTCAGAATTCTGCATAGCGGAATTCAGCATGTATGAGAGCCTTTTTGAAAGTGACGAACCAGCAAATCTGAGCTATCCTCAACTAGCAAATATTAATCAATATACATACAATTATACCATCAAAATTCTCGCACAAATAGGTACGTGTGTGAAAACGGTACGGTTTCAAAGGAATTTCCTCCCTTGGACGCTCCGGTTGTGGAATGAGCTGCCGAGGTTTTCCCGAGGAACTATAGTATATATGGGATTCTTCAAGAAAGGAGTGTATAAATTTTTAAAGGGTCGGTTACGCGCATATGACACCTCTGGAGTTGTAGGCGTCCATAGGCTGCGGTGACCGCTTGCCATCAGGCGGGCCGCACGCTTGTATGCCACCGACGTGGTATAAAAAAACAGATTTGATCGTGTGAAATTCCATTAAAAAAATATATTTGATAACAGTTTTTGTTAACCCTAAAATCAACACCATGGTGCTCAGAACTAATTTAACTGTCTCTCATTATAGACTGTTCTCCACACTGACCCACATATATTATTTATTAATATATTAATACATAATGTAAGTTCGCAAATGACGGTACAGCATCATACATCATTAGTTTTGCTCAACATCTGTAGTCGACACACTAACCAGGTCTAAATAATGACCACCATTATAGTTCTCTCGAGGCAGAGTAAGATTTATTCGTTTGCCTGTACTCTAAGGAACGTAATATGTTACCTCTAACAACATATAGCTTTGATGTAAGTCTAGTCTAGTTTAATGCTAATGATATTACTACACACCCACTTCACATTTAATCCGGTATTTAATCAGCGTATTAAAAATCTAACTTTGTTTAGAATATTTCTACATAATTGCATATAAGATTTAGTTAAGGAAACATTTGCTTAGTGATTTTTGTGTTGTTATTATAATATGAGTATATTCGTAAATAAATACCTAAAGCATGATTTACGAATCGTATATATATACATACCTATATAAAGTGAGTACATACATTAACCTCTTAAACTTGGAAAATCCTGTACCTAACGACCGACCTCCGCATTGATAGTACTTAGGTACCTATCTACATGCAATTAGCGGTCAGACTCAAATAAAAAGTTCACTACAGAACAGTTATCATAAAACGAAATAGATCATTTAGATAGCCAAAGTAGTTATAAAACTGCTTCCTCGTGCAATGGAGTAAATTTAATAGTTTCCTTGAAACCATTTTGTTCGCTCAGTTGAAGTATTTAAAGTAATACATAAAGATACCTACCATTTCACTGCCGCAAAGGAAACGCATTACCGTTTTCTAATTTTCTTTATATTGTTTTTAAATTAGAGAGTTAATTTGTTCGTACCTAGAACTATTCAGTTTCTCTCAAAAAGGGAAGGTTACGTAGTTTTATTGAAAGTCTTAAAGGTTTAGACGTGAATAGAGTGCTTGTAATTCTGCATGATGATATGTCGTAACTATTTGTGTCAAGGATAATACCGGTAGTCCTGAAGGGTAATTGCGCAAAGTTAACGGGCTTTCGTAAGATTAATCTAATAGCCATTTTTTATACTAAAAATTACAGTTAGATCTGCCCTCAGAGTCACACGTTACTTAATCATGTAATCAACTAGCTGAGCAATAAAGAGCATAATAATTATTTAGACGGAAATTATTTGTCATATTGCCATGTTAGGAGGATGAGTGTCAATGAGGTACGTAACCAACTCATCAAAAATAACTTGACACTAACTATTAGTGACTCCATAGAAAATTGACTTTGTAAGCACCAATGACGTGAGTTAAAATTCAAATCCTTCTCGAATATAATCGCCAGTAAGTTATCGAGCAGTCTTAAGAGCAGCCAGACATGGCAATTCGGGGAATGGGCTCGATTTATTAGAACCATTATGACGATTCACGGTTCCTCCCCCATTCTAAATCCCTGTTTATTGGTCACATTTGTGAAATCTCGAAAGAAATTGGATTTGTGTTTAATTAAAATTTGCATTGTTATATCAGGCATCTATCGTTTTGTTTTATTTTCTCATTTTCAATCGAGTAAACCTTTATGATACCTAATCAATTAAATACGCACTATCATACATGCATACGTAAACTCTATTCCCAATAGGGTTAAGCAGAGCACACGAAAACTAAAATGAGTGCCACTTTATGCTATTGTAGGTTTATAAATGAGGAAATGTGATATTGCAGTGACTGGTTGCCCATCGGCCACAACACCCTTCAACCTGGTTCCCATAGTCGACTCTTACGACACCCAAAGAAAGAAAGGGGGTGGTGCTATTCTAAACCGGCACCATACGCTCTATCGGTCAGCGGTCGGTAGTAAGATAGACGTCTGGATATGTACCTACTTTGCAAAAAAACATAATAATATGAGAATTTGGGGACTTACCTTAAAAAATCTAGGAAAGCGAATGATAGGGTTGACACCAATTTTGAGCTGCAGCAGATCTAGGGGTGTCAATGAAGCGATGTCAAGCAGGAAGGAGCGCGACGTTAAATAGTGCTTGGCTAATTTCTTTGAGTCGTAGACCTGGAAGAAAAAGTATTGTTATTTTAGGGCGAAATATAGTTATCATCATAGACAGTTTGCTCGACACAGGTAAAGTAATGGCAAATATCACAAATTGGGCTGGATTAGTTTAGCATCAAATACTAATAAAATTGTTTTAAAGTAAGCACTTTCCCTCTCATCAATAATTGGAGGCCCAGCATTGGGACATATACCTGTAGGCTAATGATGATGATGATGAAGCACTTTAGAAATGTGCATGTTGCATCGCTTTATGCTCATTGCAATTGCATTTACTTTTATATGTATACGCCGTCATCTCTACCTCGCCTATTTATTGAAGTACTCTCGCGACCACTCGAAAGAAGAACAAAGCAAACGAGTTGCTGCCTATTGAAACGTAAAAAATACAGTAACACTTAGGCTGGGTTGCACCAAACCGTCTGTAATCGTGAACGGTGTTCGTTAAAATTTGAATGTATAGAAAGTTTGACACGTTTCTATGGGATGGCAGTTGCCGGCGCCATATTTAACGTTGATCGGTCTGTGATCGTAAGTCGGTGCAACTCAGCCTTAGTGTACAATACTGCACCAAGGTCTCCAGGGAGGAGTAAGAAAAACACCGGTTTGATAACAAAACGACGTATGTAATTCTTACTTTAACCACACTGTTCTAAATAACAAAAATAACAAATCATATACAAAATGCTTATAGAAACCACGGGAAACAAACGTTCGCGCGTTGTAGAATTTGCTCCACTGTAACAGCGACATCTCCCGGATAATAGGAAAACCATTCCTCTTACATTTGCAGTATGCAACAGATTATACACTTATACTGTTTTTCACGTAAGAAGAGTCCGGTGACAGCTGTCAACCCAGTACAAATTATGTCATTTTTGACGTGTAATGACATAATTTGTACTGGGTTGACAGCTGTCACCGGACTCTTCTTACGTGAAAAACAGTATAGGCTGGGTTGCACCGACTTACGATCACAGACTGATCAACGTTAAATATGGCGCCGGCAGCTGTCATCCCATAGAAACTTGTCAAACTTTCCATACATTCAAATTTTAACCAACACAGCTTACGATTACAGACGGTATGGTGCAACCCAGCCTTAGTCATGAACTTTTGAAACAATGATTCTAAATATTAACATGATATGTACCTAAAAAAATATTCTCCAGTCCTTGAAATCAAACTTTACCATCGCAAATTAAATTTCACGTCGTAGACAAGAATAATCTGAAGTGATTTATGACTCAGGTAAAACTTGGCTAATTAATCAAGTTAAAGTCAATAAAATCAAAAGGTACATTTTCCAGTTAAAAAATATTTATTGTAAAACTTATGAGGTCGGAATTTTAAATTGGCTTTGTTATTGTGTAACTGTTAAGGGTGCTTTATCCGTTTAATACTTTAACTCATACATTCATTTGAACATTATGTACATTTTCTCTTCGTTACTGTCTTGGGCAGGAATAAATATTACGCCCTAAAACTGAAGACATTGTAATTATTAAATACTTTGGTCATAATTTCTGTTCAAAACGTTTTAATATTTGTAAGGCCAAGGATTGATGATTCATTGTATACAGCGTGTATGGTTGATATTGGCTATGTGCGAAGTAGGTGGTGGGGGTAAGCTAGGCGATCGTAGCGCACACCATGGCAGAAATGTGTACTTACCGGGGACCAGCGTCAAATTTACTTTCACTTTTCTATTGGTTTCTTAACGGTTTCCTACGATTCGTTTCGTTTGTATGTATTTATTTATTCTCTTATTTATTTCAGTAAAATTTCCAATACGGGGTCTTTCTCGTTTACTAAAGTAAATAAAATATTCATGTGTCATTATTTGACATCTCTGAGTTTTGACATTGTCTCGGGACCTTTGACGTTTGACGCTTCAGACGTGCACATAGCCAATAGTCACAAACTATAACCAGACGTAGATTTTAGTGCTACAAACCGATATGACGGCCGGTCTAGCCTAGTTGGTAGTGACACTGCCTCCGAAGCTAGAGGTCCCGGGTTCGCATCCCGGCCAGGGCATTATTTGTGCATTTTAGTACGGATTTTGTTCCTGGGTCTTGGATGTTTTCTATGTATTTATTTATATAAGTATGTATATCGTCGTCTAGTACCCATAGTACAAGCTTTGCTTAGTTTGGGACTTGGTCGATTTGTGTAAGATTGTCCCCCAATATTTATTATTTCATATTAAAACAAATTGTTAATTTGGTGTTAACTACCAGAACCAAATTATTTTTTGAAATTTTGTCTAGCAGCAATGTAAGTATGGCGTACACTTTTGACACATGAAAGAAAAGTGTTTAAAGTATTGTTGTTTACTTATTAATCATATTATTGTTAAATATTTGATCAGTGTGATCAATATGACTACTCAACAGCCAGATTGAGTAAAAATGATGTATGTACAGTCCAGCTGCAGAGAAACGTGACCCCCCTTCCATAGAAGTTTGTATGCGGGGGGGGGGGGGGGGGGCTGTCACGTTTCTCTGCAGCTGACTGTACATACTTTAATATGTAAAATATTTTTCCAGTGGATAAATAAAAATGAGATACATTGCGTGCTGAATTATTTCATAAGGAAATAAAAATATCGTACTTTTTTTATTTATCTATACTAAGAACTTGTTAAGTTTGAGGTTGTATCAAAAACACACGCTGTATATATTTGATTACTGTCGTTGCACAATTATCCGCGAAAATTTTAGTGAGGCAACTGAAGAGATGTTTTATTTCCAAGTCAGTGCTGCTTGTGTTTTGAATGAATTTTTCCAATCTGAATTCTGAGAAAGTGCAACTGTTCTATCATTTATAGGTATGTGAAAAGGTCTGAGACACAGGACTTTCCTTACTTTTTCATATCAATCCTAAATATATATTTCTGTGCAATCCACGTTGTGACAAAAAATTGTACCTACTGGCATGAAATCTAAATGGCTCCACTCATTTGCGACACCTGGCGATGTTCCTACTCGCCGTCATGTTTGAATTCTGACGAATCATCGTCTGTGTTATATCTGGTCTACCTAATTATTATATATAAATATATTATATATAATCAGTAGACCTTAGTTCAAAGACTCGCATTGATCTATGAATTTATAAAAACGACTTTAGGTAATCAAGAATTATGCGACGCAGTAAATTTCAGAATTCAGTAGATATATTCTGATAGTCTTCGTTAACGTATATCTCTGGTCTGGCCTAATAATTATGCATACTACTGCTAATTACTTAAGTACGCTTAAATTCAAAGACTGGCATAGATTTCGAAATCGAATATAATTGAAGATTATGCAGCCTATTTCAGATTTTAGTAGAAATATGCCGATAGTTAGGAAATATTTACAAGCGTATTAGTTTTGAAAGTTTATTAAAATGAGGGATCTCAACTATCTAGTAGACAAGACAACATTATCTTTACACACCAATGAAACATTTCCGTGGACACAAACTATGAGACTATGAGACCCTACTCTAGATATCAGGCTTGCAAATGTACACGACCGGAATAAGCGTAAATAACGCGTTTGCTACTATCACACTCCAGTTGGTGTACGGTCACAGACTTTAATTGTTGAGCCATTTAGAGCTCACTTTATACTGGACACTTTATAGGTAACTATGGTGCCCAGTATGAAGTGAGCTCAATGGCTCAGCAATTAAAGTCTGTGAGTGTACGAACGATACATTACCAGGAGACCCTGTTCTAGATATCCGGTCCGCAGATTTGCACGACCAGAACAAATGTAGGTTAATAACGCGCTTGCTGCTGTCCCACGCCAGTTAGTAGACCTGGAATATTCCCATGGATACATACCATGAGACCTTGTTCCAGATATCCGGTCCGCAGCTGTACAACCAGGTCGAGCGCGAATACCGTGTCGCTGATGCCGTCGCACGTTAGCCAAAAGACGTGGAACATTATCTGTGGAACATAAAATACTATCAACATCTATCATAGCACAGTAAGTTAGGCAGCTCAAAAGAAGCCCTCTCACAAAGGCATGTCCTTTGGGCCATTCCATCAAACTAATTTGGCATATAAGCATTCAACGAAGGGCCTCGATTCGATTCATGCCCGCCAATTGTAATGTGTAAAACGAGTGCACGCGAGAAAAACGGTACAAAGATATCAATTTTTTTTGATTTTTGATTTACAATGAAAGAAGTTTATCAAATGCTGATTGCTAATGACGTGATGTCTAATGAAAACTTGATGTCATGTGTTTAATAGATCTCACGGCTAAATATCTGTTATTATTGCGGCTGTGCTGTTGCATATTGGTTTTACCAATTTTCCAGTAATTAGTAGAAACCACATGCATTCTAATTAATTACACGTAGTTAAAGTAACAAACCAAATGCCGCAGCAAAATAATATGTATGTATGTATTGCTTTATTGTACATAAGACCCGGCAAAATGACAATGACAAACAAATAAAAAGTGTAACTAGAAATGCGAGCTTATCCTTTTAACGGATCTCTTCCAGGTAACCAGCAGCTGCAGGGATTATTAGTTGCGAAAGTTCAAAATTATGTTTGTTATGTTTACCTACATCAAGTCCATGTCACGTTAATAAAACTACTGTTCCCACGTACAGTCGAAGGCTCAAATATGTATGTTAATAATTTGTCCCATTGTATTAAGGCGTAGAATTGTTTACACATAATATTTGTTTGCAACTTGTATGCTCGCTTCTTGTTTGGCGACGTCAATCTTGATCTTATTGCAGACACTTGGAGACATATTGAATCGAGCACTGAAAATACTGAAATCTCCCAATCTTATTTCAAACATAGTCAAGAGCTGTAAAAATGTGTCTACAGGTTCTATAAAAATTCTGCATGAAATGTTCTCGACCTCAAAAAAGAGGATGGTTGGCCATGTTTTGACACATGTACCTACTTACAGCGACCCTGTATGGCGTTTAATGATTGGTGAGTAATATACAGGGTGTCCCAAGAAGTAGTGATATACTGAAGCTGGGAGGTAGAGGACCTAGAGGGCTATCTGAATCACCCCCATGTATGTTCCGCAATTTTTAGTATTTTAGGTCGGGGGAACGTGGAGGCCAGGCTATAAGGCAGGCGTCACCCCGGCCGCAACGACCAATCCATCTTTCAGGGTATCTTTGATTTAAATAGTTTCTCACGTCCAAGGCAAAATGGCATGGTGCACCATCACACTGCAGTACTATGTTTCTGCGTGTCTCCAAATCCACATCTTCTAACAGCAGGGGCAGATCGACGCGTAGAAAATTTTAAAAGTGATTGCCGCCCAAGCGGTCTGGCAGCTGAAAGGGCCCGATTAACTTACCGTTAAGTATGCCAGACCAAAGGTTAACACTAAAGTGTTCTTGGAATGTCGATTCCCTTTTTAAATTCGGATTTTCAATTGCCCATGAGTGAGAATTGTGCATATTAAAAATCCCATTGCGTCTAAAGTGGGATTCATCCGTCCACAAAATTTGGTTAAAAAAATTTTCGTTTTCAGCTTGTCTCCTCAGCATTTCCTGACAGAATTCAACGTCAGCGCCAATGCCAAAAAAAAAAAACTATTTTCGATTCCCCGCAGCAGAACCAGTTATGCACAAAATGTATTTATAAGGCGTGCTTGCAAATTATTTAACGAAAATACAAATACAAATAAATACAAATACAAAATACAAAATTGTCACTTTTTTTTTTGCAATATAACGTAGTCTTGATCACAAACCAATAAATTATTATTTCAGGTAAACGTTACCTTGAAAGTCTGTTATTCGCATTTGTCACAATACGTATTTGATTTCTTATTGATAATAACATGTAATCAAGCTAATGTCGAGTACCTAAAAAAGTTTACCTTACGTGTAATATTATTATCTTTACGTAATCTGTTAGTTAAGTATGTACACACTTCTAAATATATACTTAAGGAAACTCCAGGTCTAAATTGTAAAGCAATAGAACCTAATCAATTTTTGTAAATGACTGTTTGTTTCTATAAATAAATAAATAAATAAAAGGTTGTAGTTGTCATGGAAATGGCATTCTTTTTTATCCCACTAAATGGTACCTACCCTTCACCTCGAGAACGGCGTATTGACCACACGTAAACGTCGATGACTGAGAAACAGGTAAAATATTACGATATTAAGTTGGTGGTCAATGAACCATCTGGAGTAAACAGAAAGCATATAAAGACCAAACTTGGAATTGCTTCGTCTAGTAACTTTTACGGTGTGACTCGTACAAGGAACGCTGAGTATGAACTCTGTTCTTGGTGTATTAATTTTATCTTGTATCTTATATGGGGACACGATACGATAATCAAGGAAACCCACTTTAAAGAAATTAATCTTAACTACATGTATGTATCGAAATGATTTTTTTAGAGGCTCCTTCCTAGAATGAGTTCCAGAAGAATTGAGATTATCTAATTTATATATTGATACGAACTAAACCTTAGTGTGCACTTGTGATGCATTCAGGAAACCCGATTTTCGTCTGTTTCCCTAATTAAAAGCCACTTAAGCGTCTAATTATGCAGCCAGCGTTGCCACAAATGCCAATTTAAGTATAGCGATCTCATTAAAAACTGCGATTGATTGGATGAGCCAGATGTAAGAAACGAAACCTCCGATATTATTGTGAGCACATGTGTACCAAGTTGAATTCATTCTAAATCGACTTATGGATTTGGATCAGATCGATGGAAATACCGTAAATAGCTTTTCTACATCTACAACTTAGTATTGCAGTTTATTGGCTAAGTTTATGGAAGCTGTGAAGTATTACACGTCATCTAAACTTAAACCAAACAAACGAACACCGAACCGTCGTTTGTTTATCAATCTATTTTATTGGAACCGACGTGGCTGGTTAACACTTCAAGATTCTTTATATCCTGTGTGCTAAAATATTTTTACCAACCCGAAGAATCTGTTGCAAGAACAATCATATAAATTGCGCTGAGCGCTATTTTACGACCGCTCGGATTTGCAGAGGTCCTATAGGAAACAATAAAGGCCCGGAGATGTTATATAATAATCATGAGGACGTTTTATTACTGCCGCCCCGATTGCGTGCTAATTTAGGATTGGTAACACTTTATTCCGAGGCCAGTGGGAGAAAAACGGCAACAGTAGCACAAAGCAGGTTGGAGGATTTTTGGGTCGGAACCAATATACGCGTAGTATACGCGCAGAAGTTATAAGAGATATAAATATCATTAGCGAGAGAGAAACGATTTTAAAATTAAGAATACAATGCATTGGCATATTTTCAAAAGTTCTCTTGTTTGTTATATAAACATAGTTAGCGAGCACAATCTAACTTGAGGCTTCCTGACTTGTCGGTGCGGGGGCGGTACGATATGAGAAAACTGTCAGCTGTCAGTGTCAACCGAAACTAATGCAGTACTGCCCCACTTCTGCGCACGGTATTACTACTGCGCAAACGTATTACTGACAGTATTTTGTCAAGTGAGGAAATCTCACATCGGTAAATTCACGTCAAAGAGCAAAATACCTATGACATATCGCTCCCGCCCCGCCAAATCAGGAAGTCTCCTAAATATCAACGAATCGTTTAGCGCGGTTGTCATATTTTCCTTTTATGGCAACAAATCAGGCAAATTAATGTCAAATTCAATCAAGAGCAAATAAAACACATATTGTACGGAATGATACAAAGTTTACCCATTTGTATTTATTTGCCCTTGAGTGTATTCGAGCAGTTCTGTAAATTGTCAAACAATTTATCGCTCAAAGGTATCACACCTTTTTTGTTTTTATGGGATTGCAGCCCCAACTGCCACCGTCTTTGACCCCAAGGACCCCCTTTTAGTCGCCTTGTACGACAGGCAGGGGATACCCTAGACGTATTCTATGCCCGAGCTAGTGTATACCTAGGAGCACTGTTGGCCCAGCGACACCCGCGTAATGCGTACGGTATGCGAGGTTAAGCAACGTTGACCGCGGTAAACTCTTGGTTGCGGGCTTCTTTGAGTGGTTACTAACTGAGCGCTCCCGTGCTTTGGAAGGCACGCTAAGCCGTTGATCCCATTGAGTCGTAAAGCCAAGTTAGAGGCCTTCGCGCGGCTTGAAAACTTCTAACAGTCAAGTTGCCCTCTCACTAGACATGCCTAATCCCAACGAGGTTTAGTTTGCCCCATGGGTTGGAAGGTCATATGGCAGTAGCTTCCGGGAAAACTAGTGCCTACGCCAATTCTTGGGATTATGTAGCGGACCCGGGCATCATTAAGGATGCAACTGTGCTCGGATAACGCTAAGATGATGATTGTTTAAGTACTAAGTTTGCTTGGACAGTTAATATATTATGCCTTTAGTAGGTAGTGTGCGTTTGCCTTTTTTGCATTTCAACGACAAAGGACTTCTTTAAGGGACCATACTATTCTTACCTTATATTCTGATTTAAAAAAATATGTACCTACAAACAGCAAAGCATCAAAAATGTACCTAATCTACTTAATATGCTTTTAAACTTAACGATGTCCCATTTTGTATTCAGCTTAGTTAAAATGAATAAAAACTTAAAACAGTTAAAGAGGCTTCATACCTTTGTGCGAATAAATTCAATTTTCTCAAACATGCAATGAAATATTGATGTTATGTTCCTTATAATAGGCTGCGAAGTATGACGTTTCAGGTGCGGCTAGGACAAGAGGTCGATAATGGAATTTCATACAAATCTTGCAGGCCTAATAGGCCGGCAAACTCCTCTTTTTTAATTACCATTCCACATACACTCCACTATATTGTAATTTATATCGATGAAATAAACGAATCTGAATCTGAATCATAAATTTGGGTCACAGGCATCATGACATTCTGCCACTATGTGTATTAAAAATAAAACTTTGGTTTTTTGTTGTTTGTTTCATTGCACGCTTGAGAAAAGCACTATACATACCTCGGCCGGAAATATGGGGTTGCCCGCCTTAGACCTATCCTATCTATATGTCTTCGACCGGCAACCCCTTTCGTCCCGGCCTCTGTAGTAATGTACTATTCTGTGTCAACGCCATTCGGGGGTAAACTGTTAAGCCTACTGTATTCGCGGCATTAATGTATCATTCGCCTACCTAATGCAAATTTATTTTTAAGTACCTACTTCAGAATTGAATATTTTAATTTTATTTCATTTTATCGTAACGAATTTAAGTAATGGCAGTTGTATTATGACTCATCATATTTTGACATTCATCATTCATATCATGACATACGTCATATTAGTTATATCTTTAAGCATAACATTATAATATTTCGAGTACAAATATGAAAGCGTCTAGTTTACACATCATGACAGCAATCAATAAATATCCAAGCATTTTATTTCGTCACTTTAACACTACATATATGCATTATACGTACGTCAAAAAGCGATTAATCTTCAATATCAAAACGGACTTTCGTTTCATACTTGTTTACAGTACTATTTAGTTCATTGTCACTTGACAATACAATACAATATCAGAAATGTGTACAAAACATTATTGTCAGCAATCCCTACCCACTGACACTAATCGCACGGCAAGCCGTAGCACCCTTCCGACGAGGGCAATGGCGCGGTAGGTCGAGCAAATGGACTCAGAAATATGGTGAAAATGTGCTTTAAGTCATTACAAGTGGAGTGTCTTTTTTCATAAAAACATTATGTATTCTATCTCTCTTCTTCTAATTTCAACCTTCGGCTATTATCTTTATGGTTTATTCTTTGGGGACCGCCAAAATGTATTCTTGTCATTTTCAAGTCGCTCTGGATCTATAATTTTGGTTTGTTGGTCATTCCTTCAGTGGATTGGTTATAAAGTGTTTATTATTTTACGCGTAGGTATATGTTTAAATAGATATGAAGTGACTTAAAAATAAAATATACCTCATCATCCTCATCATCATGCTGTATTAAATAATTTAGTTTATTAGATGGGTCAGGCCCAGTGGTGGGAACCAGTTCTGTCAAGCTGGTCTAAGTTGACAGTCGTTCAGATGTACTCTTTGAGTAATAAGTAATAACAAAGGTTAATACACTAAATACATGTCAAGATAGAATAAGGAAGCTACTTAATTTATCTCGATGGTGTTGAATGTTTATTTATAAATATTATCACAATATATTTCAAATAATAACTAACATTTCTTTAACTTAACAAACAAAAATTTTGTCGCGTAGCTAAGACACAACATGTGGAACTGATAAATCCACGAGTTCCAAGATACAGGCTCAGCCTAGTTTGGGACCCACTTGATATCTTCTTTTTATATGTAACAGTGTCTTTGGTGAAATAAATTATTCTATTCTATTCTATTCTTTGAATAATGTTTCCCATAGCACGAGTCGAGGATGTTAAAATATTAACAAGTACGAGTACCTACTTAGTTTCCAAAGCAATATAAATGTTTAATCTTCTATTATGATTTTGAATTTTCTATTGTCTTTGGTCCTGAAAGTCGTTAAATATGCAAATGACGTGGTGTTAGTTATTAAAATGGAGTTTAAATTATGATTTTAGATCAAACGTGCAAAGTTGTATTAAAAGTGTAAACTGGCATACTTTTAATTATATAAGAAAAAAAAGTCAAGTACAACCTATATTTCCAAAACAAAGAAATTCTCAATTATCAATTAAATTATCCATCCGAACTAATCAGAATTTTAGTATGGAAAATAGAAGTTTCTACTTTCGAACTTTTAAAAGTTGTAAGAATAAAAGTGACTAGTTTTGATAAGTAGATTGAGATGTTTATGATCCTTATATATCTTCTGAAAATGATGTAAGACAGAAATAGCTTCAATTTTCATTATTTGCACTTGCTCTTTCAATACCTAATTAAATTGCAGATTCTACTGATTAAGGTTCACTAAAAGACAAACTCTGCAATCAAGTTCACCGCACCAATACTTTAAATAAAAAATCCATTCCAATACAAAGATCTCAGCTAATTTGATTGTTCTTTTGTCCATGTTTTACTCAAACTCTTGCACACGTAGTTGCAAAATTAACTTTACTGTCGTCCAAATATATATCAGTCTTTACCACTCAACGCTTAGAGACCAAAGTGTCCTGGCAATTCATTTATCAAATGATAGTGTTAGAGAAGAGCTGTCCTCAGCCCAAGTCTCTCAGGGGAGTATTTAAGATCGCACTATCGTTTCGTATTTACTTATCCCGCGTCTTGGGAAATAATGAAAGAGTAAGTCCACTAGAAACCTCCATTCCTGTTTTTAAGATGAGCAGAGTATTTTTAAGAAATCAATCGTGATGAGTGTTTTACGCTTGGAATAAAAGTAATGAAACTTTACAAACTTGTTTCCTTAAAATGCTTTTCGTTTTGAAAAGAGTATGTGGCACGATTTAAACTAAAAGCTTTGCTGCTGACTTGGCTCGTTGAAGTTTGTTTCTCGAGCTCTTTAAAATGTTTAATGGATACAGCACATTAATTATTAAATTTGGAACCAGCGAGATGGATAATTCCTCATATTTAAATTCAGTAGGTAAGTACCTACTTTCTTAGAATTGTTACTAATTAAATGATTAAATACTTTTTTTGAAATATTTATCTCAAGTAAAAAGGCTTCAAATGCTGTCATTCCATTGTTTTTTACCGGCTGAAAAATTCAATGACTCGAAAGGCTTATCACTCAAGTAGAAAAGTTGGGTCTGTAACACGCGTGTGATACATCTGGAGTTGCAAGCGTCCATAGGGTACGGTGACCGTACGCCTGTTTGCCACAGACGTGAAATAAAAGAGTAGAAAACGTAAAAAAAGCAAACAGGGTTGTTTTGAATTGGTCCCACGTTGAGAAGGGTGGCAACGGTTCGGAATACATTTCGTTGGATATATTTTGTAGCTTTGTTTGAATAATGATGTCGCTCGCGAGGAATAACAATTTGCTTCTGTTTGTAAACAGGTGACAATCAATGCAGGATAAAAAAATATATATGAAATACGTGTAATGAAAGAGATCTTTTCGTACTAGTAGTTTTAAGGAATTGACTGATATTCCTATTGAGACATACTTACCTAATCGGAGACATTATTTGTGCAAATAGCACGGATTCCTCAATATCAGGGGGTCTACTCCGAAATTCGAAATACGAACTTCGTATGGTGCCGTCCCTTTCACTCTCCTGTCATACGTTATATGAGTAAGAGGGACGGCACCATACGAAGTTCGGATTTCGAATTTCTGAGTAGACCACCTGGCCGGTCGCAGACGGGTGAGTGGGTATTGTATTGGGTAATGAGGGGCATTTATTGCACTCTCAGTTCAGTAAATCCTAAGTCTATATTAATTTCCTTTAGTAATTTTATACTACAAGTAGAAATTGTTTGCAACGAAGGAATTTACTACTTGAGCCGTTAAAAAAATCTTACGTTTAAATACGATTTTATGATCGCTTTACCTCGTTAATGAGATCAGAGAAACAGTATCAGTTAGACAAATATATTAAAATAATATATACCTACGTTCATCTTGCTTATCTGTCAAGAATCGAGAGAGAAAAAAGCTTGGGTAGCTGCCTAAATAAGAGCTCCCTATCGCTTACTTCCGTTTATTGTTCTTATTGAAAGTATGTTTTGCGTGTTAATCCAAGCATTTGAAAATTATAGGTAATTATCAGTGTAATATTGGTTGAAACATTGCAAAACAATATCATTGCAATAATTCATTAAATTACGGTGTTTTATATTTATAACTCACTTGCAGCTCAGGGAAGCTCTGCCGAACGATAAGAGTCCACAGATTATACAGCACGCAGGCAGTGATGACCCACAGCCAATAGAAGTAGAAGTTCTCGTCGGGGTTGACGACAGTCCTCGGCGCCCGCACTTTCCTCCGCCGATGCCGGTTCGTTGACCTGTGGTCACCGGTCGCGCCTTCCGACCCCGTGTCTTCTACCTAAGAGGTAATTGAGATTTATTTCAATGGCGCCCTCGATTACGATAGAAACGTTATTGTAGAGGTTAAAAGGCAATGTAGTCGAACAGAAGAATTAATTAGAAAGGCAGTTGTTGATGAATTGTAAGAATTTGTAAATCGCAAATATACTTTTAAGATACTTGATGTACATAGTCACAGTATTAATACAAAATAATAATAATAATAAAATGATTTATTGTCGCAAGAAAGTAAAAAACAAAACAAAAGTACAAATGCACAAAGAAAAAATAATAATTAATAAACAGGAACGGTGCGACAATAGGCTCGGGCTCAGCGTTTGTTGCGAGCCTGGTCGGCTGTACAGCGCGGCTGTATTGACTATTTATAGTTATTACTGACTATTCATCTACTTGATATTGATAGGTACTTGTGATGATCACATAAACAAAGCAGTAAAATTTACTATTATTATAAATACAAAAATAGCAACGTAAAAATAGATTGGTAAGTAATATTGAATCTGAAATCGATATTACCGTCATCTTAGGTATTCGTTAGCACAAACTTCAGTCGACGAAATTGCATGATGGAAGTAATAAATTTAATATGTTATGCAGCCAAACTTACATGCAATGAGTCACAAGTCGTTATAGAAGATTGCTCATAAATTATATAAAATAGGAATATCGAATGATGTTTTCCTAACATTTTCGTTAGAAAACGGTAAAAATATTTTATAAAGTGGCTAATTAATGCACCAATTAAATAGAGTTGCAATCAGGACACTACGCACAAAGGGTTCTATTAGTAACGCTTAAAGCCAAGTCTTATATCACCACTTTCAGTGCCGGAATCCCGCTTGGTGGGCGCTCGTCTCGTAGGCACTTTCCTCTACATACGGGTTTTAGCATGTATAGTCGCGGAATGAAAAGGTTCGTCACTTTTCGACCTTAACGGCATTAAAATAGAGTTGAAAAGTTACGAACCATTTCTTTCCGCGACTGTACGAGCGTAGCGCTACGAAATTTTTTGCAATGAAAGTGTTATTATTGTACATATAATATCGCTGCTATACCTCACCTGCACGATTGGGATGGGTTAATATCAATCATGCAATCAACAATCGGGAGAATATTAGCAAAATCTCACAGTTTCCTGTGTCTCTGGTATGTGTCGAGTAGAGAATTTCTTGAGGAAGGAGTCTTCTCTCTTCAAAGGAGGTTTTTTCTGCATTGCAGAGCTCAGCTGGACCGTCGTACGAAGCTTCATCCATCGCTGGTTCGACTTTGTTCTGAATTTATACACAAACAAGTTAATCAAATGTTTTTACAGATATTTGGTTGTCAAGCAAAGTAACCATGCTGTCGGAAAGTTTGGCTCAAGATAGACTTGAAGTTAGATATTCACAAAAGTATCGCCAATGTAAGAGCTTCAGTGATAGACCGTTAAATTTGAATTGGTTGGAAATAACACACACATAATGCAAATAAATCGTAATTTCAAAAGATGCCTCTATACACACTTTAGAATTTTATTTATTTGTGCTTTTCAGATGTTATTTATATTGAACTGTAATTTATATACGTGCAAACAATCATCTACCTGTATGTACATGCGGCTATGTAGTATTCACACTAGATAAACAAAATTGCATAAATATATAAAAGTATGTTTGTAGAGTAAGATATTAGTGAGTCTGTATCTATAAATCCACGTAAGTATCTAAAACTAGAACTAATCTGCATCTAAAGTCAGGAGCTTATACTAGAGCTTAAATAAATCTAGTCAAATATTTAAACGTTCAGACAGATGCAATTAAACAAGTATTAAACACTGAATACAAATTGATCTCCCAAGTGACAGTAGGAAAGTAGAATCGCTTTAAGGTGAGCTAGTAAGACACAATATTCACAAGAAACACACATATCCAGTGAGTAAATCATTCCCGAAGGCCTAGACACAGACGAAGGTAGCACATTAGTGGGAAATCATAAACAAACAATGATAAACAATCGACAACGAGGCGGCTTTACCGTCCCCCCCTCGAATCGAACCTTTTTATTTTCCTGAGAGCCTGGTAGTATGCCATGACAGCTTGGACGTGTCTCCATTTATGGCCGCGTTTGTCAGTGTCAGATCCCTCTCTCTCCTGCACTGTGTCCTGCATCTGCATGGACTTGTGAGAGCTTGACGAGCTCGATGCAATGATCGGTCGCCTATAAATGATGTAGCGTGTTACACGGAGACAGCAGTGTACAGTGTGTGGTCTGTTCGTGAAACCCCACCGTGAGTTTCGAAAGCGACTTAGCCAAAAAAAAACAAAATCGGAAGTTTATTGGACACAAAGAGTATCAGGTGCAACATGGGTTGTCTAACTAGCCAAGTTCCTGAGAGAATAATAAATAAGATAATACGAAAAAAAATGCGCTTCGTCACTGTCACCAAAGCTGTCTCAAAACTCACGGTCTCCTCAATTCACTGTGGCAAAGGGACTCCACAAAAGAATAACATGCATAGGTACATAATAAAACAAATCAGCCTCGCTATAATCGTTCACGGACAGTACAAAGTATCAAATTACGTGTATGGTTTAGCATTACAGTGACGGCTATTCGTCCAGCTGTGCAGTCGTGAACTATTACTATGCAATTTGCACATATAATTTTGTGATATGCGATGCGGTACTGCACCAATTACGTAGGTATCGGTTTGTTAAATGCGTTATCGATTGGTGTGGCTTCCAAGTCACTTTCCTACGTTCGATCGTCGGCTATTTTCGTCGGAGCGAACTTGATAAATTTTGAACATGATTGTGTTTTGTTTTTTCTCAGTAATTACAAGGCTTAGACGCCTAAGTAGTCCATACATAATCAGTGTTTTGGTGACTTGAAGGCCGCATCATTCGCTCACTATCAGGCATTAGTCGGCATTTGGTTTCGGGTCGTGCTCTTTGCTAGGGTCGCAGCTAAGCTCTCCATAAGCAGAGGGTGCCATTCCAGGCCACTTACATATCGTCTGGCCTCGCATTTGTCGTGAATGGCGATAACTTGCTCAACAATCTAGACAGGTTAGGAAAATTATGATTTATTTTCTTTCTTTGAAAGCACAAGTACATTACCTAAATAGGAATTAAGTAGCCCCATGGGCTTTGTAAATATTTGGCCTCACAAAACAAAACACAGTTAACAAGAAATGTGCAATGCAATTTCAGTAATCGACATACTGCAAACATGAAAAAGTTACTAAGTACATAATAATATATATTGCGGTAAAGTTTTGCTTAGTATTTCATAAAAAGAGATGCCTGTTATTGTAGTGTATTTAATACAAATTTATATAAAGAAAAAAAAACAACACTTACTCAGAGGTATGCTCAAACATAAAAAGGATAATTTAATTAGTTAAGTTTATAATTATGTAAACCAGTTTCATCGAAAGTTGGTATCTACGGTATATAACAAGTTTGGTGAAAACAGTGAAGTCACGTCACGCCACCAACAAAAAATTGATTCTCCTCGATGGAGGAGAGGAGTGAATTCACTATCGTAACCAAAAATCGAACACAATGAAAAAAACAAAAGCATCTCAGCAGAGTTAAACTAGCATTGTTTTGAATTACTAATAAGTAGGTATTTATTAAATAGTAACGATAATAGGGTAGTTTGCTCATGTTAAACAATATTATTATTTTTCCATACAACGTTAGTACGGCTCGTGCGTGGTGACGTCATAACTTTCTGTCAATTAGTATGGAGCATTTGTCTCCGAGAACAATATCCACCTTTGACCCTCACTTGCGGCTTCTGTTGTGCTTTAATCATAGAAGGTCTTATACAAACATTGAATCCCCTTTAAAAACTGGTTCGAATGTCATCGTTAATATTTCTTAGTCGACTAGCCTATTGTTATTAACTGTAAGAGCTATTAAAATTACCACTGACGTTAGACACCCAGAAAACACTGAATCATTATTCTGCATAGCACGTGCTCTGTTGTCATGTTAGGGTTGTGCGTCAACGCCATCACCCAATGACGTGCTTACACAACCTCGTTAAAGCGAGTGTCAGACGAGTTCGGGTAAATTAACACCCTGGTGGTGTGTGAGAGAGTTTAGCCGAAGTGACAAGAGAGCGAAGTTCGTTCTCTCTGTCGCACTTGCATATTTAAGCGACAGAGAGAGAAATATTCGAATTTCGTTCGTTTTTCTTTCGCGGTAGCAACTGAGGCCTGGCTGTTGGTGAGTATATTGAAAAACATACAAAGTGAAACAAAACAACCTCCCTGTATTAAAAAGATTACTGATAGCGGGAACACCGTTATAGAAATAAAATTATGACATACAAGTGACCTGACAAAATCAATAAGTTCCTATATCCGATGAACCCCTATAAAAACAGCAGTAAAACACGAATGTTCACTGCGTCAAGCTACCGCGGGCTGAATTGTCGGGACACCCGGGAAACCCTACATATTCCTAAGTGCAAAGATAGAAAAATACTCAAAGTAAAGTATTATGCAACGTCTTCGATATTTTTTTATAACTTTTGGTGTTTTGTGTACATTAACACATTTGTTGCTTGACCAAGGCCTCTGGGACGTGAACGCATATATGTATTGCCGGCAATGAATGCTTTTTTACATTTTTGCCTATGGAATAATTATGGTTAATAATTGTTAATCTAATAAATTGTTTCGTCTATGATAAATTATCTAATTGCATTCTTTAAAAATGAAATATCAAAACGTAGGTATATACTAAGTACTAACAACATCTGCTTGCGAATAGGTATATTGCGATTACAAAAAATACTCGGCAACAGACCTTGATGTCGAGCTCTGCTATTATTACGACTCACTGTTTTTTACCGCTGGCACTTTTCGTGAAATATCAGGCTTTTTAGGTTATATTTTTAAAATTATAATGAGTCAAAGTGACTTTTTAGGTACATTTAAACGACGTAATAGGCAATTCCACTGTAATTCATATTACTTTTTTACACGCGTTAAATAAATTCTTACTAGGTATTTTATTGAAATTAAGAATTAAATTGTTAAGAGTTAGCCCCGAATAAGCCTCCGAGCAAGTTGGTCTAAGGATGAACATCGACAAGACGAAGATCATGTCGATTTCCCATGTAGCACCAACTGCCGTTACAATCGGACACTTTACTCTCGAAGTTGTAGACCAGACCAGAGCAGACTGTCCAGTTAGGTAAGTCCAATTTCGAGAAAGAGGTTAATCGTCGAATCCGACTCGGCTGGGCAGCTTTCGGGAAGCTACGGCACTCCGCAGTGTCTCAAGACGAGAGTCTTTGACCAGTGTATGTTTGCCAGTGATGACATATGGCACTGAAACGTGGTCGCTTACAATGGGCCTCATAAGAAGGCTCAAAGTCACCCAAAGGGCAATGGAGAGGGCTATGCTGGGAGTATCTCTGTGTGATCATATCAGAAATAAGGCAATTCGCAGTAGAACCAAAGTAACCGACATAGCCCTCCAAATCGCTAAACTTAAGTGGCAGTGGGCGGGGCACATTGCACGTAGAATCGATGGCAGTTGGGGCGGAAAGGTTCTCGAGTGGCGACCACGTACCGGAAGGCGCAGCGTGGGTAGGTCCCCCACAAGGTTGACTAATGACCTGATAAAAGTTGCAGGAGTCCGCTGGATGCGGGTGGCGCAGGAGCGATCATTGTGGCACTCTTTTGGGGAGGCCTATGTATGTTCAGCAGTCCCCCAAGTCAATAAAGGGTCGGCAACGCACTTGTGATTCCTCTGGAGTCGCAAGCGTCCATAGGCTATGGTATCTGCTTACCACCTTCGTAGTATAAAAAAAAGCCGTGGAAGTGTGTCGAATGGGTTGAGGGCGAGCAGAAACCTCGCGTTCTTAGAAACGTATTTCTGACCAGTCGAGGCAACATTAAGGATCGATTTTAACATATATGATAGTTCACTATATGATTGTTTCTCTGACTGGAGTTGACACATGATTGCTTAAAATAAAAAAAAAACAAAATAGTCTTCATTAACCTTTTTCTACTTAGCTTCCTGAAATAATAAATTGTGAAACGACAAAACTAAGTTTAAATGATGGTATTTAATCTCATATTAACTCTAACAACAGGAAATATGACTAAAACTTCACAAAGTTAGATAATTATCGAAATTTGTCCAAAAAGCCATTCCGAAAAGTGTTGCTTCTCGTTTTCTCGGATGCGGAAGACATAAGCGTGTCTCTTACATGAGGGGCGTAGTTTGAAGAATCGAGGGATCCCCATAATTAAATTTGCGCCGACGCGACGGGAGAGTTTCGTTCAGAATGGATTAGATTAGGGACAAATTGCGCCACCGCGGAGAGACAGCTGTCATTTGTTTAGAATAACTGACAAGAACTAAAATGCCTAGTTTTTATTCTCTATGGAACTAAGACAACGCTTTAGAGCCTAGTTGGGAATAATGGTTGTATTAGGTGTCGACCCTGCAAGGTGATCAAACATATTTGAACCCTGATCTGAATGTAATTGTCTATACTACATAAATATGATATTTAGTACAACCTTAAGTATACATTTGACGCGTACTAAAAATTCTAAACTGTTCTTACCAAAAATGTAATTTAGGGTGATTTGATAACTTCTTTTCCTTTGCCTCTTCCCATCATTTGGGGTCGGCTCTCCTCGTTACTCGGCGACAGGATGCTCTATCCTGTGTTGTCTGATTGTCAATGTGCAGGGTCTTCAAGTCACGGGTCACAGTAGAGAGCCATGTGGCGGGTGGTCGGCCTCTACCGCGCTTTTTTCAGGAAGTGCTAAAGCTCGATTTACGGTATGGTCGGATACTCTACGCTTTATATGTCCGTACCATCTCAGGCATCACAAAGAACACCAGTGAGAGCTCTCCACCTCATCCAGGCTGTCTGAATCCAATGCATGACGTCGGCATCAATACTGGCATCTGCAGTTACTGTAGAGTCAAGGTATTCAAATTCCTCAGTTTTTGGAATGATTACATCGTCAATGAATATTTTGTTCGCACTATTTGTAGTTCCACTAAAGTTGCCTTCCAGATACTCTATTATGTCTCTACTGATGCGTAAGCCGTTGTTTTCTTGGGCTAATTTCCAACAAATAAGGTTTCCTTGAAGCTCTTGCGCTGATTTAATGATTAGGACTATGTCATCTGCGTACAAGAGACACCACGGTCACCACGGAAGGGGGACAAACTATGGAACTCTTACATACAACCGGGGGATAAAAAAATATTTTAAATGCACATAGGCGTGTGGGGTATCTAAAGATAGGGCTTAAAATTATATAGAGGTTTAAAAAATCTGTTCCAATTAAGTCAACCGTTGGTGAGATATTAGCTGTCAAAGTCGTAAAAGGTGTGCCCCCCCTCTATTTTCCAAACTATGAAGTTTAAAATTCTGAAAAAAATTGAGCTGGTGTGCATTAATCAATACTTTCAACGATTTTTACTTTCAACAAGATATGTCTAGCAGTTTTTGAGTTATCGCTAAAATCTGTCTTGCCCAAACAAAAAGACGTAAGTGCCATAAGTTCCCTATGAAGATACGACCTTTTTTGTCCTTTTGGACCTTTTCTGTTTTAAATGTGGACTAGTAGGTGTCAGTACGGAACACTTCTTTGTGCGGGATCCGACACATACTTGACCGTTTTTTTTAAAGCAAGTTCATTGGGCAACTACGAGACCCTACACTGAGCATGGCCCAAATATGGCCGATTATTTGCGATCAAGTGAGACTAAGGCCGATCGCTGGTCAGTTCTTCGTAAAACCAAAACCTTATCATTTATATTTTTATCAAAGCTTATGATAAAAAATATAAGATGTTGCAATGGAAGTTTCCATTTTAATTTACGTAATCTTCAATTTGGAAGACCCTTTTTATAAAGGGTCCGTGAGGTACAAAGGAAGGGGTTTTATGCTTTGAAGACAGTACTTTTTTGCATTCAATTTATTCCCAGCGTCTATTAGCTTAATTCGGGATCGTAGTTAATTTCGTCAGGGGCTGATTGCAGTGAGTCACGAGGACTTTATTCACTTGAGACGTGTCTGAATAAAATAAAAATCTGCGATATCCTACTACAACGTCTAACAATATTATACCTACCTTAGGTTCTCAAATTAAAATTTCAAAATGCAAGTCACGTGTGAAGCCGTCGATACATACCCTAAATACATATATTTCGTGAGCCACAAAAACTATACTCTGATAGTACGACTGCATTTATTTGATTTATTTATCGTTCATTATACCTGTCTATGATCACTTAAATTGTGGTAACATTTTCCCCATTTTTAAGAATTGAACTTGTGCGGCGCCCGCGTACCGCGTGCGGTATGCGAGGTTAAGCAATGTCGGGCGAGGTCAGTCCTTGGATGGGTGACCGCTTTGAGTGGTTACTAACTGAGCGCTTCCGTGCTTTGGAAGGCACGTTAAGCTGTTGATCCCGGTTGCTGTCTATGATAGCGGTCGTTAAGCCAATTTAGAGGCCTCCGGGCGGCTTGAGAACTTCTAACAGTCAAGTTGCCCACTCACTTGACAAGCCTTATCCCAATAAGGTCTAGTTTTCCCCTCGGGTTGGAAAGTCAGATGGTAGTCGCTTCCGTAAAAACTAGTGCCTACGCCAATTCTTGGGATTAGGTAGCGGACCTCAGGCATCCTTCAGGATGCAACTGTACTGGGAATAACGCTAGGAGTATGATGACGTAGATATAATAAAATTAACAAACTCATGAAACTTACCAAACTACTGTTAACTTTTTTTTTGATTTGTCCCTTTCTCACAAATATAAATGTCAAAGTGACAGATAAGGACAAAATAATTTTAGCAGCATTTTAACTGTTAGTATGTAACATCTTACCAGTAGATAAAAAAGTTGAATATTTAATAGGTATATAGCATTATTATAGTGACGATCACAAAACAAGAATTAGCAATAAGTATAACACAAGAAGTGTAAGAGAAAATAAATTAGTACATAAAAAAACAACAAATTATTATGGCGAAAGAACGTCGAAATATGTAGTACCAAAAATATTCAACAAAATTAATATACTAAGGCAAAGTCCCAAAGTAGGTAAAACTGTATTAAAGTCAAAGTTAAAGGGCTTACTTCTTAATAAGAACACGTCACCGTCAAAATAAAATCTTAATGATAAGAACTTACTAACCAGCATGCTCAGTTGTTAGAGAGAAGTAAATAGGTTAAGTTATACTTAATTTTAAGCTAAGCATAAAAAATGAGCGGTCCTCGCCATCAAACTTCACAGTTCGGCGAGTTTTATTGTGTGTAAAACTTAATGTATTTTTCTTGAATAAAAAAATAAATAAAATACCTTTGATGGACGTTTATGAATATGGCTGTATGGTGATAATTATAACTATCCATTTAGTTAAATACTTGTATTTTCCCTGCTATTAGTCGTACAATTATGCGCCTAATTTACGAATAGGTATATAACCCATGAATATCATAAGTAATCGTTCTAAATATACACGACCTTAGTGCTCAGGATAGTTGCAGTGTCAATAAATGTCAATGCTGGCCGAGAATAACCCCAATCAATAAGCGAAGAAAGTAGCCTCTTCCATTTGCCACATCAATCATTCATGGGAATAACTAAAAGGCCTTATAAACTTTTCGATGTGATTTTCAGTTGGTTGTGCTTGGCAAAATTGAACTTTGAATGAAATATACCACTCAAAATGTACTGTAACCTCCTTTACGAATATGTACTTATGCAATAGGGTAGATGACTCATGTTACAATTTATAACATACTTAGTGTGGATATTTGAATAGTATACCATCAAACGAGTTAAATAAAAAAATGTATATATTTTTTTAAAGTTATGATATTGTTTTCTTTGTCCAAAAGTAATGTAAAAGCTATAATCAGGATTCTTACCTTTAAATAAACATTAAATTGTACGACAACTATGAACCTAAACGCAATAAATCATGACCAAAACAGCAAATTCCTCTATTTCCATACAACGGCAGTACGGGGCTACTCAACGGTGACGTCACTTTTAAGTATCAATTAGTATGGTTTTCAGTGCTCAGCAACTACGTTGTACTTCGACTGTCATTTTCGTCTTTTGTTTTCCTCTGATTGTGGTTAGTCCCATACAAACCTTTAACCCTCTCTAAAAACTAGTTCGATGGGCATCGTCAAAAATAAAGCGTCAACTAGTCTATTGCAAGCAATCTACATAATGTCACGTGACAATTTCCGTTTTTAATGTTTACTGTTATTACAGTTACCATTTTCATGCTTTTAAAATTACTTCTGGAAGGCCACGCTCGGAATGATAACTAATAAAAATTACCTTCCAAGTTAAATTGTTTCAAATCCCACGAATAAAATTTCGGACAGTCTAAATTGTATGTTAGCTTTAAGAATCTTGAATTAATATCTTAATAAAAGTAACTCAAACTTGGAATCGATGGCATTGCCTTTTTCCAAACTTCTAGGTCGCTATCAACGGTGAGAAGACTTAAAAATTCAGCGTCGATAACTTTATCTTTTGTCGGAAATTAGAGTATTACCGGCAGCAGATACTTATCTTCTGGAAAATTAGTGGAAAAGTTGCACAGATGTTTCGATTTTTAATTAGTATTTTTCGAGTTTTAGTTTGAGTTTGGAATTTCGGATCAATTAAGAAGTCAAGAGTTTTAATGAGAGCTCGATGTTGATCTAAATTATCACATGCGTAGGTTTGACCTTTGTTGCATCAGCCTATAGACATTGTTGGGCTTAAAATAGATATTCTTTTATTTTATATTATAAAAAATCTCTATAGGTAAAACTTAGTAATCCTTGTTTTTTTTAATAATTATCCTCCTAAAGTTGTTCCCAGTATAGTTGCATCCTGAAGGATGCCTGGGGTCCGCTACCTAATCCCAAGAATTGGCGAAGGCACTAGTTTTTACGGAAACGACTGCCATCTGACCTTTCAATCCGAGGGGGAAACAAGACCTTATTGGGATTATGCTTGTCAAGTGAGTCGACAATTAGACTGTTAGAAGTTCTCAAGCCGCCCGCAGGCCTCTGACTTGGCTTAACGACTGCTATTATAGACAGCAACCGGGATCAACGGCTTAACGTGGCTTCCAAATCACAATCAGAGCGCTCAGTTAGTAACCACTCAAAGCGGTCACCCATCCATGGACTGACCCCGCTCGACATTGCTTAACCTCGCATACCGCACGCGGTACGCGGGCGCCGCTGGGCCACGAACGCTCCAATAATAATATTTAGTATTTATATTATTTAACAACATCGGTACGTGATTGATTAACTAGGCAATATTGGTTACTTATAAATTTATATAATGAATGAATGAAAAAAGATAAGTATGTAAAAAGCAAATTAGCATAACGAGTTAAATATAACCTGAGGTTTGTCAAAAGAACCATGTTTTGTAATATGTATGGAAATTATCAATTCAGTCGGCACAATTTTGTAATTTAAATTATAACAAGTTGGCCGATCGCATGAAATATTAGATTGTATTACAAGGAATCTAAATGCAATATCAGCCAGGGTTGCGTGTTGAATCGCGAACGAAACGAAGGATTCTAGAATAGAATCCCGAGTGTAGCGAGGAGCGTGTACCGAGTTAGAAATGTAATGTTACCATGTAATTCACTCTTCTTTTCAGTTTCACTTCTCCTAGAGAAAAATATTCAATCAATAAGTTCTTCATGTATAATAAAAAGACCACGCACAAACTACACTACATATGGCAACATGTTAAAAAAATGCATGTACGTATATGTAGATAGTTACTACCTATATTAGAAAGGGATATACTAAAACAAAGTGTTATTTAACTTTTCACTTCAGAAGTGAAAAGTAAAATAAAAAGAGCAAGGGAGCAAAACGGGCAGAAAAAATATATTATTTTATCCTTGTTGTATTTTGTGAGAAGCCTTTTTACCAATACAGCATTGATTTATCTTTACTTATTGTTTCGCCCATCATCTTGGTGCTTTATTTAAAATTCTAAAATACCGAAACTTTATCCACTTTGTGAACTAAAACAGCTGTCGTCTGAAGATAGCAGAGAGGCGCGGTAAATGCATCGCCTGCCTACTAAATGTGAATTTAGGTCATAGAATTTGAATTATTTTCGAACACGGCCTAGACTTAGCCTAGCGTGAATTGTCTGCGAACTTGGACGTCTAGCCGACAGCTAAAAGTACCGTTTGGTCTTGTATACTCGTAGTAGACTTACTTAATAGTTTGGGCTTAACTTTAGTCAACAGATTTAAATACTAGTGGCTCTGTGAGCTGTAGACCCTGCAAAAAAAACCTTCTTTCAAATTTTAAAATTTCCCGAAAATAACTCTACAAAAAATTCTATATAATTATCAATCTTCACGAGAATCGGTTGAGAAATTCCACCTGAACATCCGGACAGGCAGCCAGACATACGAAAGAATTTTTGTCGAAAGCTGAAACGGAGACGCTTCGCTGGCTCGGTCAATAATCATGTGTTATTTGGTAACAATAAGTAATTTAAGAGGTATAATTTAGTAGCCTTCTTATACCAGGCCAATTATAGAATTTAGTTTAGATAAAATAATGGCTTGCCACAGTATCTCCAATATATTTTTAATTCATAATTGAACACATTTTTTAAAAGTGTTGCTCCTGTAATAACTACATCATAAATAATTTAATCCTTATTTCATGTGAGCAACAACTCAATATCAATTACTCTGATATCAAATTACAAAATTGTGCCTACCCTCTAGAACATTTAATGAAAACATTCCAAGTACCAAGAACGAGTTTAAACTCGTACTAGGTACTTGGGATGTTTTATGGATGTTTCTATACTGGTACTACGTCCTTATGGGCGGTACCTAGTGTTACTGTGCGAGTACTTTTGATTCAAACAAACCTCCTGGAATTATAGAGGCCTTCGGCATGAGAACTTCTAAGAGTCAAGTTGCCCACTCACTTGACAAAGAGGGGTCGAAGTTACACCACGCCCTTAGGAGGTACCCACCGTTACGCTACACGTGACCCCTGGGTGGTGCTAAAAGTGCAACAAACTGGCAAATGTACTATGTTCTCGAAGATCGAGGTTAGAAATGATTGCCATACTATAAATAAATAATATCTCCTGGATGTAACTAACGACTGTATGCAGAGGCAACACCGTTGACTTCACAGTCCCTTTGTTCAAGGAAGGAAGTCAATTATTTATTTGTCTATAGGAAACCGCTGTGAGGCATTACCGCTATTGTTAACAGACAAATACAAAAAGATACCCATCCCAATTATTTCGGGCAGTTAGATTTGTTTCAAACATCTTTCCTTATTCATTTTCGACCCTTCGACACGCTTATCAATCTTTTGGCTGTTTGTCGTTGTTATCAACGATAGACTAGTTACATTGAAAACTGCTCAAACGAAATGATCTCCTGACTGGTCTCAGAATGAACGAACTTTTTGCCAGTGGTACAGAATAAGTAATAGTACTACGTATACGTACAGAAGGCCCACCGTTAACAAATCCCCAGTTTAGGTATGCCAAACGTGCCTAAGCGTGGCCATCTCTGTCTATCGCACGCAACGCGCTCTTTCGGGGGCAGGGCCTTAGCACTAGGCCTCCTGACGACTAGCGTCCTACACATAGTACATAAGTCCCAATTAAGTTTTGACTCTTTGCCAATTTGACAGTATAATTTATTCTGGCAAATTTTGATACTAGCTGACATGTACTTGCACCGGTGCAATGAAGTCACGGAGTGATCGAGCCGCGCCTGCCAGTGGTGTTTGCTGGTCGGATGTGATTTATATAAATTATATATGTTTTGTCTATTTATAGGCAGTGGGTTTGAGATGCGATATTCTAGATTGATATATTTATTTATTTATTTATAGCCTTTAATCGGACAGTAGTTACAGTTACTTTAAAATTTATTCGTATATTATATATTTTTTCCATTTCTGGGCATCCGCTTGCCGGGCGGCAAAGGCCTCCTCCAATCTTCTCCACTCTGGTCTTTCTATGGCCACTCTACCCCATGTCTTTCCCGCCACCTGTCTAATATCGTCCTCCCATCTTTCTGTGGCCTTCCTCTCTTCCTTTTGCCTTCCCTTGGATACCATTGGGTGACGATTTTACTCCATTTCTCTTTACCTCTTATTATGTGGCCGGCCCATTTCCATTTTTGTTTCCTTATTTTCAAGGTGATATCCTGGACCTTGGTCTTTTGTCTCATGATGGAGTTTCTTATTCTGTCCATTCTGTTGGCTCATATCATACTTCGTTCCATTGCGCGTTGGCATATGGAGAGTTTGTCAGCTGTGTTCTTAGTTAAGGCCCATGTTTCACTTCCATATACTAAGACTGGTAGAATGCAGTTTGCTTTTTGTTGATATGTGTAGGTATTTGTCTTTCATTACCTCCTTCAGACTCCAGTACTTCCTTCAGATTGATATATAGGAATTGGAAATTCGGATGCATTTTATAAACTTTGGCGGCGAGGTTTTTGGGCAGTTGTATGGAAGCGGATTCAATTTAATTTTATTGGATAATATAGTTAACGATTTTTTTTAATAAACAATCCACACTATATCAATTTGTATTGATTCACACTTTTTACCACTTTGACAGCTAATATCTCGCCAACGGTTGACTTAAATGGAAAAGTTTTTTAGAAACCTCTATGTCGTTTTTGAAGGCCTATCGATAGATACCCCACACGCCTATGTGCATTTAACACACCCCTGGTACATGTATGGGGTGCCCCCAGTTTAATATTTTTGTCGTGATTTCACATCATATTTCTATAGCGGTTGATAGAATACACCTTCCTACCAAATTTCATAGTTGTAGTGCTCATAGTCTCCGAGTAAATCGACTGTGACATACGTACGGACAGACAAACAGACATGACGAATCCATAAGGGTTCCGTTTTTTGCCATTAGGCTACGGAACCCTAAAAAGAGATGTTCATACATTTTTTTTTAAATCCAACTCCGTATTTTCCCACGTGTAGGTAAATATGCAAACGAAATTCCGATCCTAATGACATGACATGTACATTGTCATGTTTTTTTTTTAAATGGTATTGCTCTTGGCCAGCATTTAGCCAGGGAGCAAAGATGAGGCGGACGATGAAGCGAGCTCACCCAAAGATGCCTATTCACTCGTGCCTTTTCCTGATGCGGCTGTTATACCCACTGTTTTATTTACCAGATCAGAATAATCTCCGATATACGACCCATTATTAAATTGGTCAAGGTAAAATAAAATGCATAAAGTTAACGTTAAATCTCGGGCCGGAAAATTATTGAAATACACGGCACCGCCTACAATCTTTCTATAGGTACTTTGCCCTAACGTTGACTGCGTTATTTATCGCCATACGGCATTTAACTCTTTGTACGATAAGTTTTTCTTTTGTGCCATAAAGATTCAATAAATAAATATCCTTCAGATTAGGGTGAATGCGTATTGTCTTTTTGGATATGGAAGACGTAGATAACAGCTAAAGTATTTCTAAAGGCTAAAGGATACTTCAGTAACTCACGATCCAAATGACTTACACGTATAAATTGGGAGTCACGCCTACACTGGTAGCATGATCGCGTGAATGAAGCATTTCTTTCGCATTTACTAGTATATTCTTGTTATTGATTACGAGAAATAAGACTGGTCTTTTGACAGCTGTCATCCCCGTACAATTAATGTCATTTTTGACGTATGTTGACATTATTTGTACTGAGATGACAGCTGTCAAAAGACCAGTCTTATTTCTTGTAATCTATAGCGAAGGACGAATGCTTCGTCTGACATATTAAAAGCGATCATGCTTGGCTGGTCACGCGCTCATCGGGCCGCTTAGTCGAAAAGGTCTAATATAGTCTATATATTATCTTAATAAAAAAAAGATTGCTCACCGTTGCCCCGGGCTCTTGCAATCACTACTAGCATTGTTGCTCGAGTCATCGTCGTCTTCTCTAGAAGTAGCAGCAGAGAGGACTCTAGAAGAACCTGCGTTGATCTCACTCCCATCGTTATCTTCTCCTTCTGATGTCCGGGAATTACCTTCTTCTGCCTGTAAACAATGAAGAAGATATTTTGTTAAAAATTATTGGTATTATTTTTTAGACTTTCTTTTTTTCGTGTGCTTCATAAAAGCTCATTAGGTTCTGGTGATCTAAAGGGTATTTTTCCAACCATTCGAAGTAACTTTACGACAAATGAACCGCTTATTTCCCTTACATAAATTGTCATTTTGATCTACTTAACGTACACACGAAACTTCACGCAGTCGACTTGCTAGTGTTGACTGTTATGGTAGTTTTTGTAATGCTGTAAACAATAGTCATTATACTCATTATACAAAAATGCATGCAAATTCAATTTGGTGCACAAGGGCATGCAGTGCGTGTTGACCTGAATTTTGCGCTATGCTTCATCCAATTTATTCTCAATAATACCTGAATGCCAGTACCTACTACTATTCTATCAATTTAAATTAAAAAGCTCAGTGATAACTGATATAATGAAATAAACTCTTCCCTATAAATTTGAATAATGACGATACAAATATTTTAAAAACGTACTCTTCGTTACTAGGGTTAACAATAATGGGTAACCTTTTGAATAAATTTGACATAATTCAGGCAATATTAGCAACATTACGAACTCCTAAATCCGGACAATTATAATCAAAGCGGAATTAATTATAAACCTCTTTGATGAAGAAAACCATAACCCGATGGAAACTGTTGGTAATGTCGATATTAATAACCAAATGATTTCCTCAACTTTAATTCCTTCCAACAAATGTATAGGAGAAAATGCAATCATTCATAGAATAGCTACATATGTATATGATTGCTACAAGATTGATCCGGATATAGTTTTTAAAATGGATAAACTTACCTGGATTCGAATAAGTGGAATTGTTTCCTCATTATGTCTGCTGTACATATTTTCAATTTTGTATAGGCCTCTTATGTATGAAAGTTATTTCTATTGCAAAAAAAATTAAAACTGGTGTATCACAGGATATATACATTGAGAGTAAATTATCCCCTAATTTTGGATTTAGCAGCTTTGCCAGCCTTCTTAAAACTAAGGAATCAAAGCAATTGCCCAGTCTATTGATGAAGCTAAACATGACAAAAACACCTATTCTAATTTCACCTATTCTATTTTGTCTACTGATGACAAAATTGCATAAATGATTTTTACTGTTTTTGTAAAACATTAGGTATCCTGACTTAAACACGATGTAGCCGAGAAGTCTGAAGAAGAAGTTGGTTATAGTTTAATATAAAATACTTAACACACTTACTTAATGCACTTTCGTTAGAAATAAATGTCATTGTTTCTATAATGGCACTTACCTACATTTAGAGTAAAAAAACATCAAAACCATACATATTTACTTATAGGATTATTACCCACGAGAATTGTTCCAATAATTTCATCAATCTTTTTTAGTTAAAGCGTATTAGTGTTATACGTTGCGTCAGGTTCAATGTTTATATTTATGTAGTCATTGGAACCGGCGAAAGTAGACGACCAAATTGAAATTAAAATACGAAGGTAGGTGAATTTTAGTCGATGGGATTGGAATACCCATCGCTGGTATATCTTACCGTACGAGTGACCACAACTTATTTCGAGAATTTGTTACAAGTATTTACCAACATACCAAAACCAATGATTAAAAATATTATTATTTGTGGAAATTAATTTTCTTTTATTTCTGACGTGTCGACTCGGATTGCACCTATCATGGCCGCGGATAACTTATACGTCTCACCAATTATCAATGGCGATAGAATAAAAAAGCAACTACTCCATAAAAGTGTAATAAAATGTAAGGACGGATAAATTAATATATTTTTGTACCCTTTAAATGTTTGCAAAGCTTGTGAGTTAGGTATTAGGCAAAATGTCATAGTGAAATCCTAAGCGACAGTTAATTGGAATTGTGTGATACCTCTTTCTACATACCTGTTGTAATGTGTGTTTTTGTTGTTTATATATTTTTTTAATATTGTACGCCCGGAATGGGCAAACTGTTGGACCTCTTATTATGTATGTGACCTATTTATACACAGTTTATGGCAATAAATGAATCTGAATACTTTCCTATTAATAAAAGTGGCAAGGCTATCTAAATGCATTACCCACGTCATCCGCCCAGCCGGAGATTCATCACAGCCTCTGTCTCCTGTCAATCTGTATTACATTTTCGATAGAGCAGAATAAGTGGATGTCGGGAAGTACCCATAGAGGGGTCAATATGAGAATTACGTATAGTATTTCAATTTGATTACAATATGTATAGCGTGTTTTTGTGATACGTTCTCACTACGCGTGGACACGAGCGCGCGAAAAACGTTGGTATACTCGTATAATTGGAACTCGGACGTCTCCAGTGAATTATAAAATTACCAAACCTCGTGTCGTAAAATAAAATCAGGTAGGTAATAAATAAATAGGTCGTGTATAATCCCATCGATGAATTAAACAATTGATATTAATGTCCTCTCAGTTACTCAAAGATTAGCTGGCAGAGATCCCTTAAAGGGATAAGTTCGCTGGTGTACAAACGTCTTAAATTAAGTTTCTTTTTCTTTTATGTAGGTACTTGATTTGTGCAATAAAGTGTTTACTACTAGTACTACTACTAAACAGTCATCATCATCATCATGTCAGCCGAAAGACGTCCACTGCTGGACATAGGCCTCCCCTAAAGACTTCCACAATGACCGATCCTGCGCCACCCGCATCCAGCGGACATCCGCGACCTTCACCAGGTCATCAGTCCACCGTGTGGGGGGCCTGCCCACGCTACGCCTTCCGGTACGTGGCCGCCACTCGAGAACCTTTCCGCCCCAACGGCCATCGGTTCTACGTGCTATGTGCCCCGCCCACTGCCACTTAAGTTTAGCGATTCGGAGGGCTATATCGGTCACTTTGGTTCTGCTGCGGATGGCCTCATTCCTGATGCGATCACGCAGAGAAACTCCCAACATAGCTCTCTCCATTGCCCTTTGGGTGACTTTGAGCCTTCTTATGAGGCCCATAGTAAGCGACCACGTTTCAGTGCCATATGTCATCACTGGCAACACACACTGGTCAAAAACTTTTGTCTTGAGACACTGCGGAATATTGGACGAAAAGATGTGCCGTAGCTTCCCGAACGCTGCCCAGCCGAGTCGGATTCGACGATTAACCTCTTTCTCGAAGTTGGACCTTCCTAACTGGACAGTCTGTCCTAGGTATATGTAATCGTCTACAACTTCGAGCGTAAAGTGTCCGATTGTTAAGGGAGTTAGTGCGACATGGACATTTGACATGATCTTCGTCTTGTCCATGTTCATCCTTAGACCAACTCGCTCGGAGGCTTTACTGAGGTCATTGAGCATTGTACTTAAATCCTCCATGGTCTCAGCCAAGACTACTATATCGTCAGCAAACCGAAGGTGAGTGAGGTAGTCGCCGTTTATGTTGATGCCTAGCCTTCTCCAGTCCAGAGTCTTGAAAACATCCTCCAGTGCAGCGGAGAACAGTTTAGGAGAAATAACATCTCCTTGCCTGACTCCCCGCTGCAACGGAATAGGCTTTGAGTTCTGGTCCTGGAGTCGGACTGACATAGTGGCGTTCTCGTACAAACACTTCAGCACTTCGATATACCGGTAGTCCACTTGGCACCGTTGGAGAGATTGTAGTACAGCCCACGTTTCAATCGAATCGAAGGCTTTCTCGTAGTCCACGAACGCTAAACAGAGGGGCAGGTTATACTCCTCAGTCTTCTGTATAACCTGACGGAGCGTATGGATGTGGTCTACGGTGCTAAAGCCTCTTCGGAAACCGGCTTGTTCGGGAGGCTGGAAGTCATCTAGCCTGCGTGCGAGACGGTTCGTAATGACTCTTGAAAACAGCTTATAGACATGGCTCAGAAGTGAGATGGGTCGGTAGTTCTTCAGTAAGGAGTTGTCACCCTTTTTGAAGAACAGCACCACCACACCTCTGTTCCATGCCTTTGGAGTTTTCCCTTCCAGTAAGACGGAGTCGAACAACTTCTGAAGGGCCCTAAGGACCGGTTTTCCACCCGCCTTCAGGAGTTCAGCTGTAATTCCGTCTTCACCGGGTGCCCTGTTGTTCCTCAGCTGCTTAAGAGCCATTCTAATCTCGTACAGGCTGATGTCCGGGATATCTTCGGTATAGTGCCGGGTTAATCTAGCTCTAGGGTCTTCCGCCAGACCAACTTCGGGTCTGCTAGTTGACGTGTATAGCTGTCCATAAAAGCACTCTATCTCACTCAGAAGCTCAGGTTTGGACGAAACGATTCTACCATCTTCAGTTTTTAATCTGGCGAGCTGGCTCTGCCCAATAGACAGATCTCTTGAGAAAACTTTAGAGCCCCTATTCTGCTCGATGGCCTCTTCAATACGATTTGTATTGAATTGGCGCAGATCGCGGGTAAGGGACTTAGAGATCTGTTTATTGAGCTGCCTGTATAATTTCGCATCGGCTGTAGACTGCAGAATCATCTCATTCCTTTCCTCGATGAGCTTCTGAGTGGAGATAGAGAGCCTTTTGGCTCTTTGAGTTCGTTGGGCCTTAAAGAACTTAGACCCAATGCTATGGACAGCTTCCACAAACCCGTCGTTGAATTCGTCCACATCGCCGCCTAGACAATCGAAACGGTTTTGGAGTTCCAGCTGAAAGCTCTCGGGGTTTTGGATTTGGACTGCTGCTGGATGGAGCGTGGACTTCATCAGTCGAGAGCGCTCTAGCTTGACGCATATATTCAATGTTCTTCTCTTACCAGACGATGATCACTTCCGGTTTTAACCGTATTGATCACAGAGACATCATTGAATATATGCCTCTTCGTTGACATGATGAAGTCAATCTCGTTTTTTGTTGCACCGTCGGGACTCATCCAAGTCCACTTCCTGTGCTCGCGTTTCTTGAAGAAGGAGTTCATCATGTAGAGTCCCTCCTTCTCCAAGAAACCAGCCAGTAGTTGGCCCCGGTGGTTCCGACTTCCAACTCCAAATTGCCCCACTCTCGGCTCCACACCGTCTCTCTTGCCCAGTTTCGCGTTGAAATCCCCCATAACAACGGTGAAGTAGGTTTTGGAACTATGATATATCCTCATACATAGCCTCCACCTCGTCGTCGGAGTGTGCCGAGGTCGGCGCGTACACCTGTATGACCGTCAACGAGTACCTCTTGGATACTCTGAGTATAAGGTACGCCACCCTGGCCGACACACTCTCAATCTTCACCACGAGGGATTTGTGGACGATAAACCCGACACCTCCCTGGGACTGTTGGTCGCCCTCCCGGAAATAGAGCAAGTTGCCGGACTTCAGGGTTATCGTGTCCTCCCCCTCTCTTCGGACTTCAGATAACCCTACGATATCCCAACGCAACCTGCTCAATCCTTCCTCCAGTTCCGCTATCTTTTCGTCGGTCCGCAGTGTTCGTGTGTTGTATGTTGCCAGGGCCAGAAGTCGTCGGTGGTGGTAGCCGGATCTTAACCGGAGATTCTTAGCACCCCTGGCCCCGCTGGTACCCTGGCCGCTACCAAAATCAGGGCACTGGGGGCCGCCGGAACCTCGGGGCCGTGGCTTTATTGTGTTATCCATAGGGGGTAAATGCCATAATCGCCACGCTTGGCATGCGGGTTGGCGATCGCAGTGTCTCCACCGCACTCCAGGGATGCTGCTGCCCATCCTCCGGTGGTCTTGGTCGTAGTTTTAGGACATACCCGGGTCCACTACTAAACAATAAGCACATAAAATCTCGACCAGCCCGGCTACTCGTAGTATGATAGCTTATACCGTCACGTTATATGGCCAAAATGTACTGAAACGTCACATAAAACGTGGCGGTATAAGCTATCATACTAGCCGGGCAGATTACTACAAAAAGTTTCTTCTTCTAGATTAACTTTTGAACAAAGATTTATATTACATCCGTAACGGATATCCGTGTAAGTAAAGTATGTTCTTATTAACCTTCTTTGTAACACTAATACGCAATATACATAAACCGAACAGTAACCGTAAATTGGGTTCTTTAAAATGGCGAGCGCAGTATACTGTATTAAAGAAACGCCGAAGAAGATAGTCACATTAAAGGGTTTTAGGATTTGATGACAAAAGTTACATTTGATATGGAGTAGGCAAATGAGTATACTGTAGGGAACCCTTTTAGGTTTTGACGATAGAAAAAGTTTAAATATTACACAATTAAAATACTACAGTGAAAGTACAGATGTTTTAGAGTTATTCTCAAGTTTCAAACCATCGCGTTTTGTTATGTATTTAGCCATTTACTTAAGCGTGTGGCATACATGTTCAAACTAGTTACAAGATACATTATACATTGATATTGAGGCTGGTCAGCTGTTTGATGGCTTAGTCGCTAAACGATCAGGTCATCTGTAAGGCTGCTGGCGTAGCGCGTTATAGGGTATTTATTCCTCGATGATGAATAGCCATTAAAGCTGTCGAAATGTAAATGGAATGTAGGCGTCCTTGTATTTCATATTATAACTACCCCCAACTATTACCTACAGTCAACAATTATGGTAAAAGGACACGCAGCTACTTAACACCGTGAATATTTAACACTATTAATCACTATATTATATTTGTCTGGTAGAGAATGCCTCATGGCATTAAGTCCGCCTTTTGTACGTTTAGATTTCTTATTGTGCAATAAAGATAAAAATAAATAAATTTTAATTTTGAAAACGAGCGTAGCATTAAAAACATCTTAAAAACCAAGCTTACAAAAGTTGCTATTATTAAAAATTCAACGCAAGACGATATTAAAATAAATAAGATAAATAATTACACAAATATCCACCTTGGGTCCCTTGTGATTACCTACTAATTTAGGATAAGGATAACTGAAGGTCGTTAGATAAGATAACTTGGTACAAAAAGGAAGTGTGTATAATATTCGCCGATAAACTTAATATTTGGCGAGACTGATATGAATGTAAATTGAACCATACGTTTTTCCGGAAATTAAACAAATAATAAAATAAAGAGCTTCAGCTGTTTCCCTACTGGGCAAAGATCTCCCTCGTTTTCTTCCACCCATCCCTATCCTGGGCAAGTATTCCACCAGTCCTGTTTAAAAGCGTCCAGTTCATCTGGCCATCTCCTACGAGGTCTACCACGACGCCGTTTTTGGTTTTGTGGTGCACGTAATTCCCGAGTTTTAAATTTGGTTGAATACTTAGAATCGTTATCGCGCTTACTCTCATTCCTAACTAAAGTAAAAAGCGCAATGCTCTGATGATTAACGAAAATGAACGTTATTTTTACTAAAGACATATGTTTGTTTTTGTGTGATTTATTTTGACAAAAGAATGACGAAAATAATAGTGAGCTCCTTAGTGAATGGACATAATATGATGTCCAACAAATGCTTCCACTTTCTTAAATTAAAAGTAAGTAAAGTACCAAGTATTCATAAATGGCAAAGACAAAATATCATACAGATTTAGAAAACAGACGTGAATAAAAGCAAAGAGACGTCTAAAAGGCTAGACTAAACAAGAAAGACGGCCAGACGAAGGTTTGTAATTTGGCATGTCAAATATTATTCATCACCTTCTACATATACATAAGATTGATATGTTGCATGCATGACAAACGAGTCATGTCATGACAAAAGCGCTGTCAGTAACGGTCTTTCAGATAAATAAAACAAATTGACACCCCGTGCTCGATTGATTGAATAGGTGTAGGGCCACTTCATAATCCTTTTCAAAGGGCACCCGAATTCGCAGTTGAATCCTTCACATAAATGTAAACAGTCCTTGAGCAAACAAAGGGCATGGCCCCGAATTCAAAATTAGGATCTGTCGCAATATACCGTCCATGGAATTATTAAGTACAACAACTGGAAAGCGCACAATACATTGAAGCACTTTTTAAAACGACATGAATACAAAAATAATCTACATACAATAGGGTGTTCCTTATTTCGTTATCGGTGTCGCTTATTTATGACAGTGCGTCATTTTAAGGATTCCCTTTCGACAGTTTTCTATTGAAGTTTGTGTTGACGAGGCTAAGACGAACTGTTTGTCATATATAGCAATTATTGATGAATGGTGCATGATTAATCGAATCGATTTTAACGCCAAACCGCCACTGTGTATCCAAATTCCGCGACATAAGTAATTTCATACTTCATTCGTTTCTAATTTATTCGAATGTTTCAATATTTCTATCGTAACGTATTTTATTTTGATTATAAATTGTATCAATTTGGAAAATTCCGAAATATGACATGAATTGAAACGAAAGGTTTAGTAATTACACTAGTTTTAGGACATAAAGGACATAGTACATGGCTATTTATCAGCAGAAGGACATCCACTGCTAGACAAAGGCCTCCCCCAATTTCATGGGGGGTAAATGCCATAATCGCCATTCGCCAGGTTCCACCACACTTCAGGGATGCTGCTGCCCATCCCCCGGTGGTCGTAAGTACATTTCTTAAGTCCGACAATTAGTCGTAAACTAGAAATATCCACTTAGCTGTGATACTTTTCCTTTCAAATTCATTATTCTTTACATACATTTAATTTTTCAAGCTTAATACATTAGTCTTTATTCACTCATTATTAAATTAGCAATTAATAAAAAAGAACGCTCGTGGCCCAGTGGCACCCGCGTACTGCGTGCGGTATGCGAGGTTAAGCAATGTCGGGCGAGGTCAGTCCTTGGATGGGTGACCGCTTGAGTGGTTACTAACTGAGCGCTCCCGTGCTTTGGAAGGCACGTTAAGCCGTTGATCCCGGTTGCTGTCTTTGATAGCAGTCGTTAAGCCAAGTTAGAGGCCTCCGGGCGGCTTGAGAACTTCTAACGGTCAAGTTGCCCACTCACTTGACAAGCCTATTCCCAATAAGGTCGGTTTCCCCCTCGGGTTGGAAGGTCAGATGGCAGTCGCTTCCGTAAAAACTAGTGCCTACGCCAATTCTTGGGATTAGGTAGCGGACCCCAGGCATTCTTCAGGATGCAACTGTACTGGGAATAACGCTAGGAGGATGATGAATTAATAAAAAAGAACATTAAAGCATTAAATTAAGATACAATTTAACGCTTTCCAGTTAAGTAGTATAATTCCATGGTCTCGCCTCATCCGGATGGTAATCTGGGTTGATCCGTTTGAAGTAGCCGGCTGCAGTGTCGGCGGGTTAAAATTGTGAATAAAACTGTCGATGGGGCTGGCTGAATACATTTCGGAAGGAACTCGTTTGTTAAAACACAACAGCAGAATGAAATGGGTTGCGTTGGAAAAATGGCCGTCTCTCTCACATAATTTTCAGAAAATAATGGATTATACAGTTAGGCGAGTAAAGATGTGGAAGGTTTCTTTAATAAAGTATATATAAACTAAAGTATATATAAAATATATATACTAAAGTAGTTAAATAAAAATGGCCGTCTATCTCCCATGATTTTCAGAAAACAACGGATTCTACAGCTAGGTGGGTAAAGATGTGGAGGGTTTTTAATACCTACTAAAGTAGTTAGGTTAAATCCCGTTCAGCAATCAGCGCCAATCCCGACACACGTATCAGAGCGCTTTTTGCTACATAATATTATTATGGTCACGAAGCTGCTACGAACTATGGCGTAGCGCTACGACCGTAGCATAACAAGAATGACTTAAGAGGGCGCCGTATGCTCGGTCTGGCTCGGCTCTCCATACAAACGTATTTAGCCTCTCATTTTAAAACGCCATGCTAGAATAACATGAAATTTTGTATACACAATGGGATCCGGCATATCTAGGTCGGAAATTAGTTTCTGTTGCTAGAAATTGTAAAAGAAGAAATATACAGCGGTTTTTTGAGTTTTTTACGTCTTGTGTGAAAACCTTAATAATCGCTGTATTTTTTCTCCATTATAATTTCAAGCAACAGAATCTATGTTTCGACCTAGATATGCCAGATCCCATTGTGTATACAAAGTTTCATGTTATTCTAGCATGGCGTTTTAAAATGAGAGCATAAATACGTTTGTATGGAGAACCGAGGTGGGGACCCGGGTATGTCTTAAAAGTACGACCAAGACCACCGGGGAATGGGCAGTAGCATTCCTAGAGTGCGGTGGAGATACTGCGATCGCCAACCCGCATGCCAAGCGTGGCGATTATGGCATTTACCCCCCATGAAATTGGGGGAGGCCTATGTCCAGCAGTGGACGTCCTAGGGCTGATATGGTGGAGAACCGAGCGTACTGCGCACTCTTAAGTCACCAGCGGGCGTATGGTGGTTGCCATTTAAAAAAAAAATGTATAATATGCCCGTCACTCTCACACTCGCATACTTGTCAGAACACGACGAATGTCTTATCCACGACGATAAGTGATAAAATGGCAACCATCATAAGTCCGCTGCTTCCATCGTCCATGGAAACAGATGATGGGACTCACCATCCGCCGATGGATGGGGATAGGGATGGTTGTGTTGAGTGTGACTCTAAAGCGGCTCTGCTGCGTTCCATAGGAGATCCCAGAGCCGCCCGAAATGAGAAGGCCTACTGGAGGATTTTCTGTCGGTGCAAGTTCGACATAATCTCCAAGCTAATAATAATTATACACACAGTGGTGATATTGTCACTCAATCAAAGTCAATTCGAAATGAAAGCAATCCTCACACTAGTCTTTGACTTTATGACGAAATGGAAGTATTTTTTAATGTCAAACTTGGTGACAACGCTGGAAGTCCTATTTATTACGCAATTTTAAACGGTAAGTACTGAATATTTCAATAAATGAACACAAATTAAGTACATTTTTAGTGAAATGATTATTACAGATGTTTTATGATTGATTAAACTCGTTCCGGTGCCAAGTGGCATTGATATTTATCACTAATGGAATGGGCCAGGCAAGCACTTTATCAACTTCCTTGGCACGCAACTCATGCCAGGATTCATTCAACAAGTTACAATAGAAGACTACATACATACCAAATCTCCCCGTATCGATTCGCAATTTTATATAGAAAACTCCCTAAAAAAACCGCCGCCGCTATAGGTACTCATGATTAAGGACCGCGAACCGGTCTGAAACATGTCGAGCGATATTCGACCTTAAAGACGTGAGTGACCCGTTTCATTATATTTAATACATACATACCACTACTACACCTATTCTACATAACTACATAAGTATATAGTTTAGTATACGTTCTACTGACAGAATACATATACGTATTGCTATGTCACACGCGTCAACCAAAAAGCACTCGGTTAAAGCAACTTCCTGATTTGTCGATGTGGAGGCGGTACGATATGAGAAAACTGTCAGCTGTCAGTGTGAACGAAAACGACTGCAGTACTGCCACCCTTCTGCGCATGGTATTTACTACTGCGCAAACATAATACTGACAGTATTTCATCAAGTGAGGAAATATCACATCAAAAAGCTTACGTCAAAGAACAAAATAGCTACCATGTGGTATCGATCAAGTCAGGAAGTGGCGTAAATGTAAGCGCGCTGTCAGCGTACCAAGACGAACCACGGTTGGTTCGTCTTGGTACGAGAAAGATAGGTAAGGTAGGTCGGTACCTACCTTACCTATCTTTCCCGACGCGCTTCATCGTTTTTTTGAACTCTCATATCTTGGGTTTGGATTATAGGTACCAGATAAACAAAATCCTCGGAATATGGTGTACGTATAAACTTTCAATTGAAGGAATGTTTACAAAAACAACATAACTTACATTTTTTGCAAATGCAACTTTATGGTTGCCCGCGACTTCGTCCGCGTCTTGGCTCCTATTGGTCGCAGCGTGATTTTATATAGCCTAAAGCCTTCCTTGATAAATGGACTATCCAACACAAAAATATTTTTTTAATTCGAACCAGTAGTTCCTGAGAAACAAACAAACAAACTCTTCAGCTTTATAATATTAGTATAAATTCTGTTAGAACTTCAATGGGCTACAATTGGTGCAAAAAAATATTGCATTGTGATGGTCCTGTTTTCCAGAATTAACTCCTTATGCCGTCGACTCCTATCCAACAACCGTGATGATCGTAAAAATTCCACTCCTATTCGTTACTACAAAAACTACTGTATAACAGAAAAATAATGAAAATGAACATTGATTTTTTTTCACTCAATACTTTATTGCAATTTCACAAAGTAGTTGTACAGGTGGTAAACTTATAAGCTAGAGCTTTGTGAATCCTGGTGGGCACTGCAGTATTATTATTATCCTAGGGAGAGGGGAATTTAAGATTAATTAACTTAATAAACAATAATTATTATATTTATTATATTTATTTTTGTCGGCCTGTTTAGCCTAGTTGGTAGTGCCACTGCCTCCGAAGCTAGAGGTCCCGGGTTCGAATCCCGGTAAGGGCAATTGTTTCTGTGGTGAGCAGATACATTTGTTCCCGAGACTTGGATGTTTTCTATGTATTTAAGTATATATCTATTAAATATATCATCGTCTAGTACCCATAACTCAAGCCTTATTGAGCTTCTTATAGGACTAGTTCGATTTGTGTAAAAATTGTCCCATAATATTTATTATTTATTTATTACCAAAAAAAACTTAAAAACAAATGTCACCTACCTTAATGTCAAAAATACAGACTGTTTGTGAATGGTATATTTAAAATAAGAATTAAAATAGATATGTCAAAAGTTTTAAATTTACGCCTTACGCCCATGAAATGGTTAAGCCACATATTTTGACTAAGGTGCAGAGTTTGAGAGTTATGGCGTGTAGAAATAGAAGCTTGGCTCTACGTGTTCATGAGATTTGATAACTTTTTGTCCTTGCGACACATACGGTCTCGTCTTGGCAACAATTAACATGGAAATGTTTTTGGTGGTACATATTATACAAAAAATTATACTATACTAAAACTCTTTGTGGCATCCTAGTTTTGAAAGAGATTATCTAAATATAAGTGTGTGATTATATCCCCTTCTATCAAGTATCATGAATTGAATACTGTCTTGTTGTAATTATATGTCGTGGTACAATGTACCTCCTATAAAATATATGGTGCAATTGTCAAGTGATATGTTGATATCGAATACAATCGACAAAAGTTTGGAACTAGGTCGTGTCGGCACTTATCGCCCCACAGTGTGGGATAGTAAAGCTAAGCTTATGTCATAACTTGTGAACTGACGCTCAATTCACACTTTCATTGCCGGCTAGTGCTACACGCTACGCTCGTTGGCCGTAGCCACGTATCGCTCGTATGTAGCCCGTAGCAGCCACGAACAGAGTACCCGACAATCGGGTTCTCGGCGCTGAATCTGTTCAATATAACTATGTCCACTTAAAAGGTAATTATAGGAATAGGTTTAATAATTATCATAAACATAAAAGAACTAATGCTGTTCTAATAGCAAAATTTCTCTCATCACCAGATTTTTTTCAATGACAGATTTTTTTTCATAAAAGGCTCAGGAAACTTTTTTTAGGCTTTAGTGGTTCCATTTTCCTCTGGATACGCATCCCAAGTTTTATGAATCTATGAGGCTCAATTTTGTTGCTTGGACGCATCAAAAGTAGCTACGTACGAGTATAAGAAGGCTTCAAAAGCTCTTATTTTCTTATACTTCTTCTCTTATAATAAAGACCTCTGAACTTTTCAAATGCGTAACTACTTTGATGCTGACTACAGGTATTTAATGTGCCTTCGCAACATAAAATTATGTATGATCGGATCAAAAATGTATGTGTATTGTATACGTGTAAGCTGTTAAGGCGAAGGGTACGGCAAGGCATTCTCCATACAAAGGTTGTGCAATTTTTTTTCGTTAGTTTTGGCACTACAGCTTGTACACATTGGATATACGCAGAACTTGAAGTTGAAATTTTTTTTAATTAAAAAAAAATACAAGAAAATATTAAAATAAAAAAATAACTAGACGAAATAGCTAACAGAAAAATAAGCATATTGACCAAAAATAATAACTGTAGAGCAAATACAAACAAAGAAAAACGTACTCAAAGTTTATATGGAAAGAGCTTGCCTACCCCTTCGCCTTAACTAAATATTGTCTACAACCTAAGAAATACATCCATTTTTATTACACACTTTAAATCAAAACTGACCATGTTTGAGGTTTGAGACTTAGGTACCGCAGACAGGGGTTTCTTTAAAAAAAATGGGGCTACTTTGATCATTTATAATGTAGCATAAGAGCAGTACTATCGGCAATAGGGTATATTTAATCAAGTAAACGCCAAGATGATCTTCTAATATTTCCACCGCCACGAGTCACGCGAAAATAAAAACAACAAATTACGAGAAAAACAGACAATCAAAGTCACCCCTCGAATCAAAGTAAATGGTAGTTTTTTTTACTTTAATCACATACTGAACATTTAACATTTTTAATTACCAGAAGCTAGTAAGCTAGTAATAATCCGTAACACAAGTAAGAAATCCACAATCTATTTCACTCACAAGATTGCACATATTTCGCACAAAGTCTTGGGCAAATATAACACGAGTAAAATATCTTGAGAATCAAACTTGGAGTTCTAACTTCTGTGTAGGCAAGCCGGTGGGAATTCGAATGAATAAATGGACGCTTTCGATACTGACATAGTTATTTATATAGGACGGTAGTAATATGATTGATATAAGTATGTCACATATAGGTGTTTATCTTTCTACTTCAAAAATAACTGATTGAAGTTTAGAAATGGAGAGAGCACAGGTCTTTTTTTTTTCAAACAAACGAATGGCCTGCCTGATGATAAGTGGTCAACGCAGCCTATGGACGCCTGGAACACCAAGGATGTCACATGCTCGTTGTCGACCCTTTGAAAATATACACTCCCTTCTTTCAGAACCCCATACAGTAGTCCCAACAATTATTATGACTTAGTTTATGGTGGTACCAAGTAAATGGTATTGCAAAACACAACAACGTTAACAATGAACAGAGGCCGGAATTCTCGTAGCACTTTTGAGCTGTCGTAGGGACTTCTCATTTATCGACTTCCGATATACAAATGTACATCGATAAATGTAGAATACAAAGAGTATAAAGTAAATAATAGGCAGTCTTATCGATAATGAGCGATCTCTTCGAGATAACATTTGGATACCAAGTTTTTGGAAATTTTAAATAGGAATTATTATAATAATATTTTATTGTGCCTTATAGATAATTTGTGGGTTTCTTATTACGAGACTTTCAGTTTTATCATTTTTTGAAAGAAATTGCAACTAGAGTTGCCATCGAGCCTGTTACCCCGTAACAAGGGGGGTGATGTGTCGTCATTCTCCTGTCATCTGCCAAATTTGACATGTTCTGCAACGTGCTATCGAAGTTTCTAAATCAGTTGCATAAATATAACTTCGTTACCAACTCTCTTGTCGTCTATAATGGTGACCCCGACAATGGACGTAAGCGCAACTTTAAAGATCGGAGTTTGCTGACGCCGCCTCACGACAAACCCTCTTCCAGTCTCCCTCTGAGTGTGTGTAACCTAGCATGTTTCCGGTTCATGCCTGGTACACTCCGCTCCCAGCGATTCGGCTTCTATGCTCACCCACTCGTCACCTGAGCCTTCGCTCTCCATGCTGACTCTGACTGAGCACTCTCTACCTACGTAGTAGCTGACTCGTCCGTCTCAAAAGTTTCGAAAACCAGTTACATAAATATAACTTCCAACTAACTCTCTATAGAGTACGGTTTCAGAGAGATCACTCTATTGTCGTCTACACTATGTTACGTGATACCAATAAAATATTTCAAATTCACCTTCACCTCAGGAAACAATCAAAATTGTTCTGAATACTAAAATAATAACCAAACGCAAACATCTCAAAATTAATTGTTTACATTTAAGACTAATATTAACTGAGACTTAAGTTGGCAAGCTCGGAGTAATGGCCACCATCTTACAAACAAAACTAAACTAATAGATCTCCAACATCTAGTAAACAACTAAGAACAATCAACACGTGAACAATTAAGTAAACTCACTCAAGCATGCGAGTTGTCCGAACAACATGCAAGTGCATCTATCTACCGTATTAAAATCACTTGTACAAGTAATTGTAAACAAACGTGCTTCAACAACAGGTTTTGATTAACGCAAATATTATATGAGCATAACAGCTGAGCTAGAACAGAACGATAGGTTTTATTTATGGCCGTGGCCGTGTTTTATGTGGCGTTTTAGTACATTTTGGTCGTAAAATGTGACCACAAAACTTATCGCTCTAGCGGGGCAGCTACAACAACAGAGAGACGGACCGGATTCGAGGACTGCCATGTTTTATGTGGTGTTTTAGTCCAATTTGGTCGTTAAATGTGACCACAAAACCTATCGTTCTAGCGGGGCTGCTACAACAACAGAGACGGTCCAAATTAGAGGTTAAAAAATTTTACGTCTCCATAATTATATATGGTGCCACGAAAGAATACTCCCACTTTCTCTTTCGGTTTTCAAAATGAGAATGGAGGTAACACAGAGATAGATTAGGGCAAGAATAGGTGTACGGTCTCCCCCGCCTATCGTAAAACGCGACTGAAAGGGGGCCGCTGCATCTGGCTATCGACTCCAGAGAAGATGACAGATCGCTTTAAGATGAGCCAAAAGGAGTAAAATGGCTCCAAGATGAATAGAAAACTCCTAGAATCGTTGCCAAGTCATCGTGGCTAAAACCGGTGGACGAGTCATTATTATAGTCGCGTTCGGATGGTTCTGCGTGTCAGGCTGCATAAGCGGTACGAAGTTATAAGATAGAACGAAAGAGAGAATTAAATTATCTTGGTTTCATATTCCCATTTCGCTCCATCTTATAGCTCTATGCCGCTCATGCAGTGTACCAAGCGAGACCAATTTGTGCGGCTCAACATAATCAAAAAGTTTATAATAAGTTACTGGATCAACATTTGCTACCCTCTCAAAAGATTGCCCAAATACATACAACATAAGCCACCGTTTATTTCACACATTCAGTTCTTTGCGCGAAACCGTTTTCGTTTGAGATCACTGAAGCGTTGGCCTACAGCCACTTTTCCCACGTCGAGTTTAATGGCTTAGCGTATTTACTTTGTCTGGTTTTGTACACACTCTTTCGGTACTTATAGTTTCAAGTCGTCATAGCCAGGAGGAGGAAAAAAATCTTATACAAATACACCTAACTAGTCTTTAGTCTGCATTCACACGGAGACGTTTTATCGAATGTAGTGTAGTAATGACAATATATTTTTGATAGCGACTTTGCAAACCCCTCACACCTAGGTACCAACTCGATATGACTGCCAGAGTACCCGCATAATTTTATATCTGTCGAACCTAAATTTCAGTTAGATAAACCGACCTGATGTAAATAACAACTTTGCAAGACGTTCTTATCCGCCCCAGCGTCTAATTGCAATTGAATCCTAGTTTCTTTTAATAATAACTCAGACCAATCGCCCGAACTAGTACAGCAGTAGATTACGAGTACCTGTTCGGCGTTTTCTTCGACTCACATCTCGTACACATGTTCGTAGTTATTGGACCTTAAACATCTTTTTTTTATTAAAAATGGAATTGCTCTTGGCCAACATCTAGCCAGTGGCTCTTTCATTTGGCACTATTATTAACACTTATAAACGGCGGCGGTGGTAACTAAACGGCTTCCATTTAAAAATAATTTTGTGCTCCACTTAATTCCACAAAGAAAGCTTCACTATAGCAGAGACAAAGCGATATTCAAATTATTTATGGTTTTCTGTTTTAAAACGATTGCGCCATGTAAACGTCAAGGGATGCGTGAAACAAAGTAAGTGGTCGGATCTAGACTGCATCATTTATTCTTTAAACCTACCCCCATGCTCATAACATTAGATATTATGTACCCACACACGTGTTCCGTCTCTAATGTTTTCCTACACACGCTTAACGAAGTACTTTTGAGAACTATTGCCTTTATCCACTTCCGAGATGAGCGGATTATTTTTATTGCTGTATAAATTTAGCGGACTATTGAATTTTTACATCAGAATTGCCACGCAGAGTTTAGTACATAAGAGCGCGCTTCACGAAATGAATACTGTTTTGTTTACAAACTTGTATAAGGTTACAATTCCAAAGTTAATCTTTCATATCCGGAGAACATTTTAAAATAAAAAACTGATTGGATTTCTGATAATACTTAATATTATTTATTGTTTTTTTTTGTCACTTATATAATCTTACTCCTGATAAAAGTAGGTTACCTTTGTACGTAGATAAGCTGATTTCAGCATAACTACGGAATATAATAACTAGAATATATACGAGTACCTACCTGCCTACATATACTCGTATTATCAGTGTAGGATTCTATTTCATAATATACCTATGTGCTTACCCTCAATTTAAGTATATGTTTTGGGAATACTCGAGCACAAAATGGAGCTGTTAATAGCTACAAAAGTCTTTCTGGTTTACCAAACTGGTGAACGAAGAGCTGGCGACTTCTTCGTTCAGCGTATCAATGCTACCAGCATCCTCGGTACAATGCCTCAAGGGCCTGTTTTAGATTTAAGTTAGTTTTAATTTTATTTATATAATTTGGTTAAGTATTCTTGTATATATTTTCTTAGTACATAAATAAATGTTATGATAATAAAAAAAAAAAACAAAAGTCTTTTAAAACTGTCAATATGGGAGGTGCGTACTTATAGACAAAAGTCTACAGTTTACGAGTAGACGCCATTAAAATCCTCTCAGAGGTAGAAACCGTAAATTTTCTTCCATGTTTATTTTACTTTGAGAAAGCATTGCCTCCGGAGTTAGCTTATTCATCTCATTACAGTCATTACCCACGCCAGGACGTTAACGTTTCAATGAAACCGGTTAAATTATTGTGGGCAATGAAGCCTATATCTGTGTCTGATTTTAAAGGTTTGAAATAGAACCTTTTTCAACTTCAGGCAAAAGTTAGTAAAAAGCTGCCAAATCGTATCGGGCCACGCAAAATGTACGGTTCCGTAGCTGTCCACACCCGTGACATGATGTGTTTCTTAAATGTCATAAACGTATAGTTACTATATATTGGACATATCTAAGTAATCAATTGGATTTGTGCGAAAATTTACTTTTTCTTAACTTCGGCTATTACTCGTTAAAAAGTGACGTCTACTTAGCTGTGATAATTATCCTTTAAAATTCATTATATGTAGTACTATGATACTGCCATGATAATTTTCACATTCCCAGTAGCAACCAGTTAGCTGGTAGAGCCCCCCCCCCCCTCTACCAGCTAAGCGGCAGCGACGCGGTTGCGGACACTGGACTCGAACAAATAAAAATGTATATCACGCAAACCAATAGCTAAATCAAAAAATTGTAAAAGAAAGCTCATCTTCACACATGTACATACCATACGAGTATTATAGCTTTCTAGTAGTAACGGTTACTAAGCTAAGTTTCTAAATTTGTAATAAGTTTAATCCCATTTGTATATATATATATATTTATTTATTATTTATTAATTAAGATAATTTTATTTATTTTAATTGTTTTTTCTTCCAACAAAAAAATATTATCGAAATCGATTCATGAAATAAAAAAAACTACCACTGAAAAATCAACAAACACATACGAAGTTGTTTGGGCGCACAAGTTAGTAACAAATGTACCGATAGTAATTCAAGTTAGGTACTATATATTTTTATCACCAGACATGTCTGTTTGTTAAAAATGACATTGACTCATTTCTAAGATAAAACAGTTTAGTTTTTATTTACCTACTCGCCGGGAGCTAGTCTGCCAATAAAGTAGAATTAGGAAAGTAATAAACAAAGTTGCCCTCATGGGCCAAAGCCATTATTGCCGTACATTACGGATGGAGACAGTTTCGATATTATTGATTTTGCTAAGTATAACTTGCACAATTTATGATGTGTCAAGAGTTTGGATATAACCTTGCCATAAGAGACGAGACGAGTGGCGAAAAAGAGAGGAGGCCTTTGCCCCGAGCAGTGCGACACATTTTTAAGCTATTTCAAAACATAGCGTTGTTATCTTGTCACTTTGACTGGTTCTAAAATCAGTTGTGTCCAATCACTGTGACACACGCATCATGTCATGATTGTAACTCTGTTAAAACGCTACACACCTCTCTTATTCATAAACGTCATAGATTATATTAGGTAAAATGCCGCTAAAATTAGTTTGTCCTTATCTGTCACGTAGGGAAAATTATAATTAACAATGGTTATTAAGTTTTATGAATAAAGACAGTATATATTTTGGGGCCCAGAATACCTTTTCCCTTTGGATCCTGGAAGAAAAACTGATATCCTAAATTTGGGCATAAGTACAAACGCCAACACAATTAACCGACCATTCGTGACCCTTATTACAATGATAATAAAGTGCAGCAATGGTCAGGTAACTGTGTTGGCGATGGTACCTAATACCTATTTATCAATTATTGTGACTGACACACATTCACTACAATACAAGATAGTGAAAATTATAATAATACCGGACTATAAGTACACACCTGCGCCAGTTCTCGAAAATGGTCGTGCCACGCTCTATTGGGATCGGTCTGTCATCACGGACAGGACTATTATAGCCATCAAGCCTGATATCGTGCTGACAGATCGATTGAAGCGCCAGGCAGTGCTCGTCGATATCACCGTCCCCCATGATGAGAACCTCGTGAAGGCCGAGAAGGACAAGGCTAGCAAGTACCTAAACCTGGCACACGAGGTAACCGCCATATGGGATGTTAATTTGACGATCATTGTCCCGATAGTCGCCTCTGTGAACGATCTAATTGCGAAGAGTCTCGACCAAAATCTCAAGAGACTCTCACTAGATGGCTGGGTCAAGGGCCAGATACAGACGGCGGTACTCCTGGACACGGCGCGGATAGTCAGAAGGTTCCTCTCTCTGTCGCCCGGTAGCTTAGGCCCCGCCTCGCTGCCGGTGGCACTCTAGGTTATGTAGGTTTATAATAATGCCTTTATATTGTTATGTTGTATGTCTTTTTTATATGTTCTTCGCAGCCGCATACCTTAATACTAACAACTTTTTATAAATTTATTGTAAAACATAATCTAAGAATCGAGATAAATAAAGAGAATTATATTAATAATTGTTAATCTTTTATTTGTATATAAGTTTGTCTTAAGGCAGTTACGATGCATGCAGGTCTCATGTTTGATACTTTTATTAACAATTGACATCTATTTAACAACATGAAAGCAATAAATTACTTGAAATGTACGAAGCAAGACTAGCGATGTCTTCACTGACGGTAAAGCTCTTTAAGAAGCAAAATGGCAAAGTGGATCAGTATTACCCGTATGAATGGTGTGGCGTGGAAAGTGTGCAGTTTGCAAACAAATGCATGCAAGGAAATGAACTGAAATATACCAATAATTATTTCAAGGTATAAATGGAATTTGAACCCGGGTATGTCCTAAAACTACGACCAAGATCACCGGGGAATGGGCAGCAGCATTCCTAGAGTGCGGTGGAGATACTGCGATCGCCAACCCGCATGCCAAGCGTGGCGATTATGGCATTTACCTCCCATGAAATTGGGCGAGGCCTATGTCCAGCAGTGGACGTCCTAGGGCTGATATGGTGGTGTGGTGGATAAATGGAATTATATCCAGCTACAAATAATCTGCTAGCCAAACACTCAAGAAATAATGTCAAATCGAGTGAAACATGGGAGATAAAGAAATCTGAAAGGAGATCATTAAAAATACGTTAGTACGAGTATGTCGTGCCTCCGCGAGTTGAATTGAAAGGGAAAAACTAATGATGCTATTTGTGCCAGGATTTTTTTATTCTCATAGCATGCTTGGTCTACTGTAATATCTGTACTACTTTTAGTGGATTCATTATTTAACGAGTGAGCGAGGCGAGTGAAGTTGTCAGAGTCTAAACAATCCGGTGCTGGTATATTATGTGTAAATGTTGGTGCGACGATAATTTGAGTATCTTTGATGGGAACGTCATGAAATTTGGTAGGTGACTTAATAATTCACGGTAACGGGTTTGCCGAGATCCTTATAAGGTGTTGCAATATATTGAAAACATTGTTTCTGTAAACACTACTCGTATAGGTAGGTAGAGAAACATTGAAAGCAAACCCAATGTTTCTCTATACTTCCAACGTAGAGGTAAACACCATAAAGTATGAAACATAATGAAAGAGAAATATTTTTATCCAACAACGTAACGCTGAAAACTGATGTTTCCTATTACTTGTGTATGTTGCGTGTTACGTATGTCATACATCAGACGGTAAATTGTAGCTGTTGACATAAAAATAGAATTCATCATTGAAGAGGTATAAGAAATATTCCTCTGGTTTTAATAAGGCGTATCCCAAAAATTTTTGAGTTAGTACACAGGATATTTTATTGTGCTTTGGTAAAGTGAAACTAGTTGGCGATTATACGGGCTGCAAATAATGATCTTGATGATGCAAGTAAAACTAGGTTTAAAACATCCATACATTGCGAATAAACGCGGGAACGAGACGAGGAAGAAACTAAAAATTATGTGGTACATTTCTTTGCCTTACGTTTGGTTACACACTGTATAAGTACGAGTATTTATTAGTTTAGTACCCATGTACTCGTATATCTTTGCTTATTTTGGGACTAGGCAGATTTATTTAAGATTGTTCACAAATAAGTATCTATAAGTATTATTTATTTATTTATGAATTCGTTACGAATCTTGCTATGGATGCCTCATCACTAATAAACGCAGATAGAAGGGTATGTTTGGAGCCGAGATATTCCCGTGACGCGGGTAAAGTGAGGTGGTAACGGAAATAGGAATAAATAAATTGATTTTGCAACGCGGGAAGGCGAAACTAAATGTGTTGTTTATTCAAATTTATATTTCCTTTGGCGGCAGTAATGTAAGGAAATTTTGTTTTATATTTCCGAAAACATGTTACTACCGTGTTACTTTCAAACGGTCAGTATTCGTAGATTTTTTTTTATCGAAAGAAATATAGATACGGGAATTCATTATTTATGTCTTTATGTCTGCCTTTGCTCATGTAACTGGAATTGAACTGTCAACCTATAAGTCTAGCAGTGGTCTAATATTAAAGCTAATCGACTTTTCTAATAGTCGTTGCCAAGCAACTTATGATTACAGACGGATTAATGTTAAATATGGCGCCGGCAGCTGTCATCCCATAGAAACTAGTCAAACTTTTCAAACAATGCCATCTGTATACCAAATTTTATCCAAATCGGTTCAGCGAGCGGTTTAAGTGTGAAGTGGTAACAGACAGACAGACACACTTTCGCATTTATAATATTAAGTTTGATTATGAATTATTTGGATTACTCCGAATATCATTCCAGTGGAGTAAAAAAGTACATATAAGCTACATTTGCGTAAAAAAAATCAAATATAAATATTTTTTTTCCAATTCAAACCATTTGGTAATAATTACTGGAGAGCTTTATTAAGCTATTGCGCACCGTTTAATTTTTTGCTCCTATTTCATGCGACACCCTGTATACCAACATAAAGTTGCTAATACCGTTAGATTATAATCTATCTATCTAGCAAGATTGTAAACTGTCGAAAGATTGTTTAAATTATAATTATATGTTAAATTGTAAACAGTATGTTACGGTTAACAATCTATCGACTAGATTAGGTAGGTTATTTCGTTACCTTGTGGTCCCTCGCTCGCTGGAGTTTATATAGAATAATATGGAATCACCATAGAAATACCTGACCAGTGTGGCATCAATGAATCAAATTCTCAGTGATTCAATAGTTAGCGATCTGAGATGTTATATAAATATGTTCGGTTTTATACTTTGATCTCATACGACACGCGTGTGTTTACCCTGTTATTGTGTACATTAAAGTGCATACAGAAATAAAGTCTACTAGTATATACAGGGATATGCACAAAACGAAAAAACATGTCTCTAATTTTTAAAAACATTTCGCTATGTTCGTGGATTCATCACAAAATACCCAGGTACGTTTTTGGAAATCTTTCCTTTGCCTCTCTTTCTATTGGTATATACCAGGAATCCATAATATCGTAGAACGGCGACCCAGTTTCTTTCAAATGAAAGGAGGTGACGGAATCTCCGCTAAGTGTTTCGACGGACCATTGAACTCTGTAGTTCATAAATCTTTCAATCCGGGGAAGTGCATCAAATTGTTTCAGTTCTTATTGCGTCAGCGTCCTGGTTTCCTAGTATCGCTTTATTTCAAGCTCGAAAAATTCAACTTTATTTAATGAATGTGTGTCAGATAAATATTTATTCTTAAACATGCAATGAAATTTCGTCATTACGTGCGTTACAACAGGCTTCAAAGTATCACTTTAGAGGCGTAACAACTTGGAAGAACTGTAAAGGAATTTCATACAAAATTGAAGGACTAGGCCGGGAAGTAAATTTTATTTAATTTTAATGTCAAACATGGTGTTTGTATATTTGTTTTTGTGTGGTGTATTTTTTTATTTCATTGCATATGTTTGAGAAAAGTACTATACAAATCTCGGCGAGAAACGTTGGGCTGCAGGCCGCGTATCCTTATCCGGCTTCGCTACGCTCGGCCGTTTATATCTACTTGGCTTGCAACCCTTCGTTTCTCGGCCTCTATAGTAATGTACTACTTATTATTCGACAGGGAGTCTGTTCCCGCTGTTACAATTGCACGTTTTGACAGCTTGACAGCCCTATTTTGTGTAGAGTAGCTATTCCATCGATGGTCAGATAATATTACTTGCAGTGCGTTCGTTTAGTCGTGGATCAAAAGGATATAGATAATGATAATTATGCTTACGGTTAAACTTACGTACCTATAAGCTTAACCTCATTTAATTGACTGACGTATTATAGCAAGTAGTGGACCCGGGTATGTCCTAAAACTACGACCAAGACCACCGGGGGATGGGCAGCAGCATCCCTGGAGTGCGGTGGAAGTACTGCGATCGCCAATCCGCATGCCAAGCGTGGCGATTATGGCATTTACCCCCCGTGGAATTGGGGGAGGCCTATGTCCAGCAGTGGACGTATTTCGGCTGACATGGTGGTTGTTATAGCAAGTATAATTTAAAATAAGACTCACGAAATATTAATATGGACGAATAAAACGGGTGGGCTAAAACAAGGATTAATACTAATTTCATAAATGCGAAAGTACCTCTGTCTGTGTGTCACCCTTCACGCTTATACCGCTGAAAGGATTTATATGATTGGAGCTAGTTTGAAACCCCGGAAAAGACTAGTTTATTTTTATCCCGGAAATAATTCTACCCGAAGTTAATATGCGAAAACGATAATTATGTTTGTGCCTTAAATAAATTAATAGCTTTTAGGCCTAAAATATTCCTACTGTAATAGTTCTGCCAGTATGTTTTTGTAAAATGTTCCGAATTTTGAAATAGGTAAGAATAATACTCTCTAAGATAAGTGCCTACGAACAAGGTCAAGTACGGAATTAAGGCGCAATTTTGTATTTATTAATTTCGTAATAGTCGATAGGGGCCGCCTGCGGGGTACGAGAGATTTCTGGAACGCGTGCCACAGGGTCCGCATTCGGGGAAACGTTTTCATTAGTCGACGGGGCCCGCATGCGGGGTACGAGAGATTTCTGAAACGCGTGCCACAGGGCCCGCATTCGGGGAAACGTTTTCATTAGTCGACAGGTTGGTGAGATATTACCGAATACTTGGATAGTTTGTTAATATGCTCCGAGCATCGGTAGTTACGGCGGATAAGTAAGTTAAATACCTGTTAAGCTATTGTTACTGAATTGATGTTTCTAAAAACAACATAAGTAATTTGGTCGTTAATAAATTACTGATTGACATTTGTAGTCATCAAAGATGTTCTTCGGAATTGTATTCAGTTCAATATACTTTTGTAAATACCAGTTTAATTTGTTATAGAATAAGTAATACCTACACTTCAAATTTTGTATTCAAACATTCTCGGTTAATTATTCTATCACGTCGTCTTAATAGTAGATTCTAAACTCTAACAAGCCACTATTGAAAGTATGTTTGATTGCCTTTAAAAAAAAGTTTTTAAAATATGTTAAAAATATGTTTTTCATGTAGATATATTTATCACGTATGTGGATCAAAACGAATTCATATTTTCAACAAGTCAATAATTTAAAAAACAAAAAAAATTAATTTGGAAATGAATTATGACACCTTTGAAGCTAAAATCCATGGAGCCGTTGAGGCTACAGAGCGTGCCAAAAATTTGAATTTGGCGCCGAAAATCCGCTATTTTGTTGTTTTATATTATTATTATTTTGATAAACCCAGTGTCACTCACACAGTAAATACAAATCTAACGATACCTCTTAAGCTAAAATCCATCGAGCCGCTCAGACCGCAGAGCGTGCCAAACAATTATACATACATACATACCTACTCTCGAAAAACATAACCCTCCTTCTGGTGCAGTCAAGTAAAAACAAATGCCGACATTATTCCTTGTTGTACAAATTTATGCCTTTAATGTTTCAGTTTACGTATTAATCAAAATACTTCACTATACAAATTAATTCCACCTATCACAACACCCATCGACAACCAATCGGAACTTCCATATAAAAAACATAACAAAAAAAGCAAGGAAATAAATACATCTTTTAATAAACTGGTCACTCGATATATCTGTATCTGATTTATTTTGAATTATCACAAGGATATTATATAATAAAAAAACATCAAAACAGTTTAACAGATAATCTTTGTTTATTTTATTTTCTCGCAATCGATGTGAGAGGTGAATGTATTAGAACTGTGATCTAAAAAGCCTACGCCACGAACGATGTCGTGGTAATATATGATTTTATATAATGTAATATTTTAAACAAAAAGTCTTTAATCAAATATTTATCGTATGGTTGTATATTATAATGGACAGCTTTTTTGGCATATAAAAAAAATTAAAATGTGCTCGCAGGGGACTCACTTCTCAAATTCGGTATTACAATACTTTGTGGGTTGTAAAAGGTGTCGTAGTGACAAGCCAGTCCGGGAAGTTGGAGTAAATACAAGCGGATAGTCAATACTGGTTTCGACCGGATTAATTCATATCCGGGTTAATAAGGGTTCATGTCATACCGTACCGTATCGTTATGGATAAGCGGGGCGTTCGGCGGTGCGAGACGCGGATGTCAAACGAGTAATGAAATGCTCACGTCGTACATAAACATGTTCGCGCGTGTTCCAACACGTGCAGTGGGCTGATCGCCCATTTTCATAATACGTTGATGGCAAACAGACATACTGCCCGTGTGACGGTAAGCAGTTATCGAAGCCTATGGACGCCTGGAACTCCATGGGACTTGCATGCGAGCTGTCGACTATTTAAATTGCTTGTTAATAAACATGGTCTAAGAGAACAGCTCCCATCTCTCTTTCACTCTCTAATTAGAAAGAAGAGTTAGTATTTCTCGGCGTCCATCATGCTAGGCACGCTCAGATATTTCCTCGACATTTCACCGCACTGAGCGTCGTCTAGAAAACGGTGGCAACCGTCTAATTTACAGGTCTACTAATTACTAGCTAACTGCCCTCGTGTAGGTATTATGATGGCACTGTAGTATTAAAATAAATCTGATTGCCCTTTTAAGTCAAACAGGGCAGAAATGTAAAGTTTACCTCCCCCTCACGCAGAACGAGTATCATCGCTTCGTAAACACTGGTACTGCAATATGCAGCTTTATCACTCGCATTTCGTCGTCAACAATACGTTCTTTGCAAAGTCGCGAGTCGCGACCCCATTTAGAGCCCACGTGCACTAAAAGTACTTTACGATGAGAGGAATGTCTCTGGGGCACATTATTTTTCTTTACAAAAGCGTTATTTAGAGGGTAAACTTTATTAGGTACGAACGTGCGTCCTATTTCGTTGCGGTTCTAGCAGTTATTGCTGTCCGTTGACCGCTGATTGGTTTAATGAGAAAAATGTTTGTTGATGAAATTGGAAATACACATGTATTGTTTGCATTACAAGATTTTTTTTAATAAATACTACAAAAGGTTTTTATCTAACGCTCCTAGTTCAAGGGAACATATTGAAGTCAATATCAACATTTGCCATTTCAATGCATTTTAATCTAAATACTATATAAAAGAAGAAACTGACTGACTGACTGACATATCAACGCACAGCCCAAACCACTGGTCCTAGAGATCCATAATTTGGTACGTACACCACCGCTCATAAGTATTTAGGCACCTATACCTTTTTCCATACATCTGTACCTATATAAAAATGACTTTCAGAAATACACTGCTAAGTCAGAGTCCCTTGACAGTTTTGCGTGCATTTTGCATTTTTTATTTAGCTGACTTATTGAGCCTTACGTCGGTGCCAGAGAAAATTTAAAGTATTTAAATTGGTAGTTTTCTTTTTGCAATAACTTAAATAACTACTAATTGCTGGTTCATAGAAAAGTGTGTTTGTATGAACCAGCAATTTAAGTAATTTTATATGTAGATTAGGAGGTGTCGGTACGGAATCCTTTGTGCGTGGTACGTCACGAACTTGGCCGTTTTTTCAGAATACTGTAATTGCAAGGAGTTAAATACACCTGCTTAACGATAGCATTATAAGCAATTATAACCCGCATGCTCCCCGTTTCGCCGCATGCATGCACCGGCTTGGCAACGACACGGAGGGATTCGGCACCGGCAAAATATTCACGCCTACAATTGTTGACGCTCCGTGCACGACACGGCTCGTGCTATCGAGACGTGCTGGTCGGTGATGAAACGTGCTAGTTAGCAGCCATAGTCTCACACTTTGCAATAAAAAGATCTTTCTGACTGATACGTTCCTATTACGATCATGGTTTGATACGGCAAAGAAGGTCCTTTATGTCCGACATAAACACGATCATGCCAGGCTGATTACACGTCTAAATAAATTAAATTCAATATCAAGAAAACACTTAACATCAAATATCTGGCATAATTTACCGAAGTAGACGACTTACCTTGCAATGTAAAACCTAATTTAACCAAAAGGTCGTAACAAAGTAGTTAAATTTAATTTAAGACAGCAAATGAAAATAATTGGGAGACGTGAAACCGAATATATCTTTGGAAGAAACTTAACGATTGCAATAAAATGATAGCAGGCGCCCAGAGATAACGAAGAGTTGAGCGCCGATAAATAATCGTAAGGCAGAACTCAATGGTACTCTTCGTTTTTGACCAACTTATATAGAGAGTAGGGATGTTCTCGATTTATCTTCATGTTTTTTTTTAATGTATATCCAACGATTTTTTAAATCATATTTTACGTTTTTGACTATTCTTGTTTTGTTCAAATGCAAGCACTTACAGGGTGGTCCCATATAAATACGATGAATATCTGATGATGGAATCCAGGAAGAATCGAGGGAACTCCTCATATATGTGATAGACACGCATGTGTGGATACCGATATTTTCTATAGTAAACCATGAATTTTCTCTCGGAAACCACTAATCTGGTGAAGAAAAATTGATGATGATGACCACTGATGGCATATGGAACTCCTCAATGACGCGGGTCCTTTATATATTCGGGTGAGATTTCGTAGACGTAGTTATTTTCTGTAATAACTACCGCTTTTGATATCGGAATCGGAAAGTGAATGTCTATGGCATGGTACAAACACGGAGTCGTTATTTGGGTATAAATAATTATTAGAAGCCTTTAAAAAGTCCACCACCACCACCATATCAGCCCAAGGACGTCCATTGCTGGACATAGGCCTCCCTCAATTTAATGGGGGGTAAATGCCATAATCGCCACGCTTGGCATGCGGTTTGGCGATCGCAGTATCTCCACGGTGGTCTTGGTCGTAGTTTTAGGACATACCCGGGTTAAAAAGTCCAAATATTCTTTATTAAAATAGGCCTAGCAACAAGCGCTTTCGAATCGTCCGTTAAAAATTAAGATATAATTATTATATTAATTATAATTAAAATATATAGTTAATTATTAAACTAATATACCGAATTGCTGTTGGTATGCCAAAATTAAGAAACTAATTCTTTAGTTAAGTTCACATTAAAATCGTCAAAGCATAAAAAAATACATAAATCATAGAAGTCTAGACAGTTTCTAAAATAAAAATCTAATGTCACAATTATTAAAAAAATATGAATAATTCATTATTTCAGTCACAATTAATCTACCGTATATGAATACCTCATGACTTCCAATTGATACTGTGTTAAACTATACACGATTATTATAATAGTTATACCTAAATAAACTCTTCTTAATTAATAAGAAAAAGCTTACGATATACATCACACCATTATGTTCACGTTTCGTTTGCGTCTTACGAGTAAGCTAACGAGATATATATCCTAACTTTAAGAGTCCCCAGTACGCTCGGCTGCACTCGATTCTCCATACAAACGTAGTTTCGTTCTCATTTTAAAACGCGTGGCTGAAATAACATGAAACTTACCAATGTACACAATGGGAGCCACCATATCTAGGCTGGAAATTAGTTACTGTTGCTAGAAATTGTAATAGAAAATAAATACAGCGAGTTTTTGAGTTGTTTACGTCTTGTATGAAAACCTTAATTATCGCTGTATTTATTCTCCATTATAATTTCAAGCAACAGAAACTAATTTCCGACCTAGATATGTCGGATCCCATAGTGTATACAAAGTTTCATATTATTCTAGCATGGCGTTTTAAAATGAGAGCGAAACTACGTTTGTATGGAGAACCGAGCTTACTGCGGACTGTTAAATTAGCAATAAAAATAACGTACGAAAAGTAATGCAAGTAATTAATTTGTGCTTACGATTTAAGCTCCTACAGACTGAAGTTCTACTTAACTTTGAATACGATGTGCTACGAGCAGGAGTGTTATTTTAATTTAATTCTTACATCGTGCTACCTAAAATTAATATTCCTCTTAACTTTAACAGCTTTTGAAGCGTTAGTAATCTAAGGACAGAAAATACTAACTGCCTACATTAGGAAGGTTAATGTTCTTTTTAATTGTTATCGTCTGCTACTTTTCTTCTAGTTATACTTGAAAAATTTTATATATATTTACTTTACAAAACCTTTGCATATTTTTTTTTGTGAAAACCGTCTCCAACAAAGAATAATCATATATAATTTATACAAAAACAAACCTATCTCCAATTTTGTACTTCGCTATGCCACAATTTGTGGTTTTCATGAGCCAAAACACCGAAATGGGCATATGCGTGCCTATCAAATTCGAAGAGTTCCCTGAATTCCTCCTAGATCCCATCATCAGACCTTGACCAAATTTATATGGGACCAACTTGAGGATACCTGCTTTGAAACAAAAAATATATCAAAATCGGCCAAGGTGGTCAAAAGTTAGCGGGGACGAACTGAGAACCTCCTTCCTTCTATTGAAGTCGGTTAAAAAGTAGTTTAGCTAGATTCGCATTTGAAGTTCAGAGTTTATCTGCATGTCTGTATTTTTTATCCTTTATATTAGTTGCCAGAGAACATTAAGAACAGAAAACGCTACAAAAAACCTATGTAAAGTGGCTCCCAAAATACTTAATAATTCAGTCTCTTATATAAAATCATGAGCTCTATAAAATTCAACTTTATACCTTTTGAAATAAGGTCTATAAAACCCGGGTTTCATGTACTTTATATCTTATCTGTTCCAGCCAGTCCCCATTTCTTATTTGCTCCACGTAGCTTAAATTAATATTTGTCGCGTTATGTTGGTACACTGGTTGCTACGTTCTGATTTGTTCACTTTGAGATTAAGTTTCTGGTTGTGTCGTCACTGGCTGAAGAGTGTACTAACAGTGCGTGAAAGCCAAAAGCTGTGCGTTGATAGATCAGAAAAGTTGACGTCGGACACGTCGGTACATTTATTTCCGTTTGCATTGAGTATTATAAATAGAGTTAGAGTCACATCTGGTACTTTAAGCATTGAGATTTTTTTTTCTGGAATTATATCGTATTTGGTATCAAATATCTGTACTAACTACGGTACAAAAGTATCACATCTTGAGGATCTTATAATCATGTAATCTGAGCAAATAAATTCATTGAATATTTGATGACATTCAATATGATGTTTGAATATCGATATGTTTTGTGTGAATTTTGATGTGTTATCGTAATTTGACACTAACATTTCGCATTGTGTAATTGTTCTGCTGAGGTAACTTAAAACTTATAGCACTTTGATAACGTCACACGTATATGACGTTATCAAAGTGCTTTATGTACGGGCATCATGACATGAACACCTATTTCATCCCGATTGGATTCTTGCCCATGTTCAATTTTGTCTCCATCGACAGGTTTCACGCAAATCCCTGTCAATCTCCAGGCGTTTTATTAGCCCGATATTACTTTACAGGCTCAATACTTCATAAAGGTTTATGATGTCAACCCACATTAAATCCCCGCAATAAAGAATGAACGTAACAAAAGTTTCTATAGATTTTCAATAACAAATAGAAAACACTCGCAGGAAAGTGGAGCGAGAAATTTCTTTGATACCACGAACAGTGTCGCTAGGACAATAAAATAACTCAAACATTTGTGATAAAACCCACACGATACGATTAAATAGAGGTCTTTAGACACCCATAGACAGATATGTTGGAATCCTTCTCTTAGATGGTGGTAGTTTAAATCTCTTGTTAGGTATGCATTACAGAATTAATCCGTTTAAGATCGTCAAAGTACACGACATAATTATAGGATAATTAACAGTATGTTGTTAATGGCATGTTGAGAGGATGTGTAAAAGCTGACAGACTTGGATGATTTACGTCCAGGAGATGGATGGAATGGGGCGACCGAGGCGAATATCTGGATCATATTTCTACGGCATTGAAAAAAGGCCAGGTCAGAATTACCTACCCGCAACCGACGAGCATGTATGAGAGATGTATGAATGTTATTGAAGCGATTGAGGTATACAGGGTGATTTCGGGATCGTGATCCCGAATGAGAAATGTGTAGGTAGATAGTCATAACGAACCACTTTTCCCATTGTACCAATCACTTAATCGCAAAAAAAGATCAGTAATTCCATAGTAAAACCTTTTATCAGCCTAAAAATATGGGACTATCAGGAAACTTTTTTCTCGATTTTCGTATTGGTCCTATGGGATAAGTTGTTCAGTATGACCATCTATATCACAATTTCTCGTTCGGTATCACGACCCCGAAATCACCCAGTAGGACTGTAGTTTTTGACATTCTCCGGTCTCTGCCCACCCAATAGGATACGGGCATGAGTATTTGTATATGTAATTAATAATACTTACGTATAGAACGTTTTCTGTCTGAAAAATGCAATGTTAAACAGCATAATGACATCCCGCCCGCACGCGGCCGTTGCATAGCCCGTGGTCTTTCGTTCCCAGTGGAATCGTGTATATCGACACGACGAAGGTGTGCTAGAACCGAGTATAGCCGAAGCGACAAGACGAACAACCCTTACATAATTCGTCGACTTAGCTAGAACTAGAAGTAAAGTTTAACTTGGCAAGGGTCAAGTCCTTTTTTTTGCACGTTAGGGAAATGCGTTTACGCATCCCGTCCTGTGTCCCCCACGGTCCCAGAGTTTCAACCCCAAACGGCGCAATAAAAAGAATTAATACTTAGATCTTCATTAAAACTGTAATCAAAAGTGGTACATGGGTTTACCATACACTATACGTGTAAAGCTTCCTTTGACAGGAGGTGGGTTCAAAGAAGATATTTAAAGTTACTAACGTTAACACTTTACTCTTCCTGTGTAGAAAACGTCCAACTATTGCAATTAAACTTTTAAGCTCCCTAGAGATCGGAACGGAAGAGAACGCGGAAAATAACTAGCTAATTATAGTCTGGCTATGTAACAAACAGTTATAGCAGAAGTGCCGAGAGTTTTAGTCTGTCTCTTTCTTATTATTTTCCACTGTTCGTCAAAATGATGAGCATTGTTGTCTCTCGATATAAAGGCTACAATGATGCGTGCCATTATGTTTTGAACTCTTTTGGGAACTTGATAAAGTCTCTTTTCATTTATTTTTTGATAGATTCCGTCTTATGGATAGTTTTGCGCATTCTTTACATCATAGTAACCGCAATTGTTGTTTACGTGAACGAAGCGCTGGAGTCACCTTGGGACATCTCACCTTAAATGTAGCGCCGCTATTATATATATTTCTACCTTTATCTTATTATTTGATCCACCTGGGAATGTGCCGGGACGATCCAGAAACACCTTTATTGGGGTTTTAGGGTCAGTTGATATAATATGACGTTCATTAAAAATATTTTGTACGTGAAATGTAGGTAGTAACAATGTGTTTTTTGTCAAGCCGGCTCGAAGGACCATGTTTGGTCTCGCATAAGGTTCCCTAGGCTGATTTGCTTTTCGTAGTTTAATAACGTCCCATTCAAAGAATCCATGTAGTTTAACTTCGTGGCATACTACATTTTCTGATTTAAATAATTGACAATACTACACTTTTCCAACTTCTTATTATTAACTGGTATTTACAGGATACTTTGTAAGTATATAGTAGAGGCATTAAAACACGATTGTGGTTTTATGAAACGAGCCGTAGCTGAATTTCATAATAAGATCACACAATTGTTTTAATGCCTGATTACGTACAGTTGCATACACAAGTTTATCTGTTTAGTTTTGGCGCGCGCGCGCGCGCGCGGTGTATGTGGGCGGCATATATTGTTAAGCTAGTATGTACGGATGGTTTTTGAACACATAAAAGAGGATTTACAGTACATATGGTGCTACTTTACCGCACGAGTGCAGATTACGTGCATATGTCGAAACTTTAAAGAGCCATATGTACTGTAAAACATTGTACGATACAAGTGCGAATAGATAATTCGCAACTCGTCTCGATTATTACAATGTTATAATGTTATAACAAACAAAGACGAAGTCACGAAAGGGAACCTACTCAGCATAATGCAGTTCTTCCCTAGGGTCCATAGGAGGATGATTAGGGCATTTTCATCATTTAGGGCGTGAAATGCTGTTCTGACCAGACAACGAAATCAATAATTACAATAAGGATTGATTTTCAGATAGGTATATGATTCTTAAGTATATAATATAGCGTATACTATAGCCTATACTAAATAAATGAGTGACAGTAACAGTGTGCTGACAAGCACCAGTGACGGACACTAATCCAAATTCAAAAATCATAAGTTTTTAAATAAAATTGATTGCTGTATAAAAATTGAGTAACCATTAACGTCTAAGAGTTAATGTGCGTCATTGGTCCTTGTCCATTACTGGTTTATTACAGATTTAAAATGCAGGGATATAGACGCGTACGAAACCGGGGCGGGTCGCTAGTGTAATATAAAAATAAAGTTAATATTCTTACAATGTAGAGTGTTCTCTATATTCTAATAATTTTGAAAATATATCAAAGTAACCGAAATATTAACTTTATTTTTATATTACACTAGCGACCCGCCCCGGCCTCGTACGCGTCTATATCCCTGCATTGTTTTGTGAATCAGTATATTTTTTTAAATCATTATTATTAAGTAAGATTGTCAGTTTTTTAAATTGTATAAATTCATGCTTTGACATGTAAAAGTGCCCTTGTGGCCTATTTGCAGAATAAATATTTGATTTTGATTTTGATTTTGCATTTTAAATCTGTAATATCTTCAAAAACACAACGTAATACAATACAGTATTGTGCATTTAATATAGATCAATATGGCCCTTTGCAGCATGTAATTAAAATGAATGTTTTCGATTAACGTTAAGTACGTTAATCGAAAACATTGGATAAGGATTAATGCTCTATTGCTTATAAAATCGCTTCGTAAATAAGCCATTATTTCTCGTAAAAAGTAAAGGATAAAAAATGGTTATTTTGGGTTATCCCTTAGAGATAGACATATACCATCGCGAACTTTTTTGTAGACCTTTTTAAGGTGTACAATACTGTAGTACATTATTTTGGTCTATCTCGCAGGGTTCAGCCAGCGTTTGCAATGTAACCGCAAAAAAAGTGTTTATTTACGACATCACATTAGAAACCTCTAAAATTATCAGTGTTTCTCTACTATATTATGCATATATTATACATATAAACCTTTCTCTTGAATTACTATGTATATATTAAAAAAAACCGTATCAAAATCCGTTGCGTAGTTTTAAAGATCTAAGCAAACATAGGGACACAGACAGACAGCGGGAAGCGACTTTGTTTTATACTACTCGTATGTAGTGATGATGATATATAAAATGCTGTTTAAGCGTTTAATTTGAATCCGTTTGTTTTTATCAGTAAAAATTCGCATTATGAAAATATTCCATCACTATAAAATATTACCCAATATGGGTTGCTTTCTACCATTGCGTAAACAATGGGCTGGCAGCTTAGAATCTTGAAGTATTTTATTACACTACAATAAATCATTGAGTATTTCTGTAAAGGCGATGAGATTCAGCTTTCGGCGCTCCGGTTTATTTACTGGCTTTTGTGACTACATCCTGATGCGTCGTTGAATGATCCCGTAAAGAAGAGATCCTTTCAAGGCATAAATCCGTCTTTATTTGTACAAATATTTTTTGAACCGACTTCTTTTTTTTAACCCCCGACGCGAAACGCAAAAGAGGGGTATTATAAGTTTAACGTGTGCATATGTATATGTGTGTGGCATCATAGCTCTTAAACGGGCTAACCAATATGAATGCGTTTTTTTTTTTTAATTGAAAGCAGGGTTTCCAGGGATAGTTCTTAGATATGTTTTATCAAAATCGGTTAAGCCGTTTTTGAGATATCGAAGTTTGAAATGAAAATGTCAGGGTTTTATCTTTCCCGATGTATCAGTTATTTAAAAAAAAAACTGGATTTTATCCGTTTGCATGATTTTCGGTCATCTCTGTGCCCGTCGATTACAGAAAATATTTACTAGCGGTCTGTGAGCTGTAGACCACATTTTATTTTCAATTTCATAGTTCTTTTTTCCACTCTCCAAAAATTTCTAAATAATTATCAAACCTGATCACAAAATTTCACGAGAATCGTTTGAGTTATGCGGCCATAGTGGAGAATAGCCGGAAATTTGAAAGCATTTTTGCCGAATCTGAAACGGAGCCCTTCGTTTCACTCGGTCGTTGGTCGTGGGAGGTGCTTTAAAGTGATAACACGCTACACTACACGCTGCGCTCGGTCTAAAAACCAGCGCTGGTCATTTTAGGGTCAGCAGTGTCAGCACACGCTGAGAATGAGACCCATTGCCTCATGTTTGGAATTTTGTTCTCACAGTTACTCTAATATACTTTAGTTAACTATACTTAAGCCTTTTTTTCTAACTACCTTGTATTTTTTTCTGTCTACTTTATTTGTCATGTTTTTTTTGTAAATACCATGTTTATTACATGGCGTTAATTGTGGCAATAAAGAATATTCTCATTCTTAAAATTTTTGTGACTGTTTAAAGGAGGACACTTGCAGCTAACTGTTAGGAACTACTAATTTGAGTATTTAGAAAATATTTACTGGTAGGGTAGTATATACAGGGTGTGGCCTGTAATAGGAGCAATAAATTAAATGGTACACTATTGAGCACTCTAGCAATTATTTCCAAATGGTTTCAATTGAAAAAAAAAAGTTTTTTTAGTACAAAAATGGCTTACGTGTACTTTTTTACTCAACTGGAGTGGTATTAATAAGTATTTATCCAAAAAACACAAAAAAAATAAAAAAAAATCCGAAAAATATCCTTTTAAACCAAAAATGCGACAACGATTATGAGTAATAACTTGAAGCAACCTCAAAATTAGCATTGGCTGCCGCGCTATAATCTCTGGGTGCCAAGATCTATAACTTGAAGGTCATAACATTAGATCAAAATTTCTCCCAATTGAAAAAAGATATTTTTTTTTGGACACAATAGGTTACTGCAAATGCTCTAAGGAAGCGTCCTTTAAATTTATTGCTCCTATTATAGGCCACACCCTGTATATAATAAAGAACCATGCTTGAAAATGGTCCTAAAACCAACAAAGCTGAGAGTTAAATCATTATAAATAGATCTTTAAGTCTACTATAAGTTCGTTTTCACTCTGACTTTGATTTGAATATCTCAGTTAGACAATGGAATTTAACTTGGTGCCCATAGAACAAAATAAAGTATATTTAAAGACCTATCAAATGACCTACTTCTCTGAATTTTTGATTTTAAGACCAGACTGCATACAAAGTTTCCCATGCCCTTTAAAAGCAAAGCTATCATAGCTAAGTATACATAAGTAGTCCCGGGTATATCCTAAAACTACGACCAAGAAAACGGTGGGATAGGCAGCAGCATACCTGGAGTGCGTTGGAGAAACTGCGATCGCCAACCCGCATGCCAAGCGTGGCGATTATGGAATTTACCCCCCATTAAATTGGGGGAGGCCTATTATGTCCAGCAGTGGACGTCCTTGGGCTGATATGGTGGATGGGTGGGTACATAAGTAGTTAACGAGTAATAGTCAACCAACTTAAGAAATGTCCAGGGAAAACAAATATACTTTCGTATTTCCATTGATTATTTATGTAGACGATGTCGTTAGTTGTGTCAAACAGATAGCGATAAGTACGGGAATTTTTAAGTCCACATAATGGGCAACTCGGGAAGTTTGTATTGTTTGTACTTACTTATATTCAGCGATAATTCTTTGTAAGATTTTGGTAATTATTTTCTCGTTCGGAAGGTATCTGCTGAGTTTCCCGTACAAAGATGAAGGTCTATTGTTAGGATCCAGAAGGAATTAGGGGAACTTCTCAAATGTAACAAGCACGCATATGGCGATTTTGGTATATCAAATCTTGCATTTACCCTCGAAAATTTCAAATGTCGTCACATGGAAGCGATGAGAATGACATGAAAATTGTTGGTCCCTAAAATGCGAGTGAAGACATTTCCATTACTAACCCACAATAATATTATCCGCTTTTAAGTATTGAACAAATTTAAAAGCCTATCTAACCGATAAATATTCTGAAAAAACTACGAATACAAACTGGTTAAAATTACGTTTGAAAGATCGGTTTCTTGGTTGAAAATCCGGAAAACTCTTGCCTATCGAAATCATTTGTCAACCGTCCTCCGGTTTTTTTTTTCAATTCCAAAAGGGTGGCAGTAAAAAAGTAGTTTCGGTCCTTTGTATGCTGACCGTGACGATTCCGCGGCACTATTCTCTCACCGCTGGCATAAATTGAATATGAACTGAATTCGCAACGACACTCGCTCTAGCTAACGTCCAACGTAGAGTAATAGAGCGGGACGCACTTAGGTATAAACTAATATCACGTGAATTGAACACGAATGGAATTATTTATTGCAGAATAGAGCCCCGGTCGTGCTGATATCCTAGTTATAAAATCGTGTGGTAATTTCGAGACCACGTGCGAAGAATTTTAACGTAGGAGGCGAAAACTGGCAGCGCTGTAAGGTGTTGAACACGCGAAGGAGTAATTTTTTATTTCTACATATTTTTAATAATACGACGGTAGCAAATAAGTTTACGTTCTCCATGATGGTAAGCAGACCCCGTAGCCTATAGACGCTTGCGACTGCAGGAAAATCACAAGCGCGCTGTCAACTCCTTTTTGATATGAGGATTCGCTGTATTGTCAGCTAGAGACAAATGCACCTACCCCTCTCTCAACCCACCGCATCCTCGGCAGCTCTTAGGCGCCTTCCTGATTTGTCGATGCGGAGGCGGTACGATATGAGAAAACTGTTAGCTGTCAGTGTCAACCGATATCAATGCAGTACTGCCTCACTTCTGCGCATAATATTAGTACTGCGCAAACGTAATACTGACAGTAATTCGTCAAGTGAGGAAATTTCACATCAGTAAGCTTACGTCAAACAACAAAATACCTATGACATGCCAAGTCAGGAAGTCACCTTAGCGATCTTACTTGCCACCAGGAACACAACACCGCGTACCTATTCTTTATTTCTTATTTCACTACAGACATGTTTATAATACAGTAAGGTGTTATAAGCATATAGTAAACTAGGTTTAGACGAAGACTATTTTCAGCCGCCTAAACTACTATTTTTGGCGCCAGTGACCTCCACCCGCGTATCTTTATGACTGGTACTGAAAAGGCACCGTGTAAACGACTACTGTCAGTTTGCTGGTCACTGGCGGCGAGATTTAGGCGGCTGAAAAATAGTCATTGTCTAAACGGTCTGAAAATGTGCTAACACTGGCGCCGTGATTTAGGCGTCTCAAAATAGTCTCAGTCTAAATCAACCTTAAGACGTTACACGCAGCCTACATAGCAAGTAGTGATGTAATTGTAGCTGCGTCTTCTATAAGGTAGAGGCGTACTTCTCCAGTTGGGATCGTCCAAATATGATCGAGATGACATTCCGCTATACCCTACCTCTCTTACTACGTCGCGCACTCTTAACTGTGATTATGAGACATAGGCATAGGCCTTGTCATCGCTTTCCAGCAGGTGAGACAAGGGCCAATCGCTGGTCAGTCTATCATAAATTCAACCTTGCGTATTTTTGCATGAAGATGATAGCTGGAGGTTGAGGAGGAATGTGCTGGAAGTGGAAGCACTGTTTGCCGAGTCCAATGTCATCGGAGAAATGTGCTGGCTCGGCCACGTTGTGAGAATGGGAGAGGTCGTGCTGCCAAAAGAGCGTACCTGGGTCGTCCCGATGGTCGACGCCCGATCGGCCGACCAAGGTATCGTTGGATAGACAAAGTCCAAAAAATCTCTGCCAGCTTCAAACAGCCGACTCTGATTGGCGACAAGCTGCCCAGTACAGAGCACAGTGGCGTGTCTTAGTGTCGGAGGCGAAGATCCAATTTGGGTCGCTGAGCCAGCGTAGTACTCGTATAGGTAAAAAACTTAAGAAGATGACGTATTGTGTGTAGTTGTGACGCGTCCGAATAGACATCACTACATAGTATAAAACAAAGACGCTTCCCGCTGTCTGTCCCTATGTACCTATGCTTATTATTTAAAACTACGCAACGGATTTTTATGCGGTTTTTTTTAATAGATAGAGTGATTCAAGAGGAAGGTTTATATGTATAATACATGCATAATTAGTAGAAAAACACTGATATTTTTAGAGGTTTCAAACGTGATGTCGTAAATAAACACATTATTTTGCGCTTACATTGCAAACGCTGGCTGAACCCTACGAGATATATCAAAATAATGTACTACAGTATTGTACACCTTAAAAAGGTCTATAAAAAAGCTCGCGATGGTGTTTGTTTATCTCTTAGGGATAACCCACAATAACCATTTTTTATTCTTTACTTTTTACGAGAAACTACTCTCTTACTTGCTTGCTTGCTTTGCTTGTCTTTTTACTTGCTTATTTACGAAGCGATTTTAAGCAATACAGCATTAATCCTTAACCTATTAAGTATGATAATTGTGCATTTAATTTAGATCAATATGGACCTTTACAGAATTTAATTTAAATTAATATTTTCGAAGGTATTACAGATTTAAAATGCAGGTACAGTCACCGGCAATAGTATCTTCCTACACGAAGGCCGCTTAAATATGTGACACGCTCTTATAACCTTACAAATAAGAGTGTGTCACATATTTTTGCGGCCTTCGTGTAGGAAGATACTATTGCCGGTGACTGTACATAGCGGTTGCGGCGGTACGGCCGGGTTTATATAAATATATTCTGTAGTATATTTAGTATCAGAAGTGCACCCGTGCGAAGCCGGGGCGGGTTGCTAGTTACATATAGAATGTGTCATCATCATCATCATCATGTCAGCCGAAAGACGTCCACTGCTGGACATAGGCCTCCCCCAAAGACTTCCACAATGACCGGTCCTGCGCCACCCGCATCCAGCGGACACCCGCGACCTTCACCAGGTCATCAGTCCACCGTGTGGGGGGCCTGCCCACGCTACGCCTTCCGGTACGTGGTCGCCACTCGAGAACCTTTCCGCCCCAACGGCCATCGGTTCTACGTGCTATGTGCGCCGCCCACTGCCACTTAAGTTTAGCGATTCGGAGGGCTATATCGGTCACTTTGGTTCTGCTGCGGATAGAATGTGTAACACAAACAAAATAAACGCCTATTCGAACACGCTACAACTACATACAACAGGTCCTTTTCAAGTTTTTTACCTATAGGTAAGCAAGTATTTTTGCATGCAGTTAATGTTCACTACTCCTCCCGCACGAATAAACATGCAAATAAATTAAACAGGTACAACAAAACCGAAGAAAGAAGAAGAAGACGCGAAGGGCGTGTCCAGGATTTATTCATAATTGGTGGTGACCGATAATGAAATTACCTCGAGACGTGTTTCGCGTCTCTACAAGACATATGGAAAAACCATGGCAGGAGATGTTACTAACTTGCGCCACCGCCACGTCCACCCAGAGGTGTTATTCACAAACCAACCCGTCCTCACCTCTTACCTCAAACTCCACCCATTTTTATATGGAAACTGACAAAATTATACAAACGACATTTGACAGTTTCCAAATAAAAACAGGTGAGGTGTAAGGTGAGGTGTGAGGTGACGGGTGAGTACGTAGCGGAATAGCAGAATAATTCTGAATGACACCCCGCGAATGACCCTTCGAGCAGAAATATTTTTTCCTGAGACTTGGATGTTTTCTATGTATTTATGTATATATAAATATATATCTATTAAATACGTATATCATCGTCTAGTACCCATAACACAAGCCTTATTGAGCTTACTACGGGACTAGTTCGATTTGTGTAAAAAAAAGTGCCCTAATATTTATTTATATTTATATTTTAATGAACGTCTTATTCTAACAATTCCAATAGTGTAGTGTTTTAAAACTGGCAAGAGTCACCTTCGATAGCCGCGACCATAGATATAGTGGCCGCGACAGTGGATTAAATTTCGCATGAATAGGGTTCGCAGTCCCGGGATCAGTTTACCGGTGCAAAGTCCTAAAAATCCCGGGACTTTCGGGACTTTACACAGAAGCTAGTCAGGACAGTAATGGTAAGTGTAAACAGCTAGTTATCATTTCAACGTATAGATTAGGTATAGCAGGTTGTATAAGAGTAACATAATGTTAATCCATTTGAACTAGTTGCCTTGAACCCCGGCTTCGAATGCCCTAGTTGCCTTATTATCATGACTGAATTGTTATCCGTTGTACACCCAACAACGTGCATGACATGTATATGTATGTATGTATAAATATTTATTTAGTTGTGTTTGTATACTATGTTTATATCATATCGTATTGTATTTATATCCTTCCTATCTTTGTAGCTATTGTTTTTTTTCTCTTAGTTGCACCGCCTACAATTTTTCTGTTTTGCCTTATGGTTGATTGGTAGAGAATGCTTTATGGCATTAGTTCCGCCTTTTGTACTATAAGTTTTTCTTTTGTGTAGTAAAGATTAAATAAATAAAGATAAGTTTGCCTTATTACAATGAAATAAGGTGCAAAATTGAACGTAAACATAGCCTTTACTTCATCCATTGTATATCATCACATCAATAACGGCCTGTTTTGACGGCCTATTTAGCCTAGTTGGTAGTGACACTGCCTTCGAAGCTGGAGGTCTCGGGTTCGAATCCCGGCCAGGGCATTATTTGTGCATTTACCACGGATATTTGTTCCTGGGTCTAGGATATTTTCTATGTATTTACATAAGTACTTATATGTATTTATTTATATAAGTATGTATATCGTCGTCTAGTACCCATAGTACAAGCTTTGCGTAGTTTGAGACAAGGTTGATTTGTGTAAGCTTGTCCCCCAATTATTTATTACTATTATTTATAATAAATACAGTGTGTGTTTTCTATACGAACATAATTGCGTATTTAACTACATATCTAGTTATATATACATAGGAAGCTTTCAGTGTTGTTACCAGTTTTTACAAAAAAATATAGCAATTACCCTTTGTTATATGGCGTAATTTTTTTAAGTTCTCTCGAGCAGTAATGTTATGCAACATACATAACATTTGTTTGACACTTCCATAGATTGATAGAAAAGTTTTTCTCGATACAATCAAAATCAGTCAAAGTTATCCCGCTATCTCCATAAAGGCTTAATACCCCTAAAATAGAAGTTCTATTAGAAGACACGCACCGTATAAATAGTATCCACCTAAAATGTATACAAGGTGGGCCCGGTAACTGGAACAAATATTTAACAGGCGCCTCCTTAGATCATCTGAAGTAACACCTAGTGTACAATTTTTGTTCAAATAGTTACGTTCCGGAGAAATTTTGATCTAAAGTTACCTACGATCTCTGAGTAATGGATCTTGACTCCACGAGATTATAGCACTTCATTCAATGCAGTGTTTGAGGTGGTATTAAGTGATGAGGCGTAATTGTTTTTGCATTTTTTGTTTTCAATGATATTTTTGACATGTTTAATTTTTTCTATTTTATTGACTTTTTATGATAAATTTATATTAATTTCACTTCTGAAAAGTAATAAAAATACACATAAGCCATCTTTGAAGAAAAAAAAACAAACAATTTTTTTTTTCAACTGAGACCACTTGGAAATATTTGCTGGCCCGCTAAATAGTCCATCGTTTAATTTTTTGCTCCTGTTACAGGACCCACCCCCCAGGATAATGTTGAACCGTACGCAATCAATTGTTTTCATTTTGAACCTTATTCCGTTTTTCATCAAAAGGACCGTTTATTTTTGCGTAATCGATGGTCAAATTACAATTACGGAGTTTTAAGTATCAATCGCACGCGTCGGTTGTCATATACGCAATATGTGTTTTAATAATATAAGTTACGCGGAATCACATGGCGCTGCTGGGCCCTCGGTCGACTCGGTGCAGCAACTAGTCAGGATTTGTGAAGGGTATGCCGAGCAGCATGGTCTAAAATACAACACGGTTAAAAGTGAGCTGCTTATTTTCAAAGCACGAAAGTACAAACCGACTACTCAGCCTAAGATCATGCTGTGCGGCGTACCACTTAAAGTTGTTGATCGCTTCAAATATCTGGGGCAAATGCTTACAGGGGGCTTGAATGACGACCTGGACTTGGAGAGGGAGAGAAGGGCCATAAGGGGTAATATGGTGGCCCGCAGGTTTGCACGTTGTACTGAATCAGTTAAATTGACGCTCTTTAGAGCCCACTGTCAGACATTCTACACGTGCAGCCTGAGGGTGAGGTTTACACAGAGGGCACATAATGCGCTACGCGTGCAGTACAACAACATCCTGAGGATGCTGTTGCGGCTGCCGAATTACTGCAGTGCAGCATGTTCGCGGAAGCGCGACTGGATGACTTGTTTGCCATAAGGCGTAAAAGAGTCGCGTCCATGCTGAGGCGAGTGCGCGGCAGTAGCAACGGTCTTCTCAGGGTCGTGGCCGAGAGGTTGGACTGCCCTATTACTAAGTCTTAGGTTGAGGTGGCTATTGGGAGAGCGAAATAGACACTAAATTTCTTGGTTTTCTCAATAGCACACATTTTTTATTTTATTTTCATTTCTTTTTCTTCTTCTTAAAACTAACTTAGTTCATAAGATTTAACTAACAAAAATGTATGGATCATCTAAGGTCTGAAATAAATGTTTATTTTTATTTTTATTTAATGTTCTTATGACAACTGTCCGCCCAATACTTGATTTTTCTCGAGCTCGGATGCTGTCAAAAGAAAGAACTCGCTGCTTCTAGAGATGAGTCGTCGTCCGGAAATATATAACCGCGTCTGTATGGGAAATCCATACAAACTCTGAAATATTTCCAGAAACGGCATATCTCTAGTCGATTCCTGTTGTACATAAGTATGGTGGGCGGGATTTATACTTTGTTTGCAATGAGATGCCTTGTTTTAACCAGTGCCATGAAAGGTCCATATCGGATGCCTCTCACGCCAACTTAAGATAGTTTTCATAAACGACGCCTAGCGAAGCTCGGTCTCCCAGGCACTTACAATTAGATTAAGCCGCATTCAGTACACACTACAGGCTGCCTATTAGCCACAAAATTTTATAAATGCCTTTTCTTGTGGATGAGCCTAATCCATTTATCTTTTACCGGAATTCACAAGCAATAATCGCATAACAGCTTCCGTGATTGTTAAGCCTCGTTTTATTTTGGTAATCCAATCATTTTCTGCGGCGACCCAATTTAAATCATGTGAGTAGGTACGCCCTGTTTACACGTGATATTGAAAACGCCATTGAATAAACACATAATCGTTTATATCTACTGCTGAATTGGCAGTTCATATTCACCGATAAATTGGCCTGTCAGTATGAATTAAAAATAAATAGTAGATTTGCAATGATTTGTAAATGCAATTCTTTACAACAGCTAACTCATCACATTCGTTATCTAATACAGAATACTGTAACCCAGTAAATTTGTTATTGAGTACAAAAACAATAATGCTGACTGTGTAGAATAACTAATATAGATACTGTTGTAAATAATCCTGTTAGCTGCGAATAGGAAAAAATGATTTTTTACAAATTCTTGCATAATTATTTGAATACGTAATGTCAGTATTTATTGCGCCAGATTGAGTATAATGGTAGGTGAATTAAAATATCAAAGATTGGTGACCACAAGCAACAGACGCGTCTGTCATCAATCATCCACCATTTCGTTGGGAGGTACTTTGACTTAAAAAAACGTACAAATGCGTGTCGGGCCTACGCGCAATGTAGTTCTTAAATTCGGCTATTACTCGTTTAACTAGAAATGTCTACTTAGCTGTGATAGTTTTCCATTCATGATGTAAACTACTAATTGTTTTTTTATATACCCTGTAGTACCCGTTTAGCTGGCACAGGGGGAAGGGGCACATCACTCCAACAGCACTATTAAATTTAATATCAATTTGATATTATGTAAGCGGAATCCTGGATCAAAAACGGTTATTACTTTTAAACGAGTTATCGAAGGATTCCACACACGGTGGGATTGGCAAGAAAACAAATTTGCATCCTCACTTTGCCTACCTACTCTTAAACCTTTTTTTAAAGATTTTATTACAGTGTTTTGTTGGCGTGATTGATAATATATGTATCATTATTATCATCATATCAGCCGAAACAGGTCCACTGGCGGACAAAGGCCTCCCCCAATTGATATGCACATGTCAAATTACAGCTTCCTAGTAGTAAGGGTTACTGAGCTAAGCCGCGCACAGACGAACGGATTGAAACAGTGAAACTATAAGGGTTCCTTGTTTACTACGGACCCTAAACAACGCAGGTCACTCCGGGATGAGATTTGCGCGAGACCGGGATGAGTGGTTTCTCCAATGCTCGGCAGTGGTTGCTTACAGTGGCTCATTTCACGAAGCTGCAATTTATAATTTCACAAGTCAACACTAAGGCGATGATGATGATCAAACAGCAGTGTTTTTCTTTTGGACCTACTTGTATTTATTACCGCTTCGTTTAATTATTCATTATTGACTTAATGTATTTAAAAAATTCTGTAACCTCGTCAGGTTGATACGATTCGACGTCGTATGATTGATACGATTAAATGAATATGAATATGTATTACGAGTATAACACTACTTTCTTTGTACAAATATATGTTATCGATTGATGTCATTCACAGTACGTTGTTGAACAGATGCTCATTGCTAAGCCAATTATACCGGTCTTATGGTTTCAAGACGACAACGCATTAAAATGAGAAAATAAAATTAAATCATGACGTCTGTAAAGCATTGTAATCAGTACAAATATTATTGCAATCTCTCCCCCGCTCAAGTCAATTGTAATTTTTACCCTTTAAGTAATATTGTTTTTCGTCTTTTACAGACACATATAACACGGGCTTTGGTATGGCACCACAATACGTATACTGTCCAATCTAATAAATTGAGACTAAACGCAAACGCATTCGTGTGTGTTTTGTTTCGCCTTAGCCCCGGAAGTAAATAATATAATCTCCAGCCACTCTCTCGGCATCGCTCTAACATCTTAGCCACAAATCACACACTCGATGAATTATCACATTGTTTATTTATTTATTATCATTCATTTTACAAGCCGCCAGTTCATAATCTGTTCTGTATTGCCGCCGCTTTTACCTGATTTATACCGTAAAGCATACTCATAACTTAAACAGCATACTTTCATTTGGAAAAAAAGTACCTAAGGCAAAAATCTGTTTGAAAATGTAAGACGCCGCGCAAATTTTGACTATGTTCTTTCTGCAGATAGTATTAATATTACTGAAAATATTAAAAAACATCCTAACGTATATTAAAATCTGCCGATACGTATACCATAAATGTAGACTAACAAGATAAAAAAGTGAATAATAAATAAGCAAACCATTTTTTGTGTGTATAAAAACTTGACGCATTATTTGAAAGCTTACGTGCCATCGCAGGCTTTCCTCTGACTCAAATGGCTTAACGAGATGAATTCAGTCTCTCTTGGCTAATCCGAGGAAAAAAATATTGCGTTTTGTTAAGTAATTCTTTATGTTACTAATTTTTCGTCTTTGTAACATTGTTTATTTTTAATTTCAGATGTTTCAGCGATATTGTTTCAAAGTATTGAGTGAGTTTACAAAGGAAACAAAACATTAAGGCGGACAAAAAGTAAAAGTTTTAATGCATATAGGCATACTGTTCAGTCCCACACGGATGAAGTCGCAGGTAAAAGCTAGTAATCTTATGGCTACAGTTCATAGTGTAAATGTAAATTGCCATTAGCAAACAAATTCTCTTATAAACGACTTATTTTTTGGAAGTTATCTAACAAAAGTAGGCAACGTAGGTATACACTCTTGTGCAACCATCTAATTCACCCGCAAGGGGGCTGACCTCAATATATCTAGTGATTAGTTTCGATTACTTTACACACCTATATCTATTATTAGTATTCTGTTTGACCTCCCCGCCTCGGCCTGCTCAGCCGTGTCGGCCTGTTTAGCCTAGTTGGTAATGACACTGCCTACGAAGCTAGAAGTCCTGGGTTCGAATACCAGTAAGAGCATTTGTTTATGTATGTGGTGAGCAAAAGTATATACCTATGTATTAAATATGCCGTCGCCTAGTCAACTTTTGAATTTAACAACATTTAACATTTCTAATCCTATCCAATAACGAGCACCATTTGTATATTTATTTTGTTTGTTTGGAATTGAAATCTCGGAAATGCTCTATTTTAATGTTTACAATATTGCGTTTTGCGTGAACGAAAAGAATATCTAGCTAGGTCTTCGGGATAACTCCTATTCCTAGGAAAACAAAAGCATAACTCAGTCGCTCAGGTTACTATTAATAACAAATGACTATGAATACAGGCAGTGTGGTCGCACATTCTCTGCGAAGATAGGCAATATCAGTCACTTGAGAGCTCGCAAAACGACGCCCTCACTACCCAGTTCTCCCGTCACCATGACAAAAGTGGCCAGACTGGATCATGGTGATGATAAAATGGAGCATGTATGGACTGAACTTTAGTTGGGTAGGTGCATGGATTTTTATCTCTCTAGATGTGTTAAGTGTAAGATGTGATAAAAATAAAAAGTTTACTGCTAGCTTCGCGCCATAAACGACTAAACTGCGACGCACAATGGATGTCGCGGTCGTCTTGGGATAACTGTGTCAAGGAACACATTCAGTTACTACTAGTTTTATTTACTAGTAAACTTTACTGTGCCGCAAGAGTACGACGCAATCATATCATAACCCTACACGTGACTCTTGGGCGGAGTTAAAAGTGCAACAAACTGGCAACTGTACTATCTTCTCGAAAATCTCACGGTTCGAAATGATTGCCATACGATAAATAAATATAATTTTACATTTCCTAATAATTTTTATTTTTAGATTAAAAGTATCCCATCGGGGGTGGTGTAAGGCGTGGACGACGTGAGCCAAAAAGGAAAAAAAAGAAATTTGATGCGGAACGAGGGCCCAGTAAAATGTATCTTACCCACATAAAATGTAGGTCTTGCTGTCTTATCTCATGTCCTTCTCCGAAGCCCCAAAAAGCTTTGTACCTACTAAATTTCATATAAAACTTCAGCTTGAAACGTGCAGACCACCTGTTTTGCGGTAAAACGAACGCGGTCCGGAGGACACCACACCAAAACACCGCGCGGTATTCGCGCGTGATAGCGGAGCGGAGGCGGCCCATGGCGGTGTTAAGCCCCTTGGGTCAACAATTCACAAGCCAACTCGTCCTCACCTCTCACCTGTTTATAAGGAAACTGTAAAAATTTGACAAATGACATTTGAAAGTTGCTATATAAAAACGGGTGAGGTGTGAGGTGACAGGTGAGGACGAGTCGTTTTGTGAATAAGAGGGCTTGTCAGCTCGACCTTATAATCAGTCTTAAATACTAAGTACCTACACAACTTTGTGTCTTATTTACACGCCATGAGTTTCAAAAAATGAAAACAAATTTACAGTCGTAACGTATACGTCTTTTAAAAGTTATTTGTTGAAAAAAGAATAAATTGTACGGCACATTTTGTGAGGCTGAAGGGTGAAGGCAACAGACCATTCCTAATTAGGGTTGTCGACACGTCTCAAACGCGTTTATCAAACGATTAAGCTTACATTTAGCATTACGTTACGCGTATTTCTTTCTTTTTCAACAAAAATACAGAAAGGGTAAAAATATTTATTTATCTTTGACTTATGAACGGTTACTTTGGGCCCGAGGGGATTTTATATAACATTTTAATTCAAATTACCGTAACTTGATTTCCATAAGATGTAAATGTATGCCTTAATCATGTGGGACAAGGTCGTGGGTAGAATGACAACAACGTTGAAACAGATACAAGATTGTAAATGTTGTCGTTAGATTTATTTTTTCCTAAAACGTGGCCTGATGCGTATTTAAATTAGGGATGCATTAACCAAGTAATATATTGTCCGATATCATGACTAACCTCCGATGTCCAAAACCTGGGTGAAAAAATTACGACCATTATGAAGAGTAATTAATGTCTGACCTGATATGGTTCCCTAAATATTTTAAGTTATTTATCGTGGTTTATTATTAATAATAACGCGTCCATATGCTAAGCATATTCTTGGTTTTAGCACCTTTCAGTCTGGATTGCAAAAAGAAAGAAAGAAACAAATATTGAAATTGTGAAAGTACGCTTGATTCACATGATTTTTATTTTGTTTGTTTTAAGGTAAGTTGATTGTGTAACGAGCTAACCTTTGAATATCACACAAACATTTTTCAACACGGCTTTTGATCTTTGCCGTGTTAAATTCAACCGTCCGGTTAAAGAAATACACGTAATTTCGGTGCGAATGCGAACCCTAATTAGAACTGTGGCACATGCCCCATGTCACATATTGAGACATCCCTAGCTAGCCCAGAAGCAATTTTGCGTAGGTAAGCTTAAATTATGAACCGTATGAGTTCGAAATATAGTCTAATTTTTAATATAATTGTGAGTAAGATACTACGAGTTGAGCAGGGTTGACTGTACACCTGATATGTATGATGAGGACTCGGATTTTGTTTGCCTTATTTCGGGCGGTTCTGTTTTAACAATGAAATCGAGATTTGACTGTGATTTATTGTTGAAATGCTTCATGAGTATTTAATCTTTTGTGAGGTTTATGAGGTTAAATTATTACATGGGTACGTTTAAACAAGAATATTATTTGTTTATGCTTACGAAGATTTTGCCTTACATTATTAAAAGGGAACTGAAAATACAAATACCAAAATGTTCGTACATTCATACGTATATGATCGGTTATCTCAATAGTTCAGTTACCTAATCTTGTATTCCAGTCAGGACACATTAAATACTTATATAGCCTTTATATATGTAAATGAAAAAAAAATGTGACTTATTGGGGCCCCTAAATTATTAATATTATCACAATACTGGGGTGTCAACATTATCGCGGTTTTCAAAATTGAGTTTTGCGTAAATATTCATCAACATTCACGTGATACGGATCGTGATATTGACATTGTGCGATATTGACATTTGTTTGGAGTGCTGTTCTTATGGAGTTAAGACGTAACAACTTTTTACACAAACATTATTTAAACTTTCTTTTGCCATAGGTAGTATATTATCTGATGTCAATTTCATCTAAACTATATGCAATAGGTTACGTTACATAAATTGAGTTTTCTACTATTTTATTAAGATATTTTTTTCTTTCTTACCTTCTCATATGTAATCTGGTGCAATTTATACCATGGGTTTTTAGCGTAGTAGCCAGTAGGTTTCTTACATAATTAATGGCAGTTGGCAGTACGTCATGGTGCGTTTTCTTCACATAAGTATTATATTTTTTTATGTACGCCTTTCTAAAAGGCGGTCACCCTAAGGGGGATCTGCTTCCAATATTGTTTTATTTTTCTTTTTGCCTGTACATTTTTGTTATTTTTTATATAGTTAATCCTGTAGTTGGCGTCTGTGTCGCCTCTTGTCTTAGTTTTTAAGTAAGGTCCCCACCGAAAATCAGCGCCTCAGCGTGCTGGGTCTTGCCGTGGATCTTTTTTAACGTCTTTTTTAATTTTATATTATCTGTATGTATTTTCTATTTCTTGTGTGACGTTAAGTAAGTAAATGTATTTTCTTTCTTCTTCTTTCTAAACTGCCCATCTTGTTTTTTATCTTCTATAGCTAGGTATCTACACGTCAACAAGGCTGATTCAGCGAAGTAACAAATGTGCCACATTACATACAAATGTGACTCTTGACGCGAAACAAGCAGTAATGGCCCTTTTGTTCAAATCTTGATAGCGGGAAAATAATCACACTTCACAAATATGTAAGTATGGAACATGGCAAAAATGTAGATATGTCGTTGACGGGAATATTCGAAATATTGCCGATAGCAACTGTCATGGATGTCAGGCATGGATTAAGCAATATTTTAAGATTGACAGGTATTTGTCAGAGTGTCAGAAACATTTCACAAAAGATTTTTTTTTCATATTGTTGTTACCGAACTTATGAATAAGCTCACGATAGAAGTATAATCGAATACCCATATTACCCATGCATTTGTGTTTAAACAAAATCAAGTTGCCGCTAGCTGTTTGCACACTGTTACCCACTTACATATTTGGGTACTAAGTTAATGTCTTTGTGCGCTTCTAACAATGTTTGTTAGTTATTTATGTGTTATCTCATGTAAGTTAATTGTATAATCATCAGAGTAATATTTTATTAAAAAAATAATGATTTATTTTCCATCTACGCCGTCGCTAGAAAAGCGAGCCGAATTTCCCGGTACTATTGCCAGTTAAAATATTTCCTGGAAATGAGAACATAGTAAAAAATACATCAGTACGCGGGAAGTCTGTATTATAGGTAATTTAATCTTAAAATATTGTATTTTTAGATACATGGATTTGTAGACGACGGTACCGTCGAATGAAACTGTACTTATACATTGCGGAAGCTGCGGAGGTGGTAAGAGAAAATTGTAAAACACATGCAGATTGTTAACTAACAACTACTAAAATATTCCAAAAACTATTATCAATGTATTTACTTTGTACACATAACATAGGTAAAATACAGATAAATTGGGCTAGTATGTATGTAATCATCTTATAAGTAAGTGTGTCGTGCTTGTCTTAAATATTGCGAGGAGATGGACGAAAGTTAAATATTGTTTTATATAAGTACCTGTTTAACTGTCATCATTTTTACCTTTGTGTCTTTCTTATGTTCATTTAGCGATAAGACCGCCTGTTGTTTACCTCTGCTTGTATCTTTATGCTGTTTCTATTTGTAATTCTTTTTTGAGGTGCGCAATAAAGCATATTGTATTGTATTGTATTGTATGTTACCTACCTATATTTTATGTAGTATGAATTGTACAGTGACTTGGTAATACTGTGATGCTGTCTACATTTTGTTTGCTATAAACAAATAAATAAGTATGTCAACTTTATTGGTTATTGGATGACCACTATTGTTAAAAATGTTAATGATGAATGTAAATATATTTGCATCCTGTTTGTAACAGCTGGGAAAGGTGAAAAACTTACGAGTATGTTTAAAAATTTACACTAACGCATGTAAAGTTACCCTTTTTCTGCAAATAAATTATTATTATAGGTACAAAGGCCAACTGCGATTGTCCAGGAAAATTATCTATGCATATAATATTTATAATATTTGTATATAATAGCTTTCAACGAGCAATTCTTGACGGAGTAAAACGGCCTTATTGACGATATCGATGAAATTTATAATTTGGGTTAACGGGTGCGGAAAATCGAACTATCGTTGGAAAAACTCGTGTTGTCTGGCTAAACTCGAAAGATGCCGAGCAAGGATCGGTCGCCCAGGTACTATAGTTTATTGAATGCAAATAAATTTAATTAATACAAATAAATACAAAGCAACATTCAACTTAATAGGTAGTTATCAGCTTGCGAAGTTTTTATTACCAAGACGTAAATATAAGACGAGATGGTTTATTTGGATCATTTTCAACTTAGACTACCTCCACAGGGAAGCTGCGAACCAAACTTTCTGTATAACCGAAATTTACTTTGATACTTCCGTATAATACTGAATGATATTGTATGAAAATGAAAACGCATTTTCAAATAGCAGTGGATTCCTGACGTCCGTTATGTAAAAAATTTGATTTCATGTTATGCGTCCCGAGCTGATATGTTTGTAAGAAAGTAAAATCTATACTAATATTATAAAGCTGAAGAGTTTGTTTGTTGGTTTGAACGCGCTAATCTCAGGAACTACTGGCGCGAATTGAAAAATTCTTTTTGTGTTGGATAGTCCATTTATCGAGAACGGCTTTAGGCTATACAAAATCACGCTGCGACCAATAGGAGCGAAGATGCGGACGCGCGCGCGCGGGCAACAGCTAATGTTCAATAACAGGGGTTATTCACAATGTCCTTAACGCAATCATGTGAGAAAAGATGTACAAAGCCTAAATCTTAGGCGAACACGCCAACTCATTTAGGGAAAACTAGACAGTTTCCAGAACAGTCTGTTGCATTTAATTACATAACCAACGGGATTGTCTTAAATAGATCACAGATAAAATTAATCCGAATTGTTCCTAATCAAAGTAAGCGTATATAAGATGAGAATATAAATTGTTAAATATTTAAATTGTTCGTATCGAGGAAGTCTAAAAAAGCCTAAAAAATTCAAGAAGATTTACACGTTTGTTTTGTTTTTAACCGACTTCAATAGAAGGAACGAGGTTCTTGGTTTTTTCCTGTTTTCTTGCTCGAAGGGTACCTATACCCTCGGCGTGGTCCCATATAAAGGCGAAGGTCTGATGATGGAATCGTTTAGGAATCGAGGGAACTCCTCATAGGGAACGCCTTCTCGGTTTCCATCTCGACAGCGCGCTAATATGGGAAACGCACATCGATGAACTGTGCAAGAGAGTGGGGAGTGCGTGCTTCGCGCTGCGGCGACTGATAACTACCGCCGGGAGGAATGCGATGCGAGAGTGCTATTTCGCAACAGTGCACTCGCTCATGACTTACGGCGTTGAGCTGTGGGGCCGTGCCTCCGACTGGAGACGTGTGTTCTCGCAGCAAAAACGCGCCATCCGCGCCATGGCCGGTAGGCCACAGGATGCCCCAGCGCGTAACCTTTTCCGCGACCTCAAGATCCTGCCTCTGCCTTGTTTACTCATATACCAGGTTTCAGTGTTCACACACGGTAACTTGGATATGTTCAAGCGCAGAGGCATAAACACTAACTATAACCTGCGCAGTAATAGGCACCACAACAGGCTGGTCGCCGATTCTCACAGACTTGCAAAGTCGGAGCGATCCGCGTACTATGTAGGCCCATCTATTTACAATCGTCTGCCAGACTCTGTAAGAGACGCAACTTCCACCGCATCATTTAAAGTTAGGCTGAAGACGTGGTTGACGCAGGAGTCATTCTACTCATATGATGAGTTTTTTAGTTTACCGAAAATTCTTTAAAGGTAAAAAATATATGTCATAATAATATTCAAATATGAAGAAAATTAGTATTAGTATAAAATGAACAACTATAATGTAATTATTAATTAATATTTAAGCACTAATGCATATATGATAGGCACGTAGAAATCGTTTCGGTATGTCATATAATAAAGCATGCATTGTCTCTCGAAAACCGAAGTGGAACCGACGATGATAGCCGTACATGAAATATGGAACTCCTCAATGATATAGATAGATAATTCACAGATACCGGTGAGATTTAACATCAGAAAGTAAACATAACATAACACATAAACTCACGCCTATTTCCCAAAAGGGGTAGGCATAGCACACGAAATTAGTTTCAGTGCCACTTTTAGCAATTGTAGGTTTATAGATGGAGAAAATGTGATATTGCAGCGACAGGTTACTAGCCCTTCGCCCACAACACACTTCAACCTGGTTTCCATAGTGGACTCTTACGACACCCAAGGGAAGAAAGGGTGTGGTGCTATTCTAACCCGATACCATACGGGGAACAAGAGAAAGTAGCGTCTAATCTACTAATATAAAACTAATATTAATGCTAATAAAAGTACACATTTTTAAGTGGTAGGATAATAAGGTATTGCATGTCTATTAGCATTTACAATCGTCTGTAAGATGACATCAAGGATTTGCCGCTTAGATTATTTAGACGTAAGTTAAAAAACTGGCTAATACAGAAATGTTTTTACTCCATTAATAAATATTTTGATTATTTTAAATATAATTATGTGAAGACTCTTTGTGATTAGGTATGGATGGACTTGACTTTGCAATTTTATATTTCTTATTATCCCCTTTGTAATTATTCTTATATATATGTGTGACATCGTTTATAATTAGATATAAGTAGGTACAAATTAGTGGGTTGTGGAAGTAAATATGACTTTGACATTGTTATTTTAATGATCATTCCTCCTTTTTTTATTGCTATTATTATTATTGTTTTATTATTTGAATTCCATTTCTCTTTTTCACTTTTGCATGCCAGTTGCTGGTAAAATGTGCGGTTTTATATTTAAATAATGTTGCCATCTTATGTACCACATTTTATGCAGAATAAAGATATTTGTATTTGTATTTGGTACCGATGGTACGTATCCGATCGTCGAGGAATTAACTAAACTCCTCAAATACCTGTTATCTACCCATGTATAGCGACTTTACTATTTTCTGTGAGTAGTAACCACTGCATTTGCTATATATTATAAAAACTTCTCGATTCATCCTAGATCCCATCATCAGACCTTCACCAAATTTATATGGGACCAATGTCCGAGTACCTACCTGCTATGAAACAAAAAAAAAACAAAATCGGCCTACGTGGTCAAGAGTTATCGGGGATCATACATACATAAAAAAAGAACAAGCAAACATGCAGACGAACTGAAGTGAGTACCTCCTTCCTTCTATTGAAGTCGGTAAAAACTAGGTTATTTTTTGATTCAGCTATTGGTTTGCGTGATATTATTTTTAAAGCGCTATTTTTGTTAAAGTCGAATGTCCCCTCTGCCGGCTAAACGGTTGCTACTGGGTATATGAGAAAAACGAAAAAACATGCCAGTAAATTAAAAAAAAAACTATCACAGCTAAGTAGATGTTTCGTACAATTTCCCCCAGGGGTTCAATAACAATGCCACTCAACTGTATCAGTTCCATAAATCAAGCCTTCGTCTCTAGATCAATATCCAGGTTCATACATATTATATTAGGCGATGGCAAGTGGAATCGACCAAGTAATAAACGAGATTACCTATGCCAACTGCCTGCTGTGTCTATGGAGTTGTTTTAATGTATAAACCTGCCAATTTTACCGTTTACCCACGCCGCTTAGTTCAAGACCAAAAAACTACGACATATTTGTCACTGTCAAATGTGTCAAAGTCACTTATGTCATCGTCAAGTGAACATTTCGGATGTAGCCAACCATTTTAAACCAATAATTAAAATATGAATGGTATATTTTTAATTGTAGCTAATATTTTTAATAAAAAATGTATAATTTTAAAAGAGAGTAAGATAAAATCTTAAGACTTTGTATCAGGTTTAGAAGGAATTAGGTATTTCAAATTAGGTACGTAGTCTGACTTTTTTTCATTAAAAATATGTATTACGAAAATAATTTCATTTATTTAAAAAATATACATTCTTCAGTCATGAATTTGTCACATAGTTTTTTTTTAAATTTAAATACAGTCTCAAAAAAGGAACAGGGGTCAAGTAGTGGAACATATACTCGTTTTTTTTTAATTCATCGTCATCAACATCAATTTCATCATCAAGCTACGCACATTTGATCTGCTATTTTGACAGTTCTCTAAATCAATCGGTAACGTATGTCTTATTTAATAAACCGTACCAAATGTTACTAACATCTGAAGTGATGCAAATATCATCGCACCGCTCGCAGTCGGCAGGGCATTCATCCTCACACATTACGGTACGGTTTCAGAGGAACTTCCTCCCTCGGACGCTCCGGTTGTGAAATGAGCTCCCCCTACCGTGGTGTTCCCGAGGAAGTATGGGATTCTTCAAGAAAGGAGTGTATACATTTTTAAAGGGTCGGCAACGCGCATGTGACACTCCTGGAGTTGCAGGCGTCCATAGGCTGCGGTGACCGCTTACCATCACGCCGGGCCGTACGCTTGTTTGCCACAGTCGTATAAAAAATAACAATAACAGTCTTCATTTCGGGCATCTCATATTTACGTTAACAAGTAACAAAAACTTGTTTATTTTTATCGTAAATTTAAGACCACCGATAAATAAATTATAGCAGTGAAGTTTTTTCATAATTATATACATACCACTGTAAAATTTTATTTTTGTACTGGCAATCCACATTGGTCTTGAATTAGAGTTCGGAGTTTAGTTGCAAACTTACCCCCTTATTCATAAAACTTAACAAACCTCTGTTAACTAAAATTTCTTTTGTTCCTTTCTCACAAACATAAATGTCAAAGTGACAGATAAGGACAACCAAACTTTAGCGGCTTGTTAACTAATATAGCCTTGATGGACGTTTATGAATAAGGGGGTTAGAGTCTATTTGAAATACGCATTGGATGGAATGAGTTTTGTATTTAACGAGTGCGTTTGCTTGCACCTGTCACATTTCTGTAATTACTTTTTTTTGTAATAACCTAGAGTGGCAATTACATGAGTGCGTGTGACATATACAAGCTCACATTATACACCATGCCTCAAACGGGTGACCTGGGTTTAGATGGTATTTCTTTTGCTATTTCGTTGTTAGTTTTATTATTTCAGTTTAGTAAATGTCATGGCAAACAAGCATATGACCTGCCTTGTCAAACAGTCACCACTAAGGCAGTTGAGATCTCTATAGAAAATCGTTAATTTACATCGAATACCGTCAGTTTTGTTTTGTATGTAGAAATACATAACAAAAAAAAAAGATAGGCTAAAATATTTTATTCCAGCATGCAGATTACCTAGGTACCAAGACTAATTAGTTATGACCTACAAAAATCATATACACCGGGCACAGCCGTGTAAACTTTCAAATAATACAAACAAAGTATTTTTATCCTAAGCTACCATTTTACGGAAGCAACTAAGTTACACCGAATTGAACAATAAGTCCATTACAATAAGGTCGACATCTGCCGCAAGAATTGTCTTAGCCAATAGTTGGGAAAACTTGCAACTACTGTCATATCCACGTGTGTCAATGTTTACTAAAATGATGTATGTGTTACACTTATCATACATTCATATGTATTATTTCATACATTCATGTGTCGTAGTGTAGTTGAACACTAAATTATCCACAATGTAGGCGGCATTGCATGCAATAAACTGGAAAAGCCTTGAAGATAAGTTGTGTCGGTAATAGTAGGTAAAGCTACTGTTATGACAGCTAGGAGTCTGAATATTAAAATAGATTCAGGGAATGGTGTCGCGTGATATCTAATACGAGTGGAGTCAGTTGTATTGTATAGCAACGTATATGTCACCCGTGGATCCGGGTATGTTCTAAAACTGCGACCAAAACCACCGGGGGATGGGCAGCAGCATCCTCGAAATGCGGTGGAGATACTGTGATCGCCAATCCGCATGCCAAGCGTGGTGATTATGGCATTTACCTCTCCATGAAATTGGGGGAAGCCTATGTCTAGCAGTGGACTTCCTTGGGCTGATATGGAGGTGGTGGTGGTGGTATATATCACAATACCAGTGACATTACAAGATTCTTCTTATTGTCTGCTTAGTTTGTGTTGTATCTTCTGTAGTAAATAGCATATTTTTATTAGAATAGGGTACTTTTTCGTGGTATTTTGCTGGTATTGTGTGATAACTAACTTACACAAATCTGTCTAGTCTTAACGTTTTTCCATTTATTGGGCCCAACACAATATACTGAGATGCTTCCAATTCGCGGCACGGCCATGCTGTGTACGAGTATGTTTTTGTTTGGTTAATTTTATATGTCACGATTAAATATTTGAATCTTACATACGAGTTCATTAACCTCATATTAACGGTATTGTTGATGGTATGCACCCGTACTATATTCAATGTATAAATTGTGCTCTACGCATAACTAAGACCAAGCTAACTTGTCATTCCGAGCTGTTACGTCTAAAGGATGTTACCGCCAACACTAGTGATAACACCTGAAAATTGCCTAGATAAAATTACAGTAGGTATTTAACAACTGCGGTGAGAATTACCCCTGCCAACTACATACACGGTTTTTCTTAATACAAAAAGAATTATTCAAATATTTTAAAAAAGTACGGCAATAATCCCTTAATACAGATAAAAAAAGGATCTATTTTACATATATCTTCATCACCATAACATTGTAGCTCGAGACAGACACACGTTGCAGATTAGCTATCGATGACCAAAACGAAGGCAATCGTATAAGATAAACGTGAACACAGACGAAAAAACATTTATCATTATCACAAACACGATGGAAGAAAAACATTGTATCTTACAATGTATTACATAAATTTGTTGCTCAGTGAAATGGGAAAATATGTTGTGCGAAAGTTCTAGAATCGTAATACTGTTTGGTAGCTGGTAGTAGATGAGAATGATACGAGGATGAGGTGGTAAGTAAGTAAAGTGTTAAAGGTAAGGGGAGGTAAATTATTCAAAATTTACCTCCCCTTACTTTTGGTTTCGCATAAATATTGTGTAATGAACATAAGTAAGTAGTTATTTAAGAATAAAGTACGTACCTACCTAAAACGAATGTTATTTTCTACAACTGGGTAGGGTAAGGAAAGGCGTTTAATTTTTTTTGTTACTGACTCGTTGAGTAAGTATATTTTTGCTTTCCCATTTTACCATATTTTATAAGCTTGAAATCAATAAACAACAAAATACTTATAAAACTTCCCATTGAACATTTAACTACGCGAGTTCAGTTTATATGGTCTTCCAAGTTAAAGTAGTAGATAGTCTACGAGTATGTTGATTAAGTATTAAGCATTTAGCATGAATAAACAGCATAAAATACAATTTTCGAATGTTGTTAGACTACCTGTAATTTCCCTCTACTTATTGTGATTATGTACTGTGCTAAGTTTTTTGTTGGACTCTTCTCAGCTAGGCTAGATTTAGTGAACGAACGACAAAACTCCCAGTAGCTCGATTCCAGTCACACACCAGATTCGGCTTAAACCGTTTAACCAATCTCACTGGAGCGCAAATTCTTAGTATATTCCAGTGTTTAAACCGCCCGCACGATCGTGTCGGACATTTTCCCTGGATTTCCCCACGCAACTATCTCACCGCACATTCTTATCGCTTTAATAGACACAGCCAAGAGTCTGTTCCAAACTGTCTACAGTCAGGTCCAAAAAAAACCGTGGCACATTTAAGAGCGGGCGCTGCGCGGAGGCGGTTTCGCATTTTTGATCCTACTACCTACTTCATATGTCACACACGCCGCCTCCGCTCCGGTATCCCGTGCGGAATTTTAGTGCAGCGTCTCCCGGACCGCGTTCGCTTTACCACAAAACCGTTTCCGCCCCGCAACGACGCTCCGCCGCACTCTGTGTGTTTTAAGCTTTGCTCAGTGTACGTCGGGCAAGCAATATCTCTAACCAGCATCTCCTGCTGATGCCTCGTAGGTAGGCGTAACACGTATCGAGGTTTTGTCATTATGGTGGTGGTTTTTTGTATTTATTTGCATGTCTGTGTGTGCGGAGGGAGGGTCGGAACATTAACTGCGTGCAAAAATAAGCAAGTGGGTACATTGCATTATCGCTAATAGACCTATAAGTTCTGTAGCGGAATAGAAAATTAATATTGATTTAAAAAAATCTCATGGTCATCTTCACCTTTTTTCTTCCATACCACGGTAGACCAGATAAATGGTAGTCGTATCCTATTATTGCATTGTCATCTTATTTCAACCACCGAATTACAGTACGATTGGACTAACTTGCCATATTTGACCTAAGCCTAATATAAGGAAAGTTAAATAAAAGCTTGTAAAAACCGAACTCCCGACATAATGAAATGCATCTTCATATAAATTATCGAGTATAACTAACCCTACGACCCGTAATTCACCGTTTGTCTATCCATTTGTATGGCCCATACGTGCTAACCATCTATTTTTACCCAGGATCGATGCCCAGCATCCCGGTATAAAACATCGCAACTTCACGAAACTTAAGATTCACATACGCCCTTTTGGGTCGCGTGCAGCAAAGGCTGTTCTCATTCCGAGATTAGGCCGAGACGGCGGGTGAATGTTCGAATCTAATCTCGAATCAATGTAAACCAAACGCAGGACGTGTTTATTTAAAATTTAATTCGGCGCATATTCAATATTTAAGCAATCATTTGTAAATAATACGAATTTATGCCATAATACTATATATATATAAAACAAAGACGTGATAGTTATGCTATTTATAACTCAAGAACGGCTGGGCGGATTTTAATGATAATTACCAATGACATCAAAATGAACAACTAAGATGAATAAAATGCAGCGTAAGGACTAACATAGTAATAGTGATTACAACAAATTATATCTAAGAGCACACGTGAGCCATGTTAGCGTGCACAAATCATACGGGTAATAAACGAAACACTCATACAAGTCATAGGCATTTTAAAGGAACTTAGGTGTTTTTACAAGTTTTTACAAAGAATCATTGACTTTTTTACAAGTAATCCACCCGTCACGACTTAAGCCTATTGTTATTGCTAATGACGGACGCAAGTGGAAACACGACACATAATTTTGAATGCACTATACTACCTTTCTTTTCTAGCCCCGATATACGGGGACGGTAGACGGTCTGTCTTGTCTTGTATTGGGCGGCGCCAGGGCGCTGTTAACGCGTATCATGTATGATAGGCAGGGGTCGTACCTTTCGTGCCGGTGATGTAAAATTGACGTCACACTGCATATGATTGCAATTGGTGTTATGGTAATTATCAATATTTAATCATCAATCATTTAATCATGCATTAATAATGGTATTTTTTCTGATACGGCCTATTGCATCCGAAGATTATTTAGTATTTCTTTTTATATTGAAAATTTTAATTTATAAGCAGGTGAGAATCTCATAGTCTTTCAAGTTTTATAACAGGTTATAGAAATGTTGAATCTAAATGTAAACTCTCTATGTCGACGAGGTTTGTTTAATTATTGGTAATAACTGGTATTACACATGAACCAGTCACAAAACTTGCAGTATTATATTAATTGTACTTTGTAAGTTGTGATTTGACAGGTATATTGCGTTTGTCTGACAAACTGATCTTGAACGTGAGCTCTACTATAATGCATCGAGAGTATTCGGAGTGGTTACATAATGGTAAAACTGATTGGGAGTCATAGATAACCCCCTCTAGATGGCCCCTATGAACGATTTAGTTCGAATCGAAAGTCACCAAGGTTAGCGGTATGTGCGGGTCGCGGGGAGGTCGGTAACGTCGCTGCCATTGGCTGTTTCATAGAGCGCGCGCTTGGGTTCAACATGGCGCGCGCGGCGTAGGGATGGGACGCGTTGTTTATTACCGTCTTTTACCGGTAATGCCATTTATTTTAGGGTAACAATTTTAAATAGCGTATATGCTCATCTATTAACTTAGTATCTAGAATAATATTTTTAGGCAGCGCATAGTGTAATGTAGTATAAGGTCGATTCACAAGAGCTGGCGCGGAAAATGTATGAAACTGTCATTAATTTCATAGACATTACACGGTTACAGCACTGGTGAATGTAAAAATTGCGGAATATTTTGACGACCACTTTGGCTTAGTTGGTAGTGGTCCTGCTTACGAAGGCGGAGGTCCCGGGCTCGAATCCCGGCCAGAGCATTTATTTGTGAGATGAACTAACACGAATATTTGATCCTGATTCTTGGAAGTTTTTCTATATAAATAAATTTGTTTATCTATATAAATAAATACAATAGAACCACAAATATCAGTTACATCGGCAATCTTCGTTCAATCAAATCGAACGTAGGACCAATTCAATAAAGACCTTGTTGCATTATACGTAAGGTCAAGGTAGAATATGCAATGACAGTTGATCTAGTGCTCTCGTGCTTCGCGCAGCCAGACAAAATGGTGGTCGCCGGCGTCGCGCGTAAATTGTTGGCCAATGGCTGTTGAGGAATTTACCCACGCAAACGCACTGCCTTGTGATTGGCTAAAATGTTTTCAAAAGGTTTGCTCACCAAGACGATTCGAAAAACCCAATTGTAATGGCTCCTTCTCCACCCGATTCCGAGATCCCTTATACTTCTTCGAGGTCCAGCATAGGGTCCACCTCGTGACACTAGTCCTAACTGCTCACCAAGACGATTCGAAAAAACCCAATTGCAATGGCTCCACCTCTAACCACTTCCGGGATCCCTTATACTTCTTCGAAGTCCAGCATAGGGTTCACCTCGTGATACCAGTCCTAATTGCTCACCAAAACGATTCGAAAAAAACCCAATTGCAATGGCTCCGTCTCTAACCGATTCCGAGATCCTTTATACTTCTTCGAAGTCCCGCATAGGGTCCACCTCGTGATACCAGTCCTAAATGCTAGGGAAATCTATGTCCTACTTAGTGGTAATACTGTTACTAATTTGTTATTTCATTAGATATACATACTCGATATTACATAGCAATAAATATGATACAACCGGTTAATAAACTTTATAATAAAATAAAACTACACATTAACTACTTCCAAACTAAATATTCCATTCAACTACATTGATATGTACCCGTATCGTACCTATAGCGTATAAATAAAATAGAACGAGACACTAATTTACTACATTACTACTTTAATTAAAATAACACTGGCAACACTGACAGTTTAATGTAAAATAACTAATGACCTTTTCCAATAGAATTTCACTATTAATAAAACAGCGCAACAAAACGCGGACGAATACATAATTAATTGAAATCGAAACTTATACGGTAATGTCGAAAGCGTCACTGGCACATCACTAGCCCGAGCATGTACTTTCGTCAGAAGGGAGAGTATATTGACAATTGAATTGGTTGGAAAGGGACAAGAATACTTCGGTACTTCTTACTGGCTAATGTAAAATGAACTCCGCCTGGCAGAATAAAATATGCCTTTTGTAATTAATTTAACTTATCTGTGAAATGTTATTCCGTCATTCTTGTACTTTGCTGTTCGAGAGCTTTTCCCACATAACTTTACACAGCAAAACACCATTTCTAATGGATAAAATCGATTTTCAATGCTCGTTTATCTGACGTACGTATAGATCGCGAACCTGGACGAGTCTGACTGAGAGCGCGAGGCGTTTCTGCTTACATGTACTAGTGGTACATAGGTGAGGTGACCGCACGTCGCCCTATAATCTCCATCTAGAGGGGGTTATCTATGTTGGGAGTGCTTCCGCTCATATTTAGAGAGTAACGTAAATCTGAGGATTCCACTTAAGACAAAATAAGATGTTGAAGAAGCTTGTAGATACATCACTAACGCCATCTAGATAGCAGCATGGATTAATACTCCAACCTGTAAAATCTCTAGAACCCACATAATCCAACCTGTTGAAATAAAAAAGAAAATAGCTGAAAAACGCTGACTCAGAAGAAACTGGCAGTGTAATAGAACGACATCCCTCAGCCTTATGAAAACCCATGAAAGCTTCTAAGCTTCGGGAAAATCGGAAAAACTTTTTTATTTTCTTGAATTTTCATTATCGATGAAGGTTTTCATAGTAAAAGTTAATGGGCTTTAAATTAAGTTTTAATAGGTTCGATTATTTACTATTTCTTCATAATATCTTCCAAGTTTTAATGTATTTTTATTGTATTTCAGAATAGTATTATCAATATAATTATTAGAACAGCTTTAACAAAGTTTTGTTAATGTTTATTTAGGCCAGGCAGGGCCATCTAGCGACAAGTTGCTTAACTGACAAGAGATAATAATCCAACCGTGTCAAAAGTACGTCATTTGGTAGGTCCAGTAGCGATATCTGTAGCCATCTGAATTTATACGGTTAGTTGTGAGCACATAATTCACAGCGCTAAAGTTGAAGTCAAAATGACCTCACCTTAGGCGAACCAGTGTAGGTCTGACCTCCGACTATGAGTTGTTAGTACGGATCTCGGTGTCAAGATATACTAGGCGTGAGCTGTGAGTCTCGCTGATGGAAGTTATTAATTGAATAACAATAGCTGCCGAGCCGGCTTGAGCGGGTAGACTCGCGCCTGACTTTATGATTACCCAACTAAAATGAAATTTATGATAAAGTAAGCAATTGTTTCTGCATAGGTGACTTTTTATTTTAGTGAGGTTTTAAAAGGAATAGCGAGAGTGGAGGTGTCTGGTGTCGAGTAGGAGAACTTGCGAGTTTTGTCAACCAATAGTATTTCAGATTTAGGTTGAAAACCAATGAGAATCGTTCCCTCCAAATTTACGGAAAAACATAGTGATCGCGTGATATTGGTGGCGCTGATGACCGGATGAGGGGGGTATATAAGGAGATTCACAACGCTTTTAGGGGACTTTTTGCCTTCACCAGAGCGACAAGTAACATTAGTCTTGGTACTTCAGGAGTGTCTTTATGTGAGTTGTTTAAAGTGTCTTGGCTAGGGATTCTGATAGGGTTTTCACTGTGTTAGGATATTTAGGATGTGTGTGAATAATCCTTTCTGTTCACAGGGATTCCTTTGTCAGCGAATGTCTTAAAACCTCGTATAGCAAATATTGGTGATACATTAGTGTTCCGTTATTTGACTAGATAAACCACAAGCGTAAGTTCGTTTTTCTTTATTAATTTTGTTTTACTGAAGTGAGACGTAATGAAGGTATTGCTTATCCAAGAATCAAACCATATTTCTCGTAACGGAGCAAGTCCGGAGAGTAAGATGGTTCTCTATACATATTTATCTCGCTAGGGTACCCCCTAGATTTAGGTATGTATGGTGATTCGGGATTAGCGTAGCCTCGTAATTTTAAATTGTTAATTTCTGACGTGCTTTATCAATAATCGAACCATATTTGTCGATACGGACGAGTCCGGAGACTATATGTGGTTAATTATATATATTTACCTGGCCAGATAACTCTCTGGTGGAAGATATGTATGAGGATTCGATAAAGCATATCACATTCCCGTAAACAGATGATAATAGGATTGCAGTTTATCACTTTCTCCATTAGAGATGCATTTTATTCTATCGAGTGTCGTATTGTCTTATTTAACAACTGCGTTATCTATATATTTGCTATATGAGAGGTACTTCGGCGGCGTTTGATTACTACCCGATATAATAAATAACTTGTCTTTTAATTGACCTACATTTATTGTGCATGCTAATTATTTACCAAATTACGGTGGCGGATTTTGTGTGTACTATTTCATTTATTGAGATGCGTAGGTGCTATTCATACGAGCTGGTTATTACCGAATTTTATACTTTTAACTATTATGCCTTGATCATAAATTATAAATTATTTATACTGTTTATACAATGACGGTAGCAAACAGGCTTACGTCTTGCTTGATGGTAAGCAGACACGGTTACATGTAGGTGCTTGCGATTCCAGAGGAATCACGGGCGCGTTACAGACTCTTTACTGACTTGAGGATTGTAGGATATCTTTATAGGACAGAATTATAATAATGTGTGTGTAATGTTCATGTTGATTATAGTATCGGATCAGTGTTATTTTAATGTTACGAAATTGTATTAATGTTTTGATGTGTTTTGGGCGTATCATTTTATAATGTTATATTATACGTAGCGCCTGATTTACATTTCGTGATATACTTACAGTGGTTATGCGTTTCGTATTGAATTAATCTCCTTTAAAATATTTGGATGATTTAGGTGTCTAGACGTATTTTGTTTCTATAACCTTGCCTGAACTTTATTACAATTTATAAATTATACACGATAAATATAACTAATAATATCCAACGCATTCATTACGGATTCCTGAATAGGTTTTGTATATTTTCATAGGTTTTGCGGTTAACATTTGGTTTTGCATTATTAGTGAAGGGTACTGGTTGTGTTAATGTAGGTAGTTAAATAATTAGGGTTCAATTAGTGTTTAACATTCAATTGATTATTACATCTAGTAGATTTCTATGCCATAGTTCGGGCGTTTGGAAGGTTTTGCGAAATGAAACCTTTTTAAGAGAAGGATAGCGTGCCAGCCACATCAATGATACTCAGAAGATACCATGTGGATAATCGAAGACCAGATCCAGGCCACCATCAATCTACTGCTGTGCCATGACAATGTGACATCCGCCAAGCATCCATCAAACGTTATATCCAACGGCGTTCCTGCGCACATTACCATATGTTACCAGAAGTTTCCAGCGCTGCGAACAACTGACTACCAATGAAGACCATCGCAAACTACACCTGTACCATGACGATCTGCCATACCTCCAATGCTCAACCTGTGAGGGAGTTTCTGAACACCATACCATTCTATCTCTGGGTTATCTCCTACAACCCTGAGTGGCAATCAACGGCTTTCCTTACCACTGCCAGAAGACGGTCACGAAGATGTGCTGCAACATCGAGCTGGTTGGTCAAGGCTTCAACAACTGCAAATGGGAATTGTTCCGGCATGACGGCTTTGAAGAATACGGCTGTAAACGCACAGATTAAGAGATCCTTGGATGGTTTTCTAAGTTTCGCAAAACTTTCTGACTGTGTGAGCTATGGTACTTATTTATATTCTCTTGCAATTTAAATGGCATAAATGATATTATCTTTATAGCAAGCCGAAATGCTACCGTTGCGTTATGTGATCTTGGTTTATTTATCTTTGATGGAACTTGGTTTCCAATTGCAAATCTGTCTACTACGTAATTAATACTACGTCAATATTTTCATCATTATTCTGATTTTATTATCCAATCTATGGTACTTATTTATGTTCTCTGGCAATTTAAATATCATAATTATTGTTGTCTTTACAACAGGCCTAAAATGCTATCGTTGGCTGTGTGATCTGATTTTGTTCTACAACCATATTTCACGTACGACAAATGTCTTGAGTGATCTTGACTTATTTATCTTGATGGAATTTGATTTCCAATTACAGCATAGTCTGTCACACGTAATTCACATTACGTTAATATTTTCATTATTATGACGTCACCCTATACGATATATACATATTTATACTTACTCGTCTGACGAGTAGATACTGTTTCAGTATTCGATATCAGTCTACCAACTGACATATTTTACTACTAATTTATTGTAGTTGTTGGAACTGGCCGCAATGGACTTTATCCGTGGCTATTTCCAGCAATGAGGTAACGTCACAGCCTGGACTGCCAATCGTTTGATACGATTAAGTATGGTTTGTTCCAGCCTATGACGAGAGGTTTTGGTTGTACATGTAGTACCCAAATATACCTAATAATAACTATTTTGCTAAATAACGGTTTTCCTCCAGATCGATGAAATACTATCATCAATGGGTGTTAGGGACAGTCTTTACAGATTCTTAACGACAGGCTTTCTTCTTTGGTCTGAATCCACGGGACGGGCTTTGAAAAGGGCTGCTGACCCGGTTAGGTACGGATTCTATTACTGCTTGTCGGAATCTTTGATTCTTACAAGATTTTTTAGATCCGTCCGGACGAGAAACCTGTATTGCCGTTTGCTGAAACTGATCATTAAAGACCCCAATATATATGTACCCTTATATACTCTACTATATGGGCGAGATGGGATGTGAAAGTTCAACGGCGATACAGTCTATTGAAGACTCGAGCAAAACTCCTTGCTGTCGTGAGAACGCTGGTCAATGCTGAGGTTTTGCGGTTGCATAACTCAGTAGTGATACTTAGCTTATGGGATGACTGTATGATTCGATTTGGACACTAAACCTGAATAGTAACAGCTTTGTCTTGTTTTCACGATATTTGGGTACGAGGTAATAGATTGATCATCAAATGATCTGTTGATCTGTCCCTTGCTGGACGTAGGCCTCCCTCGCAGAGTGCCATACTAATATATTTATATTTCAGCTGATCTGTGGATCATAGTAGTTTATACTACTAATGCTTTATGCATTTATTCCAACTGGCTTCTAATTCAGATCAGTTGTGTAACATTGATTGATCATTATCATATGATCTGATTGACGTCCTCTGCTGGACGTAGGCCTCCTTCGTAGAGTGCCACTATAATATATTTATATTTCAGCTGATCTGTGGATCATAGTAGTATATACTACTTATGCTTTATGCATTTATTCCAACTGGCTTCTAATTTAGATCACAGTTGTTTACTTTGCCTATGCTTTTATGCATTATAAAATGGCTGGTCTCATAATATTATGGGCTACGCTCTTATTATTGCCATGTATATGTTCGTTCATCAGGCGCTATTGTCACATAACTCTCATAGTCTCGGTCATGTGCCTTGTGCCTGTACCACCTGCGAGGATACCCTGATTGCTCGTGTTAGGTGTTAGGTAGGGACATATCCAAGCGGCTAGCTTGAGGCTCAGGTTCCTTCGCGAGACTTCTGCCTCGACATAGTTGCCTCATCATGTCCAGAAATGGCTTGGTGGTTTATGTGACTTATGCATGGTACTTTTATGAGGAACTGTGGCTTTATGGTTGCGTGCAATCAGCTATTTTATATTTACAATGTTCTCATATCTTTTAGATTGAGATTTACGCCATATTTGGTAAGAAGCCAGACTTTACCTGTTATATCCTATTTTGTAGGAAACATTAATGCTATCTCGACATAGCAAATTTAGTTTTAAGGTTTTTCTTACTATATGTTTCACAGGAATTTACCTACGTTTATCTGCTACCACGTTTAACTATATATGCTACAATAACTTATTTTGCTCAATTAACTATTTTCTACCCTTAATCTTCTAGGTACTACATGACTACTTCGGATCATTTATACTTGCCTTCATTTAATTCCAAGCAATTTATTTAAGCCTTTACTGATCACACAGCCAACGACGGTATTTAAATAGTAGGCTAGTTTCTACACTTGTTCTGGTTCATATAGCATTGTTGATAATTTAGAAATACTTCTTAAGAGTGTTGTTTATTGCTTTTATTATTCTCATGATAATGTTTTAATCTCTAGTATGTTTGTTATAGGTTTCATAATATTGTGTTCATGGTTAGTAATTGATTATTCATAGGATACTATAGGATATTGTTATTCGTTTAGGCAAGCTTATCCCAATTTTAGGTTATGTTCTAATATTGTTTAAACATTGTCCAATTCTCAATTGTTTATACATTTCTCACACCTCAGTGAACTATGGTTACTACGTCTTATAACAAGGTCTTAAATATGTCACTAGATGATCATGCCATTAATCTTTCAATTATTTAGCTGTTGATTTACTTAAAACTGTAGTATGTTTAGTATTTCTTATGATATTGTAATTAACAAGTTATTTAAATTACTTATTGTATTAGCTTTATGGCAACAAGGGTTTTTGTGTGTCCGCTTGTTTTCCCTTGTCTAGGTTGGCCTAGTAATCAAGCGGATGTCTAATAAAGTTCTCCCCGGACTTTATTAGATTCGAGTTTAGAGTAAATTCATTTTTATTAAATAAATGTTTTGTTTGTTTATTTTCTCTCTCTCAACTTTTTGTTTGATTTATTTTCTTTCCCTATAGTAGGAACCCAATCATTTAGATCTGAGAAACTTTAATAAAAGCTTTAGAACTTCAGTAGGTATTAGCAACTTGAGGAAAATCCTGGTTTTCAGATTTTCTGGTAAAGTAAGTATAACACTTTAGGTATACTTTAGGAACTTTAGGGAAGTTTTAGGTAGGCTTTCAGCTAGACTTTTCCTTGACTTTCCATAAGTTTTCATTAATTTCCTCCCCTTGGGGGTTGTTACAGCAGCAATCACGATATCACGCTGATAAATCCAAACTTAACAGAACCATAAAGGAATTAAAAGCGGCACTCGAAGAGCAGAGTAATTATAGCCTTAAAAGAACTCTCGAAAATTTAACAGCAACAGGCCGAGGCGAATGCTCTCTCTGGAGGGCTACTCAGCATCTAAATAAACCGCAACAATCATTCCCTCCCATTTAAAACCAGTCAAACTTATGGGCAAAGACCGACGAAGAGAAAGCTGAAGCATTCGCAGCGCACCTGTGTCAGGTATTCCGACCGAACGAAGGCCATTGCGATGAGAGTGATCTGGACGCCATACTCGACCAAGACATCCAACTGTGCTTGCCTCTCAGGCCAACGTCACCAAGGGAAATAGCGAGAGAGATCAAACTGCTCGATAGCAAAAAGGCACCGGGATTTGATCTGATAACGCCGCGGATCCTAAAAGAATTACCCAAAAAGTGCATCACATTTTTAACTTGCCTTTTTAATGCCACCTTCCGACGTGGAAAGTCTCACAAATCGTGATGATTCATAAAGATGGTAAACCTCCACACGATTGTTCTTCATATCGATCTATAAGCTTGACGTCTGTACTTTCGAAGCTGTGGGAAAAAATATTTCTTAAAGGATTATCCGAAGCAATGATGCAGAAAGAGATTATTCCCAATCACCATTTCGGATTCCGTAAAGCGCACTCTACTGTTGAACAAGTGCATCACGTGTTTCATTGTGTCAGACAATGCCTCGAACAAAAAAAATATTGCTCTGCTGTATTTCTTGACGTACAACAGGCATTTGACAGAGTATGGCACAAAGGCCTGCTCTGCGAAATAAAAGAAAATCTCCCTCACTGAGTGTACCACATCCTGGAGTCTTATCTGTCCGATAGGTTATTTTAAGTCAAGCAGGGAGAAGCGCGATCATCATTGTACCCTATCAAAGCTGGAGTACCCCAGGGCTGCCCCTAGGCCCTGTGCTATATAATATTTATACAGCAGATATACCGACCAAAGACGATGACACGGTTGCCACTTACGCTGACGATGTAGCTTATTGGCAGCAAATAGCGATCCAACTCCGGCAAGTTTAAAACTACAACGAGTGCTGGATTCGACCTCAGCCTGGCTTCAAAAGTGGAGAATTCGAGCTAGTGCCCAAAAGTCAACACATATTACTTTTACACTGAGAAAACAAAACTGTCCCCCGGTCTACTTGGCAAATAACATCTAACCCCAAACAGATTGTGTATAATACCTTGGATTCCACTTTGACGTGTGACCTGGAAAAATCACATAAAAGCTAAAAGAGACCAAGTAAACTACAAATTTCGAAAGCTATACTGGCTGATGGGAAGAAACTCAGTTCTCTCACTGGATAACAAGCTTCTAATATACAAAGCTATTCTGAAACCGATCTGGTCATATGGCATCGCAATATGGGGAGTAGCCAGTAAAAACAATATAGCATGCCTACAAAGGGTTCAAAACAAACAAGAAACATTACAAATGCTCCATGGTTCGCAAGGAACAATGAAATTCGCGAATATGTAAGAATTCCAACAGTAGCATCGGAATTGGAGCGCTATAAGGAACAACACATAGCTCACCTCGCCCACCTCTCCAATCCATTAGTTTCTAGATTACTTGATAATGTCAATGTGGTAAAAAGACTCAAACGTAACCACATTATTTAAGTAGTGAATGGTGCACTGGCCTCGAAATCTACGATCGCCATTTCCCGCACAACAAATCTGATCATAGTCTGGAGACTGATAGCAGATAATAATGGAAAAAAATTGCGTTTGTAACCGGGGCATAATTGTAAAAAGTGTATGAATACATGATTATTGATTGATTGATTACAATAAGATTAATTAAAATCATCATATATGGAGCGTGACGTCACCGGCACGAAAAGTACGATCCCTGAATTGATAGGTATACGTCACGATGCTCTCCTACATTTTGTATGAAATTTCAACAAAGGAGCGCCGTGACCACGCCTTTCGGTTTGTCTTATCTCTTAATGCAAAAATCAATGTCTTGTTGCAAAGTGAAATACGTAGCAACCACAAGGCAAAAAAAAAAAATAGTTTGCATCAAAAATTAAATTTTTGGCACAAGTTTTTATTGCAGCCGATTACTTTTTTTGCACAGTCTTTAACTACTCGTTCAGAGGGTTCTAATGAGCTCCAATACGATGGATTTATCTTGTGTAGTTTAAGAGTTTCCATGGACACCTTCGGTCTCCATTAACAGATCAGCACGGTGGTGCCATAATATTGCATTGTCACCAAACTTACATAAGAACGCCAAATTTCAGCTCAATCGGATACCGGCAAGTGGCTAAAAATGTCTCAAATTTCACAATACAGGCTTAGCCTAGTGTGGGGCCGCAGGATAATTTGTAAATGTACTTAATTTTTCTTGCAAATAAATAAAGGGCAACTTTCATTTATACCACTCCTTACATACGAACACTAAACAGTGCAAGTTTAATAAAAGCTCGTAAAAACAGGTAAGTAAGTAATTTAATAGTAAGTAATGAATTCAATTACTAAAATAGCAAAAAAGCAATCTATATTAATTCTGACTTCTTAATTAATTCCGATGCTTTATAAACGCAGCGACTCCTCGAAAGAAGATCCTTTTTATCTCGTTAATCTAATTAATCACAATGTTGTTACGAAAACGTTTTGTTGAAATTTAACAAATGCGATGTTGCCAGGAGACTTCTTATTTCAGCATATTTGCGTACATTGCTGGAAGTAGTTATGCCTCTTCCATGGATTTCCATTTCGTTGCTAGGAAACATATAGGTAAAACATATATTGCTTCCAAAACGTGATTGATATAAACTTTCACGATTATTTAAATTATTTGAACTAAATAAGACTTGGGTTAAGTACTGGGCAACAAAATGTTACATTTAAGTCTTCCATTTATTTATCTTTAGGCAAAGTTGATATAAACAGATCGATAATGTATTTATAGGTATACATTATTATTTCAGTTTATAGGAACATCTCTCTTGCACTTAGAACATTGTGAGTAACTTCTGTAACATTTTTGATCATCGCGATTCAACTATTTGGTTTATCTTAATAGTGTCACAATAAAAATCATCTTCGGCATGTCCAAGATTGGAGTGAAATTTCGGAAGCAGAGGACAACCTGCTGGACTTCAATAGGGACCATGCAGGCCATGCAGCCGACATATTACGACTCGTACAATTGCCAATCAATATTTTTAAATTTATATTAAATTTATTACATTAACAAGACAGATTAACCGGCTGTACATGTAACGATAGCCATAAGATTTAAAAAGTTTTTATATCATATAACTTCTTGGTTGCGTAGCCGGGAAAGAAAAATATGTTTGGCAACTGGTTGCAAAACTTAGTTAACATAATGGAAAATGCACTACATTTTCGCAACTGGTTGCGTATTGAGACAAAATATTCGTCTATCGCAACTAGTTGCCAACAAAGGAGAAAAATTCTTCCTTTGCAACTGGTTGCAAACCACAGTTGCGATGGCGGCCGAAGAGTTCCTTACGATGTTCTCATTCATCGAAAAGCTAAGGGTAAATATCAAATGATATTCCGTACATTAGCTCCGAAAAACTAATTGGTACGAGCCGTAATCGAACCCACGACCGTCCCTGGACAGCTAAAACTTATATATATACCTACCTAAGTACCTATAAAAACCTAACATAGATCGGTTAAAGTAAGAGTTGAAAGAAGTGTCGTGGTATTTTGTTAGTACACTACATACAATATATATACAGAAATGTGGTCCTTCGAATCGGATGTCTTAGTGAGGTGGTGCACGGAGTACTTTAAAAAAATGCGACGAGACACATTTCCACTAACGCTTTACTACGTTGTATACTCAACGATGTAAAAAACCTCTAGCATCAAAAATACATAAAAAGCATTGAGCCTCAATGAAGTTCAGAACAACTATGACTAAGGAGATCAGAAACTGGTTTAGGTGAGGCGAGCTGTCGCTAAGCTTTGTGAATACCAGGACTGAACCGAACCAATATTGGTGTCGCTTTGACGTGCACAGCGAGTCGTGTTTTGACGCGCACTTCGCCCAGATTGACGTGAGAGCTTGCATCTGGTTTAGCGTAAATAAGTTTTTTGATAGCCATATATCAATATCGCTCGCCGGGAAAAGAGACTTATCCAATATGCTTTAAATTGTTTGATGTGCTTTCAAATAAACCCAACAAACAGCTAAGCTCTTCCACGGTAAATAGGGAATATAGAAAAGGAACTGTAAGGGTTTTGAAGGACCGTTTCATTTCCAATTTATTATTGAACCATTTGATGATCGAACTGCGAGTAAATTGGTAGGGGTCTATTTAAAGCACGCTACTGACAGGTTAAGATTTGATTGGAATCATGCTAGATGTTACGCTCTCGTTTTCACTCATTCCATTAGGTTTTAGCGCAAGTGAGACTACACCAGGGTCAACTATACATAAACTTATGTAAAAAAAAAATGGTATAAGCTTTTATTGCCGACTGTACTTAGTGTACTTACTCTTTTTGCATTGTCTTTAACTACTCATTAAAATGAGCGCTCGTGGCCTAGCGGCGCCCGCGTACCGGGTGCGGTATGCGAGGTTAAGCAACGTGGGGGCAGGTCAGGTCTTGGATGGATGACCGCTTTGAGTGGTTACTAACTGAGCGCTCCCGTGCTTTGGAAGTCACGTTAAGCCGTTGATCCCGGTTGCTGTCGTTAGAGGCCTTCGGGCGGCTTGAGAACTTTTAACAGTCAAGTTGCCCACTCAAATGACAAGTGGGGTCGAAGTTGCACTACGTCCGTAGGGAGTACCCACCGTTACCTTCACAACGTGACCTGGGTGGTACTAAAAGTGCAAAAAAACTGGCAACCGTACTTGTTAATTTTGTACTAAAGCAGTAACGCTGCTAACGAAAATTTCAAATTAAAGGGAAAAATTTAATGCTGTACGCCTCCCTTAGGCGTTGTAAGAGAGAACTAGTGAAGGATTTAGTGGACGAGCTTGGTTGTTCCGATAGCTCAGAGGCTAGAGCGATTGGCCGTGTATGCCAGATGTCGCAGGTTCGAATCCTGCTCGGAGCATTAAATTTTTCAATTTTTCCCTTTAATTTGAAACCGTACTTGTCTTCTCGAAGACCTCACAGTTCGAAAATAAATGCCATACGATTATTATTATTACTCATTAAGATGGTTCCTATGAGTCCAAACATGACGGGTTAACCTTGTGTAGTTTAAGAGTTAATATGTATGTATGTAAGCACTTTATTGTACACAATAATAGTTTAAAACATATACATGTCACACAGGATCAGAGTACAAAGGCGAACTTATCCCTATGAGGGATCTCTTCCAGCTAACCTTTGAGGGATTGAGAGATTTTAAAAAATAATGAGATAGACAAACTTACACCGTGTACAACAACGTTACAATGAGTAAATATACTTTGTAGCTAAACCATAACTAAATAAATACCCATAAATACATATGTAATAAGTAAATATACATATATAATGAATAAAAAAATACATATACCTATAATAAATACATAAGAGAGCGCAATGAGTTAAGAGGGCGCAGTACGTTCGGTTCTCCATACAAACGTATTTACGCTCTCATTTCAAAACACCGTGCTAGAATAACATGAAACTTTGTATACACAATGGGATCCGGCATATCTAGGTCGGAAATTAGTTTCTGTTGCTTGAAATTATAATGGAGAAAAAATACAACGATTATTAAGGTTTTCATACAAGCCGTAAAAAACTGAAAAAACCGCTGTATTGTTTTTCCATTTTCTAGCAACAGAAACTAATTACCGACCTAGATATGCCGGATCTCACTGTGTATACAAAGTTTCATGTTATTCTAGCATGGCGTTTTAAAATGAGAGCATACGTTTGTATGGAGAACCGAGCGTACTGCCACGTACTGCGCCCTCTTAACATCTTCTGACTGAACTCATCAGACCACTCCATGGTGCCATATTATTCTAGTGTCATGGTAGTTACGAGTATACCAAATTTTAGCTCAATCTGTCCGCGGCGGGAAGCGGACATTCATTTATAACACATAATAAACCGGCCAAGCGCGAGTCGGACTCGCGCACGAAGGGTTCCGTACTAACTATAAAACTGCAAAAAAATTACGTTTGTTGTATGGGAGCTCCCTTAAATATTTATTTTATTCGGTTTTTTAGTATTTGTTGTTATAGCGGCAACAAAAATACATCACATGTGAAAAATTCAACTGTCTAACTATCACGGTTCATGAGATACAGTCTGGTGACAGACGGACTTACGGACGGAGAGCTGAGTCTTAGTAATATGGTCCCGTTTTACCCTTTAAGTACGGAACCCTAAAAACAAACATGGCAAGTTAAATGAAAATGTGTAAAAAGCGTTTCGGCGTCATCATTTCGTACCCGTTCAAAATATGAGTAGCTTAGGTATCGAAGATAGAAATGAATAATTTTGTGGTTTCCGTGAGCCAATGCTTGGATACCTACACAAAATACCGAAATCGGCATATGCGTGCCTATCAAATTTGAGGAGCTCCCTCGATTCCTCCTAGATCCCATCATCAGACCTTCACCAAATTTATATGGGACCAACTTAGGGGTACCTGCTTTGGCAAAAAATAATTATCAAAATCGGCCAACGTAGTCCAAAGTTATCGGGGAACATATATATGTACATAAAAAAAAGCAAACATGCCGACGAACTGAGAACCTCCTTCCTTGTATTGAAGTCGGTTAAAAATGCTCACAGATTGTCCTTATTTCAAAATCAGAATCAAATATTTATTCTGCAAATAGGCCCCGAGGGTACTTTTACATGTTAAAACTGACAATACTTAATAATAATAATAATTTCCAGTGCAATCAGTCAACGTAGCGCAGCTTGTGGCGAGCTGTTAGAGAGCAGCGACCCTATGTACCTGAGTGCTCCTGGGGGTGTTCTGTGGGTTGGTTGTATGAACAGACCCCCCGCCTCTGGCTTGCCTTAACCGGCTGTCCAGAGTGGAGTCGCTGGAGCTGTTGCTCGGGGATGGATGTGGTCACCTAAGTTCGCCACTTAGCTTGGCTATATGTTTAAAGTTCAGTGCCACCTCTGCACTGGTGTTGCTCTTAGGCCATTTAATAATGTCGCTATTTATGGGGGCCCATCTAGCAGAGGGCGAGTCACCGTCTGCCTGAGATAAAAATGTGAGACAGTTTTATTAGGCAGACTTCCGTTGTCTCACTCAATAGCCCAGCCATTAGTCCATCTAATTCACCCACTAATCCGGTTCTTTTAGATTTCATCAACCAGCAATAGTCCCTATACACCCTGGCGGGTGCTGTCTCTGTGTGCGTCCTATGACGCAGGCAGGGACAGCATCCGCTCGGTGTATCCCTTGCATTTCATTAAATTGTCAAAAGAGCCTCTACGTGTTGGGTATGTGGTACTTGGGTACCATGGTACTTCGGCTCCACGCACGCCTTCCAAAGGTCCGGGACACCATTGTCCCGTGAGCGGAAAAGACATACAATAATGATTTCAAAACTATACTATTCTAGTCTAAAGTGTGTTAATAGCAAGTCTCGAAATGGAGCCACGGGAAACGATAAATAGCTTTGACTACTTCGCGACGCTGAATTTAAATCAAAAAGGCTGTAAAGGAGCACCTACAGAATTAAAATCACCTGTGGGCGTTGTGTAAGACAATTAGACCAATTACCGAATTTGAATTTAAGTGCCTTTGTAATAAGGTTCTATTGTGATTGCGTGGGAATGGATTTTGTTTAAGAGGGGAATCAATTGTTCTTAGCTCGTTTAATGTTTTTTTATTGCGATGTTTATTTGGCTTTGGAATTTAATTCAGAAGTGACTAAATAGGGAAAGCAGGATGTTAAGTACGAATTGACGGTACCAAGTGAAGATTCACGGGGACAAAATCACAACCGTTGCCATCTGCATGATTAACTAATGACTCGATGACACTTAACTAGAACCTTTTTCCCGAATAATATCGGTTCATTAAAAGTTGCCAATTATCACTTTGCTTAAAAATAGCAACAAAAATATGCATAGAAATTTAAGGAGCGTCTCAAATATAAATGGCCGTATATGTTTCATAAGAGAAAACCATGAACAAATACTAAAAAAACGTAGAATGTACGCCCTCCAGATGCAATTTGTTACCTTATTTTCTTCTAACGGGTGAATTTGGTTTAATTTCGTAATTTAATAAACATCTTCTGGTAAGTAAACAAGTAACTAAACCCAGTGAATTTAGTTAGACAAACGAACATGCAGTCTTTTAATAACGGCATTTGCTAAAGAAATATGTTAAAATGCGTCGCTCACTCGGACCAAACCCGTTACAGAAAACACAAACAAACGAGGGAAGCCAATGTCAATAGACCAATAAAGTTCACGCAATTTGGACCAATAAAACGGCCCGAATTATAACCAATCACAACACGGCCTTGACTCAAGACAACAACTCTATATTTACTATAATACTTGAAGTCTTGCTGTATTTTATTTACATAGGTCCTAGACTAATCATTCATCTTGTACGTAATATACGAAGATGTATTGACGGTTAAATAATAAATATTTATGTCTTGGCAACGTTATACAACAAACTGCTAGAAATTTAATGGAAAGGGTCTGGAAGTTTATAATAAATGTAAAGGAAGATCTTTTTACTGACAATGAGAGAACAAGTACAGAGAACAAAGTCAAAAGAATGTATAGCTTAAAAAATCCAAAAAAGTCAATTAATAAACAATGAAATTAAATTAAATCAAACATAAATGCGTATACATTAAAAGGAATGTCATACACATACACATTCAATAAAATAATTATAAGCACAAAATAAGTAAAACAATAATAATAATTTAATGAATCACGAATAACATTAAAATTTGGGTACATTTTCTACAAAATTTACCAGCATTATCCGCGAACACATCAACGTCATAACCCTCCACAGCCATCACATTGAAGACGGCCAGGGCCCGGGGCGTGGGCGCGTTGTCACGGTGCCCGCGCCCGCGCCCGGCGCCGTCCGCACTACCGGCACGTGCAGGCCCATTTGCTCCAACACGGATGAGTTATTAATCCTATTATGTACAACTCCGTGGTAATGTACCAACAACAGTAATTTCTGCCTCAGTTCCAGAGTATGGAGTCCCACCATTCCTGAGACAAAGCGAGAGAGGTAAAGATAGGGGTAATAGCCATTAAGTCCTTCTGTACAAATACCTAGCAAACTTTCTTTGTAACTTTTCGATCACGCTAGTGTATTTAGATTCGCATGGATCCCATGCTATATCAGCAAATTCAAGTTTACTGCGGACGTATGCGTTATCTGTATCACCGCTACTCTCACATGCCTAAAGTGGGAACTCATCCTAATAATAAAACCTAGGGTTTTAGAAGCGTTTTTACATGTGTTAATGATGTGCTGCCTGAAATCAAGGTGAGCGTCCATGGTCAACCCCAGATCTTGAATTTCATCCACACGTTCCAACTGGACACCTTGGAGATTATAGATGTAATGGATAGGTGACCTAGCCCTAGTTGGATACATTAAAATGCAAGTTGTTCACGTCGCTCCACTCAGCTACAGCGTTAATGTCACGTTGCAGCCCATTACAGTCACCACCATGTGCATGTGATATCCCAGCCCTAAATAGTTATGGGAGGAATTATACTTTATTTTATGTTTTATTAAATTGTGTCATTTTATTTGAAAATACTAACAATAGGTTAAGTCCACAATGTATACTAACCCATATGGACATACGTCTGAAATAAATTATTCAATTCAATATGTACAGCATAATAGCCACATGCTGATTATGATCATGACGATTTCCATAGAAACGGTTAGTTTTAATGGGGTGCCAAAGTGAAAGATGGCACTTAACTTTGTATTAAGTAACAAAACTATTGATTTTCTTGATTTCACGGCCACTTTGATTTAGTTGGTAGTGACCCTACCTACGAATCCTGGTCAGGGCATTATTTGTGCATTTATCACAAATATTGTTTCTGAGTCTTGATTCTTTCCCTGGTATTTAAGTATGTATGTGTTCGTTATCTAGTACCCATAGTAAAAGCTTTGCTTAGTCGTAGGTCTAGGTCAATTTGTGTAAAAATTGTCGCCCTGTATTTATTTATTATTAAAAGGCATTTTTTTTATGTTGCTTCGAGCAGGATTCGTCGATACACGCTTTCCTAAAGCGTTGTAAGAAGGAGCTGGTTGAAAGATTCGTTGCCCGAGCACTTAATTGTTTTCGGATAGCTTAGAGCTTAGTTGGTACCAATGACTGGGTGCTTGTTAGGTCACGGGTTCGAATCCTGCTTGAAGAAGTAGGTACTTGTTTAGATATCCGTGGATATTTTGAGGCTCACATCACGGATGCGGATATAGACACGGGATCCACATGATATCATATCAGTACCAAGTCATTAATCAAACACGTTGCGAGTGTAATACAATCGTTGCGAACAAAACAAAAATTGCGGTAGTTTGCGGCAATACCTATCTCCGGTTTTATTTTTAAATGTTTTTACTACATTTTAATACCTAATCCTAGTTCAACGAAGTCGCGAGCAAAAATTATTTAAAGTTTACCTATGTCAACTAGATCTATATCTAAACCGCTTGTTTGTTTGCTACCCTCTGATGTAATGAGTGGGGTATCGATACGTGTCAAATTAGGTTATCGTGTTCTCGGCACTCTGCCAGAACTTTGACGGTAGAACAACACTCGACGAGGTATCGGCATTATCGACTTTCTAACATCTGCGATTATAAACTAGGGTCAATCTGGCACGTACACAGACTTGTGTGTTTTGAATTATACACAGCCTAAAAATAGTCTGTCCTGTAGCCAATATTAGATGAGGCTTACGTGCATTTCATAGACCATTTTATCACATAAAATCATAAAAGAGGAGACGCTTATTATGCGGATGAAGAATTCAACCAAAAGCTAAGTTAAAACAGTATTAATTCCCAAAATAAATAAACTAAGGAAACACAAAAAACAACAAAACAAAAAAGTTAAAAAATAAAAAAATAGCATAATAATGATAGGATTGTCACGGAATGACAGGTAACGGCGGGAACACATTAAAAAAATATTGCAAAAACATTGAAGAGTGGTAAGTTTTGTAGCCGTTAACAACTTGAACCTAAATCTGTGTAGAACCCTGTTCACATCCACGCGATCGTTCGCATCCATTTGAAAATGCCTTAGGTACGGTTTGCCTTTCAAAATGCGGCATGTCAATTTTTGTCCACAGCATGCACATATCAGAGTAAAGCAGATGCGCTCATTTAAGTTGAACGATTTCTGTGGACTGATGACCTGGTGAAAGTCGCGGTTGTCCGCTGGATGCGGGTGGCGCAGGACCGGTCATTGTGGAAGTCTTTGGGGGAGGCCTATGTCCAGCAGTGGACGTCTTTCGGCTGATGATGATGATGATGATGATGATGACGATTTCTGGACATCTAATCTATTCTCACTAATGCACAAATCAGTAATTTTGAGAGAAACAGATAAGTGATATCGGACAGGTCTTCACTTGTCAGTATCTTCGCTTTTTTTTTGCTTATTGTACTGAACTGATGCACTACTATGGAGTTAGAGGATCGGCACTGAATTTGCTAAAATCTTATCTATATGGTAGAATACAAAGGGTCGATGTGAATGGACAGCGATCACCGGGATCAGTGGTCTCGATGGGTGTACCGCAGGGATCAATATTGGGACCTTTCCTATTCCTTATCTACATAAATGACTTGCCATACCTCGTAAAGACCCACCATGATATAGTATTGTTTGCAGACGATACCTCTCTTATATTCAAAGTCAAACGACAGCAACAAGCTAATAATGATATAAACAATGCTATTGCTAAAGTAGTTAATTGGTTCAATGTCAACAATTTATTGTTAAATGAGAAAAAGACCAAATGTATCAAGTTTGTCACGACTAACGTTAAGCACAATCAAACAAGTGTCATTGTGAAAGATGAGGAATTGGAACTAGTGGATAGTACAGTTTTTCTTGGATTAACATTAGATTCCAAACTCCAATGGGGTCCCCATATTGCTAATCTCTCGAATAGACTGAGTTCAGCAGCTTTTGCCGTGAGCAAGATCCGCCAACTGACAGACGTGAAGACAGCTCGATTAGTATATTTTAGTTACTTCCACAGTATTATGTCGTATGGTATTTTACTATGGGGCAGTGCTTCAGATATTAATACCATTTTTGTTCTGCAGAAGAGGGCTATTCGAGCAATATATAAAATGAACCATAGAGACTCACTTAGAGATAAGTTCAAGAACATTAATGTAATGACATTGCATTGTCAATACATCTATGATAATATTGTATATGTACATAAAAACATTGTAAATTTCAGGAAGAACTGTGACATACATAATATTAATACTCGAAATAAACACAAACTCGCGGTGCCCACCACTCGCCTCCAGAAAATTAGAAAATCATTCATGGGTAATGGTGTGAAGTTTTATAATAAGCTTCCAAGAAACGTAACTGAATTATCTATTAAGAAATTTAAAAATTATGTAAAGCGTCAACACATATCGAAAGCATATTATAACACACATGACTACATGAATGATAAAACACCGTGGGATTAATTGTGACTGAAATATTAATGAATTAATCATTATGGCATTAAATATTAATATGATCTTTTTTTTTATTTTGATTTTATTCTAGAAACTGTCTAGATTTATATTTTTTATATATTTTTTTATTATTATTATTATTTATGTTTTGACGATCCTATTGTGAATTTTACTACAAAATAATTTTAAAGAATAATAATAGCATCAATAAATTGCTCTAAATAATTAATTAATATATATGTTAATACATGTTACTCGTATAACTGACGTGACGATTCGAAAGTGCTTGTTGCTAGGCCTATTTGAATTAAGAATATTTTGACTTTGACTTTGATGTTTGTGACGTTTTGGCTTATATGGGATTTGACCTTTTGTTGTGCTTTTAAATGGAGACAATTCAATAACAGCCGAAAATGATCGTATTATCTGTCCCGTTCTGACTCATATTCGTTAACCATAAGGTTTCAAAGAGACAACTGTATGAAAAATCACCTTGCTTAACACTACGGATCTGTTGGTATTAAATATAAGACAGCATGTCAAAGGGACCGTGTCCCCAACTTCTTGTCGCAGTCTTTCAAAATGAGAATGAAAGAGTCATGAATAAAAAGGGCATGATAGCACAGTTCTCACTAGTTTAATTTGAATACCAGCCTAGAATGAGTGCACGAAAACAAAACAACATCAAATTTGAATGCAAAATTTCAATGTTACATTGGTTGCCAGGATTTCTTTTACATGCCTACCGTTTAAATAGCTCTTCTCTCTTGTGCCGCGCTCCGCCGCAGCCACCGTCTGACTTAAGTAAGTCTATCGTTGTCCTTTATTTAGTACTTGCTAGTGTATCACTGAGGCAATATGTGTTTTATGGATATTATAAGAAAACAGATACGCTAAACGAAATAAATGTAATTAAATAACCTGATTGCAGTCTACTCAATTAAGAGGTTTGAATATGGAATCTCTAGTAACAAACCACTAACTAGACGAGCAGAATATTGGAGTGTAGCCAAAACTGAAAATGTAATTTAATCAATTAAATTTGTATCCAGCTATGAAAATTAAGCATATATGTCTTATTTACGGACTTCAATAGAAGGAAGGAGGTTCTCAGTTTGTCTACATGTTTGCTTGTTTTTTTTTATGTATGTATGTTCCCCGATAACTCTTGACCACGTTGGCCGATTATGATAATTCTTTTTTTGTTTCAAAGCAGGTACCCCGACGTTAGTCCCATATAAATTTGGTGAAGGTCTGATAATGGGATCTAGGAGAAATCGAGGGAACTCCACGAATTTGATAGGCACCCATATGTCTATTTCGGTATTTTCTGTAGTTAACCAAGCATTGGCTCACGGAAACCACAAAATGTGGCATAGCAAGTACAAAATTGGAGTCGTTTTTTTTTGGTATAAATTATTTATAAACATTCGTTACCTACGCCAGTAAAAGTTTAATATTCCATGTGACTTCTGATTTTATTTTGTTGTGACAGTATAGTTGACTCTTTTGACCTACTTACTTAATTCTAATACAGGTTAGATTATTTTTATTACAGATAATAATAATATATTTGACGACCTGTTTAGCCTAGTTGGTAGTGACTCCGAAGCTAGAGGTCCCGGGTTCGAATCCCGGCCAGGGCATTTATTTGTGCGTTTTTCACGGATATTTGTTCTTGGGTCTTGGATGTTTTCTATGTATTTAAGTATGTATTTATCTATATAAGTATGTATATCGTCGTCTAGTACCCATAGTACAAGCTTTGCTTAGTTTGGGACTAGGTCGATTTGTGTAAGATAGTCCCCCAAAAATATTATTATATTATTATTATTATTATATGACAAATAATAATAATAACAGTACTACTAGATGTAGGAGTTTCTCCTGATGATGGGGATGAACTGGATAATCTTTCTTTACTGAGGGAGCATACGAATATAAATAAATGTAAACACTTCAAGGATTGTTGCCGAACTGAATTTTATTCAATGACTTCTGTCGTTTATATATTCTTTACAGCCATAGACATGATAATAAATTACAAACTATAAGGGCAGCAACACACTTCATTACAATAAGGCGTTGCACACATGTTCTCCAACATCCTCCACAGCCAAAGGAAAAGTAATACCTTTACTATTTTCGTAGGTACATTTTACGACTGTAAACAGTGACCTCATAAATCTGGAATAATTAATTTAATTTTAATAATGACTAATGAGACCTTTGGAGAGATATGCTGTGAACATGGTAACCGAATATTACATTATTGGTAATTCAAATCATTAAACCTTAATCACATAAATTACTTTATCGCTAATAAGTAATAGTTTAATAATATGACATATGTATATTATCATTCTTTTCAACGCATATCATATATGACATAGTAATAACAATATGAGAATAAAACTAAAATACAGGTAGGTATTCAAGTTTCCTAAAAATATTCGTATTACATATTTAATGTCACGTAAATCAATATGTAATTAATGTAACATTATAAATATTATTTGATGTAAAGTAATCAAATAATACATATTATGTGTAAAAGTCAAGCAGTGAAACGTTACGGCAGACAGGGAGAGCTCTCAGAATTTATTATCGTCAAACATCGTATCTAGCTGGAAGTTTAATTATTCTACCTGTACGTGTCGTTCTTGTCACCGTAGGCTCTTCCGGTGAGGTCTCTGACCTCTGAGTAGTACTGCTAGGGTTGATAACAATTTTAAACTTCTTACCAATTGGATCGTTTGTGTTCGCTTCCTGCTGTCCCTCCACCTCAGAAGAAGAAAGTTCCAACCTATACAAACGCTGAATTGGCCGAGTCTTAAAACCCACTGACGTTTTTACTTGAGCTGCAGCTAGCTGTTCTAATTATGCCATCATCATTTGCCAGGATCAAATATCTTTTGTGTCAGAGACAGTAAGTTTCTTTTTGTTATTTTATTTATGTCAGTATATGGTGTCATTGAATTTAAATTACAGTACAATTCATCTGTAGCTGTGTCCCACAGCAATCCTAACACCGAAATCACTGTCATTTTAGATTCATTAATCTGCAAAGGTGCTGTGACCCACTGTCTCAGATCGAACTTTCCTTCATTCATAATTTTCTTAGCTTCATGAATGAATATTTGAGTTTGCTCGGTAGAATCTAAACTAGTCACTAAATTATCTACATAGAATGACTTGCCTAGTAAATTGGCTGTTGTTTTGTAATCTGTGACTTGATTAAGGTGGTGCGAAATGGTTGCAGATAAAAGAAATGGACTTGCAGTTAAACCAAAAACCACTCTGCGGTGTCTATACACCTTAATGTCATCACATGATTCATTTTTCCACCAGAGAAATCTCAAATAGTCACGGTCTTGAGGTGTCACTGATATCTGCAAAAATGCCTTTGCTATGTCCGCTGTAATGCCAATGCATCCTTTACGGAATCCGATTAACAATTTGGGTATTCTATCTAGGAAATTAATGCCTTTTCCTAAACACAAGTTTAATGACAAACCATGTTTATCTCTTGTTGATGCGTCGTATACTGGGCGAGTCTTCGTTGTAAGACTAGCCTCTTTAAATACAGCTCTATGTGCTAAGTAATGTACTTTATTCTCATCCCTTTCTGTTTCAGGCACCTCTTCTATAATACCGGCTTGCTCCCACTCACTAAAGACATTATTATAATCTTTGAACTTACCGCTAGATTTTAACTTCTTTGAAGTAGTCTCTAGCCTGCGCATGGCGAGCTGCTGGTTGCTCTGAAGAGTGTCGTGGCCAGTCTTCCAAGGAAGATGCACCTCGTACCTGCCCTCCGAGTTGATCAGGATGTTTTCTTCAAAGTTTGACATCACTTCTTCCTCCTTCTGCTGTTTAGACTGCACCTGTGTAGTGTCATTAATGCCTAGCAACTCTAAGTCCCAAAAGTTACTAATACTTTGTGAGCAAAATAAAGATGTCACTACATTGTTGTTAGTTATATTTATTTTACCCTGTAAAGTCCAACCTATTTTCGTCTTAATGGCAGTTAAACCATTTTCTAAATTGATGAATAAGTTGGTTAATAATGCCCCTGAATAGTCGGCTCCTATCAGTAGGCCTATGTCAGAGCTCTCACTATCTGACAATTTTATGTTATAAAAATTTTTTTAAAATTCAAAATTTTAAAATTAAAACTGTTTATTTTATAAGTAAGTTATAGTTTCACAAATCTTAACTACTAATCTTAATTATAAAAGATTTTTTTTAGTTAAGGAGTCCTCCAAAAAAAAATCATTAACACACACCTTATTGCAAGAACACTTTTAGCATTTTATTACTTTACTCACATATTATGTTTTACTTATATTTATTTAACAGTCTCATTAAAGACTCATGTGATTCGTTCACTTTGGGAACATTTTTACATACGCACACCTGCTCTAAAGCTGACATATTGTATTTAAATGTGCTATCAAGACTTTCAATAGTAAAATCATACACATTATATTTTTTAAAGGATACAGATACTCCTCCAAACAGTGAATGGCTCAACTCTTCATTCCCTGCGACTGGTAGTCCAAGTTTCTCTGCTATCTCACTCTTGATATACGATCGCTGTGAGCCGCTGTCAAATAAAGCGCGAACTGTTGCCGTTTTCTCTCCCCGACGAATCTTCACAGCAACTGTTTGTAGTAGAGTTGTTGTCTTCAAGCTGTTCTGAGAGAGGTTCTGTAGTACAAGTTCAGCTTTATTCTTCTCTGGTTCCGTAGATTTAAATGATAGCTTACTTTCAGAAGGTGAATGTACTCCAGTACACATGACAGTTGAGTGTCGTTGCCCACAAACATAGCACTTGACAAATGATTTGCATATTTTCGCATGATGTCCAATCTTCAAGCATAAGGCGCAAGCTCTCTTCTTCTTCAGATGTTCTCTTCTGTCATCTAAAGACATCTTCGCTATCTTGTAGCATTCAAGGCTTTGATGAGTAGCTTTGTCACACCATACACATCTTGCTGATGGTTCATTATGTTTGAAGTCCTTGACATTAACCGAAAGACAGGCTGCAGTTGGTCCATATGCTTTCGCACATTCCGGGGTGAAATTAGACTTGGCCATTGCCACTCGTTGCTCACTCTCTATTTCTTTCTTGAGAAATTTTAATAAGCAGTTCAACATGTCGTCACTGGTATTGGGTCTTAAACGCTCCCATGCTCTTAATGTTTCAGACGGAAGGGCTGACTCCACCATTGGCAGTAGAAAGGCGGAAAATTTATCTTTTGTCACTCCTAGAATTTCTAAAGATCTCAGACTGCTATTGAGCTTGTCGTATAATGTTGTCAATTCCCTTTCAGGGCTATTGTCTAAAATGATGGCAAGGAGTTCTCTAACATATGCTTGTATTAATAAGTCATCTCTTGCATACCTGTTACTGTTGTGCCGTATTATAAGTACACACCTGCGCCAGTTCTCGAAAATGGTCGTGCAACGCTCTATTGGGATCGATCTGTCATCACGGACAGGACTATTGTAGCCAACAAACCTGATATCGTGCTGACAGATCGATTGAAGCGCCAGGCAGTGCTCGTTGACATCACCATCCCCCATGACGAGAACCTCGTGAAAGCTGAGAAGGACAAAGTCAGCAAGTACCTAGACTTGGCACATGAGGTAACCGCCATGTGGGATGTTGATTCAACGATTATTGTCCCGATAGTCGTCTCTGTGAACGGTCTAATAGCGAAGAGTCTCGACCAACATCTCAAGAGACTCTCGTTAGATGGCTGGGTCAAGGGTCAAATACAGAAGGCGGTACTCCTGGACACGGCGCGGATAGTCCGGAGGTTCCTCTCTCTGTCGCCCTAACCACCGGTAGCTTAGGCTCGCCTCGCTGCCGGCGGCACTCTAGGTTAGGTTTTTTATAATGCTTTTATACTTTGTACGTGTATTTTTATATTTTACATTTGATAAATTTATTGTAAAAAATCTAACCTAAGAAAAAGAAATAAATAAGGTGAATAATAAATCACGTCTCTGCAATGCACAGTCTGGTGAAGTTTAGTTAGGTAGCGCTTGGAATGGCTGCTCCGTCGTCAAACCCCAACAGTTCGCTGCAGGTTTGAATTTGTGACGTGTGCCTCGTATGCACATACTGGTGGTACTTCACCTATGTGTTTGACAAAGGTCTATGCCTATGTGGTGCGAATACGAGTACGCCATCGACGCAGGTCATCTTATGACCTACGTTGTTGACTTAGTCTCACAGATTTATCCAACCCATACGACTTATGTATTTTTATGGTAGCTATCTATTTTGTATTGCATAAGGTAGTTTTATTGACGAAGCGAAGCGAGGCGAGGTGACGTGAGAATTTTATACAGGTACCTAGGAGATGATATAGTATTATTTTTGTCGTCAACTGTAATGTAATTGTTGGTCTGTTTAGCCTAGTTGGTAGTGACACTGCCTCCGATGCTAGAGGTCCCGGGTCCGAATCCCAGTAAGGGCAGATGCCTTTCTATGGTAAGCAAAAACATTTGTTCTTGAGACTTGGATGTTTTCTATGTATTTAAGTTATATATCCATTAAAAATATCGTTGTCTAGTATCCTTAACACAAGCCTTATTGAGCTTGCTATGAGACTAGTCCGATTTGTGTAAAAAATTGTCCCCTAATATATCTTTATTTCGATTCGATTTTCATTTCTCATACTCTGAAAGTGGGTAATTGTTCATCTAAATGGCGTGCTGAAAGTGGTACATTTCTTTTCTAGAGCAGAAATGTATTTTTCATTCCTCAAGTGGGTAGTTATTCATCTCATTAACATGCTGAAAGTGGTACATTTATGCTCTAGAGCGGAATAGTATCGAAAAAAAGTTTGCATTCTTGTATTTTTTTTTATTTCTTTCGTTCCCTTTATTCGAAATGAAAAGCAGAGTGTTTAACTTGAGTGAAACCGCCCATTTCAGCGTAAAACTATTGGCACTATCTCTTCATTCGAGCGCCAAAATCAATTACGTAGTTGAAAAGCATAGCTGATCTGACCGATTGATATTCTGCCATTATTCAAATTGGGCACGCTCGCAGGCCTCTAACAATTTGACGACCACTTTAGCTTAGTTGGTAGTGACCCTGCCATGAAGCCGGAGGTCCCGGGTTACACTGTCTACCCATAGTCCACAAGCTTTGCTTAGTTTAGGACTAAGTCGATTTGTGTAAGATTGCAAGAAACTGTATAAGTTATTACCAAAATTAGAAAGATATACACTATGCCATAGTGAGTCTATTTCGGCCACAGTAGTATCTCCTTTTATAGTATTATCTCCTAGTTCTATGAGGATTCATAGCTGTTTTTGTTTCATTAAAATCTTTAGCAACATGATTTACCAAATATCTTTGTGAAACAAAAACACATAGTAGCTATTTTACAAACCTATTTTACTTATTCCAGAATGATTTTTAACATCTATTTATAACTAACTTAATTCTTCCTTCCTTATTTAAACCTTCTTTTCTATTAGTAATGTAAAGCAATATAAAGATATAACGTGGGTTGCCCATCCGTATGTATTAACTTGGTACAGTCAGGCACATTACACTACATCCCTTACACCCGTTACTGTTCTGATCTGCATGTCAACGACTTCGGCAATGTATTCGCAGATACCGAGCTATTCATGCGGACTCGGTCAATAGAAACTTTTCCTTTCACTACGGGATTTATAGGAATTACACAGGTTAAGCTAGATTCGACGAATTGTAACGTGGAGGAATATTAAGGTTATGGAAATGAACCTAACTCTGCTTTCTATAACACTTTGTCTTGCACTTTGCGTGTAGTACTTGTAATTTATAAGTAAAAGTACTCTTGCCATGAGTTGCTATCGAAAACTCATATTACGTTACATACCATCGCTAGCGAATATACTACAGCCGATATACGGTAATTTTCGAAACACATTGTCTGTTCAATGTGTGACTCATGGTACGAATGTGTTATATATATTATATATCTATATAGCAACCACAACTACAAAATCTTAGTCGCTAGCTATATATTTAGATAGGTTTTTACCTTTGGATTAATACTACCGATATTTTTTGTTATATAACTGAACGATAGGGAAAAAAAAATTCGCCATACAAATTACGCACATATGTATGTTACGTTCACGCCGTCGCTAGCTAATACGATCACTTCAAACTCATGATATAGTTGAAATTATTCAAAAAGTGTCCGATGTTTCATAATATTGTCAACCAATTCAAAAACAAATTAGATCTGATAAGCACTATTCAAATTTAGCTCAACACTGAAATTGTACTTAAAGATAACTGGATACAGGTTTCATCAGTTGTTTCAACTGCCTGCCTGATAAACGAATAATAAGATTGTTATTCGATTTTATATCACCTTTCAAGGACTAAAAAGTTGGTTTTTGAATGGAGTATTTTGTGACAACTCGGCCAAATCAAATGATTTTAAGTGATGCTAGTTACCTTTTGGTGGCGTCAATCAATCCCTTTATATTAGAAATTATCCTTATTGCCATCGAAACGAGAAATCTTTTGCTTGAGAATAATATTGATAACATTCAACTAGCGTACGCCTCCCTCACTTTCTACAGATGATTTGGCACATTGGAAATGTACAAAACTTGACGTCTTTGATCAAGACAGCTGGAAGGCAGCTCAGGACAGGGATACGAGGGAGAAAAGGATGAAGGAGGTCTCTGAACTGCAATTTTTTAATGAAATAGGAGGCAAACGAGCAGACGAATTGCCTGATGATAAGCGGTTATCGCCGCCCATTGACCTGCGACACCAGACGGGTTGTAAGTAAGTTGCCGGCCTAAAGCCCGGACCATCCCGGCCATCTTCAGGGTATGAAGGTCGTACCGGTTTGGAAATACCGCAGACAATAGTTCATTCCACAGTTTAGCTGTGCGAGGCAGGAAGTTTCTGGAGAAACGCACAGTTGAGGACCGCCCACCATCTAAGTAGTGAGGATAGAAATATTGTCACGTAGGGTGACCGCGGAAAGAAGCGGCAGGGATATGTGCTATAAGATAGCACGCATAAATATTACACGACCCTATGTATAGCGCCGTAGACGTGTCAGATATTATTGCGGCCTTTTGTTTGGTAGATTTTAATGTTAGTGACTATACTTAAGTTTTAAATGTTTGACTCTGGACTGATTTTGAGTTGGACGAAGTAAATCGTGCATTGAAAATTTAAATACATATGACATGGGCTGAGATAATTATTCTACGCAGAATAAGCGTGGACGGACTCTAATAACATACTGGATGTTTGACCTTAAGTAAGTTATTCAGAACCTCCGTCTTAAAAGAGATATCTCACATTATTATCGCGTCATTTGTTTTATGCGGTAGCAACAGTAGCGATAAAAAAAAACATCTAACTTTTTTATTATTTGTATCTCAAACTTACGCCGGTACTATCCCAATAACTGTGGGTCTCTGTACACATCAATGGTCATATATTCATCGGATAGGCACCGAACGTACTATTTGGTAATCTAAATATCATTTAAATACATCAAAAAAGCGTGATAGAATTGGCCGCCAGTATTGCGTATTCTTCAATACTGAATATAAACTACATATGTAAGCAAATTATTCTAACCCTATTTTAATTCAAATTGTTCCCAATTATAAGTATTGTTAACTTAATTGCCTAATTGTTTTCATAAACAAGGGCGCAGATTTAATCATGTCAAAATATAAATTTAATCCCCAACTGTCAGCATCCGTCGAGTTAGACCTCGCTCAACGTGTGAAACTTAACAAAATGATAATTACAAAACTTGTTGAGCGCCTGAAATATGTATCAAAGGGCTCAAATGTCAAAAACTGTGTTTCAGTTTACTGACTCTTGACATGTTTTCCCAAGTGATTCAATTCATATCACATAAATCTTATTTCCCACGCCTATTTCTTTTCACGTGTAGGGCAAATGTGCAACAAACTGGCAACCGTACTGTCTTCTTGAAGATCTTAAGGTTCGAAATGATTCATGTTTTTGTATAAACCCAACCTTACCCTACTGAGCTCTTTACGACGATGTTTTAAAATATCTTGGAATGTTATTAGTATCGTCGTTTGGAAAATGAAACTTATGCGAAATTATAAATATGCTAAAATTTGTCTGCCGATATGAACGATCGGTCCCCATCGCAATTCACATTTTCATAAAAGCAGCTATGGCCGCAATCTTCATTCATTTATAATCCAAAAGGGGAAATCCCTAGATTATAAATTTGTTTCATACTCGTATCTCTATCAGTCTGATTTTGATATCCTTGTGATATTGACATGTCATATTTTGGAAGTCGAATCGGGCCCAGACAGATTTCAATCGCTAATGGTGGTATAAAAAATTATTCATTACTAATTGCTATTATTTATAAAAAAAGTAAAAAAAAAATTATTTGCGGAATTACAGTAAGTAACTAATAAAATATGGACATAAATAATACGTTCGGCATAATTCACCATTCTAGTGTTTTTATACACGTAAAGTAACGCCTCTACTTGCAAGATAGGTAAGCGTAGCACATGACATTTAATTTTCAGTGCCATATCTACAATAATGGGTTTACAAATGAAGTAATTGACATATTGCTAATTTAATGTCAACATTTTTCTTAATAACTATACGATTCAAATTCATTTGCATTGTCTATATCGGACTTATAATTCAATCTTTGCCTTTCCATCCCGATAAGCGTCTATCAGAAACAATTATAAGTTAGGAGTTCCCTGATCGGGGAATGATAGAGGTAGGCACTCAATCACCGGAATTGAATAAGCCCTGAAAGCTATCTATGGGCACTGATTACGTGAATTACGTGATCCTATATTAGATACACCATTTCCATAAATATCGGATAAACTTCTCTACGGAAAACTAATCTGTATAACAATTTATACACAGTAGTATTGTTTATCAAATAGAGAACTGTTTTCCGAGCCCTATCCATATCCATCCAAATATTATAAATGCGAAAGTGAATCTGTCTGTCCTTCTGTCCGTTACCTCTTCACACTTAAACCGCTAAACCGATTTTATTGGCATTTTGTATAGAGATAGTTTGAGTCCCGGGAAAGGACATGACAAATCATTCATTGGGAGGTGAAAAGGGGGTAGAAGTTTGTATAGGCAAGCGATATTTAAGCCTGCGCCTAGAACAATTTAATAGCAATTATTTCTATAGTATAACGAGTTGTACGCATACGGAGTAAGTCGCGGGCAAAAGCTAGTGCTTTATGAAGCCTTTCACTAAGTGCGATTTAAAACTGTGGCATCTGCACTTACGCAACTATAATTTAAAAATACTCTTCTTTTAATATCCTTTAGAAAATTATTAAAGCACCAAATTACATGGATAAAAATAAGTAAGTATCTAGTTAGTATTTAAAAACAGAGAGATGTAAGAATTAAGGAAGAGGATATGATGTGAGAGAACGATAATTTACAAAAAACTTTTGAACTCATTCCGCGTAAGGGATGATTCACAGTAGACCGTTCCGTGTCCGGGCCGGCCCGTTTTCTATGACAGCAAACGCAACGGCCGGCGTTTTTCTCTATAAGAAAACGGGCCGGCCCGGACACGGAACGGCCTACTGTGAATCATCCTTAACATTGTAAGAATAATGTTTTATGCATAGCTAAAACTGATATGTGAAGTCTGTGACATATCACGTACGAGCGTAATTGGATAAGTGTCATTCAAACAACGTGGCGTTCAAACAATTTACATAATTTCAGAAATTTCTAACTTTGGCAGCATTTTATTCATTGCAGATACTGGTATTGATTGCGTTATAGGCCAAGGAGTACAAGAACTATGTCTACGAGTAACTTTATTTTAATAATAGTATACACACTTCCACAATAACCAGTCATGCGCCACCTGTATCCAGCCATCAGTTCACTTTATGGGGAGGGCAATGTCCAGCAGTGGACGTCATTTGACTGATATGATGATGATGATGATACAGACTTCAAAATTGATGGTTTTCATTGAGTAGTAGAAAACTGACTAGGTTAGACACAGTTATTATATTTATGACCAATTATAAAAGATAAGCAACACAATCGATTGTGGGTACAAACGCCTACATGGTTAACTAAGCAATCGTGGCCCTTATTACAATTATTATTAATTTATAAGTATAGGTATAAAGTGCAGAATTGGTCTGTGTACTGTGTTGGCGATGGTATATACCTACAAGTCATCGATAATAATCTGAGAATGACGTGCGAAAAAATTATGTGATACAGTTCAATGCATTCAAATGGGGCTGAATCAAATATTTTTGTTGGCCTTGTTTGTCTAATATTCGTGTGGTGTTCGTCGTATTACATGTAGAGGTAAGGACATGGGGTACATACATAGATGACATCAAATAGGTAAATACAATCAGGGTCGGAAAACCCGAAATTATTGTATTAGATCGTTATCTATGACGAAATGTACCACGAAAAAATACCAATGAAAGTGTCAAGTCCAGCAGTTTTCCATTCAGAATTTTATTTAGCTTCGCGATAAGATAAACCATATACCAATAGCCACTCAGCGCTAAAATGAAGCTACATCTCCGCCACACTACCTTTTCTTTTATTTTATGTTTTCATCAAAATGGCGATGTTAGAGCTCCAAGCCAGCCTATAATAACCACGCTTACGCGAGTTTTGTGTCCTCTTCAATTTTATCGGGGACTATTCGTGTAATCATCCTTGATTCAAACACCAGCTGCATCCATATGAAACTACGACAAATGCAAATAGACAATTCGGTTTCATGTCACGTACGGCGCGACTGTGGCGGTTGTCGATGTGTTTGAAGGGCTTCCTACCTGAAAGGTAATCGAACTTGCAAACCGTGTTGGAAAGTCAGATAATATACTCAGTTTTTATTCCTTTCAGTTCCTTACAAGCGGTGGTGTGGTCTGTACAGTTAGAAATAAATAGCATCAAACTTCTATTAAAACTGAATATAGATATTTGCGTAGGGCAATCTAAAATATTCCTTAAAATGAGTGCTATATCTCTAAGAATCTCTAAGAATATCCCTATAATATTCTTAACCGACAAATAATTTATACAGTCAAATAAATACCACTTTGTTTTAAAAGCAGTAGGGAAGGTGTTCGATTTAGTTCAAATAAATATCAATATTTATAAAATATTGCCGCGTCTAAAAATAACACCGCCGGAGTAAAAAAGAAATGAGTTATGTTACAGCCACATAATAAAATAATGGTGCCTTCCCGTACGCAAGAAAAATAACCTCGAAACTTTAGGAAGAAAGCGGGGCGCCAAATGGCAACGTTTTTTTACACAAATGTGATTCTTACACGTCAATAACCATTTATTTATATCCAATTATTGTCTACAGGGAAAACATTCAAGGGAGTTTCGTCAAAAAGGCCCTAAAAATCTATTGGGTGTTTCAAAATGCAGGGAAGCTGTGATCATTCAGTGTACGAGCAGAACAGTGCTCAAAAGCCAGGCATTATCTACTCAACAATGTAAAACCTGTAATCATGCCAGTTGTTTTTAGTTTCTTTGCAAACTCTTACCACTGACGGCAATCGCATTACTTTATTTTTAGAGGCCATTAATTAAAAACTAAACTTTTTCCATCACCACATAAACTCACTAGCACTTGTTTTGTCTTTTTCATAAAGTTGTTTTTGTTTTCGTTTGTCGCGCAGCGCGGCGGGAGCTTGCGCGCTGTGCCGCGGCCGTCCTCCTACTGAAGTACTGAAACATCGCGATGCCCTGCCGGGACACTCGACGACTCAAACGGATTGTCTTGAGTTGTTAATTAGTGGAGTTAACTAGCGAAAGGCCCATTTAGCAGTTGAAAAATTGTAAGTCTTGCTAACAGAGTTTGTTAAGTTTACTTTTTACAAGCTTTTATGTAAATGTCATAAAAATTTGCAAACTCTTTTTTAGCCACTTGCTGGTATCCGATATCCGATTGAGCTGAAATTTGGCATACTTATGTAAGTTCAGTGACAATACATTATTATGGTACCACGGATCTCATCAGATGATGGAGACTGAAGGTGGCCATAGCAACTCCTAAACTACACAAGATAAACCCATCATGTTAGGGCTCATTCGAACCGTCTCAAGAAGTAGTTGATGATTGTGGAAAAAGTACAGTCGGTAATAAAAGTTTTACCGAAAATTTATTTTTGACAGAAACTTATTCGAGTGTATCTCTTATTATCGTAGATTAGTTTCAGTAAAACTAAGTGCGTGTGCTGCTAATTCGATTCTTGTTTCAGAAACGTGACGGCGATGTTTTTTGTTGTTAAAAGTTTCAGGCTCGGCTTTCGAAGACTTTCACTTAGCCATTGTATTAGTTAGATAGAACAAGGTCACTTAAAGAGAGTTTTTTTAGCTGACTAATTTAACTTTGAAGCTGTTTCAAATTACTTTTTTTTCGACGAAACGACTTTATAAAACAATGGTATAATTATACTTTATTTTGTAACGAAATTAATTCTACTTCCTCTTTAGGTATATGAAGTTGTGTTCCTGCTGGTGAGTAAGGTTGCCAGAGCTCCCGAGAATGCGCTGTGTTGAGAGAGGACATTTCTTTTGGTGTAAGTATAATGAATTATTAAAATAATAAAAGGTCAGCAACATGAGATTTACTTCTCTGAAGTATCCGGTGTCCATAGGCTACGGTTTACGGTTACCGTCAGACGGGTCGTAAACTTGTTTGTCAACATCGCGATGTTAAGAAAAGTTGCATGCGCTAACTTCTACGCGCGGCAAACTAACGCGCAGCGTTTTTTTACACAAATGTGATTCTTACACGTCAGTAACCATTTACAGACATTGATTTATATCCGATTATTATCTACAGGGAGGAAGACAGGTGGACAAAACAAGTCACAGTTTGGACAGGACCGCCTGGCAAACGCTATAGAGGTAGACCTATTGAGAGATGGGCAGACGAAATAAAAAAAACAGCAGGCAATAATAACTGGGTTACCACCGCCAAAAACCGAACTATCTGGAGGAAAATGGAGGAGGCCTTCACTCGACGAGAGGTCCTTAATATGTAATATTTCTTTAAATGTTGACTGAAACTTATATTGTATGATTATATTATATTAAGGAAATAAATAACGCTATAATAATAATAGTTATCTACAGGGAAATCATTCACGAGAGTTTCGTAAAAAAGGCCCTAAAAATCTCTTACTCCTCGACTCCTAAGCTATGTGAAGTTGTGTTCATGCTGGTGAGTAAGATCGCCGGAGCTCCCGAGAATGCGCTGTGTTGAGAGTGAGGGACCTGTATTTATCTCTAACTGTCAACACAACAGATCCTCAAGGCAATAAAGGGTCGGCAACGCACTTGTGATTTTTCTAGTCGCAAGTGTCCATAGGGTACGGTATCTGCTTACCATCATCAGACAGGCTGTAAGCTAGTTTGCCACCGTCGTTGTGTAAAAAAAATAGAAGTGTTGTAACGTAAATTAATATATTATTATATAGACGTATAAGTATGTAATTATTATTATTGAAATAAAAGAACACTATTTAACTGAATGCTTTATGCAATATGTTACGCGGTTATTCTTTTATTTTATTGTTCAAATAGTATCTATTTATGAATAATACTTATACGAGTATCTCGATTGAACTTAATCCCACCTCTAGGTGTAGAAATATCTTAGTATATTACTTACTATACTCGAAGATATACTAAGCTAAATAAATCTGAATGTGCATTTATTATGCATTTATGGACTTTGACCCTGCGACAGGAGGGCGACACGGCCTATCGGTGTGAGTCGAGCGCCGGTGACCTTGTAACGTCACGTCTGTTGCATAGGGTTGGCAATGTAGCTGCCTTGGCAAGAGGAAATAATGTTTATTCAATGATCATGATATTCATCAATCAAACACCGGGAAGCTAGTCAAATTTAATCTGTAAGTTTTGATTACAAACAGACAGACAGATGCACTGAGTCAGGGGAAAACTTACTAAAAGCTCGTAAAATAGGTACCTACAAAACTTCTCATAATATGGAAACTTACTTTTCTTGTGTAAATCTAAGCTTCACATGAATATAATTGTATGCTAAAATAATAACAATAATATAAAAAATATTTTTTTAAACCTCAATCCATAGAAATTATGTGACATGAAATGAAGTCATTCACTGCGACCGCGACACCCGCGTTAAGTATAATTTGAAAGACTCAATTGACATTTCATCTATTTCGCCATTTCATTTTTTTGGTTAATTTATTCCGAAGATGTAGGTACTTCTTAATGTATTGCAAGTCAAAATGCATCCATACTTTTTTGGTTCGTGAGTTGGCGGTCTAAACCCTTATTAGTCTGTGCTCATACCAACCTTTCGTCTTTCTTTAGTCTTTCGAATTAAAAAACGGATTTTAGGTGAAGTCTTAATTCTAAATGTAGGGAAGGACACAACATATAAAATTTTATAACTAACTTATCTGGATCGGTAGGTAGCCTAAATTAGCTTTTCCCTTTGTGGCTTTTGGTATTACTGTCACAACCGTAGACACAGCAATAAAAAGCTCCAGCCATAGCTATAGTTTATTACATTGAATTCAAAATGATAAATTCTAACGAATTTCAAGTAAAACTACACGCCCGCTACCGGCCGATCGATCTCTGTTGTGTGAGCGCACGTCACGCGAGCGAATGTTGAAGTGAGCGGCACCCCTACGATTCATCTTGCCGCGGCTAGCTGTCCACACACCGCGCGCACCTCGCGCACCCCCGTTCACGTCCGGACACGCACACATAGCCGCGAGACGGGTTTACAGCACACATGCTTCGGTGTCGCTTCTTGTTACGTTAGTATATATCTTCTTTGCCTGCGAGGAGGTCAATCTCACTTAATATTTAGTATTCAATTTTAGATATCAATCTGTTGGGCGCACGCTTTCTGCCTTGTTAGTTTGCCGTGCAACAACGACAACAACAACAACGTGTTAGCGCATGCAACTTTTCTTAACACCGCGATGTTAATAAACAAGTTTACGACCGGTCTGACGGGAACCGTAAACCGTAGCCTTTGGACACCTGCTACTTCAGAGAAGTAAATCTCATGTTGCTGACCTTTTATTATTTTAATAATTCATTATATTGACACCAAAAGAAATGCCCTCTCTCAACACATCACGTCCTTGGGAGCACTGGCGACCTTACTCACCACCAGGAACACAGCACTACATTTTATTTTTTATTGCACTCAAAAAAGATATAGTTTATTACACAGAAAAAATAAAATAAAACGGAGGTATTTAGAAGGAATATCTTTCAAAACATGTATGCACAAAATACAAGTATCAACTAGCGAAAACTATCCTAAAAGGGTTAAAAGTACACTACATACCTATATAATACTTGAACAAGTTACAAACAGAGATCTACTCAAGACACATGAACAGAGATTGAATAGACACATGACTAAAATACAAATACAAATTTCTAGCCCTTCAGTATTGAGAACCAATTTAAGTGGATGGCTGAGTACTTTGACTTTGACTACATGATATGATGATATTATATTCGGATGCGAAGGATCGCGTTTAATTGACTTTCTGGTTATTATAGAGGCTATAGTGCCTGCCACCGACTCCGATTCCTCCCCTGCTCCACGAAAGATGATCGATTCACTAATTGGCAGCTTACGTCACTCAGTTGTTTTCAAACTTTAGTTATACCGTCGACTACAAAGATATTTTTGCAATTTTGCACCTTATTCCATTGCCATAAGGCGAAAAGTGTCGGTAATATAGTACCAATTTTTACTCATACGGGGATGTTTTGTTTGTATAAGTTTTTGAAAATAATATATGGCTGATAGTGCACATAAAACTTAGTATTTTGGCTTATTTAAATAGCAATATGAGCATTCTGGGATTAAATTAACATCAAAACCAAGTTTTTATTGTATCTATTACGATGATTGGGATGATTCAAAGTAGGCCGTTCCGTGTCCGGGCCGACCCTTTTCTATGACGGAAATACGTTAACCGTTGCACGCAGTCGACGCACGGAAGCGACCCGGTGCCGGTCCGGGTTGGACACGGTCCAACCGCTCTACGGCCGGCGTATTGTTGTCGTAGAAAACCGGCTGGCCCGGACACGGAACGGCCAAATGTGAATCATCCTTTAAACTAATTCATGCAATGTTACTAACAAAAACTACGTAGTGTGTACCAACGACATTACGCCATACCGAACAACACCTATCTTGGCTCGTCTGTCCTATCAACCTATCGCAATTTGATAATTTGTACCTGTTAGTTCTATTTTATCACAGTGGTTTCCACGAAAAAAGCATGCGTGCTTATAAAAGAGTGGTTTCGTCGAAATAATTCTACTTAATTTCTATTTTTTTTAAATTGGATTGGGTGATAAAGAATTAATATTCAGACCATCCGCATATTGAAATCGGTTAAAAAGGTAGACTGCCTCAAATATCTGCCTATCCATCTGACTTTATTTAAGACAGTAATGCGTGTATCCGATCAAGCCCGAATGCCACCCGGGACGATCGCAAATCCCCGTATTTGTCACCCTCGTCCCCTTAGTGTCGCTCTGTTGGATACCAGTTCGACATGCTGTGACCAGGAGCATATGAGTGCCGAGGGTGTGCAGCAGTTATTTAGTTACTTTTTAGTCCATTCGTGTAATTTACGCGTAGCTAGTGGTTTTGATTACGAAGCTGGCTATGACTATTCCAGATCCAGGACAATAGTAAAGACGACTACAGTTTTAAAGGCGGTTAAAAAAAGTAGATTATCCCGAATGCCTACCCTATCCGTCTCACTCCTTTTATCATAGTAGTAAGTGTATTTTTGTTGTCAAGTAACGGAATAGCATTCGGGGTGCCCGCAAATCCTCGCATTTGTCGTTCTACTCCCCTTAAGAGGCTGGCAAGCGCCAATGACCTTGGCTATGTCTGTCTGCGTCTAATTGCGTCGGAGTGAAAGAGAAACTATATACCTGCTATACAAGCAGATAATTAGAAATTTAATCATAAAATTAAATAATTTCACCACATGTGTAATAATTGTAATATAAATCGTCTATGCTTTAGGTTTGCCTATGTTGGAACTGTGTTTTTAATTATAATTACATGTATCAGTTGAAAAAAAAGACATTATTATTTTAAGATGATTTTAAGACGTAGCTTTGCGTTTTTCTTTGACTGAGACGATTTTCTTAAATCGTGTTTGGGAATCGTCCACACCCTTTGAAATATAATGAATATTAACGTGTATTTTTATTTTTTTTACCCAAACAAATGGTTTTCGTTGAATCACCATTTAAAAATGGCAATTTAGCTCTTTTCAGCGTCTTAGAGTCAAATTTTTTTTTCCTGCTCTTTCGCTAAGGTTAAGTAGCTCAATACGTATGCTGTCTTCCTCGATGAAAATTGGGATAAAACGAGGTTTTTATTAATACGGATAATTATTTAAAAAAAATAAGAAAACCAAGTTTTGTACATTATTCTTAAAATTATATTACAAATTTTATATTTGTTAGTGATTAAATAAAGGTGACTTCGTTAACAAAATTGTCTAATTTCTTTTTATTCTAATGGGTTTAATAGACCATGTTACTCTCTATTTCCTGCAGATTATAATACTTTGATTTCTGGTATTATAATTGTAATAGGACATGCATAAAATGGTTACTAAGCTTCTCTCATGTTTTCGAAAACATACCAAGGCGGAACCTCGATCCAATGTTCCGAAATAAACTTCACTGAGACACTTGCAACGCTCATAAAATATTTGTGATATTTTACTATTGCATAGTTCCTCAATGGATGCCATTGTAATTTAAACCGTATCTTTAATATAATAGAGCTAAGTAAAATGAATATTCGTAGCGTCGTAGCTAGTACTACGGCGTAGCAGCCGGCGTAGACGACGAGTTTCTGTAGAATTATAACCATGTGCTACGACTTATGACGATCGTTCCAAAGACATTAGGGTCAAGGAAAGAGCGCGAATGATCTTTCAATTGTTTTAAAATTGAAATATCGTGTCCATTGGAAAGAAGTGTTTTTTTTTTACATTCCGCTACCTATATTAATATTAGTAAATGGAACTTAATCGCTTATAACTGAAATTGAATTATAGGTACCATTTTTTGTCATTTCTACAGTCGAAAAGAACGTGAAGCCGTTAAAAAAATTGTAATTTTAACCGGGATGAGGGGTTTTAATATTTCATTTTCGTGGAATCCGGTTATTAGTAAGAACATGTGCGAAAATAAAGCAACGGACATTGTTAGTGTTTTGTGTCGGGCGATTGACAACCCTAATGTATAGACCAAGTGAGGATAGTTCGAAAAACCCGTGCTGCAAGAAGATGTTGATATTGATGATACACGTTGAAGTCAGTCAGCTCGTGACCACGAATGTTGTGATACATTCGAAACGCGGGCAAACCTCAAAAAGTGATTAATTTTCAGTTTTAAGCGATTAAGTCCCGTTTACCAACATTAATCTGTAAAAATCTTGCAAGTTTAAATCAATATATTCCATTTCCTCACAAATAAGAATTGGAATTGGAATTAAATTTATAAAATTGGAACGCGCTTCGTAGCATGATTCGGAACGCATTTTTTCTTAGCTATCATCTGTCACCGGTATGACGATTAGGTTTTTGGATAGAGAAATGACGATCATTAATTTTGTAATTTTTTTTACTTCTAATAACCAAGATTTGACCTCTTGATAAAAAAAAAACCATGAGCTGGGTTATAGAAATATTTAATTTTAGACCAATCCGAATATCGCTTGCGTGTCCGTCATTTTGTGGTGAGTGGTGACAATAACAAATTGCATGATATTGCGAAAGTGGATTTTCCGAGGTGCCTCCCGATAGGAGCTAACTATATTTTTCACCAGGGCAAGGGTCTCGATGTCGGGCCCGATAGGTGAGATATCTGGCACCGAGCGAAAAAAGAAAAAAACCCAGACTGAGTGTTAGATTTAGGTAAGCTTAGCTTTTAAGATAAATTCTGCTTATCGCGTTGCTGATACAGATGGTATCGAAATCCTTTTGCTAGAAAATGACACAAATACGGTCAAAGCATAAGCAACACTATTTGATAACAGATTTAGTGTCAAAAGTTTAGCGCTGCGTTTCCCGATTTGTTGGAGAAAACCAATTAACTTCGAGCAGTACCTCTAGTATATTTTATTCGAAACACAAACGAAAGCGTTGCGATTAGTCTCAATTTGCATGGCAACACGAACAGCGCCTCTGACGGCCGTTGGAGGTAACTATTTTTTGTCATATAAATTGCGACGGGTTCGTTTGTGTTTGTTGTTGTTTGTGTTATATCAAGCGAATAAAACCTATTGAAATTGGAAACTGATTAAAGCCTTCTCCTTTTCTAGGTGTCATTTCCTCCACGGATGTCGGCTAACACTGTCTGGAACCACTCTCTATTTCCATTCTTTCTGCCTAGCGAGACAGCGTCAATTCCCGTCCAACTCTCGAGGTTATCCGTACACGTTAACGTTTTACATCCTCTGCCACTCTTCTCTCAACTTTACCTTATATTATGGTTTAACAATATTATATTTCTCATGTATATGTTTATTTTTATACAGCGACGGTGACAAACAAGGTAACGGCCTACTTGATGGTAAACCTTCTCCTATGGGCGCTTGCGCAACCGCAACCTCGGGAGCTCTGCGACCTTACTCATGATCAGGAACACAACGCCACATACCTAAGGATCAAGTAGTGGTGTTGTTATGGCTGTGGTCTTCTGTAAGGTGGAGGCACTTCTCCAGTTGGGCTGCTCCAGATATGAGCGAGATGACGTTCCACTTTGCCCTACCATATATATGACCAAAACGGTTTTCCTCGTCTTAAGTGTAAGTACCTATCCTACGCCTATGTTCAGCAGTGGACGTCCTAGGGCTGATATGGTGGTGGTGGTGGAAGTGTAAGTACTACTTCTTTTTTCATTCTTTGTAGTACTTCTAAATCTGTAATCGCCAAGATATATTAAGCATACGTACATATGTAGGGCCATACCTCTCTCTCTCAGATTAAAACCATTTACAGAATCCATCTGTTGCGGTGTCCAAACACGATAAATATTCCATTTTTCACGAAACATGGTTCGCAAGCAAAATTATTTGGGCATTTGATTTTTTTGCATTTACGCAAATGAGACGGGTTTCCCTTTGGGGAATATGCAGAATACCAATACGTAAGTGTTCGTACTTGATCTAATCATTTAATAAATTACTTTGCTCCTAAATATATCTCAGTTTTATCTTAGTTTATCAAATTTTTGTTTATAAATCGTGTTCAGTTTCTATTTATGAAGAGTAAATCTAAACACCCACCCTATAGTTGGCAGCGTATTTAATAATGCACACAATTTTCAGCCACTTTTTTGCATTTTTAGAACGATTTGTTTGCTCCATAGATGCAACTGTGGATGGAACTCAGTTCACTATATTCTTTTTTTTTTCAGTTTACGGACTACTGATAGATACTGTTTCAATATGTGACTTCCCATGAATGGCATCGATATTCATCGTTTACTTGAGTACAGTTTTTTCATCAATGAATACTTGTCACTAAAATCAATGACATGGTTCGTATCGTAAGAACAAATCTTTATATGAACTCCACCTATGATATGTTAGTTGAGTATAACGAAGAAAGTGGTTCGGTTTAAGAGAGAGGAAATGGATAGGAAGCGGTAAAAATGTCGACAAAGTTTGCCTGAAATGGAATGGAATAATGTACGGTCGGGGTTAAAAAAAAATACTGTGAAAACACATCGTGTTAAAATGTGTTCAGCGGTGCTAGCTATTTAAAGCTTAAATAAGTTCGGTGAACGTTTATGAATAAGGACAAAAACATTGCGTCGACTCCAAGTAAGGTGAACGTCACAATTTGCGACACCTTAATGCCCAATAAATATAATATAATCCATACTATAGTATCATAAATGCGAAAGTAACTCTGTCCGTCTGTCTGTCTGTTGCCTCTTCACGCTTAAACCGCTTAACCGATTTAGATGACATTTAGAACAGAGGTAGTTTGAGTCCCAGGAAACGACATAGGATAGTTTTTATTCCGGAATTCATTCCTTAGGAGGTGAAAAGGGGGGTAGAAGGGTGTACGGACGGAGTAGTGGGCAAAAGCTAGGTAGTATGTTTTAAAATCCAATTACAGGAATGTGCCGCCCATATAACGATTTAGTGTCCGACAGTTTTTGTGCTGATGGCATTGACACTGATATTGATATTTTCTCAAACATGCAATGAAATATTGATGTCATGTTCCTTATAATAGGCTGCGAAGTATGACGTTTCAGGTGCGGCTAGGACAAGATGTCGTTAATTAAATTTCATACAAATCTTGCAGGCCTAGGCCGGCAAAGTCCTCTTTTTTAATTTCCATTCCACATAAATTTGTGGCACAGGCATCATGACATTCTGCCACTATGTGTATTAAAAATAAAACTTTTATTTTTTTGTTGTTTGTTTCATTGCATATTTGAGAAAAGCACTATACATACCTCGGCGGGAAATATGGGGTTGCCGGCCGAAGACATAAGTCTTTCGTCCTGGCCTCTGTAGTATGTACTATTTTGACCCTCACCTTGCTAGGTTCTAGAAATGCTTGACTGGCATCCTCTTCTATCATTAAGTGCTGACATAGATTTCAGTAGATGCTTCGATCTTTATTCAAGTCTGTTTCACTTGTGAATTTAAAGTTTGCCTCTAACAAAATGTAACGTTTATCACTTCTTTATAATGTAATGTTTAAATGATTTAGTTCCATGTTTTTCACTGTAACTGTGTTATGGTTTTAATATTTGTAACATTTGCGCTTAATTGTGAAACATGCTGTGTACACTTGTTTTGTGTACACTTGTTTTGGATCTCCTGCGAGTTCATAACTCGTAATATTCATATGTTTGTTATACTCGTACATGATATTGTACGATGTCTGTTTAGTGTCAAATCAAGAGCAAAAGTAAGTTAAAACTTTTGCATCTTATTCTATTGTGATAACTTGAACTTGATTGTACTTAATAAACCGACACCTATTGAACACCTCTGTCATTATAACATAAGAGAAAGATCGTCATGTATTGGGTCAGTGTCGAGCACTAAGACATTTACTTTAAATAAGGGCATTTTCATTCACTTCATTTATTTATTCAGTAACAAAATTCATTGTGTTTGAAATTCATTGAAAATACATAATAAAATATCTTACATCCTACTAATTATCAAAATTCATTAATTTTAGAAATAATAGTGCATTATACAGATGTCATCCTAAAAATAAAACAAGTCCAGCAAAATTATGCAAAAACGTTAATAAAATTGACAAATATATCCAATAAGGAAAAAAAAACAAAAACAAAACAAGCGAACTATGATGATATTGATGATGCTAGTTAAACTCAAACTCAAACTCAAAATATTTATTTGTATGACATAGGTTACAATAGGTGTTACAGTTTGGTAAAATGTGTATCACTATGCCGTACCAAAAGGTATACAAATGGCAAGCAAAATTTTACATGCAGCATGCTTACCCTACTACATACAATATAATATTTAAATAACTTTGATCTAATGTAAAAAGCAGCTATGTAAGTGAACCTAGAAATAGTCCCTTCTGAATTCGTCAATAGAATAATACGCCTTATTTGCAAGGAAATCAAATAAGTGTTTTTTGAATAATTTATAATCCACAATTGTCAATATATTTGCCGGTAATTTATTAAAAATCTTTGATGCCATTCCGAATACACTTTTCGATAATAACGCCGTTTTAGATTGAATGGAGTTAATTTTACCCTGTAGGCGAGAACTATTAAAACTGGGGAACTGTCTAATATTGTATTTGACATAACACGAAATTTCGTAGATATATAAGCACGGCAGAGTTAATATACGTAATCTAATGAAGTGTGGTTTACATGTTTCAGTGGATGGGATACCACTAAGAGCACGAATACATTTTTTCTGACTTATGAAAACCATCTCTCGACCACTTGAGTTGCCCCAAAATACGAGTAAAATTCCGTATCGTAATGTTGAACTGACATACGCGTGATGTGCTGTAAGGACGGCTGACTGATTAACAAATTTTCTTAAGTTACGGAGAGCATATGCATATGAATTAAGCTTTTTACAAATGGACTCAATTTGGTTTTCCCATGTCAACTTACTGTCTACTCTTAAACCTAAAAAAATTGTTACATTTGTGTCCTCTATTTTATGGCCATTATAAGTAATAGTCAAATCTGTTAATTTATTAGTACGTTGTTTAAAATTCATTATTTTAGTTTTGTCAAGATTAATATTTAAATTATGTTTTGGTTCGGCGTATGTTAGGTGATAACGTACGCCGAACTCATAAGTAGCAGTCCTGGTATTTGTCGCTTTCAACCGTTGCCAATTTAGTATGACAGTTTGTACATGTTGTTAGAGCGACACGGTACAAAAGTGCTAAGCCCTTAGAGGGTTCAACCGTACTTGTATTAATTAATTAATTTCCCAACTCGTGGATGGATTGGAGTTTCTTGAAGGAGATGAAGGGATCAAGTCCGTGCATTTCATATCGCGTCTATTCGGAAAATGTTCTTTATAATTTACGTAACAATCATGATCATCATCATGCGATGAACACGCTAATATACGTAACAATATTCGTATATTATTATAACAGCGACCCCTGTTGTAACAATATTCGTATTAATTATATAATATTATGAATAAAGAGTATGAGTATAAGTATTACAACAGCGACTGTTGATGATGACGCTGTGAAATATTTCATTAGCTTGTGTATGTGTGAATGAAGAATTATATCTGTTCATTAGCTTGTTACTTCTTTAATCTTCTCTCTTAACCAAGTCATCTAGGTTTAGGATTAATTCCAAATTACATAGATGTCTATACACATTATTTCTTCATGATCATATCCATAAGTTATATATTAATTACTACATTTTGTTCGCGATTACGCCCACGTAGAATTCGTTAATCGCTTTAAGCTTTCAGGTTTAGTTATTATTAGCCATAAAAACCATCCTTTCATCTCTTTAAGTAATGATTATTGGGAAAAACACTATCCTATGTCCTCGCCAGGATCTCCAATTATTTCTATACCATAGTTCATCTACTTAAAACGGTACGCTGGTTATACACGGAAAAGTAACAGACAGACAGTTACTTATGCATTTATCTGTTAATATTATAAAGTATGGATTTTTGTATAAAAAATAGAGAAAAATGTAACTCTTAGGAATTCCGATCATGAGTAGGCCTTAAGTTAAAAAAATAGATTTTATAGGGTAAGTAAGCACTTCAAGGGACCTTACCACCCATAAGATTTGGAACTAAGCCAACGGAAAGTGTGTGAACCGCTAAAACTCACGTAGCAAACATACAATGTTTGTTCAGCAGCCGTCTCTTTCGCTTTCAAACTGGGTGGAGTGTTTGTGAGAAACGTACTTTTGCACTTACCTGATAATCTTAAAGTTGTTGTGGGTACGTAAATTGACAAAGGCGCGTGCTTGTATGATTGAAAATTGTTGTATAACACTTTATTTGCTTTGTACACATACTCAAAATATTTATTTATGCGGGTCTAACGCGGTATTTATTTATGCACCTTCGCCGTAGAACTAGCGTCTCAGCAAGTTGTCAACAGAGATATTGGTACACACCATTTAACTACCCCACAAAAGTTTATTAAAATGGGTACACCCAAAAAAGTTTTATTCACATCCATTATACTGTCTAAGGCACGTCACACATCACACAGTATATGCAAGTGCGACAAGCAGGGAGATATTCGAACTTCGTTCGTTTACGTTTTAACAGCTCAGATCGCTACCTTTTCTAGATGTCAAATTAATTGTTAGATCGCATTTCATCAGCAAAATACGTTTATTAACTAAGACGAAGGTTCCGCTTTGTTTTACACTTTAATACCCAATAGAAAACACTTATTGTTCACTTCTGTTACGTAAAATAGAAAGTGTCAATGACAAATATTGGGTTAGTGACATCACTGAGATATTAACCTCACAAAACAAGTATAGGCAGGAAGAGTAGATGCATACGTTGGAAAGACACCTCGGCGAACGTACTCCGGAGACATTCTGTAGGAAGGCCAGGTCAAGAGTACCCTAAATCGGCGCGCATGTATGAAGAATGTTATAACAGTTCATGAAGTGAAAGTTGTATGTCAGGATCGTAGCAAATGGCAATCCGTGATCTCTGCCTACTCCCCTGAGAAACAGGCGTGATTTTATGTATGTATATTTAATGAGTGTAAGATCAAATCATAATTTAAACTAGCTGTGTTCCTCTCTGACTCAATTGTGAGCTAATTAGCCCACTAAAGTTGACCTCTTTAAAACAGCTGAAATAGTGCTCAGCACTGAATTGTGTAAGAACGTGTAAAAACTTAATTTATATGATGTAAAATGAACCATTTTGTTACGAACTTAAAGTCGATTTTGGAAGTAAATTACCGCATAACTTTTTTTTTCAATTAAAAAAGGAAACAGTTCTGTGAAATATAAATGTAAAAAATATACTGCTATTTATTTACTTGCTGACTCTAACTAGAGTCACAGTTGCATTTTTAGGGTTCTGTACCAAAAAGGTACAAACGAAACCCTAATGGTGTGAATTTAGAATAGTTGTAAACAGGGCTAATCCACGGAAATGAAAAAAATAAACATACAATTTTATTTTTAAACTAAAAGATAATAAATATCATTATTAAAAAGGAAAAAAAATACTAACTAAAACTAAACATTACAAATCCAGGCCAGGTCCCCTTGGTAAGGTTCCTAACACGCAGGCAGCATTCCCGCGCTGAATTGCGATAGCAATTCTCTGCGCGAGAAAGCTGCCCGCGCGTGAGTCGCCTGTTGCCTCTTTAAGCCGCTTGCCGAGCGCCCTGTGGAGCTCCCGCGCGCCTCTGCCCCACGGCCCAAGTGTCTCGACGCCAAATGCGACAAAGTCGTATTGGACGCCGAGACAATAGTGTTTTCCCACCTTGGAATTCTCTCTGGCGTCCGCTGCCGCCCCGTCACGTTTGCTGGTCGAAGAGAGATAGGACGCAGCTAACGTGTCGGCGCAAGTGGCGTCCCATACGAGCGCTCGTCCCTTCTTCCATTTTCTATTAAGTCGGGTATCATACGAAAGGACTTGAGTTGTTTTTTTTCTACTGTACTTAAATTTCGATTTATAAAGAAAAATGTGGAAACCGTTCACCTACGACAGTACATATTTACGAAGAGATGTACAATCTCCGGGTCCATTATAGTTGGTAGGTTCTGGTTTTGTCCAATCCATTGTCCTATTATGCGATTTTGCTACCTTATTGTAGTCCGTCATAGAAGATAAGCATATTTCATAGATAAAGAGTGCATGCCATAACATTTTACCGGATCCTAGCCTTTGGCAAAAGTTTAAATTGCTATAATAGAAATTTGGCATTAGAAGCATTTCTTCATTTTATGGCCGCCATTTACTTAAACACCTGAGAATGGTACAAGTCGGAAGACATATGGACCACCATTTTTCTGTTAGTGCACTCGTAATATTTTGCTTACGGATATAGAGGCGATAATCAATTGAATTTTCTAGGGGGCTCTGGTCATTTTGGCGTTTTGTGGTTTTAGTAAACAATTGCTATTGTTCCTTTGAGACCTTTAAGTGGATTGGATAAAACTAAAACCCAACGAGTATACCAGTTTTAACCATGAAAAGCTTTGAAGGCGTAAAATATCTTCAAAAGTGAATTGAAATTATTTGAAATATGAGAGAGATGACATATAAGTCGACGAAATATGATATTTCGGTATGCCTGCCTCTTGCCACAACGACGCGTGAACTTTTAAATACGACGTTTTAGTTTAATAATATACCTGTTATCCATATGAGAACGAATGTGGTTGTAATAGAGAACCATTAGATATTTAAGAGCATATGGGAGTTTTCTGTGACTGAAACAAAAACCGTGTCATTTCGCTTTGTGATCCATATGCATCTTTATACGCATGTTCTCTATTTACTTCATTTATGAACGTGTACGAAGTCATTTGGTCTATTAATGCAGGTTTCCGGTATTTTCTACATATTTACATACCTGATGATGCTGGTTAGGGGGAAATGAGCAATACGTACCTGTAAATAAAAATAAAATTAATAGCACCATTTATTACTATTTATTTTGAAAACTAGGTTTTTGAAGTAAAGTATTGAAAGTAAAGGGTTTGATAAAACTACTCATTAACATGATTAACACTTCAGTGCCAGGAAACCTAGGCTAAGTGGGCGCTTGTCTCGTAGACGCTTCCCTCTACATACGGTTTTCGCATGATATCAGCTACGACCGTAGCGCTACGAAATCGTTGGCAGTGAAAGTGTTAAGTTAGACTTTCTAAGTTAAGTAAGACATTTGTATAGAAAGTAAAATATATAAACACACATATAAATCTAAAACACGAAACGTACGGTGCTCCCGGCAGCGGCAAGGGGTAATCTACCAGTGGTTAAGGGAAATTTGATTATTATTGTTGCAACTGTGGAATTAGACATCCTGAACCTATTCCGATATTTTTGGCAAACTAGCCTATTACATACGTGATGTATTGGTTAGTAACTGTATTGTATACATACGTTAGAAACCAATTTAGAATGAACATCTAATAATATTCCACATTTAACAGCAGGGACGGAAATCTATTATGTTCCCCCACAATTGACGACCCTGCTGTACTACTCGTAACCATACGAAAAAGTTCTTTGAGCCTCCTTAGGAAAGTCGAAAGTCCTATGGCAAAAGGTTATATAAGAAACCAGTTGGATATCACTTCAATATTCCCAAGTAACTAATAACATGATTACTGGCTGTATTTATAAATGCTCTGATTTAACAATACCTATTATATGATGTTACATTTTGTTCCGCATAATGTAACGAGGCTTTGGTAATGTTGTCGGTATGTATATTGATATTAACTGAACAAAACAAAGCGGCCAAGTAGATTTCGGGCCACGCGCAGTGCAGGGTTCCGTAACTGGCCACCCGTGACATTATGCGGATTAAAAATGTCACAAACTTGTGTTTACTATACATATATTTCCCATAACTACGAGTAACAACATATCGAAGTAACCAAAGGAAATTTAACAAAAATTTGCTTTTGCAAGTATTTTTTTATTTTCGGTTTTTCCTTTTAAATTAATCATTATGTATTAATTTGTTTTTCACATACACATTAGCAACAAAAATTAACGCTGAAAAAATAATATCACGCAAACGGATATCTTAATCAAAAATGGTTACAGAAAGCTCACATTATTTTTGAACGACGTATCTAATGATACCCCATGCAATGCATCCCCACTTTACGTGTAGGGGAACTACGCTAATTTTTTTTAAATTTTGATTAATTGCGTTTTGTCGGCGTGATTGAAATGTAATTTAGGCCAAATTACAACTTAATTGTAATAACAGTTACTGATCCAAGCCGCAGACAGAGGGATGAATGGACGGACGGACATGGCGAAACTACACAGGGGTTCTTTGTTCACTACGTAATCTTATAAACGACATTAAGTATTTTACAAACCGGCTATTTACGTGGATTCGTTCTTGTAAAATAAGCCAAGAATCTGGTCTGTTACTTTTCGCCTCTATTAATTTTCAGCTACGTTAAGGTTCAGAATTGGTAGAACATTTTCTTGGTTGACTGTACGAGCAAGTGATAGGAAGAACATTTCTAGTCCTTTAAAATTTTAAAGCCAGAATAGAATTGAATATCAATTTATTTGCCAAACATCATGTGTACCTTATGACATTCTAAGTGAGTTTCCTTATTGTTTTGAAAGGAAAACGCTTCTAACAAAATGGTTCCTTAACCAACAAAGCTGAGAGTTCGGTCATTAAGTAGGTATTTAAGTCTATACTATTAGTTCGTGTTGTAACAACCCCTAGGGGAGGAAATTAATGAAAACTTATGGAAAATCAAGGAAAGTCTATCCAAAGAAAGCCTAACTAAAATTTCCCTAAAGTTCCTAAAGTAAACCTAAAGCTTTATACTTACTTTACCAGAAAATCTGAAAACCATGATTTTCCTCAAGTAGCTAATACCTACTGAAGTTCTAAAGCTTTTATTAAAGTTTCTCAGATCTAAATGATAGGGTTCCTACTATAGGGAAAGAAAATAAATCAAACAAAAAGTTGAGAGAGAGAAAATAAACAAACAAAACATTTATTTAATAAAAATGAATTTACTCGAAACTCGAATCTAATAAAGTCCGGGGAGAACTTTATTAGACATCCGCTTGATTACTAGGCCAACCTAGACAAGGGAAAACAAGCGGACACACAAAAACCCTTGTTGCCATAAAGCTAATACAATAAGTAATTTAAATAACTTGTTAATTACAATATCATAAGAAACACTAATAATTGAAAGATTAATGGCATGATCATCTAGTGACATATTTAAGACCTTGTTATAAACGTAGTAACCATAGTTCACTGAGGTGTGAGAAATGTATAAACAATTGAGAATTGGACAATGTTTAAACAATATTACAACATAACCTAAAATTAGGATAAGCTTGCCTAAACGAATAACAACAATATCCTATAATATCCTATGAATAATCAATTACTAACCATGAACACAATATTATGAAACCTATAACAAACATACTAGAGATTAAAACATTATCATGAGAATAATAAAAGCAATAAAACAACGCTCTTAAGAAGTATTTCTAAATTATCAACAATGCTATATGAACCAGAACAAGTGTAGAATCTAGCCTACTATTTAAATACCGTCGTTAGCTGTGTGATCAGTAAAGGCTTAAATAAATTGGTTGGAATTAAATGAAGGCAAGTATAAATGATCCGAAGTAGTCATGTAGTACCTAGAAGATTAAGTGTTTAGGTAAAATAGTTAATGGAGCAAAATAAGTTATTGTAGCATATATAGTTAAACGTGGTAGCAGATAAACGTAGGTAAATTCCTGTGAAACATATAGTAAGAAAAACCTTAAAACTAAATTTGCTATGTCGAGATAGCATTAATGTTTCCTACAAAATAGGATATAACAGGTAAAGTCTGGCTTCTTACCAAATAGGGCGTAAATCTCAATCTAAAAGAACATTGTAAATATAAAATAGCTGATTGCACGCAACCATAAAGCCACAGTTCTCATAAAAGTACCATGCATAAGTCATATAAACCACCAAGCCATTTCTGGACATGATGAGGCAACTATGTCGAGGCAGAAGTCTCGCGAAGGAACCTGAGCCTCAAGCTAGCCGCTTGGATATGTCCCTACCTAACACCTAACACGAGCAATCAGGGTATCCTCGCAGGTGGTACAGGCACAAGGCACATGACCGAGACTATGAGAGTTATGTGACAATAGCGCCTGATGAATGAACATGTACATGGTAATAATAAGAGCGTAGCCCATAATATTATGAGACCAGCCATTTTATAATGCATAAAAGCATAGGCAAACTAAACAACTGTGATCTAAATTAGAAGCCAGTAGGAATAAATGCATAAAGCATAAGTAGTATATACTACTATGATCCACAGATCAGCTGAAATATAAATATATTATAGTGGCACTCTACGAAGGAGGCATACGTCCAGCAGGGGACGTCAATCAGATTATATGATGATGATCAATCTATTACCTCGTACCCAAATATTGTGCAAACAAAACAAAGCTGTTACTATTCAGGTTTAGCGTCCAAATCGAATCATACAGTCATCCCATAAGCTAAGTATCACTACTGAGTTATGCAACCGCAAGACCTCAGCATTGACCAGCGTTCTCACGACAGCAAGGAGTTTTGCTCGAGTCTTCAATAACCTGTATCGCCATTGAACTTTCACATCCCATCTCGCCCATATAGTAGAGTATATAAGGGTACATATATATTGGGGTCTTTAATGATCAGTTTCAGCAAACGGCAATACAGATTTCTCGTCCGTACGGATCTATAGTGTCTTGTATGAATCAAAGATTCCGACAAGCAGTAATAGAATCCGGCACCTAACCGGGTCAGCAGCCCTTTTCAAAGCCCGTCCCGTGGATTCAGTCCAAAGAAGAAAGCCTGTCGTTAAGAATCTGTAAAGACTGTCCCTAACACCCATTGATGACCGTATTTCATCGATCTGGAGGAAAACCGTTCTTTAGCAAAATAGTTATTATTAGGTATATTTGGGTACTACATGTACAACCAAAACCTCTCGTCATAGTAGATTTAAAGCCCTGTTCTACTATGGAATTCAACTTGGTTCCCGTAGAACGAAATGAAGTAGATTTAAAGCCCTCTCTAATAAACTAAATTTCAGCTTATTCTGTGCTTTCAGCATTGTTGGTCTGAACCAACACACAACAACACACACAACTGATTTTATGAGCAGATTCCATACAAAGTTGCCCATGGACCATTAAGAGGACTAGACATGTTTTTTCGGTGTATCCTTCAAGTGGGGACGTTACAACATTTTTAGGGTTCCGTAGTCAACTAGGAACCGTTATAGTTTCGCCATGTACGTCTGTCTGTCTGCCTTTATATTCGTCTCTGTCCGAGGCTTTGCTCTGTGATTGTTAGTGCTAGAAAGCTGCAATTTGGTATGGTTATATAAATCAATAAAACTGAGAAAGTCGTATGATAAAAAAAAAAATAAGTGTACCTCCCCTACACTTAACCTCCCGCCCGCCCCGCGTACAATTTTTTGTACAAATTCCGAAATTGATTTGAACTTAAAATTAATAACAAAAGAATTCCTAATTCAAAAACACAATATTTTTTCTGGCCCTCAGGAGGTAAAGTGGTGATGAATTTTTTTTTTGCTTCAATCCTATGGTGTGAGATGTTGTTGGATAGGTCTTTCAAAATGAATACAAGTCTTCATCAAACAATTTTTGATAAAATGAATATTTTCAGAAATATTCACTCCAAAAGAAAAAAAAAACATGAAAGTAAAGTTTAATACTTTCAACGAAAACCATAGCGGGCATGTTCAGTTAAGCCGTTTTATCTTAAAAGTATTCTTTCTTTAGTATAAGGCGTATGAAACGCTGCGAAGGTATTTCCCTTTTACTAGCTAGTGATTTTGTAAAAGTAAGTTCATTTGTCAACTACGGAACCCTTCACTGAACATGGTCCGACACGCACTTGACCGGTTTTTTTAATTATTTAGTCCTCTCTAGAAACTGATTGTATATATGTATGCAAGCACTTTATTGTATACAATAACAGGTTAAAACAATATACAATTATACATGTCACATTAGACTAACGTACAAAGGTGAACTTATCCCTATGAGGGATCTCTTCCAGCTAACCTTTGTAATCATAATCCTTTCCCGGTTGTATCCTAAAGCCGTGGTCTGCATTGGCACCAATCCTAAGACTTGGTGCAGGTATTCATCTTTTACAAAAACCTTACTTACAAAAAAAACACACACACACACACACACGCACACACACACGCACATACACACACACACACACACACACACACACACACACACAAGCCATATAAAAACATGTATAAAAAAATCAGAAGTCAAAAACTGTCACTAGTACGAGTAGAATGTTGATACTCAGCATAAATATTCTTCACCATAAGAGGCGCTCACAAAAAACCCCGAGTCAAATTGATTTAAGGGCGGACTTACTTTGGAAACCCGACTATGGCCTTTAATTCAAATCGGGTTAGCGATGTCAATGTGGTAACAAACAAATAGACAAATACCTTTGTATGAATAAACTTTGCTAATCGACTAGGTATGTCGTAAAATCTTCAACTTCATGCGTGGCCAGTGAAATCACAACCCTATATTCTAACTCTATATCAGTAAGACTCAGTTATTGCTCGGGTCCAATAAAACCCCAGTGTGAGCCGTAGTACTAAGTTAGCAAAACAGGAAAATGTAGGTTTGCGGAGCGCTTCCGGGCATCAGTTCGCGCTCATAGCTTCGTGGTAGTTCCCATAAAATGAGATAGATGGCGCTGACAGAAATGTCTTAAAGTTAAAGCGGGGCAGCCCCGTCATTTATAGGGATAAATATGACTTTTATATCTGTCATAAAAAAATACAATGATAAAAATATAAAAGCGATATCCCAGGAATGTCACCATCTATCAGTAAAGACGATGGAATTGCAGCCCAGTTATCATTATTGTGAGAAAAAATATCCAATACTTGTCGTTAGAAAAGCAACTGCAGTTATACCTAGATATATTTCGGGCAAGTCATAGTCTTTCATATAAGTACTTAGTTCCTATATCGATATTTTTAATTATCATATATTATGTCAATTAAGACGTTTGAAAATGATGAACAACAATACCAATTTAGACGTATTACCATTTTATCTCTTATTACTTCAATGAGTTGTTTGACATTATTAATATTAGGTACATAATATTTATATATTTATTCCTCTTTGACGTGGGAGTCATGGGAGTCTTACTTATCGATAATAGGATTGTAAACGTTATTATTATGTGGAATACCAACAGCAAAACATTCATGCCAGAAAAATATCTAGGTATAGAATACTTATAGTATCGTTCTAAATTAAGATGATCTTTTTGTGATTTCAAAAAGGATAAATACCTATCTACATCATAGGTTATAACAGAGGAGATTCTTAAAATTAAAGCGACAATGTCAATAAACGAAGAGACTTTTAAATGAGATTTTAACAAATACTTTCATAAAACTGCCGTCTAGTATGGTAAGATCCCTAAAAATACTCCATTTTGCGAAGACGCGATGATTAGTCCATTAGTGTTAAAGTAACAACATAATTCAGCTGGAATAAAAGCATATTGTCAGTTCCTCAGAAGTTATTAAGTTTTAGCGCGTCATCAATCGCTAACGACAAATGTACACGCTTTGAATGATCATAAAATTGGAAAGGACTAAAGTGGGGGATAGAGTTGTTAACTAGTCAATCAGGTATTTGAGGAAGTGCGCTGAAACGCCACATCTGGATGTCATGTATCAAAACATCGCGTTGGGAGTTCAGCCATATTTATTCAACACAAAAATCAAAAAATTGCAAACTAATGGCCAGTTCTGATTTTTTAATATGTTGTTTGGACAATTTGTTGTATGTTGGGAAGAAACTTTTCGGTTTATAGCCTATAATTAATAATTTAAATTGTGAGTATTAAACATGCACGGTAAAGGACATTGTCGCCTAAGATTAGTGAGACAGATCTGACACTGAATAGCGTGAGATTGCCAGGTATGGGATTTTTTATCACTGATTTGGCGTATGTTCGAGCTTAAAGAATCTTTTTGTCGCATTAATTCGCCTACTACAGTAATTTTCAATGGATTTGTCCAAACAAATTAAACTTTTGCGAGAACAGCACTCGTACGGAAACTAAACAAGTAAATTTCTTAGAAGATTCCATCGTGCAGCGCCAGCCAGCTGTTGTCAAACTATTTACTATTTAATTGAATTGCAGGAGTCGAGATGAAGTCGTAAGCAGACTTACAAAGTTTCACAGCACACGTTAGGCGACTTTCTGACTTTGCGGGGCGGGACCGATATGGGGTATTTTGTTCTTTGACGTGAGCTTACTAGATTGGACATCCATGTTGGATGTGACGTAATTTAAAGTCCGTGTTACACTAATCATGGATTCAATTTTGATATCGAATGATAACTATGAGCTGTCGCTTTGACCGATATGGGGTATTTTGTCGTTTGAGCCAAAGCACGTCCACTGCTAAACATAGGCCTCCTCCAATTTCATGGTAGGTAAATGCTATAATCGCCACGTTTGGCATGCGATTGGCGATCGCAGTATCAGTATCTCCACCACACTCCAAGGACGCTGCTGCCCATCCCCCGGTCAGTTATCATACTTATCATTTATCATGTTCGACATCTAAGTGATATAAATTGTTACCCTTCGCCAATCATTACTGATATCGCAGAGATCCTCACTACGTTTACTATAACGACTGTGCAGTAATATTATGCGCAAAAGAAGAGAAGTACTGCGCTAGTATAGCCCCGCTGGCGCGCATCCCGCGCCATTCAGGAAGCACTCATTTGAATGTAAGGTCACAGTAAAATGTGGAACTGACTAAACTGACATTTGACACTGACAACTGACAGTTTTAAACTAGAAAGCGCCGATAAACCAGGAAGTCGCCTTAGTTGGGAGTAATTAACTTTTACTACTGTAACTATAGTTAGTTTCTGAGCTACAGTTACTTTTAACGTACTCAAAATAAGGTTAACGTCCCAGTGTCCGACTCTGACCCAAGACTATAATGAGACTTTGGATCTTATTTGTTACTATAATAGAGATGAACAATGAATGTCAACTATTAAGGTACATTAAGGACGTTTACCTCAGTTAATAAACACAAATTATTAAAAAAAAAACCTTTTTAATGTAAAATCTATAAACACTCCAAAAAGTTAACGAGAGCATGTCAGTCCTATAGTGAAAGTAAAAAAAATTTTTCTAGCGATGGTTCCTAAACGTATTTTATTAAAATCGGTTCAGCCAGTTTGAAATTATTATGTCGGGGGTTTTCAACTTTTCTAAGTTGGTTATGGTCTTATAGTTATCATTAATCAAATTGTTTCGTTGAACATTTTTTTGGTTTCTCTCAATTTAACGTGGAAGTTACCACGAATTATTTGACACAGAGATTAAAGTAAACATAACCTGAAATCATCAAATCACCCACTCAGCAGAAGACGGGAATCGAACCCACTCCTAAGGTTTGCCGGACCAGCGCCCTTACTGTTGCGAATCTCCAGAACGCATCCCTAATAAAACGACTCTATGGTCGATAAAATGGCAACACTGATTTGTCTGTGTTTCCGCTAGACAGGTCGTCGCTCGCTCGCTCAAAGAGCAACATGTAATTATTTGTTAAAATTGTGTCATAATCCAAACCAGCAAAACAAAAGCAAGTCAAAACGATGAATTCTTTAATTGAAGTTAACAATCAACCCGGCAGTTCCCTCTGTGTTTCACAACACTTACCATTAGGCTATCCAGATCTACATCATCACACTGAATCTTTGCCTTGAATTTTTCAGCCGCTACTACTAGAAACCTATCTGTATTCTTTAAACTCAATAGGCGTCTTGTCAAACAATAATGTCATGCATGTAGAGTAAAAAGTATTTAAAAAATGTAAAATAAACGCCCTTCTCCTATTAATAAATATTTTTAAATTAATTTTGAGAGACAAATTCAACATTTTCTTTCATTAGTACCAGGCAAGCAGCAGTTGCATCAATGAAAAATGCAATCTCCATACCTTTATTTAAGGCAGTCCCTCCCAAAGTACACCAAGGCCACTTATGTGCAATACACGTGGTTAGACATGTGTTTTATAGCCCACAGCTTCGCAAAAAGTCGTTTTGCACAGCGGGTGTTTGTAAAATTGCTGATACACAGTAGAACCGCTTTTGGTCCATAGGTTTTGTGTTGACTGTAATTTAGTTACCCAGGGTTTGTCTATGCAGGTGACTATGACTACGATGTGAGTAAAGGAGGGGAATATAAAATGCCGTGTTGATTTAAGGATTCATTGTATTGATAGGTAGAGATAAGAAAACTGGCAGGAGTATGTCGGGCCATGCTCAGTGTAGGCTTCCGTAGTTTGCGTCCGTCACAAAGATTTCAAATCAAATCGTCAAATTAAAAATCTTAACTTCGCGATGTAGAATTTCAACGTTCGGCATACAGCGCCATCTATAGGCAAATTCGGCAAGTAATTTACACAAACTAGGCGAGGTATGTATGTTGATGGTTTTTCAGGGGTAATTCTTTATTATATAAGCCGATTTTAATATTTTTTTTATTTGAAAGAAGTCCCTTCCCCCACTTCCAGGGTGAACACATAGGTACTTAAAGAAAAAAATGCACGCAATGGCGGTTAAATTACAAACTAAGTTCAGATTAGTTTTTTACAAAAACTTCAAAACTGCATAACCGATTAAGTTTAAAAAAATCTATTTTTATGAAGTTTTTGAAAATATTCACTTTATCAAAAATGATTTTATCAAAACCCTAATCTTTTTTAAAGATCTACCTATTTAACGATACCCCACCACATAGGGTTGAAAAAAATCATCCCCTTTTTGCTGGTATGTCAGGTACCCTACATTTTTTTTGTTTTTTTTTTTTTTTTAATTAACACTTTATTGGCGTGAATGATTCACGCCAAATTACAGCTTTCTAGTACTAATGGTCTGTGAGCCTAGCCGCGGACGGACACACAGACAGACAGACATCCTCGGGAGCTCTGGCGACCTTATTTACTCACCACTAACACAACATTACATACTCAACATATAATATCGAGTTAGTATTGCATTATAGCTGAGGTCATCTATAAGGTAGATTTTATTTCCCCAGTTCTTCCTCGTCGAAATTTAATGACTAAGGGCCGTGACTAATATTTTATGTTGCCGTCGTCTGTAGTGATCTCCAAATAGACAGATTTCTGCTTTCGTCACGGAACCTTGGTAAAGAGTTAGCTTGAGTACTCAATTTGGGCTGCTCCAAAATGAACGAGCCGAGATTTCGCTATGTTCTATTTAACTATAAGTTGGATTACTGCCTGACATCAACTATTGTAAAACATAATAAAGACGAGAATCAACTGCTGTAAGCGGAACTATAAAAGAGTTATGGTCCGTCCAGATACTGCAGTCAAGAGCATCGTAACTGTCGTAAGGATAGTTATTGTTTGTGATTGAAGTACGGGCGTGCTCTTCAGAACGTTCAAAGGCAAAAAGGCAAAGGCAAGTTTTTTTTGTAAAACATAGGTGACGGCTGTTAGAAACAGAGATCTTCAATTTTTTATGTTTCACTTGTTTTGCCGATTGGCGTACAGTTCGTTCGTTCTAGTGACATTTCGTTGTTAATTTTCACTGCAGACGCTTCTGATAGATAAAAATTGGCTGTTAATATGGGCGCATTGTCACTGAGTAAGAAGTTGAACTTCTCGGTAGATGATGCTACGAGCGTTTAATTAGAAGACTGAAGTACCTGTTAGAAGAGTGAGTGCATTGCTCGGGACTTCAGTGGTATTTTATTTTTTTAAACCACGTCCGTGGCAAACAAGCGTACTACCCACTTGATGGTAAGCGATCACCGCCACCTATAAACGCCTGCAACTCCAGGGGTGCTATATGCCTGCTGTTACCCTTGAAAAGATTATACAATCCTTTCTTAAAGAACCCCATATTGTAAATAATTCTAGTATTAGTCTTGTATTGCCTATTCCAATGCAATCTACTCATACGTTCTATAGTAATAGTCTTGTATTGCCTATTCCAATGCAATCTACTTATCGTCGTCATAATGAAATTACAGTTATGCTCGTACGTCCCACTTTTAAATTCACATGATACAAGAACACTTCATAAATCCTACGCATCAGTTTCGATGACGGCAAGCCAGCCATATTTCCTTCTGTGAGGTCTCATAAAATTATATTAAATACTTTTTTTACATATGACTCGTTGGGCCAAATTTCCTATGGCATTTGTGACAGTAAATCCTCCCAACAATTTGTGGTTGTCTCTTAAAGGACAGAACTAGAACGATGCCAAGAAAGTCGCCGAAGACAGGAAGGCGTGGCGTGAGCTTATGAAGGCCCTTTGCACCTCTGGGGTGCCCTAGAACAACAATAACATCCTAAAGGAGCCCGGAGCCAGCTGTGGCATCTAATCCCAACAGCAAACCAGCACCCATACTTACTCAACATCTAAGAGCCACGCTCTTGACGGTGGAGTAATTGCCATGCTTCTCTATCTTCCGTTAGGTTCTTTACCTCTAATACGACGTGACACCGACTTTGTTCTTCACTAGGTTCAAATAAGTTAATCTAAGTCTTCCCTTGCCCCTTTTCCTTTAAATTTGCCTCCTTAGATGATATAACAAAGAAGGTCTCGAGCCGTATAAGGTGTCCAATAAATTTTCCTCTCCTATTCTGTATCGTTTTCAGTAATGATCTCTTTTCCTCAACTATGTCCAAATCTCTTCATTTGTCTTTCTTTCCGTCCAGCTAACTTACTCGATATCAAATTTTCTCCATATTGTATCCATTGGGCATTCCTTTTAACCTGACATTAAAGCCTTGTTGCCGCTAATAGGGATGTTGTTCTGTCTTTAATAATGTAAAGTAGGGGCCGTAGGCCTGAAATCATCGACCGAATTCTGTAGCCGAATTCCGCTGGGTGATTCCGACTGCAGCAGCTCCGTATGAAATCTATTGCAAAAATAGAAAATTTCAGCGTATTGAACTTCTCATCACAATAAATAAGTAGGTATATCGTCGTCTTGTATCAATTTTATTTATCGTATGACAATTATTTCGAACCATGGAATCTACATAGTAAGGTTGCCAGTATACCCATAACACAAGCCTTACTATGGGACTAGTTAAATTTGTTGTAAAACGCCAGCCGCCTGGCAGAGCCTTGTAGATATGAGATGTGGCTGCTCCTAGGTAGAATAATGTACAAGGGGGAATATATACAGGAAAGGGTTATCTACAAACTATATACATAATATACAATAGATAGGAGTCACAAGAAGAAACGACAATAGAGAGATCTCTCAGGGACCGAAGTCCATTGAGGGTTGGTTAGAAGTTATATATATGCAACTGATATAAGAAACTTCGATAGCGCGTTGCAGAACGTGTCAGATTTGACAGGTGACACGAGTGACGCCACAGCCTAACCTACCGGTGGTTAGGGCGAAAGAGAGAGTAATATCCGGAATATCCACGCCATGTCTAGGAGTACCGCCTTCTGTATCTGACCCCGCCATTATTATGTCTATTCCGCTCACGGGACAATAGTGTCCCGGACCTTTGGGAGGCATGCGCGGAGACGAAGTACCAAACAGGTAACACATAGCCACCACGTACAGTCCCTTATGACAATTTAATAGCAATATACTGTTCCTGCATGTGTCATGGGACGCACATAGACACAGCATCCGCCATGGTATACAAGGACTATTGCTGGTTGATAGAATCGTTAATACATAAATGAACCGGATAATTGGGTGAATACGATGGACTAACGGCTGGGCTATTGAGTGAGACAACGGACGCCTGGCTGATAAAACTGTCTCCCATTTTTAACTCCGACAGACAGTGACTCGCCCTCGGCTAGATGGGCCCCTAAAAATAGCGACATTTAAAATCGTTATTAGTATCACACAAAAATGTGGCCTTTCTGATATTTGAGGGCCGTCCGCTTCGTAGTCCATAACATTTAACATCCATCGAACCTTTCTTAAAGCTTTATCTCTTATCAAAACAAAGTTATTCTAATATATATATTCCGTAAACAAACGGAAGTGCGTACGTAATAACATCAAATATTAGGCAATCGTACATTTTACGAAGACATTACGTTTCGCATCAAGGGTTTCATTACGCAATCTGTCCCTTTGGCGATATGCTTGAGCATTTATTACATGGCGAATTGGCTGTACTCGTAACCTGTCATCAGATTATATATGGGATCCAATTCCGTAGGGCATTTTAACGAATTACTACGGTATATATGTATTATTATGTATCGTAATGCATTGATTGCGATTTGATTTTGAAAATCTGACATGTCCGGCCGCAGCCTCTGCCTTGTATATTGGTACGAGACACTTGTTAGAAAACTGGTAAGTATGGACGGAGATGACGAGTGAAACAAGCGCTGGTCGGTAGCACACTGATTTATTGGAATAATAGGTGCGTGGGCGCAGCCACGCACACATGCATATATAGCATTCCTCCCCCTATTTTAACAACATACTTATCTTAAAAATACTTCTTAAAATCTACGTCTAATTGTGATCGGCGGCGTAAGCGACTTTGCATTTCTTCGCGTAAGCGTTGGTCACTCGTTTTCTCAACTTCTGTGGGGACCATCTCCACGTCTGTGCCTGTGTCGTCCTCGGTATCTGTGAAGGATTCTGCCTCTTGGAATTCGGAGTCACTCGGTACTGACACTTCCCCCTCCGGGACATGCTCTGCGGCGCTTCCAGTCAGTTCCACCTGACCTGATGATAGGATGCTACTCCTATCTGGTGACGGCTGGGGTGGTCGTGACGCGTGTATCGTAGGCGAGGGCGGGGACGGTATCTGCGTTGGAAGCGATATCCGTGGCGGGGGCGGTATGTGGACATCTGCGGTCGGCGTGGGGACGTCTGCGGGCGGCATCTGCGACAAAGGCGATTGCGGCGGCGGCGGCGGCAGCAGGGGAGCCTGAGGCACAGACGGAGGTAAGTACTCATCTATATCTTTTATATTTTGATCTCTTAGGCTATCGTTGCTTTGTGTACCGTTATATTTTAGTATTTGATTTTTATGTTTTTTTATAATTACCGCAGTAACATAATCTTTAACTAAGTATAATACCTTCCCGATTCTCTTATCAATAATCCCTTTACACCAACTATATTTATCTTTGTTCATATACTTTTTATATAATATTAGTTCTCCTTTTTTAAAGTCACGTGGTCGGAATTCTTTAACTTGTGAACACTGGTTGGATTTGACAGGTTTGTGAGTCACGGGTTCGACGGATGGCGAGGGCGTTAAGTCAGAACAAGGATTTATTACATCGAGTCTGCACCTTATCTTACGTCCAAATATTAATTGTGATGGAGCGCAGCCTGTGGTTGAATTTATAGAATTGCGATAATCCATTAAATGTCTCAACAAAAATAACCGTCTTTGTCTTTCGTTAGTACCTGATAAAATGCTCGACTTAATACCTTTTTTTGCGATTTTAACAAAAGCCTCTGCTTGCCCGTTGCTAGGGGGATGATAAGCCGGTGACGTAACATGTTCTATGTCGTTAAGGTTACAAAACCGTGAAAACTCTTGAGAGCAAAACGCGGTACCATTGTCACTCACGATTGTTTTAGGCAACCCAAACCTAGATATAAACTCGCACAGTTTGTCAATTACGGCGGCGGATGTTGTGGTATTCATGAGATACACTTCTACCCATTTACTATAAGCGTCCACAGCTACTAAATACGTATGACCGTTGATGGGGCCCAAAAAATCTATGTGTAATCTCTCAAAACAATTTGTAGTGACGGGCCACGGCGCGGGCGGCGCGCGGGGTGGGGACGGCCGCAGCTGCTGGCACACTTTGCAGGAACCCAAAAAAGTCTCCAAAGCCTCGTCAATACCTGGGAACCAGAAGCGGGCTCGGGCCTCCGCTTTGGTTTTAACTATTCCCAAATGAGACGTATGTAATTCTGACAGAACTTTTTTGCGCAACGAATGTGGGATTATTGCTTTATGGCCCCGCATAATAACCCCATTTTCTACAGCTAATTGGGTCCTGCACAAGTGATAGGGTTTCAATTGCATATCGGTAGTTTTATTGGGCCAACCCTGTGCAATATACCTACCAACTATATTTAAAATTGCATCCCGTTTAGTTTCCTTTTGCAGCTCTGTAATAGTTATTGGCATGTTATCTCCGTCCGCGACAAAACAAACATAAGCGGCCTTATCACTATCGGCGAATACCGGTTCCACGCTCCCGCGCCCCTCCGGCAGGCTTGCTCGGGACAGGTAATCAGCACTATTGTCCGCGCTGCGTACATATTCTATTATGTAATTATAACCACTTCGGAATAGAGCATACCTTTGTAACCGATTGGCTGATACCTCAGGAATACCTTTGTAGGGCCCGAATATTGAAATAAGCGGCTTGTGGTCCGTTCGCAATACGAAAGGTTCTGCCCGACCGTACAAATATTGATGGAAACGCCGTACTCCATAAATAATAGCGGTCGCTTCTTTTTGTATCTGGGCGTACCGTTTCTCGGCGGGGTTGAGCGTGCGCGAGGCGAACGAGATAGGCCGTTCCACCCCATCTGCACCTTTTTGGGATAAAATAGCCCCGAGGCCGCTTGGAGATGCGTCTACGGTCAGGATCAGTTTTGCTTTGGGATTAAAGTGCGTTAGTACTTGATCAGAAACTAAATGGCTTTTAATTTTTTTAAACGCGTCATTATGCACTTTGGACCACTCCCATTTGCTATTTTTCTTAAGTAGGTCATATAACGGGCTGAGTATAGTCGAGGCACCCGGAACAAAATTTCGATAATAGTTACTTAGCCCTAAAAACGATTGTAACTGACTGACATTTGTTGGTACGGGAGCTTCGACTATGGCTCTAATTTTTTCTGGTGATTTTTTTAAGCCATCTTTGTTTATGATATACCCTAAGTAGCTAATCTCCTCTTTGAAAAACTCGCACTTATCCCGCTGCAGAACCAATCCCGCATCTTGCAGCCTTTGCAACACCACATGCAACCTGGCTAGGTGCTCGGTGGCATCGGCGCCCGTGATGAGCACGACGTCGAGCAGGCAGAGCACGCCGTCCAGCCCCGCCAGCAAGCACTCCATGGCCCGCTGGAACAGGGCTGGGGCAGACGCCAGACCAAATGCAAGACGGCAGAAACGGTATAGCCCCCGGTGTGTATTAATACACGTCAGCCTTTGAGACTCCTCGTCCAGCTCGAACTGGTTATATGCCATTGACAGGTCTAACTTCGTGAACCGTTCCCCTCCATGTAACTTCGAAAATAACTCATTTACCGTGGGCAACGGGTGTTGTTCAATAATCAATTGTTTGTTTATACTCACAGAATAGTCTGCACATAACCGTACAGAACCGTTTTTCTTTAAAACCGGAACTATAGGTGACGCGTACTCTGCATGGTCAACCGGCTGAAGGACCCCTAAATTGACCAATCTGTCAATTTCGTCACTAACAGCGTCACGCAAGGCAAATGCCACAGGCCGAGCTTTAAAAAAACCGGTTTTGCATTTTCCTTGAGTCTTAATTTCACTTTATATTTATTGAACAATCCTAAACTATCCGAAAATAATTTAGGGTACTGTTTCATTAACTTGTCATTTCCGACATCTTTGCAATAATTAACAGGCAATAGCTGCAATTTAAATAAAGAGATGAAATCTCTGCCAAGCAGTGGTGGGCCGCCGTCGCGAACAACAAACACGCTCAGTACGTGAGTGCTACCCGCAAATTCCACGGCCAACCTTACATTACCCATGCATCTTAATTGTTGACCTGAATGGGTCATTAACCTTTTACTAGTGGGTGACAATGGTAAGTCCTTAAAATGCATATTGTATGTAATATGAGATATAACCGTCACCGCAGATCCACTATCGATTTGGAATTTTAATTTTATACCGTTAATTTTGACCGTTTCAACCATAGGCTCACCGTTTACAGAACGTATGTGATATAACTCACCGTCGTCGTCGTTATCGCCCTCACGATCCGCCGAGGCATCCATGTAATTTACATTAGTGCACATCCTGCCTAAATGTCCTTTTTTATTACACTTTTTGCACGTATACTTAGCGAAACGACACTGTGACGCACTATGGCTAGTATAGCCGCACACTGAACACTTAGGCTTATCACTTCCTACTTTCCGACGATCCTCGCGCGCGATCTTGTAAATCTCTGCGCCCGCGGCGACGGGGCCGGCCGCTGCGATTGCCGCGCCTGCCCGCGCGCACCGTATGTTTTCGGCGAGTTCTACCGCCTTTGACAATGTTAACGCAGATAAGTCTTGAGCGTATAACTTTTCTTTTTCACTTCCCGGCAACATTCCCATAACAAAGCGGTCACGTAGTGCTTCTTCTATGTTTAAAAACGCGCAACTAGCTGACAGGCCTCGCAGCCTAGCCGCCCACTGCGGGTATGACTCATCTTGTCGCTGTGTCGCGGAATAAAAGTTATGCCGTTCGCCGAATCCACTACGTTTTGGTGTGAAATGGCCGTCCAGCAAGCTTATGATGTCTTTGTACGGCACATTTTGTATGTCCTTGGGCAGCGCTAAATGCGCTGTGAGCTCATATGAGCTCTCGGTGAGTGCGCTAAGCAAAATTGCTCGTCGTTTCTCTCCTAGTGTGTCAGTTGCTTCAGAAATATTGTTTGCAATAAACCACTGACACAGCCGACTCTTGTAAATCTTCCAAACTTGCACATTATGGTCGAAAGTAAAATGAAACGACGAGTTTGATCCGAGTGATTCAAGTGACAGCTTTATTTTTAAAATGTATAACAGTCAGTTGCATAGCAGTGTGTCATGGATGGCGCTAGTAGTACATACTTTAGTATAATATTTTGACATTTATAACACCCCCACTCGAAATATATTTTACAAAAAAAATGGCAGTCCCAAAGTCTCCGTTACACTCTAACTATGCCTAAGGCATTCATAAACTTATAATGTTTAACAGAGTTTAAACTTTTTGTAAGCAAGTCAGCTGGCATATCAGCTGTGCATAAGTACTTCATCATAACAATATCTTTACTTATTAAGTCTCTACAATAGTGAAATTTGATATCAATGTGTTTAGTCCTGTTATGAAACACAGGATTTACTAACAATTTCTGGGCACTTTGATTATCATTATTTAAAGTAATTTTATACATTGTCTTTGTTATTTCATATTGTAAGTTTCTTAAATATACGGCCTCTTTGCAGGCTTCTGAAATACTGACATATTCTGCTTCTGTACTAGAAAGAGCAATACATTTTTGTTTACTACAGCTCCAAGATATGACTGATCCTGACATAGTAAAACAAAACCGAGAGTAGGATTTTCTGTCATTTACATCCCCACCCCAATCAGAGTCCACAAAGCCCTGTATTTTACCTTCATTTTTACAATATTTTAACCCAACATTTTTTGTTTTCTTTAAGTATCTTAAAACTCTTTTTGCCATAAACCATTGTTCTTCATTATGACAATTATTAAATTGACTAAGATACGACACAGAATAAGCTATGTCTGGTCGTGTTAGAACTGCTAAATACATTAAGCTTCCTACAAGCTGTTGATATGGATTTTGACAAGTTACAATATTTTCTTTCTTACTCTTTAAATTAGCCTCCATTGGAGTGTTTACAGTCTTACATTCTGACATATTAAATTTGTTTAGTAACTCATCAATATATTTTTCTTGACTTAAAGTAACAGTATTATTTTCTTTATCAAATTTAATTGACATACCAAGACATTCCTTGACTGTACCTAGATCTTTTATTTTGAAATTATTGCTTAACATTTCTTTCAGATGTTTTAACTCTTTCTGGTCATTTGAAAAAATTAGAAAGTCGTCTACATATAATGTTACCATAGTTCTATAACTACCAACAATTTTTGTATATAAACATGGTTCTATTTTAGATTTAATATAACCATCTGTTAACATACAATTGTCTACCTTTTTATGCCAAGCACGGGATGCCTGTTTGAGACCATATATTCAATTTTAGTACCTTTCTATCATCAGAACAAGCAAAACCTTCAGGTTTATGCATGTATATAGTCTCATCCAGGTCCCCATTTAAAAAGGCTGTCTTGACATCAAGATGAATTACATCTAAATTTAGTTGGACTGACAGTGCAAACAACAGCCTTAGTGTTGTATGCCTCACTACCGGAGAAAATGTCTCCTCATAATCAACCCCATACTTTTGTGTACATCCCTTAGCCACAAGCCTTGCCCGATACCGCACATTATTGTCAGAGTCACACTTCTTTTTAAGCACCCACTTGCACTTTACCACTGTACCACCACTTGGAGCATCAACAATTTGCCATGCTTCATTATCCTGGAAGCTTTGTAGCTCATCCTTCACTGCTTGCTCCCAAAACTCCTTCTCTGGTCCTTGTAGTGCTTCCTTCAGTGTAAGTTCATTATCAGGTTTGTCTTCATTCACGCATTTAAAGCCATACATATCTGGTTTTCGTCGTTGCCTCATTGGCAGGTCCCTTCTATTTGCTGTAATAGCTTCTTCATCATCGCTTTTAGACTCCTCTGAGGGCACATAAGTTTCATCATCGATGTTTATACTACCTGTTGAAACAAATGAGTCCTCAAGCTCACTGACATTCTTCTGCGTGTCCTCTTCTGGAACTGGGCTCTTCACATGCTCGTCATGTCTCTCATCCACTTGAACAAGATTTTCCAGAGTATTCTTGTCTTCCATGATGATGATATCACGACTAGTTGTGATACTTCTAGTTGACATCCTCGGGATAACCTATAAGTATGCATTTCTCTGATTTCTTATCCCACTTGTGTCTCTTTTCTTTCGGTATATGCTTCATGACTGTACTGCCAAAAACTCTAATATGAGCAAGATTTGGCTTCTTCCCGGTCCACAGCTCATATGGTGTACGATCATTTAGTCCATTTTTCACAATTCGATTCTGTAAATAAACAGCACAATTAACGGCTTCTGCCCAAAATTCTTTACCGAGCTTCGCTTCAAATAAAAGACATCTGGCCTTCTCTGTGGCCGTCCTCACAAAGCGTTCACTTAATCCATTTTGTTCGGCAGTGTATGGATTCGACTTCTGATGTATTATTCCAGCTTTCTTTAAATAATTATCAAAGTCTGAATTGCAGAATTCACCACCGTTATCGCTGCGTAAGTGTTTTATTTTCTTTGATGTAAGATTCTCTACCTTAGCTTTATATTCTATAAAACACTGGAGAGCTTCACTTTTATTCTTTAAGAAAAATACATAGGTCATGCGGCTGTAATCATCAATAAATAGAAGAAAGTACCTGGATCCTCCAAGAGACGGAGTCTCCATGGGGCCTGCAACATCACAGTGCACTACATTCAGCAGCTCAGTACATCTGTTACCTTCATGAGGAAAAGGCAACCGACTCTGCTTTCCCTCGCAGCACACAACACAATTTGACTTGCTTATATCTGCCCTCTCTTTCAACCTGATGCCTTCTACAGCATTCTGCATTTTATTCAAGCTATTACTACAACAATGTGCCAATCGACGATGCCAAAGTTGAGGCGTTTCAACTACTGTAGCCACTAAACATGTTGCTGTGTTTAATTTGTAAACACCATTTATAAGTGACGCTGTAGCTACTAATGCGTTCTTCCTATTGTAGATTTCACATCCCTCGTCCGTAAACTGCACCGTATTCCCTTGCTTTATCAACTGACTGACTGATAAGAGGTTTGTTGTCAGTTTGGGTACGCATAATACATTTTCAACCACTATGTTATAGTCACATTTTTCAGTTGTAGTCGTAATTTTCACATTTCCGCTACATAATACTGGCAACATATTCTTGTCGGCAACCATAATTTCTTTACGAAAAGATCCGGCATAACAAGCATCGATCACCCAATGTTCATTACAAGTTAAATGAGAACTTGCACCGCTATCTACGTAAAAGTCACTTTTATGAAAGTCTCCATTGTAAAACACAGCACTAAATGCATTACTTGTTTTGTTTTCATACGTCTTTGAACCAATTTGATCACATTGATTCCGATAATGCCCATACTTTTTACAATGATAACATTTTACGTTTCGTTTCTCTTTCTCCTTGACATTGACAGGTGACATCTGTGCATTCGCGCCATCTTTGCGAACCATAGACTTGTTACTTTTCTTATGTTGGCCAGCGCGGAAACTCGCTAGGGCGTTAGTCCCATCACTATTTTCCGGTTCTATGTCCAATAGCTTAGTTTTAATGGCGTCCGTTGTGATTTCAATTCCAGAGTGTTCTATGGCCATTATCATCGGCATATATTTTTCACTCAATCCGGCTAGCATGATAGAACCAATCCACTCGTCACTTATGTTAAAACCCGTTCCTGACAATTTCTGACCCGCTTCAACAATTTGATTTACGTAGGACGACATCGATGTGCAGCTTTCAAGTCGAACTGATATAAGATTTCTCAACAGGCTAATCTTTCTAGTAAAGCCAGAGTCATCAAATAGTTGTTTTAATTTCTTCCACAAGTCGTGCGATGTCGTGACACTCTTAATATGAATGTAGATAGACGGATCGATTGTTAAAATCAATTTAGCTTTCGTTTTGCTATCCTCTGTCGGTGTCGCCGGCGTGGCTGGATCCGGTTTAATACATTTGACCATGCCATCCAGTACTAAAAAGTTCTCGACTGCAAAACACCACTCACTGTAATTTTCACGACCTTTTAGTTTAGGCACGTTTACTAAATAACTTGAGTTGGAAGCCATGATTGAATAACGGTTCAGCACCAATTATTATTTTAAACACAGTTTTACTTCACTTTTTAGTCCGATCGTAAAACACACAAGTCCTGTAGTCCACCACACAATAATTTGCTGATAATTCTGACTATTAACTTGCAAAAATAATAATTTCAAGCGACTGGAGCACATAACCTAAAATGAAACGACGAGTTTGATCCGAGTGATTCAAGTGACAGCTTTATTTTTAAAATGTATAACAGTCAGTTGCATAGCAGTGTGTCATGGATGGCGCTAGTAGTACATACTTTAGTATAATATTTTGACATTTATAACAGAAAGTCGGCAGGATTCCAAAAACAGCTGTCATTTTTGTAAATGTGGGTAGTCGTCGCCACTGGTAAGTATGGACGGAGATGACGAGTGAAACAAGCGCTGGTCGGTAGCACACTGATTTATTGGAATAATAGGTGCGTGGGCGCAGCCACGCACACATGCATATATAGCAAAAACAATTCACAACATTTACATTTACGGATCTCCATTGCTATCCATCGTGGCAATGCCGCCAGCCTTCTGGGCACCTTGCCACACGGAACAGACCTGGGGCCGGTTTTGTTTTATTTTAGTTTATAGTTAGTTTAGTTATATTTTCCTTCAACATTTATAGTTACTTTTTTGCATTTTGAATAAGGATTTTTACGAGGCTTGAATTCATATTATTTTTGAATTTTCTGATTTTCAAAATTATAACGACTACAAAATAAAATGTGACGGACGCACGTCGCATCACTTAAGGCGAATACAAAGGTCCTAATTAGATTAATGAAGTTTTTATCAAAATATGGATGTCCTGCAGTTTCGTAGCGACTAGCGAGTGACGTAATTCAACATTGTTATTATATTATTATGTACAGAACTTTAAGTAACTTGATGAGACGTTCAATACGCTGGGTTAATTTAAATTGGCTTTGTATGTCACGCGTTCTCGTTTCCACGTGCATAAAGCCTAACACCGCGTTTACATTGCGTGCGACAGCGTTTATGCTTGTGCATAAATGAAGCCTTAAGACGTTTTAAACCAATCCAGTTGCTGGCGCCAGTTTTGAACTCAGCGCTGGCAGGGTACTGGTGCAATGTAAATGTATTTTCGCGACAGTCCGGCTTTGTTTTCCTTCCCTTGCTTCTAATGTTGGTTCCCGAGAGGGACCCTAACAAATTGCCCTAACACATGCTACAGTCCGGCGTGACTACTCCATATAAACGGTACAGTGCCAGTCAGCAGTCAGCCAGTTGCTGGCACTGGATTCATCTAAAAGCGCCTTAACATGATTCAAATAGAAAACCGATTTAGGTAGAACACTTTCCTCGAAATTTTGACGACCTGTTTAGCCTAGTTGGTAGTGACACTGCCTCCGAAGCTATAGGTCCCGGGTTCGAATCCCGGCCAGGGCAATTATTTGTGCATTTAACACGGATATTAAATTTGTTTTTGGGTCTTGGATGTTTTCTATATATTTAAGTATGTATTTATCTATATAAGTATGTATATCGTCTTCTAGTACCCATAGTTACAAGCTTTGCTTAGTTTGGGACTAGGTCGATTTGTGTAAGATTGTCCCCCAATATTTATTTATTTATTTAATTAATGTTCTATTCACACAACTCACCGACCAGATTTTATCTCCACCGCAAAATGTTAAGTTTTGTTTTTGACTATAAATCACTGTTTTTACGGTCTATAAAAACCATCTACATTGACAATAGCACGTGATATAATTTTAAAAGGTTTAGGAGATTTATTTTGCCTAGCCTTAGATTTGGACTTAGATTTGTTTCAGCTCTAGGCTATAAAAGTAGACAAGGGTAACATGAGCATTTGATAATTTTCTAGACATTGAAAAAGGACTTTCTGTAAAACATGTTATGAAATAAGAGGGTAGGTGAATATTTTATTCAAATGTGGCGAATTCTAAGGAGTTCATAATATCAAAGAAAATTGGTAATCTTGCGTGCGTAAAATATAAATATAAACATTCTTATTCAAGACATTTGTTACAACAAAATAAGTAATATAAATTATACAATGAACAAGCTCACGCCTGTAGTCCCAGAAGTGTTAGGCAGAGCACATGATAGTTCATTTCAACGCCACGGTTAAGGATTAGGTATTTGCCATGTGTTAAAATTATAACATGGTGTCACTCTATGGATAATAAACCATCAAAAGTTATTCCAAAACCATAAAAAGAAATGTCACTTCCAAACGTCTGAAAATTATGTTTTTTTCTTTGTCGTTCAAAGATCAATAAATAGATACCAATAGAATCCTCATGTAAAAGTAAAGATACATACATTTAAAAAATAGGTGTTCAGTTGCTCATGCAAATTTTATTCTGTGTAGGATTGAATACGATTCACTGAATTATTTTTCCAACCTTATTTTTAGCTCGGATATTCAAAAGAGAGAAAAACGATTTTCAGATCACTCTGAAGTCTTCATCATTTATTTATAAGTAAGTATAAGGTGGATTCAGATTTGAAATGTAGTTTTCATTTATGCTGTTTTCTATGTAGCTTCATTAGAAAGTTGTTTTGTTTCTATGTATGTATGGCCAAGACCACCGGGGAATGGGCAGCAGCATTCCTAGAGTGCGGTGGACATTCTGCGATCGCCAACCCGCATGCCAAGCGTGGCGATTATGGCATTTACCCCCCATGAAATTGGGGGAGGCCTGTGTCCAGCAGTGGACGTCCTAGGGCTAATATGGTGGATGGTGGATGTATGGTCACTTCATTTATCGTCAAGTTTACTGTTTAAATAGCTTGTTAAACATTCTACGTTTATTTTACTTATTTCAATTACATGTACCTAAAAGGAATATCATTGTGGTAACTAATTCATTGGTCTATTGATATCTTTATAATCATCAAAATGAATATGAAGTATAAGAAAATCCCATTTAACCATGAATCACGTCATTCTGGTCAATTTTAAAACTTTGCCAAATCGCTGTCATTTCGTAAAAAGAGAAATTTATTCAGTTTTCACGGTTCCCTTGGTACTTTATTCTTATAAGTTTCTGTCTGGTCGCAGTTAAAGTATTGCAACAAGTATTACAAGTGTTATATACATTCCTTGATATTTTCTGCAATATTCCAATATATACTAATTACTAACGAAAAACATAAGCCAATTTAATTGAACGTACTCCGACCAAATCGAAGACTTTCTGCAGAAAGGCCAGGTTAAGAGTACCCTAAATCGGCGCGCATGCATGAAGAATGTTACGAGAGTTCAGGAAGCGAAAGTTGTAGGTCAGGATCGTAGCAAATGGAAATCCGTGATCTCTGCCTACCCCTCCGGAAAACAGGCGTGATTATATGTATGTATACTAATTATGTTTCCAGTATTAAAAATACTAATTTTAAGTCGTTGTGTGCTAAAATCAATTATAGCACACAACGACTTAAAATTAGTATTTTACACCACACCACGCGCATGTCTCCAAGAAACTTATTTACTTTCTTTTACTTACCAGACCTTTTTAGTCGGGCCTCACAACATACACATTCAACACGAGACGTAATCCAACTCATGGTTCTTAAGCATTATCTTAGTCATCATAAACTTCGAATAAGTATAAAGCAAATCACACGGGTTAATTGTTGAATGTCACACTCTTATAGTGCAGATAGCAGTGAAACGCATTTTCGTATATTGAAAGATTAAAATAATAATAATAATAATATTGGGGGACAATCTTACACAAATCGACCTAGTCCCAAACTAAGCAAAGCTTGTACTATGGGTACTAGACGACGATATACATACTTATATAGATAAATACATACTTAAATACATAGAAAACATCCAAGACCCAAGAACAAATATCCGTGAAAAATGCACAAATAAATGCCCTGGCCGGGATTCGAACCCGGGACCTCTAGCTTCGGAGGCAGAGTCACTACCAACTAGGCTAAACAGGTCGTCGATTGAAGAAAGAAAGAACAGAATCGCTTTTATAAGAAATCATTCCGTACCTACATATGATTCTTTTTTTTCTTTGACACAACAGGCTCGGTGGTTCGCGCCTCTTTTAGTTTATGATGGACCGTGGGTTTAGCTTTGGCAGATTTAACAGTGATACGAACTCATCATAACGTGGCTGATGTATCGACTTCTTATTTAACCAGTTATAGGTATGCCAGGGCTATAATACCGATTGTTAAATTTTGCAAAGTATTCCAGACCATGATTGCAAAATGCACGAGTCCTGGCACTGCCTGTAATATTTTAACAGCAATCTCATCGCCTAGCACCTACTCCGGTATTCACAACGTTCACGTACAACTCACTTAAGGGTACCAATATAAATCGGACCTCCAATAATGCTTAGTTGTTACGGATCTAAGTGCCTAATTATACTAGATAGCAGCAGAAATAATGAGGATCGTCAGTCTGGAGCTGTAAATAGCTGGATTAAAATCGAAAGCTATGATCATCTCCTGTTTATTATGCAATGGTGGTGCTGACTCGCTCGGCTTTATTGGTTTTCCTTATACTAATATTGGGGATGTTAAAAAGTATTTGACTTTGGAAATAACCTCCAGTTACGCATCGAAATTATTGATACGGAATTATTGCTAAGGGCTACTGATATAGTCCGAGACGTAGACCCCAAGGGAACTGTACCGGTTGTTTATATGAAAGTAACAATATTCTTGATGTCAATTCACACTAATGATATTAATGTGCCGTTACTAGGTACTCGTAAAGTTTTAATCCACAGGAATTCTGCCACTTGTAATTGCTAGGAATTTGTGTTGGTATTGTTTGCATACAAATACATATGACTTTTTCAGTCTTAACTATGTTTAATTTGAAACTAGACATTTTTAAAAACGTCACCTGTGCCACTTGCAAAAGTAAAGCTCTGGGAATTTTAAAAGATAAAGATAGCAAGGGAATACTCTTAACGTACGAGCATTTAGCTGTCTGCAGGGACATTTTTAAGTCAAAATATGTTTTAAAAAGATAAATAAGTATGCAATAATGGAATTTCATACATTGGGAAATAGTATATTACTACAGAGGCTGGGACGAAAGGGGTTGGGGTCTGAGGCGGGCAACCCCATATTTCCCGCCGAGGTATGTATAGTGCTTTTCTCAAACATGCAATGAAATAGACAACAAAAAAAATCAAAGATTTACATTTAATACGCATAGTGGCAGAATGTCATGATGCCTGTGCCACATATTTATGTGGAATGGAAATTAAAAAAGAGGACTTTGCCGGCCTAGGCCTGCAAGATTTGTATGAAATTCCATTAATGACCTCTTGTCCTAGCCGCACCTGAAACGTCATACTTCGCAGCCTATTATTAGGAACATAACATCAATATTTCATTGCATGTTTGAGAAAAATTATGATTTTTACTTTTTAAATTTGCGCTTGTCAATAATGTGAATCTTCGCGGACTATTTTTGCGACAGTAAGGCGATAATTTCCGAGCTATGGAGATTTATTTTTGCACTTCAATGAATTGAGCACAACTTTCACGAAATTATGTTTGTAATTCTTACGAATAACACTAAAAGTTAATATTTATCCAAAAACTATACAACGACCGAAGTTTTGTATATCTTGCGTCTTGTTGCTGAAAACAAAATGTTTAGGCGTACTTTCTTGTTCTGTTATCATTCAATAAGGAGTTACGAAGTCGGATGATAGTCGGAGATACGATCTTCGCGGCTTTGCCCAATTATTAATTCTGAGGAGTTTGTTGATTTATTAAATCTTGGGTTAACGTCGATAGAAGGCTTACTCATACTCATACTCATTTATTAATAATAGTACAGAACTCTTAATAATATTACTGTACTTATTTCGATTTAAATAAATATAGGTAACGAAGGTTTAACACCTTAACGACCTTATTCCTTACTAGCTATTGATCATCTCTTTAACCGCCTTGGAGCGCTCGTGGCCCAGAGGCGCCTGCGAACCGCGTGCGGTATGCGAGGTAAAGCAATGTGGGCGCAGGTCAGTTCTTGGGTGGGTGACCGCATTGAGTGGTTACAGGTTACAGCCGTTGATTCGCCTTCAAACTTAAGCGCACCTTGCCAACTGCCCGGCTTGACCATCATCCTGCTCACAGGAAGACTTGGTGAAAGCTTACCAAAGGGCATTAGACGTTGCTGGCTTTTGGGCCAGCATAATTTAGCATAGTACAGCCATCTACTCGATAAAAAGAATAAGCAAAATCATCATTTACTTTTTAAATTGAAATTAAAGGGAAAAATTTAATGTTCCGAGCAGGATTCGAACCTGCGACATCTGGCATATGCGGCCAATCGCTGCAGCCTCTGAACTATCGGAAAAAAAATAATCAAATTTTCCCTTTAATTTGAAATTTTCGTTAGCAGCGTTACTGATTTAGTACAACATTAATATAGTATGGGATGGCGCATCGTTACTGACGATTTCTCAATGTAATTTGAGACGTTGGTGCCGTTAATAGAAGCCTAAGTCTTCTACGGTAGATGTCGCTGTACGCCTCCCTAAGGCGTTGTAAGAGGGAACTATTGAAGGATTTCGTGGACGAGCTTGGTTGTTCCGATAGTTCAGAGGCTAGAGCGATTGGCCGCGTATGCCAGATGTCGCAGGTTCGAATCCTGCTCGGAGCATTACATTTTTCAATTTTTCCCTTTAATTTGAAATTTTCGTTAGCAGCGTTACTGCTTTAGTACAACATTAATTTTAAATTGAAGTTTAAAACTATTCCGTTAAATTATTTTATCTATTTAGTAACTCCCTTATTAGCGTCTTATGGAGATTTCTGGAGAAGCTTTTACCCAGCAGTGGGACACTCAAGTAAGCTCAGAAAAAAATCTAGTCTCTAACCTTAACTTGACCTCTAAAGAAAACGAACATTCCAGGAAATGTCTCTATATGAGAGGGAATCGCGAAAGAATGCGAAGAACATATAATATTTACAACATTTACAGATTTTTTATTACAAAACAGTCAGGTGACAGTCATATGAAAAATACCTTAGCCACGCGAAGCTAGGGGCTAGTAGAAGTTCCCCTGTGAGTGGGTAATATTTTAGATGCCTGGAAAGTCTGGAACAAGCATGTTACAAGCAAATTAATTTGGACTAATTCCAAAAGGAATTTATTCGCTTAGATTCAGCAATACGGGCTCAGTATTTAATGAGGCGGGTATTTATATTCACTTGTTGTATAGCGGACGAGTTTTATTAAAATTTTGTTTTGACTTGAATGTAGGTAACTTACTTTCCACCATTAGTCAGACATAATATTGTATTAAATCTCATCAAGATTCAAAATCCACTAAATAAAATTAAAATAGACGGACATTTTAAATGATTCTAACTACACACATCAAGTATTACCCGAAGTGTTACCTTAATTAATAGTAACACTAAGTAATTCAAGGTAATTCAACTGAATCACAGTAATAATCGTTAATATTGACGTCGCAGTAAATGAAAACACGCACAATAAAACGTAACTTTGTACGAGAAACGTAATTAAATTAACGTTGTTGCGTTTTATGTGTGTCATATTGTATATTAGGTAATGTGACAAATATAATTGTGGATATAATTGGATAAGTTATTGTTGGAAGCATTTAATTAAATTGTTTCATTACTTTCGTGGTTTGAATCAAAAGTCTGACTGAAGTTTCGATCAATTTTTAGAACGCTTAGAAAACTTTCGCTTTGTTAAATCTAAATTAATAGGATTTAGTAAATATAAATTTCAACATAAATGTATAATCGTGATCAGATAGATCAGCGCGAACAAGGTGCTCAATATTATCTAAACACGGACACGAGACTGCATGACGCTTTTATTGGCGTGGTATGATCACATTGAAAAGTACAGATATATTTGGTGTCAACTGTACATGTAAACACAGTTTTATTGCATTCTCATGGAACCTAAACAATATAAATGCCAAGATTTTTCAAAAAAAGTCTGTTTACCCCTTTTAGCAAATAAGCGTAGGTACTCGTACTTTACTGAAAGAATACTTGACGAGTTTTGAATTGTAGCAGTACCTATCAGGACGCATTATAATATTGATTACTAGTTTTAAACAAAACTGGATGGCATGCATAATCCATCTTGACATAATTTTTTTTGTATGCCTGATGGCAAGACGTAGACGTACATAATTATAAGTTTTTGACCAGCCATCTCTTCTACGAATAAAGTAGTTTGATTTTGTATTTAGATTTCTTGACATGTTACCCAATTGGATTTGAGCACTGAAAATCCAGTCGATTAACAGGATCTGTTAAAGAAATTGCAATTTGGATAAAAAGCCACTTGACATACGATAATTATGAATCCCATCAAAAACATAAATGTGAAAATAGGAGCCAAGTTCAATATTAAGAATATGCGATGCTTGGTTGTCGTCTTCACTGTCAAATGAATTGATTTTTGATTTTGATCTAAATGGGTGCCAAGACTGCCAAGTTCCGTAGATTCTCTGAAATGGTGCTAAGTCCAGCACTACATTGTTTACAGTAAACCTAATTTACTGCGACTTAATGAATTTTGAGCTTTAACTTGGCAGTTTTCTTAAATATCCAACAGCTTTTATTTTTGAAACGTCAAATTTAAACTACTTAGATGGCGTTGTATACCGCCATACTTTATGTAGATATTACAACTATTACAAATCAAATCTAGATTGGTAAAGTTTATTAAAATAACATTCTTTTTTTCTTTGGCCCAGTGGAATTAAAGCAATTCTAATTTTAGACATTCTATTTCGGTGGTTTATTTTCATAGCTGCTTAATAGACACGGCGTAGGTTCTAGCTTCTGATTCTAAAATTCGCTCGCTGGCGCCAATAAACGTTTATATTATCTGTAGAGTTTATATGGATCCTGTCACGCTGGATTGATACGTAAAATATATTTACATAGCGCCAGTACCCTGCCACCGACAATGATTTTTACTTGAAAATATAATAACACATACATTCACACTTATAAAATAAAATAAATAAAATAGCCTTTTATTATTCCAAACTTTTGTACAAACATGCTTTGGAAAACAATTTAGTGGTACAGTGCTTTGATTGGATTATTTTGCATGCTGTATTTTTTGAAACATTAGTAATATTAAGTAGTTATTTTTATAGAAGGTATTGCATTCATATAATATTAATTTCAAAGTTATATAAAATAAGATTATGTATTATGACATTATTATTATTTATCGTATCTAGATCCGATAAATTTCAATGATTCAATTTTTCTCGTTCTAATTTATTTTTATTTTTATTGGACGGGTAAAGGCCTCCTCCAGGCATTTCCATTCATCTTTTTGTGATGATTTCGTTGTCCAGTTTTTTCCCGCTACCTCTACAATCTCATCTTCCCACCTTCCTTTTGGTCTACCAGGTCTTCGGTGCCCTTTCGGCCCTTTCCATGTTGTTACTTTTCTGGTCCATCTTTCATCTTGCTACCTGGCCAGGTGTCCCGCCCATTGCCATTTTAGGCCTTGGGCGTAGGATAGGGCGTCGAGTACTTTCGTTTTTTGCCTTATTTTACCTTTTAGCTTGATTTTTAGCATGCTCCTTTCTAGGGCTCTCTGAGTAGTTATAATTTTCTTTCTGGCCTTTGTGTCTAATATCAAAGTTTGGCAGCAGTATACGTGAAGCAGGGTAGTAGGCATGTGTCCATGATTTTTTTCTTAAGTGATTGGTGTATATCAGACTTCATTACGTCTTTCATGCTCCAAAACTTTTTCCACGTCAGTGCAATTCGCCGGTCCAGTTCTAGTAAATTTCGGTTCTTATGAAATTAAACTTGTTTCCCGAGGTATATATAGTCGTCAACGTAATCAACAAGAGCTCCAGCCACGTAGATTGGCGTCCGGACATAGTTTGTCATTACTTTAGTTTTGTTCGTGTTGAGCTCTAAGCCGATTTTGTGGCTGACCGCTTGTAGCTCAGCTATCATACTTTCTAGTTCCGCCGCGTTTGCTGAGAACAAAACGATATTGTCGGCAAATCGTAGGTGGCTGAGATACTTTTCATTTATTTTAAGGCCTTTATTCGACCACTGTAGTGTTTTCATCATATTTTGGAGTACTGATATGAATAGTTTAGGAGACAGTGGGTCTCCCTGTCTTATTCCTCCACGTATATTAATTTTGTCTTCTGAACGGTCCAACTTGACTGTGCTCTTACTGTTGGAATATATATTTTTTATTATGCGTATGTATTTGCTGTTTACGTTTTGGTTTGTCAGAGCCTCCCATATGCTCTGGTGTGATATACAGTCAAATGATTTTTTATAGTCTATAAATGCCACATTCACACTTAGCTACGCCAAAAATGCTTTCAGAAATGTAAGGCCGCTGATTTAATTATATGCACATTGGGCACCATTTTTACTTAAATAGAACTTAAAATATGACAAATATATATATCGTCAGGTTTATTTTTAGTATGTATAATTATAGTACGGCTCTTCTCAGGTGAATTTTTCGCTTCGAGCCTTAATCTTTCAAACAAAGGCCATTGTTTCTATTATCGCAAAGCCGCTAGCTACCTATTTAGCACGTGCCAGTACAACATTCATATTGAAAAACAACTGGTATCGTCATAGTATTAAGGTTCAAATTTAATGACACTGATAGATATTACGTTTTGGTAGGGTAGTACGGTAGACCGCCCGGCACTAAATATGGCACTCATATTATTTTGATACTTAGGGTGGTGTTAAAAATGAAACGTTGTTATTTATTATATTGTTTTATTTAATTTATTAGCTTGCGGTGGTAAATGTGATAATTTACAAAGATGCAGCAAGCATTGTTATTTCTTCTTATCTTTAAAATAACGATACTGTGAATTTAGCACCTCTGATGTGACGCCGACGCATAGTGACAATAAAAACACTGATAACTGAATCTGGGTACTGGCTATCAGACAAGGTTTCTTGTGTATGTAAAGGAACTTTCTGGCACAATTACAAAATGGACTTAAATGTTAATTTAAAATACCAATTCCAAATCGATTAATTCGTATTCATTTAAAAATATTGAGTATTATTTTTTACATTTCTAGTTCAAACATGTTTTGGGGTAGGAATAGTTTGTTGGACCACAACTTAGTTCCACACAAATATTTAAGGAAACGCCTATTTAAAATCTGAAAGTGGTATCTAGACACGCGGCAGCGTGTCCAGCCAAGTTCACCCCAGGAACTGGCGGACAGCAGCCGTGTGTTATATTACACGAACCGTTTGGAGCCACTTTTGAACCCCCAACAACTCCAAATCTATCTAACATAAAAGAAATGAAATTTGGTACATATATTAAGATCCTTTAGAAAAACTAGAACCACAAATTTCATAAATATAGGTTTCATAATTACTGAGATATTAAATTTAAAAAAAAAATGGCATTTTTACCACTGACTGACTGACTGACTAGTAATCAAAAACCTAACCCACTTCCAGGTGACCTATAAAACTGAAATTTGGCATGCAACTTGGTAATTGTGTGTGTACATCAGGAAAATCAGTAAATAGTGATTTTTGTACTAGTTTTTTTATTATTATTATTTATGCTATTTACCTCAGAACTCCGTCATTTATTAACCGATTTGGAAAATTATTTTTTGTTTGAAACAGTATACCTGGTCCTGGAGAAATCGAGGGAACTTTTCAAATATTTGAGGTGCACCTAAAGCGATTTGGGTATTTTGTATAGTAACTCACTCGTGCATTCGCTCATGGAAAGCACCATTTGATGAAATTTGACAAAAAGTAATGATATCCCATCCAAAACATAAATGTGAAAATGGCAGCCAAGTTCAATATGCGATGCGTGGTTGTCGTCTTCACCGACAAAAGAATTGAGATCTAAATGGGTGCCAAGTTCCGTAGATTCACTGAAAAGTTGCCAAGTCCGGCACTACATTGTTTACAGTAAAACTAATTTACTGCGGATTACTGCATTTTGAGCTTTAACTTGGCAGTTTTCTTAACTACCTGCAAATCTTCGTAACTTGCCCTTAAAAAAAATTAAAACTATACTCCGTCCGTACTGGAATTCACTCCCGCTGACGATAAGACAGGCCCCAAGCAAATTTGTTTTCAAACGTATGCTCTTCAAGCATTTGCTAGAACATTCCTAGCGGAAAAGAGATTTGTAGTCGTAAGCGTGTGTGCAATAGTATATAATTATGTATGTATATTTAATGTATATATGTATATATATATATATATATATCTATGTATGTATTCAGGTATATATTTGGTTAAGTAGTTTAAACACCTTTTTTGTAATTAGCTCTACCTTAGGATTTTTTTTTTGTTTTTCTCACCTAGTTTGTCTCTTGCACCTACCTTCGCTATTTTCTGTTTGGCTCCTCGGTTGACTGGCAAAGAATGCCTTGAGGCATTAAGTCCGCAATTTGTACCGATTTATTTGTGCAATGAAGTTTAAATAAATAAATAAATACTCCATCATTGGCTTGCTCGTAGAATATTTTACTCAGTGAATGAGTTCTTAGCTTACAAAGAAGGCGATGTAATATAGATAATACTTAGCGTAGTAGTATGATAGATTTCGCTTTATTTATTTTTATTTTGATAGATTTAATTTGATATAATGTAATAAATAAATAACTTCTCACAACATTCGCACGCCAATAAAGAGGTGTAATATATAATCCTTGATAATTAATTTAAGACCATTGTAACCATATTACTGCGAATAAATTGTTTGTATTCGTATTTAAATATCCAACAGCTTTTATGGTATTATATCATACTACATAGAAAACTGCCAAGTTAAGGCTCAAAATGCATTAAGCCGCAGTAAATTAGTTTTACTGTAAACAATGTAGTGCCGGACGTGGCACCTTTTCAGTGAATCTACTTGACTGAACTTGGCTGCCATTTTCACATTTATGTTTTTGATGGGATAAGTGATTTCAAAATACGCCTAAAATTAGAACGTTATAATGCTACTACGTAGAATGAATAAAACTGAGGCTACTTCCATAGACATTAAATTCCGTCACCCTAAACGATACATTTACATTTTTAAAAGTATACTACCAACCTATCAAATATAAGTATAAAAGTAGTTGGTAAATCGGTAACTTTGTATCGTTGGTAAATCTGCCAAAATTTAACTGAGTTTCGATGGTACAGGCACGAAAGTCCAGTGCACCTCAAACACCGAGAATGCTATCAAAGGCTGACTCGGTGGTTTGGAAACCGTAACGCTTTGTCTATTCGGCGCTCGCTGCGTGCACATAGGTGTCAAAGTATAGGGGAAAAAGTGGGACGAGTTTGCTCGTCAATATAGTTGAAACTCACCTCTAAAGTCACTATTTGTGACATGTTTGTCATTTCTTTCTTAAGTATTAATAATGATGTCTCACGTTAGTATAAATTTATGTCAATACATAATCATATTTCTCAATAAAAAGTGTTTCGCGCGAGGACCAGTAGTATAGGCGGGTAGGAGGATCGGTGGTTTGGAAACCGTGACACACTTGTCGGCAATGCGCTTGTGATTCGTCTTGAGTCGTAAGCGTCCTTAGGCTGCTTGCCATCACGCCGGCTGTGTGCTTGTTTGCCACCATCATAACAAAAAAATCTTCTATCTTCTATTTTTATTTGCTTTGTTTAATTTAAAATCGATGGTTGTGACATTTTATATTTTATATTTACTATTTATATCATTGTATTAATATATATTGTATTAGCTCCTAAGCTAAGACAGTTATACTAACACATTATTATTTTGTATTGTGTATGGATCATGTCATCCGAAATAAATTAATTATGCTTATAGATTAGATTTTTTTTACAAATAAACATAAAATATCAGTCTTATTTAATTCCCATCCCATTTCTTAAAATGCTGTATAATGTATACAAAATAAACCTTTATTTATCGAGGTCACAGTTTCCATCTATCCTGGAATTATGCGCGATTATTACGCAGCTTTACTGAACCCACTGCCCATTCATAAATTATTCATCAATTCAAATCCGACAACTTGTTTGTAAACAAAACGTTACCTTGAAAGTTCCTAGTCACGTTGTAGAGATAGTAGTTGTGTAGTGACAATATTATTTTTGAGACATGGAAATCGGTTACCTGAAAAAAAGACACATGTTTTAAATTAACGATAAATAATTAGTTATTGAAATGGAAAACGCAAGGTATAAAGGAAAAAATATACGTATTTTATGTAGAACACTTAATCCAGGCTAGATATTAGGACCGTGTTTGTAAATCAATTCATTCGTTCTTCACTAGCAAGTATTTAGACAGAACCTTTACTATACACGCTCGTGCTACCGGAGCTACAAAAACACCAAACTTAAAATGTGTCCACAGGAAAAGTAACTGACGCATTAAAAATATATTAAAAATACTTCGGTTTTTGATAAGTGTTAGGTATCAAAACGTTTATTTGCTGGGCCTAGGTTTTCCCCAAAGAGTGCCACAAATACCGTTTCAGCGCCACCCGCACCCAGCAAACTCACGCGACCTTTACGAGGTCATCAGTCCGTCTAGTGGATGGTGTACCCACGCTGGTGAAAACTCACAGTTAATTAACTTGAAAGAAGGGTTCCGTTTTTGTCATCTTGGCTATAGGGCCCTAAAAAAGGAAAAAAGGGCGGTTAGATGAACAAAACAATATTAACCCCTCTTTTGCAATATAGATTGGTTGATTGCTATTCATAGATAAGCTAATTTCACTGGTGTAATGCTATTATGCTATTGGCTACAAAAAAGAGTACGTACCGTTTAAATATTAAATATCCTTAACATAATTATTTCACAATTTTAAATCTTACGCAGTTGCCATAAGGTCGAAATTAAGGTTAGTATTACTGCGGTATTTAAATGGGACCTAAACGAATGTAGGAATTTGGCAGTCCACTATCAGATTAAAAGCGGGAATCAAGGAAATTGAAAGTCTGTTAACTGCCCCTATCGTACCGCGGGATAATTGAAAGACGTTACCTATAGCTTCGACGTCAGTTGGTTTTACTCGAGTTTTTTAGGCGTCATGCAGTGATGGTGTGAGTCAAATATTTGAGAAATGCGGATCAGTAAAATTTAATGTTACTGAATGCTACTTACTCAAAAATGTGTAGTGTGTGTGTGTGTGTCTATTTAATAATAAGAATACGGAGAAATGGCTTCTCTCGCCTTCAGGAATCTATCAAGATTGAGCGAGGTATCTTCTAAGGTCTGATAAGTCCTCTGAGATTCTACATAGCGCTGCGCTTTCAGGCTAGGTTACCAGCTGCGGAGAGGCGGAGAGGTCTTTTCTCATCTGCTCTACATGGGTGATTTACACTAACTAGCAGAGACCTGTTGGAGATACCGAAAACAATAGAAGTCTTCGGCACCACGCATGCCTCCCAAAGGTTTAGGCTACTACTTTCTCGAGAGCGAGAAACCCATACGGATAATAATAATATTTTTGGACAATCTTACACAACTCGACCTAGTCCCAAACTAAGTAAAGCTAAGTGTACTAGGCGAAGATATACAAACTTATATAGATAGATGCATAGAAAACATATAAGACCAAGGAACAATTATTCATGCTCATTACATAAATAAATCGCCTGACAGGGATTGGAACCCGGAAATACAAGCTTTTTGCAGGATCACTACCAAATGCTTTCAACGAGGATAAAGTGTTCGTAAATAATTTACCTACTAATATCGTGATATAGATAGTGTAGATGGTGGCTAAGCCGTAGAGCTATACAGATAGAATAATGCACGATTTCAAGCTAACATGGTCACTAACACTAAAATTACTGTTCAAAACGGGGTATTTACCATGTATGTTAATATTGTTGAGTTTCCGATACTCAACAATATTAACATACATGGTAAATACATACCCCGTTTTGAACAGTAATTCTAGTACAGATAGAACAGCTTAGATTCTTGAATTGAAACATGGATAGAGGTGTTGGAATATCAAATCATCGGCATTATGTTCCTAACCTTGATAGGAGTAAGATCGCAAACAATAATAAATTTTGATTAAAGTCAGTCAGAACAATTGCGCCATTGGGTTAAAAAATAGAAAATTTTTATATCTTAATAACAAGTATATTTTATAAAAAAAAACTCAACTAGATACTAATGTAGTGCGTGTTTTGTAACATATATCGAAATCTACAAATATTAGGTGTAGCGCCTTAAATGCATGCACACACAGGTTTTAGTTTGTTACATAGTTTTTTTTTAATACCACGTCGGTGGAAAACAAGCGTACAGCCCGCCTGATGGTAAGCGGTCACCGCAGCCTATGGACGCCTGCAACCCCAGGGGTGTCGCATGCGCGTTGCCGACCCTTTAAAAATTTATACACTCTTTCAGATGATGATGATGTCAGATGTCGTTAGTTGTGTACCATCAATGGTCCAATTTTTTCAATACCAAATACCGCTTATCGCGGTGGCGTATTTGCCCTCACTGACTCATTGTATAGAAGCTTTATCACAAGCATATTTGTACAAATTTATAAAGTAAAGTGTGAAGTCCTGAGTTTACTTTTAGCATTTCTTTCAGGAATATCCCCGAACTTGTATCCACATCCAAAGCCGTTTGGCTACACCCTTCCTTTAGTAGGTATGTAGAATTCGGCATTACCGCCACAAATTGCTAACGGTTACAAACAGCAGATAAGAGCAATCACTCAATAAGGTTTTCCTGCATTAAGATTCAATTAATAGCTCAAATTCGCGTCGTTATAAATGGTCCCCGTCTCGTTGATTACTTTAATTAACTCCACAGACTGATAGATGGCGCTGTTCTCGGCTTTAATTATTATTCGAGTTTCTGGTGGCTTTCCGATTGATTACTTGGAATCAATTCGAGTCGCAAGAATTAGATATTATTGTTATTTTAATTAATATACACATTAAGACCTCGGCAAACAAAAGTTCATAAAGTTCAAAAATTGTTTATTGTACACAAAAATCAGCACATTATTGAGAGTGCTATTATTGTTATTACGGTCTTCTGTTCTATATTTCTAGAGAATTGTTTCTGATTACGATTGTTTTTAACTTGAAATGACGAATATGTATAAAATGAAGGCATGTTTTAGTTTGCTCACACAGAAACACACCCTTGTAGTGAACAACCGTTAATTATCGAAATTTGCGGTATCATGCAACGATCATTTCATGTTAAACAAGCCCATATTTACCCAAAAATTACATCACACGATCTCATAAACCAAAAGGCCACACTTATTAAAGGAAGTATGCAATCCAATTTAAACTTTGCAACTACATCGTACAGTCTATTTTCCAGTAGCCAATCACCAAATAGTTGCTAAAGCCGTCACTATGCAATTCATCACTCTTTGTACCACGTGTTTACGTTAACTTTGCGGTTTTAACAATGTATAATGAATTTACAGTGCTTGATGAATGGGATAAAGTTCCGTGCGGGGAAATGTTAAGGACGGTGTTCAAGCAATTTGAAAGTTATTTATCGTACTTACACTAATTTGTTCATGATGTGTAGTTTTGCAATGTGGCGTGTATATAAGCGTAAGCGTTCTATTAAATAGACCCCGGTATGTCCTAAAACTACGACCAAGACCACTGGAGGATGGACAGCAGCATCCGTGGATTTCGGTGTAGATACTGCGCTCGGCAATCCGTATGCTAAGCGTGGTACCTAATTATGGCATTTACCCTCATGCCATTGGGGGTGGCCTATGTTCAGCAGTGGACGTCCTTCGGCTGACACAGTGTGGTGGTGTGACAGACAGCAATGGACAAACAGCTTTCCCCGTAAGGTACGATATTGTAGTAAGGTAAACGTCCCAATGCTCTACAACTTAATGCCCAATGGATAGTTCACCCCTGTCATTATGACATGAGATTGAAAGTGGCATGTATTGGGCTAACCCAATCCATGGCACTTTCAATGATTTATATCAGTGCTCTACATTAATGTAGAACACTGGTATAGATCATTGAAAACGAACGAGAGAACCATTATCGGCGACGCTCTCGTTTCTGTTTCAATTAGTTTATTATTGTTTTAGAATTCAACAATAATACAAGAATGAGGCAAATGCTGTTCGTTTAATTAAAACGATGCCTGTAATTGACATTCCAGCCGAGGCTAATATAGTGTTTTTCTCAAACATGGGCGAAAAACCGGCCAAGTGCGAGTCGGACTTGCGCACGAAGGGTTCCGTACTATTATCATTACAAATTAAACACTTTATTATAACCTTTTTATCATTTATTTTTTGTCAGTATGAACGTTAAATTATTATTAAATAATATTAAGTAGAATTTTGGATTTTTAAAATTTGCAACGGAATATAACTACGGACAAAAATGTTGGTCAAGTGCGAGTCGGATTTTAGTTTTCCTATACACACACACACTACACAATTATCACTTATTTACTACAGTATGGGATTCTTCAAGAAAGTAGTGTATAAACTTTTAAAGGGTAACACCCCTGGTGTTGCAGGCGTCCATAGGCTGCGGTGACCGCTTCCCATTAGACGGGCCGTACGCTTGTTTGCCACCGACGTGGTATAAAAAAACATTTTGAGACCCAGCAGCGCCTGATGAACACAAGGAGCTCCTTTAAATGATTATTTTATTTTGTTTTTAGTACTTGTTGTTAAAGCAGCAACAAAAATACATCATCTGTGATAATTTCAAGTGTCTAACTATCACGGTTCATGAGATACAGCCTGGTGACAGACGGACAGACGGACAGACGGACAGACAGACAGACAGACAGATGGATGGACAGCGGAGTCTTAGTAATAGGGTCCCGTTTGACCTTTTGGGTACGGAACCCTAAAAAATACTAAATTGGAATTAAGTTTTGATAAACATAATTATATCACCTTAACCTGAGAACATCAAAATATTTATGCTTTCCCGCCGTTTATTTTTTTTTAGTTTTTAACGAGGTTTGTTAAGTTTAATCAGTGAGGGGGTGAGTTTGTGGTAATTAACGCGCATCATTCCAGACTCCTTCGGCTGACATGATGATGATGATGATGAATGCGCGACAAATATTACAAAACTTATTCTAGTTCTACGCAAAATCTTTGATAACTTTAAATTTGTAACGGAATATAAATACGGACAAAAAGAACCTTGAGGACGTCTCTGCTCAAGTGGAACCGAAGCCTCGTTCACAGTTTTATGGATGCCCTTGCCCTCAAGTAGGCAGGGTTTTATATCAAACGGAGTGAATTTGTGAACGCAAGATAAACTTCGCCACTCTCCTACGAGGCAGTAAAAAGCTGAATATTTCGCTTGAGATAAAAGTTTTATACCGAAATTCTATATCTGTTATCGATCAGCGAAGTGGAATACAGAAGGTGCGGTGCCGTTGAGCTTGGGATATTCCTCATACAATTCTAAAATGTTCCTGTGAATGTCATGTCATATAAACTACGAAAAATAAGTCCAGTGCGTGCGTGGGCCACATGCAGTATAGGGTTCTGTAGTTGCTGTCCGCCACACTTCAAATAAAGTTAATATGCACAAATATTGAGAACGTTCCTATTTTACCTTAAATATCTAGACTTTAATATGTTTTTCTGTAATCTGTAAGTAAAGAAAATTTTTTTATACTACGACTATGGGAAACAAGCCTACTGCCTACGTGATGTTGATGCAGATGGAGATGGTCGCCTATGGATGCTAGCTGTTATTATTTGCTGTATTTTTTCTAACTTATACCCCCAAATGGACCACTTTAAGAACTGCATGTCTAAAACTCATCTGTTTACGTTACGTATCCGATTTTGAACACCGACTTAGGGATGATTCACAGTAGACCGTTCCGTGTCCGGGCCGGCCCGTTTTCTATGACAGCAAACGCAACGGCCGTCGAATTTCTTTAGAAGAAAACGGGCCGGCCCGGACACGGAACGGCCTACTGTGAATCATCCTTTACGTGTGTGCAGCATGTATGTGCCTGTGTGGGGTATCAAAGTTCAATTAAATCAGTCCACTAGTTTCGGAGCAAATTGGCTGTGACAGACGGACGGATCGACAAACACGCGATTGATCCTATATGTGTTTTTTTTTGCTTTTGATATCAGAAACCCTAAAGTATGGGTGCTACAGTTTATTTTTTGTTCCCATTATTACTGTTGATTTTCTGGTCAACATTTCTAACGGGCATTGCATTAAACAATTGAAACATTATTTTTTATCTTGTAACGGCCGAGAACGAAATACTTACAAATTCTGTATTTTTATACATGGAGATGCATTTTGACTTTGTATACAATTCAATTCAATTCAAGTCAATTTATTTATTTTCATAGTAGGATTTTACAATCTCTTTATGACGTCAATAATAATAATAAACAATTGACAAAAAAAAATTACAATTTACAATTTACATATTCGTTAATAAATTACTAAATATTAAAACATACAATTTAATTCCACGGGTCGCGTTCATTGAGATAGTCAGATATTTTATAATATCCCTTTTTGCGTAATGTTTCTTTTATCTTAAATTTAAATTTATGTAGAGGCAATGATTGAATGTCTAATGGAACCTTATTATAATAACGTATACATTGACCAATAAACGAATTAATTATTTTATGGAGTCTGCTGTAATTGACCACAAGTTCATTTTTATTCCTAGTATTTCTAGTATGTACGTCACATTTCCTCTTAAAAAGATTTTGGTTTTTCTGTACGTACATTAGATTTTCAAAAATGTATTGAAACGCAAAAGTCAGGATACCAAATTTTGCAAATTTGTCTCTCAATGAAACTCTGGCGCCTAGGTTGTAAACAGCTCGAACAGCCCGCTTTTGCAAGATAAATATTGAATTCGCATCGGCAGCATGCCCCCACAAAAGGATGCCGTATGACATTAAACTATGAAAATAGCCATAGTACACCATTCTAGCTGTGTCAACATCAGTTAGGGCTCTGATTTTTTTTTACAGCAAATGCCGCAGAACTGAGACGGTTAGACAGTTTGCTGATATGTGGTCCCCACTGCAGCCTGGCATCTAATATAATACCTAAGAATGTCGTCGATTCCACAAGGTCCAATCGGTCACCTCTAATTTTGATATCTGTAGGGACAGACTTAACATTCGGTAAAACAAATTTAAGACATTTGGTTTTATTTTCATTTAAGAGAAGATTATTTATAGTAAACCAATCTACCACATCAGAAATAGCGGCATTAATGTAGTTATAATCTCTTTGCTCTCGATTAATTTTGAATATCAACGAGGTGTCATCGGCAAACAATACAATATCATGTTTGTTGTTTACTAAGTGGGACAAATCGTTGATATAGACAAGGAATAGAAAGGGACCTAAAATTGAACCCTGTGGGACGCCCATTTTTATTTTGCTGCCATCCACATCCACCTTTTGGATCCTGTCGTGTAAATAGGATTCTAGGAGTTTCAGTTCTACGCCCCCTACTCCGTAGTGACGCAGTTTCCTGATCAAAGTGTCATGGTGCACACAATCAAAGGCTTTGGAAAGGTCACAGAAGATGCCTAATGCATCCTGTGACCTCTCCCAAGCATCAAACACAAGTTTCACAAGTTAGACACCAGCATCCGTGGTTGAACGACCGCGAGTAAATCCAAACTGTGTACTGTTAATTAAATTATGGCGATGGAAATACGATTGCAATTGCTGTAATATAAGTTTTTCAAAAACTTTGCTAAGAGTCGGCAAAATTGAGATCGGTCTATAATTCGTGGGGTCAGAATGACAACCTGCTTTGAATAAGGGTATAACTTTGCTACATTTGAATTGATCCGGAAACTGACCACTACCTATACATTCGTTAAATATATGAGACAGATTTGGAGCAATACAATCTATAATTGAGTTGATGATATATACAGATAGACCATCAATGTCCATTGGCTTTTTAATCTTTAAAGACTTAAATGCTTTACGTACATCAGACGGTGAAACAAAGTTAAATGTACAGGAGGCAGTGCAATTAGCCACATTTTCCTTAAGTAGATTTTCAGCGACAGTGGGAGACGAGCTTAAGTACCGGGTTGTTAAAATCGGAATATCTGTAAAGAAGGTTTCAAAGGCTGTAGCAACTTCCTGGTCTTTGTTTAAGACTTTGTTACCTATCTTTATTTCGTAACTATTAGCCCCAGATTTTATTTTTCCTGTCTCGTTATTTATAATTTGCCAGGTAGTTTTAGTCACGTTAGAATTGTTTTTAATTTTTTTCTGAATGAAAAGTGATTTAGCAACAGCACAAACACGTTTAAAGAGTTTGGAATAAGTTCTTACATAGTCGGCAAATTCTTTGGATATGTCATAGGATCTCTCTTCATAGAGCTCATATAACCTCTGCCTGCTCTTATGAACTCCCACAGTGGCCCAGTCACTGAAGGAAGGTTTGTGAGCACTATTTACTTTTTTTGATTTAAATATATTTTGATATTCTGATTGGATTAGCTTAAAAAAAGAGTCGCACAAAACATTAAGACTATTACAGTCAAGTATGTTAGGTAACTTTTTCTTAATTTTCTCTCTATACCTCTTTACGCGGGATTCATTTACAATTATACATTTTTTTGTATTATTTACAGTATTATTTACCATATGTTGAAACAACGCCTGCTGCCCAGAGTGATCAGAGCTCAGCTTATTTATAATTGATTTTTCAACTGGCGTAGCATTTGCAAAAATATTATCGATGCATGTAGAAGTAGTCTGTGTAATTCTCGTGGGCGTTAAAAAAAGGTTTACAAGATTATGACTTAAAAATAGAGATTTTATTCTATTACATTCAGAGGAGTCTATTAATAAGTTTACATTAAAGTCGCCACCAACTATAACGTGTTTGTTTGTGTTACTCACTCTACGCAAGGCTTCATCCATTTGGCACTCAAATACGTCGTATTATGAGGCCGGGGGTCTGTACACGCTAATAACAATAAAAAACCTTGTTTCTATAGCTGCTATCTCAATTATACGCTCGACCGATAGACAGACAATATCAGTGCGTTCTTTATATTTTAAAGTTTTCTTAGTGAGAATTAAAGAACCACCACGAATCGCGTTTTCTCTGGCATACGAACTGGAAACTTTATGGTTGTTGAAGCCAAAAATGAATTGGTGTCTTTTTAGCCAGTGCTCAGTAATACATAATATGTCAACTTGATTATAATTTACAAAAAGTTCAATTTCTAACTCCTTGCCTAAAATACCCTGAATGTTCTGATGTACAATGTTTAGTGAAGTTATGTTTCTAACAGGCGGTTTAGCAATCGTTATGGGTTGATCCGTATCCGTAAGTGGGTTGTTCTCTAAATGAACTTCATCACTGGCCACTTGAACTAAAGTTCTGTACTGTGAAGACTTCTCCGACGAAAATCCAAAATATCTTCAGGTTTGTTCACGATGAGTTGTTTTGAGGGAGGGTCCAAATCCTTACTCACTGCTGTTTGAATACTTAAAATTAGGTCTGCCAATCCTTGAAGTATGTTTTGAACCCCTGAGTTGATAATTTTCCCAGTCGCTCTAGAAAATTACTCCATGGTTAAGTTAAGATTTGAGTTAAATAAATAACCATAGTTATAGTTATATTTAAGCATATCTTGTCTAAGTGTGTTGTTGAATGACTGGAGTTATAGCCACGTGCAATATGATATTGGTGTTTGTAACATTTACTAACCTATTCTTAATTGTTTTCACCAGTGTTTCAATCAATCAATCAATCAAAATATTTATTGCATGGTCATGAGTTATACAATGATGTTCAACAAATTTACAGGCCTTCATGTCCTGCCTCAGAGAGGCGTACAATATTTGCTTAATCCTAGATACACTAACAATAAATCACATTATTATACACAACATTAGGTATTTAAAAATTCAGAGATATTATAAAAGCATTGATCGATAAGCCAGTTAAATAATTTTCTTTTAAACTCTAGAGGCACAAGTTTCTTCAAATCAACTGGTAACTTGTTATATATTTTCGGACCCATACCCATAACACTATTAGAAAAAAATGCTGATGTTGATCTTGGACATCCCACACCATAGCCGTATTTAGATTGCAGTCGTGGTCTTGGATTTCTACCCTCAAACATGTTCAAATTATGTTTTACAAATTGACATAGTTCGTATATATATAGGGCTGGGAAAGTAAGTATTTTATTATCTTGAAACAATGAACGGCACGTCTCGGTTTGCTTCAGACCGAAAATAGAGCGAAGACATCTCTTTTGCAATCTGAAGACTTGGTCTTTAGTGGCAACATTACCCTATAAAATAATGCCATATCGTAGATTTGACATGACGCAGGCATGAAAAGCTAGCAGAGCTGTCTTTTCTGATGATATGTCTTTAAGACGTCTTAGAGCATATGCGAATTTACTTAATTTTGCTACTATACATTCAGAGTGGATAAGCCAGTTGGCGTGTGAATCAATCGTTATACCTAGAAATTTGATGGAATTGACATTTTCTAATTTAAAACCTCTATACATTACTTCCATTTGAACTGGTTTGCTTTGAATTGCATAAAACTCCATTAGTTCTGTGCTTCATAAAAATCCGTTTCGCTGATCATAACTATGCAAAAATCATGTTTAGTGTAGTCGCCAGTCACATACGATGTCGAATAAGACTTGAAGTTGTCTATGACAAGTTTTGTTCATATGTTCGCATTTTAGTGTATTTTACGCGTCCAAAACCACGCGCGTCGTGCTCAAAAACTGCGCGTGGTATATACAGGGTGATTCAAGAGACGTGATCAGGACCAACACTACATACATAGTAAATGGAAATGAATCGTTCACCATTGTATTTAAGTAAATCACCCATACCTTTTTCCTGTATTTAAATTTTTGTTAAGTTAAAGTTTAATACTCTACAATGTCACCCTATAAGAACTGGTTTATAAAGATTACCCCCCTTATTCATAAAACTTAACAAACTCCTGTTAACTAAAAGTTGTTTTGTCTCTTTCTCGCAAACATAAATGTCGAACTGACAAATAAGGACAAACCAACTTTAGCGGCTTGTTAACTAATAGAGGCTTGATGGACGTTTATGAATAAAGGGGTAAACCTCTAACTGTTATGACAGCACTTTGATTACGAAGAAAGTAAATTGTCACATTGAGTGAGATACGATATTTCAAAAGTAATCGGACTGAGATGACATTCAATTTGACACGTATCACTTGACTGAAGTATTCTGATTGTAGAGTGACCATGAATTTCGTAAATAATTTAAAACATTTTGTTTTCAACACCAACGATAAATGAACGTTAATTTCACTAATAGTGGGACGAAGCAGTAGCTTTATGATCTACTGAATCTGTAGTGTTGATCTTGCTCACGTCTCCCGAATCATTCTGTATATTAAGTCGAATGCGATACGAGAGATGTGAACCAAATCAACTCCATTCTAAACTCCTTAAATACCTGCTCAAAATGTTTTAAGTTTAAACAGTTATAAACTAAAAAATGTTTAATATTATTATATTGTGACTTTCGGAGCGATTGTCTCGTAATATATACATTTTTAATTATCCCACAATTTATGTGACATATGTTGAATTGCTTAGAAACAAACACATAATAACTATGCCGCGGCTTCCATAATAACTTAATAGCTTACAATTCAACATATATCTTAATACCTAGACGCAATAGTTTTTTTTATTAGAGTGCCTGTGACATACGGACAGATAAAGCTATTAGGTCGTCCTTATAAAATATGGTTTTATTAAACTTTTATTTATTTCCCGATACGAAAACAATGGTTACCTATAAAATATTTACCCGGATAAAGGAAACAATTAATAAACATAATTAAATCACTATTATTGTGCGTATTTCTAGTTTGCCTATTATTTTGTCGCCGTTTAGTTTCATGTGCACGCACATGAGTAAAATATTAGGTGTCTATATACACATAGTACACATAAAATACCTATAGTTACATAATTTACATTAATAATTATTCTACGGGCCCACAGTCTAAACAGTTACTGTTACCCGAAAATGAATCGTCATTATTTCTATATCCGAAGTTTCAATATATTGTGCAAGAGTTTTATTTTTTTGTTAAGAATTTCGCATTATTTTGTTTATAGACCCTTATTTCCTATTCAAAAATCTCCTTGCACGTTTCAAGCACTCAATGCCCAAAACCCCATTTTCTTTTTGAAAGATTATTGCCACACTAATATTTAATGTTCTCCGGAACCCCAGTCTCAATCAAACTATTAGCAAGTCCGAAAACAAAGCCCATTATAACTTTGAAGGCTCGGTATCGACAGCGCCATCTATGTACGCCACGCTGAATTACGTGGTCATGCGGTTGTCCCCCATCTGTTGCTAGATGGAGCTTGTTATGAAGTTAGGAAAAGTTACTAGTTTCCCACTTTTTAAAGTGATATCTAGTATATGCAATTTGAGCTTGGTTTTAACGCATTTTTTTTTTATATACGCACATTATAAAAAAATAATGAATTTAATCTCGAAACTTTTCCATTGTAAATAGATTTTCGCATTTATACTATTTTAGTAATCGGTCCGAGCACATTTTAGGACTATGCGAAATGGCGGTAACTCGCAAATATCGGACTTTGATTTAGCGGTAAAATATTTTAGGATAAGCTAGATATTATTTGTGAAAAACCAAAAAAACATTCTTGCATATGTGCTTTGAAAATAATGTACTTACTGTTTACGTGTGCTTAACCATACTTTCGAAGTTGTTCGAGATTTTGACTGCTTAATTTTGACTTATGATGTTGATGTAGCTGCAAAAAAATTAACTAATCATAAAATTTGCTTATTTAATACCTTTATTTTTTTTTTGAAAATTCTTATTAGTTCTGTTTCCGATATATTAAAATAATAATATAATGTAACGCGACACTAACGTCTTTAAGATCGCATGTCGCTCGACGTGTTTTAAACGGTCACACGGGTCTCGTGAGTTTTTAATACTTCTAACGAAACGTTTTCATCTACTATTTTCAACTAAGAACCGAGGTTAAAGTCCAAGTTTAGACAGAGTTGAAGAGTAACGGTGTTTGCGGACTCGGCTAATCTCGCCGCAGCAGGCGACCACGTCTCGTAAAGCCTCGTCTACCATCTTATTAAACTGTACTGTAAATATACTGGAGATAGACTACGATTTTATAATACAAAGGACGGGTTTTATTAACAGACTGATCGACGGCAGCTATCATCCCATAGAATACAATAGAATAGATTGGATTTTGTTTAATTATATTTAACTTTGTAAAATACAAAGTTGGACTTTTAAGTTACATGGCTCAACAGTTACTATTTACAATAATTGTTTCTATGAACTACGAGTAAGCATAATAATAATAATATAAGCCTTTATTATCCAATACTCTACATTACTTACAAGCATTATTTTAGATACATATCATTTTATAATGAAATAGAATGGTTTAATATCTCATTAATTAATTGTAATTTTATAAACATTGCGATATTGCTAGAATTATTTTTAATACATATGTCTATTGGTTTGTCCATCTCTGGACAAAGGCCTCCTCCATCTTATGCCATAAGTCCCTATCTTGAGCGGTGCGAGTCCATGTGACGCCGGCCACGGCCTCGATGTCGTCACGCCAGCGGCGGCTCGGGCGACCGCGCGTCCGGTTGGCGTCTCTTGGGTACCAATGAAGCACCTTTTCGCTCCACCGTCCATCCGTAGTTCTGGCCGTGTGTCCTGCCCATCTCCATTTCAATCGGCACACCATCTTAGCCGCGTCAAGTATTTTGGTCTGGTTCCGAATTTCGGAGTTTTTGACTCTATCACTCAATCTCAACCCCAACATGCTCCTTTCGGCCTTTCTCTGGAAGATTTCTAATTTTTTTGTAATCATCTTAGTCATTGGCCACGTTTGACAGCCATAGATTAGAGTGGGAGTTACGACAGTGTCCATGACTTTCCTTTTGAGAGTATTATCCATCTTGGATTTAAAAATATGTTTATTTGCCCAGTATGCATTCCAAGCTTTTTTTATTCTTCGCTCTACTTCAGAAATTGGAAATCGATCTTGTAAGCTAATGTTTTGTCCAAGGTAGATGTATTCGTTTACGTATTGTAACACGAGTAAGCATATTACTGCCAAATAAAATCACTTGCATGCATGCTATTTTTTCTTATGATAGAGGCAAGCTAAGAATCTCATGACTTAAGTATTTGAATTTTGGAAAATTTTATTTACAGTTTTTAAGCATAGACAGTTGTCAAACTTGCCATCATCATCATCATTACATCAAATCAGCCAAAAGATGTCCACTGCTGAACAAAGACTAGCCCAAGGATCTCCACAATGACGTCAATGACCAATCTTGCGCCGCCCTCATCCAACAGCTTCCCGCGATCTTGACCAAATTGTCGGTCCACGGTCCATACAATCAAAATTTAATACCAAAATAAGAATTGAGTGAATAATTTATTGATAACATTAGTTACAAGTCATTTTTACATTTTTAACAATTCATGATATACAAATTCTTAATAGATAAATAAAAAGCTATAAAATAAAAAATACATTATGTCAATAACCATTACAATACTTATAAATATTTAATTCATTTCCTATCTAAGAACTCTTGTACAGTGTAAAAAGCCCAGCAGCAGCAGCAGCAGTGTAGCAGTGTAAAAGTCAGGTATTCTTTCAGCTGATTTATAAACATTTTATCCGATATATCCGATTTCTTTAAGTCGAAGAGTCGGGGTGGTCGGTTGGAATCAAGTCGGTGTCTGTCACAGCACTTTTTATATATTAATGCACCAAACATGTATACTTAAGGAAACTGATTGACCGAGCGAGCGAAGCGTCCCCGTTTCAGCTTTCGACAATAAATATTTTGTATGTCTGTCGAGATATTCTTCTCTACAGGTCGCATTTTTCAACCGATTCTCGTGAAATTTTGTGAGTAGGTTCGACAATTACATAGATTTTTTGTCGAGTCAGTCTTTGGAAATTTTGAAATTTGCAAAAAAAATAATATGCGAGGTCTACAGCTCACAGAGCCACTAGTTCGTATTCCTTTTTAGACTCTATTTCAATAGAAATACAATACAATCATCTTAATTTCATTGGTCAAATTTGGTGCTGCTAACATAATGATATCTGAAAAGGTTTCGCTAACTCAAGATTATTCCAGGTAACTAAAAAAAAACCTAATTTGCTTTGAGTAGATTTGATTAGGTAGATTCTTTTATTTCATGATAAAGAATTTACAGTTTAAATTTGCATACATGTCAAAATTATTATATACATATGAATTGACATCATGATCGTCATAACAAGGAAATGAATTATAATAATAGCATAATGTCAACAAAGACCAAATGTAGTTTATTTAGAACGTTATATAAAAACAGATTAATTACCAAAAATAAAACTAGACAAAATTAAATTAAATTGAAAATGAAAGTGGTGTATTTTCCACTTTTCCCTGCAGTGATTGGGACTTCCTTTTAGGAATGTAAACCTGTGTTAGGATGCCCCGCTCTTCCATAACTGGTAAGTATGTAGGAAATATTATACATCTAGAGGTTAATAAAAAAAATATACACGACAAGAAGACCATAATAATCTATTTAAAATAACTAAGTAGGAACTAACCCATGTACTTAAGAGTAGGTTCCACCTCTTGCGTAAATGTGTGCTTACTTTTTACTCATAGAAAGAGCAATCAAAGTTCTACGAGTCCAATGGAACAATCCGGTTTTGGTAAATAAATTTCTATTCAAGCAATATTTGCAATGCAAAGCAATGAATGCAATAATACGAGTAAGCAATGAATAGTTGTTTTGTTGTTGTTTGTGCTCGAGTATCATTGATCGGAACGTTGTTAAATATGGTAGGACTCCTACCATATTTTTGACACAAATTTATTGCTCCTACCGTCGGAGTAATAAATTTGTGTCTTCATTTTAGTTCAAGTTTTTACGTTTTTTGACTGTACTTTTTTGTATTGTAACCACCTGAGGGAGTTCCAGTGAGTCCAAACACGACGAGTTTATCTTTTGTAGTTTAGGAGTTGCTGCTGCAGCTTCCATCTCTTGCGTCAGATCAGCTCAGGAGTGCAATTATATTGCATTGCCACCGAACTTACATAAGTATGCCTTTCGGCTAAATCTTTAGAGGATAACTGGTCTAAAAATCAGTTGCAAGATTTGTCCGGCACATACTGTACATATTAACTAACAGGGCAAGTTAAATAAAATCTTGTAAAAATAATGTCGTTAAGAGATGAACTCTGAACTCTGCGCGGCGTCAAGAGGTTGGTCAGGTTGTAATATTCAAAATATAGGATCTCTAAATACTTCTAGAAGGCGCTAGACAGATCCACGAACACATTACCACTAGTTAAACTCAGTATACTTCAATAAGTATCAATAACAACATTACATTACACTTCGTTTGAACATGTAAAATAATGTTGTACTTTCTCATCACAATGTTAACGGCCCTTTGCGTAAGGTAAGAACCTGTTTACATGAAAGCTTATTAAATTGTCCTCGAGTGCTCTCCAGAAAGGTGTAAAAGGTCCTGAAAGGTTTGCCCTGAAGGTCCCGTGCAAATATTTATGTTGTTATTCGAAACCTATTAAGAAAATTCCTTTCATTTACGTTGTAATTTGAGAACCGCTAAAATGAAACTGGAAAAAAAATCTGATATACTTGAAGACGATCAGTTTAAGGAATATTTTGGAATAATAAAGAAAGAAACTAGGTACATATTTGTTTCTTCGTGAAGATGTTTCTGTGAGAGAGATATAGACTGTCGTTATACTAGACACTGCGTCTGCAAATTATGTTAAATTCGCAGTAAACCTGATGTGAATTTTATGTAATAATGACTTAAAATGTTTAAAAAAATGTAAAAAGTTTTCCCAACGTAAACCCTTAAATTGTACCTACGTACGACCATTTATAAAACGACAGAAGATTTTGCCCCCAAGAGACCTAATTAGCGTAATTGCAACGTTTACTGAATGACAACTACCTCATTAAGCTGACTTTGTGTACTTAATGGAATGTTTGAAGTTCTGGGCACGACTCTATTTCAAGTCAAGGATGATGTTTGAGCTATTTAATTTAAGCCATTGCAAATGTTATAATGACTGAAACCATACAACGAATGTCTTATTATTTTATCCTTTTATAGGACAATCTTTGAGGAAAAAAAATCTACCAGTTATTTTGTATTTTTTTCTGACGCCGAAAAGAGACTTTAGTTATGGAATAATTTGAATATAAGATTAAATGGGAGTAAATTTCCCCGAAAGTTCTATTTTCAAGGCAAACTTGATAATTGTACTTTTTTGTCAGTCTGTAACATTGTGACAACGTGGCAGTCTAGAAAATTACACCCGGCATATCACACAATTTAGAAATAACCAAATATTAAGCACGATATCCACAAACGCACAGATTATGACTTAGAACATGAACAAGTGAAAAAGGCCCAAAATTTTGCAGTTGCCAAATTGGATGACCACATCCCTAATTGAACCATACATACGTTATTGCGTGTTTTGCTAACAAAAAAATGCAGGCTCACTAAAAAAAGGCTTGTGTAATTGGTAGTAGACGACGCTATATTTAATATAAACTTAAATATATAAAAAAAACATTCAAAGTTTTTAAACACAACACAAATATTCGGCCTGATCGGGATTCCAATTCAGGACCGTCAGCTTCCTAAGCATTGTCACTAACCACTAGGCTAAACCGGTTGTCAAAATATAATGATCCTTGCGTGTTCGATATAAATAATGCCTCTCAAAGCTTTTATTAATCAAGAAACGAATTGGTTACCTCTGAAATTGAGATGGATTGATATCCCCTTGTGAGTATATTCGGATAAAGGTATTGGTTTCTTTTTTTGTATACTATGACAGCAAGAAACAAGCATACGAGCGAGCGAGTACGAGCTAAATCTGATGCGTCTTTCAAAATTGATATTATTATATAACATTATTTGTCTCTCCCATAATACTTAGTTTCTTATAGTGGGATCTGTAGTAATTTCTTTTTGGTTTTGTAACCACAGTGGTCACAGTTTGCAAATAATTATCCTATATAAATAATAGGTAATTAGAAATTTAAACACGAATGCCTAAAAAATGTTCCCACGACAAGTTTTCTTTGAAATCTAACCTATTCAAAATACAGTCATAAATTTCTAAATTTATGGTACTTCTTTAATCTGGAGTGTGTTGACGTCTCGAGTTGCTAGCTGGGCGCAGACTTCAAGTGGATGGCTGTACTTGAAAAAAATACAATAACTTTAAAAACAAAAGAGCTTAAATTAACTGTAATAATATAGCACTTGCGTCTATTAGCTATATTATTGATTACGTGTATAGTTTTTGAATTAAAATGACGTAAGTTCATATGCATTATAGACTAATTGCTTCATTTGAGAATGCGTAGGAATTCATGTGGGATATGGTGTTAAAATAGTTCAGGAGTCGGGGTTCTCATTCCTTACGAAAAGGTCGATAATTCTAAAGAAATCCCTTTTCAATTAAATAATTTATTGATTAATATTAATATCTAGCGCAAGCGTCTCGCGGTTGTTAGTTTAAAATAGTGGTCCTGTAATATAATTTTAGTGCCATTTATAGATATTTTAGACATTTCTTAGTGAACAGATAAGTGATTTTAATAAGTAGGGAATTTTATAGTGACAATTGACATTGAACTCAGTGTGTAAAGACTTTAAGTGATTTGATTTTATTTGTTAATAATTATAAGTGTGTTATTTTGTATTTTTCTAATTAGAGTCAGTGCTAAGGTAGTACAATATAATGTATATATTTTTTATCCCTTTAGGTATCTCGTCGCGTCGGGTGAACTCGAGTGTTTTGATAGCTAGTATTAGGGTTCAATAGCTAATCAGCCTGGGACTTTCTATGTAGTTTTGTTCCAATTTACAAGGGTGTGTTAGGTAATTTCTGCATAATCACTGGGGCTGATCGAGTGTTCCAGAGAAGATTTATTAGGAACCACTAGGGTCAAAAATTAACTCTATCTTCATATTATATTTTAGTATGTACTTGAATGAAAGTGGAATCAAAATACTTAGCTCTTGTTTTTATATGCATTCTTTTAAATAAAACTGCATGAATTAAATGTTGATATTGCAAAGTAAATGATTTTTAGGAGAGAGTTATTATCACATACATCTCTTACGTTCACTAGCTCTTTCCAACACTTTTGAAACTTTGTAATATCACGCATTTGATTGCTTTTGATTCTATTATTTGTGACAGGATAGTGAACTTACAATAAAAAACTATTACATACACACACATTGTAATCCGTGGCATAGCCTGGATACAATGAACACACATTCGCGTACTCACCACATTACACTTACATACACAAGCTGACACACTACACGTTTAGTCTATTTTTATACATGCATTTAGGTACACTCGGCAGAAGGTAACTTGGCTGACACTAGGTCCTGGGTTATTGATGTAGCTGAATCAGAGGCCTTACCTAAAGGTTCTAACGCGTTAGTCCTTTAGAAGCTAGGGTCCGTAACATTACACACTAGGTATACAACCAAGGCCTGAGTTATTTATGTGTACTGTAACATTTCGCTCTGTCTATTCTGGGACGTACTCGCTCGATTATACGGACCTTTGGCATCTGCGTCAATTAGTGGAAGTAGAGTGACAATGCTATCCAATTTAAGGGATAGGCAGTACAGTGGATGTTATAGAGCATAAATAATATTCAGAGTACCTTGTACACATTCGACAACAATCACTATCTTTGTTACAGATAAATCGCGGCTGCATGACGAAGTAGGGAAGCGTAAATTCAGCAGCGCGTAAAGCTTAGCATAAATTAAGTAAAATAAATAAATTATTTGGCATTCTGCGTAAAGTACATTTTTTAAAGTGTGACAGATTGATGAGGAATGTGTAGGTGGGAAGGTTTGAATTTAACAGTAGATCAGGATTGATAGGTTGAACTCATCAAGGTTTTGCGAGATGGCGGGGGTGTAGGTGTGAAGGTGAGCCCCCTCAATATCAAAGACATAGCCTAGGACTAGGTCCCATTTTCAAGACCTAAGGTCTAAATTCCCAAGGTCCCCTTGTAGTCGGGTTTTTCAGGTCATCGTTTTTTTTTTACACCGTGTTGGAGTTCGCATTATAATATAAAATTAGTAATATTAAGTTAGAAATAAATGTATGTAATTAGTGATAATAATAACTTTCATTGTAACCTATTGTAATCAATTAATTAAATCAATTATGTTTGTTCGAGCTGATGCTGAAACGGGTGAGTCGCATGTTCACTTATGTAGATAGACTTTTATTGCTTTTCCACGAATGCAGATTATTTGATTTAAATTTCCATGTTTATCTTATTGCGGATATATTATATTTTCTTTCGTTTAATATCATTTGCGGATAATTAAATCAATTCCCGGTCATGATTTTCATGTATCGAAATTGGTTATTGACAATAATTTTGTACACATTTTATTTCGTGATTTTGCGGCATTTTAATAACTGCGTTTACTGTGTTTTATTTTATTACAAACAAAATTATGTTTTTATTATTTTAAACAGATTATTTTATATTATGATTTTAACACAATGTGAAGGGTTCTAACCGTAATTATTTGAACTAGACGATCACAATAATTTATTTATGGCCAATTCATTACATAATTATTTGAATAATATTTTAATTAGGAAGGGCTAAGAAAGCTTTTACAGTTTTCACTTTGGTGTTGCAGGCGTCCATGTTACGGTGACCGCATGTCATCAGGTGGGCTGTACGCTTGTTTACCACCAACGTGGTATAAAAAATAAACATATATTATGATGCTTAACATATGTTTCAAAATACTGTTATCTTTTGCAGCACTGTTACTTTGTATATTCTTTCTCTGCTACCAAAGGTTGGTATGAAATAGATCGCTCTTTAACGATATGATCTGGACTGATTTAGGCATTTTTATTTCGGTATGGAATAAAGAGTATTACTATTATAGACTACCTTGACGGTAATTAGACACTGTAACCCAACGCATGTGACTCCAGAGGGATAGTACATTGCCCAACCTTTATTGAATTTGTGAGGAATCATTTTCCCTAACTCTTAACATAGCGCTTTTTCAGGAGCTCTGGTGATTTTACCAGACCATCAGGAAACCTGTAACATTTATAGCACGAACATTAAGTACAAATTAAGCATTTCAAACGAGTTCGATATGCGTTGAGTCGGATAGACCTATAGGTTACAATTTCAATAACCTCGGAGGCTTAAAACTAATCCCAACTATCGCAACCCTTTCCTAAACTTATTGTTCAAAATTAGTTTGTCTTAACTTGTTTATATCGGAATTGTATCGGTAGCTACTATTATATCAGATAGCATTCTGAAGAATTGCTAGAAAAAAATCGGATTAACACAGACCGGGTATCCTCTGAAGACCGGTCTGCCATAGTCACCTTCGTCAATCAAGTTCACAACTTCATCAATCAAGCAACTCACTTTAATTAGTCTTAAGCGTCATACAACTTTTGTAATGAGTATAGTCAACTTGTGTAAGGGATTACCTATAGTAATATGTATATTATATAATACCTTAGTTTGCAGTTAGTATTTATTATGTGATTAAAGGATTGCAACTGTTTGTCACAGATTTAAAAATATAAAGATTGAAATCCAAATTCTTCGGGTTAGGAACTAGATCTGTAAGACGTTTTGGAAGCAGTTTAAAATCTTGCTAACTAAGAAATAAAATGTATATTTATCCATGATTTTGAACAACTTTTACATAAAGACAACCAAAAATATTTTAATTAATCAATTAAATACCTTTTTCTAAGAATCAGTAGATTTTTTCGCGCAGATATAGTTGGTCCCATTGTAAGAGTGAATTGGAACCACGGATAGAGTATTTTTTTTGTAATCACTACTTATTACACGACTATTTTACACCTTGTATAGCTTCTACATTTTGTAGCTTACATCTTCATCTAGCATTTCATAATTTCTGGTTTTGAACATATCTACGAGTACAAATGACAATATACTCAAGCACCCTTAATTCAGAAACAATAATAATTGGTCTGGATTCGGGGTCGAGTATGAACAAAGCCGCGGAAGCCGCGTCGTTAGTCGCGCGGAAGCAAGTCGCGGCCACATTGTTATGGAAATGGGCCACGCTTGCCAGGAGCACAACTTGGATTGACTTTTTACACATTTCTCTCTCTGTACCGGTTTTGACCTCGTTTCTCGCTAATTAGTGTTATTGATATTTATTTATTTCATATTATTACAATGGTTGCATTATGAACTAATTGGTTTAGGATAATATATGTATATAAGAATTAATACTCTGATCGTCAAATTACAAAAATTAAGATAATTATGCAATGCAAAAAACGCCGAGCTTCACGAGTTCATGAGTTCGTACTTGCAGTATATTGTGTTTTCTAGCAGTTATGCTTTATTTGGAATATAATAGTTTTTCATAGAGACTTGGCCCTATCATTTGGGGGTCTTTAGCACACAGCTTTAGATTTCTACAAATACGCGATGTCTCATACATCGCGTATGAGACATCGCGTGACTCCATGTCAGTTTTCCAATAGTCTGTCTTTACTGGTTTCAGTATTTCGCTTAAATAAGATTAGTTTAGCATCAGGCATACCGGAAGTGAGGACTATATTTTTACATAATCGATCTCGCTATTAAGTATTTAAATTGTTAGAAATATTTCTAATCTGAACCATAGTATTTTATTGTAAACTATTTGTTTTAATCATCAGAGTATATTTTAAGCTTTTACTGCTACATTGTCCGAGCTCTGTTTTATTACGACCAATGATATTTTAATTACGACACTGAGTATGGACGAACTCAAACTTCTAAGACAGAGTTTCACACCTCGTTTTGGGGGTTGGAAGTTTTGATCGTATTATGCCGACCTATTTGTACAAACCCTATTAATGATAAGCTCATCCAGTTAGACTAAAAATGATTATAATGATATTGCGCGTGCTCCACCCACGCGTGGTCATTTGTCCCGATTTCAATTTCAATGTAAAAACAAAGAATAAATTGTATGAAAGCTTTGAACCTTAACGCAGTACTTCACGAGTACCAAAAACAAAAAATATTGATTTTCCCATACAATGGTTGCTTGGATGACTTGTGTCTGACGTCATAGCCAAGTGTCAATTTGTAGAGGGGGGCGCTAGCGTCATGTTAGGTTTGTTTATTGCCTACTTTTTGCCCATGATTGCGCTCTACATATAATTGTATTAAGTCACAAAAATACATCTGATCGTCTCTAAAACACGTACCATAAAAAATAATCAAATAGCGTTAAATTTACTGACTACATTTGATTTCCGCTGAGCTAAAGTTCTTTGGAAAAGATCGCTCTTGAGCATAAGATCGCCTGTTGTTTGCCTCTACTCATTGTGACTATGCTATGTACTGTATTTAGGAGTGCAATAAAGAGTATTGGTGTTGTATTGTATAGTGTTTCTCTTGATTGTAGTCTTAACCATTTAGGAAGCAATAGTTTTTGTGGAAGGGACTGCCATCTTACCTGCAACCCAGCGGCGAAGCTAGACATCATCTAACTTAGAAGCGCGCTGATCTAACGTGTCAAAACGAGTGCTCGAAACACATTGAATCTTATTTGCACGCAAAGTGTTGAACCAAATTGATCTCCAGAAATGTAACTCACAACCTGCCTTCTCTCAATCGTGTCAGAATATCGTGACTCCCAGAATCGTATGGACTCTGCTTTTTATAAACTCAGTTTCTTAACCGACTTCAATACTCGCATAAGCAAGGGGATTCTCAATTCGTCTGCGTGTTTGTAATTTTTTTTGTATGTATGTATGTTCCCCAATAAACCCTTGTTGGCCGATTTCAGATTCCACAACCCCAAGAACGCTGTCTGCACATTTAGATTTGCGAATTCATTGAATTGGTAGCTAGAGACAAATGCAGGTCTTAAGGATTCGCCGCAAGGAGCTACTGTTCGGACGCCTACACGACACTTCGCGCATCAGTTGACTTTTTCGTAGAAAAAGCTCGCTGATACAGCGGCCCGGTTAACTTAGCCGGAGGGGAACACCACAACACCTGAAGCCCCGTCGTCGGTCGTTTTTCGTCGTTGCCCGACCCCGGTCCCGCTCAAACGGACACCCCGGGTTAGGGTATGCGGTGAGAGACACTAACCGACGGCGGCGAGCGTCGCTGGCCCCTTGCCCCACCGCACAAATGGAGTGCATCACGAAGCCGAAAGCTGGGGGTAGATCGAGATCTGCTCATTTCGATCCACCCTCACCTTTACTACTCGCCACCGCGTTGCGCGAGACATCGCCGACGCCAACACCCAACGATGTGGGTACATGGGAGTCGGAAAATATTTTCCAACCCATGTTTTCCGCCGTAGCAGACAGACCGACACCGCAGCCTACGGACACCGACCCGAAGCTGCCTACAATGACGAGGCGTTTATTCTCGCCCGTGTCGCCCGCGACTACCGAGCGCGACCCTTTGGCGCAACTGCAAACGGACTCGTCTGTGGTTGCCCAAATTACGGGTTCGGGCCAAGTTTCGGCGGGCCTGAAGGCGTGGATGGACGCCTACGTACGCCTGTCTAGCCACTCACTAGGGCTAGAAACCAAGCTGCTGCCTGAGGACGGCAATCTTCTCAACTTCCTGAGACGCCATCCGGCGCTGCTCAGCCCGGAGAAGCGCCCCAGGGAGAACCCGCCCTCCGCCAACGCAAAGCCGCCAAATTTAAGAAGGACGCCGCCCAAGCCTGACCGCCGATCAACACCCGGCCAAGCAGCCTCACCAAAGTCGCCGACGCCGAGTTGGACAACCACGAGCCCCCCCCCGATCCCCTCTCAGAAAACCACTGAGGGAGGAAAGGCGAGGCCTACCTTTGCCGCGCTGGCCGCCGCAGCCCGACCGTCCCCAAATCGGAGCCCGGACGCCGGGCCCTCGCGACATCAAGAACAACTGAAGACACCACGACAATACCCAACGATTGTTGCCCCCGTCCTGCCTGGGTGGAGCAAAATCCTCGAGAACATCAAGGGCGATCTCGGGGAGGCCCCATGCTGTAAGGCGCTGGGCAGGGGTCTTCGGTTCAGCCCACGGAGCGAAGAGGAGTACCGAACCGTGACGAGACACCTCGAAGAGACGAAGAAGGCTGGTACTGCCGTGGAGTGGCACGTTTACCAGCGGGACGAGGAGAAGCGATGAAGGTGGCACTCCACGGCCTTCCGGCCAACACGCCACTCGAAGAGATTAAAGAAGCCTGTCTGGCGCTCGGCCACCCGGTCGTGCACGCCAGACAAATAAATGCAAGAAGAGGCAAACCGGGCTGTGTCTACTTCTTGCAGCTAGAAGGCCCTACGAGAGACCACACCGGGATTTACAAGCTGCGGGAGCTCCTCTCCATCCCCGACGACGACGGTCCCCACGAAGCCCGGCCCTCCAACAGGGGCCCCTGAGAAACCTCGCATGGTGGAAGAGACAGCGCCCGCCTCTCTCATGGCGCCGGCTAACGCTCCACCACCACGGATCAAGAGCAAGAAGAAGAAGAGGAGGGCCTCTCCTAACCAGGACGCGGCCACATCATCTTCACCTCCTGCAACGCCGCCACCTCCCGCAACAACCGGAGGTAAAATAGAAACGCCCAGCCCAATACCAAGGGCCACAGGACAGCCAAAGGAGGAGGAAACGGCGCCTGCCTCGTGCCCGGCACTGGAAACCTCCCCTGTGAAGAAGACTCCTGCAAGAAGAGCAGCATTTGCAAGTCTTTCGCCAGAGGAGCAGAGGGAGCGACTGCTAAAGGAGCTTTCCTGAACGCCCGGAGGCGGAAGACTCACGCCTGGCCTAGCAGGCACTATAGACCGGCCCATCGCTATGGGCCGCGAAAACAAAATCGCCTAAGGGGACAAACAGTCCCGAAAAGGCACCCCCTCACTCGCCCCCTTCGGGGGCGAGCGAGAGAGAGGACGAGCGACGGCAGGTCTTAAAACACCAGTGCATCATCGGGAACACTGGCAACCTTAGTCAAAGGCGAAGATCAGATTGTATTGGTCCTCATTAAGCGAGATGTCAGTAGTTGTTTTGCGAATATCAGCCCAAAATTAAACCACAGAGCCATGGAACGGATTTAATGTGCCTACCTATTATATGGAGGCGCACTTACATTATTTTAGTGACAATTAGGCCTTATCTTATAGCAATAAGCCGTACTAATTGTCAATTAAGTGTGTTAGCTGATACAATGAACATAAATTACGCTAGTTTCATGCTTGGTGCACAACATAATTAAATGGTATAGCCATTATGCTAAGTTACGAACATTTCATGAAGCGTTTAGTGTCTGTTTAGTTGAGGAGCCCAGAATACTAAATATGCAACTATTCTGTGCTTACTTTATTTATGTTACTGTATATTGTTTATTTTTGTTTTCTGTATGCGTTAGTGCCATTTATTTATTTTATTTATTTATTGAGGATTACCAACAGATAATACATAATACAGATAATTTACATTAAGGAATGATGCTTATCTAATTATAGGTAACCACAACTTACTCCAATGCATTCGTTCCTTACCTATAACATGCAGTTATCTTTATGTATACAAGAAATACTAAACTTAAATATTACTTTGCAGTATCCAAAGAGTTAAAATATTTAAACACTTCTCTTTTAAACTTACTTAAGCTATCATTAAATATATCGACTCAGATGGAATTTGGGAGATGGTTATAAAGTCTGATCATTCTTGAAAGGGCGGAGTTGCGACCTAAATTGGTTTTGCCAGACCTAATACTAAATAACTTATAAACGCCCGGTCGAGGCAATCTAGTAGGGACAGCTATTTTTACTTTTGTAAGTAGTTCCGGGCAATCCAGTCCTTTAGAGTTAACTAATTTAAAAAGGAACATTAGATCCAGTGTTTTTCTTCTGCTACTAAGTGATGAAAACCGAAAGTACTTTAGTCGCTTACGATATGAGTGTAGCTTATGAGTATTGCGAATTGAATATCCTAAGTGTGTTAAGAAGCGTCTTTGCACCTTTTCGATATGATTCTTGTGCACTTCGTAAAAAGGTGACCAGACCTGAGAGCAATATTCAAGATTACTTCTCACTAAGGTATTATAAAGTAATATTTTAGTGCGAGAGAGTTTGAACTGTCCTGCATTTCTTATCAAAAAGCCCAACATACGCGTAGCTTTCTTTATAATATGGTTAAAATGGTAATTGAAATTTAACTGGGTGTCTAGTACTACTCCTAAATCACAGACAGTATGTACCTTCTTTAACTGCTTATCCCCAATTCTGTACTGGGTGGGTATTACATTTTTATTGCGAGTAAAAGAGATGTGATAACATTTGTCAGGATTCATCGTCATATTATTCTAAGAACACCAAACACTTAGCCGATCTAAGTCACTTTGAAGTAGTGTTTGATAAATATTGTTTTTAATAGGGCGAAAAAGTTTAAGATCGTCAGCGTAGAGATATAGTTCCGAGTTCAAACAATAATTCACAATACTGTTAATAAAAATCAAAAATAACAACGGGCCCAAACGTGACCCCTGTGGGACACCAGTCGGAACATTAAATATTCTTGACTGTTCTCCATTAACCGACACATACAGTCTACGAGACGAAAGGTAATACTTGAACCAGAGCAATAAAGAACCATCAATGCCAGAATTTCCAAATTTACTTAGCAAAATATCATGGTCGACTCTATCAAATCTTATCTTTTATAATAATCTTAATATCCTTGCTAAGATCGGTATACACAGCATCGACCTGTACACGACAATCAACATACCCAGATAATGCCTCAATATACGCGACCAGGTTAGAGCTGGTAGACCTAGACCGTACAAACCCATGCTGCTTATGTGTTAGTTGTTGCTTAAAATGATAATATAGATAAGGGTAGATGAGCGATTCAAAAATTTTTGGAATAACGGATAGTATTGAAATAGGCCTGTAGTTCTTAATGTCAGACTTTAAGCCATCCTTACATATCGGGACTATTTTTGTCTCTTTTCATGCAGACGGAAAGATGCCAGTCTCAAGAGATCTATTAAAATTAATTTTAGAGGTCGAGTCAGGACATCGGCATATCTATGAACGAAAATTGGCGGCTAATTATCAGGACCAGGTCCCTTACACAAATCAAGGGCTTTAATCTTCTTTAAAACCATGTTATCACTAAGAATTGTTGTATTCATAGACTTGGTTAGTTCCATATCTTCTTTGATGATATTTACAATGCCAGATTTATTCACATTTATTTCATAAACGGACTCGAAGTTCTTTGCAAAAAGTTCACATATACTTGAGCAATCGCAAGCCTGCTCGTTGCCAAGTTTCATATTACATGGGATGGTTGATTTATTTTTCCTTTTATAATAAAATAAACGTCCAGAAGAATTTAGGATGCCGCGCTATATCATTTTCTTGGTTCTTACAATATTGGTTATAGCAGTTTAAAGCCATATTAAAACATCGTTTTTTAATTAAATCGAGCGAAAGTTCATCTAAAAGATTGTGATATTTTTTGTAACGTTTTGGGATTTTAAACTTTTCATGTATTCCATCACTCGTTAGGTGCCCACTGAAAATTAGCGCCGTGGCATAATGCTGAGTGGGGTCTATTCTGATGTACGAGTATGTACGTACTTATACGCTAAATAAATGTATTTTCTTTCTTTATTTCTTTAAAGGTGGATTTACCTACTCGATCGTTTTTGGGACCTATTTTCTTTGTTTTTAATGATTGGATAGTAAAAAAAGGAAATACATATATATGATTTGAACCCCTCTACCGGAGAGCGTCTACAGATAAAAAAAACAACGGCCAAGACGCATGTTATATATGTATGTGCGCGAGTGGGCGTCCAAGCCAAAAGTGCTGAATACCTAGTGTAGATCGAGATATTTAAAAGTTAGTTCGTACCTAGCTTCGGCCGCTCTCACTCGAATTTAAATATGTAATAAAATCGTGGTATCATTATTCAAAGCATTATTAAAGACTCATTAATTTACCAGAAGAACTGTCGCGCAATGCACTGCGGTTATTTGGGATCACAACGCAATATACAGTCAGCTGCAGAGAAACCTGAACCCTCTGCATACAAACTTCTATATATAATTCTAAAAGGGGTCACGTTGCTATGAAGCTGACTGTAGATAGTAGGAAAACCGCTACCGCTGCCGCACTTAAGTCGTGGGTGTGGTTAAGTGATATTACATATAATTTAAGGAGTAGACAGATACAAAGACGTTAGCGCAAGTTTGTAATCAAAATAAATTGATTAATAAATTCAATTTAAATTATGTCACATAGTCAGAAATGTAGTTTTTGGTAAATTACGCTTTGTCATCAAAAAATCCAAAATAATAAAACTTATTTACTAGGTAATCCGTCAACCGTCGATTGATCTACTTTTCTGTCGCGTGTTGTTTTATGTCGTCACAGACATCATTTAATCATTATTTATTGCATCCATGGTAGTTACATATAGGTACCTACGTACTACATTGATAATTTGAGAACCCTAGGAAGAAAAAGGATTGCTTCTTATCCTATATCATTATTTAAGGGGATGAAAAGGGGGTGGAAGTTTGAAGGTATAGGAGACCAATAAGCTTACACTTAAAATCATTTAAGGCATTTATTTCTCTAAGACGATAACGAGCTCTTATACGGATGAAGTGGCGGCCAAAAGTAAGCTATATTATATCACGCAGCTCGAGTCGCGCGGGCAGTTAGTTCAATATAATCTTACAATAAGTAATTAGCAAGGATCCCGCTACCGTCGTTTGTCTACAAAATTAAAAGCAATAAATTGCTAAAACTCTTAACCGAGCCACAGTTTAATGAACTAGGTATTAAAATTCAGTTCAGACCGTTCAATATTCATTCAGCGGAATTAAATTACGAGTAATCTGTGGAAAAACGGTCCGAGGGAAGCTGTGCTAATTGCAATTAGAAGGCTTTGAGATTTGTAATACTTGTAATAAACACCCTTGTGGGATGGTTTGTTATTGGATTTATTTATTGGAATATCATTATGCTCAAAAAGCGATGTGTGAATTTATATTATTTTTGGTAAACTATAGTAAAAATGAGTAAGTTTGTCACCATTTGATGCATTAACTATTACAATTTTAATATCAGGAAAGAAGAAGCAAATCGCTTCGTGCGAATAAATGGTAAACTGAGAAAGTAAGGATGTAACCACTCACCCTGTGTGAACGTCGGAAACTAGAAGGCGGATGTAAGTCAAATAATTAATGTGAAAATACGGTTAAGGTGGTTTTGTAAACATCTCTTCAATTGATTGCTGTACCAAGAAACGCCAATGTGTTTGACTAATAGGTGCGGTGGCGTACGGCTGTTGCAACACCTATAATTGCCCATTATGATTGAACTGTGTGGTAAACTAGACCAGAAGAGGTCTATTTCTGCCCGTCACTTCCAATCCATATCGCATTTCAGTTTCACGTGTTTGTTTCTTGGCGCAACTGGTCAATGTGTCAGAATAAGCACGCGAAACCTTAGAGCTTATACAATAATACTACACGACTTTAACGTATCTTTCCTTTTAAAACATTTTCTGAAGGGACGCGGTAGCACACATATTAAAAAGCCACATACTTGTAATTAGCTGTGTCGTGTTCACAAAAATATTAATTGTTGCAGCAAAATATTAAGTAGGGGTCATCAATGTCATCATAATAGCATGTGACAGTCAAAAGTAAAATATATCGCAACACATCCTTCTACAGTAATAATGATGTGTTATGGTGTATTTGGTTATCTTGGCTGTCACTGACAGATCAACATGTGGCACTAACTGTATGTACGTAAAAGCCATAATGCAGATAACATGAACCAAAAATGTACTATTCTGTCGTACGTAAAACACGCAAATCGTACAGATTTGCGAAATAAACAAAAATACCTAAACTAAAAGTTGTTCGAGTACGTACGACTCAGACTTGCACAAGAAAGATTTTGTACCATTGTACGAGTACGTACTTACCGAAAATTTCACGTACCTTGTATGGAGGACTTACTTCAATTTTAAATTTTATTTTATTTTTGTAAATGCGGCAACTTTCATACAATTTTTTTGATAAAATTCAACTGTGTACCTATTATGGTTCTGAGATACAGCCCGCTAATAGACGAATGCACAGACAACAGATGGTTTGTAATTGGGTTCCGTTTGCTAAAGAACCCTAAAAAGAAACATTTAAAAAACTATAGGTACAATACCGTCCGAAAGTTTAAGACCAAACAAAATATGCAAATGATCAACATTGATTGATTATTCATTCAACCTTGATTCATCTGTCCGTAGTACATACTCTCGACCAATTTACAAAAGCCCAATCCTTGTGAGAAACAGCCCATTGCAGTCTTTATCCCTTGTTTGGTTTGTGTAATAATTTATGAAAATGAAACAAAATTTTGTGTTTGGTCTTAAACTTTGTGACGGTAGTGTATATAGTTGTAGAACCTCGTATAAAATTTGTATTTTTTACAAAGTAACGGTCAGCATAACAAGCAAGTTTCCTGGACAGTATTCCTCACGGGTACAGTTGCACTAAATCAAAAGGTGTAGATTTTATAGCTAATATCTGAGCGGTACAGAGCTGCGTCATAAACCTGAAAAATGTGAACGACTATAAAAACTGTTCATCGCCCAAGTGATAAGAGATAAGTTTTATGCCGTTTTTATTTTGGAAATAAATCTGCCGGAGAAAACTTTACAGCTACGCAAATATTCGTGAAGTGATATCGCGTTGTATTTAATCAAACCTTATTTAAAATAAATATTTGAAACATTAATCACACTCAAGTGATTATGATTCAAGAAACAACATTATAACTAAAACGGGATCTTGTCACTTAACCTACTAACTTTTAACCTACTTACTCAATATTCTTCAAAACTGAACGTTTCGGGTTACCTTTTAATATCATCGAATAGAAGTCATACAATACAAAAATTATAATAATTATTATTATTATTTTTGTCTTTGCCTCCGAAGCTAGAGGTCCCGGGTTCGATTTCCGGCAAGGGCATTTTTTTCTGTGGTGAGCAGAGACATTTGTTCCTGAGACTTGGACGTTTTCTATGTATTTAAGTATATATCTATTAAATATATCGTCGTCCAGTACCCATAACACAAGCCTTATCGAGCTTACTGTGGGACTAGTTCGATTTGTGTAAAAAATGTCCCCTAATATTTATTTATTTATTTACCAAAAACAAAAAAAATAAAGAAACAGTAATAATATAATAAAATAACGGTAGATAATTGGCAGTCTTATCGCTAAAGAGCGAATTGAACTATGGGACTAATTCGATTTGCGTAAAAAAATGTATGTATGTAAATACTTTATTGTACACAAAACACAGGTAGAAATACAGACAAATTCGGTTATATCGGTTAAATGTCCCCCTAATATAAAACCTATTTAAGAAAAAACCGGCCAAGTGCGTGTCGGACCACGCACAAAGAAGGATTCCGTACCGACACCTAATCTACATCTAAAACCACTATACAATACGTTGAATCAAAAAAGGTCGTATCTTCATAGGAAACTAACAGCATTTAAAGCCCTTTTGTTTGGGTAAGACAGTTTTTCAGCAATAACTCAAAAACCGTTAGGCCTATTTTTTTCAAACCAAAAATTGTTGAAAGGATTTATTATTGTACATCAATCTTGATTTTTTAGAATTTTGAACTTCATAGTTTTTAAATTAGAGGGGGGGGACACTTTTTATGACTTTGATAGCTAATATCTCACCATCTTGACTTAAATGGAAAAGTTTTTAGAAACCTAATCATTATCATTTATAAATATATCATTTTTGAAGGCCTCTCTATAGATGTTTTTTTCTATGAACATTGGGATGTGGGGACGAATGCCAATGTGCATTGGAAAAAAAAATTGACCCCCTGTTACATTCCCGACCTACAAATTTACGTCCCCGACATGAATTAGAAAGGCCAACTTCAAAATTGCAAATGGTTCACTCCGGCCCTTACGCAATGTGCGTTAAACTGTATAATAACTTACCGACCACATTTAAAAACGAAAATAACATATATAAACTAAAGTCACAGCTAAAGACGTACTTAATTAAAAAATGTTATTATTCAACCGAAGAGTACCTAATAGACAAGGATTGTTAATAATTATAATAGATATATTGTATTGTATTGTTTAGCCGTAAAAATGCAACACCCTAGCAGGGTTCATGTTTGAAACTTATAATGCAATTATGTGTTAGAATTTAAGACCCTGTAAACAACATGATGCAATAAAGAACTTGAACTTGAACTTGAACTTGAACATGTATGGGGTGCCCCCCCAGTTTAACATTTTTTTAGTAATTTCACATCATATTTCTATAGCGGTTCATAGCATACACCTTCCTACCAAATTTCATGATTGTAGTGCTCATAGTCTCCGAGTAAATCGGCTGTGACATACGGAAGGACGGACGGACGGATAGATATGACGAATCTATTAGGGTTCCGTTTTTGTCATTTTGGCTACGGAACCCTAAAAATACCTACTGGGGATTTGAAAAAATCATTGTTGTAGTACGTATGTATATATATGATGAATTTAAAAGGAAGCATATCACAGCTATGTAGTACTAGTTAACGAGTAATAGCCGAACTTAAGAAATGTACTTAGAAAAGCAAACTTTCGTACAATCTCCATTGATTAGAGATTATATTTTAGAGTAAATATATAAGTTTAGACATTTTAAATCCGCATAATGTCACGGGTGGACGCCTACGGAACCCTAGATTGCGCGTGGCCTGACACGCACATGGCCGCTTTTTTTAACATTGAGACTCAGCCAAAACCCTACTTATACGTACACCTAATACAGCTTAGCTTAACAGCTCCATTGCGTGTCGTGTATCTGTATCCGCATATTTAAAACAAGATTTGATTTTGCGAGCCTCATTAAAGAATTGTGGTGCTATAAGTGCAACAAAACTGGCAAACGTACTGTCTTCTCAAAGATCTTACGGTTCGAAAAACAAATTCCATACGATTATTATTACGCTCTAAGCGTTACATAATCCTTATAAGAATAACTTCCGGAGTCAGCTACGCCGGACACGGTGAGGAATATGCAGCAGTTCGTAAATTATCGCCTAAATCTCTTAAATGTCATAATTTGCGCCAGCCCTCAAGTTTCGCGACATTGCGATACAAACATTATTAACCGTTTTACAGCAGCTCGCCTACACTCTCCTTTGTTTGCTATTTTTATTCTCCATGGAATTATTCGAGAGTTTTCTGTTGTTTATTGCTGTATTAATACTTCCTTATCGCTATAATATTTTTCACACTTTTATGATTCAATTTTATCGTTTTCCAGGTTTGTGATAGAGCGTGAGAAAGTGTCAGAGTGGTAATAGTAGACGACAAGCGTATTCACATTATATCGGCGTAGGGTCCGATAATGATATCAGGGCAAGTAAAATTTATGATAACATATTCACCGTTCACATTGCACGATCCGATATCGTGTCAGACTCCAACACTAGCCCTGCGCTCTTGGCCCAGCGGCACCCGCGTACCGCGTGCGGTATGCGAGGTTAAGCAATGTGGGCGCAGGTCAGTTCTTGGATGGGTGACAGCTTTGAGTGGTTACTAACTGAGCGCTCTCGTGCTTTGGAAGGCACGTTAAGCCGTTGATCCCGGCTGCTGTCTACGACAGCAGTCGTTAAGCCAAGTTAGAGGCCTTCGGGCGCCTTGAGAACTTCTAACAGTCAAGTTGCCCACTCACTTGACAAAGAGGGATCGAAGTTGCACGACGTCCGTAGGGAGTACCCACCGTTGCAACAAAAACTGGCAACCGTACTTGTCTTCTCGAAGATCTCACAGATCGTAAATAAATGCCATACGATTAAATAATTAGCCCTGCTAGCGAGCAATATCGTATACGTGTATTTTTTACAAGCTTTTATTTAACTTGAATTGTTTGAATGTACGAATCTGCACGAGTAAGTAATTGCAAGTCGTAATCAAAATTTGCGATCGTCTTTTAGGGTTCCGTACCCAAAGGGTAAAAACGGGACCCTATTACTAAGACTTCGCTGTCCGTCCGTCCGTCCGTTTGTCACCAGGCTGTATCTCAAGAACCGTAATAGCTAGACAGTTGAAATTTTCACAGATTGTGTATTTCTGTTGCCGCTATAACAACAAATACTAAAAACAAAATAATAATAATAATTAAAATACAAAAAACGTGATATTTTACCCCTTTTTCATGGCTACCACTCGCCGAGCTAGATCTCAAGAACCGTAATAGCTAGACAGTTGAGATTTGCACAGATTATGTATTTTTATTGTGGCTACAACTGTAAATGCTTTCTTAGCCCTACCTTATTAAATATTATTCAAATAATTATCTAAGAATTGGCCATGAATAAATTGTTGTGATCGTCTAGCTCAAATAGTTACGGTTAGAACCCTTCACGTTGTGCTAAAATAATAATGTAAAATAAACTGTTTAAAATAATAAAACACAATTTTGTTTGTAATAAAATAAAACACAGTAAACACAATTATTAAATTGCCGCAAAATCACGAAATAAAACGCGTATAAAATTATTATCAATAATCAATTTCGATACATAAAATTCATGATCGGGAATTGATTAAATTATCCGCAAATGATATTAAACGAAAGAAAATATAAAATATCCGCAATAAGATAAACATGGAAATTTAAATCAAATAATCTGCATTCGTGAAAAAGCAATAAAGGTCTATCTACATAAGTGAACATGCGACTCACCCGTTTCAGCATCAGCTCGAACAAACATAATTGATTTAATTATTTGATTACAATAGGTTACAATTAGAATTATTATTATCACTAATTACATACATTTATTTCTAACTTAATATTACAAATTTTATATTATAATGCGAACTCCAACACGGTGTATAAAAACGATGACCTGAAAAAAACCCGACTACAAGGGGACCTTGGGAATTTAGACCTTAGGTCTTGAAAATGGGACCTAGACCTAGGCTTTGTCTTTGATATTAAGGGGGCTCACCTTCACACCTACACCCCCGCCATCTCGCAAAACCTTGATGAGTTCAACCTATCAATCCTGATCTACTATTAAATTCAAACCTTCCCACCTACACATTCCTCATCAATCTGTCACACTTTAAAAAAATGTACTTTACGCAGAATGCCAAATAATTTATTTATTTTACTTAATTTACGCTAAGCTTTACGCGCTGCTGAATTTACGCTTCCCTACTTCGTCATGCAGCCGCGATTTATTTGTAACAAAGATAGTGATTGTTGTCGAATGTGTACAAGGTACTCTGAATATTAATTATGCTCTCCAACATCCACTGTACTGCCTATCCCTTAAATTGGATAGCATTGTCACTCTACTTCCACTAATTGACGCAGATGCCAAAGGTCTGTATAATCGAGCGATTACGTCCCAGAATAGACAGAGCGAAATGTTGCAGAACACATAAATAACTCAGGCCTTGGTTGTATACCTAGTGTGTAATGTTACGGACCCTAGCTTCTAAAGGACTAACGCGTTAGAACCTTTCAACAACAATGCCTCTGATTCAGCTACATCAATAACCCAGGACCTAGTGTCAGCCAAGTTACCTTCTGCCGAGTGTACCTAAATGCATGTATAAAAAATAGACTAAACGTGTGGTGTGTCAGCTTGTGTATGTAAGTGTAATGTGGTGAGTACGCGAATGTGTGTTCATTGTATCCAGGCTATGCCACGGATTACAATGTGTGTGTATGTAATAGTTTTTTATTGTAAGTTCACTATCCTGTCACAAATAATAGAATCAAAAGCAATCAAATGCGTGATATTACAAAGTGTCAAAAGTGTTGGAAAGAGCTAGTGAACGTAAGAGATGTATGTGATAATAACTCTCTCCTAAAAATCATTTACTTTGCAATATCAACATTTAATTCATGCAGTTTTATTTAAAATAATGCATATAAAAACAAGAGCTAAGTATTTTGATTCCACTTTCATTCAAGTAGGTACATACTAAAATATAATATGAACATAGAATTAATTTTTGACCCTAGTGGTCCCTAATAAATCTTCTCTGGAACACTCCATCAGCCCCAGTGATTATGCAGAAATTACCTAACACACCCTTGTATATTGGAACAAAACTACATAGATAGTCCCACCAACAACTTTGTAGCTGAATAGCTATTGAACCCTAATACTAACTATCAAAACACTCGAGTTCACCCGACGCGACGAGATACCTAAAGGGATAAAAAAATATATACATTATATTGTACTTCCTTAGCACTGACTCTAATTAGAAAAATACAAATTAACACACTTATAATTATTAACAAATAAAATCAAATCACTTAGAGTCTTTACACACTGAGTTTAATGTCAATTGTCACTATAAAATTCCCTACTTATTAAAATCACTTATCTGTTCACTAAGAAATGTCTAAAATATCTATAAATAGCACTAAAATTATATTACAGGACCACTATTTTCTGTCTGCGCCCAGCTAGCAACTCGAGACGTCAACACACTCCAGATTAAAGAAGTACCATAAATTTAGAAATTTATGACTGTATGTTGAATAGGTTAGATTTCAAAGAAAACTTGTCGTGGGAACATTTTTTAGGCATTCGTGTTTAAATTTCTAATTACCTATTATTTATATAGGATAATTATTTGCATACTGTGACCACTGTGGTTACACAACAAATAATACTAAAATCTAAATAATAATAATTATTAAGGGGGGCCCCCATACAACAGAGTAGTTGTTGGCATTTTTTTTCTGGTACGGAACCCTTCGTGCGCGAGTCCGACTCACACTTGGCCGGTTTTCAAACCACTTGCTGGTAAACGACTGAGCTGAAATTTGGCATAGTGTAGTAATTTGGTAAGTTCGGTGCAGCAAGTACAATATAATGGTAGCACCGAGCTGATCTGATGACGGATAACGGTAACAGACGGTGGTACCATAGCAACTCCTAAACTACACAAGATAAACAAATCGTGTTTTGGCTCATTCCAACCGTCTCAGCGAGCTTTGATGATTGTGGAAAAAGTATAGTCGGCAGTAAAATGAAATTTTTGACAGTAACTTATTTCTCGTGTGCATAATCGCTGCGTCGTGGTGGCGAAGATGCACTTGCTTTTGCCCCACCCATGGTTCCATCTCATAACCGTCACCGTCTGTAATCGTGTCGTATAAAAGTGGTGTACGTTAAAATCTGATTGTATGAAAAGTTTTACAAATCTCTATAGGATGACCGCTGCCGGCGCCATATTTAACGTTGATCGATCTGGTAAGTTGGTGCTCCTTAACGCTGTCCGGTTGCGCAGATCGCCAAAATGGCAGTGTCGCTATGTAGGGTTCAGAGGTGAGACTAATGACCAAAACAGGCGCTTAAAACATGCACGGCATAATGTTATACATAGATTAAATGATGTAATAAAGGTGACGCCCCAAAATACACAATACAAAACTGCTATGCCTAGTAAATTTTTAGTCATTTTTGATATTTGTTTAACAAGAATAAATAAAACAGAACAGGAATTAGCGAGAACAATAAGAATAACCGTTTATTATAAATAAATATTTGGGGACAATCTTAGCAAATAGCAGCTTCTTACCAAAACAGATTTTACCAAGAGTGAGAAGAAACAGCTCCTGCGGAGGTAGCACATCGTGCAACCAGAAGAGGTACAATGAATCTGGAATTCCTGGAATAAACTAGTCTTAACAGTGAACTCTAAAGAGCCGCCATAATAGATCACTTGCTGGTCAAAGTTAATTCGTTAGGACGACCATGAATAGAAAATACCGTTTTTGTATATAAGTGGTATATCTTTGTACCAGGTATATTATTTAATCTGTAGCCTCAGTTGGAGAGTTGAAGAAAGCGTACGGGAAGCGACAGATGGGAAGCACGCCTATGCGCCTACTTACGTAACTTTAATTCTTGTTTGGCTTTATCTTGTTATTTTCAAATTGTGTTGTTGGATTTTTGTTTATAAATAATGTTTCCTTTTCAATTACATCACCGTAAAATTGTAAGAATCGTCAGTGTATAATGTTACGTGTAAGGTTAACTAACCTAATTTAATCTTTACTAGGTTAGGTTTTCCCGTGACTATCTCAATGGTCATCGGCAAAGGACGTATAGTACGTTGGCTGGCGTTCCGCAAGGCGGTGTACATTCTCTTTGTATATAAATTCTATAACTCACAATCTTTCATCTCATTATCACCTTTATGCCGATGATTTTCAAATATATTCCCAGGGCGCGCTCAGTGATCTCCCTTCAGTCATTAAAAGCACTCATGAAGATCTATTGGAAATACTTGATTGGAGTCGCAATTATGGTTTAAAATTGAACCCTATGAAAACCACATTCATAACTATCGGCAGCGGTAAACTTATTTCCAAGGTTAAATATGTGGATAAATATCCCTCCAGAATTTGATGTGAATCTTATCCTTTTTCCTTTTGGAGTAAACCCGAAAGTTTTGCAAAGAAGGGCCCGAATTCTTTTGTGACATAATGGTTTTATGTTGCCATGTTTTAATAACCTCTTATTACAAACTAACTAAAAATGTCCCATACTGTAAGTATATACACGTGCAACAAAAGTAATTTCATCTTTAACCCCATTGTAACCACTCTATTTTAGGTCCTGTCGCAAAAATAGGTACAATGGTTCAACCTATTATGATTACTGGTGATAATGGTAAGGGTTTTTAACAAAAAAACACAGGGTTCCCTCGCGGTAAATGGCATAACCACTAGAGTCTACGTTAGACGTTAACTTAACTATCTTAGTGCAATGTCCACAGAAGTTAGGTTCACTCTCGTTAAGCCAATTACGAATGTATGGAGTTAATACTAGCTCAAACTGTAAGTACTGGAAACTTGGCCGATCCACTTGCCCATCTGCTGACATGCGGGTCACACGACATCTAAATATATAAAAGAAGAAACTGACTGACTGACTGACTGACTGACTGACTGACTGACTGACTGACTGACTGACATATCAACGCACAGCCCAAACCGCTGGTCCTAGAGATTCCAAATTTGGCACGTAGGTTCCTTATAAGGTCTAGGGGTGCACTAAGAAAGGATTTTTCAAAATTCAACCCCTAAGGGGGTGAAATGGGGGTCCGAAGTTTGTATGGGGAAACAAGATTAGTTGGACTATTTTATTCGAAACTTCACAGGAGTATTTCTAACGATAAATGAGTAAATACGTGTTTCAGGTTTTTTGAGAAATCAACTCCTAAAAGGGGGAAATCTGGGGACAAATTCTGAAAATCGACATGGGTATTGTTTTTATGATATACCGGGTCGCTGATAACGAAAACAACAATGATTTTAAAATCTCACGTGGAGGACGTGAAATACCATCCCCTCTGTTGGGGTGCGAGGGGGATGAAATGTCTAAATATTAATATGGGTGTCGTTTTTATGGTTTTTTGGGACGTTAATTACGAAAATGGCATCGGTTTTGTAATTTAATATTGTGGACATGAAAAATTTTAAAAAAATTGTACCAAATTTCAAGAAATAACTGACTGACTGAGTGACTGACATATCACCGCACAGCGCAAACTGGTGGTTCTAGAGATTCCAAATTGAGTATGTAGGTTCCATATAAGGTCTTGAGGTGCATTAAGAAAGGATTTTTAAAAATTCAACGCCTAAGGGAGTGAAATGGGGGTCCGAAGATTGTATGGGGAATCAAGATTAGCTGGATTATTTTATTCGAAACTTCACAGGAGTATTTCTAACGATAATTGAGTAAACATGTGTTTCAAGATTTTTGAGAAATCAACCCCTAAAATGGGGAAATCTGGTGACAAATTCTGAAAATCGATATGGGTGTTGTTTCCATGGTTTATTGGGTCGCTGATTACGAAAACAACAATGATTTTAAAATCCCACGTGGAGGACGTGAAATACCATCCCCTCTGTTGGGGTCCGAGGGGGATGAAATGTCTAAATATTAATATGGGTGTCGTTTTTATGGGTTTTTGGGACGTTAATTACGTAAATGGCATCGGTTTTGAAATTTAATATTGTGGTCATGAAAACTTTTGAAAAATTGTGCCAAATATCAAGAAATAACTGACTGACTGAGAGACTGACATATCACCGCACAGCGCAAACTGGTGGTTCGAGAGATACCAAATTTGGCATGTAAATTCCTTATAAGGTCTAAAGGTGCATGAAGTGCCGTGAGTTCCCTATGAAGATACGACCTTTTTTGATTCTATGTATTGTAGATGGTTTTATTAATCAGTGCCGTCCGATACGATTTCGACATAAATCGATATTTGAGGATAATTAATAGGAATCCGAGGTACCTAAACTTTGAATAAAGTAACGGCCATATTAATTTTCTTCATTTCCGTCCCGCTTTCGTTCAAAATCGATATCTGAGCGTCCGAGAGGTCCCTAATACGACTCCGAGGTAAAATGTGGAAAAAGTCGCAGTCATTGATTTTCTTTTTTTTTCGTCCCGATTTCGATCAAAATCGATATCTGAGCGTCCGAGAGGTCTCTTAATATGAATCCGAGGTAAAATTTGGAAAAAGTGGCAGCCTTATTGATTTTCTTCATTTCCAACCCGATTTCGTTCAAAATCGATATCTGAGCGTCCTAGAGGTCCCCTAATACGAATTTGAGTTAAAATTTGAAAAAAAGTGGCAGCCATATTGATTTTCTTCATTTTCGTCCCGATTGTGTTCAAAATCGATATCTGAGCGTCCGAGAGGTCTCGTAATACGAATCCGAGGTATAAAATAGAAAAAGTGGCGGCTTCATTTTTATCATTTCCGTTCAGATTTCGTTCAAAATCGATATCTGAGCGTCCGAGAGAATTCTTAATACGAATCCGAGGTAAAATTTGGAAAAAGTGGCGGCATATTGATTTTCTTCATTTCCGTCCCGATTTCGTTCAAAATCGATATCTGAGCGTCCGAGAGGTCTCTTAATATGAATCCGAGGTAAAATTCGGAAAAAGTGGCAGCCATATTGATTTTCTTCATTTCCAACCCGATTTCGTTCAAAATCGATATCTGAGCGTCCTAGAGGTCCCCTAATACGAATTTGAGGTAAAATTTGAAAAAAGTGGCGGCCATATTGATTTTCTTCATTTTCGTCCCGATTTCGTTCAAAATCGATATCTGAGTGTCCGAGAGGTCTCTTAATACGAATCCGGGGAAAAATTTGTGAAAGTGGCGGCCATATTGATTACCTTTTTTTTTGTCCCGATTTCGTTCAAAATCGATATCTGAGCATCCGAGAGGTCTCTTAATGCGAATCTGAGGTAAAATTTGGCACTCCATTCATACCTATATGCAAATAAGTTTAATGTTACTATATAGGCGTGTGGGGTATCTATGGATTTGCTTTTAAAAACGACATAGAGGTTTCGATATTTTTTCCATTTAAATCAACCTTCAATTCTTTTTTAATCGTATGGCATTTATTTACGAACCGTGAGATTTTCGAGAAGACTAGTACGGTTGCCAGTTTTTGTTGCACTTTTAGCACCACCCCTGGGGTTCTGTGTATGGTAACGGTGGGTACTCCCTACGAACGCGGTGCAACTTCGACCCCCCTTTGTCAAGTGAGTGGGCAACTTGACTGTTAGAAGTTCGCAAGCCGCTCGAAGGCCTCTAACTTGGCTTAACGATTGCAGCCGGGATCAACGGCTTAGTGTGCCTTTCAAAGCACGAGAGTCAGTTAGTAACCACTTAAAGCGGTCACCCATCCAAGAACTGACCTGCGCCCACATTGCTTAACCTCGCACACCGCACGCGGTAGGCGGGTGCCGTTGGGCCACGAGCGCTCTAAATTCTTGATAGTTTGTGCCAAATTGCAATTCAATAGGTCCAGTAAAAGCAACTTGGTTGTAACAGACGGACTGACAGTAAGGAGTGCGAATGGAAGTGTGGCCAAATTTTCTTTTTGGATGCTCCAATGGTAACTGGCAAAACCTACCTAATAAATTTAATTGTAGGAAAAATAAATGTTACACATGATATTGAATTAGCCGTATTTCTGTACTTCAAAGGACCAGAGTTTATGGCCGCTGCGCGCTGTTAGGTCGTTTACAGACCTATTGGTGTTACTGTAGTACACAGATACTTTTACTAAGAGCCATTTCAGACATGCTTTTATTTCATCAGCCCTTTCCCCTTCGGCCTCTCGGAAATGTATGATAATAGATTTCGATCCTTATTTTTGCCAAAACCAAATGAAATTCAACAGTTTGCCGGTTCTCAGAATGTATACTAACTTTTTATCTGTTCATCTGTTAATGAATCACAATCACCAAACTTCGTATAGCGAAACCCCAGAATGTAACAACTACTTTTCTGGAGACCGCATCTAAATCGGTTCTGCCAAACGCGAGATAATCGTGGACAAACATACGAACCTGTTTTTTGTAGACGGTTAAAATTTCGCTTAGTACGCGGGCGAAGCCGCGGGCAAATGCTAGTCTAAATATATAAAAGAAGAAACTGACTGACTGACTGACTGACTGACTGACTGACTGACTGACTGACTGACATATCAACGCACAGCCCAAACCGCTGGTCCTAGAGATTCCAAATTTGGCACGTAGGTTCCTTATAAGGTCTAGGGGTGCACTAAGAAAGGATTTTTCAAAATTCAACCCCTAAGGGGGTGAAATGGGGGTCCGAAGTTTGTATGGGGAAACAAGATTAGCTGGACTATTTTATTCGAAACTTCACAGGAGTATTTCTAACGATAAATGAGTAAACACTTGTTTCAGGTTTTTTGAAAAATCAACCCCTAAAAGGGGGAAATGTGGTGACAAATTCTGATAATCGCCATGGGTATTGTTTTTATGGTTTATTAGGTTGCTGATAACGAAAATAACAAGGATTTTAAAATCCCACGTGGAGGACGTGAAATACCATCCCCTCCTGTTGGGGTGCGAGGGGGATGAAATGTCTAAATATTAATATGGGTGTCGTTTTTATGGTTTTTTGGGACGTTAATTACGAAAATGGCATCGGTTTTGAAATTCAATATTGTGGACATGAAAACTTTTGAAAGTTTGTGCCAAATTGCAAGAAATAACTGACTGACTGAGTGACAAACATATCAACGCACAGCGCAAAATGCTGGTTCTAGAGATTCCAATAGTATGTAGGTTCCATATAAGGTCATGAGGTGCATTAAGAAAGGATTTTTCAAAATTCAACCCCTAAGGGGGTGAAATGGGGGTCCGAAGTTTGTATAGGAAATCCAGCTAATTAGATTATTTTATTCGAAACTTCACAGGAGTATTTCTAACGATAAATCAGTAAACATGTGTTTCAGGTTTTTTGAGAAATCAACCCCTAAAAGGGGGAAAGGTGGTGACAAATTCTGAAAATCGATATGGGTGTGGTTTCTATGGTTTATCGGGTAGCTGATTACGAAATCAACAATAATTTTAAAATCCCACGTGGAGGACGTGAAATACTATCCCCTTTGTTGGGGTCCGAGGGGGTTCGAATGTCTTAATATTAATATGGGTGTGATTTTTATGATTTATTGGGTCGTTAATTTCGAAAATGGCGTTGATTTTGAAATTTAATATTGCGGGCATGAAAACTTAAAAGTAGGTGCCAAATTGCAAGAAGAAACTGACTGACTGAGTGAGTGACATATCAACGCACAGCCCAAACTGCTGGTTCGAGACTCGAGAGATACCAAATTTGGCATGTAGGTTCCTTATAAGGTCTAAAGGCGCATGATGTGCCGTGAATTCCCTATGAAGATACGACCTTTCTTGAGTCCACGTATTGTTAGTGGTTTTATTAATTAGTGCCGCCCGATACGATTTCGACAAAAATCGATATTTGAGCGTCCGAGAGGACTCTTAATAGGAATCCGAGGTACCTAAACTTGAAAGTGACGGCCATATTGCTTTTCTTCATTTTCATCCCGATTTCGTTCAAAATCGACATCTGAGCGTCTGAGAGGTCCCCAAATACGACACCGAGGTAAAATTTGAAAAAAGTGCCGGCAGAATTGATTTTCTTCATTTCCGTCCCGATTTCATTCAAAATAGAAATCTGAGCGTCCGAGATGTCTCTTAATAAGAATCCGAGGTAAAATTTGGAAAAAGTCGCAGGCATATTGATTTTCTTCATTTTCTTCCCGATTTCGTTCAAAATCGATATCTGAGCGTCCGACAGGTCTCGTAATACGAATGCGAGGTAAAATTTGGAAAAAGTGGCGGCCATATTGATTTTTTCCCCTTCGGTCCCCGATTTCGTTAAAAATCGATATCTGAGCGTCCGAGAGGTCTCCGAATACGAATCCGAGGTAAAATTTGGAAAAAGTGGCAGCCATATTGATTTTCTTCGTTTCAACCCGATTTCGTTCAAAATCGATATCTGTGTGTCCGAGAGGTCCCCTAATACGAATCCGAGGTAAAATTTGGAAAAAGTGGTGGCCATATTGATTTCCTTCATTTTCGTCCCGATTTCGTTCAAAATCGATATCTGTGTGTCCGAGAGGTCCCCGAATACGAATCCGAGGTAAAATTTGGAAAAAGTGGCAGCCATATTGATTTTCTTCGTTTCAACCCGATTTCGTTCAAAATCGATATCTGTGTGTCCGAGAGGTCCCCTAATACGAATCCGAGGTAAAATTTGGAAAAAGTGGTGGCCATATTGATTTCCTTCATTTTCGTCCCGATTTCGTTCAAAATCGATATCTGTGTGTCCGAGAGGTCTCTTAATACGAATCCGAGGTAAAATTTGTGAAAGTGGCGACCATATTGATTATGTTTTTTTTCGTCCCGATTTCGTTCAAAATCGATATCTGAGCGTCCGAGAGGTCCCCGAATACAAATCCGAGGTAAAATTTGGAAAAAGTGGCAGCCATATTGATTTTCTTCGTTTCAACCCGATTTCGTTCAAAATCGATATCTGTGTGTCCGAGAGGTCCCCTAATACGAATCCGAGGTAAAATTTGGAAAAAGTGGTGGCCATATTGATTTCCTTCATTTTCGTCCCGATTTCGTTCAAAATCGATATCTGTGTGTCCGAGAGGTCTCTTAATACGAATCCGAGGTAAAATTTGTGAAAGTGGCGACCATATTGATTATGTTTTTTTTCGTCCCGATTTCGTTCAAAATCGATATCTGAGCGTCCGAGAGGTCCCCGAATACAAATCCGAGGTAAAATTTGGAAAAAAGTGGCAGCCATATTAATTTTCTTCATTTCAACCCGATTTCGTTCAAAATCGATATCCGAGCGTCCGAGAGGTCCCCTAATACGAATCCGATGTAAAATTTGAAAAAAGTGGCGGCCATATTGATTTTCTTCATTTTCGTCCCGATTTCGTTCAAAATCGATATATGTGTGTCCGAGAGGTCTCTTAATACGAATCAGAGGTAAAATTTCTGAAAGTGGCGGCCATATTGAGTATCTTTTTTTTCGTCCCAATTTCGTTCAAAATCGATATCTGAGCGTCTGAGAGGTCTCTGAATACGAATCTGAGGTAAAATTTGGCACTCCATACATGCCTGTATGCAAAAAAGTTTAATGTTACTATATAGGCGTGTGGAGTATCTATGGACTTGCTTTTAAAAACGACATAGAGGTTTCGATATTTTTTTCCATTTAAATCAACAAGTACGGTTGCCAGTTTTTGTTGCACTTTTAGCACCACCCAGGGGTCACGTGTAGGGTAACGGTGGGTACTCCCTACGGACGTGGTGCAACTTCGACCCCCCTTTGTCAAGTGAGTGGGCAACTTGACTGTTAGAAGTTCGCAAGCCGATCGAAGGCCTCTAACTTGGCTTAACGATTGCAGCCGGGATCAACGGCTTAGCGTGCCTTCCAAAGCACGAAAGCCATTTAGTAACCACTCAAAGCGATCACCCATCCAAGAACTGACCTGCGCCCACATTGCTTAACCTCGCACACCGCACGCGGTAGGCGGGTGCCGCTGGGCCACGAGCGCTTTAAATTCTTGATAGTTTGTGCCAATTTGCAATTTAATCGGTCCAGTAAAAGCAACTTAGTTGTAACAGACGGACTGAAGTAAGGAGTGCGAATGGAAGTGAGGCCAAATTTTCTTTTTGGATGCTCCAATGGGAACTGGCAAAACCTACGTAATAAATTTAATTTTAGGAAAAATAAATGTTACACGTGATATTGAATTAGCCGTATTTCTGTACTTCAAAGGACCAGAGTTTATGACCGCTGCGCGCTGCTTGGTCGTTTACAGACCTCTCGGAAATGTATGATAATAGTTTTCGATCCTTATTTTTGGCAAAATCAAATGAAATGCAACAGTTTGCCGGTTCTCAGAATGTATACTGACTTTTCATCTGTTCATCTGTTAATGAATCACAATCACCAAACTTCGTATAGCGAAACCCCCAGAATGTAACAACTACTTTTCTGGAGACTGCATCTAAATCGGTTCAGCCAAACGCGAGACAATCGTGGACAAACATACGAACCTGTTTTTTATAGATGGTCAAAAATTTCGCTTAGTACGCGGGCGAAGCCGCGGGCAAATGCTAGTATATTTATAACAGTAGTGTATAGTTGTTTGTTTTTGAAATGAGCCTTTCCTATAATCGTAAAACAAATGCTTTTAATTAACACAAATGCTTTATAACCCTTAATAAAAACATATCTAATCATTAATATACATACATATGTCTGGTATTATTAGCTTACCTATATTATGAAAATGAAGAGTTTGTTTGTTTGAATGCGCTAATCTCAGGAACTACTGGTTCGAATTGAAAAATTCTCTTTGTGTTGGATTTATCGTTTGTTATGTTTGTGGTGGTGATATTGATAGTATTTATGGTCGTGGTTTGTGGTGTTATTTCAGTATCTAATGCGCTTGAAGTGTCTTCATTTATATTGAGCAGGTCATCTACTGACATTGTGGTGTCATCTAAGGCGGGTGCTAAGTATCGATTGCGTGTTGGTGTATTGTCATTGTTTCTTCGGCGAGTGATCATATCACAACTGGGGCAGGTCCATGACTTTGCCAGTTGGTGTGTGTGTTCCCTTTAGTATGCTGTGGTCATATTTGTGCATGCGTAGTGTTATAATCCTTTGCAGGCAACGCACGCTAGTAGCTCTAGGCGTACGTTGATTGTTGTACTGCAAGCTAAGCATTTCATCTTGTGTTGTTGTGAATATTATACAGTGCAATAAATGTGTTAAGTTATTGCATATACTTGCTATTAAGATTGTAGACTCGACGCTAAGGGTAACCGGCAGTGTGAGCGGTGTGTTCGATACTTGAATCCGTGCGCGCGACAAGGATGCCAAGTCGAGGTAATGAGTCATGGCGTTCGCAGCGGTTAGCACTCACAGCACTTGTTATAGGCACAGAAAAATCACGTTTAATTTAATATATTAAGCTTAAAACCGTCACTTTCGATTTACTTGCACCTTAAATAATACGTCCGCGTTAATCTGCGGTACCACAAATTGTTTATTTCACAGTTTACACATAATGATCACAGAGCCGTATATTTCGCATGTTGTTCGTTTGGTTTCCGAACTACTCTTTATCGAGGAAGGCTTTAGGCTATGTAACATCACGCTGCGACCAATAGGAGCGAATACGCGGACGAAGTCGCAGGCAACAGCTATCTTAAATAATTGCCTACTAGCTCAAACTAAGTATTTCGTGTAAACTTGGCCGAACCACTTGTCCATCCACTGACTTGCAGGGATGATGAGAACATGGCTGGTCACATAACCGAGATACCGAGAACCGTCTTAGGTCTACCCACTTTAATACTGTTTTTTTCTCTACCCACTATGTGTCTGTCATTGTTCTTCTATTAATAGAGTACGGTTCCCGGAGACAGGGCTCCCTATTATAGCCAAGATCCAAGGATCTAATAACAAGTTATTAGTAAATATTTTCAAGGATAAGCTTTAGTTACAAGACAATATTATTAAATTATTATAAAGGCGGTCTGCGATCGCCAACCCGCATGCCAAGCGTGGCGATTATGGCATTTACCCCTCACGAAATTGGGGGAGGCCTATGTCCAGTAGTGGACGTCCTAGGGCTGATATGGTGGTGGATGGTGGTATAAAGGCGGTTCCAGGCACAAAATTACTATGAAGATAAATGAAGACTAGTTAGTGCTCTCTGACTAAAAATAAGTAGGTTAAACTTGTACTTGGCCATTTGTATCCCATACAAAAAAATGTTGTGTATCAAGATAAAGATACAATACCGACATGAAGAAAAAGTGTGCCCGTAATTAACGCTTCACCGAAACTGCAATCGTGTCAATATTGCCAGTCGAACGGCTATAGAACAAAATTGATCCACTGCACATATAACGATGAGTCTCCTAACATACCTACTACGTTGAAACCTTAATTCACGCGGAACAGAGTAGTATATAACGCGGTATTGAGTTACAAGTTATGTGGATTTAGAGTATTTTGTAGTAGCTAATAGGTATTAACAAGGAAGCCGAAAGGTTTTATTCCGTAACAAAGCGAAGTTGCAATTGCAGTTTAATCCGTTAGACGAATTAGACGGGTCTGGACCTGAACCGACCGGAGCTCCTGTTGAACTGAGGGATTTTTATATTTATTTAACGTGTTCGGACGTGCGTAAAGTTGATCTACATTTCATTTTTAACTATAACTGACATTTAGTCCTACTTAGCGTGTTTTTGACACGCTAGATAAACAACTAATTCGAATGAGATTATGGAGGAGGCCAAGACCCACAAAGGGTTCTAGCGCCATCGGAGAAGAAGAAGAAGAACCTAAATTACAAAGATCAATGTAACTGTATTTCAGTGGGTTTTATTAATCACTATTTTCAGTAAGTTATACATTTTTCTAATACCTAAGCAACAAAAACACACGTGAAAATTCGGAAAAGAATATAACAAAAACCTACGCTACCGGGTATTTCTCACCCATGCGCTCAAAAAATGATGTAATGTGAACTGTCCCTACCGGGTATTTTTCAACCATACGTACTTTGTGAATCCGTCGCCGCCAAACGCTGCTCCTGAACTTGTTGGCACGGGGGGTGCACCTACGTTAATAAATCTATTTGAAGGTATTTAGAACCCCGAGCGGCCAAGATAGTCAAAAACAAAGTAACGAAAAAATTAACTACCCTGTGATATTTTTTTACTCAGTAGCGAGTATTCTAGAGCTAAACATCTTTTAAAGTATTGGCATCTAATTTGGAAGCTCAAATCTATTTCAGTCCAGATAGCACTGGTACTCCAGCATTTACTTTAACCCCTTTTTGCCCCTCTAAGTGATGAATTTTCTAATTGTTTTTGTTGTACTTTTACTTAGTCATGAGCCTTACGTTTGAATAATAACTGGTTACCCGTACAAACTTTTAATCCGTTTTTGAACACTTTATGAGATAGACCTTTAAAAACCTTAAGCCGTTCGGTGCTGGCCATAGGCCTCCCTCATATTTCATGGGGGTAAATGCCATAACAAGGCGATCGCAGTATTTCCACCGCCTCCAGGGATGCCGCTGCCCATTCCCCGGTGGTCTTGGCCGTAGTTTTAGGACATACCTGTATCCAAGCCATGTTGCCCATTCAACCCCAATTAAACCTTATTAGGAAATGAAAATCTTTCTAAATGTTAGCCTTTGTCGTATTCTAATGTTTAAGCGACATTATATCAAATATTCATACAAAACAATTCAGAAGAAAAAAAAATTGGCAGTCTTTAATATTTACAGGCACTAATAAATATGACTTTATAATATAAAAATATTATAAAGCTGAAGAGTTTGTTTGTTTGTTTGAACGCGCTAATCTCAGGAACTACTGGTTTGAATTGAAAAAATATTTTTGTGTTGGAAAGTCCATTTATCGAGGAAGGCTTTAGGCTATATAACATCACGCTGCGACTAATAGGAGCGAAGACGCGGACGAAGTCGCGAGCAACAGCTAGTCTATACTAATATTATAAAGCTGAAAAGTTTGTTTGTTTGTTTGAACGCGCTAATCTCAGGAACTACTGGTTCGAATTGGAAAATTCTTTATGTGTTGGATAGTCCATTTATCGAGGAAGGCTTTAGGCTATATAACATCACGCTGCGACCAATAGGAGCGAAGACGCGGACGAAGTCGCGAGCAACAGCTAGTATTAGATAAATAGAGAAATTTATACACTACTCGACACTTCTACTCGTAGTTTCATTCATGTCTTTCCTCTTACGTAAGCGCATAGCCTAGTGTTCGTGAGGGAGACGGCTTAATATTGGAGTAAGAACGTTATGAAGGGCTAGGCAAGCCATAAAACACAATTTCACATTTGTGCACAACTGCGCTGCATGTGCTAGTAATTACCGTGTTAATTGCATAAACACGTGTAACACAGTTGCACAGTGCACTTCGGTGGGGTAATTACGCAACATTTTCGGACCTTTTCGTGGTAAATATCATTTTCCATTTAGTATGAAATGAATGCTGTATACCGGTGGAATCATTTAGTCTTGCTATAATTTGATAAATTTTCGACCGGGTGAAAATATCCAGAATGCCTTTTGCCTATATGAGAGGCTGCCGGAATAACCCTTCTACGGAGCCACCGCTGACATTCACGGGCCTCCGTGTTATGACTCTCAAGTTAACTGTCATGTTACGAGTTATCGTTCTAGAGGAACTTCGTCACGAAAACCTGGTACTGGCTCACGGACTAAATGAGTCGTCTCCCATGATAATAGGTGCAGGTTCCAATTTAATAGAAACAACTAGATTTAGTAATTAGATTACTGTTTTAATATCAATCCACAATAATCGAACCAACTTGACAACATATTAAAACACATTATCATCCGTTGTCTTCTCACTCTCTCGCCCCCGAAGGGGGCGAGTGAGGGGGAGGCCATTTCGGGGCTTGGCCCCTTTTGGCTGTTTGTGTTCGCAGCCTTTACAGGCTGGGCTGTTGTGGCCTGGGCTGCATCAATCGGCCTCTCTGCGGCTCAATGGCCGCTGGTGGCCTTGGTGACCCTGTCTTTGGGTTTAGGTGGCTTGCATCGTCCTGGGGTCGGACTGAGGGTTGGTGTCTTCGTCGGGCTTCAGGAGCTCTCTTGGTAGAGCTCTTGTGCGGCCGTCTGGGGGGCGCGCGTGGAGGGGCGCGATCCCTTGGAGTAGTGGGTGGCGTGAGTTGTCCGCGCTGTCAAACATTACTCGCGCGAGTCGCTCTACGAAGTCATCCAGGCTTTGCCAGCGAAGACTGCGATGTATGTCACGATTTCGCACAAAGCGTGGGGCGTCGACGATGGTACGCAGGGATTGGTTCTCCTGCGCACGGAGTCTCTTTCTGCTGGTCTCTGATATCAGGGCGTACCACGCTGGCGCCGCGTAGGTGAGACGCGACCTGATATAGGCTTTGTAAATCCCCAGCTTTGTGCGAACGGGGAGGCGGCTGGCAAGCACTGGCCGCAGAAGAGCTCGCGCACCCTTTGCTCGGCTGACAACTTCCTCCACGTGCTGTTTCATGGCCAACCCTCTATCGATGGTGACCCCCAGATACTTGGCTTGAGACTTCCACTCGATGTCCTGTCCGAACAGTTGAAGTGGTGGCGGTAGGTTGGTGCTTCCCGTGAGCAGGGCCTGAGTTTTGCCCACATTCACCGACATTCTCCATCTGGTGAGCCAGTCGGGCAGGGCGTTCAGGAGTCGCTGGATTTTGCGGGCGGCGTGAGTTGGGCTGATGGACGCGACGTAATAGGCCGCGTCGTCCGCAAATAGGCCCAACTGGACATCACCTATGACGGGAATGTCGTCGGTGTAGGCAGCATAACAGGCCGGGGAAAGGCAGCTTCCTTGCGGGACCCCTGCTCGGATCGGATGCTCGGATGAAATGACGTCCTCCACTGCCACATGGAAGCGCCGTTCGGACAGGAACGATGCCAGGGTCATCACGATGCGACGAGGTGTGGGAGACGTTGACAGCTTGTATAGCAGCCCCTCGTGCCATACACGGTCAAACGCCTTTTCCATGTCTAGGAATACAGCTGCTGAGTACTCCTTCTTATTCATCTTAGACGCTAGGAAGTGGAGTACCCTGGTGAGCTGTAGCGTCGTAGAGTGGCCTTGCCGAAATCCGAATTGTTCCGGGCGAGGCTCTATGTACGGCTGGAGCTTTCCTAGCAGGAGCTTTTCGAACACCTTGGAGATGGTGCTGAGGAGAGTTATCGGTCTGTAGCTCTCCGGTCTTCTTCTGTCTTTTCCTGGTTTGGGCAGCATAATGACCCGACCAAGTTTCCAGGGCGTCGGGTAATGGGCCGAGCGCATGATCCCGTTGAACAAGCGTGTCACTGCCGCGATGGAGCGCTGTGGCAAGTGGCGCAATGCTGTGTTCGGGATCGAGTCGGCGCCTGGGGCTTTCTTGGGGTTGCAGTGCTGGAATGCGCGCCGAACTTGGCCGGGTGCGAAGAAGATCGGATCCTCCTCTTTCTCCAGGGGTGCAGCAAAGTAGGTCTCCAGGTGTTGCTCTACTGCTAGGACGTGTCTCGCGTCGGTGGCTGGGTTTGGCTGGAACTGGCGGCTGAGACACTGGGCAAAAATCTCTGCCCTGTCTTCCGCTTTGTATCTCAGCTGCCCGTTGGAGTCTTGGAGTGGCCTGGTTGCTTCCTGCGACGTGCCGAGTTGACGGCATAGACGGTGGATGGAGGGGACATCACCTTCTAAGGACGCAATGTGGGTCTCCCAGGCTGTGGCTGCATGGCTGGACAGCTCTTCTCGGACTCTTTCTACAAGCTTGTTCAGCTGTGTCCTGAGCGTCGGGCATCTTGTTTGCTGCCATCGCCGCCTCATTTGGCGCTTCTGCTCAATGAGGTTCCTGATCCCCGCCGGCAGAGGAGATTTCCTCTCTGTGGTGGGGATGGTGTGAGCAGAGGCGTTGAGCGCCTCTTGAATGTCTGCGTTGATGGCGGTTGCTGCAGCTTCTACTTCCTCAGCTGTGGATACCGGCATTGTATGGGCTTTCTCCTCCAATATCTCTGAGAAGGTCTCCCAGTTGTAGCGTCGTCTGTTCTTCCATCTTATGGTGGCAGGTATGTCCTCTATTGTGAGGAGTACTGGGCGGTGATCAGATGGGAGGTCGGGCAGGACCTCCTGAAGGAGGGCGGCTTTTACTTTGTGGTTCACATTATCATATGATCAGACAACATTTTAGCAGCGCGACAAGTGCACTCGGTGAACTCTAATGTAAGACTGGCCCCCACCAGGCACAATCTGTCTATTTATAACCTTTGATTCAGGTAACGGTGCCAGGTGGCGGCGTGACGTCACAATGGCCTGACAAGTCAGGCCAGTGGGGCTAGTATGATCGCTTATATGTCGGACATATAGCATTCGTCCCTCTCGCACTTACATACTTGACAGTACGGGACGAATGCTATATGTCCGACATATAAGCGATCATACTAGCCCCTCAGGTGCAGGTGTTATTTACATTGCTTGCAAATTTTAGCTTGCAGCACGTCGACGCCGCCGTCATATATATATATATATATATATCATCATCATCATCATATCAGCCGAAAGACGTCCACTGCTGGACAATGGCCTTCCACAATGACCGGGCGAATCAGTGCGTGTTTGCCATTAAAGAACCGCTCTGTCCCATATATTTCATCACTCAGTCGATTTCTCTAAGATCGGACGTGTTCATAAATATAATTAAATATTTACATGCATATTCGAAATTAACTGCATCTGCAATCTGTGCACCTATCTAGGTCATTACTCAGCACGACCGCGCATAATATAATGTTTAGTGTTACGATCAAGTAAAATCGAAGAAATGTTGGAGAATAGCCCTTTTAGTAAACGGAGTGGACTAACTTGCCGCACCCCACCACCCACGCCCACGACACACCAGCCCCACCCGCCGGAGATCGAACCTGCTGCAGCCCAGGAAGAAGACTTACCCATAAAGGTAATCCGAACATCGGAGATCCAAGGCTGAATGAAGACCATAGAGCAGCACCTGCAAGAGATATGCACAATATCCGCTGAAGGTAAGCTCAACTCCGAACAGAAGATCAAAATAAATACCATCTGCCGCAAAGTGAGCCACTACACTGCACAAATGGCTGTGGAATATCAGTCATCAAAAAACAACGCGTCCCTAGCCTTGCAGTCCCGCAAAGCGAACTCGGAAAAAATTGACCTTGCCCAACGCATCCAGGAACTAAAGGAGCACATAGAGATATCCGGAAAGACTACGTCAGGGCCTGTTTCTTTTGCGGACGCTCTTAAGAAAAATGCGACGAGGTACGCCCAGCCCTCCAACGTCAGCACAGTAACTATTTACCCGACCGATAAATTGAAATCGAGCGAAGAGACAAAATCTCTAGTTCAAAAGATCATCCGGCCCGACGAATTAAAGCTGCACGTAAGAGGTCTGCGCAAAATAAGGAACGGCGGTGTAGTGATCAGCACGGACTCTAAAGAAGACATCATGAAACTGAAGCAGTCAGAGCAACTAACAACATCTGGACTCACTGTAGGCGAACCACCTAAGCGCAAGCCCAAAATAGTTGTCATTGGAGTTCCCGTGGCATTGCAGGAGCCAGAGGTATTCCGGTGCATCTTCCAACAAAATCTAGCCGACAAATTACAAGATTGGTCACTTGAAAAGTTTATGTCCTCCACTAGGCTAAGTCATAAATACGGGAAAAAAGATTCCGAAACATGTAACTACATTATTGAGGTACCAGCTATCATTCGAAAGGCCCTCATTTTAAACGACCGAGTCTTCATAAACTGGTCGTCATGCCCTGTGAAGGATTTTACCCTAGTGACTCGATGCTACAAGTGTCAACAGTATGGCCACGCAGCAAAGACATGCAAGATGGAGCACAGCACCTGCGGGCATTGCGGCAACGTGGGTCACGCAATAAAAGACTGCACCAAAAAGGCAGAATCTCCAAAATGTGCAACCTGCTTGCAATACAAGAAGCCGTGCAACCACGTGACTAGCGATGCCGAGTGCCCAGCTAGACAAATGGCCGAAAAAAGGTACATAAACTCTGTTGATTATGAAGGCGCCTAAGAGCGCCAACTTATTTACATATATCTAAGCACTATCTTATTGAATACCCTAGTCTATTGCATATTAGGTACTTATGAGTAATACTTTATTCTCTGACCTAGATAGTTTCTCTGTGTCTGAGGCTAAAACATGTGACGTCGAAAACTGTAAACAACATATATATCCCAGTCGTAATCCATTAGTCATACTTACCCAAAATATACGCAGCATTTTTAAAAATTTTGATAATTTTAGTGTTTTTTTACAGAGACTAGATTTTAACTGCGATCTATATATTTTGACGGAATGCTGGCTTGGTAATCAAAGCAATTTGCCTCACATGCCTGGTTATAATATGTATCATAGTAAGTGTAATAATAATCAAAATGATGGCATAGTAGTTTATGTTAAAAATAGTTTAAATGCTTCCATCGAAGAGCCTAATATGACAGAATGCAGTCGGCTTTTAATCAAAATCGGGACAGATCTTGTAATATTAGCGTTATATAGACCACCATCTTTTAAGAGTATCAGTGGTTTTACAGAATCCCTAAATGAAAATTTGAGTAACCTTTCATCTTTTAAAAATATCGTACTTATAGGAGACATAAACATCAATATTCTTCCTCAGAGCCTCGACTCATCCGCCCAGAGCTACCTTAACCTGTGCTCCTTCCATGGCTTACTCCCCGCACACACGCTTCCTACTCACCAAAGCGGCTCTTGCCTAGATCACATAATGCTTAAATCGACTTTCCCAGGACTAGCATTAATTACTAACTCAGCAGTGACCGACCACAGTGCTGCCCTACTTGCCTTATTCCGCAAACCGCATGATTCATGTACAAACACGCGTGTTGTCACTAAATTAAATATAAACAAAGCCTAGTTGTAGTAGTAGGTAGGGAGGTAGTAGGCTAGGTGTAGTTGTAGTAGTTGGTTGTTTAGCCTAGTTGGTAGTGACTCTGCCTCCGAAGCTAGAGGTCCCGGGTTCGAATCCCGGCCAGGGCATTTATTTGTGCATTTTTCACGGATATTTGTTCTTGGGTCTTGGATGTTTTCTATGTATTTAAGTATGTATTTATCTATATAAGTATGTATATCGTCGTCTAGTACCCATAGTACAAGCTTTGCTTAGTTTGGGACTAGGTCGATTTGTGTAAGATTGTCCCCCAATATTATTATTATTATTATTAAACTTGAACATGATTTACGACACATTGATTTTAGCCCTGTCTACAGCTCTACTGACGCAGACATTAGCATGCAATACCTAATCAATCAGGTTCAACATGCAATACAACAAAATACAACGAAAACATGTTTAAAAAATAAATATTATAATATCAAGCCTTGGGTCACACCTGGGCTTGTTCGCTGCATGAGGCACAGGGATAAATTGCACGTAAAAGCAAAGGCAAACCCAAATAATTTAATACTGCAATTAACTTATAAAAGGTATCGTAACTTTTGTAATGACTTATTAAAAAAAGTTAAAACAGACTACGATAAAAAGCAACTAGAAAGTGCTGGAACAAACAGTAAATTAGTATGGAAGTGTGTGAAAAATGTAACATACATAGCAAAACAACGTGAAACATCTTCAGGCTTGTTACAAACATGTTCTTCTCGGCTGTCGTCTGCAAATAGTGCAAATGACTTTTTCGTAAACATAGGAAAAAACCTAGCTGAAAAAATTCAGACAAATTTGTCTACGCCCTCGGTCATCTCTCACTCGACTCATAAGAATTGTATCAAGTCCTTTGTACTATTAGACACAGATGAAGCAGAGGTAGACAGGCTCATCACTAGCCTAAAAAACGATTCCGCTGTTGGGTGGGATGGCATATCAAACAAAATCCTAAAGAATTTTAGACACATCCTAGTTCCACCGCTAACTCATGTTTTCCAAAAGTGCCTTTCCGAAGGAATCTTCCCCAAATGCCTGAAAAAATCCTTTGTCGTCCCTGTCTACAAATCTGGCAATAAAGAACAAATAACGAACTATAGACCTATTTCTATATTACCATCGACATCTAAACTACTCGAAAAAATCATTAATAATAGACTTGTCAATTTTCTAGAGAAACACGCCTTTCTGTCAAAAAATCAGTTTGGTTTTAGGTCTAAGTTATCAACATCCGACGCTGTCCATGATTTGACTAACAACATAGTTCAGGAACTGGACAAAGGCAACCAGACAATTGGGATATTCCTGGATCTTGCCAAAGCTTTCGACACAGTTTCCACGCCCATCTTACTGCACAAGCTAGAGACTTTAGGTATTAGGGGAACTCAGCTCAAACTCTTTGCAGATTATCTAGGCGAGCGTACTCAATGCGTAAAAATAGATAACGTGATCAGCTCAGATCTAAAAAATACCCCCTTCGGTGTCCCACAAGGGGGCTGCTTATCTTCGACGCTATTTTTAATTTACATAAACGACCTGTGCAATCTAAAAATAGACAATGGCAAAATAATTTCGTACGCCGACGACACCGCCCTACTTTTCTCTGCAAAATCAGCAGATGAAGTATATGCACATGCTCAACGCGGACTTAATATCGTAACTAACTGGCTTCAGCATCACCTACTAACGCTCAACTCGGAAAAAACTAACTATATAAAGTTTTCGATGCGCAAATCAAATTTGACCACAAGCAACCATAAGATCTATGCACATAATTGTCCTAACCCCACAAACAACCAATGTGAATGTCCAACTATAAACATCACTGATAAAACTAAATATTTAGGAATCATAATTGACGAATCCCTCTCTTTTAAATATCACATTGAAGCTCTGTGCAATAGAGTTCGCAAGTTAATTTTCGTTTTCAAGAAACTTCGCACGATCGCAGAGCCGCATTTAATCAAAAAAGTATATTTCGCGATATGTCAATCGATATTAACATACTGCATTTCTTCATGGGGTGGCTCAGCTAAAACAACACTACTTAGCCTAGAAAGAGCCCAAAGAGCTGTCTTAAAAGTTTCAACTTTTCGTACTTTTCGGTACCCCACCAACCTTCTTTATGAGTCGTGTAAAGTACTAACTGTTCGCCAACTATTTATAATGAGCACAATCTTAAAACAGCACGTCGCTTCGCCATACAGCGCTGAATATAATAAAAGAAGGCGCAAAGATGTGGTTTGCACTCATAATATACAACGAAAATGTGTATTTTCCTCTAGATTTTTCATTTTCTTGGGAATGTTCCTGTACAATAAGTTAAATGCTAAGTTAGATTTATACCCTCAGAGCTACTCGAAATGTAAGAAAATTCTCCGAGAAGCCCTTCAATGTATGTCATACGAAGACACAGAGAACCTATTAATAGTCGTAAAATGATCACTGTTTTAGTAGTAAGATAAGAACCATGTTTAGTTAATTAGAATAGAATATTATTAAAATATTTAATCATAATTTGAAAGTTTAATGTTTAAAAATAGTTATATTGGTCCTTTATTTTGCCTGAAACACAGGGAACCCTAGTTCAGGCCCTTGTATTCATCCCTTAATATTTAATTTTAGTATGTACATATTCAAATTTCTGTAAAATACGTTTTAAATAAATAAATAATTATTATTATTAAATTATTATTATTATTTATACTGATGATGTATTATGAGCCGCACATACCAATGTTTTCTTACATTAATATATTCCGCTAAACGCTATGGCCAGGATGCTTTCGCCACATTCCTGTGCGAGCGATCAAATGGTTGAACGATTTCACACAATGGCTGACTGCCTATTACACGTAATTGGAAATGGACTCCAATGGATTCCGGCCCTTAATTAGAGCAGACTAAAGGCCCGATGTCCCTAACCATATGGGTTCAGTTTCAACTATATAAGAGGTAATACTCTAGTTTATTAACCGACTTCAAAATAGGAGGAGGTTCTCAATTCGTCAGAATATTTTTTTTTTGTATGTTCACCGATTACTCGGAGACTAGTGGACCGATTTCAAAAATTCTTTTTAATGTTTGAAAGGGTGTGTTTTCTGGTTGGTCCCATTGTCATCAAGTCTGGATCTGATGACGGGATCTTGGAAAAATCGAGGGAACTCCTCAAATTATATACCAAGAGGATGGGGTAAATAAGGCTACATCGAAGGAACTCCTCAAATTTTATAGCAGGAGGATGGGGTCTGGCAAAGTTTGGAGTCGGTGTTTTTTTTGTTAAAAATTTACTTGTTTGTTTTATCTGTTAGTACTGTACAGTCAGCATCAACAGTAGCTACGCATATGAAGGTCAAAAAGCTCTTAATCCCTTATAAAGGTCATGAAATGGTAGGATATAAGATTTCCTTCTTTTGACGAAACATTCTCACCAATATTCCGACGTCGGAAAACGCGGCAAAGTGATCACGAAGCCAAAAAAGTTATTGGCTTTAACAAAGCCAAAGGTGCGGTATATTAAACGGCAGCATATTCTTCACTTCTACGGAAATCAGTGAAGTGGCACCAAAAATTGAATATCCACTTCCTAAATACCGCTTTAATTAATAATTAGTTTTTGTTCCAGATTGTTAATAACCAAAAAATGGCAATTACAAATTTTTAAAAGAGAAATCTTAAAATATTAGTGTGGGCAGCACTCACCAACATAATCTCTTTCAAAGGCTTCAACATTAGTAGCCCGTAGATTGGTTAAGAAACCACATCCAGTCAGGACTAGAAGGCTTAATCCGAACTTCGAAACTTCATATCGTGTCGTCGCTTTCCGTAATATAGTGTATAAGACGAGAGTGAAAGGGACGGCACAATACGAAGCTCGATTTTCGAAGTTCGGAGTAGGCTGCAGCAGACACATTTGTGTCCAGTGTTACCGGGAAAATGTTTAAGATATCTGCGAAGCGATGAGAAAAGTAAGAGAAACCTTAGTTTAATCAAATATAGCAAAATAAAGCGATAAATCAAAAACAAATACATGAAATACATTACGATTTTTCACACAAACTACATTGATACAAAAGCTCTCTCGAAGGTTGCAGAATTGAATACTAAAATATGAGTGTCGTAAAGTACGAGTACAACTTTCAGCTGCAATTTTATATCCGAGTTCAATAAAATTGTTTCAACGTTTTATAGGAAGACTTTCAATGAAACATTAAAAAGTATTTGTGTGGGTCAGAAATTTGATGTCAGTTTTATAGAACCATCTTTAGGTACCTAAATGAGTTGGAAAATAGTAAAAACGTTCCTTTGATCAGAAGGTTAAGTAACTTGTAGATATGCGATGTGCTCCCAGTAGTAATAATGTACATGGTTGAGTATATACAGGAAAGAAATATCTACAAACTATAAACGTAATATACAATAGAGTCACAAGAAGACACGACAATAGAGAGATCTCTCAGGGACCTGAGTCCATTGAGAGTTGTTCGGAAGTTATAATTATGCAACTGATTTATGAAACTTCGATAGCGCTTTGCAGAACATGTCAGATTTGACAGATGACACGAGTGACGCCACATCAGCCCCCCTTTGAGACGGAGGAGTCAGCGACGATGTAGGAAGAGAGTGCTCAGAATTAGCGTGGCGAGCGAGTGCTCAGAGCTAGGGTGACGAGCGGGTGAGGAGAGGAAGATAGAGAGGAAGGGAGGTTAGCTGCGGGGCGTTAGAATCTTCAGAGTTGCGCTTATGTCCATTGTCGGAGGTTACCAATGTAGATATGAAAGATGTGCTGCTCCTAGGTAGGAAATAAATACATTGTTGAGTATATACAGGAAATTAATATCTACAAACTATATACATAATATACAATAGATAGGAGTCACAAGAAGAAACGACAATAGAGAGATCTCTCAGGGACCGGAGTCCATTGAGAGTTGTTCAGAAGTTATAATTATGCAACTGATTTATGAAACTTCGATAGCGCTTTGCAGAACATGTCAGATTTGACAGATGACACGAGTGACGCTACAAACTTATTAGAAACTTAAGGATGTTAGTGTCTACGAGTAGGCTTATTTTGAACTAGCTCTTTTTTATGACATAGGAGGCAAACGAGAAGACGAATCGCTTGAGCTCTCAGCTCTCTTCTTTTCTTCTCATTTCTTCGTAACTGAGGATCATGACCAAGTGACCAAACAGAATATCCTTTGATGCGACGCGGTCCATATGACTCTCATGCATAGAACACACGCTTTTTTAGCCCGTGTTTTATAAAGATCCCTTAGAACAAATATCCCATAAAATTTTGGTAACTCAATACATTTTTTGACACAACTTACCGACAATCTCTACCTGATTTTTATAAAACCTAACCTTAATGATGTTAGACCACCTTGTAGGTAACGTGCGTAAAACTTATAATTGAATTAAAATTTGGCCAAAATTGCAAAAGTTTAATTTAGTAGAGCAATACTCGAGAGAGAAATGCTAGTAAAATCCTTACTAAGAAAAAAGAAAGTATTCCAAATGTTAAAGAATTCACGATATCCGCTATGAACAAAACACAATTGGCGCTCAGTCGAAAACTAAATATTCAATGCTCGAAGTCTGTGACTGCGAAAAAGAAACAATAAAGCCGTACTAAACTGAGACATGTATAAAATGGCACGGGTGTTTTGTGACTTTGGTGCAACGGATAAGGAGAAAGCGTTTTTTACGGTTTCAGAGACACTTCCTCCCTCGATCGCTCCAGTTGTAGAATGAGCTCCCTACAGGACTGCAGTATGGGGTTCTTCAAGAAAGATTCTTCGGCAATGCATGACGGCTGACGCATGCAGCTCTGGAGTTACAGGGGTCCATAGGCCAAAGTGATCATTTGATGGTAAAAATGGTAGGCCCTACGCTTGTTTTCCACCCTATGGTGGAGGCTATACTCCATGTGTAGTGCCTATGGACAATCGCACTGTCGATTCTTTCTTATCTAAGGATTCATTGTAATTACAGGCCAATACAGGGAATTCTGACGACCTTACTCATCACCAGTAATGATCGCCAGAACTCCCAACACCACATACCTAAGAGGAACTACCTTAGCGGCGCTGTTATAGCTATGCTTCCCCCGCTGGGCTGCCCGACATATTAGCGAGATGACATACCGCTGTTCGCCTCTCCAAAATCTGATTCAAAGATTTTATTTACTCGTTACGTAAATATTCCCGATGTCGACCGCCCCCAATTCTGGTACTCAGAGCTATGGTTTGGTAATGCACATCAGGCTGTGTCAGAAGATATCTGATACAGAACATAAAATTTTTAAATAAGAGGTAAACAGCCACCTGCAAATGATTCATTTATTTCAGATAATCTTTGAGTAGCGGACAAATGTAAGACCGGAAATGCATATGAAATCAAATAGTCAACAAGATAAGGTAACTGTCCTTTTCACCTGAATCATCACTGTCTATGTTTCTTATTCTTTCTTTAGTTTACCTCTTTCTCAACAAATTTGAGTACAGTACGTGCTTGCGTACAATATTTCGCGCGCAAGTTCGTTTAGCGCGTGTGGAAGCAAACGAGAATCAAAGATCGCAAGCGATAGACATTTATAGGCCTCCAGGTCGTTGAACCCAAAAACTTATATAACTTGTACAACGCTCACGCCTGTGACTTGATCAACCGCTAAGCAGCGATTTAATATAACAACAGTGAGTAGTGAACTCGCAGAGAATATGAGGCCGCGATTACCAGCTGCTACTACAGACTCATCTTCTAGATTAAGACTTTCATACTATTAAGACTTGAAATTGGAATTGTTCATGTTTAGCAACTAACAAGTAATAATAGACAAGTATTTAAAAACATCAAAGTTTGATGATACAGTTAACACCTTTACCATCAAAATTTGCTTGAGAAAATTTTCGGAATTGAAAACATTCTCGAACCAAATATCATCGGCGAAACGACATTACTGACAGGATTCTTCAGACACCATAAACATTTTTTTTCACTCTCTCGCTAACGATAGTTTGATATAATGTGTTCTTCACCTGCGCAAAGAAACTTGCGAAATCCGGCATCAAAAAAGAATATTTGTCATTATAATTCTTTTTAATGAGATTTAATAATCCTTCAACGCCGAACCGTTAGGTAGTTGTAACTTCCATGTTCGGCGTCATCGAGGCGGATTGTTGTCGGCTTGTTTAGCCTAGTTGGTAGTGACACTGCCTCCGAAGCTAGAGGTCCCGGGTTCGAATCCCGGTAATAGAGCAATAATAAGGGCATTTGTTTCTGTGGTGAGCAGATACATTTGTTCCTGAGAATTAGATGTTTTCTATAGGTATGTATTTAAATATATATATGTTAAATATATCGTTATCTAGACACAAGCCTTATTGAGCTTCCTACGGGACTAGTTCGATGTGTGTAAAAAATTTGTCCCCTAATATTTATTTATTTGATTTATTTATTTTATTTTTATCATCAGCTCACCTGAATATCTTGAAAGAATACAACTACGTTGGTCTACCTATTATATTTATAGGTCAAGAGCTCATCAAGATGTGATGACGACTACCATACGCAAATACTTGAATTATAGATAATATTATTAACACGCATGTTGCCTATAAAATTTAAGAGGTTGCCTTCGATTTCCTTAGGATCCTATCATCAGCGCCTGACTTGGTGACAATGGGACCACTTTAGGAGTATACTCTTCCGAATAAAAAAATAATTTTAAAAGTCGGTCAACAATTGTCAGAGATTTCGGTGCACAGAACCTACATAAAAATACATACAGTAAAACATAGAACCAACGCCTTTATTGAAGTCGGTTAAAAGCACCTACTATTCTATTACGCAGATGATCGCAATCCGAGCACTTTGTATGCATACTGTTCAATGAACCAAAAAAGCGATGTTAGAGTGAAACAGCTATTTCCATTTTCTCTCGAATTTTCCTTTGACGAGAGCACTCTATCTATTTATTCCCAATAATTCTCCGTGACTAAGTACAATACAGGCTGTTCCAGTAAAAACGGATTAAATGGAACAGGGACGTCAAAGTATTCCCAGAACAAATCCGACTCGGCCTAGTGACTTGATTTCAATATTACTAAAGCCAACGCTCTTAGATCTCAGAAATGTACCAATGGTTGACACCATGATACCCAACAGTTAACACCTATTTTTCACTTCTAGTAACATGACATTAATATTAAAATTGCCAAATATTGGGTCAGTGTCAACTTGACACTGTCAAGCACTCGACTTTTTATACCAGAGAGAGCTGGAGTCCCTTTGTAGCAGGAGAACGGGAAGTGTTGAATTATCAAATTCACTCATTTTGTTTAAGTATTTTTGTATATATTTTCATGGTACGTAAATAAACAATATTAGCTCAATTTAATTCACTCAAACAATTTCACAAAAACCTTTCAATGTATTAAAATGGAATATACCCACTGGCCTGATTACAGGAAACGGTGTCATCATAATCATAATGATAAACTTAAGTTACATTGTTTCAAGGGGTGACTTTAATCAAATCAGCGCGCTCCATCCTAGACCACAATATCGCTTACCATCAGGTGATTTGTGGTCAAGCGCAAACCTATCCGGAGTAAAAAAAAAAAAAACGTTTTTAGAGAGAGACCAGAAGGGACCAGACGGAGTTCTATTGCTCACGCATGCATCTGTCCGTCATCTGTCGTAAAGGTTTTACAGCTAAACGTTTGGAGCTACAGTGAAGTCTTCGAACTTGCACAGTAAAGATCAGTATCTTGTTAACCCAAAGCTTTACAAATTGTAAAATTATTTTTTAACGTTTTCAAGTGGGCTCTCATATAGCTACGAAAGCTAAACCGGGCGCATAAAAAAAAACTCACAATCAACTTGATTTTGCGGTCACATGCGTAGCACAGAAGATATGATTGTGGGCGGCGGCACGCCACTGCTACGGGTCTACGCGCGCTACGAGTGCTACGAGCGGAGCGTAGCGATTTATGAATATTTCTAGCATTAATTATATTTTTACTTTTTATTATTGGCTTTATATTCTACATTTAGTACGAAACCCATTTAGAAGTCCGACACGCACTTGTAATTCTATTTCTCTTTTTACATAAAGGTCTTACGGATCTTTATTAAACCTTGCCTTAATCTACCTTACTGCCAATAGTAATTAAGCTGATCCAGTTTCCTTTTTCTGATTAGGTAGGTGTTGTTTATAAATTCATAACTATTATTGGTATATATTTTCTACATATAAAATTGTTTGGTAAGCCAAACAATATGGCGATATCTAGTCGCCTAATCCAGACTCTTTCGATCAAAAAACACATTAGCCGCCGAGCCGGCCCATTCATTAGCCTCACAAAAAAAGGTTGTTTCCTAGACAGATCGGATTACAAGTAAAAAACACACGTCACTTTAACGTAAATACAGATGTAGATATTTAATGAAGTGATTGGAAAAATACACATTGTACATAATAATATGGAAATTTTAGGTTTTGATTGAAAAAGTCACGATTTAACCTATTCCGTATTTTGTAAGTTCCACCAAGAGGGAAGTATCCGCCTTACGCACTTAGTTAATATAAAAAAAACAATACAATTTATCAAATATGTGTAGAAATGTAAATATAGTGAAACAATATTTTATTTTCAAATTAGTTACTATTTTTTTTTATGACATTGGTGGCAAACGAGCTGACGAATCGCCTGATGGTAAACGATAGCACCGCCCATGGACACTCGCAACACCAGAGGGGTTGTAAGTGCGTTGCCGGCCTTTAAGATGGGAGTACGCTCTTTTCTTGAAGGTTTGAAGGTCGACTACATCTTATGATTTAGTATAAATTTGTCTCACAAAACACGTCTGAATGAGATATAATAGCACGTATAGCAAGGACGACCCGTATACTCTTCCTAAGCTGAATAATATCCAGACATCGTCAAATTCTAAGTAGTTCGATTAAAAACACATTAGCCTGCGACCAGACCCATTTGCCTCAAAAAAGGGTGCTTCACTAAAAATAACTTGGCTTCAAGACTTTAATAAAATTATTTTCTTCAATAAACTACAAAGACATGAACCTTAAAATATTCCTCATAAATATACAAAGTATACTCTGCTTGATCCGATTAGCAGAACATTGTAACTTTCTTATTACGAAGGAGAATGGGTAATCTCGTGCGGGACCCAACCCAAGGAAATGTGCAAAAATAACGGTCGTAGCTACCCTCATCGACCGATTTAATTTTCTCCGAAGAGTCCACACAAATTTCCTTGATCGAGAAAATACAGCTAAAAAATCTACTCATAAAATACTTATTATTATTATTTTACGGCCAAATCCTCGGTGCTCAAAAATCCTTGTTTAAGAAAACATAGCTCATAGCTAATAAAAATCTACGGATAAAATACATCACACAATTACTATTTTATGGTTGTAATTAAAATTATTTTCCCGGATTGTTATATCCTATAAAGGTTGTCTCGATGGTAGTATTCCGCGTCACACAAAAGTTACAGAAGTTGGTTGGTTTTCCCTTAGTTAAATCAGTTGTGTATATAAAAATAAATAAATAAATATTAGGGGACAATCTTACACAAATCGACCTAGTCCCAAACTAAGCAAAGCTTGTACTATGGGTACTAGGCGACGATATACATACTTATATAGATAAATATATACTTAAATACATAAAGAACATCCAAGACCCAAGAACAAAATCCGTGAAAAATGCACAAATAATGCCCTGGCCGGGATTCGAACCCGGGACCTCTAGCTTCGGAGGCAGTGTCACTACCAACTAGGCTATACAGGTCGTCAATATAATAAAAGGGCCCTTATTTATTATTTACTGTGAGCAACGTAACCCTTAAATGCATTTAGATTTACCGGATGCATATGAATAAAAAAGCGAGCCTGGTACTTATACTCGTACAATTAACGTTCGTAATACACAACATTCTCGAAGCTCCGTCTGTCGATGTTCTCGCAGAGTTTGGACGAATTTGCCCAGTTCCTCAGGTCATGGAGGCGAGAGAGTACAGGGTGGGGTGCACATATTCCTTCGCCTGCATGGCCTGAGGAGCTGAGCACCGCTGGCTTCTGGGCTCCTGGTACCTGCTCTATCAAACACGACACAATAAAGAGAAATACATAAGGAGTAGGTATTATTAAAAATACAATGTGAAATACCTGTAACGCAAGACATATGTATTACACTGTATAGGTATTGCACTAAAAAAACATAGACTAAAGAGACAAAACATCAAAACATAAAGTAACCTATTCCTATAAAAGATCTCTTTCAGCTAACTTAGATATAAGTATTTATTAGAATTATTTTTAAAGGCATGATATAACTACTTCTTTAATAATAAATTACAATATCGGACTTTTTAAGACAATTTAAAAAACGATTCATCAGAATCAAAATTAAATATATTCGATTCTTAGTATCCCCAAGCCCTGCGGCAAATCATATTATGTACCGTACTTTTGGAAGAACTGCTAATCCCAAGTAAAGATGAAAGTACTTACCACTATCATTCGCGTGCCCTTTTCCCATTTACTTAGGGTCGGCGCAGCATGTTTTACCTCTATATCTCCCGTCATCTCGTCACTCATATGTTTCCTCTTCTTATCGTTCCTGACAGAATCCATCCACCTTTTCCTTGGACTACCCCTCAATGCAATGAATACCTCTCTTGGACTACTCCTCTTACATCCCTCCGCTTTCACGTCTAATACCTTTCTTGTTAAATAACTTTCATCCCTCCGCATAACATGGCTATACCACCGTAGAAGATTAGCTCTGAACTTATCATCTATGGGTGCTACTTTCAGGATTCCTCTTATATACTCGTTCATTATCTGATCCATTCTTATTACGCCACTCACCATAAAGGTATGTACTATTCATTATGAATCGAACTTCATCATACATTACGAGTATCTGTTTTTATTTACAAAGCAATTGACACTTTATTTCCTCACCCTGATTATTAATCGCAAGGTTATAGGTACATTTCAGATGAGCTCTGTAGTCTCAAAGTACCACCACTGTCATAACGCCTACGCGGATTTGCCTTTGATCAAGTTCCTTGATTTGATACCAAATGTAAAAAGTTAGGTATACTTTAATACCGAATAATTTCTTAAGACGTAGGTTTTTACCAGTGTGTGTTGCCAGTGATGACATAGGTACGGTACTGAAACGTGGTAGCTAACAATGAGTCTAATAAGAAGGCTAAAGGTCACCCAGAGGGCTATGGAGCGAGCTATGCTCGGAGTTTCCCTGCGAGATCGAATCCGAAATGAGAAGATTCGTGGGAGAACCAGGGTCGTGGACATAGCTCAGCGAGTTGCAAGACTCAAGTAGCAGTGGGCGGGACACATTGCTCGTAGAACCGATGGCCGCTGGAGCAGAAAGGTTCTTGAGTGGCGACCACGCGCCGAAAGACGCAGCGTGGGAGGGCCCCCAAAAAGGTGCCCCGACGATCTGGTCAAGATCGCGGGAAGCCGTTGGACGAGGGCGGCGCAGGACCGGTCATTGTGGAAATCCTTGGGGGAGGCCTTTGTCCAGCAGTGGATGTCTTTCGGCTGATATGATGATGATGATGACTTTAATAACAAGTCAAAGCGTTTATACTCCATTTATCATAGTAGGTACAATATCAACATCATGAGCATGATGAACTCTTTCTGAACCTACTCGAAACAAAGGGACGAATTGTTCAGGAGTACCTACGGTTCAAAATGTACTTATTCAATTTTACTATGTTGATTCTATCTACGTAGATAGCAATTATAATAATTATATTATTTTACCTAAACGCCATTGGTATTCTAATTCACTTTATATTAAAGATGTTCCAGTATTTAATATTAATGTCATTTAGTGATTTCTCAAAAGTATTAAATTAAAGTGCCATGCTTTAATTTACATATTTAAAAGCAAATTGTATTTTGAATTTGAACATAGTTTAAATATCGAATTGACAGATCTGGTGTGAAACTGACGCAATTGAAGTGTATTAAGCATTAAATATTTGGCTGAGTTAATTATAAAGGCCCTTATACAACATGCATTAATGGTTTTGTATTAAAAAAAGTTGTACAATTAATTGTGTGATATGTTCACTACGGACATAAGCAAGATCAGGGGGGGTTCGCAAGGAAATACGAAGCGGGGTACATAGTATACTCGTATGTAACACCTTTGTACAATGACTCCCATTCCACTCTTAACATTACAATTTATATTATAAGATTACGTGCTCTGAGAGGAAATCCCTTATCGAGTTGGCACACACTGTATTTGTCGTTAATCTAATAATGCTTATTATATTCATACGTGCAGATATGAGTGTTTGCCTATCACAATTGGTTTGTAGAATACGTAATACTATTTGGCTCTTACAAATGCATGAAGCAATTTTGCCGAAATTAGGTATGGGAATGAAGAAATACAGGCTGTTTAATGAACCAAAACATTTCCTACCAGCTGTGCTGCGTTATTCTATTTAACCAATATTGCTGGTAAGGTATTGAGACTAGGATAACATAAACAAGGAAGGTGAAATGGAAAGACGGTCCGTTAGTATCCGTAGCATACAATATGAAGACGCTGCTTAGATCCACTATCAAAGTATAAACGGTATCGGGGATATACCTTATTTGTTTTTTAAACGTCTTTTAGATTTTTTTAGTTATAGTTTATATTACACTTGTGTACAGTTAACAACAGAAGTAGCTACGCGGGCCTAGTGGTCAAAATGAGCTACACACAGACTCTAATGTCAAGAGAAGATGGCTCTGTGTAGATAATTGTGAACGTGTTAAATGCACGGCATAGTGCACAATGCTGAATGCACGGTCAGATGGGACTATTCCCTAGATGCCAAATTTTGTTGATGAAGTCATAACATAACAGGTAAGTAAAGTGCTCTTACTACTTATGACTTACGTGATCGAAAAACCAATACTTACTCTGCAAGTACGAGTACTGTCGTAACGCATTCTCCGGAGTTGTCCCGATCTTTCTCCCACCAGTGTGTGTGTGTTAATGTGGCAGCTTGGAGTAACATCGCAACAACTCCTGATAATGTGCTGTGTTGAGAGTGAGGGAACTGATTTTGTCTCTAAGTAGCTGTAAACAAGTTTCTGTCAAACATTTCATGTTTGGTACACGCTTTTGTTACTGAGGGGGTTCCAACGAGCTCAAACACGACTGGTTTATCTTATTTAGATTAAGAGTTACTTTGTCTTCCTTCTGTCTCCATCATCAAATCGGGTAAGTGGTACCATAATATAAGTAGCATTTTGCAACCGAATTCAATAGGTATGCCAAATTTTAGCTCAATTGGTTGAGGAAAACTGTTTTTAAATTATTTAAATTAAAAATGAATGGCAGCATCCTTGTGAATCTTCTGGAGTCACAAGTGTCCATAGGCTACTGTATCTGTTTTCCATCAAACAGGCCGTATGGTTATTTTCCCAGGTTATAGTTTTAAAAAAATGGAGAAATCATCTATTTTTGTTTTGTTCCTAACTTTGATCTATCAGCGTACTCAAAAGAAATCACGAATCTCACTTTACTCGTTTTAATCTAAGTGCTGACTTTATTGAGTAGGCGTCGAGGATCGCTTTACGTACTCCTTTTGATAATACAGGCAAGACTTTGTGTTACGCATGTATTTCTATTACCATAAATTTCAAATGTATAAAATTGGAGACTGATGTACTAATTGATCAATGTTTATTAAACATTTTTTTTGTGTTTTTTTTTTGTTGAGGTCTTTTCAGCATTAAAGTGATTGGGTTAGTGAGGTTTTAGCATATTCCAAAAATAACATTAAGTAGAGGGACATAGTTACGCTGTTTAAATCACCTGCTCAGATGTATAGTCACACTATACCGCCACACCCCACACACCATACCCACACTAACCCACACCACACTAACCCACACCACACTACACCACACTACACCACACCACGCCACACGTTGCCCAAAATAACATTGTTGTTAATATTGAGGCTGTAAGGTGTATTTTAATATGGATCTAGTATGTCGTCTGATTGAAATAAATAAATCGCCATAGCCAGAAATAAGTAAAGAGGTTTTCACCTCATCGTAGTGCGAAAGTGTTCATTTACATTTGATGTTGACTGTACACAGTACAAAGCATTATGATTTCATAATCAATATCCTCATAGCATTTAGGTCTGTACGTATATCTAGTTCAGACTCCAGTCCCTCACAAAGGGTATGCAAAAATGTTTGGACATTATGCACACTATTACTAGGCAAGCAAATGCAAAAGAGCCTAGCAGACTCTGGAAAATGAAATTTAGATCTACTTACCTCATGCACGCTCGAAAACATTACGTAATCACCCTTCAGGTCCTAATTCCAATATTTGGCGTTTCTGTTATATTTAATTACAAAATTTAGTCTGAGAAAGGTTTTTCATAAATAAGACTTTGAAATAAAACCAGGCAATAAACAATCAACAAGCCCAATAAGGAAAGCTTTATGACCTTCAAACGGGCCACGGATCCACTCCAAACTGAGGATTTATCCTCAACGTCTGCAGTGTAAAAACCCGGCAGAAAAAGATCTAAACGGATAACCATATGAAAACAACATACATCAGTGTCTGCCGCAAGCGAGATGGCCTAATAATTTCACCCATCAAAGTAATGTCGTTTCACTCCCTCGCATATTTTAGTAATCAACCATAAGCGGCAGATTTCCCGGATTCTGCACTTATGTGGTTTTTACAGAGGGTCGTAAAAAGCCTTTCGGGGTGTGAGCAGTAAGCGGGAATTCTAGTTAGATGACTTTACATTACATTGTGTTTTTGCTGAGTGGGTACAAAGTACGGGGTGTAACATATGCTTTTGCATACAAATTATTCCGTTTTATGCGCATAGTACATGAATAATTAATTACGTAAAATTACAACGGTTGAATTTTCCTAGTAAATAAACTATTAGGCTTATGTTGGTTGTAGTTTTGATTTGACGGCGTTTAGGACAATAGGAAATCTGAAAGTTTTCAAAATGTTTAAGTTAGAATATCGTTGCGTGATGAAGTTCCTGACAGAGGAAGGGGTCAGCCCAACCGATATAAAAAAGGTTAGATGCTGTGTACGGGGATACCTCGCCATCATTTTAATCATTTTATTCATCATCATCATTTTAATTTTAAGCAGTTGCATTAAGGGCGGGAGTCCTTTGACGACGAACCTCGCTTCGGCTGGCCTGTGGAGGCACTCACCGTTGACTGCGTCAAATTAGTGGAAGAGGAAGTTCTGTGTGATCGAAGACTAAAGAAATAGCGGCAAGACCAGGGCTATCGAAAAATTCAGTTCTTAGAATTCTTCATGAACATCTTCACATGAATAAAGTTGGTGCGAACTGGGTCCCCAAACTTCTTTCGAGCTTGCAGCGAAGTGAGAGAAAAGCGTGCTCTCAAGAAGTTTTAGACGCGTATAGACAACCCGGAGAATTTCTTTGAAGTCTGATGTTACGGGGGACGATAGCTGGTTTTGTACTATGATCCTCTCTCCAAAAGAGAATCGATGGAGTGGCGTCGTCTTGGTGAAAAGCCGCCTAGGAAGGCCAAGGTAACACAATCCACAAAAAAGATAATGGCTATAGTATTCTGGGATTGTCACAGAATACCGCTGATTGACATAAAAGTAAGGAATACCATGGTAAATTGAGCAGTTACGAGAGGCGATCAAACAGAAGCGTCGTGGAAAACATAGCACAGGTGTTCGTCTTCTCCACGACAATGCACCCATTACACGACTGCTTCAATTACGAAGGCTGCTGTTGCAAAATGTGACTTCGAAGAAATTCGCCACCCACCTTATAGTTCCGACCTATCCAAGATCCGAGTGACTAGTATTAGTTCTCAAAACTTAAGGCAGACTTAAGGGGTAAAAGATTTTGTTCAGATGATGAAGTAACCCGTGCGGTTTACGCCCATTTTAAGGACCAAACTTCTGAGTACTTTTATAAGGAGATAGAAATGCTTATTAAGAGATCAGAAAAGTGCATTGAAATAAAGTGAGACTATAACGAAAAATAAAAAATAAATGTAAATATATATACATCTTTTCTTTCTTAGACCAGAAACTTTTAGACCACACCTCGTACTCGTTTGGCTTATATATTTAAGGGTCCTCTGCACGCTCGACTGAACTCGATTCTCCATACAAACGTAGTTTCGTTCTCATTTTAAAACGCCGTGCTTAAATAACATGAAAATTTGTATATACAATGCGATCCGCCATATATAGGCCGGAAATTAGTTTCTGTAGCTAGAAATTGCAATAGAAAAAAAGATAAAATAAAAAAAACAATAAATGAGCGAGCGAAACGTAAGATATAAGGTAGGGAGATCCTCAAAATATTAACCCTTGGGTACTCGCATTAAAATACTAACACTACTGCTCGCGTGGGGTCATAATTAACCCCAATGTTCAGTAATCCGTAATACCAAAAGTGTTCGCAAAATCAGATCTTTAATAAGGAAACATTATTCATCAAACAATTCGCTTGGATAAAAGTTAATATATTTCTTGAAAATAATGATTATCTTTGAAAAATCTCTTTTTTATTTTAGACACTGTTTTGAGCCCGACAATTCTGGCATACAACGGTTTGATGCTCATGAAATACTTATTTATGGTATATGTTACATATGGTATGGTAATACTAAATAACAAAAAGGAAACAAATAACTTATAAAAACCACGAGTAAATCCACCACCATATCAGCCCTAGGACGTCCACTGCTCGACATAGGCCTCCCCCAATTTCATGGGGGGTAAATGCCATAATCGCCACGCTTGGCATGCGGGTTGGCGATCGCAGTATCTCCACCGCACGAGTAAATCCAATTAAACATTATTCTTGGCAACAAAGCAAACAATTACTCACTTGAAATTTTAACCTCATAAGTACGAGTACTTATGAGGTGTTTGGGGTCACAATTGACACAATGTGGGGTCAATTGTCCCAAACACACTTTTCAAGGCAATGGCACTAATTACCAAAAGTCATGTTGTTTTAGGAAGCTACTAGAAAAATCATGATTGTAGAATCAAAAATTATTGACAATATGAATGTATGAATGTGTGTAAAATTTGCGTACCCTCTGGGTTCCCAAAGTACCCCACGCGAGTAATTAAGGGTTAAATTTCTGTTGTTCAGTTTGTTTTGTGAAAAGAGCAATAATAAAAAGTTGTAGAACGCTATGTTTGGGTCTCATTTTCGCCATCACAAACATGCCTACACAAGTAACTAGACGAGTAATAAATCATAGAACAAATCAACAAACATCCGCCGCCTTTGAGCCGGCATATGACTTTCACGCAAAAGAAATAAAAGGATCGGAACAGGCTATGCAATCATTCAAACAAGTATTCATTGGAGCCGGTGATTGATCGGCCGTCTGGCGCGTTTTTAATCCAGAACCGACGTTTGTTTTTCCTACTTTTTCCTATTTTCTGATAGATTTCGACTGAAGCTCCGACATTACAGAATGAAATAATAGTACATTACTACAGAGGCCGGGACGAAAGGGGTTGCCGGCCCGTATAGGTCTAAGGCGGGCAACCCCATATTTCCCGCCGAGGTATGTATAGTGCTTTTCTCAAACATGCAATGAAATAAACAACAAAAAAATCAAAGTTTTATTTTTAATACGCATAGTGGCAGAATGTCGTGATGCCTGTGCCACAAATTTATGTGGAATGGAAATTAAAAAAGAGGACTTTACCGGCCTAGGCCTGCAAGATTTGTATGAAATTCCATTAACAACCTCTTGTCCTAGCCGCACCTGAAACGTCATACTTCGCAGCCTATTATAAGGAACACAACATCAATATTTCATTGCATGTTTGAGAAAAAACCGTTGTATGGCATGTTGTAAGGGATCCCCTTAAATATTTATTTTATTCTGTTTTTTAGTATTTGTTGTTATAGCGGCAACAGAAATACATCATCTGTGGAAATTTCAACTAAATATCACGGTTCATGAGATACATCCTGGTGACAGACGCACGGACAGACAGCGAACAGCGGACAGACGGACGGACAGCAGATTCTTAGTAATAGGGTCCCGTCCTTTGGGTAGGGAACCCTAAAAATGATGCCACAGGCTAGCTTCTTTTGACAAGATAAATTGGTGTAATAAAATCTAAATATGTCATATTTAAGGAGATTTAAATAACGTTTGCAGAATTGCGCGGACTGATTCCACATTTTTCCACGAGTTCTACAGAAGTAGGTAGTTAGGGTTCCGTAGTAAACAAGGAATACTGATAGTTATTAGTTTCGGCAGAAAACTTTAAATTGCTTATTTATGTTGGATTCAAGTCACGGGTGGATAGCCTACGGAACCTTATATCTTGCATGTCGCGAATAAAATATTCTATTGAAGCCAAGCCTCACGCGAACCAGAAATAACTTCTATTGTAAAATAAGCAAGAATCGATTTCATTTTCTTTTCATTCGAAACCAATTATTAATTATTTTAATTTATAATTTTATCATCATCATCCTCCTAGCGTTATTCCCAGTAAAGTTGCATGCTGAAGGATGCCTGGGGTCCGCTACCTAATCCCAAGAATTGGCGTCGGCACTAGTTTTTACGGAAGCGACTGCCATCTAACCTTCCAACCCGGGGCGGAAACTAGATATTATTAATTTTATAATGAATTTAATTAATTTTAATTTTAAAATACCTTTTGCAACGAATACTTTGCTTACTAACATAATTTTCAGTATCATTATTATTACTAACAATTTGATTAAAATGACATTTCTGATGTGTATGGAACCATATTCTGAAAATAAATTATTAGAATTGAAATTAGAATATTCGATTTCTTAAGTTTAAAATATTCTACTGGACACTATAACTAGGTGCTATAAGTAGATACACATCCGGTGTCACGTTACGGAAGCGCCGTCCGGCGCCGGACGCCTTCATTACCCGGTCGTAAACCGGTTATTTGTCAAAGAGAAGGCGGTTAGCCCAACATCCGGTCCGGATTGCCAAAGGATGGTTGCGATGTTTGAGGTTAAACCGTTAAAGATAATTATGTTCTAAATGTTGATCGACGATGTGTGAATAATTCGGTACTTAAGGTTTTTATTATACTGTCCGACCAATATTATATCAGGATTCATTTGGGCGTCATATTGTAACTGTCAAGTAGTCGGGACAGTAGTTAAAGTGCCTTTTGATTCGAAGAGTAAATAGAGTTTATTTAAATTAAATAAATAAATATATATATGGACAACTATGAACAATAATAAAAAGAAAATGCAGTCGATGTGTGGCAGGGCGGCACTGTCATCAAATCCTAGCTATTTTGCCACGGGTTTAATGTGGCCAGTGCCACGTATGCACATGCTGGTGGCACGTATGATGGCAACGCGTATTGGAGTTTTGAGCCATCCCAGTACGGTACTCAAGGATCGGTTCTAACGGTCTGCTATGGCTTCTCCCATGTGTTTGATACTCGTAAAAGGTACCTTTTAATTGGCCGAGAGGTTTAAGCATAGTTGTTGTCAGTTCGAATCCGGGATCGTAATATTGTGAGGAAACCTGGATATTCTTGATGTTATTTCATGATAATTCGCAAAATTATTGACGTATTAGATGCGATGGCAAATTGTCATTATAGTCGAAGAAAGCGATAGAAAACGAACACTATCCATATATTTTTTAATATTTATTATTCCCCCAATCGATGTATTGGGGGACGGAGGTCGTTCTTTTAATTTTTTACTTTACAAATAATATTACAAGATTTAACATTCACCTACACATTATGCAATCGAAATAAGGGTAGAATTAAAATTTTTGTAAGGTAAGACTTATAATTCGTGCGTTTTTAAACGTTTTTAAGATTCCCGCAGCGTATCAATTTGATGGGTAGGTACAACTTTATCATCCCGATTCCAGCTTGACGAGTTTGAAAATTCCAGCCAGTCATTAATCTCACAGGCACAAAACATTAAAACAGACAAATTATACAAATTCCTATCTCACACAAAGTTGTCGTTAAAGATAAAACTTTAATTCATCGTACATAGAGTCCAAGATGCCTGAAAATGGAATGATATTCCAAGGACATTGCTTGAGTTATGCCCCTATTACTCACTTTTAATGAACGCCAGGTAAAATAAACACAATGAAGAGATAATTAAAACAAAATTGACTTCTCGGAAGTCCTTTAAAATTCGTTGCGTTCCGACTTTAACAAGTTTAGTGAACAAATGGTACAATTCACAAAGGCACCATTTTTTACTTAGTGAAGTTCGATGGCACTACGAGTATATAGTTCAGTAAGTTTGTAGTTTCATTTCAGTACATTCTTTGGTCGAGTGGAAATTTTTCAACTAGTTGCGAGTTCAATAAGTTTTGTAATAAGCATCGGCTACTAAACTATACTTATGTAAAGAAAACGGGTCTTGATTTAAATATTACCCAAAAAAGTTTAGTATTGCAAGAGTTCATTAACATTGATTATTAGAGCCCACATCTCATATGTGGGGAGCTGATGTTGTACTTATTTTTGTTAATACACCCCCTCCCGCATCCGGATGTGACTAATGAAATTGAATTCTTAAAGTCGATTTTTGTTTAATATTAGATATATATTACTTTAGCATTAACACCAGGGTATATGAATGATGTACAGATGCCGAGAGGTTACTTTAATTTGAAGTAGATAGAATATGAAGCTGGATAAAAATACATAGCACCACTTAAAAAAACAAAAACAACCAGTATCTCCTCTTAAACCTCTGCCGAATTATTGCCACGTAATAAAGCCACAGTTAATGAACAGCAGTAGGCAACAAATCGCGTGACGCCAGCAACGGGCTCTGGACCGTAATTATCCAATTACTTGTTTCGTTCCCCGAGGAAGCGTGTTTGGGCAAATATTCTACACGGCTGTCGGCTATAAATATAGTATCGCTAAGTAAGTAGATTTTTTTAATATTGGTCGTCGTACACAAATTAGAAATACAGCCAGGGATAGACGTGGTTACATTTTGTATTTGATATAAGCAAATATTGAGTTGAGATTTCTAGTAAAGTTGAAGGCCAGCACCAAATGTTTATTTTTAGCCCAATGGTTGACTGGTAAGCAAGCAAGACCACCAGGGAATGGGCAGCAGCATTCCTTGAGTGCGGTGGAGATACTGCGATCGCCAACCCGCATGCCAAGCGTGGCGATTATGGCATTTACCCCCCATGAAATTGGGGGAGGCCTATGTCCAGCAGTGGACGTCCTAGGGCTGATATGGTGGTGGTTGACTGGTAGAGAATTCCTTAAGGCATTAGTTAAGTCTACCATCCGTGCATTTTTATCAAATTGTGTAATAAAGTTTTCAAACCAATGTACAAGTAAACAGGTACACATGGGCGGTGCTAATCGCTTACCATCAGGCGATTCGTCTGTTCGTTTGCGTCCTATTTCATAAAAAAAGCTGCAAAAGAATAGGCTGAGGTGGTATAAGCAGCATAAAGGATGATTCACAGTAGACCGTTCCGTGTCCGGGCCGGCCCGTTTTCTATGACAGCAAACGCAACGGCCGGCGTATTTCTCTAGAAGAAAACGGGCCGGCCCGGACACGGAACGGCCTACTGTGAATCATCCTTAAGCACACAAAGGGGTCCCACTGATCCAATTTTGAAAACTACCATGGCTCCGACTAGCCCAGGTACGGCAAACCAGTAAGGTTGACGGGTAGATAATGCGTTATTGCATTAAGTCAGGCGGACTTTGCAGTACACATGAGGATTTTTTGTGCAGTTAAGATAAAATAAAATAAATAACTGGATGAAGTCAGTTCAGTTTTACAACGTTTCTGAAGCTGACATGCCAAAATCTAAAAAACGGGAAGAGAAAAGAGAAAGAATGCAAACCATTGGGAATAAGAATGATAGAGAGAAAAGTCTATGATAATGACAGTGAAGGAATCCTTAAATTGCATTCCATCTCAAAGAATAAAGTCTTAACTTTTTGCTAAGAAACATGCGCTGTTATATAAATATTTGTATATTTATAATCAAGTTAATATTTATCGAGGTGTCTTCCTAGAAAAATTCCGATCTATGGAATGCCATCTTACCTCACCGCTTTCGACGCGCCGCCAATATAAAATGTATTACTGAACGGCCTGCGTGATATCGGATGTCTACCGTGTTAGTGATCGCGCCCCTATCGAGAATTATGTTGCCTGGTGGAGTGAGCTGAACCAAATATTTTGGCTTTTTTTGTTTTTATGTCTTTTGGTATTGTTTGTTTGGTATTTTGTGGTTGTTAAAAAAACCTGTAATCATTAAATTGGAAAAGGCTAGGTAAATTAGCTTTTAATGGTACATATAATTTTAAATTTTTAGGGTTCCGTACTTCTAAAGGAAAATGCGGAACCCTTATACGATCACTCGTGCATCTGTCTGCCTGTCAGCCCGTCCGTCTATCACAGATATTTTTTTCCGAGACCACTAGACCGATTAAGTTGAAATGTACACATAATGTAAATCGGTGACCTAAAATATACTAAAAAGTTATATTATAGGAAAACCTATAAGATGTCTTTAAGTTCAACGGTTTTTTAATTATCGCTGAATAACTGCCTTGCCCCAACAAAAGAATGTAAGTGCCGTAAGGTTCTTATGAACACGACCTTTTTAAAAAAAATCGAAAACGGTATTTATCCATAATTTACGTGAAGAATAAGTGACATTAAGTATGAAATCTTTAACCAAAGAAACAAACGGTTTGAAAAAGGTCTTACATATTTATAATAAGATACTATCTGTTAATTGCTAGCGTTTGAAACCCTCCCACGTGTAATAAAGCTCCAATAAAGCCTTGCCATTCAATACGCCTCTTCCGCTTTAGGCTTTTCCTTTAAGCAGAATATCATTTCCCCATTACGCACTGTCTGGGTGTAATGCCTCGTACAGGCAATTAGGTTTCGTTACTAAGAAAAGCTCGGAGTGCCACAGGGTTAAGTCTTAGACTCGTTCTCTTCCTTTATTACATAAATGACTGATGGCGTTTTGTACTTTTTGTGGCCTTCCTGATGGTCAGTCGTTGCACTCTTATCGCGTTTTTCTCTTGTCTACTTATTTAGCAGCTCAAATTTGATGATGAATGCTGCTGCTGCTGCTGCTGCTGAATTTAATGATTGGTTGTGCTGAACCAGTACCATTACCATCATCATCCTCCTAGCGTTTTTCCGACTGTCCGATGTCCTAAAGGAGTCCGGTATTCGTATTGGTACCTAATGTAAGATTTAGTTCACTGCTATTTGCACAAAAGCGACTGCCATCTGATCTTTCAACCCAGAACAAAATACACATTATTGCGATTAGACGGTTCCCTTGCGATGTTTTCTTATACCGCAAAGCCTCTTTTAAATATCAAATGATGTCGTAGGAGCCCATAACCTCCAGATGAAAGTCCAATAAAAAACTCGGTTAAAGTAGCTACTTACCAGTACGATTATCTCATGACTAGTTCAAAACGTGAAAACATACATGTCAATTCAGAAATATACTGGTTGTCCAACAGCGTTATAATAAATAACTTTGTGAGCTTCTAGTTATGCTAGAGAGAAGAAACAAAGTACAGTACACTAAGTAATGCGCTTGATAAAAGCAAAGAGAGATATTAGCATAGAGATATTTTGTCTTAAAACAGCAGCGTGTTTAGCATAAACAGAGCTTCATTTCATTGTACTAGGCAAATTAAGGTTTGAAGATAAAGCTACCTGTTTAGCTGGACGAATTTTCTAAAACTTTCATACTTACGATTTGCTAACGAAAGCATTATCCTTAACGTACGTAAAGCATTAACAATATCATAAAGGCTCGACCGTCGCCAAAATTTGTCCTGTTCGCTCACTAGAGTTAGCTCAATATGCTGTTCTCCTCGCCCGCCCACGGAAACTTGTGAAAATCGGGATTAAACAAGCTTCATTCAAAACGGGTCATTGTTTTTAAAAAGTAAGCGTGCCAAGTTACATTTAATTATTTTGAAATGTATGTACGGGACCAGGACGGAACCTAAATAAAATATTAACATGTAGACTCAGTTTACCTGCTTGACCACAGCTCTGAAAAGGACGGTATGTATTTAATACATAATATACAGGATGCTTAAAGGACGCTTCCTTAGAGCATCTGCAGTAGCCTCTAGTGTCCAAAAAAATTATCTTTTTTCAATTGGGAGAAATTTTGATCTAAAGTTATGACCTCCAAGAAATGGATCTTAGCACCCACAGATTAAAGCGGGGCAGTCAATACTAATTTTGAGGTTGCTTCAAGTTATGACTCTTAATCGTTGTCGAATTTTTGGTTTAAAAGGATATTTTTCGGATTTTTATTTTATAAATTTGTAGTGTTTTTGAAATAAATACTTATTAATTCCAGTAGAGTAAAAAAGTACATATATCCTATTTTTGTATATATATCTTTTTTCTTTTTTTTTTCAATGAAACTATTTGGAAATAATTGCTAGAGAGCTCAATAGTGTAACATTTAATTTATTGCTCCTATTACAGGCCACACCCTGTGTACGCGATTCATTGTTTAAATATGTAGTTTTATCTAATGAGTAATAATCACGGAAACCGAAGACAACATTGGAAATATCGTTTGAACGAAATTATGTAATATTCGTATTGAGTTCGAATCAGCTTTGTACATGTCGCGCACAATAAACTGTAATAACATAAAAAATAACCTCATGCTTATTAAAATAGATTTATATTTTTCCTACCGGATTTACAATATGGTACCTACTCAACTCTATATAAATCTAAAATGCGCGTCGCTTACGGATTTAAGGGTTTACCTTACAAGATGCAATCATTTAGAGTCACCAAAAATCAGCAAAAAATACACGAAACCTACATTTCTTAGCAACACAGTTCTTCAACAGCAAAAAGAAAATTCAATAAAGGCTACGGAATCTCACTGACTGTCGTCACCAGAAGAACGTACACATGGGTGATTTCAAGAAACAAATCTCTTTTTGCTGTGATAACGTACAACTAGCTCTTTCCATACAAAAAAAGGCTTAAGTGCATAAATGTTTAAGGGATATATGTCATTTCATTGCGAAAAGACACATGTCCGCGAATAATTTGGACGCTTGCACGCTGGAGATTTATTACAACCTTGGCTCCACTTTCAGAGTTTTTATAGGGCTAGGTTGTGAGCTGTCTTAGTACATAAAAATAGTGGGAAGAATCTACTACTTACATTGTACAATTTATGAGCTATATTTGGGATTGATTACGTAGAATATCAATCCCATAGTCAAGTGAAAAATATGTACTCGTATCAAATTAATCCTTTCACGTCTAACTTGGTAACTTGGTTTTTTACTTATTTGAAATATCGATCCATCTAATACTTGTTTTGTGCTGACTTTTCAAGTTTCCGCGCTCGGGCGACGAGGACAGCATCATCACCATCAGTCGTTCCCTCAATGCCGAGGATCGTGACATCATGTCCTTTTATTGCTGACCAGACTCCTCCATAGGCTTTTCTCATCCACCTTATGCATGGCCTCGTGCAGATGTAGTTGCAGGGGTGCAGTGATTTGGGTGCTCCATCTAGCGGGTGGTCTGCCCCACGAGGACAGCATATCGAGCTAATACTAGCGAGCGAGCAAGACAAAATGTTGGTGTCGTTCGATCCTTAACATTCGTTTTACTCTAGCTGTATTACCTGATTATTCAAGATAAAATGTATTTCCAGTTGCAAAGAAGGACGATTTTAAATTGCCTTAGTAAGGCAATGGCGCTTTACTGATCCCCCCGCAAAATTTACCATGACTTGAGAATGAAACCATTTTGAGAAAGTGCCACATTTTTGGGATAGTTAACTGGTGCCTTTTATGTTGATTCCGTAGTAAGACATAAATTACCCATACAAATTGTATGATACATTTTCATATCACAACGGAATCAATCAAGTGTAGAAGAATTAAAAGCCTCAACCAACCTTTTACATTTATTCAAAGTTTGTGTTGAAACAAAAGAATATAAATAATAATAATAATATGGGGGGACAATTTTACACAAATCGACCTAGTCCCAAACTAAGCAAAGCTTGTACTATGGGTACTAGACGACGATATACATACTTATATAGATAAATACATACTTAAATACATAGAAAACATCCAAGACCCAAGAACAAATATCCGTGAAAAACACAAATGCATGCACAAATAAATGCCCTGGCCAGTATTCGAAACCGGGACCTCTAGCTTCGGAGGCAGAGTCACTACCAACTAGGCTAAACAGGTCGTCAAAATATAAATATTGTGTTACTTTAGTTTCCTAGTAAAATTGTTACTTTATTCTAGCCTCGTGATATTGCAAGCGTTTCTTTAAATGAACCTCTATTTTCTTTCGGCGAATTAAAAGTGTCACGTATTTTAAAGTAATTTCACTGATATTAAAAATGTTTTCTGCATTAATAATTAGCTTTCGGAAGGTTAAATTAGTTTGTCTAACTAAACTATGTCATTGATATTTAAATAACAAAACAACGTCATAAAAGTTTATACGGCAGGTACTAACATTTTATCGATCATGATCACAAATGCAAAACATTGAAATGTGATTCGGCTGTGAAATACATGAACCGAAGTGAGGCATTTATTAATGTTAATATTACTGACAGTTGCAGCGAAAATAGTCGGCCTCCTATTTCAACCATTGCTCCGTGATCAGCGAGTTCTGTGAGGCGATCGCTGTACTCTGGACAGCCGTGAGCAGGCGGCGGTACTTTTTAGAGGTAGTGAGGATTCAACTTGTAAGGAAATGTCCAGATACGGATTCAAATTCTGGATGATTTGGATCTGAATCCAGATATCTTGCTTGCAAGTTTGATCCAGATTGCAACCCAAATCGGGGCTCCTAATAAGCTATCGCCTTGCTTCTTTCACTTATTCACGAAACGAAACTGGTTTGTTTCTTACCTGTCCAGTTTTGCATCTCTCCTGTACAGTAGGAGGCAAACGTAAAACTCTTTTGCACCTTACTCCATTGTGATAAGGTACAAACGTCATAATACACATTTAGACTCATGTCTTTCCTGTGGACATATCTAAAGTTAAGTTACATATATAAAGGCACGATTTTAGTTGGACTCATAATCTGCATAAACAGCGTCTCCAGTTCTACGTATGAATTTATGCAATAAAAATATAACTTACATATACAAACAAAGGATGATTCTCACAAGACCGTTCCGTGTCCGGGCCGGGCCGAAACGGGGCTGCTTCCGAGCCTCGGCCGTTAGCTAGATCGGCCGTCATACGTTTGCGTTGACCAAAGAGCGGCCGGGCCAGGCCGCTTTCGAGCGTCACCGGGCCTGGACACGGAACGCAACGGCTAGAGTCTTCTTGCTATAAAAAACGGGCTGGCCCGGACACGGACCTGCCTACTGTGAATCATCCTTAAGCCGTTAAATAATGACCACGGGACACACTTCTGTTTTTTCAATTGTGTATGATCCAAAAACTGTTAACTTACTTCTGTTCTTGACAGTGCTACTAAACTAAGTACTCAATGAATACTTTCGCGACGCTTCTTCATCTATTTAACGATCTATAATGGTATTTCGCTGATTTATCAGGTTAATAAAAACAGAGCCCAATATACGTCATCCCTATCCCACAATTTACTGTTTTGCTTGCAGCGAGAAATTAACACAATTTAACAAGTGGGGTAATTTTTTAAACTCAATGATCTCCTAGCTATATTTTTAAAATAGATCCTACCTTGGGAGTGAAGTTGTGCATAGGGTTGCAGACAGGTGGCGCCGCAGTGCTTCCGTAGTGTTGCTGGTACGACGACGTCAGGATCTTCTTGTGCGCAGATGCATGCGCGCGGTACGCGCTCACGCTCAGTTTCATACTTCACTACCGAACTAGTCATTAAAGACTTTTCTTACGTACCTATTTGTTTACAATTTTGGCACTTTTATTTACCTCATTATACAATTATTAATTACGCACAACCATTCATTTTCACTCGACATCTGAAACAAAGAGAAATATTTGTTACTTAGTTCACTTAGTTGAACGGGAGTTCTCGGCAAGGATGGACGTGATATAAAAAAATAACCCAAAAAGCATCCTCGGCACCATGCCACAGGGGCCTATTTTAGACTTAGGTTTTTAGATTTGTAATGTTTTAATTTATTTTATTTTTAATAATAATTAATTATTTCTGTATATATAATAAATCTCCACTTTTACAAATAACCCAAAATTAAACGTGCATCTTTTGGCATGTTTGAAAACATCGTGTGACACGAGATTCTATAGATCTACGTGTCACGTGCGTGACATGTCAAGCAAGATTGCGTGATTTTGTCTTTAGTAGAAATTGAGACGGCAACAAAGTAGAGATGGGGGTCGCGCGACAATTGTCCCCTGGTGGTTCCCAACCTTTAGTAGGAATTAAAACGGCAACGAAGTAGTGACAGGGATCGCGGGACGATTTGCCCCTAGTGATTCCCTATCTTTACTATCTTTTGTAGGAATTGAGATGCCAACGATTTAGCAACAGCGGTCGCGGGACAATTGTCCCCTAGTGATTCCCTACCTGTAGTGGAAATTGAAACGGCAACGAAGTAGCGACAGGGGTCGCAGGACGATTTTCTCCTAGTAATTCCCTACCTTTAGTAGGAATTGCTACGGCCACGAAGTACTTATTGGATACGTTGTCTGGGCCAGTTGACTAAAGTCAGATTCACATTTTTCAGACATGAGGTGTCGTGACGCACAGAACGATATTGGTCGGCTTAATCGTGTAACTTTCCGAATGCGCGTTTGGATGTAACAACTGACATTGTTTATACGTCGTAAATAGGCTAATGCTCTAATAAAACGCTCGTTACAGAACTGCCCAGCAGGCTCTTACAAAATTTCCAAATCCAACGTGGATTTATTCTTTATGTATACAAAAACCAATACTATGTGTCATTGGCAAACTTCGTAAATTATGTATCTAGAACGATTATTGTAGTGTATGTTGTTATGTTAATTGAACTGATTTAGGTAATTTCAATCCGAATTGTTAATTTTGGTTAATAATAGCGCAATTACCTCTTATTAATCAGTACAACACTAATATCATCATCAACGTAGGATATTAGGCGTAGATTACAAAATCTACATAATTTCCACTGCGGTCAAAAGATCGATCGATATTCCATACATAAGTTCAGAAAAACACTTTAGTACTATAATATTATAATGTAAGAAAACGGTTCACTAACGTCTTTGAGCTCAAATATATCGCTTGATATGTATTGAACTATGAGCAGTTTAGGATTAGAACGAGATAAAATGGCAAAAGGCTTAAGGCATTTATAATTTTCTTGTGGATAGAACAAGTGAAATCAATACAAAAAACAAAAGCATTCATTTTTGTTTGTTTCCATTTCCGCCTAATTAAGCCAAAGGAATCTTTCACTGGTTTAAAAATGACCTTAGAAGATATATTATGTATGTATGGTAATCCGATATGAGCAACAAATTCAACAAAAACAGGAAAGATGAACTAGAAACAAAGACGGGCATAAAATAAAAGGAGTTCTCTATCTCTACAAATATAGAAAGCCAGACAGCTGTTCAGCTTCACCTATTCACAATGTCTACCGAGTCAGTCTGTGGTAAACCAGAATAACGACATTCAACTATAGATTAAGAGCAATAACTAGTTGACAAGATCATAAAGAGTCACAATTCTCAGTAGTGAGATAACGATCAAGAAGACAGTCAATTTGAAAGGTCGTCGTTATGAAATAGGTCAAGTTAGGTATACTTGGAATGAGTGGTAAGCTGAATCGAACTGGTTGTGAATCGCAGAGCGAGGATTGTTTTTAAAACACAGCCGCTAAGTAACTGTTCCGATTGGATCCGATGTCGCCAAATAACGCTAATGACGGTATTATTTAATTTCAGTTTTCCTTGTAGGAGGCGTAGGGATGAGACACGACGAGTTGAAACATATCGATAATTTGTTGTAAAACATAACTTTGGGTTAGTTTAGGTATGTTCAAAACCCTAATTCCCAAAAGCTGACATTTACCGATCACATCCATTATTTTGAATTGAGATTGAAAGTGCTTGGCATTGGGAGGATGACTTTAAATCGCTAGGAATATAGGTAATAACTTGATTGTGCCCAATGGATTCGCTCACGTATCACACATTTATCGCACGTCGATTTCTTCCTTTCTATATATTATATTATTAACGAGTGTTAGTTAGATTAGCATGCGTTATTCCTTTTACAAATCAATAGTTCATACAAAATGGATTTTTAGGAAATTGTTACTTTCGCGCGTAGTGCTAGGTTAATCTGCGCCGTGATTTCATGTACCTGTATATTATACGGTAATTAAATGATATAGTTTGTGTCACAAAGATTAGAAAATGTGTTTATTTTAATTGGCGTATTCCTACTCACACATATAGTTAGTAAAAGTTTCGTGATCTCTAATTAAAAAATAAATTTAGAGCCCGTATTCTTTTTCGCTATTTATTTTGTCACACTTATGTTAGTAACCTTGTTTCTCACAGAGAAACTGCATTCATACCAGTTTTCATGCATTATAATGATAGACTGTTTCAAGTTTGACAAAATAACTTAGCCTCTTTTTTGATATTTTAGTGAGGTTTGTTCTCAATGCAACGACTGTTTTGCTAGTTTGTACTGAAAGAAGTTTAAAAGGGACATCTAAAAACATCAAACCGGTATGCAAAGAAGTAATATGTATTGCATTGATAGTCTTTTAGGGAAAAACTGGAGCACTTATATAATACATAAATGACGGGAACTAATTTCAGAAAAATCGATCAAAGATTGCTAAGTATTTTGCTATTTATTTATAAATATCATAATAAAATAATATAGTGTACACTTTCTTCTATTCAGTTAATTGGAAGAATGTATACGTACCTACTACTAGTAAATTTTACCAAATTCATCATTTAAAGTTACCCTTAAACTCGTAATAATTGTTTGAAGAAAAAATTATATATATATTTCCAAGATAATACCGAGACTTAAACTCTTGGTTGTTAATAATCCATATCTCTATAACCAATATTTCGAAAATTTGATTCATAACTGTGTACCTACAAAGTCTTTCGGTATTTACGGGCAATTCCTAAAATGACAAATGTTTTGTAAAAGTGAAAAATGTATCTAATCTGCCAACAAAAAAAAAACAACAAAAAGAAATAAATAAATAAATATTAGGACACATTTTTTACACAAATCGAACTAGTCCCATAGTAAAATAAGACTTGTGTCCTGGGTACTAGACGATGATATATTATTGAATAGATATATTCTTAAAAAAAAGAAAACATCCAAGTCTCAGGAACAAATGTTTTTCTCACCAACTGAAACAAATTTCCTTACCGGGATTCAAACCCGAGATCTCTAGCTTCGTAGGCAGTGTCACTATAAATTAGGCTAAACAGGCCATCATGATATGTAAAAGTTATGACTTGTTTGTTGGAAATGAGTAATTTTAGGAAAAACCTAGTACACTTTATTCGACAACTATCGAAACGATTTGAAGGTGCTTGTTGCTAGGCCTATTTAGAACTATTTTGAATTTGACTTGATTATTATATCGAACTAAAAAAAATACAAACGCAGTAAGTACCTCCTTAACAGTAAATTACCGATACAAATTCTAAGCCCCTAAACATTAAGAAGCTTAGTGAAGCGTAACCATTTGATTGACGACCACGCCGGGAAGCCATAACGACCGCGTAATCACTTGCAAGGTACGTAACACCGTCATAATTAATTAAGATTATTTATTTACCCGCTCCAAGCTGATTAACTTATGAATTGAGTCGGCTTATTGATTTCCGGGGAGGGAATTAATGCCATACAACGTCTATTGTTATTAGTTGGCTTTATGAAAGTAGTTTTTACCTGGAACTTCATCCACGTAGGCTCACAAGTTACAAAAGGTTTCTTTAAAACATAACAACACAAAATGAAGTTAATTGCCATGTTTTTTTTTGATAAATTTTATCTTGTGAAGGTGCCCCCTACGGTTTTTTTTTTCTTTTAACAGGTCGTGGGTTAATCGCCACAGGAGTGTTCAATTCTTCCGCCCCCCTGTAGGGATAAACTTTCATTGAGAATTAAATTTAAGTTTACTGCAAGGGACGTTCGGAATTGACATGCACAATAATAAAAGCTATAAACAGTAACACGATTTTAGTCAAAAAGAAATATAAATACTAAATAGTTAGCAACTTGATCTACAATAATTTAGAAATATCGATATCGATAATTATTAGTGCCATCTCTAGCTGGCGCCACTCTGTCGAAGGATGCTGCTTGACGACTGAAACGGGGAACCGGGCATCGATCGAACAATAGCATTAGGAATAGCGTTGCATAGGATCAGTCTTATAGGGTTGGTATGTTATGTTTGCCTTTATTTGACGGCCTGTTTAGACTAGTTGGTAGTGACACCTGCCTCCGAAGCTAGAGGTCCTGGGTTCGAATCCCAGCCAGGGCATTATTTGTGCATTTAGCACGGATATTTGTTCCTGGGTCTTGGATGTTTTCTATGTTTTTATATCTATATGTATGTTTATCGTCGTTTAGCATAGTACTTACATGCTTTGCTTAGTTTGGGACTAGGTCGATTTGTGTAAGATTGTCCCCCAATATTTATTTATTTACTTTATTTATATATTCCTAAGCCTTATATAGCTAAAATCCAATAATAACATTTTTTTTAGTGGCCGTTATACAACTTTGTAGCGAGAAAGAGACAAAACACAATTTATTGACTATTGTTATGTTTAAGGCATAAGGAGGTTAGGTTTATTAGGGTTCCGTACCAAAAGGGTAAAAACGGGACCCTGTTACTAAGACTTCGCTGTCTGTCCGTCTCTCTGTCTTGCACCAGGCTGTATCTCAACAACCGCGATAGTTAGACTGTATTTTTTTTTACAGATGATGTATTTCTGTTGCCGCTATAACAACAAATATTAAAAACCAGCCAAGTGCGAGTCGAACTCTTTGCCATTTTTATAGATAATGGTACTTCGTACGCGAGTCCGTTTCGCACCTGGCCGGTTTTTTTATACCACGTCAGTGGCCAGCCTATGCACGCCTGCAACTCCAGGGGAGTCACATGCGAGATGCCGACCCTTTAAAAGAAATAAGTTTTGAAGTGGATACTTCTTTTTTGGTAGCTTATGTGATTTAGCTGACATAAACTCAACGTTTTCAATTTTAGTTCCGTTACTATTGCTAGATGGCGCTAAAGTGATGGTATCGGTGATTATTCGCACAAATATATGGGCAATACGTAAAATATAAGTTATCAACCAAATTGTGCAGCATAATCTATGTGTTGGTTATTGTATTTAGTGAGAAAAATATATTGGTAGGCAACCGTAAGTTTTTTTTTCTAAATTATGATTTCAAAGCAACAAAAAATAATTTTCGACCAGTATATGCCGGATCCTATTGTGTATAGAATGGTTCATGTTATTTCAGCATGGCGTTTTAAAATGAGAACCAAACTACGTTTGTTTGAAGCATCGACCGTGCTGGCGACACTTAACCGAGACCACCATCCACCATATCAGCCCAAGGACATCCTCTGCTGGACATAGGCCTCCCCCAATTTCATGGGGGATAAATGCCATAATCGCCACGCTTGGCATGCGCATTGACGATCGCAGTACCTCCACCGCACTCCAGGGATGCTGCTGCCCATCCCACGGTGGTTTTGGTCGTAGTTTTAGAAACCCGGGTCCTTAACCGAGACAAATAGCCGAATTTGTATTGTATTTCATAGTGACAGTACAGACGGTGTCATGTGAGTTATTAAGAGAATATAATAATCACTGTCACTGAAATTTAACCCTACTTTTAGTAAGCTCATCATAAATTCTACTCCCTTTTTATGTTAGACCCTGTTTCAATAAGATGCATTCTTAACAAGTTGGCTCTTCGCCAAAATGGAATTTAATGGCTTCGGAGAGCGAATGTTATCCGACGTCTGTACTTATATCTGCTGACTAAGGGGTAGCAAATCATATTTCCTCATTTTCAACGCAAGTCTAAAGATCGCTTTACAAAAATAAACTTATATTTATAATTGTTATTTATCGTGCTGGCCTGTTCAGCCTAGTTAGTAGTGACACTACCTACAAATCTAGAGGACCCGGGTTCGAATCCTGGTAAAGGGCATTTGTTTATGTGACGTGCAAAAAAAACATTACGCACCTTTACGCACCTGACGGAGCCTACGTTGCGGATAAGAATTTCTGAACCATTTAGTTTAGACCAATGTTCATACTATATAATAAATGGTTTAAGTAGTACAAAAACATTTGTTACTGAGACTTAGATGATTTCTCTGTATTTAAGTATACGGGATACGGGGTGTAGCCTGTAATAGGAGCAAAAAAATTAAAGGACGCTTCCTTAGAGCATTTCCAGTAACTCCTTGTGTCCATAAAAAATACTTTTTCTCTTGGGAGATATTTTGATCTATTGTGTTCTAGTGTTTTTTAAATAAATAGTTATTAATAATATCGCTCCAGTGGAGTAAAAAAGTACACGTAAGCTATATTTGCATAAAAAATAAATAAAAATAAACTTTTTTTTTTCAATTGAAACCAATTAGAAATCGTTGCTGAAGAGCTCAATAGTGTACAGTTTATTTTTTTTGCTTCTTTTACAGGCCACACCCTGTATATTTACTAAATATATATCGTCTTCTAGTACCCAGAACACAAGCTTTACTGAGCTTACTACGGGACTATAGTTCGATTTGAGTAAATTGTCCTCTAATACTTATTTTATTTATTTATCGTCACTTGGCTGTATAGTAATAGAATAAAAGTTTCTGTTAGTGCGCCAGTAAACAAAACTTATTCTTGAGTTATATACTTGTATATTACATATTCCTTATATGAAAATATAACCTTATTTACCCCTTTTAGAGTAAAAAAACTGGTGATTGGAAAAGTTATACAAATACCCTATTTAAATAACCAAAAGAGTTGCGTGGGTTACTGGGTGGAACAGAACGATGGACTTCCCTGTAAACAGAGAATAGGTTAGCCTTGGTACTATACTTTTGCTAAATAAACTATATTAATATTCGTTACCGTTATCGAGTTATAACTATTTTAACACAATTAAAAAAACAATATGTTTCAACCTGTTTATATAATATGTTTATATGAAAGTTAGTGACATGTGGCACTTCAAAATATAAATACCTACTTAAATGGTAATGTAACATTACTCATGTTAAAACAATATGGTTGTTACTAATGTTAAAAGCCATTATTTTTAATGATTTTTTTGTTCTTTCTAACACAAGTCTCTAGTGATTACAAGTCGATTTTACATCATTTAAATGACAACATACTTTCAGGAAAGTTCGTGTTACTGTTCTTCCCTGTATGTAAATTAAGGTTATGAAGTATCATCACCCTAAACTCATATACCTTCTCCGCTTCTCCCTTCCGTTGTGGGTAACAAGATAAGAATCTTATAAAGTTTGTTTAAGCGCTGAAAGAAAGAAAATACAGTTGAAACTCACTTGTAAAGTCACTATTTGCACTTTCTTTCTTTAAGTGTTAATATGTCTAACGTTAGAATACATTTATGTTGCTGTTTAAGCGGCTACCGCAGGGGTTTTGTTTTGAAAAGTCATCTCGGCGTGAAAATGCGATGACATCAAAGTCTAGTCTCGCGCTACGCAAACACTTGAGTGCAGGGCCCTCGGTCTGTGCGTGGTACGAGAGCTAAATCTCCACGTAAGTGTAGCTTACGAATATGTAGGAGAAAATCTTACGTCTGATACAAAGGACAGTGCCTACAACAATAAAAAAGAGAATTTTCTTCAATATATTTAGAATTTCTCACGTCTGTATATTTGATATTTGGAACTCAGTAGTCATACTCGTAACAGGTACCGAAAAATATTCGGTTAACTTTTAACATGTATCGTATTCATATGTTATGAGTAAGTATTACACATTTAAAAGCCATCGCCATACGGAAATAATCAAATATCAATTCTATTTCGACAACTAGAACTTTTGAAATCAATGGTAAGGGTATCATATTCATTAACCGCTCAAACATCGACATTATCAATTACCTACCATACAAATGATGTAATCCAGGACCGGACTGCAGTCCTGTGGGGTCGTTAGCGTATGGAGGTATTTTATCGGGAACGCTTAAATAGTAGGAGTCTTAGTAAGTATTTAAAACTTGGGTATATCCGTCATCTGGTACGATTTCCAGTTCTTCATATTTTTTGTTTGAAAATATACGCCAAGTAGTGACTGGTTATATCCTAATATCCTTATTATTATTATTATTTTATTTATATCCTTAATATTAACTCGGAATGTGAATTTCGCTTTGCATGTGCTTTAGTTAGTTACATTTAGAATTAAATGTATTTCTTGACGATTAACGTCTTTTTTACGGTTTCGTAGTAAAAAAAGGACCCTTATAGTTTCGCCATGTCCGCCCGGTCGTCTGTCGGCAAAATACTATAATGAAAATCTTAAAAAATATTTTTTGGTTACGTCCCCTACATGTATAGTGGGGATGCTATTTTTTTGCGAATCTCATCGTGTGGGATATCGTTAGACATCCCGCTTAAAAATAATAACTTTAATTGAGCATTTTTAGTTTAACCTTATCCATTTGAGTGATATTAATTTTTAAAATGCTAATTTATGATGAAGTCAAGTGTCCTCCTCCCCCCGCTGCTAGCTAAACGTTTGCTACCGGATTTGAAAAAAATTAAGGTAGTACCTAGTATACGTAATAAATTTAAAAGGAAAACTATCACAGGTAAGTAGACATTACTAGTTGACGAGTAATAGCCAAACTTAAGCAATGTACTTGGAAAAGCAAACTTTCGTACAATTTTCATTGATAGTGTCAAATATATAATTAATATAAGCTTGTGATATGTATTTAAGTTCGCATAATGTCACGTGTGGACAGCAATGGAACTACATTGCGTGGCTCGACACCCCTTGGCCGCTTTTTGTAATGAAAAATTGCAGTTGATTTGTCAAAAGGCTCGTTAGCTCTGGAAGACGATCTGATCGTCTTTCAGGTCACTGTTAAGGGAATATATTACAAGCGTGCCCAATACATACCATACCAGAAAGCACAAGTATACAAATATGAGTACTATTCACATTTCCTCTCCTTTGTTCACGGATCTAATTAAACCACACTGTGACTGTAACAGTGCGAACTGCCCTGACATGGCCGTGACTCGACCAAATACTGGCTAGGCTACTTGCATGAAACGTCCTGGGTCGCCAGTTTGAATGTATGTGGATTCGGTGTTGTGCGCCTTGTTCTGAATTATTCGGTACGAGTGACGAGAGCGAAGCGATTAAGTAGTTTGTAAGTTATATTGTCGCTCGGCAAGTCACTTGCTGTTTGTGATTTCTGCCGTATTTACAATATATTTGAATTCTCATTACAAAGCTAGAATAAAACGCTTACAATAACAATCATCAAAAATATCTAGACCATGAAATAAATTTAAAAGCGCCCATCATAAGTTTCGATACCAGTTCAATAACAACACAATCAGCTTTTTCAGAAGACAAGAATAATACAGACGAGCTAGTAAATAACAATTTTCACTCGTCGCTTTTTACTAGCACTATCCTGTTATGTAAGCACTCGGGCGCAAAGAAAAGCTCTTGGCACACTCCGCACGAGTCGGCGACCCTTGTTAAGGGCGTGTGTGCTGGACCTTATAATAATGGAGTTAAATTCTTCCACTATTCTGATTTCTTCTATCATATATGACATTATTGAAAAAAATCAACACGATGTCATAAAAATGATGAGACCATTTCGGAAAAAGATAAATTATGATGTAATTGTCCTTACAAAGACTGGGTGATATTGGCAAAAGATTGAACGTCACCTGGCAGAATTTTTCACTATCACACTAACTCCAAAAGTATAGTGTTGCCGCTATTGTTACAAATTGCATCATTCTATCCTAGCCGTATTCGGCCACAGCGACTCCGTTTTACTGCTGACAGCGTCACAAGTGCGCTATTATATAAAGCAAAACAAAAATGAGAATAATTATAAATAGTTAAAAACTTTAATAGGTCTTAGGTCCTAGGTCCAATAAAATGTTCAATAGCATTAAAAGTCTAAGATGACCCAGCAATATACATATTCGCTTAAGAATGACCTATATGTATCCTACCGACTGCGCCAACCATCATCTAGCTATACGACCATTACGCCTTCAAAATCGACCCCCATCGTCTCCTAACTACATCGATCCATTAGCTTTATCGAGTACCGCGGAAACGAAGTAGGCGAGCTTTGTCACCTGCGAGTGACATCAATGCCTCTTTCAACTTAAGATTGTCCCAAGATAGTTCAATTAGGAAATGGATCGTTTTTGTTTCATGAAACTTCGTTTGCCGGCTTAGTACAGTCACCGGCAATAATATCTTCCTACACGAAGGCCGCTTAAATATGTGACACGCTCTTATGACCCTACAAATAAGAGCGTGTCACATATTTTTGCGGCCTTCGTGTAGGAAGATACCATTGCCGGTGACTGTACCATGAGGACCGATTAGAAATACACGGTGTTATAGCAAAATCAAAAGTCTTATTTCGGGCATTATCAGCATGTTATGTTATGTACTACTACTTATTCTGTGGTTATGTGCACACTGACACAGCCATATATGTAGTGTATGTATGTATTTATAATATTAAAAACATTTATTGCTCAATAAATATATCTATAATAATTAATCGATAGTGTCGTGTTACGTCACCTTCAAGGCTATTTGAAAGGCTAGGTAAACATATTTATTTTTACCGATTCTGTGCGGCACCTGTTCAAGGTGCAATGTAATAAGTTTACAGTACACACTAAAATAATAATAATTACAGTAAATTTACAAGATAATAATAACAATCCCTTAAAATACAGAATAAAACAGATCTGCCATTTATTGTCATTGCGGCCATATTGAATAATATTTATCTAAACTTGTGAAGTTCGGGTGTCAAAACCAGTTGACGGTAAAAAGCCGGATACCAAATAGCCTGGCAATATTATATATTAACTCAATAAATAATTAGCTATAATACCACACGAAATCCAGAACTCTTTTATTTGCACACCTACAATTTCTTTTTCTATCCCTTCGTTGTGGAGTGCAAAAATATTACAACTTTTGAGGACAACTTACATACTTACTCACATACATACGATTCGTATTCCTGGGTAATTAAACAGGTTACATGATAATTCAACAGGTAATGACGCACAAATTTAAGACACACTCAATTAAAAATCTAATATTCATTATGTACGCGAAAAAAAGTATTTCTGTCGGAAATTAGATTTTAGACCTCACTTTGAAGTATAGTTATGTACTCGTATGTATGTACTTATTGATAGACAAACGGAAAACACTTGCAGCATAATACAGCACGCACATCAACTTCAACTTGTGGTTGGCGTGAAACGTAGGGGTTGCAGCTTAATAGACACATCAAAGCGATTTTAGAAACCTTGAACACACATCACACAAGCCGTCAATATTGCGGCGTCTGCGGTCAACCCCAGCCGCAACTGCGCTCTCTACGAGTAATCACCCTGTCCGGAACTCCCTCAAAAATCTGCCACCTCACGACGTACTGAGAGGTTAATCTGAAACGCTCGTTTTGCATTTTATTTGATGAGTTGAGGAGCCAATGAGTTGTCACGCTCACTTACTTACCGTGTCAAAATTAGCACGCGAAATACATTCAGGTGCGGATCGAGGCAAGGCAATATCACTCGAAGCGGAGGGACTATCAGGATTTATAGTCCAAAAAAGAGCACCTAGGGTCTGCTTGCAGCAATTGCCCCCACCCTGTATCACCGCCTCAATACATTGAAATCTACTCCGCTTTAAGACACAAACTTAAGTTGACGCAAACTTGAGTTTGATTGTTTTCAAAGGATTGACGGGCTCATTTCGTAACAAACTAATAATCCTTTGGCTTGGTTGGTGAGGATTGGACCCTGCCTACGAAGCTGGAAGTCCCGGGTTCGAATCCCGACCAGGGCATTATTTGTGTATGTTTCGCACGAATATTTGTTCCTGGGTCTTGGATGTTTTCTATGTATAGTTTATCTATATAAGTGTGTAACTGTGTATAGGTCGATTCACAAGAGCCGGCGCGGAAAATCTATGAAACTGTCATTAATTTCATAGACATTCCGCGCCAGCTCTTGTGAATCGACCTATATATCGTCGTCTAGTACCCACATTACATGCTTTGCTTAGTTTGGGACTTGGTCGATTTGTGTCAGATTGTCCCCATATAAAACATTAAAACAGCAATGAAACGCAAAAAGGCAAATTTCGGTCAACTTTTGTGCCAAACTACGATTTCGAGCGTTTTAAGTTTTATTATGTATTGTGTTTTAAGGTTCGAGTTGCATTTGCACCAAACTAGCCTACTGGCTACGTGACAGTACAGCGCAGTATGATACGCTATTTTAATTGCGATACAGCGCCTAGTGACAGTTGCTTACTTATTCCCATTATATTATAACTGAAGCTATTTCGCGACGTTTCCTACGATTCTAACTGCAGTTTACATTAATCACTCCATTAAACATGGTGTAACTTTCCTTCAATGTAAGTTAAAATTCAGCAAACTCCAGCTGTCTGGCATGAACTGCCCAGTGGGACCGCTAATTAGGCCATTAGTTAATTTGCTAGCCCAGTGGAGAGTGTTTGTCTGAGTTGTCGAGATTCTCGGAAACTCAACTACAGGCCAACTTTGGTTGCTCGCTGCTTGTTCTAATAGCTCGCTGTAGTTTTAGGTCCAGGGCTTCTGTGTGCCAGCTAACAATTATGATATAATTATCTAGCTAGCACACTTCCGTACGCCATAAGGCACAAAATAGCTGTACCACATCTACAACTTTTATGTACATATCTCCTATACCTTTGCTGAAGACAAACAATTCATTTCATTAGGGTTCCGTTACAAAATGGTGCCGCTTTGTCTATCTGTCTGTCACGTTGCTAAAGATCTCAAGAACTACTAATGCTTTCAATTTAAAATTTGAAATAGTTATAAAAAAGGCTAACTCAGCTGCATTGATCATGTTTGTTTAATTTATTTTTTTATTTTCTGTGATTATTTTTTCGGTACAAGGAGGGGGCAAAATTTCAAAGTCTATTGACTATGTTAAGTGGGGTGTCATAAATGAAAGGGCTTTTTTACGTTGAACAATTTTTTTATGCAAATTGTAAGAAAAAATGCCGTCCTTCCACCCTTATCTCCGAAGTTTACCAAGAATTTATTACACAACGTTGATATCAATATAAATAATACAGGAAAATATAATTATATATTATTTATCATCTAAAAACATTTCTAAACTAATTTTGTATCATGGGCCGATAGATGGCGCTTAACCCATGGCGTTCAATTTCTCCTGAATGAATAGGGTCGGAACGGGTACATTGTCGTTGTACGGAACCCTCGGTGCGACAGTCAGACTCATACTTGCCCGGTTTTTTTTCTGTTTCTAATTTCATTTCTGATAATTAATACGGAAAGTTGCCCCACCATCAGGTAATAGTATTAATTGGTACGGCTTCTGTATGTAGGGTATAGGATAGGGGGTAATCTCCTGAACTACGAGTATTCATCCGATATCAAAAATCATCATCATCATCGAAGACTTTCATTCGGGATGGACCTAAGCTATGTTTTATCCCGTGGCCCTACCGGTTTTTTTGTGATAGGCGGACCGAGCCATTCCCGAAGATAGGCTTCATTATCAATGGAATGTTCTTCATTATAAACTAATGAAGTAGAAATAATTGCTTCTCCTTATATAAAAAATTGCTGTTGGTCCTCCTTATATATTAATACTTAAATATATAGACAAATAAACTATAAAATGGCTCTGTGAGATGTAGACCTCGCAATTTTATTTAAATTCCAAAATTTCCAAAACTGACTCGACAAAAAAAATCTATATAGTTATCGAACCTGCTCACAAAATTTCACGAGAATCGGTTGAGGAATGCGACCTGTAGAGGAGAACATACGGACATAATAAAATTTTGTATATTTTTTCAAATTCAAAATTTTCAAAACCTGACTTGACAAAATAATTGATAAAACATTTCTGATGAGAAATGCGACCTGTAGAGGAGAACATCCGGACAGACATACGAAAAAAATTTTTTTTTTTTTTTCAAATTATAAAACTTTCATAAACTGACTCGACAAAAAAATTCTATAAGATTATTGAACCTGCTCACAAAATTTCACGAGAATCGGTTGAGAAATGCGACCTGTAGAGGAGAACATCCGGACAGACATACGAAAGAATTTTTGTCGAAAGCTGAAACTGAGACGCTTCGCACGCTCGGTCAACAATACTTGGAAACAAAATAAATATTCACGTTTATCCGGGTCACTAACCAATATGCTAAGCTGGACGTCAAACTAGTATTGGTTTTGGGGACGTAGTGTGAAAATTATTTGATTTGGCTGATGGTAGTTACTATCTCCATTAGTTGCGCATAGTAACACGAAAGCAGCCGAAAACCAGCCGCCAGTAACAACGTCATTGCAAATGACAGGCCCGATGATATTCGCACGTCGAGAACGCCCCTGCTCGGCTAGTATGATAGCTTATACCGTCACGGTTTATGTGACGTTTCAGTACATTTTGGCCATATAACGTGACGGTATAAGCTATCATACTAGCCGGGCTGGAGGCCAATTCTAGGGTTGGTCGATATGAAGTGGTGATCTCGAATTAAAGTTATCTCTATTGAAAGTACCTAATAAAATGTCGAATGCAGATATTAAGTTGATTGATAACTTCAATATTCTATTGCATGTCGCGCTCTGTTTTTAGGGTTCCGTTGTAAACAAGACCCTTATAGTTCACCATGTCAGTTAGTTCGTCCGTTCACGGCTTAGGTCAGTAACCATTACTACTAGAAACCTGTGATTTGGCATAGGTATACATACAAATATCAATCATGCCAACAAAACCGTAGTTTTTTTTTTACAAAGTAGAAAACCCATCGCGTGGGGTATCGTTGATTACCATTTGTTGATTCAGAAATCCGTTTGCGTTTTATCACAAACTTTAAAGTGCGAGCTAGATGTCGGTTGTCCTTGGGTATGTGAAAAAATCATGAAAGTAAATAGTATACATTAAAATGAATTCAAAAGGAAAATTATCACAGCTAAGTAGACATTACTAGTTAACGAGCAAAAGCCGAATTTATGCAATGAACCTACTTGGAAAAGCAAACTTTGTACAACTTCTATTGATTACCTCTTTCATAAAGTTGTTATTTGTGTCAATTACATAGTTAATATAAATATGTGAACTTTTAAATGCGCATATTGTAACTGGTGGGCAAGTACGGAACCTTACGAGTACATTACGTGTGGCACGAAACGCTCTTGGTTGCTTTTCTTGATTGTGAATGATTAAATTAATAATTATATTACTGACTAGCTGTTACCCGCGACTTCGTCCGCGTCTTCGCTCCTATTGGTCGCAGCGTGATGTTATATAGCCTAAATCCTTCCTCGATAAATGGACTATCCACCACAAAAAGAATTTTTCAATTCCTGAGAGTATCGCGTTCAAACAAACAAACAAACTCTTTAGCTTTATAATATTACTATAGATTTATATTTAAAAAAAAAACTTATTATGAATTTGACTTAACTTGAAAATGTTTTGAGTTGACAGTTTTGAGCTAAAACCACTATCTATATTTGTTAGTTGTCAATTATATTTTTCGCCATTAAGCGACACTCAAAAATCAGTGGTATAAAAATCATCTTGATCGGTAACGACCACTCGTTGCATACCGAACGCTGGGAGTAGTCATATCTCAAGTACGAGACTTTGAGAATACGGAAATTGGTTTTCGCTCTATTCTACCATTTTTTTAAGATACGCATCTCTAATAGACATCCCGATCGGCCCGAGAATTGGCCTCCTGTGTAGAGTAGAGAGTACTAGTGAGAAGAGTCTAACCTCAATTGGGTTGACCTCTTTCGTTTCTCATTCGCATTTCAACATGTTCAGCGCTCTAGTTCTGACCGTTCTACTCGACGCCCTTGGAGATGACTTCTAGATTAGTTATACATATAGGTACTTATTTATTTGAAAATGTTCTTGTTATTACCACAGCCACCATAATCCAGGACCTGACTACGGTCTTGTAGGGAAGGTCGCGTATGGAGTTTTTTTTATTAATAATGCCATAATTACAGGTCAAATACAAAAAAAGAAAGTAGAAAGTTTCGGGAAAGTTTTGCCGTTTTTCTGGTTCAGGAGGTTTCAGGATTCAACCGGTTCGTTTTGGCACCTAATCAATACCAAGATTTGGCGTAGCAGAAGGCACAAGATTTAAAAAAGCTTCTGCCATTCATACCTTTCCATCTAGAGGGAAAATTATTTATTTATTTATTTTAATTATTTTATTGCATACAATTAACACTAACAGTCGAACCTTACGTGCTAATCGTTATTACATTTATTAATAACTAACATGCATTATTTAATGTCGGGTGCAGTGGTTTTGTACCTTTATCCATTAACTCCTGTAGGTGTACACTTAGCAAATCTGATTTATTAAGTAACCCGTTTATATTTTGGTGTAAAACATTAATATGGGTGTACACGATTAGGTCATCTGTAACCTGTTTATTCGGCGATGGAGCTCATAGCTTAAATAAGGTTCTAATTAGGGTAAATAAAGCTTTTTACAATAGCCTAAATTTTTTATGGGCGAGCCACCCAAATCATCGACTGATCGATCGCCGAATAAACAGGTTACAGATGACCTAATCGTGTACAACCATATTAATGTTTTACACCAAAATATAAACGGGTTACTTAATAAATCAGATTTGCTAAGTGTACACCTACAGGAGTTAATGGATAAAGGTACAAAAGTTGATGTTATTTGTGTCACAGAGCACAACATGAAGCCAGGTGATGAGTCCCATTTGATTATTCCGAACTTTAAATTAGTATCACTCTACTCAAGAAACAACAGAAATGGGGGTTCTTGTATTTTGGTTAGAAATATTCACAAATGCATTAAGATTGATGAATGTACTAGTATTTCTATTCCAAACGTAATAGAGTGCACAGGGTTGGAATTAACTGAGCACAATATGATTATTATTTGTATATATAGAGTACCAAAAAATAACAGTCACAGTATGGATACATTTTTTGATAAGCTGGATATAATGTTACACAAAATATGTCACAAAAAGAAAAGAATAGTAATTTGTGGTGACTTTAACATTGATGTGCTCAAACGAACACCACAATCCACTACACTATTAAATTTAATGTCGAGTTATAATTTGAAACTAGCTATATCTGAACCGACAAGACTATAGGGACACATGTATTTATTTGTACTTAGCAAAGTCAGCTCATATGCAGGTGCATGTGCACCGGGATATGAGCCGACGCTGCACAACGCGGCCCCCGCTCCTCCCCGGGGCGCGGTCCCGCCAGGCAGTCACCCACTGAACCCCGCGCGGACAAGTTCTTGATTATTGTCATTATTATTATTCAATAAATTTATATCACGCTACAAGGACGTTTACTTCTCCAACCCTGACCCTGAGCCTTAGGTACGCAACTAACACATATACCTTAAAGTGGTGACCCCGACGTGATGACGTGAGCAACACCTGCATTGACAATATTGCTCACAACTTGCGAGGCGGCACAGCTGTAGTCATTGACTTTGCCCTCTCAGATCATACAGCCCAAATTTTAAAATGCCCGGTCAAAAATACATGTGTTCTTGCGCACTGGTATAAGAAACAGAGAGACTTGAGTCAGGAAAACCTTATCAAATTTAGAGACCGCTTACAGGAACTAAAGTTTAATGGAGTCTATATGGCGAACAATGCAAGTGAAGCCTATGATAGTTTTGCGGATCAGTTTGAACTATTGTATAATTTATGCTTTCCTATCAAAAAGGTAAAAATCTCGCCTGTGCTCAAACCAAAATGGATTTCCAACGGAATAAAAAAATGTTGTAAACGAAAACGTGATTTGCTTTGGAAATATAGATTTTCTACAGAAGATAAACTAAAAAATAAAGCAAATTTTCTCGATTATTCCAAAAAACTAAAAAAAGTCATAAAACTGACACAAAAAGCTCAAAACGACTACTATATTAAACATTCAAGAAATAAGACAAAGGCATCGTGGAATGTCATCAATAAACACAAATATATAAAACAGATTGATAACATCACGCGGATACTATCCAATGGCAAATATGTTTCATCCCCTTCAAAAATTGCCCAAGAATTTAATCGCTATTTTATTGACCTAACGCGTTTGAGCGCAGACAAAATTACAAGTAATAATCAAGTTAGACATAGTATAAGTAAATCTGTGATATGTAATATATCTAATTCTATATTTATGAGGCCCACAACTCCCAATGACATTCTAAAAATTGTGAACTCGTTAAAAAATAGCCACAGTACTGGTTATGATGGTATTAGCACCAAAGTTGTTAAAGCAGTATCTCATATTATATCACCGTTGATCAGCCATATTGTCAACTTATGCATCGAAAGGGGCGAATTTCCTGACCGGTTAAAAATAGGCATAGTGAAGCCGCTTTACAAAAAAGGTGACAGAGAAGACATGGCCAGCTATAGACCTGTGGCACTTCTTCCTATTTTCTCAAAGGTTATTGAAAAAGTTATTCATAGTGGTATCTACGACTATTTTGACAAAAATAACCTTTTTGCTCAAGAGCAGATGGGATTTCGTAAAGGCAAATCTATCAACATGGCTATTTTTAAATTAATGAATGTAGTTTTAAGGAATGTAGATAATAGAGTCCCAGTTTCAGCCCTATATATGGATATGTCTAAAGCGTTCGATTTTGTTGATCATCGCATACTTCTTGATAAATTATATACGTACGGTGGTAGAGGTAACATACATAACTTGATCAAATCGTATTTAAGTAACCGTAAGCAATTGACTGAAATAAATAAAATATGTTTTCAAACGAAGACTGAAATTACCTATCCATCGAAAATCAGACAAATTAATTATGGCGTACCGCAAGGGAGTGTTTTAGGTCCTCTATTATTTATCATTTACATAAATGACCTACCACAAGCCATAGAGTACCCAATAGTCCTTTTTGCAGATGATAGCACCATACTTTTTGCTTCTAAAGATACAGAATCTTATGAGGATGATATCAATGAGACATTAGAAATTGTAATTAACTGGCTTACTAATAATAATTTAAAAATCAATTTAGAGAAGACGAAAATCATGACATTCAAGCAAAGATCAAACAACGCGCACAATTTAAACATATCGTACAAGGGACAGAATATTGACGAAACTGATGTGACAAAATTTTTAGGATTAAGTGTAGATAATAAGTTAACATGGAGAAATCAAATTGAGATTTTATGTAAGAAACTGTATCAATTTTCGTATGTATTATATAATTTAAGGAAAATTGTCAATGAGTCAGTAGTTTTAACAGCCTACCAAGCTTATGTAGCCTCGACACTACGATACGGCATAATCTTTTGGGCCAATTCTGTTGATAGGGAAATAGCTTTTAGAGCACAAAAGAGGTGTATTCGCTCATTATGTGGCATCCAACAATTAGACAGCTGTAAACCCTATTTTCAGAAATTGCGGATACTAACTCTTCCCTGCCTTTATGTGTTTGAGGTTGCAATGTTTGCTAGATCTAATATTAATTTATTTCAAAGTTTTATAAGTACGCGCCTTAAGTATAAAATAAATGGAACTTTATCAAATACTGCTTTGTACCGGAAAAACATTCTCGGAATGGCCCCAAAAATTTACAATAAGATACCGAAAGATATTGTAGAAGTAGAAAATATGGAAGGCTTTAAGCGAAAATTATTTGAGCACCTTGTAAAAAAAGCTTACTACACCATAAATGAATATTTGTTAGACTGTAATTAATGAGCCAGAACACTGATCCTCCATTAATTACTCCTAAAATTTGTATGCCTAACGGCCCAGCATAGTGATACTTAAAACTATTGTAAGATATTTGTGTACTTACCTATGTTGTACAAATAAAGCATTTCATTTCATTTCATTTCATTTCATTTCAGTGAAATTATTATTATGAGTACATTCGATTTAAATTTAGAACACATTACATTATAATTTGGAAACTATTACATAGAAGAGATAGATACAATAATTGATTCAATGTCGAAAGATAAATAAGAGTACAATAATTAATTAAATATCATTAAACGATAAATAAATCGAAGAATTACAATAATTATTTAAAGTCATAACAATACAATTTCGGATAAAGTCAAAACATTCTAAAATATTTATATATATATTATAGGCCATTTATTAAGATTAAGTCTGTCAAACATAAGAAATATGAAATAACTCAAGCAAATGACGTGATTAATTATTATAAATTAGTAATACTATTGCTTTTATTAGGTAATGGAGCTCGTGGTAACGATTGTTTCAATGTAGCGATTTGATTCAGCCAGGAATTTAGTTTCTGTCGTTAAAATTGATGCTTGTTGGGATAAGATCGGTTTTCTCACAATGTTTTCCTTCACTGAACAGCTGCTAGGGTGACGCCGCCAGTGTTGGACACTTTAAGCTGACAAGCACCAGTAATGGACACTTCATTCCTATTTCAACGATCATACGGTTTTAAATTGATTGTTGTATAAAAAATGTATAACACTTATATTCTTTTAAATAAGATTCAAGGTGCATCATTGGTCCTTGTCCATTTCTGGTGCTGTCACCCTATTAACTATCAAATGATATTTAGTAGGTGCTTCAGTTTTTTTCTAAGCCCAGTAGTACGAGATGATGTTTGAACCCATAATTTTAGATTGAAAGTCCGCTGCAGTGGCTCCGCCTCAGCCGCTACTACTTACTTATTTTTTGGTACAGGCTGTCTTTAACCCTCATACGCATGCGGATACTTATCTAAAAGATTATTATTCCACTAATTTTTCACTGAACTCTGATGATAGGTTTTTAGGGACGAAACAAAACTTCTAAACCCAACGCGCACTTTTATACCAACAGAGAGATACGGAACAGTCTTATTGTATCCCATTTCGAGATGACAAAATAATTATTTATTCGTCATATTTATTATGTCATGCTGAGCATGTCAAAGACATCTTCATTTTTACGACTTTATTATTAAAAATCATAAAACCGAGACATGATAGGAAAGAAAACTCACAGTATTATAAACACAACACTAAGTAATGCAGTTTGCTACGGGATCTGAGTAGTTGGATATGTGTACATTTGATTAATATTTACTTTTTACCTACCACTTCAAATAATCACAACGTACTAGGTTAGAAGTGTTTTCATGTAAAATATCCAGTAAAATATCCCACCAAGCAGCGACACAAAGCCAGTGTGCCGCTACGTTCCACTTGAATCGCTCCTCGGTTAAGCCGTCGCACGATTTGTTATTGTGACTAATGATGGCGGCGGCATGAAGAGGAATAGGCCGCCGTCAATACCTCGGTCGTAATTTGAAAATTGCACGATTTTCACGTCATATAGCCCTACGAATCGCTAAACTTAAGTGGCAGTGGGCGGGGCACATAGCACGCAGAACCGATGATCGTTGGGGCGGAAAGCGTGGGTTCTCGTGTGGCGACCACGTACCGGAAGGCGTAGCGTGGGCAGGCCCCCCACACGGTGGACTGATGACCTGGTAAGGGTCGCGGGTGTCCGCTGGATGCGGGTGGCGCAGGACCGGTCATTGTGCAAGTCTTTGGGGGAGGCGTATGTCCAGCAGTGGACGTCTTTCGGCTGCCATGATGATGATGATGACACGTCATAATATCATCAATGGACGATTTTATAAATTGCAGTCCTGATTTTAAATACAAAAGTAATAATTGTAACTAAATGATACAAAAAAAGTTTTTTTTGTCTTGTACCAACATTTAGCGGCAGTGTTTAGATAGATACGGTTTGTCAAAGTATTTGAGCTGAAAATATTTTATCAATGTTTCTACGCTGTTAATATTTTTCACCATTACGTCACTGTCGGTTCTAGCTTCAAATCATCAGTGATATAAAATCGTCAGTATTCACTAATTTAATATGATGTCATTTTTAATTTTTAATTACGGAATTATTTATATGATGGAAAAAATAATTATTTACTAATGTTACAACTGATAAACACATGAATTTAAATAATAAAAATATGAAATCGATTTTTACCTTTACGCACATATCAAATGGATTTTGGTGAAACTTTCCTTCTTTATGTCTTTGTAAAATAGCGATACCTCTGGTTGACCTATGAGAGCTGGCGACTTTTTCGCACAACGTATCAGTATTGCGATACAGCTAGGAAATGCCGCCAGCATCCTCAGTACAATGCCTCAAGGGCCTGTATTTGATTTAAGTTCGTTTTAATATTATTCACATTATTGAAGTTATTATGGTTTAGTACCCTTGTATATATTTTCTTAGTACGTCGGCCTCATAAGCAGCTGGATGGACATTTTGGGACTTTGTCGCTTTCACCCATTGGAATTTTACTAGGACAATTAAACATGACGTCAAAGCGACACGGTACAAAGGTGTTCAGTCCATTGTGAGGCCAACCGTACAGTCAGCAGCAATAGTAGCTACGTGGGGCTAGTGCTCTAAATGAGCTACACAGATGCTCGTGTCAAGAGAATAAGGCTCTGTGTATCTACACAGAGCCTTATTCTCTGTATCGCAGTAACACGTTCACAATTATCTAATGAACGTGTTACTGCTATGCTCGCCAAAAGAAGAAAATTACCCTACAAAAAAGAAGACAACCTACCCGTGTGGTGCTGGGTTAGAATAGCACCACCCCCTTTCTTCCCTTGGGTGTCGTAAGAGTCGACTATGGGAACCAGGTTGAAGTGTGTTGTGGGTGATGGACTACCAACCTGTCACTGCAATATTACATTTTTTCCATCTATAAACCTGCAATTGCTAAAAGTGGCACTGAAAATTAATTTTCATGTGCTCTGCCTACCTGTTTTGGGAATATAGGAGTGAGTTTATGTATGTATGTAAAAAAGAAAACTAGATTAAATAAAACATGTTACATAACAGTAGACAACAGGCAGGCTCGTCGTAAATACGTACGTATAATACCTACAAAACAATGTAATTAGGTAACCACAGCCATTTAAGACTGAATTAAATAATAAACAAAATAATTGAACGACTGCCGCCCAAATCAAAACAGGCTATATTTCCTCAAACACGTTTGGCCCAAAATTTATCAATAACGAATAGCTAAGATTCTGTAAACAATTTGATCCCGAACGCTACAAAATGGGACAGGCGTCCTTCGCGGTACATTGACGCAATTTACCCTCCATTTACATTTTCACCTCAACACTCGATCCAAGCAACCTATTTTAATAGCACCAGCAACCTAAATACAACCTTATAATCCTTGATATTTGGTCTGATTTCGCTTCTGAACTTTAGTATTTTCATCTCAACTGCAATTTATAAAAAGCCTGAAGTCATAGCTCCAGTATAAATATGACCTTAACCTCCTTTCTATTAAATTCAAATTTGCTTGCGTTCATTGCTGTGTTGTTTATTTCGCTTAGCAACGTCACATGTATATAATAACTTCAATTTAAATACAACCGTATCAGCTTTGATATAGAATTGAATTTCGATCGGCATTGTTTGGTAGACACCGATTTAGTTAATTTGTAAAGCACTGTAGCGAAATAATTTGTTCTATTTGAAAGGTTGAGAAAGGTATTGGGGATGATATTAAGGCTATCTTAATTGGATATCGCTTATCTGTGTCTAGGATTTGTAGGATTTATAGTGTCCATAAACCTCCTGTGGCCATACTGACAAGAAGTTTGGAATATTTAGAGTCCCTGGAGCTTTCGTTGCTTACTGGTGATCATAAAAGGAATTTTCAATTTAAAAAAATCGGCCAAGTTCGTCTCGGGCCACGCGCAATGTAGCATTCCGTAGTTGCTCACACTTTACATTATAAGGACATATAAGCTCCCAAACTTACATTTACACAACTAACAACATTCTCTAAGTAATCAATGAGAATTACGAAAGTTTGCGTTTCCAGGTAACCTTTGTGTAGTTCGGCTCATACTCGTTAACTAGTAATGTCTACTTAGCTGTGATAGTTTCGCTTTTAAATTCATTACATATGCTACTATCATAATTTCACATACCCAGTAGCAACCGTTTAGCTGGCGGAGGGGGGTAACTTAACTATTTTTATACCACGTCGGTAGCAAACGAGCGCACGGCCCGCCTGATGGTAAGCGGTCACCGCAGCCTATGGACGCCTGCAACTCCTAGGGGTGTCACATGCGCGACAACTATAACAAAAAATTGCATTATAAAGTTCAATATCACACAAACGGATTTCTGAATGAAAATAACGCTAAAGAAAACCCGCATTACTCTTAAACGTGCTATGATAACCAACATGATGGATTTTGCAAGATCCCCACTTCAGGTTAGGTGTAAGGGAGGTACCCTTCAAATTTAATTTTCCTAAATTTTATTCTAGCGTTTTGTTGACGTGATATATATGTATTTACGAGTATGTGCCAAATAACGTATACAGCTTTCTATAGTAGTAACGGTTACTGAGCTAAGCCGTGGACAGATAGACAGACGGACGGCCGGACGGACGGACATGGGGAAACTATAAGGGTTCCTTATTTACTACGGAACCCTAAATAGGGCGTCAGCGCGCATGTGATAGTTCTGGTGTTGCAAGTGTCCATAGGCAACGGTGTATGCTTACCATCACGCCTATCTCACGTCGTGTTATACAAGGTGGGTGGGCCCTGTAACTGGAGCAAATATTTAAAATGACGCTTCCTTAGAGTATCTGCAGTAACACCAGGTGTACAATTTTTGTTAAAAAAATTCGTCACGGAGAAATTTTGATCTAAAGTTATGTTATGACCTCCGAGTAATGGATCTTGACACCACGAGATTCTAGCGCATCAGTCAATGCAGTGTTTGAGGTAGTATCAAGTTATGAATCATAATTGTTTTAGCATTTTTTTTGTTATCAAGGATATTTTTTTTTTTTAATTTTAGTGACATTTTAAAATAAACATCAGACAAGTCATAAAAATACACGTAAACCATTTTTGACAAATTTTTTTCAACTGCAAAATAGTCCACCGTTTAATTTTTTGCTTCTGTTACAGGACTCATCCTGTATTTATTTATTTTGATGTCAAGACTGGTAAGTCGGGGAATTTAATATAAAAACGTCAGTAGCACGTTTAAGAATAACTAAAAGCCCTGGGTTTAATTAATTTACGTCCAATCCAAACCAGTATTATTTCTGTTAGTGCAGTGTGTTTTTACAGTTTAGCATATTATTTAATTTTATCTTTAAAACACGCAAATGAAGTGCAGATCGTCGGAAATTTCATCGAGTAAAATTTTACGTGATTAAAGTACTTTATTCACAATGAATAGAACATTTTACGAATTACCAATTTAAATATGACCTCCGCTTAAGCACAGCTGTTATAAAATTTGAGATCAAGTAATACTGGTGACCTGCGATGAGTTAATTATGTAGTATTTATTATGAATTCATGGTTGACCAGCCTATTTTCAGCTTTATACACTTGTGACAGGATTGCTTTTGCAGTTGGTCCATCCAGTAACATTTAATTTACACGTGAGAGTTGAAAGCCACTTACAATTACGTCGCTTTTAATTCTATCAGAGTTCGACAATATGGAAATTAACATGTATTTACTGTATTGTTGTTTCTTTATTGAACGGGCGTATCTTGCGTAATTTATACATTTAAAGGCGGGTATTTTATGATTACTGACCGGTTAACGTTAAATATGGCGCCGGCAGCTGTCATCCCATACAATCTTGTCAAACTTTCCATACAATTAGATTTTAACGAACACCGCTTACGATTACAGTACCTCTTGTATATTTATTTCGAAACATAAACGCAAACGAATGCGTTTGTATTGAGTCTCAATTTATATGGCAACGCAAACAGCGCCTCTGGCTGCCTTTGATTGTAACTATTTGTTGCTATACTAATCGAGACTAAGGCTGGGTTGCACCAAACCGTCTGTAATCGTAAGCTGTGTTCGTTAAAATTTGAATGTATGGAAAGTATGACAAGTTTCTATGGGATGACAGCTGCCGCCGCCATATTTAACGTTGATCAGTCTGAGATCGTAAGTCGGTGCAACCCAGCCTTAGGCTTATTATGGCGCCGGCAGCTGTCATCCACCAGGTTTAATGAACACCGCTTACGATTACAGGCGTTTTGGTGCAACCCAGCCTAAGGCTGGATTGCACCAAACCGTCTGTAATCATAATCTGTGTTCATAAAAATTTGAAGATATGGAAAGTTTGACAAGTTTCTATGGGATGACAGCTGCCGGCGCCATATTTAAGGTTGATCAGTCTGTGATCGTAAGTTGGTGCAACCCAGCCTAATTGCAAACGCGTTCGTTTGTGTTTATGTTTCAAAAAAATGAATGTAAGTATTCATTTTTTTGAAACATAAACACATAGATGTTTATTTTATACTACGACGGTGGCAAACAAGCTTACGGCCTGCCTATGGACACTTGCGACTTACTAGAGGTACAGATGATTCGGTGCAACGCCTCCTTAAGAGCGTGCCTTGGAAAATTACGTGTTTCTTGAGACGCCGTTGTCACCAGTTCATAAAACGATAAGGGCCGATATTCAAGTATATGATTCTTGACTGATACCTATATGAATATTTTTCTGATAATCGCCAAAGTATTATTGCTAAAACATTTCTCGGTGAATAAAAATCTGCTGAAGTTCACACTTATTCTTGTTCAACAAAGCCTCCGAAGAGTGTTACAACATTGTCGGAATTTGGTGGATATTATTAAAATTCTAAAAATATTTAAAACGGATGGATCGGGATGATGGGATTACACTATGGAGTTCTTCAAGAAGGGAGCGTATAAATTTTAAAGGGACGGCAATGCGCATGTGACTCCCCTGGAGTTCTATGCGTCCATAGGCTGTGGTGATCGTTTACGCGATAAAAAATAGCATTCTAGATACGATGACTACTTATTTAAAATTATTTGAATGAAAAAGACTCAAAATGTTCTACCTATGCAAAATATAAGTAAGAGTTACCACGAACTGCTACGCTTTCCTAGCAGTGCTACGGCGTAGACATGCTACGCATGAGGCTCTATCTAACACTATACATTTTACTGGTGGTGGTCTCGGTGGAGCTGTGATCGGATCGAAGAAACAAATTATTGAATGCGCTTTTGATACAGCGACTCTTGAGTTTTAAGAACTCTTATAATGTAACTGTTGTATACAATACTATAATAACCTTCCAAAAACGTAACTGAATAAGTTAAAGAATTATGTAAAGCGTAAACTCGCATCGAAAGCCTATTACTTATACACGACTACATGACATGAATAATAAAACAGCGTGGGATTAATTGTGACTGAAATATTCATGAATTATTTATAATGTTTTAATAACTATAACATTCCATATCAATGACTTATCATTTTAAAAGTGATTATTCGAGAAACTGTCTAGACTTTTATTATTCATTACAGCCACATTTTTTAATGTTTGGACGTTCTTATTATGAACTTAACTAAATAATTAATGACTCAATTTTGACATATACATTACACATACACATACATTATTTTTGTAGCAGTAGCCTTAAAAGCCCATCTCACCACCCTTTCATCCCTTCTCTCCCCGCGAAACGTACTTATCCCATTTTACGGTATTTGATACAGATATCCAATACAAAGAAAAACTTACTTTTAATTAGTTTCATACAAACGGCCTAAACAGCTAATCAGCTTTCTTTTCAAGTATCAAACCCAATATGTTTGTCTCAAGTTTTTAATGTAAGAACCTACTGAATTAAATGTGAACATTGCATTGCTGGCACCTAATTTAAACTGACATTGACACTGACATACGTGGAGAATGACAGTTAATTTAGGAGCTTGTAACATTAAAATTGTAATTTGGTGAAAATGGTGCATCATAAAATAAGTAGGTATGTATACTTTTATGTTCTTGATAAATTTCAAATGAGTACAATATTAATAGGGTTCAGCACTATATTGACTAACCCATTTAGACCAAAATACAAACTATAAGTACAATTTTGACAAAAACCTTATTTGCGAAACTATTTAAGGCTAACAAAACATGTCGTCAGAAAAAAACTGAAAAAAAAATTCATAAGTCTGAAAAAAACACCCGTCCTCAATTGGGGCCAATGGGTCTGTATGTGTGTTATATTTCAAAACATCCCTTTTCAATAACCAATGTTTTGGTGAATTTTTTACATTGCCAATGTGCTTTCATGTGGCACACGATGCATCTTAACTGGCTTGAAAGTTTCTGGGGGAAGTATCCAACACCATCTTGACACAAATTTGGCACCACGGAAGAAGGTTTACGACGCCTTCCATCGGGTCTTTCAGTTCCTAGGCACTTCAAATACATCGGGCAAACTTCGGCGAAACTGGAGTTGGTTCATTTTGTTATCAGCGACTAGAACATGGAGACGCCAAGCATTAGCTATAGCCAAATCCAACATATAGTTAAACAGAAGCCACCGTCACCTTTCACCTCGTATAGCTATTCTGTATGCTCCGATTGACTGGCCATCTTGATCAACTCCGCCCATTCCTTGGTTGTAATTCTGAAAGACGAAAGGGTCCACATCTACTTTTCTTCCTTCTGTGGAGCTCTATCTTTTTGTTTCAAAGTTGAAGGCACATGGTTATATAATGCCATCACTTTTTCGCCAACTTGGTTCTTGAGCTTCAACTCTCCTGCACCTTTGTAATCGTTCATTATTGCTACTATCCCATTCATCGTCAGTCTTAGTCTCAAATACTTCAACTCTGCCTGGGATATCACGAGGAAGGATGTTTTGCTGGACATCATCTTCATCGCCTTCTTCATTATCTTTTAGAACAGGTTTAGGTTCTGGAGGAATGGCTACTAGATCGTAACTAACATCAAAGTCATCCTCTTCATATAAAATACTTTCAATAGCATCCTCGAGCCCTCGATACTCATTTTTTTTAATTAAGCAATCACTTAGTCATAGTTCCGTTCGAAACTAAGCATGAAAATAAAAAAATAAAAAATAAAATAGCCAATACGCCCAATGGCCCCATTCGAGGACACCATACTATATCAATCAACCCATTGGCCACATTCATTGACACCATACTATAATACGTAATTGTTTTGGTCAAATTTCGGAATATAGTATATATAATAGCATTATTTATAAGCTGAAACTACAACTAAATCAATAATGCATAAATAACACAGTAAATACCATATTGTGCAACAATATCATAACTTACTTTTGGTTGAAAACTTATTTGCTAAATGACGTAACTAAAAGTACCCGTCAATTCCGCTTTATGCAATAAATCACAAAAATTCTTTCAGTATCACAAACCCGCACTTCTTGGCACTGGTAATTGAATACCGGAATAATAAATACCCAGAATCCGTAAAAAAGTGTAGGTATTTGAAAAAATGTCCTCAAACGAGGACAGCGTGCGTATATGGGCTAATACTGTATGACTACCTACTTCTTTTTTATACTCACAATCTTACATAAATCAACATTGTCCCAAACTAAGCAGAGCTTGTAAGTAGAAGCGCAAATGTAGATGATCATTTAGTACTTTGTCGCACTAACTTATCTTTACTGGTACACAAAGTAGTGAAAGTGAAAAGGTACTAAAGTGATCATCTACTTCTGCTGTTGACTATAATATGGATACTAGGCGACGATATACTTATATAGATAAATATATAGCTACTAATTAAAGCGTTTATTTCACATATACATCATAAAGATTTAAAAAAAACACAGCCACGGGTATGAAGTCGTACGCCGGCTCCAGGGCGGAGTATTTGGCGTGCTTCAATTTGGCAGCAGATTCTGCTGCCGAGCCTGCACACCGTGAAGTTTGCCTCAAATGGGAAGCGGCAAAAGTACTTACGCATGTGGCATCCCATAAGAGGCAGCGCCCCTTACGCCATGGAACCAGCGTAAGACCGTCCGGTATTTTTCCATCAGAGCGGCTAAGGCCTGGTGGCTCCAAGAGGCACGGCACATTGGCCGAAACCATGGCCCGCCGAATAATGTCATTAATTGCATGGTGCCTCGGGAATCGCCCTGCACATCTCTGGCAACTTAGGCCGTGGTGGCCATCTTTGCCACCATTGCCCCGTAACGACACCACCACCACATCAGCCCTAGGACGTCCACTGCTGGACATAGGCCTCCCCCAATTTCATGGGGGGTAAATGCCATAATCGCCACGCTTGGCATGCGGGTTGGCGATCGCAGTATCTCCACCGCACTCTAGGAATGCTGCTGCCCATTCCCCGGTGGTCTTGGTCGTAGTTTAAGGACATACCCGGGTCCAGACACCTTTGTGTCGTAATTACGACACTGACTGCTTACTGTGCAGCTCGTCCCACTGTCTTTGGATACTAAAATTTTGGTCACGGCCCATTTTGCCAGCGCTTCTAGACGATACGGAACCGAAGAATTGATACCATTATCTAAAAGAATGTTAGTAACAAGATCCGCGGTTCCGTGAGCAGAAGCTAAGAAGGCAAATAGGCCCACATCTTCAACACGACGTATCCCTAGGCCACCATATCGAATTGGGAGAGCTGCCTGAACCCACTATGTCTCGGTCAATTGTATGTTAAGAAGTTCCTCAGCCGTTACTCTCAGCTCACGGTCTATGTCCCTCACTTCATTGACAAATAACCACGATGGAGACGTTCTCAGCAAGTATATCATCCTTGATGTTGCAAAACAATTCCGTAATAATGTCAATGAAACGTGGGACGACAAATTGACCAAATGGTTTCGTGCTGATATGAGTGCTTCCTTTGTAATTTGTAGAGCCGCACTGACACCGTCTGGAAAAATTGGTGCACCCAGTAAACAGAATGAGGATTTGTCAACAGGTTTTATGCCTGATAACAAAGTTTTTAAGTTTGAAAGCGATGAATCTGCAATGGGCCCACAAGTAAAGAACTCACATTTCTTTGGATTTATTTCCAAGCCCACATTTTTTAAAGCCGGTATTATATTTTTTAATCCTCGAAAATTGTATCTGGATTTCCGCCTATAGTGCCATCGTCAAGATACCAGATGTGGGGTGGTGAATGTGGGTTGGTGGGGAATTTAAATTAGCAATGGCCTTTTGTATTGCTAAGCAGAAAATCAGAGGACCCAGGGGATCACCCTGTTGTGCTCCGACCTGCGACGAAATTAAATTTTCTTTTAGATAAAGATTGTGTCTGAATAACATTGATATAAAAAGGGGTAGAGGGGTGGAACATAATTCAATATCTCCGTTAAAATAGTGTCTCTCTCGGCACAATTGAAAGCATTTTTTAGATCGAGTTTTATGATAATATTCTCAGAGTTGTCAAATTTTAAAGCAAAGGATTGGGTCGAATGTAAAGCCGCCTCACAACCCCTGGCTGTGCCAAAGCCAACTTGTTTTGGCTGTAAGTACACTGACATGGTGTCTCGGGCGGCGTAGCAACATAACTTAGCAGTAAGACGTCGAATTACACTACCTACTGCGATTGGCCTTATACCTCCATCCTTCTTTGTTAATGCGCATAATGATGCGCCGTAGAGGTAGGGCCTTACTTCCAAGTTAAGCATACCCTTTAACAAGAAATTGCACAGGTTAGTGATTGATTGGTTTGTGATAGCTACTTAAATACAGAGATAACATCAAAGACTCAGTGTGAAATTTCGTTTTCATCACACAAATAAATGCCCTGACTAGGATTCGAACCAGGGACCACCAGATTAGTAGGCAGGATCACTACTAACAACGCTAAAGTAGTCATCGTTCATGTTTTCGTGTAACATGTCAACGTTTAGTTTGCTAAACTAAACAACTCAAAAATGTAATAAAAAGTAGCTTTTGCCAGCGACCTCGTCCGCGTAGAACTCGTTATCGCCTTAGAGAAATATTTCTTCAATATTACTTTTGTTTGGTCGGTGAGTAGCTACCAGGTAGACTGATGACATGGAAAAGGTGACAGGATTCCGCTGGATACAGGCGCATGACCAACCAATCATTGTGGCACTCTTTGGGGGAGGCATATCTCCAGCAGTGGACGTCCCTCGGCTGATATGAAGATGACGATGACGATATTTTTTAAGATGCACCCTTAATTATTGCTCTCCCATATAAAATTCCAACGCCCTTTTCTTCTCCCTTGAGGAATGAAATGATTTCATTCAATATGCCATACATTATATAACAGATTGATACACTATATAGTTTACATTTATTTACAAAAACAGACACTACGGTTAATTATTACACAATGCAGCGAACCATAACGACCGTTGAATATTCAGGAGCACGAGGGAGCTGGGGTTTCATGATAAACATCCACATTATGCCAACATTAAGACGTCATAGTTTTCGAAATTCTGCCTTTTGTCACCTTTTTGCAGTAAAATTATGATTGTGTTTTTAAATTCAGATTAACCCAAAGCTTTAAATAAAGAAATATAATAAAAAAGCCTAAGTAAATGAAATGCGTTGTCCATATTATGCGACAAAAAGGGTACCAATTGGAAGACGCAAATAAGACAGACGTACTCGTACGTTGTACGGTATATGTAGCTGGGCATATGAAGGGGCCAAAAGCTCTTATTACCTTATATTAAGACTTTTGGCCTTTTCAAATGCGTAGCTACTTTTGATGCTGACTGTACACCGCACTGCGTTGCACAACTTAAATCAGTAGGTGCTTACCATTTGGACCCATTATAAAATACAAGATGTAAAAAAATTGGTGGTAGTTATTCATGGAAACATTTTGACGACAGAAAGAGAGACATCGGCATTAATTATTGTTGTTTCAATTACTTAAACACAAAATTCTCATATATATTTAATGTTTTCATGAACGATGAGAGCCCAATCCCCTATTTTTAACCCCCGACGGAAAAGAGAGGGGTGTTATAAGTTTAACGTATCTGTCTGTGTATCTGTCTGTGTATCTGTCTGTGGTATCGTAGCTCCCAAATGGATGAACCGATTTTCGTTTAGTTTTTTTTGTGTCATATATAATTTTATTACGAGTGTTCTTGAGCCATGTTGCATAAAAATCTGTTCAGCTGCTTTTGAGACATTGAGCTTTGAAATGGAAATATCGAAGGTTTTTCAACTTTTCTAATACCAGTTCAGTGTTGCATATATTTGGTGTCCCGTCGTGTTAACCACGGACGGTTTTGGTTAAATTGAGCCTTAAATCGGAAAATTAAGTATTTACAAGACCTTTATTTCATTCCTTCCATTCGACAGTTGACACAGATCCGACAGCCTCAAGTTTTTTATTAGATTAGTCGTGGTTCTGTCCACTTTGGGAGCTGTAATAGATAAAGCAATCGTGACAAATATCAAACTAATTCCAATGTAATAAGTCTCCTCAAACAGACTCGACAGGTCAGCACCCAGTGAAGCCAGGTATTAGTATGCAGAGCGCGCACCATTTCATTCGGTTTTAATCCTCCCATTTCACAACACACCTACAAGTAATTGTAAACTCGACACGCATATATCAGCGGATACGTGATTTCAACGCTTGTATGTTTTAAGCTTGAAACGCACAGAGCGTGTCGGGAAATATCAAAGTAACTGGTGTTAGTTATAACAAAATTACAATTAAATTGATTTAAATGGACTATAAATTGTTTTGAATGATGTCAGATGGCGCCAGTGTTGCAGTCCACCACCACCACCATATCAGCCGAAGGACGTCCACTGCTGGACATAGGCCGCCCCCAATTTCAGGGGGGGTAAATGCCATAATCGCCACGCTTGGCATGCGGGTTGGCGATCTCAGTATCTCCACCGCACTCCAGGGATGCTGCTGCTGCCCAACCCCCGGTGGTCTTGGTCGTTGTTTTAGGACTTACCAGGGTCCGGGTGTTGCAATACCTAAATTTTACTAAAAGTATGGTACAGTCTTTTTGTCTGTGCTTTTTTAATGCAAATGGCTCGTTCGCGAATGTTCTAAAAGTAGCGGGACTGTTTAAATCGCTCTCTTTCCTTTGGAAGAATAAACAAAAAGTCGTACTCCGTGTACTATTCAAACTTTTACCAATTAATACTAGATATTGTCACCTAAATCAATAAACTCCTTTAACTATGCCAGTGGATTATACCAACACACAGCGGAGACAAATACAATACAACCATAATACAGATTGAGGTTACAATCATGTACTAAAATATTGATAGCATATTCAGAATAATACACGAAGTTTCCTCTTCAAATATACATTTTTAATGATTACGAGTGGTTAGGACGTTCTATTATTGACAGTATTTTAATAGAAATGCGACTATTGACGGCGTAGCAATGATAAAAACTGTCAACGCGTCAAGGTTCCATTTCGTTTTATACAATAGTCAAGTTATGTTTATGTATATTTTAGATTCTAACGACAATCATCCGGTATGTGTTCGCCACTCTAGCACTCGTTCACCTCACCGACTATAGGTCCTCCGAGTAATATGGGCCGAGTAATATGCTACTTATGTTTGACAATTCTTGGGGCTATGTCAGTAACTCCGATTATTTATTTTGGTAATCATGGGTTACCAAGCCAAAAAATTCATCCAATATACAATTGTGCTCCACCTGCATCCGTCATTGGAATCCGGTCCAGACATTGTGGATATTTTTGGGGGAGGCTTATATCCAACAGTGGACGTGCTATGGCTGATATGATAATGATGATGACGATACAATGCTATGCCATAATTTCTGTCAATTTCATTTATCCAGTCTTAGGTTGGATTCGACTAATTTCAAAGATAAAATATAGAATAAAATTTATTCTCGTTTACTTTAATCAGCCTTAAGTAGGTACAGGCGAGGAATTTGAATGTTTGTCACTTTTGTACTCTATTCCAATGAAATATGTATATGTGTATTTATACTCTATTCCTGGAATTATGATTTATCCAGTCTTTGGTCGGGTTCGACTAATTGCATGGACTAACCTTAGAATAAATCTTATTCTCGTTTCATTTTATCGGCCACCACCACCATCCACCATATCAGCCAAAGGACGTCCACTGCTGGACATAGGCCTCCCCCAAATTCACGGGGGGTATATGCCATAATCGCCACGCTTGGCATGCGGGTTAGCGATCGCAGTATCTCCACCGCACTCCAGGGATGCTGCTGCCCATCCCCCGGTGGTCTTGGTCGTAGTTTTAGGATATACCCGGGTCCATTTTATCGGCCGTAATTACATAAATATGCATAATCGACAGAGGGGGGCAATCGAGGGGACCCGGGTATGTCCTTAAAATACGACCAAGACCACCGGGGAATGGGCAGCAGCATTCCTAAAGTGCGGTGGAGATACTGCGATCGCCAACCGTGGCGATAATGGCATTTACCCCCCATGAAATTGGGGGAGGCCTATGTCCAGCAGTGGACGTCCTAGGGCTGATATGGTCGGCGACCGCAGAGGGTAATCAGCGTGAGGGCGTGCAGAGGGTACCGCACGGTATCCTGGGCGGCAGCTACACTACTGGCCGCAGACCCACCCTGGGAACTGCAGGCAGAGGTTTTGGCCGAAGTATATCGATACCGTGCGGAGCCGAGGGCCAGAGGAGAGCTCCCTAATCAACGGGAGGTAGAAGGGCTTCGAGAGGCAGCTATGGCCGCTCTTATTCCGAGATGGAGGGCATATTTACAGTCGTCTGCGGCCGGCAGACTAACGATAGGGGCGATTTTGCCCCACTTGGAGAGGTGGGTCGACCGCAAACACGGCGAACTTGACTTCCACCTGGTGCAGGTCCTCACAGGGCACGGTTGCTTTGGCGAGTACCTGCACCGGGTGGCTGGTCGAGAAGAAAGCCCCCGCTGCCATGGGTGTGGTGCAGCAGTGGATGACGCGCGCCACACACTGGAGGTATGCTCGGCATGGGGACCACAACGGCATGATCTGGCCACCGTAGTGCGTAGGGACCTCTCGCTGCCGATCATTGTATCGAAAATGCTCGATAGCGAGAGGTCCTGGGAAGTAATGGCCTCCTTCTGCAAGTCGATAATGGCTCAGAAGGAGGCCGCGGAAAGAGAGCGGGAGAACGACCCATCCGCTCCCTTTATCCGTAGACGAAGAGCGGGGCGCGCACGCCGGCGCTATGCGCATCTGCTCCCCCCGTAGCGGACTGGGTGGTGGGGTCGGGGGACCCTATCCATCCATGGAGTCCACGGGATCGAAGCGCCCCGAAATTGTCCCGGGGCGCTCTCTTTGGCCAGGCCCGTATAAAACGGGTGAGTCGCGAGGGTCAAAGTAGAATGCGTCAAGCGAACCTTTGGCCCTCCCTATAAGCGACATCGTTGGACAATCGTTGGGGGTTTAGTGGGTAGTCTGGACCTTCTGCCCAGGAGTCCCACACACTCGTCCGGTCCCCCTTCGTCCGGGCGAACGGTGCGTCAATGCATTCCCCCAACGGGAAAAAAAAAAAAAAAAAAAAAAAAAAAATTATGGTGGCATAATCGAAATTCCCTACGGAATCTTTCCCCGCGGTACCAGGGTATTATAAGTTGGCCAGAGTCCAGACGACGTGGGAATTAATAATCCGGCCAGATCCGTTGCCAGCTGAGTACCCCCAACAAATAGGCTGCCAACCAGCAATCCGATATACAATGCAGACGCAGAGCCAACATTTCTGGTTTCATTTGTCAACACATGCCGAAATAACTAAATCTTACTACCAAATCTACCAATAATACAATAGCCAGTTTCTACATTTATTAAATTTCTAGCCCACATCACCGCATCTCTAATGGTAATTTTATATTCGTTAAAAGCATGAACATATTTTTCGCCTTATCACGACGGAATAAGGTTCAACATTGTAAACATATCCTAGACTGTACATTTGAGTTGACGACAGGCTAATTGGAGCGATCATTCAAGCGCGTTTTAACGTAAACATTAGGATCAGGGCGGCTCATTTGGCTTGTGAATGATGTATGTCCTTTGACAGTTAGCGGCTTTCGTAATGCTGGCTACACATCTATGTGGAAAAACGATTTGCGATATATGTTACTTAAAATTGTTGGATTAGAGTAGTGTACAAAGACTTTTTGTTATTTTAACTGTCATAATTTTAGCTAACAAATAAGCCAGTTATTGCCCATCACATACAATCCACATGCATTTTCGTGTTATTAGCTTTAGAACTATCTAAGTTACGGCAATTTTCTAATAATGCTCCCTCCACACCGATATAGAAAAACGTTTTGTTGTTTGTGTATTAAATAAAATCGGACACTTTACGCTCGAAGTTGTAGACGATTACATATACCTAGGACAGACTGTCCAGTTAGGTAGGTCCAACTTCGAGAAAGAGGTTAATCGTCGAATCCGACTCGGCTGGGCAGCGTTCGGGAAGCTACGGCACATCTTTTCGTCCAATATTCCGCAGTGTCTCAAGACGAAAGTCTTTGACCAGTGTGTGTTGCCAGTGATGACATATGGTACTGAAACGTGGTCGCTTACTATGGGCCTCATAAGAAGGCTCAAAGTCACCCAAAGAGCAATGGAGAGAGCTATGTTAGGAGTTTCTCTGCGTGATCGCATCAGGAATGAGGCCATCCGCAGCAGAACCAAAGTGACCGATATAGCCCTCCGAATTGCTAAACTTAAGTGGCAGTGGGCGGGGCACATAGCACGTAGAACCGATGGCCGTTAAGGCGGAAAGGTTCTCGAGTGGCGACCACGTACCGGGAGGCATAGCGTGGGCAGACCACCCACAAGGTGGACTGATGACCCTTTACCAGGTCGCGGGTGTCCGCTGGATGCGGGTGGCGCAGGACCGGTAATTGTGGAAGTCTTTTGGGGAGGCTTATGTCCAGCAGTGGACGTCTTTCGGCTGACATGATGATGATGATGATGATGATTAAATAAAAATAACATATGTAGAGCTTAGGAATTTTTACATACATGCTTGAAAATGGCATGGGGTAAAACGGACGCGGTCCGGAGCAAGTCGCTCCAAAAAATTGGGTGGTATTCGGTAGCGCGGTAGAGCGAAGGCGACTTGTAATATGTGAAGCAGTAGTCGACTGTTGACAGTTTCGGAAAGTTCAAAAATGCAAAACCGCCTCCGCCCAGCTCCGCGCCGGGCCCGTTCTGTGCGTTTCGAGCCTAAAGATTGCTTATTAACGCGGCTTTAGGCTACAAAAGGATTTAATTATTCACAGTTCGATTGAGATAATATTGAGTAGCGATGCAGTTGATGGACAATATCAATAGTTGACTATTGATCCAAATATTGGTCAACAATTTAAACTAAGAGCCATTTCCATCCAAACAAAGTTTGCCGAATAAATATTACACTTTTATCCTCAAAATTATGAAAACGTTTTGAACTTTCTATGGTTGTTTCCACGGGATAAAAAATACGTTTTTCAGCGCTGATTCCAATCTAAAGCGACGATAATCTACCAGAATGATATCAGTAAGATAAAAAGAATATCAGTAAAATAAAATAGAATATTGGTAAGATAGAAAACCGATCCTCTATTTTACTCCCTCAAAGCATAAAGGCTATTTATATCGGGCCATTGAAAATCATGAATCAAATCCACTCCGCGCCATTATTCTTTCGACTTGTATGCGAGAAACGCCCAGTCAAAATAAAGAGCCTCCAGAGAGCAATGCCCACAGTGGACGTAGTAAAATCAGTATGCAATACATTACATAATATTTTTTTAACATTGATATTTCGCGAACTTAATGTCAATCCAATATGAAAAAGAAGAAGTGAGTGATGAGGTGACGGGTGAAGAGAAGTATGGAAGAAAAAGAAACGCTGCGCCGACCCCAAATAAATGAGATAAGGGTAAGGGAATGATGGTTTCCGAAATTTGAGGCAAAAGGCCTTGCTAGTATACAGGTCAGCTTTAATAAAAACCAAAAGTTTAGGGTCTAAACCCATAATTCATACTGAACCACTTCACCACAACAACGAAAAAAGACCGAAAAGTAAGGAACAGCACTAAGTGAAATTACAAAATAACAACGCTACAAGTTACCGACATAATGACACAAATAATTTACAAATAAGTGGCCTTTTTGAGCGATGTAGACTACATTTTTTAATACAATTACAGTTTAGTCATAAAATTGGCCCCAGACCTGATGTGCACTGATTTCACGTGACCATAAGTGAACATATATTATTTAATTGCACTAATTTAATGTAATTATCAGTTATCCCACATGATATTACTGATTTAAATATCTTTACTACGGTATCTCAAGGGATCGGAATAAAATATGAGTATGAATTGTCGGATATTTCGCTAAATGATGTCTGAGAGTTTGCGATCTGAGCCGGGTTTGGATTGGAGTTGCTTTGGCGCTTGCTTTCTGGTGATGATATTGCCATGTTGTTCTTATTGATATTGCGATGACACTTATGTTCAGAAATATTGCTATATTGAAATGCTAATTGATGGTATCAATTTGTCCCTGGCGCCCGCTCTCCGTTCTATTACCTATCAATCGCTATGCGATGATCTTGACATCGAACGGGAACGACGGGCTACTGCGGTAAGATGCGACATGCTCGCACGTAGGCTCGGAAGGTGTAGTGACTCAGTGAAAATGACACTGTTTCGGTCATATTGCCAATGCTTCTATATATGTTAGCTCTGGGTCAACTATACTAGACAAGCTATGAGCACCGTCGAGTGCAATCTTGTCGTATTCTGATGAAACTACCTTGCTACTGCAGGCCATTGCGGAAGCCTGTATTCCCGATTTCTTTCTTCGTTTCATAGTTAGGTCGCTCATGGCTTTTAGGAACCGTATACTTTAATCGGAGGACGATATTCTCAAAACGTGGTGGTGAATTAACATTTATTTGGTATTATTGTATATACAAATATAAAACTAAGTTCCCTATTTTTACTGTATACCATACTATTAAATTAATAAATGGTATTGGTCCCACGCGTAAGCCGGACATGTCAGAACGAGCCTGACAAAATATACCAATAAGATTCCAGTTCAAAAGTTAGGCGTCTAGTTATTACGCACTAAAAAAATTGACGTTTGTATCTATCTTACTTTGGCTGTCAAACGCTATTTTACGCAAACATAACTCTACTCTAAAGTTAAAGCATTTAAAGCATTCTCCAGTTAACTTTCAAGTTTAATAAACTCGTACTTTTAGTTATTAGTTTTTTTCAGTCGACCTTATCCTCCTGGTAATTAACTCCCATCGTCAGTAAGCAATTTAAACAAGCAACTACCCGCTTTAAAATATTAAAACGTCAGAAACAGGCGTCCGCCTGAAGTAACGGTTTGAAATGGAAATTGCAAGTTTTTTGTATGATTTCTGAGCTGGCTAATACTAACACTGATAAACTGCATTTTTTATTCGTTTAGGAATATTATTATAAATTTACTGTACGCTGCATGTATCTGGACAGCTACTCAAAATAATTTATCCTAATAATACAATTTATTTTTGTCAGAGTGAAATGTATAGAGGTTTGTTCAATATTAACATGAGTAATGTTGATCGAAACGACGTAAAACTAGGGCGTCGACGCCGAACTGTACAAAGTAGTACTACATATATATTTATTCCTTTTTGTCTATTCGGCCACATTTGCAGCCGGACCATCTCTCACGATGTTCCATCGCGATAGAAAGTGGCCAATGTGTCGACGCAGGGAGCGTCCCATACTTGGTAGTGCCTCTATCCCCTTGCCTTTGTGGTTGGTCCGTACCTATTTTCCATGGAACCAACGACATCCCATGCAATCGTCCCTGAGAACGTCGGGTCTACTACTAACTATAAAAGCCGGCTCATTGACGCTGGCAAGAGAGCGGCGTAGGATTTATTTAAGTGCGGCGTGCCTGGAGTAACGGCCCGCGCTCTTTTTGCATGATAGCTGTGATGTACGAGTACCAGCGCGTCGAACTCACTGCCGCAGGGGCATGTGTCTGGAGCACATACCCAGACTCCACTGAGCAGTTAATATAACACTATATAAACATCACAAAATATAGTTCAGAAAACTTTTACTCCGTTGATTCATTTAGCGATTTCGTAGCAGCGAAATCTATATACATCATAATATGTATGTTATAAACAGATTGTACCACCAATTTCCTTTCTATGTTGTCCCGCAAATTCGTGAACATTATCTAAAAAATACCCCCGACAATTTCAATACGGAATCAAGGGTACGCAATAGCTTCATTAAGTGTTACCAGAAGGGCGGTTTACAGGATTAAACGTACCTTTACCGTCGACCGGCAAAAATGTGCCGAGATTTCATTACTAGGCAAACCGTAATAAAGAAATCCTTAATAAGAGTAAGAAACCCTTATGCTCGAAGGGTTTTTTTACAGGGTACATTATTGCCCACTTTACTTATGAATTCAAGTGAAAATCATTTTAAAGAGACGACAATATGTATAAAGCACGTTATGTCCTCTACGAGTATTTAAGGTTAGTTTTAGTGTTGGATAGATCACCGTCGCCGACTTCTTAGCGGTACGCTCTTCAGCGCTGATGAGTTATCAGCGTTAATCTAAAACGGTTCTAGAGAAATCACACATAAAGCCCATTAGCGCCGATGGTCAGCGAGATCCTGAAATCAGCCTAAGGGCGTCCGTTTCTCTCGCACGGGCCGCACTACTCCCATACGTGCCCATATAAAATTCGCTAGCAGCGATCGAATGCAAGAAGCTTGCGTTCCCGCAATATCTCAAGAAATGTGACACCCCTGGACTCCTGGAATTTACGCTTGTTTACCACCGAAGTGATATATAATAAATATTTAGCATACGCTATTAACCTCTATTTTGACACTATCTTCAAGCATGTTAAAGCGCCGCTGCTGGTGTACAATTTGATTTTCAAAATGTGACATGTCCCCAGCATACAGCAGCAGAGATATCATAGCCTTCATGTCTTTCTCTTTTCAAATGAGAATGCCAGATACTCGGCGGACTCGTTACATTCTGTTTGTCACTCAGCATAATTCCGTTTTGCAAGCTAAGAGTCACACTTGTGATAATACACATATACCACACAGAACTACCATAAGGTGGAACGGAGTGGAGATGTGCAAAACTAACCAATCATATTAATCTATTAAAATAAAACGGAGAGAAGCCGCTATACTTTCCAAAACAAACGCATTCAATTAGAAACCACTAAAACTAAACCTAAGATCGAACCTAGTTGACGCCTCGTAATTCCAACCTGTGCAATCTATGATTTTATCCTCTCATAATTATCTCACATACTCAGTAAGTCATTAAAATAAATGTTACACCGCTTCACTCGGAATATAATTTTATACCACTATAATTTGAAGGCGCGAGCAATTCTGAGAGCGTCATACATGTAGAGAGAGGCTTAAATCGTATCTCATTGCGGGATTAGGGCAATAAAGTGGTGACTAGTCGGCGTCAAAGGTATATACACATATTTCGCCTTACTGCAACAGAATAAGGTACAAAATTGTAAGCATATCTTTGAAATCGTATGTATATCTTTGGCAAATAAAGGGATTAACTTCAATTTATCTCAGAGGAATATTAATTCTATAGGAGACAACAGAAGGTTCAAATCGTAAAAGCTAAAAAACATTTCCTTGGTTATTTTTATCAGGTTGCGAGTTGAACACTGCCGAATTGGAATCGTTTCGTGCAAATGTATTTGTTGCCGAACATTGTGTTTCAATTTAGCATTGAATCAGATAGTGAAATGAGTTTTTAGTATTTTAAAAGGCTTAAAATAGGCTATATTCCTTGTATTCATTTAAGCTCTCGCAATTCCCACACCAGTATTTTTACTGAGTGGGATTTTAGAAAGAAATGTTTAGGGATATTTTTACACGTCTGCTGCAAGTGTACGTAAAATTAAATATCAGCACTAGGCACCTTGTCACTCTTAGCAGTCTTAACGTCAAGCGATGTACAATGTTGAGGTTGTGTGAAATAAGTATTATTGCTTGTTTGATATGTAATAGAACTTACCCTACTAGACGACCTGTTTAGCCTAGTTGGTAGTGACACTGCCTCTGAAGCTACAGGTCCCGGGTTCGAATTCCGGCCAGGGCATTATTTGTGCATTTAGCACGGATTTTGTTCTTGGGTCTTGGATGTTTTCTATGTATTAAGTATGTATTTATCTATATACAGTACCGGTCAAAAGTTTAAATTCACCTTATGCGACTTTCTATTAAATTATTTTCAAATATATATTTCGTTTTTTAGACGTTTAGCTGTTTAAATTACTAGAAAATAGTTAAATAAATATCTCTTGGTGGAAATTTAAAGTTGTTGTACGCGTATTTTATCAGATACACACGAAACTGTACTTGCATTTCTTGTGTAAACCTTGTTCCTGGGTAAAGACCCGTTTAAAAGTAAAAAAAGTAAAAGTAGTTTATTCTTCAAATTAGGCATATTACATGTTTAAGTGGAAACCATTCAAAGTGTGTCGGAAAGCCAACAAACTAGCATAGAAACTCGTGCTAAACCCTTGGGTTCTGTCCAACGAAGGTTACTGGACCAATTACAGAAAGAATGGGGTTTCTAAAACTGCAGTCGAAAACGCTATGAAACGAAAAACAAGGAAAAAGCTTTATTCCAGTCGATTTCGTTCAGTTAGGCTAAAATTTGCATTAAAAATTGAGGACATGTTTTTTGCGTTCAAATCTGACGTCAATACGTTACTCGAACTGCTCCAGAAAATTATGAAGAGATCAACGCAAAGATCAGCGAATAGCAGTTTTGAAAGTGCACCGACGTCTGTTTTTTTTTAGACAAATGATAAAACTATGCATGATGCCTACACTGAAGAATGGAGGATCTGTTACCTATAACCAAGGAATGCTTCACAGGTGCTAAAATTGGTGATCTTGTACTGAGTAAAGGGCGTAAATGAACTAAAATAACAGAGTGAACTTAAACTTTTGACCGGTACTGTAAGTATGTATATCGTCGTCTAGTACCCATAGTACAAGCTTTGCTTAGTTTGGGACTAGGTCGATTTGTGTAAGATTGTCCAACAAAAAAAAACCGGCGAGAGTGTGGCAGGGTATGTCATACCCACCATGTTACTTATTCGAATATATTTTTTGTTTGTGAGCTTCAAAGTGGTTATCGTCTTGAGTAGCTAGTGGCGTGCTCGCAGTGACTCGGCAGCCTGCAGTCGAGTAACACGCTTGAATACTGCAGTTGGGTATGTGATACCCTGCCACATAGCTAATGTATATATTTCGTGAAAAAGGCTAGACTTTGCCTTGCTTTTTCTGCTATAATGTTATTTTCTTAGCTAAAATATATAGATTAATTAAAAATGCACTTTGAACGTATGCAACTTTTTATTATACTTTATATTATGATTTTACACATAGGTTAATTGAAAATGGACTTTGAACTTATGTAACTTTTTATTGTAAAAACTGCACTGATTAGAATTCCAGTTCCTAAGCTGTTACTAAGATTATTTGTTTTCTTTTTTTAGTTTATATTGTTACTCATTTCATGTCATAGGTATGATAGTTTCATGTAATTTTTCATAAAGCTTGTTTTGTTTTAATTTTCGTAGTTTTTTTGAGAGGGTAAAATTATTATTCGTTGAAAATTCATAGTCATTTGATTCAAATTGAATAAAACATAAAAAAAATTATAAAAAGGCGCAAATGTTTTATTTCCAATACCTTATTAAATAGTCTGTTTATAGTATAAAATAATAAATATTATGATTTTCATAAGAATCAAGTTTTACAGCCAAATTTGTAAACGAGTATATCATACCCTGCCACATACTACTTGTTACTTTTTTTCACCACACTCTCGCCGGGTTAATATCGAGGTTTTCCTGAGAGACAGTATGCGGTTTCTCAAGAGTTATTTAAAATTTAAAGGGTCGGCAATGCGTACGTGACACCCCTGAAGTTACAAGGGTCCAAAGGCTACGGTGAGCACTCACCATCAGACGACTTTAAATCCATCTTCATACCCAGTAATTCCTAAACACATCTTCAGAATCGATATACAGTCTGGTACCGGAATGAGGCTTTTCTTAAAGTAAGGTATGGAAACGTAGACTCTTAACCTAACCATGAACTTAATTTAATTATAAAACAAATATTTCAACTTCATGTATTTTTTAAAAACAATATATATTTACAACAATGTAAAGCATAGTAAATTGTCGAAACAGTCCAAATGACAGCTCTTCTGTTTACTACGACGTCATCTCAAGCAATGCGTCTAGTAAATTGAAGGTGCAGATTTAAGAAATTTAATTGTACAGTTAATTCAAATAATTATAATTTGCTAATACATACAAACAGTTGCTAATGAAATTAAATATATGGTAATGCACTGTATATTTTAATTTTTGTGCAACCTAATGAATCCGGGCCTTAACCGCTTGCTTACTTTCAGTACCATGACAGTAAAGTGCGAGCCCATTATTTCAACGACTAATCTCTCGTCTGTGGCCGACAGCCAAGATTGATGGGATCTCGGCATGATATACAGCTCAAGCGGTATGATATACACAACATATCTACAACAATCACAAAATGACGTATGTGCAAATACTACCTTTGCGCATACGCCTTTTTGGATGCATCGAATACAACCCGTAATATACTTATGTACGTACCTATGTGCACAAACTTCGTTAACGCATACGCCTTTTTGGATGCATCGAATACAATCCGCAATATACTTATATACGTACCTATTTGCATAAAGTTCCTTTACGCCTTATTGGATGTCTCGAAGACAACCAGCATCATCGCTACCTAAATTTACTCGTATGTGAAAAACCTTCCTAACGCATACGCCATTCTAAATGCGTTGAATACTACCCGCAACATACTTACATACGTATGTGCAAATACTTCCTTCACGCATACGCCTGTTTGGATGCCTCGAATACAACCTGCAGTATACTTACGTGGTTATGTGCAAATATTTCCCTTTTACTTACGCATTTTTGGATACCACAACCCGCAGCATAACTATAATAATGATAAAACAACGTATGAGCAAATGCTTCCTTTAGAATATAACGGCAATCGTACCTAAAATTGCAACATAATTTAATTTATATTTAATACATTCTTTTAACAAACACCGTACTGACGAGATTAGACAAAAATCTTCTAGTATATGTGTTGCTCTTACTACAGCCGAAACATTATTAGTTTTTATTTAATAAAAAAGAAAATCCAAATTTGAGTTTTTATTTTTTTCTTCGACCATATGAAACATAACTTTATTAAACGACACAACCAAGTAAAATCATGGTATTTTATCTCATGTATAATCTCACAAGAAGAAAGTCCAAAAAAGTCATCCCCGAAGAAGAGTGGTGCACTTCTTTTTTTCGTGCGCGTACTGAATCAAAGCATCGCCTTAACAATACTCGTAAAGCCGCGTTCACATATTTTTTATCACTTTGATCAAGCATATATTTTCAAACTTACAAGTACAAGTACTCTGTACAAGTTGGTTCCTTGTATGCACCTCTCTCCTCTGTGCTGATTGCACCTCGTTGAATCTGAAGAACAGCGTAATTTAAAATGCAATTTTACTCCCTCCCATGTAAATGCGAACTTGACACTGCCTGGCTCGCTGTACTCGATGGATGGAATCTCGGAGTAAATTATTGGGTTTCCATAAGCCGAGTTGGCCAATTAGTATCGAGTTACTATTTTTAAGCTCCGACATTTCTGAGGCATCCCATCATTCGTTGTTTCTATTATTTATTCACCTCGTTCTGGACTCCTAAAACGAATAGAAGTACCAACAATTTGTACTATTTAACAAATGTCTATTATATGACACATATACCGCTATTAAGGCGCTGATAAGGACATAAATTACCTTCACTTTAACAGTATTTTAACAAAAACTGGTTAATTTGGCAAAGCGAAAAAAATATATGTTAATATTCAGTACTAGAATAAAAAAGTTTGCTGTCACTAAAACTATATTTGAAAAGTACAGCTCAATAGAACAAAATGTGAAGTTACGACTGAAAATCCTCTTTAATAACAGACCTATCTTGATTTTTTTTACATAGGTGATCATAGTTTTCAGATATTATATTATAAGTGTATATTTTTTCTACAGTGAGTCAGTTTTCTGATTTATGATTTGTACAACGTAAGCGGGCGAAAAGCACGGCATAATGAGATACCACTAGTGAGCGAACAAGACCAAAATTTAGGTCTTGTCACCTTGTCAGCGTCTTAAGGGTATTGCGCGATTGCTTTTCCCTTCCTGGTCCACTAACCTCTTACAGGAATGTGGTTGATAGTGATGTAACAATGGAACTCATCGTACTGCGGCCGGGGTCATACCACGACGATGATACGCAAATATGACGACCCTAACTAGACGAATGAGCACATGCTATGCGATAAAACGGGACGCCATGATATCCGTTTTTCTAGCTGACAAACATCGGTTTTGTTAGGCAGAGGACTTTCTGTGCGTAATTATAGTTCGTACACATCTCTGAGTAAATTATGTCAAACGAACGCAAGAGAGGAAAAACTTCTTAATTGTTCAGAGCTCTTGTTCTGGCTATAAGGTACAATACAATACAAAAACTCTTTATTGCATACCTCAATAAATTACATACCTTATTAATACAGTATAAAACTTAAAACTAGGCGTAAACAACAGGCGGTCTTATCGCTAAAGAGCGATCTCTTCCAGACAACCAAGCGGGGGGGGGGGGGGAAGTAAACGCAAAGGTATATTTTTAGGTATTTTTTTTTGCGCTTTTTGATAGGATGAACTATATAGACTCCGCTCGTCGCGGCGCCTAAGGCCGCGGTGGCGACGCCAGAGAGAAGCAGGGTAGGGTGCCCATTGAACCCGCTCCAATGTATGAGTGCCCGCTCCGCTGTCGTCCAAACCGCGGCCTAAAAGTACAGAACAGATTTATCCTGTACTTTATCGTGCCTCTAGGCGCGACGAGCAAACTCATCGTCTGTATTTCGGAGCGCGCATACTACGCGTGCGATTAATTTATTATATAACCTGCTTTTAAATAAATTGGTCATCTATATACGTCTTTATTTATTTTTTTACTTTAAGATCAAAACTATGTCAGCAAACATCCTTAACCTAGTTGGAATAAATAATGTTTTTACTAAGTTATTTCGGAATACGCTTCCATTTTCAAAAGTTCTTAGCATAACAAAACAGGATAATTAAGGTGTTTCTAACAAATCTGTATTACAGTTTTGTGTTCAATCGAAAAAGAACTCAAAATGGCTAGCTACTAGACTGTTTTTGCGGCATATCGAAATTATATGCGAGATATCAGAAAAAAATATTTAGGAGTGAAGTTATTACAGCAATTCCTACAACTTAAGGCAATTATCTCTGACTCTTATTAGCTTTAGCGATAATTATCTTTGTTGGTAACAATGCTAGAATTGTTAACAAAGTTTTAAAAATCTACGCTTAGTACAATTACATTCTGTTTTTTATTATTATTCATAAATACGAATAATATGCGTCCCTAGAGCATCTGCAGTAACTCCCTGTGACCAAATATTTTTTTAATCAGTTCGGAGAAATTTTGATCTAAAGTGAAAGATGACCTCCAATTAAAAGATCATGACACGACGACGTGGACGCCTGCAACTCCAGGGGACAGGGGAAACAACATGCGCGTTACCGACTCTCTTGAGGTAATATCAAGCTATGAGTCATAATAGTATTTGATTTGTTTGTTTCAAATATATTTTTGGTTTTACAAAAAATGTTTAGTGTTCTTAAAATATCACCCCAGAAAAGTAAAAAATACACGTACTTACGCTATTTTTGAAGAAGAAAAGAAGTTTTTTTGTGCCGCTTGGAAATAAGTGCTGGTGAGCGAACCGGCAATAGTCGCTGGTTACATTTTTTGCTCCGGTTACAGGGACCACCTGTATAACACATTATTTTTGGATATGTTATATACCACACCCAATACTAGCCATCGGCACTCCCCGCTAGTAAAATCGCTATTCGCTATATAATCGCTATATAGTAACTTGTATTTCATCTGTGCTAGGGGGGAGTGCAGATGGCTAGTCACGTACTCATTACATTGAGCATTGCAAGACCAACTGATTGGATTGGATGTACTTTCCACTATGTCCACTATGTTTATAGAAGAGCGGGGCAGCGGGTAATTGAACTTGAAACTCACAGGGCGCGGAGCAGCGACGTTGCGTGGCGGAGGCGGTTTTTCTGTAAAGCGAACGCAGTCCCACCAAAAAACCGCGCGGGATAGTGGAGCGAAAGCGGCGTGTGTGACATACTATGTAGCAGTAATCAACACTATCGACAGTTTCAGAAAGATCAAAAATTCAAAACCGCCTCCACCCCGCACCGCACCGCTCCCGCTTTGTGCGTTTCGAGCTTTACCTACGCAGCGTTTTCGAGCGTGCGATGTGCGTAAGGCAGATCTAAATGTAATTTTCCATAGTAAAACTGACAGATTTGCCTATTGTACGTTTGCTGTAAAGAAGGTGGGTGGCGGCAGTATGCAGAGTGCGACCCACATGACCTATGACCACACTTTATGGCGACAGACCATACGTGGTGGCGATCCTCAGTAATGAGGGACCGAGGAAGAAGAAGGTTCGAACAGTTACGTAATTACTCTGCATGTCTCCGCCGCCATTTGGAGTTTTTTTTTAATGTGCAATAAAGTTTAAATAAATATGGTCTTTCCCAGCCGTTCCCCTTCCCTTCCCTTTAAAGTCACCCCTTTTTTTGATGTGCGCCATCATCCAAGTTAAGGCGCATGGTAGGGCAAGCCATTCCCCATACAAAGGTTGTGCAAGTTTTTTGCGTTAGTTTTGACACTACAGCATTTAATTTTATCTTAAGTTGCTACATATTGGATATACGCAGAACATGATGTTGAAATTTTGTATTATTTCGAAAAAAATAAAAACAAATAAAATTCAAAAAATAATTAAAATTAAAAAAGAAAAACATCAAGTCATAGGTAAAAAAAAAATAAGCATATGGACCAAAAATAGTAACTGGAGTGCAAACACAAACGAAGAAAAACTTGCGCAAAGTTTGTATGAAAAGAGCTTGCCCACACCTTCGCCTTTAAACTTCGGTTTTTATGATTGTTCATATCCGCCGTAGGACCCCCCTCCGCGAACCTTACAAAAATATAAAAATTAAATTATAAAATATGACCACTAATGTATGCTATGTATGTTGGGTACATGAAAGAAAGAAAGAAAGAAGACATTTATTCACATAACCAAACAAAGACACACAGATACAAAAAAAAGGGAGGAAACGCGCATTAAACACATAACGTGTGTCTTCGCGGCAGTGAATCGGTTGCTGTCTCAGCATTATGCTGAGGTGTCAGACACCTGCAGCGCTGGTTTTCAGACAGCACCGTAAGTGATCCACGGAACGCAACACAACATACTATATAAAAGGTACACATAATAAATAAATCATATTAATATAATCATAATAAAATACTTAAAATATAATATTCTCAAAAGCATTTGAATTGGCAGAGTGAGGTATATAAAATAAACCAGTTCAAAAAAAAAACATTCTTACCGACCGAGAAAACAGATTCAGAATGCGATTAAAATAATAATAATAATAATAATAACAGCTTCTGAACAAAAACAATCATAGGAAGCTACAAGAGAAGAACATAAGGGAAAAAAGACAAAGTGGCGATATTTTAAGTACTGGATGGATTAAGAATGGGATCTTTGGAGCGTCAACAAATAGCCCTTAAGCTTGCGCTTAAAGGTATACTTGCTAGACGCTCCTTGGATAGGTGGAGGGAGATCATTCCAACACTTGGACGCCGCAAATCTAAAACTTCCTCGAAACGCCGCGGTTCGATGCTTAGCCACCAGAACCATCGCCTTACACCTGCGCGCACTTTTGGGAAATAAAAGTTTATTCAGCAAATATGCTGGGACCCCAGACCGCACTATGCCAAAAAGAAGAGTGGCGAGGTGTAGGCGTCTGCGTGCAGGCATGTTCAGCAGACCAGCGGCGTTCAAGTAGGGAGTGATATGGGAGCGAGGAGGGACTCGAAAACAGAAACGAATGCATGCGTTTTGCACTCGTTGTATGAGCTTCTTTGTACGACCAGTAATGCAGCCAGCATAGACGATATCACAATAGTTTAATCTTGACAATATCATCGATTCACAAAGGTTAACACGCAAATCAACACTTAAGTAATCGCGAATATTGTAAAGAACTTTAAGGCGGTAGAAGCAGTTACTCACAACTTTAAGTATGTGGTTCTCGAAGCGCAGCTTGCCGTCCATTAGGAGGCCAAGGTTATTTGCTTCTACCACTCTCTCTATTGGGTCGCCCATGATGGCAATATTACTGGTAGTCAAAACCTCGAGGTTATTGACAGTACTACGGATTTGATGTTCCGACCCAAAGACCACATATTTCGACTTGTTCGGATTAAGAACAAGGCAGTTCTTTTCCGACCAAGTAGAAATACGATCAAGGTCTGCGTTAATAGTGTTGACAGCAGCAGATATGTCCGTGGGTGCACTAGAGAGGTAAAGTTGGAGGTCGTCCGCGTAAAGGTGGTATTTGCTGCCCTTTATATTATGTATGATGTCAGCACTATACAATATGAAAAGCAGGGGGCCTAGTATTGAACCTTGTGGAACACCTCTCAACACTGGACAAAGTGCGGACCGCATAATGACGCCATCCATCTTACGCAAAGCCAACGTCTGCGTACGGCCGGAGAGATAACTATCAAACCAATTCACGGCAGAAACATCAAATCCGTAATACGACATCTTCGATAAAAGTAAGGGCACGCTAATGCAGTCGAAAGCCCTGGAGAAATCTAAAAGAACGAGTATGGTACTCTCTCCTACATCCCGAGCCTGTAAAATATTGTCGACTACATCAAGTAACGCAGTAACTGTCGAACGACCCTTGCGAAAACCCGACTGTAGTTCAGGTAGGACATTATTTTTCTCCAGGTATTCCGAGAGCTGGTCGCAGATCACCCTCTCCATTACCTTTGATGCGCAGGGAAGGATGCTTATAGGACGGAGTTCGGAGAGGTTAGCTGGATTTGGTTTTTTTGGTAATGGCGTCAGTTGAGCGATTTTCCAGTCTGCAAGGAACGTCATAGTCTGTATACTCTTGTTAATAATGTGAGTCAGTATGTCAGCAGTCCTCGGTAGCGTCATAAGTAACATGTCAATAGCAATCATGTCAAGTCCCTTTGCGGTAGTCTTAATTGATGTCAAGATTTTTATGACAGCAGTAACAGTCGTAGGTCTAAGAGTGAAAGTATTATTACAATGCCTGTCAAACTCAAAAAAGGTCATGTCTGATATTGTTACGTCCTGTTTGCCTGGTATATTCAAAAAATGTCTGTTTATTAAGTCAGGGTCGTCAAAGTGTTGCGGAAGATCCGTTTGTGTCCGAGAATCTGGAGTAATTGTCCGCTTTAAGTTGGTCCAAAGGGTCTTTGAGTCGGTCACATTGTTTATCTCGTGTTGGAAGAAGGCACGCTTCTCGTTGTGGATGGCCTCGATGACAAGATGTTTCAGGTCCAAGTAGTATTGTTTATGTGCATGCATATGCATAGCGTACATGGTATATATTACAGTGTACAAAATTTTAATTAAATTTAAAGTTTTGGTAGCATCCTCAAATTATAATTATTTTGTAAATAATAGAATAAGTATACCCCTACTCTTACCTCTTACCCTTGTGGTCGTAGGTAATTTACCTTAAAAGTAAGTAGTAAAAAATGTTATTTACTTAAGGTGTTATCTACTTACAATTTACCATAAATAAATTATTTAGAAACTTAATTACCTACTACGTACCATCCTATAATTTTAGATAAAGTATAAATATAACGTGATAAAAAAGGCCATAAAGATTAAATTAAGTCCGGATGCCGTCGACGATCTCTTCAGACACTTAGTTTGACTTCAATCTACCTACATAAAGGGATCCCATATTCTTTGTGAATTTATGACATAAAAAGGTGCCAAAAATGATGCACGGCAACCTGTATTCTATTTACACATCGACAAAAAAAACCTATTAACTTAATTCATTTCCCTCTCATTTTTACAAAAGAGAAATAACGTTTTTTCATTCCGTTTCAAATTACAAGAGTTTACTTTTATTGTTATGAATGAGCGAGTAAGCGCGATACGAAAGCAAAGGGAGAAATAATTCCTTTTGGCGGCATTATTGTGTTACACCCGAGTGTTTATGTACAATTTACTCCCCGCGCCTTAACTAAAGGCTGGGATACGACGGCGGAAATGTTGCCACAGATTAGATAATATCACTGGTAACTGGCACATCAATTATAATACGACATTTACGCAAGAAGGCACCATGGCATTTTTTTGTTAGAGATACTAACGTTAATTAATGGCACGGCAGTCTTCTAGAGTTATAGGTAAGCGTTTGAATTATCGACCAACGGTGGTAAATATCTTCCTACTAGGCATACATTTTCCATAAAACTATTCTTTGGCAGGCTAATTAACTCAGATATATGTACCATACCTATAAATAACTATTATTAAAGTTCTTTTATATTTACTGATTATAACGACCGATAGTTATAAAAGGGCCAATGAACGTTACATTGCTGCTCTGGAATACTTTAAAATGTATTTATCAAGATACGATTTCAAGCTAACATGGTCACTAACACAAGAATTAATGTTCAAAACGGAGTATTTGCCATGTATGTTAATGTTGTTGTAATATTATAGTAGCACTGTGCGAAAAAAGCGAACCAAGAAGAGGGTAGATGGATGGGCAGCTGGTGGATGGATGGGTAGATGGTATGGAGTGTGGGTACTGGGTAGGCCACAAATAAAACTCGCAGCACGTCAATTAAACCTTAAAAATGGCGCATGCAACAGCGCCGAAATTTCGGAAACTCAACAATATTAACATACATGGTAAAAACCCCGTTTTGAACAGTAATTCTTGTTATTTATCAAGGGTAGTTGTTATATTTTTTTTAATAAAACTCTTAAAAACTCTTAACCCTATCGTTACGTCAATATCCGTTCGTATAGAAGACACACACTGTATACATTTAGTCATCAGTGAGTAACCTGCTTAACTAAACACACAAAAAGCTATCTAGCAAATTGATTTACTCCAGAATCACCAAATATCGCCCAAAGTACTGGCCCAAATCGACAACGCTCAGGTTTCCACTTACTTAAGGTAAAAATGTTAACGAAAATATTTGGCACCCTTTTACCTCGTACTATTTTGCTTTATTTGTACTAACGTTTTCTGGGCCTTACCTAGTTATTTTGAAAGGTTAATTAAATCCTCCTATGTTTCAGGAAATGAGGATGTATAAATTCTACTGATATTATAAATTAAAGTTTGGTAGTTTAGATGTTTGTAACTTAACCACGCTAAACGGCTTAGTGGATTTATATGAAATTTAGAGTAAAATAAAGGGATCAAACCCAGAGGGATGAAATTTTCTTCTCAATTTCTACAGCAAATGAGGTTAGGTATCACCCTAAGACTGCTTCATGATTTGTCGATCTTCATCATCATCCTCCTAGCGTTATTACCAGTCCGCTACCTAATCCCATGAGTTGGCGTAGGCACTAGTTTTTTACGGAAGAGACTGCCATCTGACCTTCCAACCCGAGGGGGAAACTAGACCTTATTGGGATTATGCTTGTCAAGTGAGTGGGCAACTTGACTGTTAGAAGTTCTCTAGCCGCCCGGAGGCCTCTAACTTGGCTTAACGACTGCTATCATAGACAGCAACCGGGATCTACGGCTTAACATGCCTTCCAAAGCACGGGAGCGCTCAGTTAGTAACCACTCAAAGCGGTCATCCATTCAAGGACTGACCTCGCCCGACATTGCTTAACCTCGCATACCGCACGCGGTACGCGGGCGCCGCAAGGCCACGAACGCTTCATGATTTGTCGATGCGGACACAAAGTACAATATATTTATACTGATATAGAGATACGAGTACCAGTGAAATATTCCACATAGATCGTAGCGCCGTTGTGTATTTAGTAAGAACTAACCGCACTAACGCTGCATCTCTGATGTTACTTCAATATGCAAGTGAGATACATCTGGTACAAACAAGTTAAACTAACATTTCGATAGGAAAATTGGTACTTCGAGCTAAAAGGCCCTTGGATGCGGAGGCGGTACGATTATGAGAAAACTGTCAGCTGTTTTTTACTGCGCATTTACGTTTTAAGGAGTGCTTCCTGACCGGCGCGGTATGCGCGGAAGCGGGCGGTAAGAATGCAGTACTGCCCTGCTTCTGCGCATGATATTGCTACTGCTCAAATGTAATACTGACAGTATCTTCAAAAGTCAGGAAATCCCTGCAACATCAGTAAGCTCACCTCAAAGAACATAACTGACACCTTAGAAAAACATTTTCTTTTCAAAGTTTATTATCACAAAAAATGCTGAATTGATTTTGATAAAACATATCTAAGAACCGCTGGAAAACCTGCTTTCAAAAATAAACAAATCAGTTGAGCCGTTTAAGAGCTACGATGTCATAGATAGACACACACATACCCAGAAACACAGGTACGCAGATACACACGTTAAACTTATAACACTCCTCTTTTGTGTTCCACGTCGAGGGTTAGAAATACCACGTATCAATCCCGCCCCGTGAAATCAGGAAGTCACCTAACACAACAGAGAACTTATACATAAAACAATTCACATACTCGTAATATTATTTCAACTAGACAAAATGTGTTCTGAAATTCGGCCCCAGAAATGCACAAGCATTTTCTCCCGATCGTGAGTGAACAGATGTGACTTTTGAAAGCCGATATTCTACTCTGATTAAATCGTGTGATTTTTTTCAGCACTGCCACACTGTACACCGGGATTGCACTCACAGTCACAAAGCTAGAAAGCTGTGCCTTGCTGTTGCCCTGTTATGTAGATTCGATCGGGAAATACAATACATGGTGCAAAACGGTATTGAATATTATTCATTTGGGTAATTTATATAAATAAAAGCGGCCAAATGCGTGTCGAGTTCCGCAATGAAGAGTTCCGCTGCTGTCCACCCGTGACATTATGCGGATGCATAATTTTTAAGAAAAAAAAACCGACTTCAATTGGGGAGTCCGGTGAAAGATTATTAATCTTAGATGGTGCACTCTTAGATTCCATACAATAAAATACAAAAATGGCTATAAGTATGTTTATGATGGTAGAAGACTAAGTACCCTCAATTCCTCATGAAATCCCGGAAAAACCTTGCTTGCTTGACAAACAAAACGAAGAGAACAAATCGCCAAACGTGAACTACGCGTCGTTGAAGAGTTCCGTTCTGATCATCATCAGCAGTTCCACTTCATCAAATGTCACTTTTATGAATGAAAATGCTTGATTAGTTCATGAAAATACTAAAATCACTATTTGTGTGCCTTTCACATTTGAGGAGTTTCCTCGATTCCTAATGGATCCCATCATCAGAACTCGAGCATGACAAAAATCAATCGTGAAAATAGAATTTGCTTAACAAACACAGCTAGAAGGACAAATCGCCAAACGTGAACTTTTCGTCGTTGAAGAGTTCTGTTCTGATCATCATCAGCAGTTCCACTTCATCAAATGTCACATTTTTGTATGATAATGCTCGATTTGTTTTGATAAAAACACAAAAATCACTATATGTTTGCCTTTAAGATTTGAGGAGTTCCCTCAATTCCTCATGGATCCCATCATCAGAACTCGAGCATGACAAAAATTAATCGTGAAAATAGAACTTGCTTAACAAACACAGCTAGGAGGACAAATCGCCAAACGTGAACTTTTCGTCCTTGAAGAGTTCTGTTCTGATCATCATGAGCAGTTCCACTTCATCCAATGTCACATTTTTGGATGCAAATGCTTGACTTGTTGATAAAAACACAAAAATCACTATATGTTTGCCTTAAAGATTTGAGGAGTTCCTTCAATTCCTCATGGATCCCATCATCAAAACTGCCTTTTGACAAAAACGGGACCAACTTGGATATATATACATACAATCAAAAAAAATTTTCAAATCGGTTATGAAATGACGGAGTTATGGAGTAACAAACATTAAAAAAAAACATACAACCGAATTGATAACCTCCTCTTTTGAAATCTTGAAGTCGGTTAAAATGTCACAATGTTTAATATACAGTACGTATCTGATCCTGAAGCAAAGCTTTAAACTGGCTAATGTGTAAATGGGATGATTTACTCGTAGTGCAATAGCATGGTTCGGAATACCTTCGCAGAAGTTTTTAAATTGTAGTTTAGTAATTGTTATTTGCAGTGTTCTTAAGTTTGGCTGCTACTCGTAAGTAAGCTAGTAATGTCTACTAAGCCCTGATAGTTTTCTACTTTAGCACTTTAAAAAATAGTATCATACAAACACTAGTATTATAAAGTCTGTCGCATAAACGTATAGCTTACTCAAAAAATGGTTCAAGAATGCTTACATTACTTTTAAACGAGCTATCTAACGATCCCCACACGATGAGATTTGCAACAAAAAAAATGCATCTCCACTTTACGTGTAGGAAACAACCACATTGGCGAATACTCCATAATAAAGAGTCCCACTCCCAAGAGTCTCATATCCCCGTCACATTAAAATGAACATTCCCTTATTGATCTTGCACGTCTACAAACTTGTCTAAATCATCGCGGACATTGTAATGTGGGACATTTTGTCATCGCAACCGGCACACCCGTAAGTAGAGTATACATCAAAATGTGAAAAAATTTCGTCTTATGACAAAACAATAAGGTGCACAACTGTTAACATATTTTTGTTGCATATATATTATTACGGTTGAGATCCGAGGTACCAGGATTGCAGAGGAAGCAAAGCATTCATGGAACAAATAAAATTGTCCTCGTCAAAAAGTTTATACTGACCATAGATGGAAAAAGTTCGAAATTGAAATTGTTTCAGCGCTAGTGGTTGCGTTAGTTTAATCGAGTTTAATTAGGAGTTCGGCGATTTCCATTGATTAGTATCCTGAACAGTAGGCATACGTTTTAAGTTTTAAACGTGTGATGTGCGTGTGTATGTACGTGTAAGGGCACGTTAATCTGTTTTTGTTGTTTATAACAGCTATCGCTAATCCATATTAACCATGCCCCCGTGTAAGCGGAGTAACTCGTTTAAATATGTCTTCCGGGCACGAAACAAGACAACAAAATGCAACATCCTTTGGCTTTTTTGGAAAAAATCGTTAAATATTTATCTTTGTGAAGTTTTATTGATATGAGAGATTTTGATAATTAGTTTACTACGAACCATCATTTTAAATTGATAGCCACCACCACCACCATATCAGCCGTAGGACGTCCACTGCTGGACATAGGCCTCCCCCAATTTTATGGAGGGTAAATGCCGTAATCGCCACGCTTGGCATGCGGGTTGGCGATCGCAAATTGATAGCGTCGTTTAATAATTGTTTCGAAATATTGAAGGAAAATAACTGCTTGTGACAGGCGGAGTGACACCGAGTGAACGCATAAATATTCCGTTGAAGCAATTTTGAAACGGAACATTAAAAAGAAAAAGCTATGTAAAAATAATTAATCAATCAATCTCGACTTAATGCCGGCATATAGCCGATGACCGTTAAAGCGGAAAGATAAATCTCGATCGGCGACCACGTACCGGGAGACGCAGCATGGGTAGACCAAACAAGGTGGACTGATGACCAGGTAAAGCTCTCGGGGGCAGTCACTCTTTGGAGGAGCCATATGTGTGACGTCTTTCGGTCTGATAATGATGATCCAGAATCATAAATCTGAAAGTTAGTCCTTATTGTTTCATAATTTGGTCAGTACAGCATTTCAAAATGTCGCCGTTTTCCAAGGTACGCTTTGAAGCCAAGCCTGAAGTAGATACTTAAACAAGGAAAAACAGTTGAAACACTTGTAAAGTCACTATTTGCAACATGTTAATGTATCATGTTAGTATAAATTTAAGTAGAAGCTTTCCATTATTAGGGTTTAGCTTCGTAAAGTGTATCAAGTTATACAGCTACATATATCTAGATATAGTTTCCCCTCTGGGTTGGAGGATGGGAAGAACAAACTGATGCCTACGGCAATACTTGGTTTTAGTTAGCAAGGGAATTCGGTCTCTTTCTAGATGCAATTGAGAGAAGGCCGAGATAAAGAGGAGAGTTTTGATATCATTAAAGATAATTACATCTCTGAATTAAAATGGAATAGAACCATTGCTTTGACGTGAGAATTAAGCATGAGGAAACAATAGCGAAAATATCAAAGTGAATTACTAAGTAGGTCGTACTAATATTATACTCAAATTAGTAAAACAAATCCACCGTTAATAATAGCACTCCTGCGAAAGATACAATTATTTAGTTTAACACGTTCCCACTTGAAACTTTCCCGGACGTAGGTACAACGCGACTAAGCTCAACTTTCCAACTAGCGCAATATATATATATATGGCGAACACTTGTGTTCGTCTAGTCTCCTGGTACACTGGGCTTCAAAAACGTTAAATCGTGAAAATATCTCGAAATCTTCTTCTGTCATTGAAATATTCGACGTTAAGATATATATTTAATCACGTTAAATCTTTCAACACGTATTTATCCTTGGAATGATTACATACCGAAAAAAATCTGAAAGTCTGTCAATTTAGATCAGCTCTTTATTTTATACTACGACGGAGGCAAACAAGCAAAGCTTGTACTATGGGTTCTAGACGACGATATACATACTCGTACTACTTTAATCCATAGGAAGCCTCCATGATTCAGGAACAATCCACCACCACCACCACTATATCATCCAAAGGACGTCCACTGCTGGACATAGGCCTCCCCCAAATTCACGGGGGGTATATGCCATAATCGCCACGCTTGGCATGCGGGTTGGCGATCGCAGTATCTCCACCGCACTCCAGGGATGCTGCTGCCCCTCCCCCGGTGGTCTTGGTCGTACTTTTAGGATATATCCGGGTCCATCCAGGAACAATATTCGTGGTAAATGCACAAATAATGCTCTGACCGGGTTCGAACCCGGGACCTCCGGCTTCGTAGGCAGGGTCACTACCAACTATACCGAAGCGGTCGTCACTAACACTCTAACTTGAGATACTTTGGGTATATACTATTGCTTACCATTAATAGTTATAGTTAGGTAAGTTCATAATATAACAACCATGTAAAAAAAAAACAATAATTTACAAATAAAATAGTTACTATGCATAAGGTTGAAACATAAAACGGTGTCTAACGAAGTATTAAATACAAAATAGTAGTGCTATTTTAGTAAGTCAGCCACATCGTAGATACCACAAGGTACCAGAATACAACACCACTAAAACTGGTGTAGGTACAACTTAAATAAAATATCGAATTGTTCATAAGTACCTACAACCAAAAGAGAATTACTCGATCTGGAAGTTTCCAAACATTTACACCAATGTTGTACTGGAAAATGCTCTCGCCAAGAATAGAATTTCAAAGCCTTTGTATCATTTCTAGACTACGTTTCCGTTGAAGGTTGTCAAAAGTATTTGAAGCAATGTACGATTTACGATATTTTAGTAGCACAAAGTGTATTTTGCCAGATGGGGTAGGCAGAGCACATGAAACTTATGTTCCAGTACCACTTTTAGCATAAATGTGGGTATAAAAAATCGACAAAATGTGATATCGCAGTGACTAACAGCAACAGCAGCAGCTAGCAGTGGTGTGATATTGACTAATACGTGTGTATTTATTTGTTACGCTGAAAGTGCGAAAACATAGCTTGGGTTAATACGATACGAGTAAAAGTAATGTAGACAAATCGTTCAAAAAATGTAGGTAATTTTTGAACTTATCAGCAAATTGACTTTCGGAATTTCAGATGAACAAAATTAAAATCATAAACATTAAACTAATTTAAATATTAGTACACCAGAGGAGTGATTCTGATTACGTAACGTTTTCGTCAATCTAAAAGTCTGCCAAGTGCGCGTGCCATAACGCAGATTTAAAATGTCGAAAACTTTTTTACTATATCTCCTTAACTAGTTATGTCTACTTAGCTGTGATGGTTTCATCATACATAACTACTAGGCTACTAGCATGGTTTTTTTTACCACGACTTAAAGAATAGATATCACAGAAACTAACAGGCCAATCAAAAAGTGGATTGAAAAAGCTCATATTCTTTTTAAACGAGCTATTTAAAACCAACAAGATGCGTTTGCAAGTAAAAATTGATACACAAAAAAAAATTAGAAAAAATATAACACTGTTTAGTCGCCGTAATTGATTTGTATACTTACTCATACCAAATTACAGATTTCTAGTAGTAACAGTTACTGAGCTAAGCCGCAGACAGACGGACGGTCGGATGGACAGATTTGGCGAAATTATAAGGGTTCGTTGTTTACTACGGAACCCTAAAAATTACAGTTAAATCTACCTAACGTTTGTCATGGTGCGGTAATCAACTAGCAGTAGGACATTTTGACATTGTCAAATTGTCACTTCTATTTTCTGTATAACCAGATAAATTTGTAAAATAACTCGTTCACAGCGAAATTGTAGGCGTAAAAGAATTTGTCTTCACTCCAGCAGGGCTTCGCATAAAGCGATGTTTTATATTCCTTCGCCCCCTCATTCGCTATGAGGGTAATGGTTTGAATTTCTTACGGCTTTATGTGCTCCTGGTAGTTGAATATGGAACTGCGGGGGACTTTTTCAAGGAAGCTGTATTGTATCTATCTGTAATTGTAATTTAAATGGAATTTCATTCACTTTATACGAGTAACTTGGACCTGGGACCTAGTTACCTAACTAAGATAAGAAAGTTAATGTTCCTAAAAAGTATCCTGATTGGTGCCATGTTACATTGTTAGGCTAAGAATAGCAGTTACTTAGAATTCTTGAAATTCTATATTTGTAGATTTATCTGTTCCCCACTTGAAAAGTTTTTTTTTGTTCTTTTTAGGGTTCCGTGGCTAAAACAGAACCCTTATAGATTCGTCGTGTCTGTCCGTCCGTCCGTATGTCACAGCCGTTTTACTCGGAGACTATGAGCACTACAATTATGAAATTTGGTAGGAAGGTGTATTACATGAACCGCTATATAAATATGGTGTGGAATTACGACAAAAAACGGGGGGGGGGGGGTATTTATGGATAGGCCTTCAAAATATACTTTCAACGATTTTTGGTTTGAACAAGATAGGTTTAACGGTTTTTGAGTTACGAGTATTGCTGTAAAACTGTCTTGCCCAAACAAAAGGGCGTATCAGCCGTGACTTCCCTATGAAGACACGACCTTTTTAATTTACTGTATTGATTAGTGGTTTTAAATGTAGATTAGGAGGTGTCGGTACAGAACCCTTCTCTGTGCGGGACCCGACACGCACTTGGCCGGTTTTTTTTTTTTTCAATAAGTCTTTTTAATTAGAACTGTATTACTTTCTATTATGTTTTCAATAACCCCTATTCTGATTAATAGCCCCAAATAGCTCACAGCAATTTGGGGCTATTTGTACGAACAAAATATTTGGGTCAAATTAGCCCTCTCTTAAGAACAACTTTGCCCAAAAAAAAAATGTTTGTGTATTTGTATTTTTATATCGAAAATCTTATTAAATACATGTATCCTTAAGTAACAATGAAAATAGATCTCACCTTACTAAATCAATAACGGTGAAAAATACAGACAGGTTTTCAAAAAGTCAGATAATTCTTGGTCCAAGTAACCGGCAGTTACGGCATTAGTTTGCTTCATTTTTAGGGTTCCGTACCCAAAGGGTAAAAACGGGACCCTATTGCTAAGACTTCGCTGTCCGTCTGTCCATCCGTCCGTATCTCAAGAACCGTAATAGATAGACAGTTGAAATTTTCACAAATTGTGTATTTCTGTTGCCGCTATAACAACAAATACTAAAAACAAAATAATAATAATAATTAAGGGGGGCTCCCATAAAAAAAACGTGATATTTTAGCCCTTTTTCATGGCTACCACTCGCCGAGCTACGAGTAGATCTCAAGAACCGTAATAGCTGTGTTAACTGTCTAGTTGAAATTTGCACAGATTATGTATTTCTGTTGCCGCTAACAAATATTAAAAACCTGCCAAATGCGAGTCGGACTCTTTTTATAGATCATGCGGTACGGAACCCTTCGTGCGCGAGTCCGACTCGCACTTGGCCGTTTTTTACACTGGTTTTGCCCTTCTCGAGCACAAAATGTTTATCCTTTACGAGCAATCGCAATAATAAGTACTCTATTTTGTCCAAATTGAAGAAACATTACCAGATTCCCAGGAACACATAAAAATGCAGAGATTTTCGTTGCCCAGCCTCGGTCGCGGTCGTTAGAGCACATCAGATAGCGAGCGCAGCAAAGACTGCATCCGAACGCGTGCGTCATAAAATTGGCTGTAAAACTGAAACGTTTGATTCAGCACAAAGTACGTTTGAGTACATTGTCATCGGTCAATAGCGGTCGTGAAATCCCATTTACTTTGTTTTAGTGGGTACTGCACTTTGTAGCGATGAATCGCAAACGAAAATGAGGCTCCTATCTTGTTTGCGGTGTTTTCGGACAAATTGTAACTTTGAATGTAACATTGTACAAATGTGCATGCAAAAAATAGATGACATAAGGAATTGCATTGACAATCAACGGAATTTATGATCCGAGTTTGTTTTTATACCATTAAAATGGCGTTTTAAATTAAATCCCATTATTAGTAAGAGCGAAAATATCGTGTAAAAAAAAAGTTAGATACATCTCTAGGGATAATACAATAGGTTCTCCTACAGAATAAGTAAACATTTCACTCACAATGTTCAAGAAAGAGTTAAGAACCGCAAACTGCTTTAAAGTAGAACAAATAACCCAAACTGAGTGAAAACTACTCCGTTCAGACCAAGTTACGAGTTACATGTTACGGGCAACTTAGATAGCGGACCGGCGAAATAATAAATAGCTTCTGTTTATTGTTTACTTCAACAATTGAGCCTCAAGTTGGAGTCCTGTTTAACCTTTTATTTCTTGAAACTTTTGCTAGACGAACTTTTATTTAATCTTCGAGAGTAATGAACATAGAGAAAATATCTCTTAGTTGAAATGATAAATGGTCCTGACTGTGCTGTTAATTAATTAGCTTGGAGTAGTGTTACAAATGTACCTGGCTGTATAATTAAAACAGTCTGGCAGAATTCGAAGAAGAAGATGTATAATTAGGTAAACTGTTAAACCCCAACCACCACCTAAACATAAAAAATAACTTTTTTTTACCATCGCCTTTTTGACATAATTTTGTAAGACTGTAGAATCTTTATACAACTAAGTTTTATGGTTTAGACAGATGGACTCAACCATACAGAATTATGGCATATGAATATACGTATGTAGTTGGTATATATAGTAAACATTCCACCAGTGAATTCCCGGTATTTGATATTTACCGACAGGTCACCTCTATTGCTTTGTATTAAGATCGAAAATAGTCATAATCAGTTATAGTGTAACTCAACTCTAATTTGAATAAAAGTACGTACGCTACGTGACTATATACAGGGTGAAATTTTAATGACTGTTCAATTTTTTCCCAGGCTTTAGGTATCAATAAAAGATGACAATTCTGGAAAAAAAACATAGGTAAAATTTTCACTAGAAAATGTGCTGTCCGAACAAATAATTAGTAACGTGTGCATAATTGGGAGATGAATGACGCTCGGGGTTAGCGGTGCGGGGGGAGGGGCGCGCTCACCTATCTGATCTGATCTCGACCAAAATCGCAAATTAGTCGCACGCGCATCTCCGCAATGACCGGTTGTGCACTTCCGTGTTGTATCTCTTGTAAAGAGGCCCGAAGGCGAACGTGACTTACAAAACAATGTTTACGACCCGAGAGTACCCCATGAATGATGGAAAATTTGTAACTGATGTTTTTTTTTACTAGTTTTCAATGATTATTTAATATCATTGTAACTTTCATTTAAAAAACGGTTTTTCGTCGCGTAATTTTGTCTCGGCGTCTCAACGCAGGGGCGGGGCGAGCGTTATATTGTCACCTCCCGCACCACGCGTACAACCGCGGTAACCAGGAACGCATGGTTTTTTTAGGATATCTTTCAGCTGCTCTGTCTCAATATTTTAGTACTGAAAGATACTAAAAGAAAAAACACGTACTTTTTATTTTTGCTAAGGAATCCACTGTGAAAATCTTAACAGTCAATATTATTTCACCCTGTATAACTTAATGTGTCCCACTCCCACCTAGAACACTTTGGCAGTAAAAATGGTGCAAATCCAAAGTTCAATTTAAAAGCTACTCCGTATATAAGAATTTGTAAATTTATTTATATTAAGATAAATAAAATTAAACAAATTTGTAGGTGCATAATATCTGTTTAGCAAAACAATTTCGGTTAAGCGTAGGTAAATATTTTGTACAATACAAACAGTACCTACAAAGATGGCTTAGCTAGGAGTCCTGGGACTTCGGCTGATAGACGCTGTTATTCTGCCATCCCGTTAGTTTATAGTCTGCTTTAATAAATAATTGATATTCGAGATGGTAAAAAAGAAAGTATTTTCTTTGACTTATTAACTTTAAAAACCTAACTAGGCATTTTCGAGATTTCAATTTGATTTTGTTCTGGGTATTGTAAATTCCAAAGTAACCTCCATTAAAGCGCCTAAAGCTCAATTTCACCTTAGATCTACATAAATTCAATCTTAGGTTAACGCGTTATCATTTATTCACACAATTTAAAACTACACTTGCGGCACTTGGGGGAAAATCCCAGCGTCAGAGTTAAAAAAGGTTGCGAGTTCGATTAAAATGTAAATTTGACTCCAAATGTAAGTCTCAAGGACAGGCGGATAAGCGCAATGCCGGTGATTAATGCTACAACAAAAAAGGGCTTTCGCTGATCCCACGCTGATGATCCAATCACGCTCGGCGAGACCGTTCGTTTGAGGGTGAAAGTGTTCTACTACCGCTAGAATTGTTGTAATATTTTAGGGCGCGATAGATCTTTCCGCAGTTGGGTGTACTCGTAAGTTGAAATAAATGTTTTTTTTATTCTGCAAGTAGGCCGCAATAGCACTTTCACAAGTCAAAATCTACTAGCCTTTCTGAAAAAGATGAACACTACCAAGAAGTAACGCCGGTATAAGCTCGACAGTTTGTAATTTTCTCCCACAATATGCTTATTACAATGATAATACGTAACCTATTTAAAATAAAGAAATCTGAGCATGAATACAAAAAAGAAGTTTCTTTTACAATGCTTATTTCAACACGACCACATGTCGAAACTATTACCAAACTCGAGATAGACAATAATGGAGATAGAGAAACAAAAATGGATATTACTTCCACTAGACTATAAATTAAATCCTTTGATAAGCTTTCTTCCAATAACTGTGTTAACTTTTGACGACCTGTTTAGCCTAGTTGGTAGTGACTCTGCCTCCGAAGCTAGAGGTCCCGGGTTCGAATCCCGGCCAGGGCATTTATTTGTGCATTATTCATGGATATTTGTTCTTGGGTCTTGGATGTTTTCTATGTATTTAATAATAATAATCATAATCATTTACTCATTGTACAAAAGATGTTAAAGATGTTAAAGTTTCAACACAACCCAGTGGGGGCACTGCAACAGAATGTAGTAATTTTAAATAATAATATTATCATGCATCTACATTTATCAATTTTACTATTAACTATACATGTATTTACATATCCGCAAAAATCAATTATACAATACTAATTATATTTTATCAGGAAGTTGTCAGAATGAACGGTAGAGTAGTCGACGTTTGTTTTAACTATAGGTACATCAAAATAATGCAAAATTAATTATTACTTTTGTAGGCTAAGTATTCACTAACTGAGTAAAACGCTTTATTTACAAGAAATGCTTGGAACTTATTACTATTAAGGATGATTCACAGTAGACCGTTCCGTGTCCGGGCCGGCCCGTTTTCTATGACAGCAAACGTAACGGCCGGCGTATACTCTAGAAGAAAACGGGCCGGCCCGGACACGGAACGGTCTACTGTGAATCTTCCTTTAGGCTCATTTTTTATTTCGTTGGGTAACTTATTGTAGATTATTATTGACATTGAGTAGGGGCCATTTTTATATAACGCTAGTTTTGATGTTGTTTGGAACAGATTGTTTTTAAACCGAGATTCAAAACGACGGGACATATTTCCAAGTTTAGAGTAGAAGTCCGGGTAATTTTTCACAAATTCACAGGTTTCATATATGTATATGCAGGGTACCGTGAGGATTTTTAGGTTTTTAAAATGTGTTTTACAACTATCAGTTTGTCTAATATGTGTTAATATACGAATGCATTTTTTCTGTAAAATTAGCAAGTCGTGTGCGTTTGTGCTATTGCCCCATAAGACTATAGCGTAGCAAAGCCATGACTGGGCAAAAGCATAATATGCTGTCAGAGCTGTTTGCAGGTCTGTGGTTTTTTTTAAAGTATGTATTTATCTATATAAGTATGTATATCGTCGTCTAGTACCCATAGTACAAGCTTTGCTTTGTTTGGGACTAGGTCGATTTGTGTAAGATTGTCCCCCAATATTATTACCTACATATGTAAATCTTTACGCTATTAAATGTATAGTTTTGAAATAAAGAAGATTAAAATAAAGAATGTCACAGGTAAAAAAATGTTCAATTTGTAAAAAACGGGATTGTTTGGTGTCACAAATAAAAAATACAGCACACTTCTGACATTATTTACCAACAAATCGTATCATCAATTTCCATTTCATTTGTAACAAATTATCATACGTTCCATACAGGCTGAACCCACCCAGACCCGAGGGAAAAGAATGGTTTCGAGGCCTGGAAGTATATTTTTGTTCGTCGCTTCAGATCCCAAACGCATTTCAATATAGTTTTATAACGCGCGCTCGCTTCCACTCGCACCGCGCTGACATGTCTGAATGAACGTGTAAAATACATTGAAATAAGAATATGACGGGACAAATGGAGGGGGTAGCGAATTTTTGTACAAAAACTGATTGCAAATGCCCTCGGATTTTGGCCTCATTTTCAATCAAACGTAGGAAAAAGGCAAAGGCGGATATGGTTAAGGGATACATTTAAATATATTATTGGAGTTCATTAGTGAAGTCCTCTGGTATTAATTAATTCCTTTGATGTTTTGTATGCTATAAACCCATGTTGCTTGTTAAATTCGATGAAATAATCAACCTTCAATAAAAAAGTAGTGCTGACCTCATCTAATCGTACGTAATAGTACATTACGATACAAATGCAGAGAACAGGAAATTCCCAATGAGAGGTGATAAATTAAAACTAGACCGAAGGGAGTGTTTGAATCGACACGAGTTGCGAATTACCTGTTCGCACGTGTATCGTACAACGTTTTACAGTACGAGTACATATGGCTCTTTAAATTTCGACATATGCACGTAATCTGCTGATCACCGCACTGGTGCGGTAAAGTAGCACCATATGTACTGTAAAGAATATTACGAACCGAAGTCATCTTTCTTTCAAAGTGACGTTTGAATCGCGGTGTGGCAGCAGTGGGTAAATGTGCTGCTATCTTGTCGGGGGGATAAGCTGTAGACAGAGGTACCATGAATCTTCCCGATAAGGCGTGTTTAGAGGAGACATCCGCAGCAGATCTGTTCTCCTGCGGGTTAATTACGCAGCGTTTTCGAGCGTAAGTAACGTAGATCTAAATATCATTTTTAATAGTAAAATATAAATAGAAATTATTTATTAGCATCAGGCACACAATACAATAATAAAAAAAGAAAAATTAAGTTGTTTGCCAGCAAAAAGGATCAGGCTCAGCATGATGCTACACCCTGACGGCTGCAGCGCTGATTTTCAGCCTGAAAACATACAGGTTTATCCGTCGTACGTTCGAGCAGTTACCCTTCTGCCCTACTAATAGCCGAAAGACGTCCACTGCTGGACATAGGCCTCCCCCAAAGACTTCTACAGCGTAATAGTATTTTACGCAACAGTTACATTATAATGGCCCTCAAAATTCGAGAGTCGCTGTAATTAAAAACACAAGAATTTTAAGACCTAAGTATGTAACGTTGCAACAGTAATTTGTCTACGACAGCAAAATTATTTGATATAAATAAATAATAAAAAAATCGATATGGTGGCAGAATACGGGCATTGACGTGTGCAACTAGAAGAAGAAAACAGTTGTATAATGATTGATTCTGATTCTCTCAAATGGAATTGATTCTCCCACCAGTCATAATAATGACTTGTTTATGGTATAGACTTGCATTTGTATAAAAAGTTTATTGTTTTAATACTAGGTTAGTCATTTAATTTACAGATTACAATGCTGGATCCCGTAACAATCGGACTCTTTACGCTCGAAGTTATAGACGATTACATATACCTAGGACAGACTGTCCAGTTAGGTAGGTCCAACTTCGAGAAAGAGGTTAATCGTCGAATCCGACTCGGCTGGGCAGCGTTTGGGAAGCTACGGCACATCTTTTCGTCCAATATTCCGCAGTGTCTCAAGACGAAAGTCTTTGACCAATGTGTGTTGCCAGTGATGACATATGGTACTGAAACGTGGTCGCTTACTATGGGCCTCATAAGAAGGCTCAAAGTCACCCAAAGAGCAATGGAGAGAGCTATGTTAGGAGTTTTTCTGCGTGATCGCATCAGGAATGAGCCCATCCGCAGCAGAACCAAAGTGACCGATATAGCCCTCCGAATCGCTAAACTTAAGTGGCAGTGGGCGGGGCACATAGCACGTAAAACCGATGGCCGTTGGGGCGGAAAGGTTCTCGAGTGCGACCACGGACCGGAAGGCGTAGCGTAGGCAGGCCCCCCACACGGTGGACCGATGACCTGGTGAAGGTCGCGGGTGTCCGCTGGATGCGAGTGGCGCAGGACCGGTCATAGTGGAAGTCTTTGGAGGAGGCCTATGTCCAGCAGTGCGCGTCTTTCGGCTGACATGATGAAACATTACCATAAAGGATGATTCACAGTAGACCGTTCCGTGTCCGGGCCGGCCCGTTTTCTATGACAGCAAACGCAACGGCCGGCGTATTTCTCTAGAAGAAAACGGGCCGGCCCGGACACGGAACGGTCTACTGTGAGTCATCCTTAAAACTTCAAAACGTCAATGCTCTCCCAATACTGGATTAGTAAAAATTACATAACGTAATATTTATATTATTCTGTGATAACACGCAAGCATACTGAGCTACAATTTTCATATAGTCCATTTTTACTTTATGTTTTAAATCTATATATAAATAAATATACATCTAAAAACACCAAATATTTACTTGAATTATTTGAACAAAGGATGTTGCAGTCCGCATCTGCATCTATGCGGAGTTTTCGCGGATGTGTGTGTAGACACTAACCGAACAAATATCTGGTTGCTCGCACTCGTCGCGTCGAAATCTTCACAGTGGTTAGTGAAGTCGCGACAGCAAAGGGGCTTAGCGCGGCACATGTCATAGGGTTATTACGATATTAATCAATAACAAAAATCTGCAAGACACCGATTAGCCGCATTTGCGCAGATGTCAAGAACAGGATGCGTAAATATGTTACGTTTTATTCGCACCTATTGTTATTCCAATTACACTGCACTGTTGTGCTAGGACTTGAACCTTGTAAAAAAAGAAAAATGAAAATTTTATCAAAAAAAATATAAAAATATTTGCCCAATTTTGTGGCTTATTTAATCATGCCTGCTGTATTTGGGTTCTTTGCGACCCGTGTTCAAATGAAACTGCTTACATAAGACATTCTAGGCGGTATTCGCTATCCGAGCCGAGCGCAATTTAAAAAGATGAATGCTTTTCAAACCTTATTTGTACCTATAATTTTTATTTAATAATTGTAGTGATTATTGTTATTTATGACTTTGCATATGACCAGTGTTATAGTTCATATTGTCACTTCTGTAACTCATTTCAAACAATCTTCACGAGCGATTTATTTTGCCGTTGCTGAGAATATTGTAAAACTGCAGGCAACAACTGTCAACTTTGCTAATAAACAATACCTACTATAGTTTTCCAGTTTAAAAAATATTACCAAATTAAAAACACTTTTATAATTACCTGTAGTAAAAAAAAACAAAAGTATAATTAAATTAAATTATAGTGACATAATGATTTAATTATTATTACAGTTGTCCAGTTAAAGTTAGAGTAGGAGTTAAAGTCTGGAGGATAAAGTAACATAATATTAATGACTAATTCATAATTATTTCTATACCTATAACTTCTTATACATATGTATTTGTATAGTTTGTGCTCTGTTAGAACTAGGAATTAATTTTGTCTTAAACAGTAACGTCTGCTAACGAAAGTTCTAAACTTCATATAAAAACAAACAAAAAAGCGTTCCGAGCAGGATTTGAAACTGCGACATCCTGGCATACCTCCTACTGCGCCCTAAAGCGTTGTAAGAAGCAACTAGTGAAGCATTTCGTGCCAAAGCTTGATTGTTCCGATAGCTCATTTGGTTAGAGCGATTGGCCACGTATCAAAGCACGTAATTATTTATTTTTGTTTTTTTGTGGTGAAATTTAGAACTAAGAGTTAGCTTTAAGAACCTTTTTGCCATACCCTGTCCGGCCCCATGTGAAACTAATATATATTTTTTCTACTCCAGCATTATAATCTGACAAATAAATTACTAACAGTAGTATTAAAACTAAACACTTTTTATACAAATGCAAGTCCATACCATAGACTAGGTTTTTATGCAACAGTTACATAATTAGGGTTCTTAAAATTCGAGAATCGCTGTAACAAAACGTGCGTAACGAGTTTTGTAATTAAAGACTCGATAATTGTAAGACCTAATTAAGTGTGTACCGAAGTGTGCCTCTTTAAAAAAACAGTTGTATGATAATTTTAATAATGTACATATGGAAATCCATTTTTAATCTCCCATCACCCATCACTCATATCACGACTTGTCTTCGACTTGCATCTGTATAAAAAGTTTTTGTTTTAATACTGCTGTCAGTCATTTAATTGACAGATTATAATGCTATAGTAGAAAAAATTCATTATAATTATGACAGGTGGAAGAATCAAAATGCTCCTCCTCATAGACATGACCATTTGCCAACGAGTCCGGCGAAACAGAGGGACCCTCTCGGCCGCCCGGATTGACTATAAGAAGGCCTATGATTCGGTGCCTCATTCATGGCTGAGGAGGATCTTAGAACTGTATAAAGTGGATGCAGTTTTGAGATCCTTCTTGGTTGCTTGCATGGGGCAGTGGACCACAGTCCTTCGTCAACCCGGGGGAGGAGAGGGCCCCTCTCGCCCGCAGGATTCCATCAGGATTCAGCGAGGTATTTTTCAGGGTGATAGTCCTTCTCCTCTCCTTGTGGTCTCCTCGTGGTTTTGCCTAGCGCTGAATCCGCTCAGTACCCTGCTGAAGGATTCGGGACTAGGTTGCCAGCTATGGAGAGAGGGTGAGGTCATTTCTCATCTGCTCTACATGGACGACCTTAAACTATTTGCACCAAATAAACATGACCTGTTGGAGCAACTGAAAACCACAGAGGTCTTCAGTAGTGCCATCAAAATGGAATTTGGTGTCGATAAGTGTGCGGTCATGCATGTACAGCGGGGGAAAGTTGTAAATTCCACAAATTTACATATTTCTGAGACAATGGCTCTCAGATCTCTCTCCGAAGCAGAAACCTATAAGTATCTTGGTATGTCACAATCTTTGGGTATCGAGGGTGGGGACATCAAACGGGCGGTGAGGGAGCGCTTCTTCTGTCGCCTGACAAAAGTACTCAATAGTTTTTGTCGGGCGGCAATAAGGTTCGCGCCTTCAACGCCTGGGTGATGCCCTTGCTCACATACTCCTTTGGCATATTGAGGTGGACTCAGACTGAGCTCGATTTCCTGGATCGAAGGGTACGTGTACTGCTCACTGCGCACCGTATGCTACACCCACGATCTTCTGTTATGAGACTGTACATCCCGCGGAAGCTTGGAGGTCGCGGCTTCTTAAATGCCAAAGACCTTCACAACCGCGAGGTGTGCAGTCTCAGGGATTACTTTCTAAACAGTGAGTGTGGGATGCATCGTGACGTAGTGGCAGCAGACGCATCTTTCACCCCGCTCTCCATGGCAAACAAGAACTGGCGCAGATTTAAAGTACTAAGCACCGAGGACCGCAGGGTGGTATGGAAGAGTAAGGAGCTACATGGGCGGTTCTACAAGGCCCTTACGGGGCCCGACGTAGACCTGCTCGCATCGGTGAACTGGCTACGTTTTGGGGATCTTTTTGGGGATACTGAAGGTTTTGTCTGTGCAATTGCGGACGAGGTTATCATGACGAACAACTACCGGAAATATATCCTGAAGGACGGTACGGTCGACATTTTTCGGGCATGCCGCCGTCCCGGAGAGTCACTCAGGCATATTATTTCTGGTTATAGTCATCTTGCTAACGGCGAGTACTTGCACAGACATAACTTGGTGGCCAGGATTATTCACCAGCAGCTTGCTCTTTTATACGGTCTTGTGGACTTCGAAGTGCCGTATTATAAGTACACACCTGCGCCAGTTCTCGAAAATGGTCGTGCAACGCTCTATTGGGATCGATCTGTCATCACGGACAGGACTATTGTAGCCAACAAGCCTGATATCGTGCTGACAGATCGATTGAAGCGCCAGGCAGTGCTCGTTGACATCACCATCCCCCATGACGAGAACCTCGTGAAAGCTGAGAAGGACAAAGTCAGCAAGTACCTAGACTTGGCACATGAGGTAACCGCCATGTGGGATGTTGATTCAACGATTATTGTCCCGATAGTCGTCTCTGTGAACGGTCTAATAGCGAAGAGTCTCGACCAACATCTCAAGAGACTCTCGTTAGATGGCTGGGTCAAGGGTCAAATACAGAAGGCGGTACTCCTGGACACGGCGCGGATAGTCCGGAGGTTCCTCTCTCTGTCGCCCTAACCACCGGTAGCTTAGGCCCGCCTCGCTGCCGGCGGCACTCTAGGATAGGTTTTTTATAATGCTTTTATACTTTGTACGTGTATTTTTATATTTTACATTTGATAAATTTATTGTAAATAATCTAACCTAAGAAAAAGAAATAAATAAGGTGAATAATAATAATAGTATTTACATTATTATACAACTGTTCCTTTTTTAATTTTTAAAAGCGGCAAACGTCATGCAGTATTTTTATTTAAATCAAATTATTTTGCTGTCGTAGAAAGATTACTTATTGTTTGCAATGTTACATAATTGGGTCAAAAAATTCTCGAGTATTTCATAACGAAACTCGCTACGCTCGTTGTGTTACATCGTGGCTCGCATTTTAAGACCTTATTATGTAACTGTTGTATAAAATACTATATAACAACTGTAATGTACGATGGTATGCAAAAGAGTAATAACATCTAAATATATAAAAGAAGAAACTGACCAGTAGGTGATTTGGTACGAAGGTACCTTGTAATGTGTAGAGATGCACTAAGAAAGGATTTTTCAAAATTCAACCCCTAAGGGGGTGAAATGGGGGTCCGAAGTTTGTATGGGGAAACAAGATTAGTTGGACTATTTTATTCGAAACTTCACAGAAGTATTTCTAACGATAAATGAGTAAACACCTGTTTCAGGTTTTTTGAGAAATCAACCCCTAAAAGGGGGAAACGTGGTGCCAAATTCTGAAAATCGACTTGGGTATCATTTCTATGGTTTATCGGGTCGCTGATTACGAAAACAACAATGATTTTAAAATCCCACGTGGAGAACGTGCAATACCATCCCCCCTGTTGGGGTGCGAGGGGGTTGAAATGTCTAAATATTAATATGGGTGTCGTTTTTATAGTTTTTTGGGACGTTAATTACGAAAATGGCATCGATTTTAAAATTTAATATTGCGGACATGAAAACTTTTGAAAGTTTGTGCCAAATTGCAAGAAGAAACTGACTGACTAAGTGAGTGACATGTCAACGCACAACCCAAACTGCTGGTTCTAGGGATTCCAAATTTGGCATGTAGGTTCCTTATAAGGTCTAGAGGTGCATAAGAAATATATTTTCAAAATTCAACCCCTAAGAGGGTGAAATGGGGGTCCGAAGTTAGTATGGGGAACCAAGATTAGTTGGACTATTTTATTCAAAACTTCACAGGAGGATTTCTAACGATAAATGAGTAAACCAGTGTTTGTGGTTTTTTGAGTAATCAACCCCTAAAAGGGGAAAATGTGGTGACAATTTCTGAAACTCGACATGGGTATCGTTTCTATGGTTTATCGGGTCGCTGATTACGAAAACAACTATTATTTTAAAATCCCACGTGGAGGACGTGAAATACTATCCCGCCTGTTGGGGTGCAAGGGGGTTGAAATGTCTAAATATTAATATGGGTGTCGTTTTTATGGTTTTTTGGGACGTTAATTACTAAAATGGCATCGATTTTGAAATTTAAAATTGCGGACATGAAATCTTTTGAAAGTTTGTGTCAAATTGCAAGAAAAAACTGACTGACTGAGTAAGTGACATATCAACGCACAGCCCAAACTACTGATTCGCGAGATTCCAAATTTGGCATGTAGGTTTCTTATAAGGTCTAGAGGCGCATTAAGAAAGGATTTTTCAAATTTCATCCCCGGAGGAGGTGAAATGGGGGTCCAAATATTAATATCGGTGTAGTTTTTATAGTTTTTTGGGATATTGATTACGAAAATAGCATCGATTTTAAAATTTAACATTGTAGTTATGAAGATTTCTTAAAAGTTTGTGCCAAATTGCAAGAAAAAACTGACTGACTGACTGAGTGACATATCAACGCACAGCCCAAACTGCTGGTTCGAGAGATTCCATATTTGGCATTTAGGTTCCTTATAAGGTCTTCTTCTTCTTCCTCGGTCCCTCATTTCATTACTAAGGACCGCGACCACGTATGCTCTGTCTCCATAGAGTGCGGTCATAAACCATGTGGATTACACTTTGCATACTACTTATAAGGTCTAGAGATGCATTAAGAAAAGATTTTTCAATATTTATATCCTGAGGGGGTGAAATGGGGGTCTAAATTTTGTACGGGGAAACAAGATTAGTTACACTATTTTATTCGAAACTTCACAGGAGTATTTCTAAGAATACATGAGTAAACACGTGTTTCAGGTTTTTTGCGAAATCAATCCCTAAGAGGGGGAAATGTCGTGACAAATTCTGAAAATCAACATGTGTATTATTTCTTTGGTTTATCGGGTCGCTAATTACGAAAATAACAATAATTTTAAAATCCAACGTAGATAAGGTGAAATACTATCTCCCCGTTTAGGGGTGCGAAGGGGTTTAAAATGTCTAAATATCAATATGGGTGTCATTTTTATGGTTTTTGGGTCATTAATTACGAAAATAACATCGATTTTTAATTTAATATTGTGGACATGAAAATTCTTAATAGTTCGTGCCAAATTGGAATTCCTCCGGTCCAGTAGTTTTAAAGCAAATAAGTTGTAACAGAAGGACTGACAGACAGCCACACGTGATTCTATAAGGGTATCTTTTTGCTTTTGAGGTACGGAACGAGCCCAGTTTATCCTAATAGATTTTTAGGTATGATGTGATAGCTTTAGAGAGGTTAATCAGGAATAACTAAGATTCATTAACAGATGAACAAAAGTCAGTATACGAGCAAATAGTAAGAAGTGCGAATGGAAGTGAGGCCAAATTTTATTTTTGTATGCTCCAATGGAAACTGCGCAACTTGCCCTGCGATATATTTACTTCATAAAATCAAACTTGGAAGCGAACGGAATACGCGGTACAAACACTGTACATCTACATAATACTTAGATGTTTCTGACTTGCAATGACAAATTCACAACAAAGTTTGATTTTAGGTAAATAGGAACATGACAAGCGTTTTCAAACGTGGACAATTTGTGTTATGGAAGACCAGGTGCGTTATGTTCAAAGTGTTTAAAAACTCTACTGGATGGTTTACCTTTTACATCGTCAGTATTTACCACCCTATTTCTGTACTTCAAAGGACCAGAGTTTATCACCGTTGCTCGGTCGTTATCAGACCTTCTATTGGTGTTACTGTAGTGCACAGATACTATTACTAAGGGCCATTTAAGACATGCTTTTATTTCATCGGCCTTTTACCCTTGGACCTCTCGGAAAAGTATGATAGTAGTTTTTGATCCCTATGTTGGCCAAAATCAAATGAAATTCAACAGTTTTCCGGTTCTCAGATTGTATACTGACTTTTCATCTGTTCATCTGTTAATGAATCACAATCCTCAAACTTCGTATACCGGAACCCCCAGAACATAACAACTACTTTTCTGGAAACCGCGTCTAAATCGGTTCAGCCAAACGCGAGATAATCGTGGACAAACATATATAGCTACATACGTACATACTTATACATACATACGGGTCAAACAGAGAATCTCTTTTTTGTAGTTAGACGGTTAAAATTACGTTTAGTACGCGGGCGAAGCCGCGGGCAAACGCTAGTTATTCGCTGATATCAAATCGAAAGTTCGCTCGAAGAAGAAAGTTCCTCCGGCGACGACCAGGAAGAAGGTCGATGTTTTTTTGAACAAAGTGCGATTCAGGTTGCCTAACAGAGTTAAGTTATTATATAAAACAACTGCATTTCAACAATAATCATTAAAACACCGCAATTTCCCATCACTAAAAAAAAAGTCATCACTATCCAGTCTAAAACACGATCAAACAAACCTCTTGAGCTTCCTAAACTCCTGGTACTTCAAAAACGGCATCGTCATGGCTATTCATTAGACTAGGCTAGGCAGGTCGGATCACGATCGAGATGTGTTAATAAAACCTGACATTGACGAGGGTTGTGTCAAATAGATTTGAAGCTTGTGTCATGTTTATTTAAATAATATTCATCCAATATTTGCCAATAATGCATGCTTGGTAGCTTGGGCTCAATTCTAGCCGATAGGAATAACGTTTAGCGTTCTTAATTGATATATTTACACCACCGAATCAGCCCAACATAGTTATTTAAGCCATGCATTTAAGTCTCAGAATTTAAAAAAGTTACCTAATTAAAGTACCTACTTAAGTTAGTAGTCAAAGTACCTAGGAAGAATAATATTTAGCAAATTGTCTTTGATATTTTAAATGTCATCTAAAATTAACTGTAGAAAGTTCTTGGTGGTCTATAATAGGCAAGGCTCACGATGTAATGAAGAGGGGTTTGTACTTATGTCAAGGAAGCTGGCGGAAGTTGTATTTAAAGAGAGTAGGCTAAAAAAAATAACCTTTATTTCTAAACGCCTATTTCATATTTCATATATTTAGGGTTATCGCTGATACAGAAATATGCAGTCGCGGTAAATTATTGTTAGAACTAAACACTAAAAGTTAATTCGCCATACTACAGAACTTCCTATCATAGTTTTTGAGTAAAAATTATTGTGCTTTGCATGTTTGATTCCACGCAAAAAAAAGAAGTTGTTAAGATTTTGATAGTAGCTTGTTATATTAATAATAAGAATTATTACACAAACAAGAGTATCTAATATAGTACCTATTTTCTAAAACTTTAATTGAGAGAGGCACTGATTTTTCCATATGCATGTACGGTACTAAATGTTAGTACGGCATAGTCGTGACGTCACAATTATGTATGTTACTCATTTTGTAGTACGTAGTTTTGTAGTTCTTTGCAGTTGGCCCCTCATCCTCACAAGCAGAAGCGATTGACCTCATCAAGCATTTCATCATTCGGTCTGTACCGAAACAAACTAAACAAATTAGGTACGCACGTAATCAGCAAGTCCTTTAACCGCTCCGGCAATGCAGAAACTGCACGGTAGATAGCATTCACTCAACCACATTGCAGTGTTGTCCATACGTGCTAATTAGTCCTTTGAAATTTGACCGCCACACGGATGAATGAATAGTACGTCATTTGTTTTATGATCTATGCTGCAGAGTTTACACGCGATTTTTTCAATTCAAAAAGGCCTGAAGAACAGTCTCCATCAGATATATCGCGGAGAGCAAGATGCTCATAAATATTCGAACCCGCAGTTAGCATTTCATCATCATCATCAATTTAGCCGAAAAACGTTCACTGCTGGACAAAGGCCTCCCCTAAAGATCTCCATAATGACCAGTTTTGTGCCGCCCTGATTCAACGTTTTTCAATGATCTTGAGCAGACCATTGTAGGCGGCCTTCTTACGCCGAGTCTTCCGGTGCTTGGTCGTCACTCAAGAAGGATTTCGCACCAACGGCCATCGGTTCTATAAGCAATGTACCCCGCCCTCACCCGTGAGAGGGACCGTTTTTGTACATAAATCATATGATCATATATTTGAGAGTTGTGCTATCACCATTACCACTACAATGACGCAAGATCGTTCATGCGTTGGCTCTGCAAGTGTAGTTTAGCTTGTTAGGATAACTAGCTCTTTTACAGTTCTCATTATGCATGGTAAACTGGTATCAATTAGCCTGGTATAGTGGAACGTAAATACTAATTATGATTTGAAAATGTATAACAATAATTGTACTAATTGGCTGTCGTTAATTATGTTAACATAAGGTAAATAACAACTTTAATGTTTGCCTATAGTCACGATCAAATAAAATAGGTACTGTTGGCGCAACGAACGAACAGGCTAACTGTACTATAGTCACGATACAAGTCACGACCCAGCTCCGAACAACTCGGACTGCACCAGCCATAGTGGCAAACGTTCAATATTATTATATACCTAGTTACGAGTACATATCTAAAAGAATGTACGGTCAAAAATTTGATATCCTGGCCACTTCGTACTCACAGTAAAAATCAATATGAAATCTGCTGGAGATCTCACTTTATTGTAACTGTGACAAGGTAAAAAGTGGCCCAGAAAACAAATTGGTTGACTGTACCTAAAGTATTCTACATTAAAGTAGATTGTGTATTGTCCCCGGACCCGGGTATGTCCTAAAACTACGACCAAGACCACCGGGGAATGGGCAGCAGCATTCCTTGAGTGCGGTGGAGATACTGCGATCGCCAACCCGCATGCCAAGCGTGGCGATTATGGCATTTACCCCCCATGAAATTGGGGGAGGCCTATGTCCAGCAGTGGACGTCCTAGGGCTGATATGGTGGTGGTGGTATTGTCCTAGAGTTCTTCATTGACGTTCCTACGGTTCCTAGTAGAAGCGCTTATAAATAGGAGTACACCCAACAGGTACGCTTTATATCTAATTTCCTTACAACTGACCCGTTTTAATTATTCCTGAGTGTAGAACGCAGTTATTTTATAGTAGAAAAATAAGATTATATACCTATTAATTGAAACAGCAAGCGCTACGAGCTTATCCTGTTACCTAGTATGTATAAGTATAGGGTATTACCTAGAATCCTATCGCAGTTGTGCTCACTTACTCAGTGATCCGACACCACAACATGTATCCCGCATTGAAGCTACTTGCCGTGATCAGCTACGTGGCAGCCACACGAGCCGCAGGAAACTGCACTAAACCGAAGATATCATTACGAGGTGCGCTTCGTGACACAGAACGTCCGGACAAATATAATGTACGAAAAGGATACTCCTTTGAAGTATACTGTTCAAATGACTCCAATGACCTCGTGCTAACCGAATTTGAACAATTACATAACACGGTCAAAGTGAATGCTACTACAATTAAAGCAATCGTTAAACCTAAATATGATAAATTTTGGTTAAAGTGTTCTCTGCCTGGTAGTGATTGCTCTAGAAGTGTGTTGGTTTTGGTCAACTACTATCCTAAAATAACCGAGTTTAATTGTTTTTCAAACAATCTTGATTTTCTAAATTGCTCGTGGATCACACATTCGCGTTTCAATGATTATAAAATGTCATTTACTGAAATCCATCTTACTAAATCCGAAGGTTTCCTTGTTTCAAGAATATGCCAAGGTGTTATAGATGTCAGAAAATATTTTTATTCCTGTCTGTGGGATTTGGATAATATCGTGCAATCTTCTCAAGCGTCATTGGTACCGGAAGTACGTTTACTGTTGTTAATGTGCAGTGACTTCGATTGTGTTAACGAAACGATCATGATAGACCTCGTAGCGGTCACCATCCTTAGCGCTCCAGAACTCATAAAAATACAAGCAGACGACACAGATGGAGCCATTTTAGAATGGAGAATTCCATTCGGTCGGGTAACTGAAAACTTGGATGTATTTTATAAAGTTGAGTATTGGTTTCCGGGCATTCAACCGCGTGTTATAGTTTCAGGAAATACTACAGCCCGGAGTTCGCAAACGATAACCACCCATTTAACTTTACCATGTCCTGATAAACAGTACATGGTGCGAGTATCGTGTAGACCTTTGACATCCCCAGCAAAATACATGTCAGACTTTGGCTACATCTCATTTGAGACGAATCCTGACCCTGGGGTAACAGCACTGGACCAAATATGTAACGCCGACCCAGTAGAAGAAAACCCACCAGTAATGAAATATCAGTCTCAACTACTGAGGAAAGACGTTCGCAGAAAACTCAACGAATACAAGGACCTAATTAGGAGTATGAAGGAAAAAGCTGCATTAATTAACAAACTTCAGTTATCTAATGATAGGAATGTATAATATTTCCCTGAAACTTATCAGTTTTGTGCATCAAAGTTTTCATTTTATGTGCACTGTGTTAGATTGTGGACAAGCAAAAACCATTACATACTCAAATAAAATTATTCTGTATTCCAAGTGGTGAAGTTTTATTGTGTTTAATATTTAAACACATTTATTTCGTGTGTAACTTTACGTGCTGATGCAAGAATGGATAACGTTTTCCAAAATGACAGATATCCCAAAGCTCGTTTAATACGCACTCGCAACACAAGACCATTATGCATGTGTGCATTTGGATCGAATTTGTCTCTATTTTTAACCGACTTCAAAATTTCAAAAGCGGAGGATATCAATTCGGTTGTATTTTTTTTGTTTTTTTTTTAATGTTTGTTAGTCCATAACTCCGTCATTTCTTAACCGATTTGGAAAATTCTTTTTTTGTTGTATGTATATATATCCAAGTTGGTCCCGTTTTTGTCAAAACGCAGTTCTGATGATCGAGCATTATCATACAAAAATGTGACATTTGATGAAGTGGAATTGCTGATGATGATCAGAACAGAACTCTTCAACGACGAAAAGTTCACGTTTGGCGATTTGTCTTTCTAGCTGTGTTTGTTAAGCAAGTTCTATTTTCACGATTGATTTTTGTCATGCTCGAGTTCTGATGATGGGATCCATTAGGAATCGAGGGAACTCCTCAAATGTGAAAGGCACACAAATAGTGATTTTAGTATTTTCATGAACTAATCAAGCATTTTCATTCATAAAAGTGACATTTGATGAAGTGGAACTGCTGATGATGATCAGAACAGAACTCTTCAACGACGAAAAGTTCACGTTTGGCGATTTGTCCTCCTAGCTGCGTTTGTTAAGCAAGTTCTATTTTCACGATGAATTTTTGTCATGCTCGATTTTTGATGATGGGATCCATGAGGAATTGAGGGAACTCCTCAAATCTTAAAGGCAAACATATAGTAATTTTTGTGTTTTTATCAACGAATCGAGCATTATCATACAAAAATGTCACATTTGATGAAGTGGAATTGCTGATGATGATCAGAACAGAACTCTTTAACGACGAAAAGTTCACGTTTGGCGATTTGTCCTTCTAGCTGTGTTTGTTAAGCAAGTTCTATTTTCACGATTGATTTTTGTCATGCTCGAGTTCTGATGATGGGATCCATTAGGAATCGAGGGAACTCTTCAAATGTGAAAGGCACACAAATAGTGATTTTAGTATTTTCATGAACTAATCAAGCATTTTCATTCATAAAAGTGACATTTGATGAAGTGGAACTGCTGATGATGATCAGAACAGAACTCTTCAACGACGAAAAGTTCACGTTTGGCGATTTGTCCTCCTAGCTGCGTTTGTTAAGCAAGTTCTATTTTCACGATTAATTTTTGTCATGCTCGATTTTTGATGATGGGATCCATGAGGAATTGAGGGAACTCCTCAAATCTTAAAGGCAAACATATAGTAATTTTTGTGTTTTTATCAACGAATCGAGCATTATCATACAAAAATGTGACATTTGATGAAGTGGAATTGCTGATGATGATCAGAACAGAACTCTTTAACGACGAAAAGTTCACGTTTGGCGATTTGTCCTTCTAGCTGTGTTTGTTAAGCAAGTTCTATTTTCACGATTGATTTTTGTCATGCTCGAGTTCTGATGATGGGATCCATTAGGAATCGAGGGAACTCCTCAAATGTGAAAGGCACACAAATAGTGATTTTAGTATTTTCATGAACTAATCAAGCATTTTCATTCATAAAAGTGACATTTGATGAAGTGGAACTGCTGATGATGATCAGAACGGAACTCTTCAACGACGCGTGGTTCACGTTTGGCGATTTGTTCTCTTCGTTTTGTTTGTCAAGCAAGCAAGGTTTTTTCATGATTCCATGAGGAATTGAAGGTACTTAGTCTTCTACCATTATAAACATACATTATAGCCATTTTTATTTTATTGTATATCTATCTAAGAGTGCACCATCTAAGTATAATAATCTTTTACCGGCCTCCCGAAGTCGGTTTTTTTCTTAAAAATTATTTATTTCTTTATAGTAACCGAGCGATGTTGTTTATTAAACTTTGATGTCTGTAGGACAGGTCAACAATATTATCATGGGCGTCGCCAAAAAATAAGTAAATAGGTTAACAAAGAAAGCTTTTTCTATTCTATTCTATTCTATTCTATTCTAACAGGTGGAATAGGAGGATATGGGGAATGGTAGATGTAACCAGAGTTGTATTATTGATTGCTTAGATTCGTTCTCCTAACTATTACTTGTGAACGAATTGCTTACCGCTTGCTTACGTACCGGAAGGCGTAGCGTGGGCAGGCCCCCCACACGGTGGACCGATGACCTGGTGAAGGTCGCGGGTGTCCGCTGGATGCGGGTGGCGCAGGACCGGTCATTGTGGAAGTCTTTGGGGGAGGCCTATGTCCAGCAGTGGACGTCTTTCGGCTGACATGATGATGATGATGATGATGAATTGCTTACTACATCCGAAAATATACCAAGCTATAAATTAATTTTCATCCGAGTGTCTTCGCTGTTTTCCTTATTGTCGGTTCCGATTTGCGTTATTGTGTCGTCTAAATCAAAATGGTTGTTAAAGTTTGCCAAGCTATATGTACTTACTACTTTTTAACAGTAGGAAAAACAGCATTCAGTTAATCAAAAAAAAAGCGTGAAGCTGTATGAGGATGACGCACATACGGTTTTCTACTTTATCCCATTGAAATAAGGTTCAGCATTAGATTCATATGTTGGCCTACACATGTATACTCCTTATACATACTTGTTACCTTTTGTATTCAAACGCAACGTTAACCAACATAACGCTAGTCAAATGTAAGAAAACATATTTATTAGGATCATATTTAATGTAAGCAGGCGTAGGTACGTAGGATGTGTAAGAAGTATTTGCTAAAACTATTGTCCATACACTACCGCTCATAAGGCACCCATAGCTTTTTCCATACATCTGTATGCATAAATGACTTTCAGAAATACACTGCCATCTCAGAGTCCCTTGACAGTTTTGCGTGCATTTTGCATTTTTTATATTTAGCTGACTTATTGAGCCTTAAATCGGTGCCAGAGGCCCCCCTTTTAAAATGTTAGTTTTCTTTTTGCAATGACTTAAATCAATATTAATTGCTGGTTCATACAAACACACTACACTTTTCTATGAACCAGCAAGAAGTTAGAATAGTAATAAAATGATGTACACAACATGCAATATCTGCGATCTTAGCCTTTGTTTGCTTTACCACCCTAGTTGTGTAATGTACTATTTTGGACCATCGTTAAGACTTCAAAGTTCTTTATTGTTGGTTATGTCTAAGTAATAATGGATGTTGGTTATACTAATATGTGTATGTCACTTAGTCATAATTTAAATGGATAAGTTTCGCGTCACAAGGAATCAATTACATTGTAGACGAATTAAAAGCCCGATTGTTGGCTGGTAGCGAATGCCATTCGGCATCAAGCCCGCCATTTGTACATTTATGTTTTGTGTAATGAAGTTTAAATAAATAAACCCTTTACGATGGTCCTACAATTTGGTCCATACCCATACCTAGTAATTATTAGAAAATCAATACGAAAATAAAATCAATACGATTTTACGAAAGTACAGTTCTCTGCAATTGCTCAACTATTTTAAATTACTTTTCAACCTTAGAGGCGACATTCCTCACTTTCAAACACCTTCCGAGATCTAATATGGCCTACTTAAGTATAACGAATTAAAATTAAATTATATATTTTAGATACAATTCTATCCCTACCTACTTAAATTCCAGACTTTAAAGTCAGAAGATTTCCTTGTTTCTTTAACAAACCCAGCAGATTTATTTGAAACGCTTAAGGCGGCAAACCTTCTATCGGAAGCGGTAAACCCTCATTTGATCCGGTCCGAACCGTGCCCGTAAAGCATTAGATAAAGTCGCGTCGCGGAGCTTTGCAATCGATTAAACCGGAATCGGCCCTTTGTATAACCGACTTTATATATGTAACTCGAGTTCAATTTGGACCGTAATTGTGTAGGATTGAGTGACGCTTAAGTTACTTTAGTTTAAGGTTTTATCAGGCCTGTCCCACGAAAAGTTTTCGTGAAATGACACTTGTCTTTAGTAAGCGCCCAGTGTACTACAAGTAGGTCTACGTTGTCAGGGTAATTGCCGCACCGAATATGGCAAACTACCGTACTTTTTATAGTCTTTTTAGATGTCACACTGCTGGGCAAATGTTTCCTCCCTTTTCCTTCACCCACCCACATTGCTTGTTCATAGGTGCATGTAATATGCCTAATTTGAAGAATAACTTACTTTTACAGTACATATGGTGCTACATTACCGCACGAGTGCGGTAATCAGCAGATTACGTGCATAATTATGTCGAAACTTTAAAGAGCCATATGTACTGTAAAACGTAATTCGCAACTCGTGTCGATTTAAAACACTCCCTTCGGTCGTGTTTCAATTTATCACCACTCGTTGCGAATTTCCTGTTCTCTGCACTTGTATCGTAATGTACTATTATAGTCCATAAACTTAAAGAATGTGTGAAAATAAGTTTAAACTTGCTTTTCCGATCTGATTTACGTGTATTGACAAAAAACATGAGTTCTCCTTTGACTTATGTAATTGTATTCATCAAACTCTTAGAATATGTGAATTATTACAAAAAAAAAGGTCTTAAGATAACTTACGATAATGTATGGTAACTGTCCTTTCTTTATAAACGACTGGTTTCTCCATGTTTCAAGAGACAGTGAAACGCTATTTGTTCATGTCAGCTTAGCAAAATGCCGTGTCACGTACGATTCAAGGAACATACAGTTTATTTCGTGCTGCAATTGGGCACAATGAAATATTTAGAAAAGATTTACTTCAATTGTGTTTGGAGTAAGTGAATATCTGTAGTTAATAATTTTATCCGCAATGGCCCAAGGTAAAGTTGTGACGTCACTAAACTGTTTACCTACACAATAGTTATTACATCTCGATTCTCGTCGACAATATCTTAATTAGCAATAAAGGTGAACAACAGGGTGAATAGTATTAGAACAAAAGCGTCTAACATTCGGATTTTTACCTTAAATGAACAGTAACTCACCTTTAGATGACACTGCGTGTTTCATATTCATCATAAAATGTGGACGTACCTGAAAAATTAACATAGGCAATTTTAAGTATCTAAAAAATTTATTAATTACATTTATTATCGTAGTTATACAGGATGTTGCCTGTAATAGGAGCAATAAATTTAAAGGACGCTTCCTTAGAGCAGTAACCTCTTGTGTCAAAAAAAATATCTCTTTTCAATTGAGAGAAATTTTGATCTAAAGTTATGACCTCCAAGTAATGGAGGCACCCAGAGATTATAGCGCGGCAGTCAATGCTGATTTTGAGGTTGCTTCAAGTTATGACTCATTATCGTTGTCGCATTTTTGGTGAAAAGTATATTTTTGGGTTTTTTTTTTTTTTTTGTGTATTTTTGAATAAATAGTTATTAATATCACTCCAGTAGTGTAGTAGTAGTAGTAGTGTAAAAAAAGTACACATAAGCAACTTTTACGAAAAAAAAAATGCAAAAATATCTTTTTCTTTTCAATTAAAACCATTTGAAAATATTTGCTGGAGAGCTGTTTAATGTTTTCAAATGCGTTAAGTTATTTAAGCCAGGGCAGGGCAATCTAGCGACAAATTGCTTAACAGACAAGAGATAATAATCCAACCGTGTCAAAGATACGTCATTTGGTAGGTCCAGTAGCGATATCTGTAGCCATCTGAATTTATACGGGTAGTTGTGAGGACATCATTCACAGCGCTAAAGTTGAAGTAAAAATTACCTCACCTTAGGCGAACCAGTGTAGGTCTGACCTCCGAATACGAGCTGTTAGTACGGATCTCGGTGTCAAGATATACTAGGAGTGAGCTGTGAGTCTCGCTGATGGAAGTTATTAATTGAATAGCAATAGCTGCCGAGCCGGCTTGAGCGGGTAGATTCGCGCCTGACTTTCATGCTTACCCGTCTAAAATGAGAGTGATGATAAAGTAAGCAAGTGCTTTTGCATAGGTGACTTTTTATTTTAGTGAGGTTTTAAAAGGAATAGCGAGAGTGGAGGTGTCTGGTGTCGAGTAGGAGAACTTACGAGTTTTGTCAACCAATAGTATTTCAGATTTAAGTTGAAAACCAATGAGAATCGTTCCCTACAAATTTATGGAAAAACATAGTGATCGCGTGATATTGGTGGCGCTGATGACCGGTTGAGGAGGGTATATAAGGAGATTCACAATGGTTTTAGGGGACTTTTGCCTTCACCAGAGCAACGAGAAACAGTGGTTTTGTTCTTCAGAAGTGTCCTTATGCAGTTTGGATCCAGAACTGTGCCCACGTTTCGGGATGGGAGGGCATGCAGCCAGTGGCCCGACTCGCTCACTGATACAGCCAAAATTCGAGCACGATCCGAGTGATATACTTACAGTGGTTATGCGGTTCGTATTGAAATAATATCTCGTCGTATTTTATGTTTCTATAACTTTGAATGAACTTTATCACAATTTATAATTATACATGATAAATATAACTATTAATATCCAACACATTCATTACGAATTCTTGAATAGGTTTTGCATATTTTCATAGGTTTTGCAGTTAACGTTATAGTTGCATTATTAGTGTAGGGTATTTATTGGTTGTGTTAATGTAGGTAGTTAAGTAGGGTTCAATTAGTGTTTAATATTCAATTGATTATTACATCTAGTAGATTTCTATGCCATAGTTCGGACGTTTGGAAGGTTTTGCGAAATCAAACCTTTCTAAGAGAAGGATAGCGTTCCAGCCACATCACTGATACTCCGAAGATACCATGTTGATAATCGATGACCAGATCCAGGCCACCATTAATCTACTGCTGTACCATGACAATGTGACATCCGCCAAGCATCCATCAAACGCTATATCCAACGGCGTTCCTGCGCACATTACCATATGTTTACCAGAAGTTTCCAGCGCTGCGAGCAACTGACTGCCAATGAAGACCATCGCGAACTACACCTGTGCCGTGACGACATGCCATACTTCCAATACTCAACCTGAGGGGGCTACTGAACACCATACCATTCTATCTCTGGGTTATCTCCTACAACCCTGAGTAGCAACCAACGGCTTTCCCTACCACTGCTAGAAGATGGTCACGAAGATGTGCTGCAACAACTACATATGGGAATTGTTCCGGCATGACGGCTTTGAAGAATACGGCTGTACACGCACAGATGAAGAGATCCTTGGATGGTTTTCTAAGTTTCGCAAAACTTTCTGACTGTGTGAGCTATGGTACTTATTTATATTCTCTTGCAATTTAAATGGCATAAATGATATTATCTTTATAGCAAGCCGAAATGCTACCGTTGCGTTGTGTGATCTAAGTCTATTATTTTCTTACAGACAATATCTTGTGTGATCTTGGTTTATTTATCTTTTGATGGAACTTGGTTTCCAATTGCAAATCTGTCTACTACGTAATTAATATTAAGTCAATATTTTCATAATTATTCTGATTTTATTATTCGATCTATGGTACTTATTTATGTTCTCTGGCAATTTAAATATCATAATTAATATTGTCTTTACAACAGGCCTTAAATGCTATCGTTGTTCTGTGTGATCTGATTTTGTTTTACAACCATATTTCACGTACGACAAATGTCTTGAGTGATCTTGACTTATTTATCTTGATGGAATTTGATTTCCAATTACAGCATAGTCTGTCACGCGTAATTCATATTACGTTAATATTTTCATCTATACTTACTCGTGTTACGAGTAGATACTGTTTCAGTATTCTATACCTATCTACAAACTGAAATATTTTACTACTAATTTATTGTAGTTGTTGGAACTGGTCGCAATGGACTTTATCCGTGACTATTTCTAACGTCACAGCCTGGACTGCCAATCGTTTGATACGATTAAGTATGGTTTGTTCCAGCCTATGACAAAAGGTTTTGGTTGTATTGTAGTTGTTGGAACTGGCCGCAATGGACCTTATCCGTGGCTATTTCCAGCAATGAGGTAACGTCACAGCCTGGACTGCCAATCGTTTGATACGATAATGTGTGGTTTGTTCCAGTCTATGACGAGAGGTTTTGGTTGTACATGTAGTACCCAAATATACCTAATAATAACTATTTTGCTAAATAACGGTTTTCCTCCAGATCGATGACATACTATCATCAATGGGTGTTAGGGACAGTCTTTACAGATTCTTAACGACAGGCTTTCTTCTTTGGTCTGAATTCACGGGACGGGCTTTGAAAGGGGCTGCTGACCCGGTTAGGTACGGATTCTATTACTGCTTGTCGGAATCTTTGATTCTTACAAGACCTATTAGATCCGCCCGGACGAGAAATCTGTATTGCCGTCTGCTGAAACTGATCATTAAAGACCCCAACCTATATATGAGCGAGATGGGATGTGAAAGTTCAATGGCGATACAGCCTATTGAAGACTCGAGCAAAACTCCTTGCTGTCCTGAGAACGCTGGTCAATGCTGAGGTTTTGCGGTTGCATAACTCAGTAGTGATACTTAGCTTATGGGATGACTTTATGATTCGATTTGGTCACTAAACCTGAATAGTAACAGCTTTGTCTTGTTTGCACAATATTTGGGTACGAGGTCATAGATTGATCATCATCATATGATCTGATTGACGTCCCCTGCTGGACGTAGGCCTCCCTCGTAGAGCACCATACTAATATATTTATATTTCAGCTGATCTCTAATGTGGATCATAGTAGTTTATAACTACTAATGCTTTATGCATTTATTCCAACTGGCTTCTAATTTTATTTCAGCTGATCTGTGGATCATAGTAGTTTATACTACTAATGCTTTATGCATTTATTCCAACTGGCTTCTAATTCAGACCACAGTTGTGTAACATTGATTGATCATCATCATATGATCTGATTGACGTCCCCTGCTGGACGTAGGCCTCCTTTGTAAAGTGCCACTATGATATATTTATATTTCAGCTGATCTGTGGATTATAGTGGATAGATGGATTATAGCATTTATTCCAACTGGCTTCTAATTTAGATCACAGTTGTTTACTTTGCCTATGCTTTTATGCATTATAAAATGGCTGGTCTCATAATATTATGGGCTACGCTCTTATTATTACCATGTATATGTTCATTCATCAGGCACTATTGTCACATATCTCTCATAGTCTCGGTCATGTGCCTTGTGCCTGTACCACCTGCGAGGATACTCTGATTGCTCGTGTTATGTGTTAGGTAGGGACATACCCAAGTGGCTAGCTTGACGCGCCTAGAGGGTTAGCATCAGGTTCCTTCGCGAGACTTCTGCCTCGACATAGTTGCCTCATCATGTCCAGAAATGGCTTGGTGGTTTATATGACTTATGCATGGTACTTCTATGAGGAACTGTGGCTTTATGGTTGCGTGCAATCAGCTATTTTATGTTTAAATTGTTCTCAAATCTTTTAGATTGAGATTTATACCATTTTTGGTAAGGAGCCAGATTTTACCTATCATATCCTACTTTGTAGGAAATATTTATCATGTCCAGAAATGGCTTGGTGATTTATATGACTTATGCATGGTACTTCTATGAGGTCCTGTGGCTTTATGGTTGCTTGCAATCAGCTATTTTATGCCTACAATGTTCTCATATCTTTTAGATTGAGATTTTTGCCATATTTGGTAAGAAGCCAGACTTTACCTGTCATATCCTACTTTGTAGGAAACATTGGTGCTATCTTGACATAGCAAATCTAGTTTTAAGGTTTTACTTACTATATGTTTTACAGGAATTTACCCACGTTTAACTACATATGCTTCAATAACTTATATTGCTCCATTAACTATTTTCTACCATATTTTCTAAACACTTAATCTTTTAGGTACTACTTTGAAATATCCTATGACTACTTCGGATCATTTATACTTGCCTTCATTTAATTCTAAACAATTCATTTAAACCTTTACTGATCACACAGCCAACGACGGTATTTAAATAGTAGGCTAGATCCTAAACTTGTTCTATCATTGTGTTGATAATTTAGAAATATTTACGTCTAGAGTTTTATTACTCTTATTTTTCTCATGAGAATAATGTTTTAATTTCTAGTATGTTTATGTTATAGGTTTCATAATATTGTGTTCGTGGTTAGTAATTGTTTATTAATAGGATATTGTTGTTATTCGTTTAGGCAAGCTTATCCTAATTCTAGTTTATGTTGTAATATTGTTTAAGCATTGTCCGATTCTCAATTGTTTATACATTTCTCACACCTCAGTGAACTATGGTTACTGCGTTTTATAACAAGGTCTTAAATATATCACTAGATGATCATGCCATTAATCTTTCAATTATTTAGCTGTTGCTTATGATGTTGTAATTAACAAATTACTTAAATTACTCATAATTTATTTAAATAATTTGTCTGATATTTTGTTAATTGAATTAGCTTTATGGCAACAAGGGTTTTTGTGTGTCCGCTTGTTTTCCCTTGTCTAGGTTGGCCTAGTAATCAAGCAGATGTCTAATAAAGTTCTCCCCGGACTTTATTAGATTCGAGTTTCGAGTAAATTCATTTCTATGAAATAAATGTTTTGTTTGTTTATTTTCTCTCTCTCAACTTTTTGTTTGATTTATTTTCTTTCCCTATAGGAACCCTATCATTTAGATCTGAGAAACTTTAATAAAAGCTTTAGAACTTCAGTAGGTATTAGGAACTTGAGGAAAATCCTGGTTTTCAGATTTTCTGGTAAAGTAAGTATAAAGCTTTAGGTATAGTTTAGGAACTTTAGGGAAATTTTAGTTAGGCTTTCTTTGGATAGGCTTTCCTTGACTTTCCATAAGTTTTCACTAATTTTCTCCCCTTAGGGGTTGTTACAATTGGTATATTTAATATTTAGCATTCATTATTTTAATTGTGGTTAGTTAATATATTATTTTATAAATGTTTAATTTTTCAAGTAACATGGCAACTTTTTATGCCGTCAATAAGGCGCGATTCCTAGTTAGGAATTAAAAATTTAGTTTTTATTGACATCCACGAAGAGTGACTTTTTGTTTGAGAATGAACAATAGCATCACAATTAACTGACCATTTGTGAACCTTATTGCAACGATATTAAGTCTGCCAAGGTTAAGTTAACTGTAATGTTAAAAGTACATGGTCAGTACCATTATTTATATATCACTGATAATCCTGGACCTGACTACAGTTCGGTTGTTTTATTTTCAAAAAATAACAAAGAGTTTATTTTCAAAAAAGTTTAGTATGAGCCTTAGTCAATATTTTAGACTAGGGAGCGCATTTTTTAAATTTATTTTTTACAATAGAAAATGTATACTTTGGTTTGACAGAAAAGTGACGTTAAACCCTATCGGGTTACGAGCTAATCTTATGACACATTGGAAAAATGCATCCGTCACCTGGTAAATTTGCCAGCTATGATGTCATCCATCAATATTTCGTATTAAAAACTTTTATTTTCAGAAACCCATCGAATGGGGTATGAATTTAAGGGCTCTATGAACTGATTTTAAAATATATAGCATACGATTACATTTCAGTCAGTGGTTTTGTATATCATTTTCAAAACACACAACGTTTGGGCTCATCTTGACAGTAAATGGCTATCAAGAAGACCCCACTGACACCCCACTTGACATAGACATTAGACTTTGACAGATTCGCTAGTCCTCAATATATTATTGTTATTATGTTTGTGTACGGCCACGCAGCGCAACGCAGTATAAATTCTGGGGGTCTAATGCTGTCTTAAATGTTGATCAATTCCAAGAATATACAGGACGATTTATCTCTTTCTAGAGCCCCAAACAGACGGACGCTACCCTATAGAGCATTAAGCGGAATCCTTAAAAATAAATGACCTTTGGCGTGACAGGGAATAAATCTATATGAAACAAACGATTTTCAAGTTGAAAGTAGATATCCGAGGTCTCAATACTCTAGTTCTATTGTTTTTTTTTTTGTAATTACGAGGTTTAAGCTTTGTCGTGTAACGTTTTAGCAGGTAGGGTTGAATGAAGCTATTTTATATTTTTAAATGAAGTAGAAGGCAAGGCAACATTCTTCCATCGATTTCAAGGTTGAACCTTAATCAACAAGTAAAAGAGTCGAGAAGTAGAAGGCCACTATGTGTGAAAGAAGACTATTAACACGAAGCGTTGCACATACTTCCGAATACGCACTGTTCCTGGCAAGAGATCAACTACGATAACATGGCCCACCCCTTCAAATTATTATTTCAATGTGTTTAGTCACATCCTTACGAAAAAGTGTGTTTATTTGTATGACGGCTGTCTCAGCATGCACACATGCGTTGGGAGTCTTGGTGGTACTTGTAACAGAACGACATCCCTCAGCCTGTGAAAACCCATAAAGCTTCTAAGCTTTGGTAAAATCGGGAAAGCTTATTTTTTTTCTTGAATTTTCATTATCAATTAAGGTTATCATGGTAAAAGTTAATGGGCTTAAAATTTAGTTTTAATAGGTTCGATTATTTACTATTTCTCCATAATATCTTTCAAGTTTCAATATATTGTTATTGTATTTCGGAATAGTAAATCAATATAATTATTAACAGCTTTAACAAAGTTTTAATGTTTAATGTTTTCAAATGTGTTAAGTTATTTAGGCCAGGCAGGCCCATCTAGCGACAAGTTGCTTAACTGACAAGAGATAATAATCCAACCGTGTCAAAAGTACGTCATTTGGTAGGTCCAGTAGCGATATCTGTAGCCATCTGAATTTATACGGGAAGTTGTGAGGACATCATTCACAGCGCTAAAGTTGAAGTAAAAAATTACCTCACGTTAGGCGAACCAGTGTAGGTCTGACCTCCGACTACGAGTTGTTAGTAGTCTCGGTGTCAAGATATACTAGGCGTGAGCTGTGAGTCTCGCTAATGGAAGTTATTAATTGAATAGCAATAGCTGCCGAGCCGGCTTGAGCGGGTAGACTCACGCCTGACTTTATGCTTACCCAGCTAAAATGAAATTTATGATAAAGTAAGCAAGTGCTTCTGCATAGGTGACTTTTTATTTAAGTGAGGTTTTAAAAGGAATAGCGAGAGTGGAGGTGTCTGGTGTCGAGTAGGAGAACTTGCGAGTTTTGTTAACCAATAGTATTTCAGATTTAAGTTGAAAACCAATGAGAATCGTTCCCTCCAAATTTATGGAAAAACATAGTGATCGCGTGATATTGGTGGCGCTGATGATCGGATGAGGGGGGTATATAAGGAGATTCACAACGTTTTTAGGGACTTTTGCCTTTACCAGAGCAACGAGAAACAGTAGTCTTGGTGCTTCAGGAGTGTCTTTATGTGAGTTGTTTAAAGTGTCTTGGCTAGGGATTCTGATAGGGTCTTCACTATGTTAGGATATTTAGGATGTGTGTGAATAATCCTTTCTGTTCACAGGGATTTCTTTGTCAGCGAATGTCTTAAAACCTCGTATAGCAAATATTGGTGATATATTAGTGTTCCGTTATTTGACTAGATAAACCACAAGCGTAAGTTCGTGTTCCTTTCTTAATTTTGTTTTACTGAAGTGAGATGTTATTAAGGTATTGCTTATCCAAGAAGCGAACCATATTTGGCGTTACGGAAACCAGTCGGGAGACTAATGCGGTTTCTCATATATATTTACCTGGCCAGATAACTCTCTGGTGGAAGATATGTATGATGATTCGGGATTAGCATAGCCTCGTAATTTTAAATTTGTTAATTTCTGACATGCTTTATCAATAATCGAACCATATTTGTCGTTACGGAAACCAGTCCGGAGACTAATGCGGTTTCTCATATATATTTACCTGGCCAGATAACTCTCTGGTGGAAGATATGTATGATGATTCGATATAGCATATCACATTCCCGTAGATGAATGATAATAGAATTGCAGTTTATCATTTTCTCCATTAAAGATGCATTTTATTCTATCGAGTGTCGTATTGCCTTATTTAACAACTACGTTATCCATATATTTGCTATATGAGAGGTACATCGGCGGCGTTTGATTACTACCTGATTTAATAAATAAATTGTCTTTTATTCGACCTACATTTATTGTGCATGCTAATAATTTACCAATTATGGTGGCGGATTTGTGTGTGCTATTTTCTTTATTGATATACGTAGGTGCTATTCATACAAGCTGGTTATTACCGAATCTTATCTTAATTATTATGCCTTGATCATGGATCATAACTTCATACTTTTTATACAAAGACGGTAGCAAACGGGAGTACGTCTTAATGAGTGTGTAATGTTCATGTTGATTATAGTATCGGATCAGTGTTATCTTAATGTTACGAGATTTATTAATTCTTTGATATGTTTTCGGCGTGTTATTTTATAATGTAATACGTGGTTATGCGTTTCGTATTGAATTAATATCTCCTTTAAAATATTTGGGTGATTTATGTGTCTAGTCGTATTTTGTTTCTATAACCTTGCCTGAACTTTATTACAATTTATAAATTATACACGATAAATGTAACTAATAATATCCAACGCATTCATTACGGAGTCTTGAATAGGTTTTGTATATTTTCATAGGTTTTGCAGCTAACGTTGTAGTTGCATTTTTACTGTAGGGTATTTACTGGTTGTGTTAATGTAGGTAGTTAAGTCGGTAGGTAGGTTCAATTAGTGTTTAACATTCAATGATTATTACATCTAGTAAATTTCAATGCCATAGTTCGGGTGTTTGGAGGGTTTTGCGAAATCAAACCTTTTTAAGAGAAGGATAGCGTGCCAGCCAGATCAGTGATACTCAGAAGATTCCATGTGGATAATCGATTACCAGATCCAGGCCACCATCAATCTACTGCTGTACCATGACAATGTGACATCCGCCAAGCATCTATCAAACGCTATATCCAACTGCGTTCCTGCGCACATTACCATATGTTTACCAGAAGTTTCCGGCGCTGCGAACAACTGACTACCAATGAAGACCATCGCAAACTACACCTGTACCAAGACGATCTGCCATACCTCCAATGCTCAACCTGTGAGGGAGTTCCTGAACACCATACCATTCTATCTCTGGGTTATCTCCTACAACCCTGAGTGGCAATCAACGGCTTTCCTTACCACTGCTAGAAGATGGTCACGAAGATGTGCTGCAACATCGAACTGGTTGGTCAAGGATTCAACAACTACATATGGGAACTGTTCCGGCATAATGGCTTTGAAGAATACGGCTGTATACGCACCGACGAAGAGATCCTTGGATGGTTTTCTAAGTTTCGCAAAACTTTCTGACTGTGTGAGCTATGGTACTTATTTATATTCTCTTGCGATTTAAATGGCATAAATTACATCTTTATAGCAAGCCGAAATGATATCGTTGCGTTGTGTGGTATGATTTTCTTAATCACTGAAACCAATTAATTGTGTGAGCTATGGTACCTAATTATATTCCATTACGATTTAATTGGCATAAATGATGTGATCTTTATAGCAAACCAAAATGCTGTCGTTGCGTTGTGTGATCAGATTTTATTATTTACTTACAGCCAATTTCTTGTGCGATCTTGGTTTATTTATCTTTTAATGGAAATTTGTTTCCAATTGCAAATCTGTCTACTACGTAATTAATATTACGTCAATATCTTCATCATTATTCTGATGTTATTACTCAATTTATGATACTTATTTATGTTCTCTGGCGATTTAAATATCATAATTAATGTTGTTTTTACAACAGACCTACACCGTATTTCACGTACGACAAATGTCTTGAGTGATCTTGACTTATTTACCTTGATGGAATTTGATTTTCAATTACAGCACAGTCTGTCATTTACGTAACTCTTATTTCGTCAATATTTTCATCGTTATGACGTCACCCTATACGATATATACATATCTATACTTACTCGTGTTACGAGTAGATACTGTTCTAGTATTCTACATCTATTTACCAACTGACATATTTTACTAACAATTTATTGTATTGTTGGATCTGGCCGAAATGGATTTTATCTGTGGCTATTTCTAGCAATGAGGTAACGTCACAGCCTGGACTGCCAATCGTTTGATACGATTTAGTGTGGTTTGTTCCAGTCTATGACGAGAGGTTTTGGTTGTACATGTAGTACCCAAATATACCTAATAATAACTATTTTGCTAAATAACGGTTTTCCTCCAGATCGATGAAAAACGGTCATCAATGGGTGTTAGGGACAGTCTTTACAGATTCTTAACGACAGGCTTTCTTCTTTGGACTGAATCCACGGGACGGGCTTTGAAAAGGGCTGCTGACCCGGTTAGGTGCCGGATTCTATTACTGCTTGTCGGAATCTTTGATTCATACAAGACACTATAGATCCGTACGGACGAGAAATCTGTATTGCCGTTTGCTGAAACTGATCATTAAAGACCCCAATATATATGTACCCTTATATACTCTACTATATGGGCGAGATGGGATGTGAAAGTTCAATGGCGATACAGGTTATTGAAGACTCGAGCAAAACTCCTTGCTGTCGTGAGAACGCTGGTCAATGCTGAGGTTTTGCGGTTGCATAACTCAGTAGTGATACTTAGCTTATAGGATGACTGTATGAATCGATTTGGACACTAAACCTGAATAGTAACAGCTTTGTTTTGTTTGCGCAATATTTGGGTACGAGGTAATAGATTGATCATCATCATATGATCTGTTTGACGTCCCTTGCTGGACGTAGGCCTCCTTCGTGGAGTGCCACTATAATATATTTATATTTCAGCTGATCTGTGGATCATTGTAGTATATACTACTTATGCTTTATGCATTTATTCCAACTAGCTTCTAATTTAGATCACAGTTGTTTACTTTGCCTATGCTTTTATGCATTATAAAATGGCTGGTCTCATAATATTATGGGCTACGCTCTTATTATTACCATGTATATGTTCATTCAACAGGCGCCATTGTCACATGTCTCTCCTGTACCACCTGCGAGGATACTCTTGATTGCTCGTGTTAGGTGTTAGGTAGGGACATACCCAAGTGGCTAGCTTGACGCGCCCAGTGGGTTAGCATCAGATTCCTTCGCGAGACTTCTGCCTCGACATAGTTGCCTCATCATGTCCAGAAATGGCTTGATGGTTTATATGACTTATGCATAGTACTTTTATGAGGAACTGTGGCTTTATGGTTGCGTGCAATCAGCTATTTTATACTTACATTGTTCTCACATCTTTTAGATTGAGATTTATACCATATTTGGTAAGAAGCCGGATTTTACCTATTATATCCTACTTTGTAGGAAACACTCATGTCCAGAAATGGCTGGGTGATTTATATGACTTATGCATGGTACTTTTATGAGGTCCTGTGGCTTTATGGTTTCTTGCAATCAGCTATTGTATGCTTACAATGTTCTCATATCTTTTAGATTGAGATTTATGCCATATTTGGTAAGAAGCCAGACTTTACCTGTCATATCCTACTTTGTAGAAAACATTGGTGCTATCTCGACATAGCAAATCTAGTTTTAAGGTTTTACTTACTATGTGTTCTACAGGAATTTACCTACGTTCATCCACTACCACGTTTAACTATATATGCTGCAATAATTACTACTACATTAACTATCTTCTACCATATTTTCTAAACACTTAATCTATTAGTTTCTACTTTGAAATATCCTATGACTACTTCGGGTCATTTATGCTTGCTTTCATTTAATTCCAAACAATTTATTTAAGCCTTTACTGATCACACAGCCAACAACGGTATTTAAATAGTAGGCTAGATTCTAAACTTGTTCTAGTTCAGATATCATTGTATTGATAATTTAGAAATATTTACGTCTAGTGTTTTATTACTTTTATTATTCTCATGAGAATAATGTTTAATTTCTAGTATGTTTATGTTATAGGTTTCATAGTATTGTGTTCATGGTTAGTAATTGTTTATTAATAGGATATTATATGATATTGTTGTTATTCGTTTAGGCAAATTTAATCTAATTTTAGTTTATGTTGTTTAAATATTGTCCGATTTTCAATTGTTTATACATTTCTCACACCTCAGTGAACTATGGTTGCTACGTTTTATAACAAGGCCTTAAATATGCCACTAGATGATCATGCCATTAGTTTTTCAATTATTTAGCTGTTGAGTTATTTAAACTGTAGTAAGGTTAGTATTTCTTATGATATTGTAATTAACAAGTTACTTAAATTACTCATTATTTTGTTGTGTTCATTGTATTAGCTTTATGGCAACAAGGGTTTTTAGTTTCATGGTCAACTGAGCCCACTCTTAACTCAACCCGCGGGTTCAGTTGACTACGTTTATTTTTTCGGGGGCAACTCGGCCCAGAAATTGGCTAAGGGGTCAACTGAGCCCACATGGGCTCAGTCGACTACAGTTTAAAGTTATATGGTTGACTCAGCCCACGGGCTCCGTCGACTACAGTTTAAAGTTATATGGTTGACTCAGCCCACGGGCTCCGTCGACTACAGTTTAAAGTTATATGGTCAACCCAACCAACGGAAAGTTGAGATATATGTAGAACGTTTGATCCACCTGTCTGGACTGCTATCACGTTTTGGTAAGTTACATAAATTTTAGTATTTAAGAACAATCGATCAGTGTATTGACCCGTGACGCTACGCTATCGGCGAGAGCCATCTTCTTTCGCAGTGTTGCCAACATAAATATATATTTTAAACACAAATATAGTTCAGAAAACACAACAGACGCAAAATTGATATATCCGCGTCTTCGTCAGCGTGGACGTAAATCACTCCACCCGATCACTTATTAAATGTTCTAGAATCTTAAAATTTCTATACATAAAGCTAAACTTTTTTATTATGTTATAGTTCCATAACTACTTCATTAATTTTGTCATTCACCTCGATGACTTCATTTTTTCTTTTGCTAACGATGTTATTTCTTTAGAATATGACCTCTATTTCCAATTTGTAAAAATTGATCGTGGTAACTTCCATTATAAAAACGAAAATTAAAAATTACAAAAAGGTATTTAATTTGCAAACATAATTGTAAACAAACACACACACTAAGTTGTCCCCCTAGCGAAAGACTGAGCCTGCGGGCCGAGTTGTCCCTTTGGCGGTAGACTGTGGTCAACTGAGCCTGCGGGCCGAGTTGTCTCTTTAGCAAAAGACAGTGGTCAACTCAGCCCGCGGGCTGAGTTGTCCCTCTGGTGGTAGACTGTGGTCAACTGAGCCCGCGGGCTGAGTTGACCTTGTAGGCCGAGTCGCCCCCAACATATATTTTAGAGGTCAACTGAGCCCGCGGACTGAGCTGTGAGTGGGCTCAGTTGACCATGAAGGGGGGTTTTTGTGTGTCCGCTTGTTTTCCCTTGTCTAGGTTGGCCTAGTAATCAAGCGGATGTCTAATAAAGTTCTCCCCGGACTTTATTAGATTCGAGTTTCGAGTAAATTCATTTTTATTGAATAAATGTTTTGTTTGTTTATTTGTCTCTCTCAACTTTTTGTTTGATTTATTTTCTTTCCCTATAGTAGGAACCCTATCATTTAGATCTGAGAAACTTTAATAAAAGCTTTAGAACTTCAGTAGGTATTAGCAACTTGAGGAAAATCTCGGGTTTCAGATTTTCTGGTAAAGTAAGTATAAAGCTTTAGGTATACTTTAGGAACTTTAGGGAAATTTTAGTTAGGCTTTCAGCTAGACTTTTCTTTAGCTTTCCATAAATTTTCATTAATTTTCTCCCCTTAGGGGTTGTTACATGCTTAATAAATACTTTCACAGATACATTGAAGCGTTTTGAATTTTGGAGGGGCGGGCCATGTTATAGTTAAATTACTTAATGTAATTATATCTTAAGTCCGAATACTTTCACTGACCTACATTTACATAACACTCCAAAATATTTATTTGTATTCAATACATTTTGAACAATTTCTGTATTACATTCACCCCAAATCGAAAGAACTATTGCGGAAAGCCATATTTTATGGCTATTTGCCAACTTTTTATCCGCAATATATCATGGACGGAGTCGCTTTCGGTTTAGGATCCACAATTCTGAAATCGAATATGGGACGTTTTTGTATTTAGTATACAGTTACTGCATCATGTTTTGATCGCCTACAATTTAACACTTTGTTTAATTAGTGGGAACAATATAAGAAATAATTGTGTATTTTTCGACATAACCGCATATTATTCAAGATCTCATTCCGCCATTCTGTTAGTCATGTCAGAAGCGAATGAAATCTATCCACCGTTTATTTTAGAAACACCGTAGTTAGAAAATGCGACCCTGATTAGTTTCCGCTAAAACCTCTATCCAGCGAATACGAATACTCGATAAACTTTTAGATGAATAGTTGAATTTCAATTTATTGGCGGTGTGAAGGCTGCGATAATCGCGGTTATGTCAAAAATATATCGTACTCGTAACTGAAGTGCAGTATAGCCTCGTAAGTCCTTTGTTTTTTTCAACTTTAGTAGTCCTGACTACCCGGTGTACTACACCAAGTACAAACTAAGAGTAGTGGTTCAGACGCAGACGTCTTTTTTTCGATTTTGTATATACTCTTGCTATTGGTTATGTTCAGTATGTCTATAGTTTTTTGCGCATCCTTAATTTGTACTTGGTGAAGTACATTAGGCAATTATTTATGCTATGCAGTCAAAATGTCAGGTCTGAAGTACTATCGTCAATTTGTAAGTATTTGTACAAGAATAGTATAGTAGTGCTATAGGGAGGAATGATATATGTTCTACATAAAACGAGCTAGGCTGGAAAGAATATCTTAACAATTGGGAATATACAATGAATATTATTTAGGACCTAACTAATATTGATGTATATTATAAAATACAATTCGCCACCAGATCTAGGAGGCCAAACAAGGTAGTCACAAATATCTTAACACATCTTCACTGTCAAGGCAATAGAGAACATTGTCTAATTACTTTACATTTAGCACCCTTAAGAAAACAGATGTATTTCACAGCGACTGTACATTAAGGTTTATAATGTTAATTTGTAGAAGTTTAGATAGGATAAGGCAAACACTAAAGTTGCTGCACATTCTGTTTGTCTTAACAAATATATTATCTTATAACACATAGAATAATTGTCTTGATAAGCCTAACCAAATATACCGAGTGTAGTTTATAAAAGGGCGATTAGTCATTTCTTTATCTGCCACGAATATTGAAATTATTAAACCATATTTTGCAACAGTTTTTTATTTATTTATTTAATCTTTATTGCACAATAAGAAATCTTAACGTACACAAGGCGGACTTAATGCCATGAGGCATTCTCTACCAGTCAACCTTTAGGCAGAACAGAAAGACTGTAGGCGGTGCAACTATAAAATACCAGAGAACAAATTTGGTAAGCTTGTATACAAAATATTGATTCAAATATATACATCTGTCATATAGTTACATAAATAATTATTTAAACTATTACATAGACATACACGAATACATAATTATAGAAAAATAGATATAGGTACTTATATAATAAAGAATACCTACTAAACAGATACCCTAAGAATTCCGTAGACTACCAAAACGCGTACAGCTTTTTTGAAGGAATATTTTTAATTTTAGGTGGAACAACAGACAAAAAAACAACAGAATAAAGTTTTTTTTTAAATGTGTTGAAGTAACTGACTTTGTTTGACGATAAGAGTACCTCGAGTAGGCTCACTCAAAAACGAGCAATTTTAAGCTGATATAACGAAAATCATTTTTAATATTACCTCATCTCCGTAACGTAAGTAATACGACAACGAAACACCAAAACAGCAACTCCTTGAGCTAGCCACTGCATATCAACTCAATTGTTCTTTCAAAATCTCGAACGTGTCACGAACCCCGCCATCTTTAAAATAAGGGGTTAGTTCTCTCGACGAGTAGGCGCTAACGCTAATGAACGCCAGTGTGGAGGGCGCTCGAGCGTAAGAGAAAGTCTGCCGACTAGAGTGAAAAGTCGTATGTCAACATGGAAACCGTATGTAGACATGGCTTTTTGAATAAGCATGATTTTGCAGATTTTCAGGGTTCCTGAATCTTAACGTTTGTAGGAAAGGCTTGTTTAGCTTGCATGTTTGTTTTAGTAAAATTTTACTGATCTTTCGACCAGTATACAAACTACTTCACTTAGATGAGAATTGGCTGAAACATGGTATAAGGAAAATATCATCCTATTTTTGGCTCTTGTCGTCATATCTCAAACAAATTGCGAAATCTGGCAACATCGCGGCATTTTCTACCCCATCAAACCTAGCGCTTTCTAACCGGTCTCGCCAAGCAAGCAGTGAGCATTTCCGATCCAAACTTATCTTACACTTTAAGCAATTCAATCTTCAACGAAAACAGAAATATTCAAGCAGACGTTTCGATTAAATATTCCATTAATCTTTTTGTAACGTCGAATCGACGAAGAGGTCATGATTAATTACTTTGGGGATTAATTGAAAGACTTGAAGTGAGTTTGAAGTGTTGGCGGCATTGTTTTCATGTCGGAGGCACGCGAATGGAGTGGCTGAGATTAACCTTGATAACTACATTCTTGTCTTGTCAGTTTTAAATATAGAAGCAAAACCATATGAATTATGAACCTCAGTGATTTTCTTTCATTGTTCTAGCAATAATGAAAGAAAATCATCTAGCTGTCTATTACTCGGTTAATCTGATCTAGTTATACCAAAAATTTTGGTATAACTCAAAGTCCAAATCACATGCCGCATTTCGGCAGCAAAAACGCGTCGCCGAACTCCGGTATGCTAGGCTCTTAAATTAGGAGTAGCTTATGTCGTAATAGACCCTTAATGAACCCTACCGGTAATGGATGTTCTTAGACAATTAGCGCCCTCGTTCCGGGATTATCCTTAACGCACTCGGATAAATCCACACCTTTGCACAATAGCCAGCTATTATACGCTAAATAAACACTGGAAGCTGAGATACTGCATGGTCAATGAGATAATCACGTTTCGCATTCCAATTTCATTTTAACAAATATTTCTGATTTCAAAACGCCTGGCATGCGAAAACATATTATTAGGTGCAAAAGCGGATTCGGGGTCCTCAAGGACTACTAACTAGCCCAAATCCCAATTAATCGATTTAAAAAAAGCTGCAACCTAACTTACCCCTATTAGCCAATCAGTAGTTTCCAACGCCCCGTCCCTTTTTTGTGCCCTTTACTGTAGGAAATAATTAAATTTATTTGCCCTCAGATGTAGTTTAACTCGTTTGACCTATTTTCGTAATCGCTCGTAATAAGGGCCCCACTAAATCGGCATTAAGTTTTAAAGGCGGGATCTTGGTTGTAAGGGCTTGCATAATGATGCTGAGTCATTGTTACAATAGTCGTGTTTTTAGAGTTTAGCTTCCGTTTAATGAGAATAAACTTCCTATTTTATTTCTTGAAAATATGCTTCAAAGGTAATTTGAATCACATTTTGTATACAAAAATATAATAAATATGTTACGCGTTCTGTTCTGGCACATGATGCTTGAAACGAACACGCACAACGCATACCGATACTATACTTTATACTCATTTCCTATGTGAAATTTTGAATGATATAGTGAAATGTGCTTGAAATGTAGACCCAGTTTTTAGAGGCCTAATCTCAATCACAGCAGAGCAGTAGGACGTTTTAAAATTATATTTACTGCTATACAGTCGCTAGAAGAGAGCAAACAGAGTGCTCACGAACATCTCAACATGATCTTATTAAGTCGCTTTGGAAAGATCAGATATTTTACAATCAACACCGAAAATATCGATGACTTAGTGCCAAAAATATGCCAATATGACAAAAGTGTAAGAGTCTATGGTAACATACATACATATCCACACAAAGATAAGGAATCAACCCTCTTCAACATTTATAGCTTTAAGATTAAGGGTCTGACGATGACTCGAGCCCTCGAATTCAGACTTGCATAGTCGCGACCCGCATGTATAAGTAACAGGTCTAATCAGGTGGTAGCCCTGCTAGGGATGGGTGGACAGCTTTAAAATGAAACTTTTAAGCAGAATTTTTTGACGTACTTATTGAAGTCTTGTGTATGATGTATTGGTTGTTAGGTGGTGGTACTGGTGGTGTCTATTAAAGTATTAGTTCTTTTGATTTCTTTTGAGAGCGTATCCAAGTATACCTTCACACGTGACGCGCAGATCATAATATGGATTTGGTTTTATGGTATCAGTATTTCGAAATGCTGACAACTTGACGGTGTGCATGTTCGTGAGTGTTTTTGAAAAGAACTAAATATATTTGCGTGAGTCAATTTTTTAAGTTCGATGTTTTTACTTATTTTTGCCTACGCATAGTCTGGAGTACTGGAAGGTGTAGCGTGGGCAGGCCCCCACACTGTGGACTGATGACCTGGTAATGGTCGCGGATGTCCGCTGAATGCGGGTGGCGCAGGACCGGTCATTGTGGAAGGCTTTGGGGGAGGCCTATTGTCCAGCAGTGGACGCCCTTCGGCTGACATGATGATGATGATGATAGTCTGGAGTAGCGTACTCGGGTGAACAAAAACCTCTATGATGTTACTGCAATAATGATGTTTTTATGATTTTGTTGACTACCTTTTTAAAAACAACAATATACGATCTTTTTTCAAAGATAATGATGAAGGATGCCTACTATGGCAAGACTACCATCAAAAGCTACAAATAGGTAGTTAGTGGAGCTAAGCTACAAATAGGATCTTATCGAGTAACTCAAGTCAAAAGTATAAACTCGTACCTCCCAACCCTAATGTGCACTGGGACAAGGAAATTGGTACGATCGCGCACCTGAGGACTGATTGGACGCTGTAACGATATGATTGCTTAAATTATCTACGACACAGTAAAGAGACACGGTTTATTTTTTAACAGAGGCAAATATACGAGGTCTACAAGTTGACAGACTTACCCGTCATCTACCGCGAAACCCTTTTTAGGGTTCCGTAGTCAACTAGGAACCCTTATAGTTTCGCCATGTCTGTCCGTCCGTCTGTCCGTCCGTCCGTCCGCGGATAATCTCAGTGACCGTTAGCACTAGAAAGCTGAAATTTGGTACTAATATGTATATCAATTACGCCGACAAAGTGGTAAAATAAAAAGTGGAAAAATATATTTTATTAGGGTACCTCCCCTATACGTAAAGTGGGGAGTGTTTTTTTTTTCATTTTAACCCTAACGTGTGATATATTGTTAGATAGGTATTTAAAAATAAATAGGGGTTTACTAAAATCATTTTTTGATAATGTTAATATTTTCGGAAATAATCGCTCCAGAAGTAAAAAAAAATATGTCTCCCCCCCCTCTAACTTTTGAACCATAAGTTTTAAAAATATAAAAAAAATCTCAAAAGTAGAACTTTATAAAAACTTTGTAGGAAAATTATTTTGAACTTGATAGGTTGAATAGTTTTTGAAAAAATTACAAAAACTACGGAACCCTACACTGAGCGTGGCCCGACACGCTCTTGGCCGGTTTTTAGTTTTAAAAGTGGACGGATCTCTCTGGGATCGGCAGGTCGAAAACAAATCATAACTAGTAACTACGTCGATGCTTTTTATATCATAAGGGAGATTCTGATTTCTAATTTTTCCCGGTTTGCAGTGTTTTCTCGGTTTGCAGTGTTTCTGGGTGAGGACTAGTCTCCGTACGAGTAACTCTTAGGGATGCGCTGTGTTGAGAATGGGGGACCTGCATTTGTCAAAACGATAAATCTCTAAAGTAATAACAAAAATAAGTGCATTTTATAAGTAACGAGTATACGACAGACCGATCCGCAGCAGAACCAAAGTGACCGATATAGCCTTTCGAATCGCTAAGCTTAAGTGGCAGTGGGCAGGGCACATAGCACGTAGAACCGATGGCCGTTGGGGCGGAAGTAAGGGTCGCGGGTGTCCGCTGGATGCGGGTGGCGCAGGACCGGTAATTGTGGAAGTCTTTAGGGGAGGCCAATGTCCAGCAGTGGACGTCATTCGCCTGACATGATGATGATGATGATGAGTATACGACAACGCGGTTAGCAAGCGCGTAATCTTAGCGTCTGCCGTAATTTTATGCGATAGAGAGAAATTTTGCTAAATATCATCCTAAAGACAGTTTGCCTTCCATACTAGTACTATCTATTACACTAGAATCCAATAAACTAACAATAGTTCTAATAGCATAACTATTTTGATTAATTTTCATTCGACATGAGGGCTCAACTTGTCCATTTATGCAATAAAACGTCGCAGCGCAACTTCAGTGCTCTTAAATTGCAATTAGCGGTCGCCACAGTTCAACGTAGTTGCAGTTGCAATTAATCGGGCATTGTGTTTTACACGTTTAAGTTTTACATTCTATCTTTTTATTGATACACTTACTCACTGTAATAATCTTACTGCTGTAACATGTTAAATTGGATGTATGGCTGTTTAAGTTTTTATTGCTCAATCACGCAAAAACAGCAAATGGAATTCATAATTTAGCTGCATTTGCAAGCATTTGCCCGGGAGTTTGTCCGCGTAATCTTCGCTATCAACCTCCATCCCAAGTTTCATTCTTTTGGAGGATGAATTTGGGGATTAAAAATATCTTATGTCATATTCCAGGTTTCACTAATGCCATACAATCGTCTTTGCGTGATTGGCTAACAAACACCCTAACATCTAAACTCTGATATTTATAATAGTAGGATAATACGTATTTTGAACGTTAGTACTATCTTTGATCCATTCTGTGTACCAGACGTATAATGGTATAACGGTTCCATCCAATCACAGCACAACCTCTCCCCGTATATACTCAGCTATAAATATGAATGAAATCCTATAATAAATCGTTTAGCTGACAACACCCTAAACTGGATCACTTTGTCCGCCGAGCGATACTCGTATTTCGTATAAGCTGCTGCTGAATGGGGTTTTTCTGATGATTAATGACGTCATTGAGACTCCAGACGATGCCGATAGAATGCACTAACGACTATGGTAATGCGATTTTAAAAACCGTATTCCGAATTTGGATATATTGATCAATTGATGATATCCGGTCCAGGGTTTTCTATGCGGTTATTATTATTACAATCAGAATATATGTCTCTATTGCTCAAATAATACATATATGTGTGGATTCAGTTTTTCAAAACCATTACGGTAACAAACAAGGATGATTATAGCCTACCCTGCCTGATAGAAAACACACACCGTAGCCTAGGGACGCTTGCCATACTAGAGGAGTCGTCAAAACTTAGATGATTCTTTGTAGATATCATTTCTTAAGTTGGCGTACATACAGCAAAGTGTTTATGAGCGCAATGAATAATGGTTGCAAATAAATAATACATCGCCACGATTCATCAGTGATACCAACAAATAGGGCAGAGAACAGTAAATTTGAAACCCAGCCACAATCTACACTTTACCTCAATCGAAACAAAAAAGTTCACCATTATCATAATTCTTATTAGTCCACAATGGTCTCTTAATGAAATTTTAACTGCAAATTCTAGATTATGTCACCCTGCCTACTCTAAAGGCCTTGATCATTACGAGGCCCTTCTGTCAGTAATTAGAGCTATTTTCTGTCTTATCTTTATTTGGCAGTCGCTTTTTGAGAGGGCGCGGTGAACGCTTTCAATACTCTGCGACTTTATTACATTTGGGATTTTTAGTAAATAGGGTACCCACATATTTACTGATATGTAGAATTTGTTGAAGTTAGGGTCGGTAGAGTTAGGCCGTGTACATTCAGAAGCCTGGCTCTACATGAGATCTGATATCTTTTTGACAGGGCAAACCTTATGTGGTCGTCTTTGCAACATTTTACATGAAATGTGGGTGGGATAATTTTATTTTCGTACTTCAAATTTGTTAGTATTACATTTAGTAAGGTAGCGAAGTGGCTTGTAATTACATATGTATGTTTGTGTGACCGCGATGCACTGATAATCAGATGAAATCGGAATTAAATTCAATTCATCATCCTTCTAATGTTTTTTTCCGGTCTTGATCTAAAAAAGCCCACTTAAAAGCTGTAAAATGTACCTATTAAGCTCGGGACAGCTAATACTATGTAGAAACTTCAATCTCGCTCCTCCACCTAACGCTTATATTAAAATAGTGTAACAGGAATCAGTTTCTTGGAAGACGCTCTAGCCGTCTTTATTTTTAATAACGGAGACACCAGCTTTACATGCAAACAGCTCACGTGGAACTCATAAAGCTACAACGCGGGTAGAATACATTATACTATATGGATAGTGTAACTTTGAGAATATAACTGCTTGTTATAGCAGAATGCCAGCATACCACCCACATACAACCATTTAACACCATGTCATATAATGAACCTGTTTGAGCTTAATGCTGGAAACCGATCGGTGGGTTAAGGCACCTCGAAGAAACTGGTGCCTACTAAAGCGAATCAGGACAGGGCTCAGAAATTTTTATTTTGGTGCAGAGATGGATGGTGCGAATCAATGGAATACACTACGTCGTTTTCGAATGCCCTATCATGAAATCTAGCAGAAATACGGCAGACTTCAAGATTCTTTCCGCAGGTGCAATTGCATACCTTAAATCTAGTAATAAAAACATTTAAGTAGAAAACTATGTAAGCCATACGATATATAAATAATAATGATCCGACGAAATGTAATGTCAGAAAATATACCGATATATGGTATCTCCTGACTTGACGGAGCAGAATCTGTACGCTGTACTTTCTACTTTACAGAAATCTGACTTCATCCAGATTTCCTTACTTGATATTTTACTGACAGTACTACATTTGCGCAATACTAATAATTATATTGTGTGGAAGCGGGCCGGTATGGATCTGTATCCATGCAGTCCCTGCGGACTGCATTTGTACCGACCAGTTTCCGCAGATTCCACGCCATCGAGGACGCAATTCTTTAAGAGTCCGCAGTAAGCTCGATTCTCCGTACAAACGTAGTTTCGCTCTCATTTTAAAACGCCATGCAGGAATAACATTAAACTTTGTATACACAATGGGATCCAACATATCTAGGTCGAAAATTAGTTTCTGTTGCTTGAAATTATAATGTAGAAAAAATACAGCGATTATTAAGGTTTTCATACAAGACTTAAAAAACTTACAAACTTGCTGTATTTTTTTTCCATTACAATTTCTAGCAACAGTAACTAATTTTCGACCTAGATATGGCGGCTCCCATTGTGTATACAAATTTTCATGTTATTTCAGCCAGACGTTTTAAAATGAGAACGAAACTACGTTTGTACTCGGCTGCACTCGATTCCTAATATATGAGGAATCGAGTGCAGCCGAGCGTACTGGGGGCTCTTAAGTATAGAGCCGCGGTACAGATTTTTTGGCTTGACTAATAATATACACTGACAGTTTACCAATACCGCACCGAAAAATGCGGAAGTAGGGTCCATAATGTCGTAAAATATACTAGTGGCTCTGTGAGCTGTAGACCTCGCGAGTCTAACTTTGCATAGCTTAATAAAAAGCTCATAAACATTTTTAATGTGGGAGTGCGGTACCCACCGCTATATTTCAATCTCGATTTGTTTGGTCCGCCATTAAAGTAAAAAGTAAAAAAGTAAAAGTAGTTTATTCTTCAAATTAGGCATATTACATGCACCTATGAACGTCAATAAACTACCACCGGTTCGGAAAAATATACCTCTGCCACGAGAAGAACCGGCGTAAGAAACTCGGCGAGGTGTCATTTTTTCAAAACAATATACATTGTATAGTTAAATATAAATTACAGTGTCAGCTACTACAAAATAACTGAAATAACAATTTTTAATCTTTCTTCCTCCTCGATCCGCAAAAGAGTCATTCAAATTCAAATAATACCTATCAATATTCCAATCAGTAAGCAACAAAGTCCGTATAGAAAAGCCAAGATTCGTAGTTCAAATTCAAGCGCAAACTGCTTCGAGAAATTCTAAATAATAGACACAACCGTCAACGTCGTCTGCCCTCACGCGTCTGCCCGTTCGGGTCGGTCACTCTGTCACGTAGCCCGCCCCCGCTCTCCGCGCCCGCGCTCGCCGGCTCACGCTGTAGGCTATTTATTTATTACTCGATCGATAATATACTTACCTAACACACTCGTATTTTCAAATCAAGTAATTACCTCAATATACCTAATTTAATTATCGATCGAATCGACTCAACAAAAGAATTGTATATAACATTTCTGATAAGAAATATGACATCTCGATATAAATAAGAAAAAAAAATTTTATTTTTTCAAATTTCAAAAACTTTAAAAACTGGCTCCGACCAAAAAATTTTATCTAATCATCAAACCTGCTTACAAAATTTCACGACAATCGGTTGAGAAATGCGACCTGTAGAGGAGAACATCCGTACATACATAGGTACGAAAGATTGTTTTTTTTTTTCAAACCTCAAAATTTTCAAAAACTGATTCGACAAAACTATTTTATGTCACATTTCTGATGAGAAATGCGACCTGTAGAGAAAAACATTTGGGCAGGATGTAAGAAAAAAAATTTTTTTTTTTTAAATTTCAAAAATTCTAAAAACGGGCTCCGACCAAAAAATTTTATCTAATCATTAAACCTGCTCACAAAATTTCACGAGAATCGGTTTAGAAATGCGACCTGTAGAGGAGAACATCCGGACATAAATACGAAATATTGTTGTTTTTTTTTTCAAACCTCAAAATTTTCAAAAATTGACTCGACATAAGAATTTTATTTAACATTTCTGATGAGAAATGCGACCTGTAGAGGAAAACATCCGGACAGAAGTACGAAAAAAAAAATTTTTTTTTTCAAATTTCTAAAATTCCAAAAACTGGCTCCGACCAAAAAATTTTATCTAATCATAAAAACTGCTCACAAAATCTCACGAGAATCGGTTGAGAAATGCGACCTGTAGAGGAGAACATCCGGATTCCGGACAGACATACGAAAAAAATTTCGTCGAAGCTGAAACTAAGACGCTTCGCTCGGTTCGCTCGCTCGGTCAACTAATTTAGGTATGTCGTAAGACCACAGATAAAAGGTGTGTACACCTTTCATCTGTGGTCTTACGAATAAACCCTATTTATAAGATTGAACCAAAAATACGAGTATGTTGGTCAATCTGTTAGTTGAACTACATTTTTGTTACTTTACTGGAGCAATAAGAGAAATTAAGGAATGATAGCATAGTTTAAATAAAAATCCAAGTATTGGTAGGTACAGTTAGCATCACGTATGAAGGGGTCAAAAGCTTTCATTCCCTTTTAAAAGGGACTTTAGAATTTTTCAAATGCGTAGTTACTTTTGATACTTATGTTTTAAGGTTACAAGATTTACGGTAGTGCAATGGAAAACAAATGAAATAATATCCGGCATACATAGTAGAATATTAAGGACGCATGCTGCCTCAGAGCACCCTAGACAAGATTCAAGGATTCAAAAATTGATTTGCTCTGAATACATGAGTTAATGAGATTTTGGTAATAATACATGTCAAGTGCATTCAGCCTGCATGCAGGCGTGCAAACATTGTTGAGGAGCGTTCTTTCAATATTCAATATTAAAATATTGAAATATAATATAATAATTAAATGATACAATGTCAATAAAGACGAAAAGACGTGAAATAATATTGCCATTACCGAGCGAGATTGAATAAATTCACTATAGAAATCTTTACTCTGAGCATGTTGCCAATGCTAAATCAAACAGCAAGATACATGACGCCAGTATAATTGTTCGAATTGTAAACTAATTTCGTAGTATTACATGATTTGAGGTGTAAAAGGTAGGCACCTATGCGACTATCCCAAAAACGAGGAGTGCGAAGAAGAGTTGGAGTTCAGTATGGAGTTAGCGTTTACGATAGAAATCAGTATCGAGTTATCTCCTGGTAAAAGTAGAACAATCTTAAAAACTCTTCTGTATAATATTTATCCTTCCGCAATTAACATAACAGATGCCTGCAAATTCATTTACAGTTCTGTTGTCCTAAGCGCGAGCTATAATAAAACCAATGCACCTTCTTCTATCTTACTTGCTCTCACTGTGCTCAGCAATTCAATTAAACTTAGGAACAAATTCCACGCATGCACGTGCAATCATTATTCGTATTAAGAACTCCAGAGATGCAAACTCTGAGAACCCCTGGAACGACCTAAATGCACTGCATTGCAAATTCAGTTCTGAAAGTATGTACAGGTAGGTTCGAAATACGAAAAACGTTACGCACACATAGGGCGTTCACGGGGTTCAGAGATGCAAAGTTTGAACTATTTCTAGTAAACAGCAGGACATGATTGCAGGGGTTTTTATTGAAATAGTTGAAACTTTGGCGTTTAAGATTAGACGCTGTAGGACATAATATCTATATTAACTGTAAAGGTTTAACAGTTTGACTGAAAGTTTTGAATGCTCTTGATTTTCTAAGTATATTCGGTTAATTCGAATTCGGTTAAGTACAAAGAGAAAGTTATAATTTCATAGTGCTTATGGGTGGTCTCTTATTGTTATTTTTTACGCTGGTTAAAATTGCGCTTCCGTTACATATGATTTACAATTCAATAATTAAACAAAATCTAATAAAAACATATTAGAGATTCACAAGCACATACAAACTAATCAGAATCCGTAGACTGATAATTTTTTTTTAAACCTATTTATTACAATTTTCTTAATACTCAAGAGGTTCTAACGGCGCGGCGCGCCTGCATCGGTCGCTGGAATTAAAATGTAAATGTCAATCACTGAGCTGCCTCGATCGACCTAATTACCGACCTCCTAGTAGTTTCTGATAGCCTGGTTTGATTTTGTCGTCTAGTTGGATAATCCAATTTGCTGAATATTTGTTATTGCCGTCTTGGAGAGCGGAGATGTTTCATGAAAACAAATTAGGTTAACGAACCAGTGCACGACACTTTAGGGAAAAAAGCTTAGATAAGCTTAATGCCTAATAAATGATACCTAATCAATAGATCCGCAGTGTCATTTTAACATAAAACTGAAAGTGCTATGTTTGTAAAACACTGGGACATTTGCCTTACATAAAAGATTTTAGCGCTGCCTTGATCAATTACGTACCTCCTAATAGTTTATGATAACCTGGTATGATTTGCGTAATGTTTGTTTTTGCCATCTTGGAGACCGGATGGCTTTTTCATAACATAGCAAATAAGAGTATGCACGTATTTAACTCAAAATTTACTAATCGTAGCAGTATCTTTTCTGAAATAAACTAGAGCTAATATTTCATTGGCATTTTGTCTTTACGTGATGCATACATACCACATGCGTATAGTGCATTTTCCAGTGAAGTTTCAATTAAAGTTATACCTAACGTCAAATTGGTGAACCAAATCTGTTTAACTGGGTTATAGTTGTTACAAACAAAATATTGCGTTGCATTTTATAACCAAACTTGCATAATTTCAACTACGCAACAATTCTAAACATACATTCCTGTCCGCTTCTGTTTCAACATCGCGACATTATGCACAGAGTGTTTGTTGACTACCGACAGTCAAACAGAAAGCACCGGCTACCTGAACACCGATATTGCATGTTGCCGACCCGTGGGCTCAAGAGCACCGCAAACTGCAACTTTTCCCATTTGCGGGGATAAATAATGATGCCTACTCGTACATCACTACCTATACACACTTTATTCAGGGAAAGTTGACTAATGTTGAATTGCGGACTATTTGTATCGGGCTGACACGTGTTGGAAGATATATAGATTTTTTGAGGAATTTCGTTATTTAATGAAACCTAAAATTTCATGTTGGAATTTGTAGAATAACTTGTATGGACGGTCTTCAGACTTACAGTAATAATTAATTCCCATTCGAAGTTGGAGGTATCCACATGTTCGCTTCTAATTACCTACACCGTAGGCCCCGAATTGTCAAATTTATATCGTTTAACACAGAGATATAAACAGTTTAAAAAATATTGATTTAATATAAGAAAACGTAGTGGCTTGAAAGGTCTCTGCAATTTTGGGGCAACGCTGAGGTAAATATAAGATTTTACTGTGGCAATTTCCTTATTTATTTAACGTTGATAAAATAACTTGGTCCGTAAATAGAGTCAAAATTGTTGATTACATTTCAACAAATAAAGCTATTATAAATGTATCTATATTGCCTTTGTGTGCAATGAAAATGTTTACAAACTAAATTTTAATGTATACGAGTATATTGGCAAATATTGATTCACTGCCATTTCAATATTCTATAACCACAGCCAGTACGAGTACATTTGCACTAGTGCAGTATCTGTGTATTAAATTAGATCATTATTTAGTTCGCTGCATACTAAAGGGATGTAATATCTAATTCTCCTATATATATTGCATTTGAAATGGCATGGATTTAATTATGGTACAATGTATATCTGCAGAGAATAGCATCTCATTCATGATTAAGTTTTACGAGAACATTAAACATTACTAACGTTAGTTTACTCTTTTGTTGTTTAGCCAGATATTTCATAGATCTTTCGCCTGTTCAATCATCGTCGACTAATAATATCATTACAGTACATATGGTGCTACTTTACCGCACGAGTGCGGTAATCAGCAGATTACGTGCATATGTCGAAACTTTAAAGAGCCATATGTACTGTAAAACATTGTACGAGACACGTGCGAACAGGTAATTCGCAACTCGTGTCGATTTAAAACACTCCGGTCGTGTTTCAATTTATCACCACTCGTTGCGAATTTCCTGTTCTCTGCACTTGTATCGTAATGTACTATTATGAAATTATTACAAGCTTTTATTTACTTTCACCTGTCTCGTTGTCTGTCTGTCTGTAATCAAATCTTGCAAGTTAAATTTGATCCACTTCCCGGTTTCCGATTGAGCTGAAATTTTGCATGCATGTATAAATCGGATGACAATGCAATATGATTGTGTAAAAAAGTACAGTTGGCAATAGAAGCTTGTACTGATAGTGAAATTTTCGACCAAAAACTTGTTAAACCGTGTTACTTATATTTTAAAAACAGTAAGACGTCACCTCTTATTTCAGTGTATTTTACATTATGTCTGTAAATCCTTCACACAAAGCCAGTGTGTGCGTGCAAAGTACAGACTGATTTGGTTATATTGGTACAGTCAAGTGCATATATATCATCATCATCATCATAATGTCAGCCGAACAACGTCCACTGCAGTGGGCCTATGATGGTTGCCATTTTATCACTTATCGTCGTGGATAAGACATCCGTCACGTTCTGACTAGTATGCGAGTTCGAGAGTGACGGGCGTCTTATCCACGACGATAAGTGATATAACGGAAACCATCATGCGCCCGCTGGACATACGCCTCCCCGAAAGTGGAGAAGTGGTTAAGGGTCGCGGGTGTCCGGTGGATGCGGGTGGCGCAGCACCGGTCATTGTGGAACTCATTAGGGGAATCCTATATCTAGCAAAAATATGTATCGATTTAATTACCTATCATACAATACAATACAATACTCTTTATTGCACACCTCAATTAAAGGACACACCACAGTACGTAATAACAATAAATAGAGGCAAACAAAAGGCAGTTTTATCGCTAAAGAGCGATCTCTACCAGACAACCTTTGGGTAGCGGAAATCAAATAAATACAATTCACAATAGGTTTTTTTTTAATTACAAAAGGGATTGCTCTTGGCCAGCATCTAGCCGGGGGGCAAAGATGAGGCCGACGATGAAGCGAGCTCACCCAGAAGATGCCTATTCACTCGTGCCTTAAAAAGGTCTAGGTTATTTGAACTCGGAAATACAGACGCCGGCAGAGAATTCCAAACCTTAGAAGTACGCATTATATAATTTTTAAGAAAAAAAAACCGACTTCAATGGGGGAGGCCGGTAAAAGATTATTATACTTAGATGGTGCACTCTTAGATAGATATACAATATAATAAAAATGGCTATAATGTATGTTTATAATGGTAGAAGACTAAGTACCCTCAATTCCTCATGGAATCATGAAAAAACCTTGCTTGCTTGACAAACAAAACGAAGAGAACAAATCGCCAAACATGAACTACGCGTCGTTGAAGAGTTCCGTTCTGATCATCATCAGCAGTTCCACTTCATCAAATGTCACTTTTATGAATGAAAATGCTTGATTAGTTCATGAAAATACTAAAATCACTATTTGTGTGCCTTTCACATTTGAGGAGTTCCCTCGATTCCTAATGGATCCCATCATCAGAACTCGAGCATGACAAAAATCAATCGTGAAAATAGAACTTGCTTAACAAACACAGCTAGAAGGACAAATCGCCAAACGTGAACTTTTCATCGTTGAAGAGTTCTGTTCTGATCATCATCAGCAGTTCCACTTCATCAAATGTCACATTTTTGTATGATAATGCTCGATTTGTTGATAAAAACACAAAAATCACTATATGTTTGCCTTAAAGATTTGAGGAGTTCCCTCAATTCCTCATGGATCCCATCATCAAAAATCGAGCATGACAAAAATTAATCGTGAAAATAGAACTTGCTTAACAAACGCAGCTAGGAGGACAAATCGCCAAACGTGAACTTTTCGTCGTTGAAGAGTTCTGTTCTGATCATCATCAGCAGTTTCACTTCATCAAATGTCACATTTTTGTATGAAAATGCTCGATTTGTTGATAAAAACACAAAAATCACTATATGTTTGCCTTTAAGATTTGAGGATTTCCCTCAATTCCTCATGGATCCCATCATCAGAAATCAAGCATGACAAAAATTAATCGTGAAAATAGAACTTGCTTAACAAACACAGCGAGGAGGACAAATCGCGAAACGTGAACTTTTTGTCGTTGAAGAGTTCTGTTCTGATCATCATCAGCAGTTCCACTTCATCCAATGTCACATTTTTGGATGAAAATGCTTGACTTGTTGATAAAAACACAAAAATTACTTTATGTTTGCCTTGAAGATTTGAGAAGTTCCCTCAATTTCTCATGGATCCCATCATCAGAACTGCGTTTTGACAAAAACGGGACCAACTTGGATATATATCCTTACAATCAAAAGAAGAATTTTCTAAATCGGTTAAGAAATGACGGAGTTATGGACTAACAAACATTAAAAAAAAAAAAAACACAACCGAATTGATAACCTCCTCTTTTGTAATTTTGAAGTCGGTTAAAAAGAAGATGCAAAGCGCTTGGTTTGAATTAGAGGAATTTCGACCAGGTAAGGATGGTAGCCAGCCGTACGTCTGGAAGTCCGATGGAAGAAGGGGGAAGGCGGTGGAGAAATAATTTATGAAACCTACTAATAATTATTTTATGCTACATTTATAATAATATACATAGATAAAAATAAATATTTATACATCTACTGTAGTGTGGTAGTTTATTGACGTTCATAGGTGCATGAAATATAATATGCCTAATTTGAAGAATAAACTACTTTTACTTTTTTTTACTTTTACATCCATACATAAATAAAGTTAGCCACAAAGTCTGGAGTCAGGAACTGAGCCTGAAGTGTCATGGGAGTGACAAATAATAATCCTTAAGCTGTTTTTTGAAGATAGCAAGAAATTTAGCATAAATACATATGTACCGAAATCTTAATGAGCGGGACGTATGTAAGAGCTATGGGATATATTTTTGAGTAGGTTGTATGCACCCTTATTTTTGCACTTGACTGTACAAAGGCAAGCTTATCCCGTTAATTGGTTATAAAATGTATTGAAATTTTAGGCAATAATAGGATTGACAACATCTGTTGGAAACATAGTCTTTTAGGTATCTTCCCAGAAACTGTGTCTCATAGGCCGATAAACGCCTACATCTGCAATATACATTAATCCTTCAAAGTCGAGACATCCATAGCTGCACCGTAACTCTGCCTACGCAAGCCTACGCTTCCAACAAGAAACAAGCGAGTTCCATCTGTCTCTGAATCGAGTAATAAATCAAAACTTCCTCCGCTATTCTGTCGCCCTGGTACGTGTAATACTGAAACTTCGCTGTCGCGGCTGAAGGACCTTTATTTATTAGTCGTGTCACTACTATTCCTCATATACATTATGCATATTATAACAGGAATTGCCTGATTCTAAAGTTGGGTCCGCACTGGCTGGGCGATTAGCGATGCGACGGCGATCTTAGTACTTCAAGTTGCCCAAGTTGTTTTGAAATCGTTAGCGTTGACCCGGGTGAAGTAACTTTTAAGTGAAGTAACAATTTCACACGTTATTGTTGTATGTGTGTAAGTCGGAGGCTGCGTTCGGTCATATATGGTAGAACCCACAGAGGTGTGACGCTAGGGGCGGCACTGATGCGTTCCGTAGGAGTTCTCAGATCCGTCCGAAATGCGCCGTAAAGGACGATCGTGAAGTTTTTACTGAGTGAGAGCCCAACGTAACCAATATAATACCATAACGGATTTTCCCGTCGTTTTCCATTCCATTCCATTTGATGAGACTTGGTTGTTTTCTATGTAACACAAGCCTTATTGAGCTTAGGATGGGACTAGTTCGATTTGTTTAAAAAAATGTTTATAATATTTGTTATTATTTAAGTATTGATTATTTAAGGTATTTAAGTACAAGGCTGAAGTAGCATGATTTTACAGTGCTACACTTAAAAATGTTAACCGACACATACACACACATTTTACAACTGACACAAGAGTAATCAGTGTAAGATAGCCGGAACCACCGGACACACACTTAGCTGGCTGACACTGACGCGGGTACTATCGCACCCATCGATCTTGGGCTAATGCTCGATTCCTTCGGGCAAATTAAGGCTCACTGGTGTGAGAGTAGCGACCTTGCGACCATTATGCCGGCCTAGTACCTGTTAGTATTCATTTTGTGGGTGTATACTACATTGAGAAACGCCGATTGAATACAGAACTTGACCACAAATTTTGCCGATTTTTGGTTAGGAAGTACCGCCTGGAATATTTTGATATTTATGCAAGTATCAGGTCAATGTATGTTCTATTACTAGAAAAAAATTTTGAGGTGTCACTACTTCACAGCCACATAAAAAAATAATGTTTATCTTTTTTATTGTCTTTTTTTTTTCTTTTTTTTATGTAACAACTAGTATTACTTTTTGGGTCTCGATGCATATCTAAATTTGAAACAAATCGCTTTAATACATCCCGAAAAAAGGTACATTAAATATTTAACTTCAAAAAATGATAAACTACAGGGACTAACAATTTTTGTAAGATTATCCCCTAATATATTTATTTTATTATGCCTCGTGTCGTGCCGGGTTAGAATAGCACCTCCACCTTTCTTCCCTTGGGTGAAGCAAGAGCCGACTATAGCAACCGGGTTAAAGTGTGTTGTGGGCGATGGGCCAGCAACCAGTCACTGCTGTATCACATTTTCTCAATAAACCTACAATGGCTAATTTTTTTATTTTTATTTATTCAGGTCATCAACAGCCGTAAATATACATTTTACATCAGAATGGTTACATAATACAAGGCCAATAACAGTTATCCATAGTATTACGAAAAAAATTGGCACTGAAATTAATTTTTGTGTGATCTGCCTACCTCTTATTGGGGATATAGAAGTGAATAACTCACATAAACTTTTTATGTATGTATGTCTTATTAATGGGTATTATTTATTTATGTTTTTTTTAATTCGATATATTTTTTGCACTTGACAGTACTTTAATTTTTTAAGCCCAGTAGTTACTTCGTTGAAATATAAAGAAAAGGTCCGACTTTTAACAACAATAACGACCATTAGAATTAGAAACTTTTTGCTTGGATAGTAAGGTCGCTTTTTGAACGGGCAAATTTGATACAATTCGGACATTATAAATAATTTTAACTATACGAGCCGGGGTTCGAACCCACAACCTGAAACTAAAAGCCGTGTGCTTTGCCCTCGCTTTACTGTTCCGATACAGTCGCTTCACTAAATTCCAATAAATAGGTCATGAGCAGCGGTCGTAAATTTTGTAGCATTTTCGGTGCAGCGTAGTGGTGTTAACGGAGTTGGTATGGGCAAATACAATTTAAACGGTTAATTAAGGTTAACATTAACGTTATTATCGCTAATGAATCATAAGAATTTAAATCATTTATCCCAATTCCGTTAACACCACTACGCTGCACCGAAAATGCTACTAAACTTACGATCACTGGTCATAAGTCCACAACAAGGCCCGCGGACATTAACCCGAAAGAGTTAAACCAAATATTCTAATACGAGTAGAGCCTAATTAGAGTATATAATGTGGTATAACATAAATAAATAAGTAAATATTAGGGGACAATTTTTACACAAATCGAACTAGTCCCATAGTAAGCTCAATAAGGCTTGTGTTATGGGTACTAGACGACGATATATTTAATAGATATATACTTAAATACATAGAAAACATCCAAGTCTCAGGAACAAATGTCCCTGCTCACAACAGAAACAAATTCCCTTACCGGGATTTGAACCCGGGACCTCTAGCTTCGGAGGCAGTGGCACTACCAACTAGGCTAAACAGGCCGACCAACACACATAACATGTAGCAACACGTAACATGTAATCCAAAAACCCATAATTTAAGAAATATTAATTATTTAAAACAAACAAGTTTAAAAATCTCAAGTCTAACACACCCTAAAGGCGTGACGTAGCCTTTTTCTACTCTAGCAGTATAATCTGTGAGTTAAATGACTGACAGTAGTATTAAATAGTTATTTGTTCAACAAGAGAGCAAAGTAAATTTTTGCTGCGAGTGTTGATGTTGAGTCCCGAGCAAGCGAAAGATTCTTGAGCACAGCGAGGGACTCAAAGACACGAGATGCAAAAATCTTTGCTCTCGTGTGATCAGACAACTTTTCACCTCAGCGGCGAGAACATATAACGCAAAGGAATAGTGATAGAGACAATGAAGTTACTTAAACTAACCTACGATATGAAAAATTAAAAAGGGTAGTTTTTTTCACGCTCCCAGCAAAATTTCATTTTGCTCACTGGTTTCAAGCCGGAAAAGTCGTTTTCACGCTCGCAGCAAAATTGCATTTTGCTCACTGGTTTCACGCAACAAAACCGCCATTTTCGAGCCGCTGAGGTCAAAACAATAAACTTTTTATGCAAATGCAAGTCTGTACCATAGACAAGTCTTTCTATGACTGTTGGGAGAATCAAAATAGATTTTCATACATAAGTATACCTACAACTGTTTTTTTTAATAGTCACACGTGAATGCCCGTATTCTGCCACCATATCTATTTTTAATTTACACAAATCAAATTCTTTTGGTGTCGTAGAAAAAATATTGTAAGCAACGTTACATAACTAGGTCTTAAAATTCTCGAGTCTTTAATAACAAAACTCACTACGTTCGTTTTGCTACAGCGACTCTCGAATCTCGAAGACTTGAAAGCAGGCAAATGTCCTCTTTAAACAACTTGGCATTGCTGCGAATAGATTGAAACGTGACCCAGAGGCGAGTCTAGGGAGTAGGGAATAGCATTCGAGATATCTATCTAACCTAACCCTGTTTATTTCAATTCGAATTGATTTCGAAAGCATTATTAGATTTACACTGAAGATTTCTATGGGAATCCAATGTAAATTGAGCGGTATCATTGCAGATCAGATCAGACTAATCTCAATACTACCGGCATTAAGCAAAGTTTTTGGGAAACTTATTCTTAATCAGCTTGTGTTCCATTTTAATCGCAATAACCTGCTCAATAGCAATCAGTTCGGATTCACTAGAGGTCGTTCTACCACTGATGCCGGTGTGGTACTAATTAAACATATTTTTGATGCCTGGGAAGAGATTCAAGATGCTATTGGAGTGTTTTGTGATCTGTCAAAGGCATTTGATTGCGTTGATCACGAGAATTTAATTAGAACGTTAAGCCACTATGGGATAAAAAACGGTGCTCTTGACCATGTTACATCGTATCTGGCGGAGAGAACACAACGGGTAGTGATCAACGGGACTCTATCAGCAGGGACAACGGTTGCTCTTGGAGTTCCTCAAGGATCAATTCTGTTTCTTGTTTATATCAATGATTTACCAAACCTTGTGAAAGATAAACATGATATAGTGCTATTCACAGATGATACGTCGCTCATCTTCAAAGTAGGCCGCAAAGGCATATTGCCACTCTGGCTGGCAAACTTAGTTCTGCGGCCTATGCAGTAAGACGTATTAGACAGTTGACTAACGTTGAGACGGCCAGGCTGGTATGTTATAGTTACTTTCATAGTGTTATGTCCTATGGAATCCTTTTGTGGGGAAAAGCGACATCCAGACCATCTTCGTTTTTTGTTTTTGTTTTTATGACATAGGTGGCAAACGAGCAGACGAATCGCCTGATGGTAAGCGATTAGCGCCGCCCATGGACACTCGCAACACCAGAGGGGTTGTAAGTGCGTTTCCGGCCTTTAAGATGGGAGTACGCTCTTTTCTTGAAGGTTTGAAGGTCGAATCGGTCCGGAAATACTGCAGTGCGAGGCAAGAAATTTCTGGAGAAACGCACAGTTGAGGACTGCCAACCATCATCGTGCTACAGAAACGATCTGTACGCTCCATACACGAACTAAAGGCCAGGGAATCCCTCAGAACAAAAATTAAGGAGGCAAATATTCTTACTGTAGCATGTCAATATATACTTGAAAATGTTATGTATGTTCGGAAAAATCTTCATGAGCTCAAATAGTGATATCCACGACTACAACACTAGAAGTAAACACAAGATTGCAGTGAAAGCCAGTCGTCTTCGGAAGGTCGTTCGTGGGGAACTGTATACGATTTTATAATAAAATACTCACCGAAATAGTTAATTTGCCACTGAGTTAATTTAAGTCTCATATTAAACGTTATTTGCTAAGCCAGGCGTATTATGCTGTCAACGATTTCTTAAATGACAAAAATGCTTTTAAGCCAGTGATAGTTGAATCTTGCTAGTTAAAATATACCTATGCTTCACTTAGCCTCCTTGTACAGCTCTTTCGTTGCGTTTTATGAAACATGATGCTGTTTCTTGCCGAACAGTTATTTTAATCTTTGATATTATTTATTAATGTCCGGCAGCCTGAATATGTCATGCTCGCTTAAAAGGCTTTGCTTACGGTGCCGTCGTTGATCGGGTCGCCACCTTCCCTAACATATGGTCGAGGGAGATGATGGCTGAGATACGCGTCATATATCGGGTGCTGTTTGTGTAGTCCGGTCTGTTCTTGCTTGCAAGGGCATAATTAATACCTTAATTCTAGTGTTATTTTATCGGAGATTGACGAGAGACATCATCTTGTTTTGGAGATCCTAGTTTTATTGTTATTGACGCTTAGAGACCTTATAGATATCTGAGAATATTAAATTACTTAAGTGCTATTTTCATTTACTACTTATTTTAATTTAGACGCTTAGAGACCATGTACATCTCTAAGGACTTAGGAATACGAGTAATGGACGCTCAGAGACCATATACATCTCTGAGATATTAAATTTATTGTATATACTTTTGTGTATTCGGACAGAGACCGTATACAGGGTATCACAGATTGTGACACTCTGTATATACGTCACTATATTTTTTTAATATAATGTATTGCAAGTTTATTTTAATTTAATATTGTAAGTTTGTTAATCAGTATAGTTTTGAAATCATTATTATTATTGTCTACTTTTTTTTTAGTTCTGCAATTCTGTTTTGAAAACATAATAATTATTATTGTCAATTTATTTAATTGTATCATTCATGTGTTAACTTGTAAAAGTGCCCTTGTGGCCTATTTGCAGAATATTTTTTTGATTTGAACTGATTTGAAATAAATTAAGCGTAACTTTTGATATAGAATGCCTGCATATAGAAAAGTACTGTGGAAAAGAAGGACTAAAAAGTGCAACCCATGAACCAGTGGGAGAGATTGTCCAACCCGCATGAAGGTAGCGTGGGGAGTACTGCCCATTCCCAGTCATCCATAAGAAGATGTCTGTGCCCAGTAATGGGACGTATAAAAAGCTTATTCATGATGATACATGACAGCTTGGTTAAAAGAAAATATAAGATAGTATAGAGGTATAAGATGAGATCTCTAGCAGTTATCATATTGGTTTTCACTGTGACAAGGTACGCAGTTGGCCCAAGAATTTAATTGGTTTACCGTACCTACGTAGTTATTTATAAGTACGTGTATGACCAATACGACCATATCATTAATATACGAGCTCACAATACCCGCGCGTTATTTGATTTTGCTGTGAAAATTCTGCGAAGCTGTGTCGGCCTGATTCAAACGCTGGATGAGGTGAGTGACAGTTAACGCGCTGAGCCTGTGAATTAAAATTAAATATCGCCAACAGCTAACAGTGGCTTCTAGGAATTACAAGTACAGATTTAAAAACTCCAATGTATAGGTACAATATATGAAAGAATATCAATCCGCCTGCGAGTGTATCTGCTTTACCACGGGTATGTAATACTATTATACTACTCGTATTCTGTGCCAAGGATGCTGTAAAGGACTGGAAATGTCGAGATTTAATACATATTACGCACTATTAAATCTGTTAAATACCATATTTATTATACCAGTATTTTTTTTAATACCACGTCGGTGGCAAACAAGTTCACAGCCCGCCTGGTGGGAAGTGGTCACCGTAGCCTATGGACGCCTGCAACTCCAGGGGTGTCACATGCGCATTACCGACCCTATGAAAATTTATAGACTCGTGTCTACAATTCTGAAAGAGACACTTACTGAACCACAATCGCGAAATCCGAAGACAATGTATTAAATAGCTAAATTTCAAGCCGATATGTGCAAGTACACTCGATCAATGACAAAGAGGCAGAAGTGACATTTTTATAAAATATTAGTTTTAACCGTTTAGATTGTTTTCGAGTAGATATTTATTACTTAAATAATCCAGTTAAACCCAAGACACACAAGTTTAATTTCTTCAAATATCAGTCCCATAATCTACATTTATCATAACGTCGATAATTCCATACCCAAACTCGTCACACACAAATATTTCCCACGATTTCACCTTACCACGAGGTCTCACCAAAACCCAGAATATTTATTCTAACTCTATTCCTTTCCACACGCGATTATAACACTAATTTATATAATCATTTGAAATAGAGACGCTTAAATATTTACTTTGACTTAGGTCATCTTGTAATTCGGGTGATGAAACTTAAACAAGGAAACCGTGAAACTCGACGAAGTAAACGAGCCGGCATGTAAACACAAATTTTACAAGCCACGTAACTTGTTAAGTAGTTTAATAACGCGTGAACACTTTATGTTTATTTTAACCGATTTTAAAAGAGGTCCAAGCCAAGTGTACGTATATCTCTATGTCACCGTCGCTACGCTTTACATGCCGTCATTTGTTGACTTGGCTTGTACTTTGAAAGTTTGGTGTCTATGCCCCTGGTTGATGAGCATTTTACAAAAAGATACGCATAGTTTAGGACATCCAATTAATGTATTTGAGCTGAGCGACGTGAAGCTCATTCTTAGGCAACAGACAGTATTTCATTTGAATTCGTACTCCTCCTAGACACTTCAACCGATCTCGCTCACATTTTGCATGTCGATAGGTGATATCATGACGAAGGTTTAAATTAAAAAAAAAATATCAAACGGATATACCACGAAGGAAGAATCACCAAAAAACTGGATTTGTACGCGACATTGATGTAAACAATGGAATTAGAGAGAGTTTGAGACCGGGTAGATGCGCTCAGCTCAACATTGCAACCAGCAAACTGCATTGCATACCTATTTTAAAAATTATATTCACTCATTGTAACGATGTTGTACACGGTGTAAGTTTGTCTATCTCATTATTTTTAAAAATCTCTCAATCCCTCAAAGGTTAGCTGGAAGAGATCCCTCATAGGGATAAGTTCACCTTTGTACTCTGATCCTGTGTGACATGTATATGTTTTAAACTGTTATTGTGTACAATAAAGTGCTTATATACATACATACATACATTTTAAATTACTTTCACTACATAACGAATGTTCGTCACAAAATGTATTTTATTTATTACAATAACACTTAATTTGCTATAATCATCACCGTAAAACTTTCCGGATAAACTTTGTATACAGCCCTGCAGGTTAGGCTTGGTTTTTTTATAACTATGTATATACTAAAAAGTTCACAAATTTAGAAAAACGGCTTCGGGCAAATGATGATTATGGAAAACGCTTATAGCAAAGAAATTAATGTAATTATTTCGGCAACATAAATAAATTCATTCAGGTACTGTATTTAGGGTGCATCTAAATGATTTGCAATTGCTTTACCAATTGAACTTATTTTCTTTCCATTTAAATGAGGGTAAACTAGTGTCATATATTTTTGATCAGCTCGTCTTGTCACCTACTTATACTTATGCAGCTGCTAAACAACACTAAAAATTATAAGTAAGTTGTAAAAGCGGAAATATCTAAATGCCCGTTTGCAAAGCCTACACGCGACTAAAATACATCGATTTTTTCATTCGAACTTTACCACACATTCATTATATCTCCCGAGGGGAGATTCAGCGGCGGGAAGTAGAACTCAATAAAGCGGTAGGTCAACGGCCGGTACGTGACTCGTGTGCCACAACTTCTTCGATTTCGGCGCTTCGCTACAATCGCTGCCATTGACACGGTTGACTAACTACTCTTAAATGTTATTGCGAAGACATAAGGTCTATTTATAGTCAGCTAAGTTGTTTTTAGGGTTCCGTACCTCGAAAGGAAAAAACAGAACCCTTATTGGATCACTTTGTTGTCCGGCCGTCTGTCAGTCATGACCCTTTTTCTTAGGAACGCGTGGAGGTATCACGCTGGAATTTATATCAAATACTTACGAGTAGGTCTACTGTCCCTTATAGCTGTGAAAAAATCAAACTACTAAACCAACGCAATCAAAATATACAGCCGTTAATGCCGCAAATTTCCGCAAATTTTCGACACTTGCAAGGGACTCAAAACCTACAGGGTACTTCCCGTGAACTCAGAATCTTGAAATTTGGTACGAAGCAACGTCTTATAGCATAGATAAAGCAAAATCTTCGAAATACGTCAATTTTTAGTCACATCATATAATAAAAATATTTTTACGCAACCCTCGGTGCGCGAGTCCGACTTGTACATGGCCGGTTTTTTTATACTTTTGGATACTTTCCATTTGTTCCATAGAAATGTGGAAACTTACGGAGTGGGATGGCAGATATACCTGCTCCTTTTGTGTGGAGATTGAACTAAAAACCTATGGCTATATTATATTTCTTATTCATTACATTATACCTGTAACAATTAATCATAAAATGATTACCTTAAATTTAATTTATAAAATACCTAAATAGTCAGAAGGCCACAATAAATTGACAGTTTTATAACGTGATCAATTTCCTAAGTCACGAACTTGAAGTTTTACTTTTAAAGTAAGTACTCAAATTTGGTTTGTTTACATAAATTGTAATGGTATTAATAAATATGGTTATAGTTACGCATTTGTCAATGTAGGGTCGGTGCGATATCAATAAGTTGTCAGGTGTTAAGCTCGAAACTGCCTCCGCCCGACAACGACGTCAGCTAAGTTATTACATTGTTCACTGCGTGTCTTACGAAAATCAAGGCGACGTCAATATGTTGTCGGAAAAATAGAACTTACCGCATGCGGGTTGCGCACAGCCTAGTCACGTTTTGAGTATATGTCGGCCTGTTTAGCCTAGTTGGTACTGACACTGTCTCCGAAGCTAGAGGCCCCGGGTTCGAATCCCGGTCAGGGCATTATTTGTGCATTCAGCACGGATATTTGTTCCTGGGTCTTGGATGGTTTCTATGTATTTAAGTTTGTGTTTATCTATAAGTATATAATCTAGGTCGATTTGCGTAAGATTGTCCCCAAATATTTATTTATAATTTTTATCTACAGGTTTAGGCAACTTCATAATTTCATTATAATAACATTTTACCCTTTTTCAGACTTCCATTTTAAAACGGCCCTGTCTGGACCGTTACAAAATGACTTCTGGGACGGTCCAAAATGTATAAAAGAACTTTTTCTCAAACATGCAATGAAATATTAATGTTATGTTCCTTATAATATGCTGCGAAGTACGACGTTTCAGGTGAGGTTAGGACAAGAGGTCGTTATTGGAATTTCATACAAATCTTGCAGGCATAGGCCGGCAAAGTCCTCTTTTTTAATTTCCATTTCACATAAATTTGTGGCACAGGAATCATGATATTCTGCCAACTTGCGTATTAAAAATAAAACTTTGATGTTTATGTTGTTTATTTCATTGCATGTTTGAGAAATGCACTATACATACCTCGGCGGGAAATATGGGGTTGCCCGCCTCAGATCTATCCGGCCTCGCTTCGTTCGTCTGCAAATGTCTTCAGCCGGCAACCCCTTTCGTCCCGGCCTCTGTAGTAATGTACTAATCTAAATGGGTGGCGGTCTAGTGGCATAACAACTATTGTCATAATATCGATTGTCATAACACTTTACGCATAAAGTTGATGCTCATAATTTTTTTGCTTTTTTATTTAGCTTTGCTCCCGCTTTCGTCTTCGAGGTTATTTTTTTTATATAAGAGCGGAAAAACTTTGTAACTTACTTGCTTCTGGAGAGCACTTTTGTAGTAAGTCGTCAAAGTGCAGCGGTATTTCGTTCGCTGGTAAAAATGCCAATGCATATAAGCACTTTATGTCCATAGGAAAAGTTTTACTTGTACCATATAATGTTTGATGACCGCATCTTTGGACTTTCCGATATATAATTTGACCAAGGTGGAAATTGCACATACATAGGCTTATGCGTTTTGTAGTTTATGCGTTTATACAGTATTGTTAAAAACTTTTATGACCAACCATTTTAACCCATTATAAAGTATGCTTAAATAATTTTATGCGCATTAACTTTATGCGCATTACAGAATATGTTCTTCAACATTATGATTAAAAACATTATGCGCATAAATGTATGACTATTTACAATTATGCGGAATGATGAGTATGACGAATCCACGTATGCCTATCAAAAATATGACTTTAAACTTTATGCAACCCGACCCCTACCCAATCTAAATATATAAAAGAAGAAACTGACTGACTGACTGACTGACTGACTGACTGACTGACTGACTGACTGACTGACATATCAACGCACAGCCCAAACCACTGGTCCTAGAGATTCCAAATTTGGCACGTAGGTTCCTTATAAGGTCTAGGGGTGCACTAAGAAAGGATTTTTCAAAATTAGACCCGTAAGGGGGTGAAATGGGGGTCCGAAGTTTGTATGGGGAAACAAGATTAGTTGGACTATTTTATTCGAAACTTCACAGGAGTATTTCAAACGATAAATGAGTAAATACGTGTTTCAAGTTTTTTGAGAAATCAACCCCTAAAAGGGGGAAAGGTGGTGACAAATTCTGAAAATCGACATGGGTATTGTTTTTATGATATACCGGGTCGCTGATAACGAAAACAACAATGATTTTAAAATCTCACGTGGAGGACGTGAAATACCATCCCCCCTGTTGGGGTGCGAGGGGGATGAAATGTCTAAATATTAATATGGGTGTCGTTTTTATGTTTTTTTGGGACGATAATTACGAAAATGGCATTGGTTTTGAAATTTAATATTGTGGACATGAAAACTTTTGAAAGTTTGCGCCAAATTTCAAGAAATAACTGACTGACTGAGTGACCAACATATCAACGCACGGCGCAAACTGCTGGCTCTAGAGATTCCAAATTTAGTATGTAGGTTCCATATAAGGTCTTGAGGTGCATTAAGAAAGGATTTTTCAAAATTCAATCCCTAAGGGGGTGAAATGGGGGTCCGAAGTTTGTATTGGGAATTAAGATTAGTTGGACTATTTTATTCAAAACTTCACAAAAGTATTTCTAACGATAAATGAGTAAACACGTGTTTCAGATTTTTTGAGAAATCAACCCCTAAAAGGGGGAAAGGTGGTGACAAATTCTGAAAATCGACATGGGTATTGTTTTTATGATATACCGGGTCGCTGATAACGAAAACAACAATGATTTTAAAATCTCACGTGGAGGACGTGAAATACCATGCCCCCCGTTGGGGTGCGAGGGGGATGAAATGTCTAAATATTAATATAGGTGTCGTTTTTATGGTTTTTTGGGACGATAATTACGAAAATGGCATCGGTTTTTAAATTTAATATTATGGCCATAAAAACTTTTGAAAGTTTGTGCCAAATTTCAAGAAATATCTGACTGACTGAGTGACCAACATATCAACGCACAGCGCAAACTGCTGGTTCTAGAGATTCCAAATTTAGTATGTAGGTTCCTTATAAGGTCTAGGGGTGCACTAATAAAGGATTTTTCAAAATTCAACTCCTAAGGGGGTGAAATTGGGGTCCGAAGTTTGTTTGGGGAAACAAGATTAGTTGGACTATTTTCTTCGAAACTTCACAGGAGTATTTCTAACGATAAATGAGTAAATACGTGTTTCAGGTTTTTTGAGAAATCAACCCCTAAAAGGGGGAAATCTGGTGACAATTTCTGAAAATCGATATGGGTGTTGTTTCTATGGTTTATCGGATCGCTGATTACAAAAACAAGAATGATTTTAAAATCCCACGTGGAGGACGTGAAATACCATCCCCTTTGTTGGGGTCCGCGGGGGTTGCAATGTCTAAATAATAATATATGGGTGTGATTTTTATGGTTATTTGGGTCGTTAATTTCGAAAATGACATTGATTTTGAAATTAAATTTCCCTATGAAGATACGACCTTTTTTGGGTTCAATGTATTGTAAGTGGTTTTATTAATCAGTGCCGTCCGATACGATTTCGACATAAATCGATATTTGAGCGTCCGAGAGGACTCTTAATAGTAATCCGAGGTACCTAAACTTTGAATAAAGTAACGGCCATATTGATTTTCTTCATTTCCGTCCCGATTTCGTTCAAAATCGATATCTGAGCGTCCGAGAGGTCCCCTAATACGACTCCGAGGTAAAATTTGGAAAAAGTCGCAGTCATATTGATTTTCTTTTTTTTGCGTCCCGATTTCGTTCAAAATCGATATCTGAGCGTCCGAGAGGTCTCGTAATACGAATCCGAGGTAAAATTTAGAAAAAGTGGCAGCCATATTCATTTTTATCATTTCTGTCCCGATTTCGTTCAAAATCGATATCTGAGCGTCCGAAAGAATTCGTAATATGAATCTGAGGTAAAATTTGGAAAAAGTGGCAGCCATATTGATTTTCTTTATTTCAATACGATTTCGTTCAAAATCAATATCCGAGCGTCAGAGAGGTCCCCTAATACGAATCCGAGGTAAAATTTGGAAAAAGTGGCAGTCATATTGATTTTCTTCATTTCCAACCCGATTTCGTTCAAAATCGATATCTGAGCGTCCGAGAGGTCCCCTTATACGAAATTGAGGTAAAATTAAAAAAAAGTGGCGGCCATATTGATTTTATTTTTTTCGTCCCGATTTCGTTCAAAATCGATATCTGAGCGTCCGAGAGGTCTCTTCATACGAATCTGAGGTAAAATTTGGCACTCCATACATGCTTGTATGTAAAAAAGTTTAATGTTACTATATAGGCGTGTGGGGTTTCTATGGATTTGCTTTTAAAAACGACATAGAGGTTTCGATATTTTTTTTCCATTTAAATCAACAAGTACGGTTGCCAGTTTTTGTTGCACTTTTAGCACCACCCAGGGGTCACATGTAGGGTAACCGTGGGTACTCCTTACCGACGGGGTGCAACTTCGACCCCCCTTTGTCAAGTGAGTGGGCAACTTGACTATTAGAAGTTCGCAAGCCGCTCGAAGGCCTCTAACTTGGCTTAACGATTGCAGCCGGGATCAACGGCTTAGCGTGCCTTCCAAAGCACGAGAGTCAGTTAGTAACCACTCAAAGCGGTCACCCATCCAAGAACTGACCTGCGGCCACATTGCTTAACCTCGCACACCGCACGCGGTAGGCGGGTGCCGCTGGGCCATGAGCGCTCTAAATTTTTGATAGTTTGTGCCAAATTGCAATTCAATCGGTCCAGTAAAAGCAACTTTGTTGTAACAGACGGACTGACGTAAGAAGTGCGAATGGAAGTGAGGCCAAATTTTCTTTTTGGATGGGCCAATGGGAACTGGCAAAACCTACCTAATAAATTTAATTTTAGGAAAAATAAATGTTACACGTGATATTGAATTACCCGTATTTCTGTACTTCAAAGGACCAGAGTTTATGACCGCTGAGCGCTGCTTGGTCGTTTACAGACCTATTGGTGTTACTGTAGTACACAGATACTTTTACTAAGGGCCATTTAAGACATGCTTTTATTTCATCGGCCCTTTCCCCTTCGGCCTCTCGGAAATGTATGATAATAGTTTTCGATCCTTATTTTTGCCAAAATCAAATTAAATTCAACAGTTTGCCGGTTCTCAGAATGTATACTGACTTTTCATCTGTGCATCTGTTAATGAATCACAATCACCAAACTTCGTATACCGAAACCCCCAGAATGTAACAACTACTTTTCTGGAGACCGCATCTAAATCGGTTCAGCCAAACGCGAGATAATCGTGGACAAACATACGAACCTGTTTTTTGTAGACGGTTAAAAATTTCGCTTAGTACGCGGGCGAAGCCGCGGGCAAATGCTAGTCTAAATATATAAAAGAAGAAACTGACTGACTGACTGACATATCAACGTACAGCCCAAACCGCTGATCCTAGTCCTAGAAATTCTAAATTTGGCACGTAGGTTCCTTATAAGGTCTAGGGGTGCACTAAGAAAGGATTTTTCAAAATTCAACCCCTAAGGGGGTGAAATGGGGGTCCGAAGTTTGTATGGGGAAACATGATTACTAGGACTATTTTATTCGAAACTTCACAGGAATATTTCTAACGATAAATGAGTAAATACGTGTTTCAGGTTTTTTGAGAAATCAACCCCTAAAAGGGGGAAAGGTGGTGACAAATACTGAAAATCGATATGGGTATTGTTTTTATGATATACCGGGTCGATATAACGAAAACAACAATGATATTAAAATCTCACGTGGAGGACGTGAAATACCATCCCCCTGTTGGGGTGCGACGGGGATGAAATGTCTAAATAGTAATATGGGTGTCGTTTATATGGTTTTTTGGGACGTTAATTACGAAAATGGGATCGGTTTTGAAATTTAATATTGTGGACATGAAAACTTTTGAAAGTTGTGCCAAATTTCAAGAAATAACTGACTGACTGAGTGACTGGCATATCAACGCACACCGCAAACTGCTGGTTCTAGACATTCCAAATTTAGTATGTAGGTTCCATATAAGGTCTTGAAGTGCATTAAGAAAGGATTTTTTTAAATTCAACACCTAAGTGGTGAAATGGGGGTCCGAAGTTTGTATGGGGAATCAAGATTAGTTGGATTATTTTATTCGAAACTTCACAGGAGTATTTCTAACGATAAATGAGTAAACACGTGTTTCAGGTTTTTTGAGAAATCAACCCCTAAAAGGGGGAAATCTGGTGACAAATTCTGAAAATCGATATGGGTGTTGTTTCTATGGCTTATGGGGTCGCTGATAACGAAAACAACAATGATATTAAAATCTCACTTGGAGGACGTGAAATGCCATCCCCCCTGTTGGGGTGCGAGGGGGATGAAATGTCTAAATATTAATATGGGTGTCGTTTATATGGTTTTTTGGGACGTTAATTACGAAAATGGCATCTGTTTTGAAATTTAATATTGTGGACATGAAAACTTTTGAAAGTTGTGCCAAATTTCAAGAAATAACTGACTGACTGAGTGACTGGCATATCAACGCACACCGCAAACTGCTGGTTCTAGACATTCCAAATTTAGTATGTAGGTTCCATATAAGGTCTTGAAGTGCATTAAGAAAGGATTTTTTTTAATTCAACACCTAAGTGGTGAAATGGGGGTCCGAAGTTTGTATGGGGAATCAAGATTAGTTGGATTATTTTATTCGAAACTTCACAGAAGTATTTCTAACGATAAATGAGTAAACACGTGTTTCAGGTTTTTTGAGAAATCAACCCCTAAAAGGGGGAAATCTGGTGACAAATTCTGAAAATCGATATGGGTGTTGTTTCTATGGTTTATGGGGTCGCTGATTACGAAAACAACAATGATTTTAAAATCTCACGTGGAGGACGTGAAATACCATCCCCTCTGTTGGGGTCCGAGGGGGTTGGAATGTCTAAATATTAATATGGGTGTGATTTTTATGATTTTTTGGGTCGTTAATTTCGAAAATGGCATTGATTTTGAAATTTAATATTGCGGGCATGAAAACTTAAAAGTAGGTGCCAAATTGCAAGAAGAAACTCACTGACTGAGTGAGTGACATATCAACGCACAGCCCAAACTGTTGGTTCGAGAGATACCAAATTTGGCATGTAAGTTCCTTATAGGTCTAAAGGTGCATGAAGTGCCGTGAGTTCCCTATGAAGATACGACCTTTTTTTATTCAATGTATTGTAAGTGGTTTTATTAATCAGTGCCGTCCGATACGATTTCGACATAAATCGATATTTGAGCATCCGAGAGGACCCTTAATAGGAATCCGAGGTACCTAAACTTTGAATAAAGTAACGGCCATATTGATTTTCTTTATTTCCGTCCCGATTTCGTTCATAATCGATATCTGAGCATCCGAGATGTCTCCTAATACGAATCTGAGGTAAAATTTGGCACTCCATACATGCCTGTATGCAAAAAAGTTTAATGTTACTATTTAGGCGTGTGGTATCTATGGATTTGCTTTTAAAAACGACATAGAGGTTTCGATATTTTTTTCCATTTAAATCACCTTTAGATTTTTTTTAATCGTATGGCATTTCTTGAATTTAAACTTTCGTGAGTCATACTTTGCGTATGGCATTTATTTACGAACCGTGATTTTCGAGAAGACAAGTAAGGTTGCCAGTTTTTGTTGCACTTTTAGCACCACCCAGGGGTCACGTGTAGGGTAACGGTGGGTACTTCCTACGGACGTGGTGCAACTTCGACCCCCCTTTGTCAAGTGAGTGGGCAACTTGACTGTTAGAAGTTCGCAAGCCGCTCGAAGGCCTCTAACTTGGCTTAACGATGGCAGCCGGGATCAACGACTTAGCGTGCCTTCCAAAGTACGAGAGTCAGTTAGTAACCACTCAAAGCGGTCACCCATCCAAGAACTGACCTGCGCCCACATTGCTTAACCTCGCACACCGCATGCGGTAGGCGGGTGCTGCTGGGCCCCGAGCGCTTTAAATTCTTGATAGTTTGTGCCAAATTGCAATTCAATCGGTCCAGTAAAAGCAACTTGGTTGTAACAGACGGACTGACAGTAAGGAGTGCGAATGGAAGTGAGGCCAAATTTTCTTTTTGGATGCTCCAATGGTAACTGGCAAAACCTACCTAATAAATTTAATTGTAGGAAAAATAAATGTTACACATGATATTGAATTAGCCGTATTTCTGTACTTCAAAGGACCAGAGTTTATGGCCGCTGCGCGCTGTTAGGTCGTTTACAGACCTATTGGTGTTACTGTAGTACACAGATACTTTTACCATTTAAGACATGCTTTTATTTCATCGGCCCTTTCCCCTTCGGCTTCTCGGAAATGTATGATAATAGTTTTCGATCCTTATTTTTGCCAAAATCAAATGAAATTCAACAATTTGACGGTTCTCATAATGTATACTGACTTTTCATCTGTTCATCTGTTAATGAATCACAATCACCAAACTTCGTATACCGAAACCCCCAGAATGTAACAACTACATTTCTGGAGACCGCATCTAAATCGGTTTAGCCAAACGCGAGATAATCGTGGACAAACATACGAACCTGTTTTTTGTAGACGGTTAAAAATTTCGCTTAGTACGCGGGCGAAGCCGCGGGAAAATGCTAGTAATATAATAAAATACGAGTAGTGTCGGTAGCTATTTTGGCTGTTAACTGTACATGTATACAGCTAGTGCAGGCCTGTTACTTTTTTTATACCACGTAGGAGGCAAACAATTAATGAGAATTACGCATACCTTCTAAAAAACCGGTCAAGTGCGAGTCCGACTCGCGCACCGAGGGTTCCGTACAAAGGTCGTGTACCCGTCATGACCCCATTAAATCACGAGAAATTGAATGCCATAGGTACAGCGCCATCTATCGTATCATTATACATACAAACTTAGTTTAGAAATGTTTTTTGAAAAAAAAAATAGTCTAGATAGAGATACATTTATATTTTTACTGTAACACTTATTGGTATTAAAGTTATGTACAAATCTCAATTTTTTTTTTCTTGGTAATTTTTTTGTAACATTTTCCTTCATAAATCAAAATTTATCCAACGTAAAAAAAAAAAGATTAAGAATGTGCAATTCAAGCCCTTTCATACCGCACCCCACTTGACATAGCCACTAGACTTTGAACTTTTCCCCCGTCTTGTATCGGTAAATTTTCACGGAAAATAAAAAAATATGTTTTAAAAAATAGGATAAGTAGTTATTGAGATATTGACCAATGTGGCAGACAGACAGGCAGACAGAGCGGGACCATAAGGGTTCCTTTTTTTTCTTTTTCTTAATTTAATCCTTTGGGAAACAAACAGGCAAATATAACACACATAATTAATCATGACACAAGTTCATAAGCCAAATAGTTTCCACTACTAATCAATAACATATTTGGTACTCTGATCGAAATAACAAAATAATAATGTCATGCAAATTCAAGACGAGACTGTAGACATTAATATTAATAGGGAAGAGATATGTCAACAACTGTAATCTTATACATAGATAACCATTTACTCTAGATTACATCATGTAGGCCATATTTTGTAGATTTAAAAATATTAACTTTGCCTTGTCTGTATATTCACGAATTGGTAGTTTTTGTCAAAAGACACGGTCATTTATTTCGTAGTTTCAACAGTGAACGCTTGCAACACCAGATATGTGCTCATCCGTCAAAAACTGCTCTTTTATCTAAAAGTATTTTAGGTATGGCCCCTAAAATCTACAATAAGCTACCTGAACATCTAAGAATAGTACGTGAAATTTGTAAATTCAAGACCTATGTGAAAGAATATTTGATCAAAAAGGCTTACAATTCCTATAATGAATTTCTGAGAGACAACTTGGAATAATTCTATAACATTTCATTATAATATACATACATAATTTTTGACTGAGCATTTTATCAACCTAATGTAATGGACTAATGGCATTCAATAACTTATAACTTGACATTTGTAATTATATTTTAAGACTGACATAGGTAAACATTTTTTTTTAATTAGTCCATATTTATTATCATAACCGTTTGACTGCATGTATATTATTATCTTCGTATGCCTAAGGGTACGACATAGTGAAACAATACTGTTTTTTACCACCATCTGCAATATTATGTTGTCCTATGATCGACGAATAAAGTAATTGTATTTGTATTTACATCTGTTGTTTTTTACCATGTTGGTACGGAATCCTTAAAAGTAATATTTAGTGTAGTGGGTGACCGAGTAGATCGTTAGATAAGATATCACGCATGCCCAACAGAGACTCGGATAAGGTTCCCTAAACGAATAATAATGTTACGTGGCTACAGGATTAGCCGTGATTCTTTGAAGTTCCATCTCTAACATACACTCAACATGTTCACACTAGCACCCAAACATCTTAACACGATTATTACTGCACTTTGAATTCGAGCCTAGGTGTCATGTATTATGGTCTAATTTGGATTGGAGTTAGATTGGAGATATAAGTCTGTAAGTACGTAAGGCTGTGATGCGGTCGAACCCCTGACCGCACAATGTTGAGCTTGGTGTCCCAAGTTGTCCCGTCAGGACCGCTCTCATTTGACGAGTGCATGTAAATCTGGAATATACTAATCGTTATCACAAGCGGCTTCCATAATAGGACATTGTGAAGTCACAATGGCATGAACCACGTATCAATTGACGAACACAAGCCGGAAATTCAGTAATATTGGTCGGTTTCAGACGAATTTCCTGCCTCGGACGCTCCGGTTGTGGAATGAGTTCCATGCCAAGGTTTTCCCGAGGGACTACAGTATTATATAGACCCTAAATAAACACATCAAATAAATCGATTTGATTGACAGTAGAGTTAAAATCTGTCAGGACCGGTATTTGACTCACAAAATATGAAATGTCTAAGCCATATCATAGGGATACCATAGGGCTGTCTCGTTTTATCAATTAAGATGCAAGGAATTTGCCGTTTTAACTCAACATTGTACGTTTTACTATTTTCCTCCATATTTATAAATTTTTGGTTTATATTAATCCCGATAGAGAAAAATAACCCCCTTTTTTCCATACGTTTTATATATGTACCGGTTGGGCGTTTTATATAATGTATCTCATAGTGGAAATCTAAATAGATGTGATATCATAGTCAATAGTAGATATGATCCAGGAAAAACCTAAAATTTCCAATATCTGACAAAACTAGAGAAATTAAAAGAGTTTAAAAAAAACCCGACTGCTGTTGGTTTTCCATACCAATAAACCGGTAACCTATCGAAGTTTCGAAAAACACTAGTCCGATTTTCACTTGTCCGAAAACGGTTAACCAAATCCTTATAATCCATATACTTTGTTTACCATACTTTTGAAATGTCGCTGGTTTGTTTTCCCTTATTAATGTTTTTCCGAAACTCATTAACCGGAAGAACGATTGCCGACTTATTATTTAACAACCGATTTGTTAACCAACTTTTCATAATTCCGATGCTATTCCGGAAAAAAAAACATACAGATATGCTAAAAACCCTACACAACGACCACGAGCACAAGCACGTATTCTTAAAAAAGCCCAAAGAAGGGGGGCTTGGGGGGCGGAGCCCCCGCATGAAAAAATAACTAACAACAATAAAGCTTTTTTACTCAGATATGTTCGTTAGTAACCTTGTGTACCTTAGAGCGGAAATAGAAGACCCGCGAAGCGGGGCTTCGTTGACTTTATGGCGGAACCTATTTCGCCATTGAATAAATAAGTATTACAGAACATATAAAATGGCAAACCAATGCATTGATGATTTGCTTCGACATGCAAATTTCGATCTTTTGATGTAGCGGGATAATAACATTTCGGACTTAATACTTTTCGGCACAAAACTAGTTGATAAATGATACTTTGGAATTTAAATAAGTGTCTATTCGAATCATAAGCGTAATAAAATTGCAGCGAAGTGAGAATTGGTATAATAATAATCTGGGAAATGTCATTTCGGGCAAAAAAAATGTACACCAACTAAATAATGTGAATCTTTTTCGGGATTTTAATATTCGGAATTACATTTTTTGTGTTAATGATAGGTAACCCCATAAACCACCATCATTTACACACACACAATTAATACGAATCTAACGACACCTCTCAAGCTAAAATTCATGGAGCCGTTCAGGCCGCAGAGCGTGCCAAACAATTATACATATATACATACTCTCGAAAAAACATACCTCCTTCTGGCGCAGTCGGGTAATAAAAAGTATATTGCGGTTCGTATTTCAACACTTCTATTTATGATGTGTTAAAAATATGTATGTTTGTCAGAGGATAATGATGGAAAAAGAACATCCACTGAGACTTTCAATCATGAATCTTCGTGACTTTCAAACATTTTTATTTGTAATTTAATTTTTCATCCAAGTTCAGAACCTCTTCCGGACTGAGGCGATATAATTCTAACGCGGCAAAATTATCTACTTAATAGAATTTTTCTCGAGTTTTCAAAAGAAACAGGGAGGAAACTTATTAAAAATTGCGTTTGTACTTTTTAAGCTTAAAAGTTTGCGCGAATCGTGTCTAGAGACGTTTTATTTTGTCACGCTGCTGCCGCCCATCAGGCTGTGCCATAATGTCCAATTAATTAAGGGCCTTAACGACCACTTTTATATATTAAGAGGTTGTTTACTCTGCGATACCAGTAAACTCACGTCAAAGTACTTAAAATGTACCACCTAATCAGGATTGCCTTACGTCTTTAAAGCTTGAAACGCACAAAGCGCGGCGCAGCTTTGTTGCGGGGCGGAGGCGGTTTTGCGATAAAGCGAACGCGGTCCGGGCACGTCGCACCAAAAAACCGCGCGATATTCGGTAGCGCAGTAAAGCGGAGCCGCCGTGTGACATAGGAAGCATGCAAATTGCTTGCAAGTTCTTGCAAAAGTAAGTCTGCCTTAAGGTTAGTTTGTCAATTTTGAATACAAAGTTTAGATTATATGCACAGATCATTCAGTTCAAAACGTGCACCACTGTAATCTACCTTAAGGCCAATAATAGTCAGGTGACTACGAATATGATGTTTAGATTGTGGTTTATTTTACAGCAAGCATGTCGCTGAACGTATGTATGTATGTTCTGTTAGTGATTCGCCAAGCCACAGCATCATTTTGTATCGGTTGACTTAGTTAATATTTTCAAACATACACGCCTCAAATCAGAAATAAAATCCTCTAATATCACTGTCAGTTCTAAATTAGCCATTTCAGAACGGGAAACATCATGAACAAGAAAATCTACACAAAGTTGCTCACTTATTCACGCTAATTCAAGTTGACGGGTAAATGACTTCGACGTTATGACTCCCGGTGTTTTCACAGTACCTATTCACTGAAAAATGAACATTGCAAAAACGTCTGTATTATATTCCTTGCTAGTTTCAAAATAAAATAACAAATTGATTTGACAAACGGCCTAGTTGAATGCGGTTGTGGTGCGAGTATAAAAGGCATATAATTTCATAAATCACCTGCCATTATTTACCGGCTATGAAGAGAGTTACAAGGTCAAAGGACATTTTACGAAAACGGTGGTATATTTGGAAATAAATTTGTCTTAAAATAGTAAGTTATGTCAAAAATTCTGAGTTATAAAATTTCTATCTGACATCCCGGAGCGTTCGTGGCCAAGCGGCGCCCGCGTACCACGTGCGGTATGCGAGGTTAAGCAACGTGGGCGCAGGTCGGTTCTCGGATGGGTGACCGCTTTGAGTGGTTACTAACTGAGCGCTTCCGTGCTTTGGAAGGCACGTTAAGCCGTTGATCCCAAGCCGTTGACCCAAGTTAGAGGCCTTCGGGCGGCTTGAGAACTTCTAACAGTCAAGTTGCCCACTCACTTGACAAAGGGGGTCGAAGTCGCACCACGTCCGTAGGGAGTACCCACCGTTACCCTACACTTGACCCCTGGGTGGTGCTAAAAGTGCAACAAACTTGCAACCGTACTTGTCTTCTCGAAGATCTCACGTTCGAAAATAAATGCCATACGATTAATATTATCTGACATCCGGCCCACGGAACTTTATAAAACTCGGCCTAAAATTTGAAAAAAGAATTGATTATCGAATCAAAGATAAAATCAATTAATCCGATTTCCTATCGAATGCCTTTGAACGACATGTTTCACTCGCCATTCTGTCTCTCTTATTATGCCTCGAAGGCAGGTATATGCACAATGCTTCGCCTGAAGTTAGGCCATCATTACCATTGTATCTAAGACTGATTAGATATGCGTCGCTATTACGAATGCCGATTCCGATGACAAGATGGACGACAAAGGTATATGTTCGTAGCCAGCCGCCGTCGGGAGCAGCAAGGATGCTCTTCTCTTGCTGGACTCTTCTCAGTTAGGGTTTAGTGAACCAGCGACAAACCTCCCAGTAGTTCGATTCCACTTACACCCCAGATTAGGTTGAAAACCAATCTCAGTGGAGCGTAAACTCTTAGCCACTCAAGTGCTCGCGTTAAAAAAAAAGGTGGTCTAAAGTGCTCAAGATTCACCGGGCATTAGCAGCGCATTGTCTTGTGTTGTTAATAAATCGATTGCCTGGCTTCGTCTAAACTTTTTGCTATGATTGTTTTTATGTTATAAAGCTAAAGAAACAGGCAATTTGTTTATATAATTAATTATATAGGTCCCCATAGTAAAATATTTTTTAAAAAAGTCACACACTTAACATACCGTTTCGAATGAGATCTTATGCAATAAATATATTTTTATTTTATAATCTAAATCGATAACATATGTAAATTTTATGTTTATTTAAAACTGTAATAGTTTACGCTTCGATTGATACCAAATAAAGTATATGATCCCGGGGAAATATTTTGCATAAAACCTTTTTCATTTGCAATGTTTACATTGTCAGTTTTGCAATTCGCCGCAAAACAGTGTAGTTTGTTTATGATTTTTTTATGAATAATTTAGGCAAACGAGGACAAAAATATTGTCAGACGTAGGTAAAGACAGTATTAATATTTAAATAACAAGTGCCAGTTTTTTCAAAATCGCAGCAATTTCTGTCACAAATTATCAATAACCAAAAATATCCTTACATGCCTAACGTAATGAGTGCCGCTTATGACGCCCGATTAAAAATAATTCCATACACTTCAAACCACATAAAACACTTAACACATATACTACACATGTTACACTTCACAACTTTATAGATATTCGATCGATTACAACTCGATTTATATTTTTGTTCTCACTTAAAAGGTATACAAAAACCCACTTAAAGGTCCCGACTCAAACTAACGGACATACTCCGGCGGGCCTGCGCTGTCAAAATTTAATCATGGCGGCGATATAAGGACGGGATACACTGGTGCGCAACGAAACGACAGTTCATGCAGTGATCGTCAATAATGAAATTACGAAATTTACATTTCTTATTAAATCAATTACGAATAGTTACAGATCCTTAACTTATTACTTATACAATGCTAATACGAAATTAACAGCGGTTCACTCATGGTGACTTTAATTATATATTCTTGAAGTAATAATAACGTTTGGCATTTTATTATAAATATCAGTGGCTGTCGTGATATAGAATAACTGACAAAGTAGAAAAGTTGGAAAACCGCCGATATTTTCATTTCAAAGTTATATATCTCAACAATGGCTGAACCGATTTTGATAAAACATGTTTTACTAATATTATCGTTTCCAGAGAGAAAATTATGTTATTATCTTATTATAAATTCGAGGAGTTAAAAATGCAGTGTTTTTTTTTTCACCATAATAGTTACAACTTTTTGGCTCGACATATCAGATCTCAATGACCTCGTGTTTACGTGTCTAGGCATTTATAGTTGCTTCAGTCATATTGATTTTACCACGGCTATAAGATACTACTAAATTTCTCTTGGAAATCCTGCTCTGAAAAAAGACAACCAAATCGGTTCACCAGTTTAAATAAAAGCTACGATGCCACAGACAGATATACACATTAAACTTATAACCCCCTTCTTTTGCGTTGCGTAGTATAGTAGTAGTAGGTATGGTACCAGAACTGACTATATTGTAATTTCATCATGTCAGCCGAAGCACGTCCACTGCTGGACATAGGACATATATTTATTTGACACCACAACAAGTTTTTTTTTAACTCTAACAGGTTCTCATTGCTGAGATAATAAGTTTTACAGTACACATGGTGCTATATTACCGCACGAGTGCGGTAATCAGCAGATTACGTGCATATGTCGAAACCTTAAAGAGCCATATGTACTGTAAAACGTTGTACGATACACGTGCGAACAGGTAATTCGCAACTCGTGTTGATTTAAAACACTCCCTTCGGTCGTGTTTCAATTTATCACCACTCGTTGCGAATTTCCTGTTCTCTGCACTTGTATCGTAATGTACTATTATGTGATGTGGTATGTGTGTGGTACACGAGAGCAAAGTTACCTATATGCATATCGTGTATTTGAATCCCTTGATACGCTATAAAATCTATCATAGAATCACTTGCCACGCTCGCTAGTGATTCGATTAAGGCATCCTTCGCTACCACGGGATTCGAAATTATCACTCGTCGCAAAAAAACTACTGCTCTCTTATTGCACAAATAATTATTGAATCCTTGCCTGACACATCACATAACCACTAACGAGTAAAATTGTAATGAAAATTTAAGAAATTAAATTAAATTAATATATGAAAAAAATACATCACAAATAACAACAAAATTCATACACTTATTTTGTGAGGTAAGTATTTTTTTATTGGTACGTGGTTTTCACTGCCGCAATGAAGAAATTTTGGGGTGTTAAGTTAAGACGACGAATTGAAAATATTGGCGGTAGGGATTGCAATTTTTCTCCGCAACCAAGAAACATACGAACACGATTATTTTTTATATGATCCATAGTACCTTTGGCTTCACTTTTGTAATAGCTTTACATGATTGGATAATTTTCATAACACAAAAATAATTTTCTTTTAAACCTCTTTAAAAACAGAGATTTGCATTTTACAGATAAACGGCACTTGTTAAAGTCTCTTAGTTTTCCATTTAAATTCATCTAAGCAATCACTTCAATATTGTAATTGGATTTTATTAAATTACTAATGGTTTTTATTTAAACTGAAAAAGACTGTTTTGTCGCATACGCTCTTACGGTAAAAGCTAGCCGCCCGCGTGTTTTCTATGCAATCAGTGCCCCCTCAGTCCGCTACCGACTACTGTCAGCGTTGGGCCTGTGCTAGGCGAGCTCCCGCGCGTTATGGATACTGTTTGCGTTTAGGTACATTTAAAGTGGTATTTTATTCATTTGAAAATAAGGAAATAATCGGTGAAGGTCTCTAAAAAAAGGAACGCTTGTTCAATTAAGCAATGTAAAAATAATTAAGTAATTGTCCCAAAACAACTTTATTTACCAAACTAGATAATGTTCCAATTATAAAATAAATCGTTTTTTTAAACTCGTGTATACTAAACCGAGATGTTTCTACTGACAAAATATTCTTTTAAATTTATAAGTAAAGCGAAAATGAATTTTATTTGTCTATTTTAGAAAACAATAATTAGAACAAGGCAAAGCCATGGAGTCGTCTCCGGATTTAGGCGAAATCGAAACTATGTCAGATAAGTCCTTAAAAAGGTTAGTGTTTGGGAGATAGGTAGGTACTTATAAACTAATTTAAGGGTAATATAATACCTATTTATATTACAAGCTTTTATTTAACTTGCAATGTATGTATGTTGTTGGACCCGGGTATGTCCTAAAACTACGACCAAGACCACCGGGGGATGGGCAGCAGCAACCCTGGAGTGCGGTGGAGATACTGCGATCGCCAACCCGCATGCCACGCGTGGCGATTATGGCATATACCCCCCGTGAATTTGGGGGAGGCCTATGTCCAGCAGTGGACGTCCTTTGGCTGATATGGTGGTGGTGGTAGTATGTATGTTGGTCGGTCGGTGTTGTTGGACCCGGGTATGTCCTTGTCGCCTTGTGGCGAGGTCACGGGAACGCTTGCGCACACATCCGCGACCCTGCCGGCGACAGCCGCTCCCAAGCGGCTCCATCGCGAATGCCCGGAGGCCATCCACGTCCTTCCTCCTCGACCTCCATCTTGTACAGTAGTGGACCCCCCTGAGTCCGCTACGAGGAGGTCATGGGTGCCGAAAAACTTCCGGCACCCGGTGGCGGAGCAGGTCGGTGGTTCCGCCACGAACCACACCTCGGCCGCACAGGATAGGGAAAGCATTCACCTTCCTCTGCGGCCCCACCGATGCCGTTTTCGCGGAACGGCTCCGCCAAGTTCGCAGGGGGTAGGGAGAGTGGCGCACCGAAATACCAACACTCCTCTCCCCCTGCAATCCCGCCTCGGCCACAGAAGATAGGGAGAGCGGCTCACCGCAATACCGACACTCCTCTTCTTCTGCGGCCCCTCCTCAACGCATCCTTAGTGGGCTACCCAAGCCCGCTGGGAGCGCCCTCCTCGGGCCAGCCGGCAGAGCAAACAGGCCGGCCCTAGGTGCCTCTTAGCTTCACCGTGGGTGACCAGTCCACGGTTACTAAGCCCCCCCCGCCCCGACAAGGCGAGCACCCTCGAGGGGGTGTCCATGTTCATCCTTAGACCAACTCGCTCGGAGGCTTTACTGAGGTCATTGAGCATTGTACTTAAATCCTCCATGGTCTCAGCCAAGACTACTATATCGTCAGCAAACCGAAGGTGAGTGAGATTGTCGCCGTTTATGTTGATGCCTAGCCTTCTCCAGTCCAGAGTCTTGAACACGTCCTCCAGTGCAGCGGAAAACAGTTTAGGAGAAATAACATCTCCTTGCCTGGCTCCCCGCTGCAGCGGAATAGGTTTCGAGTTCTGGTCCTGGAGTCGGACTGACATAGTGGCGTTCTCGTACAAACACTTCAGTACTTCGATATAGCGGTAGTCCACTTGGCACCGTTGGAGAGATTGTAGTACAGCCCAGGTTTCAATCGAATCGAAGGCTTTCTCGTAGTCCACGAACGCTAGACAGAGGGGCAGGTTATACTCCTCAGTCTTCTGTATAACCTGACGAAGCGTATGGATGTGGTCTACGGTGCTAAAGCCTCTTCGGAAACCGGCTTGTTCGGGAGGCTGGAAGTCATCTAGCCTGCGTGCGAGACGGTTCGTAATGACTCTTGAAAACAGCTTATAGACATGGCTCAGAAGTGAGATGGGGCGGTAGTTCTTCAGTAAGGCGTTGTCACCCTTTTTGAAGAACAGCACCACCACACCTCTGTTCCATGCCTTCGGAGTTTTCCCTTCCAGTAAGACGGAGTCGAACAACTTCTGAAGGGCCCTAAGGACCGGTTTTCCACCCGCCTTCAAGAGTTCAACTGTTATTCCGTCTTCACCGGGTGCCTTGTTGTTCTTTAGCTGTTTAAGAGCCATTCTAATCTCGTACAGGCTGATGTCCGGGATATCTACTATACAATACATTTTACCAAAAAAGATCGTATCTTCATAGGAAAGTCACAGCACTTGCGCCCTTTTGTTTGGGCAAGACAGTTTTTCGGCAATAACTGAAACACAGTTAGACGACACTTGATCAAACTAAAAATCATTCAATGGATTTATTAATGTACATCACCTTGATTATTTCAGAATTTTAAACTTCATAGTTTGGGAATTAGAGCGGGGGGGGGGACACTTTTTATGACTTTGACAGATAATATCTCACCAACGGTTGACTTAAATAGAAAAGTTTTTTAGAAACCTGTGTATGTTATTATCGCACCAACTCCCGTAACAATCGGACACATTACGCTCGAAGTTGTAGACGATTACATATACCTAGGACAGACTGTCCAGTTAGGTAGGTCCAACTTCTAGAAAGAGGTTAATCGTCGAATCCGACTAGGCTGGGTAGCGTTCGGGAAGCTACAGCATATCTTTTCGTACAATATTCCGCAGTGTCTCAAGACGAAAGTCTTTAAACAGTGTGTGTTGCCAGTGATGACATATGGCACTGAAATGTGGTCGCTTACTGTGGGCCTCATAAGAAGGCTCAAAGTCACCCAAAGATCAATGGAGAGAGCTATGTTGGGAGTTTCTCTGCGTGATCGCATCAGAAATAAGGCCATCCGCAGCAGAACCAAAGTGACCGATATAGCCCTCCAAATCGCTAAACTTAAGTGGCAGTGGGCGGGGTACATAGCACATAGAACCGATGGCCGTTAGGCGGAAAGGTTCTCGAGTGACGACCGCGTACCGGAAGGCGTAGCGTGGGCAGGCCCTCCACACGGTGGACTGATGACCTGGTGAAGGTCGCGTGTGTCCGCTGGATGCGGGTGGCGCAGGACCGGTCATTGTGGAAGTCTTTGGGGGAGGCCTATGTCCAGCAGTGAACGTCTTTCGGCTGAAAGATGATGATAATGATGATGAACCCACGATAACCATTTTTTGTCCTTTACTTTTTACGAGAAATAATGGCTCATTTACGAAGCGATTTTAAGCAATACAGCATTAATCCTTGTGCGCCGCTCTGAATTTACCTATTTATTCATAAATTTTGTACGGAGTATCTTCCGTGTCACGCGTCCGGCGTTCCAATGCGATTCTCATAGAAATTGTACTGGCTAGTGCCTGAATTTGCTTACACACTCCTTATCTACCAAAACATCAAAATCCCAAAGAAAATACATGAGGGTATCAAAGTTTTTGAAGATGGAGATTTTGAAAAAAATTATAATCCTCTGCTCTGAAAGGGCAATATCGGCAATAAAATTTGTGTTGTTACACTTGTTACAGTGGTGACGGCACATTCAAAACAGCTCCACGTCCTTTTAGTCAGCTTTATATTATTCATCTAGACATAGACGGCGACCTGTTTAGCCTAGTTGGTAGTGACACTGCCTCCGAACGGGCGGACAAGACACATCCTTTTCGATAAACAATATTCAGCCTTATTGAAGAAGCTGGAAAGAAAAACAATATCGCCGCTAAATTTCCTTAAAAAGATTTATTTTATTAGATTAAAACTGGGTTTTAAAAAAGGAAAAGGAAAGAAGGTTCGAATATAAATACAAGTGTATGCATATTTATGTAGCTGACCGTGAGAGAATTTAATTTGTTATTATAAGTTATTGTTTATTATTAGAAGTCAGTCTTAAAGAGTAAGGATGTTTTTTGTTGCACTTTACCCTACCGCAAACTAAATCAACTTTTGGATTCGACAATCAAAAAATTATCAATTAGACCTCGTTAATTACGTGCATATACTTATACAACCAAATCCGTACCAGCATTGTAAATTCGAAAAAGTAATGTATAGTTAAAAAATATTTAAATAAATGTGCAAGCATAGAATCTCCTTGGACGTCTATGTTCTAGCGCGTGGCCGCGCAGCGCACGAGTCGAACGACCGCGCTCTGTCCGGCCGGCGCTCCGTCATCGAAAGCCGCGTAAGAATAGAGGGGTGTATGCGGGGAAAGGGTAAGAGGGCTCTATTCGAGTTTAATTGTTTATCAATGCGTCGCCTTAAAACGACTATGACAATAGTTTATATGCGAGCTACAAATAACTGAGATAACGGTCAATACGGGTCATAATCAGAACTGGTTTTTTGAAAAAAAAAAACATAGATTCTTATTTGAACCATTACATGGAATATGTGAATTTTATAAATTTATATGATCAGTTGAACAAGTAAAAGTGAACCCTACCTCTACTTCATAGATTCATAAATAAAAGGTAAGCAGTTACATTGGTAATGGGCCGCCACTTAGTATGCGTAAAAGAATAAACTACCAAAAATGAATAAACTAAATTAAACCATTCTGCGACAATAGCCCAGTGTCACCACGCCTTATGACATAATACGTGGATCCGACGCGAATCGGCGGAAGTGCCTTGTGCAACCACAGTTGCGTACAATAGTATTTATAGACGTCACAAGTTCATTCACCTAATCCTGCATAGAACATACCTAATTGTTCATTAAAAGTGGATTTATGTTGATTTTAATAGACGCATTTATTGATTTTAATAGCCTAGTACAGAAATATGGCATAATCACATAATAATGTACGATTTAAAATTAACCTCGCAAAATTTTCATCACTCAACGTACTTTGTTGGAAGAATTTATCACATTCCATTTTAATTAGTATCGAAATATATACTTCGTCTTATGAAGCAGTAAACCAGGATTAATTTGGTATATAATACCAATTAAAAAATGCGAAATTGATTGCTTACAGCATTTTTTAATCGCGAGCTCTCTCGCTGACGTACCGAACTTCGATGGTCATCAAAATAACTTTTATATTTTATAAAAATTGTTCCGTAGATTGCGGTTTTAATTTTTTTTAATGTTGCCACATTCATACTCTACCTATATAACTCAATTAAAAAGCGTTATTCGCATGTTCCGCATAGCAACAATTTAAAAACCGTCGGAACTCCAACTCGCAACTAGTGTTGCGAGAGCACTGTACGTTTTCCCAAGTCGCAACCCTAGTTGCGGAGAGCACGTGAGTTAGAGTATTCCAGTGCTTAAACAGCCCGCGCGGTCATGTTGGAGGTTTCTCCTGGATTTTCCCCAGGCAACTCTCCAAGCGCATTCCTATCGGTTTAATTAATGAGCACGGCCTGAAAAGCCACAGTCAGGTCAAAAATAGTTGGGAGCAGCATGCGCTGCAAACACTTCTGGTTTGTTTATATTACTCTGGGTTCTTACACAAGATCGCAGAGACATGACACCGTGACGTGTCGCGTAATGATACTGCCGTCTACTGCTGCTGTAAGCGGCCAGCCCGATATTTTTAACGATAACCTGTAACGAATGTCATTAATAAATGTTTCATCTTTTTCATTTTCACCCTTTGAAGTATGGGGATACAAAAGAGAGAGAGAGAAAGAGACCTGAGACGGTGCCTGTGACAGGATTACGGCTAGAGGGGTATAGCCGTGATCTTGTCACAGGCAACGTCTCAGGTAGGCTGTTACAATTTCACACTATACATACTCTTTATTATGTCTATTTACTTATTTCGCTTTGGGGGGTTATGCGGACTCCTTGCTTAAAAGCAAGAAGAAGATAAAAAAGAAAATGAAACAGTTTGACATACTTCGGATTTTATTGCGGCCGCCGGCGGATCATATTTTTAACAAAGAGAAGAAAAACCAAAGAAAAGCAGATACGAATAGAACAGAAGGACAGATTTCGGAGCCTGGGGGTAAGCATAGGACCTTTTATTACATATATACATTTTTCCCACATTTCATATACGTGACGGGTCAGAGTCGGTGACGTTGAGAATCAGAACCAGTTCAGAACCAGTGCAATTTCCTTACGATCGAAGAAACATAGGCATATAATATCAACGTGGAAGTGGAGTTCCAACTTACCCTGGTTCGCCTGAGTTGAGTGATATGAGGCTTGTGAATAAGGGCCCAGGAAATAATGTCAACATCGGTCCATTGAGATCGTTCGTCGGTCGTTAAACATCGTCGTCGTCGAATACAATGATCGCACTCATTAGACTGATTTAGCTCAGTGGGACTTGTTAAAGCAAAAAATGAAATATTACCCGCAAGTGTTTGATGGTCTGTACCTTGTGGTACTTATCATAATTACGGTTTGTGGTGGTCTGTTTTATGCAATAGAATACAAATACACTTTATTGCGCATTTCAAAAAAGAACACCATACAGAACGTCAATCTGGTGTCAACTCAACCCGTTCTGAAGAGCACAGCGAAACGTCATCTCGCTCAAATTTGGAGCAGCCCAACTGGGAAGTACCTCCGCCTTACAGAAGACCGCAGCCATAATAGCATCACTAACTAGCCCCTTAGGTTGGTATGTGGTGTTGTGTTCCTGGTGGTGAATAAGGTCGCCAGAGCTCACGAGGATGCGCTGTGTTGGGAGTTAGGGGCCTGCATATGTCTCTAGCTTGACAGCTGGAGACCTCTGTGGGTCCCTCACTCTCAACACAGCGCTTCCCCAAGTCAATAAAGGGTCGGCAACGCACTTGTGATTCCTCTGGAGTCGCAAGTGTCCATAGGCTACGGTAAGTATTATGGGTACTTAGACGACGATATACATACTTATATAAATAAATAAATACTTAAATAAGTACATAGAAAACATCCAAGACTCAGGAACAAATATTCGTGCTCACCACACAAATAATGCCCTGATCGAGATTCGCACCCGGGTCCTCTGGCTTCGTAAGTAGAGTCACTACCAACTAAGCCAAAGTGGTCATCAATTGGTTGACTAGGTTGTTCGTAATGCTCATTCTTTCCCTTTTATATCCTGGTGGACAATCTTACAAAAATCACCTGTGGATGTATAAAATAGATCGTTCGTCAGTGTGCTTAATAATTGGATGCCGTCCATTTGGATGAATCCATTGTAACGGCATCTGTTTGGAAGGCAGGCCGTTAGCTTGTTTGCCACCATCGTAGTATAAAAAAAAAACCTAAAAAAGAAGGAAACTATAGATGGTGTTATCGCTAAAGAAAGATCTTCTATACAAATTTAACCTTTTTTGGAATTTTGTTCAAGCGATAATAATCTCCGAATCTTTACTTGGCTTGAGAAAATCATTAAATGATACATAACACGATTTCCAACTACTATTCCTAAGAATTTATTTACAGCATAACAAAATCGTGTATATTTTTTAAAAATCATCATTGTCCATCGTAATAGCAAATGCACTGCAATGCGTTGCGGTAGATACCTACTAGTTTACTAATATCTCCCAAAACCACCAAAACAAATTGCACCGAAAATAAAATGTAGCTATAATGGCACCCTTGCGATTACTGGCCAAAAAATATTTTTAATAATAAACTACTTATGTATTCAGTGTGGGTGGCAACAAAAGGCCGTCACGTGAACACAGCGCGACCGCGCCGTTATGAGTTATTTGAGTCCGTGAGTCTGCCACCTGAACTAGCGGATACATTACAGTAGGATAGGTGAAACTAGGTTCGTACAATCAGCATTACATAAATAGTAGGGTTATAGTCGGTCATATAGGATAATAGGTCACAGGTCATATACGGGTAGCACAGAGAGCCATAGTTCGCCATGCTAGGCATTGAGCTGCAAGACCGAGTGAGGGACGTTGAAACCTGATGTCGCACTAAGGTGCCTGATGTCGGAAAAGCCATAACTTAACTTAAGTGGAGTTGGGCAGCACATATTGCCGGGCGGAGTAGTGGACCTGATCATCAACAGATAGGTGGCCCCTTACAGGCAAAAGAAGCTTCGGGCGTCCACCGGCTCGATGGATTGCCAACATTAAGAAAACCGCGGGTTACACCTGGATGAGATTACCACGAGACCGGAGTGACTGGTGTACTTGAAGAGAGGCCTATACTCAGCAGTGGGTGATTACATGCTGATAATGATGATGATGATGATGACAGGCATAGCCTACCATCGCACAATGCGGCTTGATGCGGATACACCTTTTTTAATGCAATGAATGCGGCATGCTTTAATGACATGCGGCTGGCCGCAAACCGCATTGGCGGGCATACACAGATTCACAGGCCTAACGCATAACTGAGTCTGTTTCTGTCTGCGGGAGCGGTACGGAAGAAGTGTGTTTACGGAACGTCAAACGATGCATAACTTCAGTCGGGCCCTTACTTCAGGAACAGAGTTAAACGTTAGACCTGTAGGTTCGCATCTTTCCTGCGGGCATATGTGTAGTTAACAGCTAGAAAGCGTCATTTTTGGTTAGATTCATAATCTGCATAAACAGCATCTCCGTTTCTATAAATCTTTATAATAAAAATAAATGCACAATACAAGCACATGCATTACATGCACATGAGCCGTTAACAATTGACTACAGGAGATACGACATTTGTTTTACCAACTTTGATGACCCAGTAGTAACCAAAGTAGTAAACCTTTATTACTCTAGGACTGTAATGTGTGCAGTTTGTGTGTGTGTGTTTCGACACAACCAATGCTTCTGTTTCCAATATTCACTGTGAAACTCAAAGAAGAGTGGGTGTTCATTAAAAGAAGTTACGAGACAATTTACGCTGTTTTGTTTGCAGACATGATCACGCGACTCTGTATTATCCCCCAACTGATATTAACATTGTTTGAGCTTTATGAATGAGTAAATTATGCAAATTGAATTCTAGCGCCAATTTACAATTCAATACATAGAAGGCATTCATCACGCGTTTTATTATCTGTGCTAAACTATTGACATTTGCAATGTTGTCGCTTCTTCTGTTTCTAGAATTATTATAATGAGCTACCTTTTGCCTCTTTGTAACAACAATTCTTCCAATGCTAAGATAAACTTAATCTATCTAACTATTAAAATTGACCAATTATAAAAATAACTATGTACCTATATGCTAGGAGATGGCTGGATGACATCATTAATACGTTTTATAACGATTGGAACTAGCGGAAGACCAAGACGAGTGGCAGAAAAGTTGCCCAGCAGTAGAAAACAATGTAGTCTACAATAAACCCCTAAACATGAATTATACCAATTGTATAAAAACTACTTAATCTACTCGCAAATTCGAATAATACAAACAAACATCACAGTCATGCTGGTCGAATTAAAGAAATCATACATATATTGTGTAGCTTCATAAAACTGTTACTTGGATTTTGAAAAAAATATTTATACACTCAGAGCCACGACATACTTATTTGCTCCTTCTCCACTCAATTCACCCGCTAATTATAACGCCAACAATCAACAGGAAACTTGCCAATATCGGGGCATTTTCAGTCCTGTCTATTACCTGTAATGCCACACTTTATTTTCAAAAGACCCGCGGTAGACTGTTTAAGCAATTAGACTAATCTCATCTAAATTGTCACCATAAAATCCGAATTCAATGTCTTTTTAAAGACACTAAAATTTTGAATAGCAACGACTAAATTCTCCCTATTATTCCTTTTGGTAAGTGAATTTAGTAACTAAAAATTAAGGATTCGTAAACTGTTTTTCGATGAACTATAAAAAGATTTTAAAAGTGTTAGTACATCAGCTATTATATTTTACTACGTAGCGTTAATAACAATAATCGTTTGGCATTTATTTTCGAACTGTGAGATCGTCGAGAAGACAACTACGGTTGCCAGTTTGTTGCACTTTTAGCACCACCCAGGGGTCACGTGTAGGATAACGGTAGGTACCTACTTACTACGGACGTGGTGCAACTTCGACCCCTCAAACCGCCCCAAACTACGTAGCGTTGATAGGTACTTGTATTTTTGAAGAGTTCAACACCTAAACTAACCGCAATGTTGAGTTCCGTAGTTACCCGCCCGTTACATTATGAAGACTTAAAAGGACACAATGTTATATTTACTGTATGTTTGACACAACTAATAAATTTATCTAAGTAATCAATGGATATTTTAGGTACGAAAGTTTGCTTTTCCATGTACATTTCTTAAGGCTTAACTCGTTCACTAGTCATTTTTACTCAGCTGTTGTAGTTTTATGTCATAAATGCTTTAACTTTTAAGCTCAATCGAATAGAATATGTTATACATATGTACAATTACTTTGTATTTTTCATTATTCCCAACGTCCCTAGTAACCCGCGACGAACTGTGGAAAATATAATAATGTAGCAGAATCCTAGCCAGAGGGTATAAAAACAAAAATTTATAGATTTCATCGTATATATTGGCCGCACGCTGTTGACCGAAGGAGCATTCCTTAACTTTCCCTGAGGTTTTATAGGTCGATAGATTATATTACGACGCAACCAGCTGGCATACGAAGACGGTCGTCGATCGATCGGAGTCTAATCTATCACGGTACTGCTGAGACACGTCGGTTCAGAGAATTCCGTATAATTCATATATCTCCTATGAATATGGAGGTGCGAATTATAGTCACATTAGAACTCTGGCATATTGGACTGTTTAAATTAAATGGCCCAATTGTTGATTATTTGATTACAAATATTTTTATTGATGTGTATTGCTATGGTAAAGGTCGCGGGAGTATGCTGGATGGTGCATCTGGGTGGTGCAGGACCGGTCATTGTGGCGCACTTTGAGGGAGGTCTATGTCCAGCAGTGGACGTCCTTCGGCTGATATGATGATGATGATGGATTTAGATTGAAAGTGTCGAGTATTGGGTTAGTGTCAGAGACTGAGACGTTCTTACATTATACAGGTTGTAACAAATAAGGCGTTAATATATAATATCACATTCTGACTAGATATTTATTTGTAATAGAAATAAGGATATCAATATTTTTATGTTTATTTGTTTTATAAGGGGTAGCTTCGTTAAAATTTCCCAAATCGCTATATAAAAGAATAAAATTGAGTCAAAAAAATTTCACCTACTTATTTCTAGTCAGAATTCGTTACCACACCATCTTTGTTGCAAACCTGTATAATCCCTGACTCAGGACAATCATAATACAAGGCGATGTCACAAGCTGCCAAAACCGATTTAAAATGCGTATCTCTATTTGAATAATCGTGAAGCAAAGTAGAATAATGTAGTCAATCTACGTGTCCCTAACTAAATGTGGCGTACACGTCAAGTTACGTTGGGGCTAGAAGCGACGAAGCGAAATCGTCACCCTACCACAGTAAGATATTTTAGTCAGTAATGATTTCAAAAGTCAAGTTAGGCCAATCACATAGCACCACCAAGGACCAATATTCCTTACACCCGAAACAAAGACACTGACAACGCAAATTGTCAGTGCTGTTACCGTCACCGACTGACGTGGGTAGTTTCATACCAAAGTTCGAGATAATCACGCCCGTTGGCCCTATCCTTAATGTTATAAGCTCATTTACCGATTGAGGGAAGTGTCTCCGTTTCAGCTCGAGTAAAAATTCTTTGGTATGTCCGGCGAATGCCCGGATGTCCGTTCGGCTACAGGTTATAGGTATCGGCACGTAAGTTTAGCGCTGACCGTTTATGCGCAGAAGTCGAAAATAAGGTATCTCGGGGGAGGGCAAGGGCGCGCGCGGGCGTGCGCAAGCGCTGATTGGCTCTCCTGACGTACTCTGTCCCGCGCACCGATACGACGCCCCGCTCACTTCTGGTGTACAGTCGCGTTCTAAATTGTATTGTTGTTACTGTTGTTGTTTTCTTTTAAGTTTGAGTTTGTGTTTTATTGACCGTTTTAATTAAGTTTGTGTTTATTTGTGATTTGAAACAGTGAACTAGAAGAAATACTGTTATGTGAAGACAGGCAAGGAAAATGGTTTATGACGTGTCTTTCTTTTTTAAAGACAGAGCTAATGAATTAATTGATTCTTTGAAACATATTAAAAGTCTGACTGACGAAACCACGAATAGGATACTCAGTCACTTGGAGAGCGGCAATGTGGATTTAAACATGATGAAACAAACTGCACAAGACGGAAAATATGAAATTGAATTGTGTTGTCAGTGATTTAGGGAAAATTTAAAAAAGAACAGTAGAGGCTACAAAAACAGCTCCCGCTCGCGACTTCGTTCGTGTGGGAAAGTACGATATGTACTATATCTCGGAGCTAAATGTCATCCAGATCCGTTCAGCCGCTTTGGCGTGATTGAGAAACATTCATCTATACGAGACTAGTTTTAACGAACTAGCTAAGATATAAAAGAAGGACAAACAAAAACACGTTCTTTATTAATAAGTATTATTGTAATCAATTTGTAGACATAACAATTGCGCGCGCGACAGTACCTATGCGCAGCTATCCCCTCTACGTTTCGTTCACCGCTAGACTTACGTGCCGCGACCTATACATTTCTCGACCGATTCTCGTGAAATTCTGTGAGCAGGTTCATAATTATACAGATTTTTTCGTCGAATTAGTTAGTGGACATTTTGAAATTTGAAAAGAATAGCTAGGTCTACAGCTCACAGAGAGAGCCACTAGATAAATTAAGAAAATATTACATAACAATAACACAAGCTTTATGGCGCTTACTATGGGGCTAATTGGATTTGTATAAGATTGTCCCCCTTATTTGTTTATTATTTACTCGTACTATTGGGCTGTGGTACGTTTTGACTAGTAAAAGTGCTATTGCGCCTACTACTTGCAGAATTAATTTAATTTATTTATCTTTTCTTTTACTTGTATGTATTCAAAATAAAAAATTATACTACTACTTGTTATTTTAATCTTACTGAAGCCTCAATTAGGCTTATCTGCAGGAATCAGTTTGGACTTAATTATTTTTATGTCTATTACATTTCTTATTTACTAATATTCTTTCTCAGTGCTGGTGTTATGACAATCTATGTAATGTTTTTTAAGTATTTTTTTACATGCATTTGGATTCTCTGATCCCTGTATTTCGATTAGTATATCTAAGGGTAGTTGGTTGGGTGTATGAGGTAACATGAAATCTGAGGTATATTTGCCATATATATTCTTATAGTAAGGTAAAAAATAAGGTGATAAGTATGCCCGTTCTCTTATTTTATTACTACGTGTTCTCATTTTTAGATTTTTTAGTTATTACAAGCGATTCATTACATTCCACAAACCAAAGTATTAATTCACTTAAATAACAAAAACCTTCTCATTTATATTCTTCTCTTTCATATGATATAAATAAATAAACAAAGCATTTACTAAATAACTAAACTTATCATTTAATTTAATGAATTTAGAATCTGCAAATAAAGCCTGTCTGCTTGGTTTAGAAATAGATAGCAATATAAATTGGAAGAAAAATGTAGAAAATTTGAAACTAAACTATCCCAATTTAAATAGGTATGCTCTCCAGAAATCAAAAAAGCGTTTGACCTTAAGATAGCGAAAACCGGAATCGGAATTATTTTGTGGGCAAATAGCACATGTAAAAAGTGTATCAGATTTTTTTCCAAGGTAAAAAATACAGAAAGCTGGAAACCTCATTTCATTGAAGTATATGCTTTGAATGTTCTGGTTTTCATCAGGCAGACCGTAAACTTGTTTGCCACCGTCGTAGTATAAATAAGTAAAAATCCTAACCGTTACTTCAATCTATATCCTGGAAATATGTAAATTTGTAAGAAAATATAGAAAATTATTTACCAAACATGAGATCTAGACGCTATGCTAGTAGGTTTCAACTTAAACTAGTACCCTCAATTAGTTCAAAATTAAAACTACAGACCAACAGTCTAAATTCTATGTCAATAAAAATATTTAATGAGATTAGAGATAACCTAGTTGGTAGTGACACTGCCTCCGAAGCTAGAGGTCCCGGGTGCGAATCCCGGCCAGGGCATTATTTGTGCATTTAGCACGGATATTTGTTCTTGGATCTTGGATGTTTTCTATGTATTTAAGCATGTATTTATCTATATAAGTACCTATGTATATCGTCGTCTAGTACCCATAGTACAAGCTTTGCTTAGTTTGGGACTAGGTCGATTTGTGTAAGATTGTCCCCCAATATTTATTTATTTATTTACTTAACTTTAAAAATAGCTAGTTGATGTGGAATTTACAAAAAAAAAATTAACCGTTCTCAAAAGTAAAAGTAAAAGTAGTTTATTCTTCAAATTAGGCATATTACATGCACCTATGAACGTCAATAAACTACCACCGGTTCGGAAAAATAAACCTCTGCCACGAGAAAAACCGGCGTAAGAAACTGGGCGCAAAAAATATTATACTCATTAAATGAATTCCTCAGTGAAAGCATAAGTAAATAAAATAAACAAAAGTATGAAACCAAAAATCTCGATCTTCATGTATGATATTGCTGTGCCCTACAGGGCGTCATATTGTTATCCTTATATTATTATATTTAAAAGATTAAGAAACAATGTGATAGGGTAGATATATAAAATTAATAACTAAATACTTATAAGACATTTAATGCAAATACTGTTAAATGATAATTTTAAGGAAAATAGCATACTGAGTACTGTAACATGTTTACTGCGGAAGGTCGTACATCATGAGAGACGTCACTCTAAGTCAACGGTATCACGAGAAAGCCCCAGAATTATTCAGAATTGTACAGCGACTTTCTACGTAAAATTCGCTATGTTTTTTCATAAGCCTAATTGACACAACTTGAAAGTTAAGAATCGTACAAGAGCCGGTCTTATATTTGAGTGAATAAATTATAGTTCTGTAGGGGCAATGAGCTCCGTGAGTGTAGAGCCCTTTATACAAACATTTGCCTTCTATATTCACATTTACCTTATTTACAATTATTCGCATGCAATGACATCTTTCTCGGTCTATACCCACATAATATCTGAAGTCGTCAGCTATTCCAGCCACACACACACAAGACTACTATTCTAAATTCATGCTTTTGACTGCCAAGTCTCCTTTACTGAGGGGGATTTTGTAAAGATACAAATCTTTACAGTACTATTTAACAGGGTTAGGCTGTGCGTTTGACTATAGTACCAAAATCACTTCACAGATCTCATCTGTAAAATTATTGTGACTTTTGTTCCACCCAGAAAACCAAGCTTGAACACTAGTTATATTTACCAGTTATATTGGCGTGACATTGACAACGTTTTACCATAACTACCATACTCTGGTGCAAAGCGGTACTTTCTGCTATGGGCAGTGAGGCGCAGAGGATTATGTTCAGGGGGACCACTAATATTCAAGGGGAGCACTATTAGTCATAGGTCATGGGTGAAGGGTATCAGGGGGTGGGGGAGGGAGACTGGTTTTTATTTTTTGAACTGAAAAGAGATATACTAGCTACATTAATATAAACATATACGCGATTAAATCGTTTTACCTAAACCTTTTTTAACCGACTTCAAAATTTCAATAGAGGAGGTTATCAATTCGGTTGTTTGTTTTTTTGTTTTTTTTTTTTTTAATGTTTGTTAGTCCATAACTCCGTCATTTCTTAACCGATTTGGAAAATTCTTTTTTTGATTGTAAGTATATATATCCAAGTTGGTCCCGTTTTTGTCACAACGCAGTTCTGATGATGGAATTCATGAGGAATTGAGGGAACTCCTCAAATCTTAAAGGCAAACATATAGTAATTTTTGCGTTTTTATCAACAAGTCAAGCATTTTCATCCAAAAATGTGACATTGGATGAAGTGTAACTGCTGATGATGATCAGAACAGAACTCTTCAACGACAAAAAGTTCACGTTTGGCGATTTGTCCTCCTAGCTGTGTTTGTTATGCAAGTTCTATTTTTACGATTAATTTTTGTCATGCTTGATTTCTGATGATGGGATCCATGAGGAATTGAGGGAAATCCTCAAATCTTAAAGGCAAACATATAGTGATTTTTGTGTTTTTATCAACAAATCGAGCATTTTCATACAAAAATGAAATGTGACATTTGATGAAGTGGAACTGCTGATGATGATCAGAACAGAACTCTTCAACGACGAAAAGTTCACGTTTGGCGATTTGTCCTCCTAGCTGTGTTTGTTAAGCAAGTTCTATTTTCACGATTAATTTTTGTCATGCTCGATTTTTGATGATGGGATCCATGAGGAATTGAGGGAACTCCTCAAATCTTAAAGGCAAACATATAGTGATTTTTGTGTTTTTATCAACAAATCGAGCATTATCATACAAAAATGTGACATTTGATGAAGTGGAACTGCTGATGATGATCAGAACAGAACTCTTCAACGACGAAAAGTTCACGTTTGGCGATTTGTCCTTCTAGCTGTGTTTGTTAAGCAAGTTCTATTTTCACGATTGATTTTTGTCATGCTTGAGTTCTGATGATGGGATCCATTTGGAATCGAGGGAACACCTCAAATGTGAAAGGCACACAAATAGTGATTTTAGTATTTTCATGAACTAATCAAGCATTTTCATTCATAAAAGTGACATTTGATGAAGTGGAACTGCTGATGATGATCAGAACGGAACTCTTCAACGACGCGTAGTTCACGTTTGGCGATTTGTTCTCTTCGTTTTGTTTGTCAAGCAAGCAAGGTTTTTTCATGATTCCATGAGGAATTGAGGGTACTTAGTTTTCTACCATTATAAACATACATTATAGCCATTTTTATTTTATTGTATATCTAAAGTATAATAATCTTTTACCGGCCTCCCCCATTGAATTGGTTTTTTTTTTCTTAAAAATTATTTAAATATCTAAAACACGTACCAAACTCGCGAGGCATCTATTTACTGTGTTTACCTGAAATCAATACAAAATACATGATTAAATCCCATTTCTACAATCATTATTATACTTTCCAAATCAATATTTGAGGTAGCAATAACATTACACATTTTATTTATTTAATCTTTATTGCACTAAAGAAACCTTATCGAACAAAAGGCGGACTTAATGCCATATGGCATTCTCTACCAGTCAACCTTAAGGCAAAGCAGAAAAATTGGAGGCGATTTTCGTATTATAACAATTCAAATAGATAAACTTAATTCCACACCTTTAATAATAAAATTACTTAAGCATCATCATCATCAGCCTGTATAGTGAACAAAGATGAGAGTGAACGGGCATTACACCCCACGCTAGCCCACCCCGTGCAGATTAGGGAGTTCACGTGCAGCTTTGAATTTCTTCGAAGATCTATCCTATCAAATAATATTTCGTACATACTCGTAAGGTCCAATAAACTCATTGGTATACCGTGACTGGCTACTGCACCAGAACATAAAAACCTAAAAGTAAAGCAGCAGTATTGCTGGTATAATTTAACACTAGGCATATGAAAAGCATATGATTATAATAGGAACCGCGTGAAAAAAAAAACAATTGCACATTTAACGCCTTCACAATAGTAAAGAAAGTACAGATATTTCCGTCACTTTGGGGACGTATATACGACTGAACTCACAAGGGGCGCAACCGTTGTACCTTGTCGCTTAACGTCATGTTTCAACTGTCATACTAAATTTCCAACGGGTGAAAGCGACAACAACCCGGGTGTGTTCTAAAACTACGACCAAGACCACCGGGGGATGGGATATATGAAGCGTGGCGGTTATGGCATTTATCCATCTCCCCGCCATAAAATTGGGGATGCCTATGTTCAGCAGTGGACGTCCTTCAGCTGATATGGTGGATGGTGGTAGAAAGCGACAAAGTACTATGTCTGTATACAGATTTACGAGTATATTTCTCAATGTCTGTTCTAAGGTGTTATTGCTACAAGGAAAATTAAACAAAGCAAAACTGTTGCATGATTTCAAGCTAACATGGTTATTAACATTAGAATTACTGTTAAAAACGGGATATTTGCCATGTATATTCGTTTTGTTCATTTTCAAGGATTTACTCAACAAAACGAATATATACATGGAAAATACCCCGTTTTCAACAGTAATTCAAAACTCTTGTCTCCGCCACACTAAGAATTCCAAAGTGTTTGGAATACAAAATTTATTTTTCCAGTACAAGTGCGGTCTGCATTTCACTTGTAAATCAGCGACCGGCAACAATAATACAGTATGAGGACTTGCAAATACTTACTTAACCCAAGAGTATTGAGGTCGGGTGTCTTACAAATTACATACCTACAAATTGGGCATCGTGGTACAAAGACGATTGATAGGTTCTCCCTTGTAAGACCTAACTACTTTAACCTTAATGCTTTATTTGACCTAATGTTTCATTAGACCTAATGCATTTTTTATTCTAGTAAACTTTGTAGACAGATCTCTAAGTCCCTTACCCGCGATCTGCGCCATTTCAATACAAATCGGATTGAAGAGGCCATCGAGCAGAATAAGGGCTCTAAAATTTTCTCAAGAGATCTGTCTATTGGGCAGAGCCAGCTCGCCAGATTAAAAACTGAGGATGGTAGAATCGTTTCGTCCAAACCTGAGCTTCTGAGTGAGATAGAGTGCTTTTATGGACAGCTATACACGTCAACTAGCAGACCCGAAGTTGGTCTGGCGGAAGACCCTAGAGCTAGATTAACCCGGCACTATACCGAAGATATCCCGGACATCAGCCTGTACGAGATTAGAATGGCTCTTAAGCAGCTGAAGAACAACAGGGCACCCGGTGAAGACGGAATTAAAGCTGAACTCCTGAAGGCGGGTGGAAAACCGGTCCTTAGGGCCCTTCAGAAGTTGTTCGACTCCGTCTTACTGGAAGGGAAAACTCCAAAGGCGTGGAACAGAGGTGTGGTGGTGCTGTTCTTCAAAAAGGGTGACAACTCCTTACTGAAGAACTACCGACCCATCTCACTTCTGAGCCATGTCTATAAGCTGTTTTCAAGAGTCATTACGAACCGTCTCTAGATGACTTCCAGCCTCCCGAACAAGCCGGTTTCCGAAGAGGCTTTAGCACCGTAGACCACATCCATACGCTCCGTCAGGTTATACAGAAGACTGAGGAGTATAACCTGCCCCTCTGTTTAGCGTTCGTGGACTACGAGAAAGCCTTCGATTCGATCGAAACCTGGGCTGTACTACAATCTCTCCAGCGGTGCCAAGTGGACTACCGGTATATCGAAGTGCTGAAAAGTTTGTACAAGAACGCCACTATGTCAGTCCGACTCCAGGACCAGAACTCAAAGCCTATTCCGTTGCAGCGGGGAGTCAGGCAAGGAGATGTTATTTCTCCTAAACTGTTCTCCGCTGCACTGGAGGATGTTTTCAAGACTCTGGACTGGAGAAGGCTAGGCATCAACATAAACGGCGACTACCTCACTCACCTTCGGTTTGCTGACGATATAGTAGTCTTGGCTGAGACCATGGAGGATTTAAGTACAATGCTCGATGACCTCAGTAAAGCCTCCGAGCGAGTTGGTCTAAGGATGAACATGGACAAGACGAAGATCATGTCAAATGTCCATGTCGCACCAACTCCCTTAACAATCGGACACTTTACGCTCGAAGTTGTAGACAATTACGTATACCTAGGACAGACTGTCCAGTTAGGTAGGTCCAACTTCGAGAAAGAGGTTAATCGTCGAATCCGACTCGGCTGGGCAGCGTTCGGGAAGCTACGGCACATCTTTTCGTCCAATATTCTGCAGTGTCTCAAGACAAAAGTCTTTGACCAGTGTGTGTTGCCAGTGATGACATATGGCACTGAAACGTGGTCGCTTACTATGGGCCTCATAAGAAGGCTCAAAGTCACCCAAAGGGCAATGGAGAGAGCTATGTTGGGAGTTTCTCTGCGTGATCGCATCAGGAATGAGGCCATCCGCAGCAGAACCAAAGTAACCGATATAGCCCTCCGAATCGCTAAACTTAAGTGGCAGTGGGCGGGGCACATAGCACGTAGAACCGATGGCCGTTGGGGCGGAAAGGTTCTCGAGTCGCGACCACGTACCGGAAGGCGTAGCGTGGGCAGGCCCCCCACACGGTGGACTGATGACCTAGTGAAGGTCGCGGGTGTCCGCTGGATGCGGGTGGCGCAGGACCGGTCATTGTGGAAGTCTTTGGGGGAGGCCTATGTCCAGCAGTGGACGTCTTTCGGCTGACATGATGATGATGAAACTTTGTAGGAAAATCCATTATGGATACCACCGCACCGCCGGGACAGTGCGGTAGTTATGTCGGACTTGCACCGACTAAAAATCCCCCGATCTCCGTCGGAACGCACCAGTGCCGCCCTAGAGTCTGTGGGTCCCACCATCTGCTTTTATAGGCCATCATAGCCCCCAACTGTGACCTCCCACCTTCCCCTCTTCGACCCCCCAAGGACCCCCTTTTAGTCGCCTTCTACGACAGGCAGAAGATCCGTAGCCGTATTCTATGCCCCGGCTACAGGGCGCAAACCTAACCTAACCTAATGACTTGTATTTGATGATATTCAAAGAAAACCCAAAAAGTTCACTGTTTCGGAAAAAATGTATTAAATCTAGAGAAACATTACGGCAAAAGTTAGTAAGTAGGTCGAGTGACAGGATCCCGATTGATAGAATGAGCATTACTTATAATCAGACCGGGCGGGATAATTACGCATTGTTTTTGAGCGTTTGTCAGTCCCATGAACCTGTAGTCTAGCAGAGCTGCTGCTACGGTTGATTTTGTTATAGGGAACCTTTTGTCAACTTGCTTCATCATATTCCTTTTCAAGGACAGCATGATCAAGGTTTCATCGTCTGGGTTAGAATTCAACACATCTTTTATTTCGGACTTGAAAACCAGTGCCACATTCAAGGGGCAAGTTTTCTGGGATGATAAAATCGGTACTGCCTCCCGAAACTTTGACAAAAACTTCACCGAAAACTCCATCACATTCCAGTCAGTTTGCGGAATTCTCAAATCATACTAACCAATTTTTTTTAAATCTCGTTAATTGGGCTGCAATTGCTGTGGACCATGCTCTCGAGCATTTCAAGTACGTTACCCTAACGTGTTGGTGTTGCTGATTTAATGCTTGGAAAATGATCCAACCCGCCGAACCGATAGTGCTGTTCATCATTTTGGGTAAATGAATCTGTTCTTGTTTTTCATCAGAATTAGAATTAGGGTCATTTTCATCATCTTCGATAGTGCGCGCTGCGTTTTCAAGCGAATTGCGCTGGCTAATCGCGCGCGAGCTTGCTATCCGTGATCCGCGCGGACCGCGCGGCGCAAATTTTGTAGCCGGCGGCGGAGGCGGCCCGCCACCTCTTCATGGCAGCGGCTCACCGGCGCGGCTCGCATATCTATTGTAAGGTAGACCTTTATGTCATTTTCCATAGAAAAAAACCGGCCGAGTGTGTGTTGGATCACGCACAAAGAAGGGTTATGTACCGACACTACTAGTTCACATTTAAAACCACTATACAATACATCGAATCGAAAAAGGTCGTATCTTCATAGGGAACTCACAGCACTTATGTCCTTTTGTTTGGGCAAGACAGTTTTTCAGTGATAATTCAAAAACCATTCAACATATCTAGTTTTAAAAAAAGTTAGTAATGTCTTATTAAGTAAAATTAAAAATGCAATGCAATAATTTTAATACATAAATTCTTCAAAAAACCCCTTAGTATTGTGGGTTTTTACTGTATTAGTTCCGCTATATTGTTGTGCCTACACAGAATCTTAGCCTATCTTTTAATTTGTTTTTTTTTGATAGTAGAATACCAATGTACCTAATTGTGAATTGTATTTGTTATTAATTGGAGCCTCGACTGCCAACAAACCGCATTGTGGTTTGGCAGAAGTGTGTGATTACTGCAGCATTCCTAGAGTGCGGTGGAGATACTGCGATCGCCAACCCGCATGCCAAGCGTGGCGATTATGGCATTTGCCCCCCATAAAATTAGGGGAGGCCTATGTCCAGCAGTGGACGCCCTAGGGCTGATATGGTGGTGGTGGTGGTGGTGGTGTGATTACTAAAATTTGTTTTATTGGCGTGAATAAAGAACATTATTATTATTAGTTCAAACTAAAAATCGTTGAAATTATTTATTACTTACTTGACATCATATTTCACACCATTTTAAAAACAAATAAAACGGCCGTTTTTACTTTGGACACATAGATCCACGAATAGAGCAACGTAAAAACTAGTTTGATGTATTCAAAAGGTACTTAAATACAAAATACATAACATAGCGGCCTCCATTTACAATATATCTATCGTTAAATTTAAATAATCACAATTATTTACGAGTGGTGCTAGTGCACACGTTAAAGGCCGCTTAATCGACTGTTAGTCTTATTTCCACGCGCCTGTCCATGCGCGAGGCTAACCGGTTAAACTGTGGGCATCGGTCGCCTCGAGGTATGAATTTCGGGCTGTAACGAATTTATCTCGGAATGGCAACACCTGCCATTGCGAGGCTGGATTGGCGGTTGAATTGCGGGAAAATGGACCAAAAATTATTACTAACGTAACCTTTGTATACGGGTATTGGAGCCTTTGTTTAATTAACTGTATGAGTTTTTTGGACTTCTAGTTGAACTTCTTCTGATCCAGTCGTCATGGCGTATGAGATGTCCTAACATCTTTCCTCTCCTATTTTCATCAAAGAAAGGGCGGGAAAGAGAGAGGGAAAAAGAAAAAGGAGAAGACCTAGAATAACGTATATGGACGAAATAAAAGAAAAAAGAAATGCTTCATCACACAGAGAAGTGAACATACAGTGACAAAGCTGAATACAGAATATGCTGAAAATTACTCCTCTGACAAGAGTCAACCTGTTAAATTCTATGATTATGAGTTGAACTTGTCAAATATTTTACCTACTGATAATAATTCACAGCCTGAATGTGCAGTCAGTAAATTTGTGATTAAGATATGCAAATAGATATTCGTCTATCAAATAGCTTTATTTTCTATTACTATGCAAATATCTGTATCAAATAGATATCCCGTGAATTTTCAATTTGTCGTGATAATAATTTCATGTATGATATCTACCAAATGATGTAATTTTCTGGCACATGCCTCTAATATTTATAATATATGTACCTATGTTTGTTGGTATAGTCAACAGCATAACTAGATGATCATCTTAGTAGGCACCTTGTCACTTTCACTATTTTGACGACACCTGTTTCCATTTTTCATCACTACCCGTACACAAACAACGGTAAATTCAGATCCATGCACGTTAAAATAGTTTCCTTGCAGTGTTTAATGCATTCACGCGATATGTCGTAAAGCATTGTCACGTCAAAATTAACTTACCTCCTATATTATTTACGAAAGTTTCAAAGTCATCCGATTATAAAACTAATTGCTACTCGTTTACATCCTAAAATGGCGTGAACACCTTAGTGGACGTCTGACGTTTTGATTTTCGAGTTCCGAATTACTCAGACGGGTCATGAGCTAAATAAAGCGGTTACAAGCTAGCTAGCCTGTCCCTTGTCCTATTCAATTAATATCTCGTGACGTCACTCTACGGACCTCTCCATTCAGTCTTATCTGCAAGCCGTGCTCGGCATCGTCAACAACTAGTGACGTTAGAAAATTACCTGAACAATAAGGTATTAACTTATGATGGAAACTTACGACTTATAGAGTAAGAAATAAGCGAGAGTAACAAAAACAAGACGGTAATTTAACAAACAGTATCTGCCGCTACTTTAAAAAAGTAATGTACATATAAATAATATGAAAAAGGTATAATATATTTGAAAGACTGACGGGCACAAGCGTCGTCTCATGGATGAGATGAAATATTTTAATCTACTGGAATGGAAAATGGTGTAGTTTGTTTTGTTTTGAAATCCCACCACCCACCACCATATCAGCCAAGGAGGAAATCAAATTAATCAAAACAAATTCAAATGTGTTCCAATTTTGAAAGATGTGAATTCCATGGGCCTTTGTTGGCCGTGTCTAGAGTCTAAGGAGTTGGCGTGTGAATAAGGACTCTTGTCCTTGAGATTGCCACACATAATACTTACATATTGGAATTCCCTTGACTGCAAGAAACGTATCCATATTTTCACCTTATTGTCGTAAATAAGTTTCTGTGATAAATTTCATTCTTGGTACAAGTTTTATTGCCGTCTATTTCTTTCCACGATCATCAAATCCTTGAGAGGGTTCCAATGAGCTCAAACACGACGGGTTGGGAAATACGTTAATACGTACAGCTTTGAAAATAATTATAAGTACAGCTAATTCTACGAATCATATTCACGCTAGACTATAATTTTGAGGTTACCTATATTATTGTAATGAATGATGTATAACTAACTTACTATCCCCTAGAGTTTAAGCCTAGTGTACCAACTTTTATATGGACCAGGATGGAATGATACTTAGTCTATATTACCTATTAAATTTCCGAGAAAAAAGATTTAGTTAACGTATGCAATAATAAACTATGGTTTTACCTTTAAATACCTAATGTTAAAATAAATATTACCCAGACTCGCCTCGCTTCATTGGTGGAAAAACAAATGGTCCAAAAAGTGGGCAGCAGGCAGCGTACTAAACTAAAAATTGGACGTCAAAATTATAAAATATCATTACACTTTAAAATATTTCAATGGTGGTGTTTTACCAAACAGGAATAAGGAATAAACCAATGCAATCTGAAGCTAATCTTGGAATGAAATAGTTTTTATTTTGTCACATTGGCACTAGTGATTTAAAGAAATACGTAACGAAATTCAACGATGAAAAGGCATTTAAATTACGAGTACCACTGGGGTAAATGGAATAATTCGTAAGTGGGGTATGCGATTTCAGCGTAATCGATTGAAGATAGTTGTCTTTGACCCGAATATACATGCTTACATAATTATAAATATTGCAAGTTAAATAAAAACTTGTAAAAATAGATACACTTCTCTTCAATCGACGGTTCAAAGAGATCGTAGCAATTAGCAACATGATTGAACTGGTCTAAAATAAAAACTGCTTATCTAGTTCATCTTTATACTCGTAAGAAGGCAGATAACGAATCCTATTAAGGCACCTCGCCTCGGCAAGCTGCAGAAGTCATTAAATGTGACCTAGTGCACATAAATCAGTGCACTGCACCCACACACGGCCCCCTCACACACCAGTGCATGCCGGGATTCCTCGCTGCCTTATTAAGTTACCGTCTAGGTTTGTATGTTTAACCTCTAATGACGAAAGCCCTTAAGGGTTTTACAGGTTTGTAATATACTTCGCAAACAATTGCTTTTTTTCTATCTCATGATTGGTATAAGATAAATCAGTTTGAGCCATATAACATCTTTCGATAATATCGCACGACAAATCAAAATGCCTGGAAGAGCTTCTGGCCTATGGAAGCGCTGGATAACCTTCCTTTTTACACTGAAGCACAAACTCGTAGACATGTGCATTCTGCCTGTCCTAACCTATGGCGCCCAAACTTGGTCACTAACCGAAGCCCAAAAGTCTCGACTCAAGATTTACCAGTGAACAATGGAACGCAACAATCGCTGCATACTTCGATTCAATCGGATCAGGAATACAGAGGTAGTATTTTGTTTGGTATGGAAGATGTGGGTTTTAAGGCCGCAAAGCCGAATTAGGACTGGGTTAGACATGTCTGCCGAATGCACACCGAATGGATCCCACAGGATGACTACCGAGGCAGAGTCAGTCTGAAAAGCAATAGCGTAACAACCTTGATGCGTTTTATACAGATTGGCGGCAACTAGCACGGTGTAGGACTTAGACGAGTGGCCGAAAAGAGGGGAGGCCTTGCTCAGCAAAGGGACACAATTAAGACTATTAAAAAAACAGTGTTTAGCTTCATGCCTCTGTACAGTAAGCATCATATACTCAGTGACAGCCAAGGTAGCCAAATACATCGTAACACTTCTTTATTACTTTTTTTATGACATAGGAAGCAAACAGGCAGACGAATCGCCTGATGGTAAGCGATTAGCGCCGCCCATGGACACTCGCAACACCAGAGAGTTTGTAATTACTATAGGAATAAGAATATGTTACGATATATTCAGCTACTTTGGTCGTTACTGTATTTATTTCGCTGACTGTACGTAACGTATTGACTTACGCACGAGTGAATACCGGAAATTTCCTCGCTGCTTTATTAAGTTACCGTAGGTTTCTGTACTTATTCAATTTAATCTCGTATTATGAGCGTTTTAGGAAATACATGCATACATATAATCACGCCTGTTTCCCAGAGGGGTAGGCAGAGATCACGGATTTCCACTTGCTACGATCATGACATACAACTTTCGCTTGATGAACTTTCATAACATTCTTCATGCATGCGCGCCGATTTAGGGTACTCTTGACCTGGCCTTTCTGCAGAATGTCTCCGATTTGGTCTGAGTACGTTCGCCGAGGTCTTCCCCTTCCAACTTTTCCATCCACTCTTCCTTCATACACGCGTTTTGTCAATCTTCTTTCATCCATCCTCTCTGCATGTCCAAACCATCTTAGCATACCTTTCTCAATTTTCGTCACTATATCTTCATTCACTCCACACCTCCATCTTATAACGATGTTTCTCACTCTATCTCTCAAAGTAACGCCACACATACTTCTTAGCGCTCTCATTTCCACTGCATTCACTCGACTCTGATGTTTCCTCTGGCACACCCAACTTTCGCTACCATACATTAGTGTCGGCACCAACACTCCTCTATGCACATCCAGCCGCGCCTTTTCTGACACTTTCTGGCTGCTCATAAAGGCGTGAAGTGCCCCATTCACTCGACTCTCAGCTATCACTCTCCTTTCAATATCTCCTTCATGCTTACCGTCTCTTGTGAACAAAGTCCCCAAATACACAAACTCATCCACTTGCTCCAACCTCTCTCCATCTACAGCAACTTCACAAACTGTCATACACTCATCTCTTTCAAATACCATCACTTTCGTCTTGCTTACACTCATTTTCATTCCTTTTCTCGCAAACAATCCGTGCATGCTAGTTACCATCTTCTGTACCTTATCAGCCGATGACGCAAATAAAACCTGGTCATCGGCGTAGAGTAGACATTTGATAAGCAACCCATTCATTTCCAATCCACATTCATCGTCTTTCAAATCTTGCAAACAACTGTCCAGAAATAGATTAAACAGCCACGGTGAAGCTACACATCCCTGTCTAACACCCTTTTCGATGCTAAACCATTCAGTGTAGGACCCGTTTACTCTCACGCAAGCAGAGGAATCCTCGTAGAGAGATTTCAGAGCTTGAACGAGATGGTCACTCACTCCATACCCGGACAGTACCGACCAAAGTTCATTCCTCACCAATCTGTCATAGGCCTTCTCCAAGTCCACGAACGCGCAATAGACCTTTTGACCTTGGGCCAAATATTTTTCGGCTATGCATCGTAACGAGAAGACCTGATCCGTACATCCGATACCTTTCCTAAATCCCGCTTGTACATCCCATATTTTCTCATCGGTTTCTTTCATTACCCTTTCAATCAACACTTTCGCATATAATTTGCCAACGATGCTGAGTAAGCTAATGCCCCTGTAGTTCTTGCAGTCAAGTTGCGAGCCTTTTCCCTTTTACAGTGGCACGATGACCGCCTTGCACCAATATTTTGGGACTATGCTGGTATTAAAACTCAAGTTGAAAAGGCGATACAACTGACTTGCTACGACGCCTTGCCCAGCCTTCAGCATCTCGACTGAAATTCTATCATACCCCGCTGCCTTTCCTGGTTTCATTCCTTTCCTTTTAGGAAATACTTAAATAAAATGTTGGTATTTGCTTAAAGGAAAGTAACGCATGGTGTTTAGTGAGGTAGTATTTTATAATTAGCACGGGTTTTTGCAACTAGGTATAGTCAGCATCATAAATATGTACACATTTCGGAACTTATGTTTGGGGAATAAGGTTCAAAATTATATACATATTTATGATGCTGACTGTATATTGTATCGTTTATCTGGTGATTAATATACATATTTTTGTTTTCTTTTGACAATCGGTTACTGAAGCCAAAATTGTTCATTAATTCACAATTAACTTCTTTTCGGTAACTTAACTGTGAATTAAAATAACGATATAAACTCTTATATGGTTAATTCGCTTGATTAAACATATTTTCAACTATGAAATACAATATAATGTAACAATAAATAATTAAATATTTGTGGACAATTCGACCTAGTCCCATACTAAGCAAAGCGTATATACACTTGCGGACAAAGAATACGGGTCGGAAAATACAGTCATATATTCCTAAAATAGTATTAAAATATACAGGATGCGGCCTGTAATAGGAGCAATAAATTAATTAGTATACTATTGGGATGACGGGCGATAGAGAGATATGGAAGAAAAAAGCATGCTGCGCCGACCCCAAGTAAATGGGAAAAGGGCACGCGAATGATGATGACTATTGTGCTGTCTAGCAAATTATTCCCAAATGGTTTTAAATGAAAAAAAAAAGTTTTTAAGTTACAAAAATAGCTTACGTGTACTTTTTTACTCTTCTGAAGTGATATTAAAAACACAAAAAATATTAAAAAACACAAAAAATTAAAAAACAAACACAAAAATATCCTTTTAAACCAAAAATGCGACAACTATTATGAGTCATAACTTGAAGCAACCTCAAAAACAGCATTGACTGCCGCGCTATAATCTCTGGGTGCCAAGATCCATTACTTGGAGGTCATAACTTTAGATCAAAATTTCTCCCAATTGCAAAAATATATTTTACAGTACATATGGTGCTCAATTACCGCACGAGTGCGGTAATCAGCAGATTACGTGCATATGTCTAAACTTTAAAGAGCCATATGTACTGTAAAACGTTGTACGATACACGTGCGAACAGGTAATTCGCAACTCGTGTCGATTTAAAACACTCCCTTCGGTCGTGTTTTAATTTATCACCACTCGTTGCGAATTTCCTGTCTTCTGCACTTGTATCGTAATGTATTATTACAGTACATATGGTGCTACATTACCACACAAGTGCGGTAATCAGCTGATTACGGGCATATGTCAAAACTTTAAAGAGCCATATGTACTGTAAAACGTTGTACTATATTACCGCACGAGTGCGGTAATCAGCAGATTACGTGCATATGTCGAAACTTTAAAGAGCCATATGTACTGTAAAACGTTGTACGATACACGTGCGAATAGGTAATTCGCAACTCGTGTCGATTTAAAACACTCCCTTCGGTCGTGTTTTAATTTATCACCACTCGTTACGAATTTCCTGTTTTCTGCACTTGTATCGTAATGTACTATTACAGTATATACGGTGCTACATTACCGCACGAGTGCGGTAATCAGCAGATTACGTGCATATGTCGAAACTTTAAAGAGCCATATGTACTGTAAAACGTTGTACGATACACGTGCGAACACGTAATTTCCTGTTTTCTGCACTTGTATCGTAATGTACTATTACAGTACATATGGTGCTACTTTACCGCACGAGTGCGTTAATCAGCAGATTACGTGCATATGTCGAAACTTTAAAGAGCCATATGTACTGTAAAACGTAACTGTCGATTTAAAACACTCTCTTCGGTCGTGTTTTAATTTATCACCACTCGTTGCGAATTTCCTGTTCTCTGCAATTGTATCGTAATGTACTATTATTTTGGACACAAGAGGTTACTGCAGATGCTCTAAGGAAGCGTCCTTTAAATTTATTGCTCCTATTACAGGCCCTATATATAATACAATAAAATTCCAAAATACATTACTGAACTTAGCAATTCTAAATTCAAATCTGTAATAAAACAAACACTTATTTCAAAAGCATATAATAAGGTAAACAAATTACATCATGGATAGGGATGTTTGGGAGTGATAGTGTCCTGCACGGCTAATCTATCGCGAAAATATGTTTTCTACTGTAGGATTGTTATTTAAGTTATTTTGTAGTAACTGAGACTGTAATTTTAAATTTAACTACACAATGTGTATTGTTATGAAAAAATGACACCTCGCCGAGTTTCTTACGCCGGTTCTTCTTGTGGCAGAGGTTTATTTTTCCGAGCCGGTGGTAGTTTATTGACGTTCATATGTGCATGTAATATGACTAATTTGAAGAATAAACTACGTTTACTTTAACTTTTTTACTTTTTAGTACAATGTTTAAACAAACTGTTTTTTTTTATCCTGTCATAATCTTTATTTAATTATACATTTAAAGTGCAAAAATAACAGTTAAAAAAATAACGTTACCAGGTTTAAATCGGGCTCGTAAAAACCTATGAAAAAACCGTCATTTTTAGATATTGATATTTTTATCATAGAATCCCTGAATTTACTTATATAGTTGGCTTGGGTGATGGCTGGTAATAGTTTATTATGTAATTACGAAAAAACCTTATTGTGGTTATTAAATTCAGGATGATCCGAAATTTTTGACCACGAGTGTATGTATATGCGCTAGGCGACGATATAATTTATTTTATTTTATTTTTATACCATGCCCTTCGCATGCAGGGTTACTACCAACTAGGCTAAAGTGGTCGCCCAACAACACATCGAAATTACATAAAAATAGACTTGAAAGCCAGTATCCATTATGGGTATTTCCTGGAACGTATACATATATCCAGCTTTAAGGGATTACCTTTTTACTACAAGTTTCATTCCAGCTTCATATACATTTTACCTTTATCTATCTAATAAATAAGTAATCTAAAGAATAGAATACCTTTACCACTTTGATCGAAGCCTAATGACATATTTTACCTTATATCTCCATCAAAGTGAACGTGCAATCAAGCGCGTATATTATGCTGGGTTCAACCAACTCACGACCACAGACCGATCAACGTTAAATACGATGTCAACCGCTGTCATCCCATAGAAATACGTCAAACTTTCCATGCAACCAAAATCTTCACTTGTGTGTGAAGTCCTCCATGTGTAGCTGTTGATGATAAAAATAGCTACATATAACGTATTTGATCTATATTTGGGCCTTTGTTGCCTAAAAATGAGTGATATTTGACGTGATAACAAGAAACCCCGAAAATCACACCCCACCCATTGTAAAAAATACACAATCCCGATAACTATAAACGGGATTTCACGGAGATGTCGATCCGGGCCCCGATCGTATCGAGTGACGCACGATTGATGGCTGCTATCTCTTTAATTGACCTTTGGAAAAATGATCGCAGTCGGCGCTGAAGCGAGAGATATATTAACGAAGTTTTTTACCAGTACGGTAATGATTAAACTTGTCGAATGTGTCGAGAAATTGACACGTGTAAATTCGCTAAGTAAAACGGTATGAACTCGTATGTGGTAACTAATTATGTTATATCATACCATTCTTATCGCCATGCTTGGTATCTCCTTAAAAGATAGGATACGTAACGAGCATATACGTCAAAGGACGAAAGTTATCGACATAGCTCGGAGAATTAGCACGCTGAAGTGGCAATGGGCTGGTCACGTTTGCCGTAGAACCGACAACCTTTGGAGCAGACGAGTTCTGGAGTGGAGACTGCGGTTGGGCAAGCGTAGTGCGGGACGTCCTCCAGCTCGTTGGACTGATGACCTTAAGATGATTGCTGGCAGTGGCTGGATAGGGAAAGCCCTGGATCGTTTATTGTGGCGCTAAATGACGGAGGCCTACGTTCAGCAGTGGACGGACTATGGATAATTATGATGGTGATGATATCTCTCTTAGCGTCGATATTAATTCATCAAATACTCCCTGATGAGGTTGTTAATGTCGTTTTCCGCTAATAACACTGTCCACGAATTATATGGATCTGAACTTAAAACTACGTACATAAATCTAAACTTTCATGTGAATGGGGTGGTTCTTTCTTCATCCGGGCACAGGCTGAGCAATAACAAGAGGCCTCCCGGTGTCTTTTCTCAGACTGGGGAGAAAAGATTTGCCACCACCCACCTTTGCACACACACACGTCATTGTCAAACACTTTCATGGTTTTTACACGGCCACCGAGGCAGCGCATACGCGCACAACAATTAATCAATACGAGTACAATTAAGGCTTTGTTTCTCAGAATACCGTTCCGCACGCTCGCTGAGAAACTCTTTACAAGATAACTAGTGTTGGGAAGCAACCGAGGTTCCTCTATCGATTGTGGTTTGGCACCTCTAATGATTAGCACTAAGTGAGGTAGGTGGACCCGGGTATCTCCTAAAACTACGACCAAGATCACCGGGGGATGGGCAGCATGGAGTGCGGTGGGGATACTGCGATCGCCAACCCGCATGCCACGTGGCGATTATGGCATATACCCCCCGTGAATTTGGGGGAGGCCCATGTCCAGCAGTGAACATCCTTTGGCTGATATGGTGGTGGTGGTGGTGGAGGTAGGTACAGTATTTGTGTAATTCTCAAGAAAAAAATGATAATAAATAATAAATAAATAAATAAAATTTTTGGGGACATTTTTACACAAATCGAACTAGTCCCACAGTAAGCTCAACAAGGCTTGTGTTATGGGTACTAGACGACGATATATTTAATAGATATATATAAGTACTTAAATACATAGAAAACATCCAAGTCTCAGGAACAAATGTCTCTGCTCACGACAGAAACAAATGCCCTTACCGGGAATCGAAACCGGGACCTCTAGCTTCGGAGGCAATGGCACTACCAACTAGGCTAAACAGGCCGACATAATGATGTCAATAAAGACGATTTTTAATTGCGTCGTTTCTAAAATAGCGCCTTATTGACCAAGGAAGGATACCTTTGCCTTCAGAATTTGTCAAAACTTTCTCTACCTAAAATGTATCTATGCATTTGCGGTTTTTGTTCTTTACTGCCCATATCTCCGCCCTTAATAAGAATACTAGCTTTCGCTCGCGACTTCGTCCGCGTATCGTACTAACCCCCCCTACTTTTCACCAGTTTAAGTAATGATAGAAATCATTACTAGTTATAGATAGTGTTTATACCAGAAGGTATAAAAACTATCCTATGCCCTTCGCGGGATATCAAACTATATACATGCCAAATTTTATTAGAATCGGTCACATTTATAATATTAGTATAGACACAAGAAAACTAAAGTTCACTGTACCACTCTGACTTATATTATTATATATAACACACCAAGACAAACTTACCTAACGCAGGGAGGTATCCCGTATTTGCACAGAAACCATATCATAGGATCAAGTTGATCAAATTACGTTTCTCAGTTTACTTGTCAAGTTGATTTGTTAATATTAAGTGGAAGGGTTCATATTGTGCATTTTCAATTAATGCATTCGAGGATTTGGCTTATACCATATCATACCGAAAAGTCATTCGAACGACGTATGAGCATTGCGAGGAGATCAAAGTCATTACGGCTCTCGGTCTAATTAAATTATTATTTTATAAAATTTTATGGTAATATATTTATTTTTAATACTACTTACTTTCATTTATTTATTGTTTTTTAATCAGGCCGAATCTTACAAACTAACTTATATACTTCAAGATATACACACAAACATTTACACTATACAGTCTATATATATTCATAACATGAGACACTTTGTTCCCGACCAACAGCTAGCAATGGATTTATGATGTTGTAAGGGTCTGCCTGAAAACCAGCGTTGTAGAAGTTGCTGCAACATTATGCTGAGGCTAGCCCCTTTTTAACATCACAAGCATAACAACATGTTCATTTTAAATTGATATGTTAAGTCTAACCTTAAGATATACATTGTTAAGACTATTGTTAAGACATGCCTTGTAATGTTGAATAAAATATTTCTATGTCTATGTCTATATAAATTTGATAATGATTATTATATTTAAAAACTGCCTCAATTCACTTTGTGATATGTATGAAAATTCTTTAAAATATCGTATCACTACCAATGAAAACCTTTTCACTGAGGAATGCCGTTGGCTAGTTTCGGTCTTCATCTTGGTACCTAGTAAATTTCAATATCATATGCATGTGTTACTTTAAAAAATATTTAATTCAATGAGATAGCAAACAAAAATATAATACCCAATAGGTTATTTGCAAAGGACTGATTAATAATTAGGTAGTAAAAACAACGCCAGTTTACGTACACATATAATAATATAAGGTGCTTCCAAATAAGATGCCAATAATACTTTAGGAGATGTTATCTTAAATCAAAATAATTTACTTTAAATAGAAATTAATAAAACTTTTTATATGAAATTTTAGTTTTCCTATTCCGAACACAATAAATATTTTTTTGTGAACACAATAATTAAATAATTTGTTATTGAAAAACAACACCAGTTTGAGTAAATAATAATTTATAAACATAGATCAGCTTTAATCGGCCGCCCTCTCTATAACAGAAACTGATCTGTAGTTTAACTTAATAGTTATACGTATAGACTTCGTTTCACCGTTGGTAATTAAACCATAGTCATAAACTGTTTTTAATCCCGTCTTAGTTCTCACTCTCGGAAACTTTTGAAGCGCGTCGTTAAGAAGTTTGACCCTCAAGTAGTCTCAAACGGCGATGAGAAATGATAGTCCCAATCGACATAGAAACTTGTATGCAGAGGTGGGGGGGGGGCTTAAAATTAGCTGTTTAGCGTACACGATGTTAAAACACCAAAAGAAAACTTTTTATTTATTATATTCCATTCTTTTGAAGTTAATGAGATAATGAGTTCAACTACGCGCAATTTACTTGAGAGATCTCCAAACGAAACCGTTTTTTTAAAACGGACTAAGTGTTTGTCAAAAATTTCATTTTTAATATAAGCTTTCAGTGTCTTTTTTTTCACAATCATCAACTACTCGTTGAAACAGTGCGAATGAGCCCAAATGCGCGTACGATGGGGTTAGCTTATGTAGTTAATTAAGGAGAGTCTATGGCCACCTTCTGTCTCCATCATTAGATCAGCTCGTTGGTACTATAATATTGCATTGTCATCGAGCTTATAAGTATGCCAAATTTCAGTTCAATCAGATACCGTCAAGTGGCTGAAAAAGGGCTTTACGAGTACAAACATGCATACGAACAGTGTAAGTTAAATAAACGCTTGTAAAATACGCGTGATTAAACAAGCATTTTTCCTAAAAACAAGAAAACAGGATTTAAATAAATAAAATCTTCTAAACAACATGAATAGTAAATACAGCAAAAACTAAACGGAAGCATATAGACGAATACATACATTCATACCAACATTAATAACAGGGGCGGCATTCACCTTATTATGTATTTGTCGAGTAAATACACCATATGTTTACAGGACGATTCATTTTTATCACGGTTTTGCAGTTAGCGCGACGGTCGCTAGGCGACGATTGGAAATGACCTAGATCGAGACGCCAGGAAATATGGCGGCCAGGGATTCGAGATATGCATAAAACATCCGGGCCATCTCGTGCACAAACTAATTGGTTTCACATAATGATAAATCTAAATATGTACGTTACTTTGACAAATGGTACTTATTTACAACATAGACACTCCACTTACTATTTACAAATTGCCCAAGAATCCCTAAATACATGTAGAAACAAAGGTATATAAACTACACAGCTTCCCCTTGAAACTCGGTATTAAAAAGAACCTCACCAGCAGTTAACTTTTAACAGACAGCGGCATTTTCAATTAGGCCCCCGTCTGAGCTATTTATTACAGCTGGCCGCTTATCCGCGCGATCTTGGTGCGACGCTTAAGAAACTAAGCGGGAACTGAGAGTTTAAATTGTGTGTAGTAAAACAGAAGATCTTACTGCGTTTCCGCTTTAGGTATTGCGTGTATGTGTATCTATGCGTATTTATGGTAAATTACTGGGACAATATTATTTTTTCTAAAGAAATCGCCCTACCCTTCTTTCTTACGGAATTAATATAACGCCTGAATCCATCAATAATTGACAGATAATAATGCCTACATAATATAATTTGTATAAGCATTTAATATTAACAATTTAACTCCACCTCTCACACCGCCGCCGCCTATAACATGATAGAACACGAATCTCGTTCTTCCCTTTGTTGAAAAACCTCATAAGTTCAAAAAGCGTGTCTACAATTGCATTATCCATCGCTTAAGATATTAACATATTACTTATTCTGTGATATTAATAACATGTCAATGTATATCACGCGAGTGCCGTCACGCGCGTCGAAAGTCAGAAAACGGAATAAAAAACATTTCAAAATTCAGTTAAGATATTAAATAGAGTAAAGATTATGAAGCCTCAGGTGACTTCAGATCGTCGATGATCTTGATCTTGCAAATTTTATGTCGACCAAAGCCACGGGTCGAAGTAAGTTTTGATGAAGGACTCGAGAACTCAGCCTGATTTATATCGAGGTCGCCGACCTCCACTTCATCCCATAAATCAAGCCGGTCTCTTCGATTTTGTTTTTAACAGCTTTTTATGAGGATCCTTTTCATATTTTTTACTGAAGACAGATTTGCGGGAATATTCCCGATTTTTCTCTTTGAGTTTTTTTTTTCAACTTTTAATTCATGCGCTTTCGTTATCTTAGAAGTTTAAGTGAGTAATAATGATTGTAAATAAAAGACACAGTGCCACAAGGAAAATATTAAGGTATAATAAATGTAGACAACATTTAAATTTGAAATTGGAAATAGATTTGGAGTTGTATTTGTGATGAACTGTTTTTTAAATTGGTTTTTTTTCTTACTGCAGTGGATCATCATCATCATATCAGCCGAAAGACGTCCCCCAAAGAGTGCCATAATGACCGATCCTGCGCCACCCGCATCCAGTGGACTACTGCGACCTTTACCAGGTCATCAGTCCACCTTGTGGGGGGGCCTACCCACTCTGCGCCTTCCAGTACGTCGTTGCCACTCGAGAACCTTTCCGCCCCAACGGCCATCGATTCTACGTGCAATGTGCCCCGCAACTGCCCCTTAAGTTTAGCGATTCGGACGGCTATGTCTGTCACTTTGGTTCTAATACAGATGGCCTCATTTCTGATGCGGTCGCGCAGAGATACTCCTAGCATTAAGCATAACCCTCTCCATTGCTCTTTCGGTGACTTTGAGCCTTCTTATGAGGCCCACAGTAAGCGACCACGTTTCAGTGTCATATGTCATCACTGCACTGAATATTTAATTTAAAATCCTCTTAAAAAAGTTGTACTCGATGTTTACTTAATTTCATTTGGAAACAAATAATACAAAACACATAACACACACACGCGTACTTGTGTAATATTAAATTACACAAGTACTTTACCGCTTACCAGTGTAGCGCTGTACCGTTGACCGGCTTGGTCACCACGGCTTATCATGCTAGAGAAGTGCGAAAGTTTTTCCCGTCACTCCAGTCTTAATGACGTTATCCGTCGGGCTTTTACCACCGCCAACTATGCGGCTATACTAGAGCCAAGGGCCAAGTGACCTCATGTGTGAAGACGGTAAAAGACCTAACATAAGATACCAGATTATACGGGATAGTACTAAATGGGTCATATACATAAGTCTGTAACTAAAAGGCGTACCTTTTAATAATTGTTTTTCTTGGTATTATGTTTATTTAGAATATATTACTGCGGCATAAATGTATAAAATAGATAGGTTTTTATGAACAAAGGTCTTACCATTCTATACTGGAGTACTACCTTTCTCTTTATTGCTACAGTAACGGGTTTTAACAATAATTCAAATTTTAATAACCATGTCAGCTTGTAGTCATATATCAATTGCTCACCCTACTCGTAGTACATGTTATACTGGTTGTTTTTATTGATTTCCGTTCCTTCAAGCATATAGCCGTGTATGGTCATAGAAACAACGTATCATATATTGATTTAAACTTGCACGATTTTTACACATTATTATTGGTAAACGGGACTTATCGCGTAGAAAAATTAATCACCTGAGGTGTGCCCGACGTTTCGAATGTATCGCAACATCCGTGGTCACGAGCTGACTGGCTTCAGCGGGTATCAACATCTTCTAGCCACGCGAGTTTTCCGTCTTGGTCTTTATTATTCACATTTACACAAGGGTTGTCACTCGCCCGACACACGACACTAACAACATCCGTTAATTGCGATACATTCGAAACGTCGGGCACACCTCAGGTGATTAATTTTTGTACGCGGTTAAGTCCCGTTTACCAATAACAACGTATCAGATTTAGCTTTTTAAAATTCAAAAACATTTTTTTTTCTTTTTCATACAATATAGTTAATCATATAATAACGTGCAGTTAAGCAAAAGTTAATATCAAGTACGACAATATTCGGAATTCGAATGTCATGCACGTCAACATTGTTTATTTGTTAAGGATGTTTTTTACTACCTATATACTGGGGGTATTAATTAACGAAAACGAATTCTTTAATACCTTCAGAATGGTACGTATTGGGATGTCGTATCTTAGAGAAGATTACTTTATTTCATCTCGGGAATTAAATCGCAACTAATTGAATTCAATAAAAACACCCTGTATACGAGTAGTTTATGTAATATACACATAACCAGCCACAAAACAAACAGCAAGGATTAATGGTGTGTGGGAAAACACATATTTTTATACAAAAACCGGCAAAGTACGAGTCGGACTCGCGCACGAAGGGTTCCGTACTATTAATCTATACAACATTACACACTTTGTTAAAACTTTTTTTAATATAATCCAATTTTTTTTATCTGTAATAAGAACGTTAATAATATCGCGTAGAATTTTGGTCAAGTGCAAGTTGGATTTTAGTTTTCCCATACATTTTAAAACCCAGCGCCTGATGAACACAACGAGCAATTTTTAAAAGTTTTTATTTTATGGGAGCTCCTTTTAATATTTATTTTGTTTTGTTTTTAGTATTTGTTGTTATAGCGGCAACAGAAATACATCATCTGTGAAAATTTCAACTGTCTAACTATCAAGGTTCATGAGATACAGCCTGGTGACAGACGGACAGACATACAGACAGACAGACGGACGGATAGCGGAGTCTTAGTAATAGGGTCCCGTTTTAGCCTTTGGGTACGGAACCCTAAATATGAATCCCTGCCGAGTAATTGTCTTTGACGGACGCATCGTAAATCAACCGGAACATGAGCATGGCCGCGATGCCCGCCAGGCAAAAACTACGAAAAAAGTTAGGGGACGTTTAGGGTGAAAGAATAAATAAATAAATATTTGCGGACAATCTTACACAAATCGCCCATTGTTCCTAACTAAGCAAAGCTTGTACTATGGGTACTAGGCGACGATATACATCATCATCCTCCTAGCATTATTCCCAGTACAGTTACATCCTGAAGGATGCCTGGGGTCCGCTACCTAATTCCAAGAATTGGTGTACTCGTAGTCACTAGTTTTTACGGAAGCGACTGCCATCTGACCTTCCAACCTGAGGGTGAAACTAGACCTTATTGGGATTAGGCTTGTCAAGTAAGTGGGCAACTTGACTGTTAGAGATTCTCAAGCCGCCCGGAGGCCTCTAATTTGGCTTAACGACTGCTATCATAGACAGCAACCGGGATCAACGACTTAACGTGCCTTCCTAAGCACGGGCGCGCTCAGTTAGTAACCACTCAACGCGGTCACCCATCTAAGGACCGACTTCGCCCGACAATGCTAAACCTCGCTTACCGCCCGCGGTACGCGGGCGCCGCTGGACCACGAACGCTCGCAACGATATTCTACTATATACATATTTATATAAATACTTAGAAAACATCCAAGACTCAGCAACAACTACTCCTGCTCACTACACAAATAAATTCCCTGGCCGAGATTTGAAGAAATGGGATAAGATCACAACATTTTTAATTTAATAGTAGGTATGTTATTGCCGAGGCGTAGAAAATAAGAGGTTGTCTGCCAAGAGGCGAGTCAGGCAACCCCGGTTTCCGCATAGGTATATGCGAGAATAGAATTTCACAAACAATTTGCAGAAATAATACTGTTCAGCATTTTATGTTTGCCGTGCAACATCTCGATTGTTTTCATATCTTTTCACACTGTCAGATTTATACATATTCTAATTTTACAAATACAATGTTAGACATAGCCACAAAATTATTAAATCCGTGTAAAGCTTCATAGTTTTTGACACAAACACATATTCGATAGGTACCACCTTAATTCTGTGATGCCTTTTCCAGGAAACCATTAATTAAATATTCAATTTCACTTCACAGAAATATGGAGTCGTATTCAGTTGGGATTTACGTAGAAACTACTTTAGACAACGTTACATCAGATGTCTTTGTTTTCATGCATAACATACGTGCCTAAGAAGGATTTTTATTTATATTTTCTTATTATGATGATATGTTTCTAAAAAAACTTTATTTTTACACCATTGCAATAAATGTAAGTAAGAGAAATAATATTTGAGTTTGACATGTATTTTGTGTATTAACCTTTGTTATTACTCAAAGAGTACATCTGAACGATTGTCAACTTAGACCAGAGGGCCTACCGCGAACTTCGAAAATCGAACTTCGTGTCGTGCCGTCCCTTTCCCTCTCGTGTTATACACTATATGACGGAAAGGGATGGTACGATACGAAGTTCGATTTTCGAAGTTCGCGGTAGGCCCTCAGCTGTGCTACCGCGAACTTCGAAAATCGAACTTCGTGTCGTGCCGTCCCTTTCACACTCGTGTTATACTCTATATGACGGAAAGGGACGGTACGATACGAAGTTTGATTTTCGAAGTTCGCGGTAGCACCCCAGCTTGACAGAACTGGTTTCCCACAACTTTTTGCAGATGTGTGGCGTCGTGTTACCAAAAAAGGTTGCCATAACTCCCCAAGATGGCAGTGTTGAGCGAGAGACGAACATTAACTCTAGCTGTCAACTCAACGAATCCTCGAATAAATGAAAGATCACCGATCGGCAACGATGTCTGCTTACCATGAGACAAGCTGTATGCTTGTTTGCTACCGCCATGGTACATAAACGAAAGAGTTTTTAATCTTTGTAAGAAAGTAATTTGATATGAATCAGCTTAAGTACCTAAGAAAATTCAATTCCGTCGTAATTTTAGGTAGTTGTTGAAAAACTTTGGACAAACAAGCTCTTACCTCGCGCGGGAGATGAAGGTTCTATTGTTATCGTTTAGTGACGGCTTGAGCCATAAAGCGAAAGCGACATAACCATTGAATTAAATAAAAAATACATGGGTTTTTAATTTTCATCGACCCACCCAGGCCAATTGTATGAGACTACGTAGACCCTAGACTATTAAGTTAGAAATATAGACAGGCCTAGGAGAATACAAAAAGAAAAAAAAATGGAGTTTTATTGTGAGTGGAATGTATAGTGTTCATGTGTGAGAATACTAAGTACCAACTTAAATACTACATTACTGCTAAGAGATGAAGCACTTGGAGCAAAGTATCTCGAAAAAACTTCACGGATTTTCGAAAGCCTTAAGATATTTAAATCCTGTTTAGACGTATGCTTGCGTAAGTGGCACCTATGCAAGAGACCAAGTACAAATCAGTCAATCTTACTATGAATCTACGCAATTAATCTCTCTCAACAATTAATCTGCTTTTATTTGATAAAACTTCAATACGCGGCCTCTTACATTTTGCAGCCCAGCGCAAACATAGTTTAAGGCATTTTGTCAACCCTTCCACACGTGCGTAGTCATTTCTTCGTGAACATACAAAATGGCTACGAAAACGATTTACGGTTATGACTGTACATCAGTTTTATTACCTTTATCGTTGTTTACGATGTTTTTCGTTTCGGGAGTCAATGACCAGGAGAACAGGAGCAGTGAGGTGTTCGTTACAAGGTCAACAAGGATAGCGAGTCGATGACTACTTATAGAGATATTATTAGGGGAATATCATGAAAGTTAAAGGGAAATAAAATAAGTCAATATTGAACCAACTTTCGATTTACTATAAACGGCTACTTGTCGACTTGGCGGCGTGGAATCAGTATGCGGTACTTTGTATTGTACTAATGTCATCCATCTTCCTGATGTCGTCCAGATTTCTTCACCTGTCAGTATTGCATATGCGCGTTATTAATATATTGTGTGAAGGCGGGGCAATATTGATGCAATACTGCATTCGTACCGCCCCGCTTTCACCACATCATTCATCAGTCGGGCAGTTCACATTCACTGTTCACACTAGCAGTTTGCTTGCTGTGACTTACCGCACCGACTTACGTGCAAATGGTACGAGGGTAAAACTGAAAGTTTCGGGAATAGAAGAAAATATGCAGTATAAGTGAGTTTATTTATTTTTATTGTTTTTCAAAATATTCTCCTTTGTATTTCATGCACTTATGCATGCGTTCAAACCAGTCCATAAAGCACTTTTTGAACTCTGAAGTAGCGGTCGACAAAATGGCTATTTTATAGGCCTCCACTGCTTCTTCTGGCGTCTGAAACCGCTGACCACGCAGTTTGTCCTTGATTCTGGGGAATGTAAAAAAGTCGTTGGGACTTAAGTCAGGGCTATATGGAGGGTGGTCCAATATTTCGACTTTTTCACCGTCCAGGTACTCAGTTGTTGTCCGAGCGGTATGTGGGCTGGCGTTGTCGTGGTGAAGGATGATGCGACGACTAGGGTTTGTTTTTCGGAGTTCAGCAAAGACGTTCGGCAAACAAATAGTGGTGTACCAATCAGCATTGACTGTTCTACGATCCTCAAGAGCCACAGTAGCTACGTGACCAGATTTAGAGATAAACGTAGCCACCATCTTCTTAGCCGTACTGCGAGAACGAACAACTTTTGTGGGTTTGAGCTCGTCTTCGAAGACCCATACTCGGGATTGGTTTTTAGTTTCAGGCTCATAAGCGTATATCCACGACTCGTCACCTGATACTATGCTAAAAACAGCATTTGAGCGTCCCTTGTTAAATCTTTTCAAAGTTTTGCGGCACCAATTGACACGGACTATTTTCTGCTCGTCAGACAATAGGTGAGGTATCCAACGGGAAAATAACTTTTTCACGCCTAATTCTTCTTTTAAAATAATTTGTATTTGACTCATTCCAATACCCAGGTGCTCTTGAATTTCCCGATATCTCACATGTCGGTCTTCATTTATCAGACGACGCACAACATCGACGTTTTCTTGCGTGACTGCCGATTTTGGTCGACCTTCACGCACTTCGTCGGTGAGGGATACACGGCCACGTTGAAATTCTGAATACCACCTGTATATTGTAGTCTTTGAATGAGCTTCAATATGAAAAGCAGCAACCATCCGCTCTTCACATTGTTTTTGTGTTAGTCCACTTTTAAAGTCATAATAAATCATAGCTCTGAAATTTTCACGGCACAATTCCATTTTAAGCAGTGACTCGACGACTTCAATAAACAATTGAAACCGAACCATACTTTTTTTTTTCTAAGTGGCCAGTGTGTTGAGATAAGGAAACTTCAGAGATTATAAAAAGGTATAATACATGTTAAAAATAAATTAATAAGTATTCGATTCCCGCCACTTTCAGTGCAAGCCTCGTATACGTTCGCAGCCCAATAGAGTTTACAAAAAAATCTTTAATTTCGATAGAATTAACAGACATGTTCATCCTGAGACTCCATTTTACAGTATATTTAATTAAAAATCACAATATTTACTTCTTCATAATGCCTGTATCGATTTTTATCCGATAAGCATGAATCAGACTTTATTTTTAAAAAAAAGTTACTCAGTTAACATATTTAAATCTTCGTCAAACAGCATGACATTTAACAAGATTCTAGATAATCTTTAGTGTAAATACCATTTATTTATCTAAAGATAAGAAATTTTAACGTACCATTGACACAAGTGCATAAAGATAAAAAAAAACGTAACTAAGAACTAAAAATATCTATCTTTGGTGTTATATCATGTTTGAATTGATCAAGCGAGTGTACTGAGATTACATTGACGTAGCAACAAAAACTCATCAAACTAAAATTCATCCAAATTACACTACAACAATGGTAGCAGGGCAGCGTATACAACAACGTATTTAGGTTGTGTTTGAGCTGAGCTCGTTTGTCTCGAGTCGGCGAGTTTCTTTACTTACGACGAAGCCTTACTTGATTAAGGAGACAAGATTCTGCTCTAGCCGGAGAGAATGTAGTTTTTGTTTTCTTTTGTTCACTTATCAAAAAAAACTTATTACATATTACGATATATTACAATATTAAACCAAATAATATATTATTTATTTATTTAAGTCATTTATTCCTTAATAAATATACACTTATTAATATTTCATCATAAAATTCAAAAAGTAGTAATAGTAATTAGTAATGCATGATTTAATTAAACATTATTAAATTTATTAATTAACATGCAGTTGGTATTGATTCTATAAGTATAATAATCTAGCTATTTTTATTTTTAAGGACCTCTTGACGAGTAAAGAATAATATATTAAACCAAACAAAATACGGAGAGGACCTACGCTTAGAAAAGAGAGTGAAGTTGATTTATTTATTGTGTTTCAAGCTTACAAGAGAAACCTACAGAAGGATTTGTACTGAACAAATCGGATGTCTAACAACTAGAAAACAAGGGGTCATGCTATCCCGCTCTACCACATAGTATAAGGTCTGTTGTCGAGTTAAGGTAGTCTCGTTTGCGCATCAACGTAACGTGTTTACAGAACCAAGTTGAACAATCGTGTGTGAGAGCCGAGTTTAAAAGAAATGGTCAGTGGAACAGGCTTGAGACGGATCCGTTCGTATAGATAAAAAACGTTAGGAAAGTTCCTGTTGTATGTAATTATTCTCCCAATGGGGTGATAACAATCTGGTTAGTTTCAACGCCACCAAAACACAAGCGTGTCTGTTTACCGCAAAAAGGAGCTCATTCAATCTGGTTCCTACTTTCCGAGGTACATCCGTGTCTGTAGCCAACGATCTCGAGCTGCTTGGCATGACGTTAAGCTCAAACCTTAACTTCGGCACTACCATCGAGTCCAAAGCCGGAACAGCGGCCAAAAAGCTGAGCATCCTAAATAAGGTCAAGCGATACTTCACCCCTGGGCAGCTTCTATCTTTATATAAAGCCCAAGTCCGGTCTTGCATGGAGTATTGTAGTCACCTTTGGGATGGCTCGGCTAAGTACCAACTTGCCGCACTCGACTCGGTGGACCGCAGAGCCAGGAGGCTCATTGGCGGCAGTACGGTAGTGGGAAATAAGCTGCAGAGCTTAGCACATCGACGCAAAGTAGCATGTCTGTGCGTCTTCTACAAACTGTACTTCGGTGAGTGTGCTCAGGAGCTCCATGAGCTCATACCGCCTTCCCCCTTCTTCCATTGGACATCCAGACGTACGGCTGGCTACCATCCTTACCTGGTCGAAATTCCTCTAATTCGAACCAAGCGCTTTGCATCTTCTTTTATAATGCGCACTTCTAAGGTTTGGAATTCTCTGCCGGCGTCTGTATTTCCGAGTTCATATAACCTGGACCTTTTTAAGGCACGAGTGAATAGGCATCTTCTGGGTGAGCTCGCTTCATCGTCGGCCTCATCTTTGCCCCCTGGCTAGATGCTGGCCAAGAGCAATCCCATTTTTAATAATAAAAAAAAAAGATTAAAAAATTACGTATAAAAAATTTGTATTAAATATAATGAAACGGGTCACTCACGTCTTAAAGGTCGAATATCGCTCGACATGTTTCAGACCGGTTCGCGGTCCTTAATCATGAGCACCTATCGCGGCGGCGGTTTTCTTAGCACTGCGTGCCCGTGCCCTGTCCGCTCGGTTGCTCGGCGCCTCCACCCGCGGGCACGCAGTGCTAAGAAAACCGCCGCCGCGATAGGTGCTCATGATTAAGGACCGCGAACCGGTCTGAAACATGTCGAGCGATATTCGACCTTTAAGACGTGAGTGACCCGTTTCATTATATTTAATATGTCTCAAACTCACGGGAGTTTTCTATATAAAAAATTTGTAACACAAACGAAACAAATGTCTATTCAAACACTTCAGAACTACATACAACAGGTCCTTTTCGGCTTGCACCGGGCCACAACGGAAGAACAGCGAGCGCTGTCTTTGCCAGCTTCATGCTGCACAGCTCAGCATTTAGCTGGCCCTTTTCTGACAAACAGTGTTCATCCTATTTTTAATTACTATTTCTCTGTGTTATCTGTGTTTGTCATAGATAAATGTATTTTCTTTCTTTCTTTCTTTCAATAAACAATTGTTACAACCGCGATCTATTAAAAAGGCTAGCTCTAAATTAAATTACGTAAAATGCAAAATCGTATTATGTTTTCTTTTAAATTGTAAGCACACACGCCTGCCATTGAACACTACAAAGACGGGAAGGCTTCTATTAAGATGATCCGGCTCGCCCGGAGTTATGACATAAGCCGATCGGACGGTATCCATGACACAGCGTATTCGGATATATTAAAATGTTATATAAAATATTAAAATGTATCGTATGTTTTTATTGCAGTTTTGTAATTGATATCAAGTGTTCTCATCTCATCACCATCTACTTTGCTCTTAACGCAATGACAATCTATGAAGAGATAAAGTTTATTTTGTGTGATTTATGTAGGGGTCCCTGCACACTAGCACTGCGTGCTCGTCTCATGATTAAGGACCGTGAACCGTTCTGAAACATGACGAGCAATATTCGATCTTTTACACGTAAGTGACCCGTTTCATTACAAAATTGTTTTGTTTGTGGATCTGTTGCTGATTTATCTTTGTTCTCATTTGAAGAAGCCTGCGTTGCAGATATTCACGCAATGGATGTGCTCTATGGTATTCTACGTGGGCTGCCTTTGAAGTTGTGTCGTTTGGAAAAACTAAAGACAATTTAAGTGTTAAATGATATTTATTGTTTTTCAAAATAATCACCGTGACACACACACACACACACACGTGATACACTTTTTCATTCGATCGAACCAATTTTCGAAACACTTATTCCAGTCCGAAGTCGGGGTCTCCAAAATGGCCGTTTTGTATGCCTCAACCGCTTCTTCAGGCGTCTGGTACCGTTGACCACGAAGTCGTTGCTTGTTTTTTGGAAAAGTAAAAAAATCGTTAGGGCTTAAGTCTGGACTGTACGGCGGGTGTTCCAGAATTTTGACGCGTTGCTCTTTTAAAAACGCAATTGTTTGCCGGGCGGTGTGCGAGCTCGCATTATCGTGGTGCAGTCTTATACGACGTCTTGGGTTATTTTTCCGAAACTCGCCGATGACTTCTGGTAAACAGACAGTGGTATACCAGTCAGCATTAACCGTTTTACGATCCTCGGGTACGATGGTGGCTCGGGTCGGTTTTGGCTCATCTTGGAACACCCAAGCAGTCGACTGCTGTTTAGAATCGGGATCGTAGGCATATATCCAAGATTCGTCACCACTGATAATGTCGTAAACACGTTTCAAGTTTCCTCGGTTGAATTGCCGCAGAGTTTTGCGACACCATCGAACGCGAGCCGTTTTTTGGTCTTCACTGAGTAAATGTGGTATCCAGCGTGAGATCAACTTTTTTACGCCTAAGTGATCATGCAAAATACTGTGAACACTGGTCCCTGAAATACTTAAGGAAGCTTCTATCTCACGGTATGTCGCATGGCGATCTTCGACGATCAGTTGCCGTACAGCATCAATGTTCTCCTGGGTTACGGCTGTTTTTGGTCGACCTTCACGATGTCTATCACCAAGACTAGAGCAACCACGTTGAAATTCTAAATACCAGCGTTCCACAGTCCGGGGGCATGGTGCTTTATCATTGAAAACCGTAGTAAACTCTTCGAAGCACTTAAGTCGCGTTAAGCCCCTTTTGAAGTTGTAAAAAATTATCGCACGTATATTTTCCTTCGAAATTTCCATTTTCACAACTGACTTGTCAACTTTGAACGAACGCTGTACTAAAACGGTTGGGCCGATTTCGAGTCAGTCTTTTGTTTTCGAATTCTAAATTCAAATATTTTAAGATGACACTAGTTCTTTTTTATGCAATCACGGGAGGTTTGCAAACGACAGAACTTAAAAGGCAGCCCTCGTATATCTATTATGTGTTCCACTGAATTTCACCTATAAAATACAAGACAGATATTTCCAAAGGGAACTCCACTTCGTCAGACGCAAAAGAAACTTTGCTCTTTACAGCTTAAAGGTAAGCATTCTCAAAAGACGGATTATCAAGAACAACCGCAAAAGGCGGCAAATTGCCTGAAGATTCGCAAAGGCGCAATTACCTGGGAATCAGTGCACTGGACGGGTAAGGCTGCATTTATTTTCGAGCGGAGCGGGAATAAATTTACACATTATTGGTATTTTCCCTTTCACTCGCGTAAATTCCGTAATCGAATAAACTCGTGTGTCTTATAATAATGTGTTTTGTTGTAAATGTCCTTAGGGCGGATTACATCTACTATGAAATCGGCACCATCGTGTCAATGTAATTTGAATCTTCTAAGGTAAATGTCACTTTACGCCTCCCTAAGGAGTTGTAAGAGAAATGCTGAGGGAGCTAGTGAAAGATTTCGTGCCTGAGTTTGATTGTTCTGATATCTCAGTATGTCTAGAGCGAATGGCCGTGTATTCCAGTTGTCGTCGAATCCTGCTTAGAGCACCATTATTTTTCCTTTAATTTGAAATTAATATTATTTTAGCAGCGTTACTGCTTAATACAAAATTAACTTTTAAATATTTAAAAAAATACAAACAGATTATAGCTGATATTACGATGAATGACGGTTTGAAATAACCAGCTATTAATTGGTTTGTTTTTTTGTTACTTATCTGTAGATATGCCTTTGCTAATATACAAACAGTGTGCATAATCTGTAATAAATATATGCTAAACTATACCATTATTCACACGTCTGGCTTGAAGTGAGGTGGAAACTCGTACCTGCAAATAGAATAGAAAGTAGGTATTAGCAGAGGAATCCATGCTTAAGAATAATAAATATAGCGTTCCACCGACAAAGGCACCTATGGCGGTAGCCGGCTACTAGTTTGTAATAATTGCGTGGAACCAATGAGTCCATTCTTCAAGAGCTAAACATCAAACAGAGGCCATCAAGTACAGTCCAAGCTTGTATATCCTCACTATCTTTGGACACGTATCGCGTCGCGGCTGCGAATCTATCGAACGCCTGGTCTTCGATGAGGTCGACGGACCAAAACAAAAACCTCCAGTGGTGGCCCACTTCACGAATGTATGAATTGAATGCAATCGGTTTTTGTAAATTTAAAAAACCGGCCAAGTGCGTGTCGGGTCACGCACAGAGAAGGGTTCCGTACCGTATCCTCCTAATCCACATTTAAAACCACTATACAATACAGTAAATCAAAAAAGGTCGTATCTTCATAGGGAAGTCACGGTACTTACGGCCTTTTGTTTGAGCAAGACCGTTTTTCAGCCAGAACTCAAAAACCGTATTTTAAAGGCCTATCTATTGATACACCACACGCCTATGTGCATTGAAAAAAAATTTTTTGACCCCTTTTTTTCGTAATTTCACATCATATTTCTGTAGCGGTTCATAGCATACACCTTCCTACCAAATTTCATAATTATAGTGCTCATATTCTCCGAGTAAATCGGCTGTGACATACGGACGGACCGACACGACGAATCTATAAGGGTTCCGTTTTAGCCATTTTGGCTACAGAACCCTAAAAAGAATTGCGTTCTATAGAGCACACGGAGCCACTAGTATAATCAAACTAGTAAATAGCTGATGCATTCCGCTTATTCCTTGACCACACTTTATCCAGCACTGCCACTATGTTTACACCTACCTAGCGGCTACGAACAGGCTGCAAGGAACCGCAGTGCTATCTCTCTTAGACATAAAGGCTTGTCTCAATAGGGATCCTAAGGGACTTACGGCGTTCTGACCAATGAGTAGAAAGCACTGAATTGGCCACATTTCCACTAAATCTCGGTGCAATATAGTGAGCACTGATTTGTAGCTTGTATCTTGAATATCACTAATATATTAGTGCTGTATAGTGCAAGTATTTAATGTTCAATTAAAGAAATATAAGTAAGATACAAATTAGAGTTATTCCTACACACAAACACACACACAAACACAAATTAGAGTTATACATTATTAGGGGACATTTATTTTACACAAATCGAACTAGTCCCATAGTAAGCCCAATATGGCTTGTGTCATAAGTGTTTTGCAATCCTATCCTATCATCATCATGTCAGCCGAAAGACGTCCACTGCTGGACATAGGCCTCCCCCAAAGACTTCCACAATGACCGGTCCGGATCCTATGCTAATACCTTATTTGATCATATTCAAAGAAAACCCGAAAAGTCAGTTTATTTTCGAATAAACATGCTTTAGGTCTTGTGAAACATTAGGACTAATGAAACATTAAGGCAAGAGTTAGTAGGCCATGTGACAGGACCCCTATAAATATTGCAAATTATACATATTATAATATAGAGCGCAGAAATTTAGCCAAAATTGTGTCTTATGGTGCGGTACTAGCTGTTATAAATGTTATATAACATAGTGTAACAAGGATAAAGCTATGTAACACTATGATGCTGAAGAACGATAGTTGCTATTATAAACAGTGTGGGAGCACAATTATAGTAGAATTTTGATCCATGCAAATCAGTGGGTGATCAGGCTAACGAATATTTATGCTGCATGATTTTTCTTTACTTATAAACACCATCCATTACCTTAACAGTTCATTTCAAATGATCAACATGAAATTTGAATTTCAAAACAGTAGATAGATAACAAGCGTTGAAAGAGGCGTTCTATTTCAAACTTTTTTGGGGCAAGAAATAAAGTTATGTAAAAGAGAATTTCCTGCGTGCACATTTACTCGTTCATTGCTAAGTAAATAACTTTCCGAGTGTTATGCAGCCGTAGCGCGTAGAATTGATATCCTGCAGTTACAATTGTGTTAACACAAGTTCATTGCCAAGGTTTCGTAGCAATAGACTCGTAGTATTGATGTACTTACGTAAAATCGTGTACATATAAAACCCGGCAAAATGGAGAAGGCCTTCACTCGACTAAAAGTCCTTCATATGTATTGTTTTTATTTATTTATTTATTTATTTACGGGAGTGAAAATTCGTTTTAAAAGCGGCCAAGTGTGTGTCGGGCCACGTGCAATGTATGGTTCCATAGCCGTCCACCCGTGTCATTAGACGGACTCAAAATGTCACAAACTTATATTTACTATATATTTGACACAACCAACAATACGAAATTTTACTTTTCCAAGTACATTTCTTAAGTTCGGCTAGTACTCGTTAACTACTAGTAATGACTACTTAGCTGAGATAGTTTTCCTTTTAAATTCATTATATTTACTACTACCATCATGTTTTTCACATACCCAGTAGTATTTTTTCGAATACTTGTAGTATTCAACATGTATACGGATTCACACAAATATTTGATAACTATGTTATTAAGACAGCTTTTCAAGACTTCCTTTTCTTCATTTTTGCCTAGCAGTGGGACGTATGCAACTATTAATAATAATAAAAAAAAATACACGGGCGTAAAGACCCTCTTTTCTTAGTAGCGAACACTGTTTTTATTATTTACCCGACTCCAGTTTAGGTACTCCTGCACCGCTGTGTTTACTAGGCCACCTCCGAACGCCCTTCTAACAGGAGGATATGTGTGTGTGACACAGAGCCGCACATAACACGTATATCCATTACGATGCTGCGTGATCAAGTAATGAAGCCTGAATAAAGTATTGTTAACAGCATGCAAAATAGTATAGCGATCATTTACCTTTATGTTTTTTAATTACTTCAAAGCACAGGGGATCCAGGTTTTGGTTCAGTGGTGGCATCATGAGCCAGAAGCCCGTCCGGGCGTTACCACATGTCGAGTGATATTCGACCTTATTTATATAAGCTTGTATAGAGCGTGGCGCCGCGTCGTTGCGGGACGTATGCGTTTTTGCGGTCAAGCGAACGCGGTCCGGATCACGTCACAGCAAAAAACCTCGCGGTAAGTGACGGCCTGTTTAGCCTAGTTGGTAGTGTGTGTGTGTGTGTGTAGTGACACTGCCTCCGAAGCTAGAGGTCCCGGGTTCGGACCCCGGCCAGGGCATTATTTATGCATTGAGCACGGATATTTGTTCCCGGGTCTTGGATGTTTTCTATGTATTTAAGTATGTATTTATTTATATAAGTATGTATATAGTCATCTAGTACCCATAGTACAAGCTTTGCTTAGTTGGGAACTAGGTCTATTTGTGTAAGATTGTCCCCCAATATTTATTTATTTAAGTATTCGGTAGCGCGGTGGAGCGGAGGCGGCGTATGTGACATATGAAACAGTAATCGACAGTTGACAGTTACAGATGCAAAACTGCATTCGTCGGTCAAAGCGTTTCGAGCTTCAAAGTTTTGTCAAACCGGACAATGAAACGATTTGTTTGGATCATGTTGTATACCTACCGAAAAACAGTCATACACCGGATGTGAAGTGCTCAGAGAGCCGCGAGCGCAATCTGCAGCTTCCGGCAGGTGCCATATTGCATTATCAGATGATGTCGATGTGCAGTGACCGGAATGACGTCATTACATCTGCGGCAGCTTTAGTATCGACAGCGAGGACATTATGTACAATAAATCAATACTAATTTCATAAACATCACAACGTGTCCGTCGGTTAGTTAAATGTTGCCTAAAATAAATAAATAATGTTGTTTGAATATGGTTGCGTAAATTCCAAAGTATAAATAAATACAACTTAGCAAAGTTGAAAACCCCCGACATGTTCATTTCAAAGCTCAATATCTCAAAAAACGGCTGAACAGATTTTCATGACACCTCGCCGAGTTTCTTACGCCGGTTCTTCTCGTGGCAGAGGTATATTTTTCCGAACCGGTGGTAGTTTATTGACGTTCATAGGTGCATGTAATATGCCTAATTTGAAGAATAAACTACTTTTACTTTTACTTTTTTTTTACATGAAACATGGCTAAGAACACTCGGGATAAAATTATCTATGACACAAAAAAACTAAACGAAAATCGGTTCATCACATCACCACAGACAGACACGTTAAACTTATAACCTTCACAGTTGAAGAGCTTAAACCTAAAGGTGACTATAAATCCTTCAAAATTGGCGTTCCGCGGGAGCTGCACGAAAGGTGTTTGTCTGCGGAAATATGGCCTAAAAATGCTCGTGTTAAGGCCTGGTTTTTTCGAAAAGCAAATAGCGCGGTCTCAAGAAGTTCCCAACGTCAAGCGGAGTTTGGAGCCGACAATAGACATCGTCTATCAAAATGTCCGGGGTCTCAACACGAAGCTTAGTCACTTCAGACAAACCCTTCTGTCTATGGAATGCGAAATTGTTGCGGTAACGGAATCTTTCCTAACTGATGCCGTAAACGACGCTGAGCTTGCATGCGGTGGATGGAGTGTGCTGCGCCGAGACCGCGCCACCGGCGCGCGAGGCGGCGGCGTGCTGCTCGCGGCCCGCCCGGGTGTTGTGCTGCGGCGTTGTCAACAGTTGGAAACAGCAAACGGCGAAGACTTATGGGCGTCATTTGTTGTGGAGCAAATCACTGGCTATATATGCGTAGTATACGTCCCTCCAAACGCTGCAGACGAAATTTATATGAGATTGTTTCAGAAAGTAGAGTCAGTGATTGACACGTTAAAGGGTGTTGTGCTTGTGGTCGGTGATTTAAATTTGAACCCGGTTTATACATCCCAAAGTATTTTATGTTACCATTGTTATTTTTGTACTGTATGTGGTTTAAAAGAGAGGAATGAGGTGATGAATGCACATGGAGGAAAATTAGATGTCGTGCTGGTGTCGGAGCGCATTCCTAACACTACAGTATTAGAGATCGCGGGCGGGGGATTAGTTCCGAGGCCTGACGCTTATCATCCCCCTTTAGAGATTTCAGTTCCTTTTGGATGCTTAACGCGTCGACCTGCAACTCAAGTATTGGATCCCAGCAATGTAGACACGCGGCAGGACTGGAACTTTTCGAAGGGCAATTACGAACTTTTGTACAATCTGATTTCGGTAGTAAGCTGGCAGGAAGTTCTTAGTGCAGTGGATGTAGACAATGCCGTAAACATCTTCTATGAAGTACTCAATGGAATTTTTGACCGATGTATACCTAAAAGGATTCGATCAGGGAAGGCCAGCAGATGCTATCCCGTTTGGTTCACTGCAGACCTGATAAGTGATTTAAAGCAGAAAGGTAAGCTGCACCGTGAATGGAAATCCACAAAAAACAAAGATGTGTATAACAAATTTGCGAAACTCAGGTCTGACGTGAAGCAGCGTATAGCGTCTGCGTACAACGCTTACCTTGATCGAATCCAGACTAGGGTAAAAGACAATCCTCGCGCCTTCTGGCAGCACCTAGACAGCCTGAAGTCAAAAGGTGGATTTGTCTCTAGCGTGAAGTTTAACGGAAAACAGTTTGCTGGAGGTGAAGTGGCAGGCGCGTTTGCAAGTTATTTCTCTAGCGTATTTTTATCCAATGTTCCAATCCTAGATCCGAATGTGCTTGCAACTGGGAATCAAAACTCTAGTTCCAACATTCATGTTGACTTTATATCTATAGAGGACGTTGAGAAAGGCATAAAACGGCTCAAATCCAATTGCGCTATAGGACCAGATAACTTGCCGTCTTATATCGTAAAAGGTTGTAAGGATCATCTGAAACTCCCGATACAGCATATTTTTAATTTAGCTCTCGCCTCAGGATCATATCCTCAACTTTGGAAGGTTTCGAGGGTGAGTCCAATCCCTAAGGGGGGCGACGCCACAATGGTAGAGAATTACAGACCAATAGCTGTTCTTCCGACATTGGGTAAGCTGTTTGAATCCATACTCCACCAGACCTTATCGGCACAGGTTAAACCTTATTTAAGTGATGCGCAACATGGTTTCAGACCTAATCGCTCTGTAAACACTAACCTTTTGCTCCTGGTTGATCACATATCTGAACATCTTGATAGAGGAATCCAGGTTGATGCACTCTATTTTGATTTTAGGAAGGCTTTCGATCGCGTGGATAACGACGTGTTGCTAAGTAAATTGAACCAAATTGGTTTCACTCCAAAGTTACTGTCTTTCTTCGCTAGTTATCTACGTGATCGACAGCAATATGTCCGACATGGATGCTATGTCTCGGCCCCATATCATACTCGATCTGGTGTCAGTCAGGGCTCCATATTAGGACCGTTCCTCTTCGGAATAATGATTAATGATCTCACAACAGTTCTTAAATCATCCCAATGTCTCCTATATGCTGACGATTTAAAATTAGTTTGCGGTGTGGAGAAAATAACTGATTGTGAGTCATTACAAGAGGACATCAATTTGGTCTACCGGTGGAGTATGGATAACAAACTTCTTTTCAACTCTGCCAAGTGTTGTGTCTGCACCTTCTGCCGTAAGCAAACTCCGATACATGTTGAATACATGCTTGGAGCGGAGCCTATCAAGCGTGTGTTCTGCGTTAAGGATCTTGGCGTGATCTTCGATACTCGGCTTACTTTCCACGAGCACATATTATCACTTGCTGAAAGCTGCTATCGTAGATTAGGCTTTGTAATGCGCAACCTTCGTGAGTTTCAGGATCCCGGGACCATCGGGCTGGTTTATAATGCTCTCGTTAGAAGCAAGCTTGAGGCTTCGTCAATCGTATGGCACCCTTACGAATCAACGTACGCTCTATTACTAGAGAAGGTTCAGAAAACATTCCTACGGTATCTATATAAGAAAACTTTTGGGTATTACCCATTCCTATATCCAACCAAATACCTGTTAGGAACCTTAGGTTATAATTCGTTGGAGGTGAGACGTGGCTACAGCTTGATGGTCACTGCTTGTCGGATCATACGGGGAGAGTCTGATTGCCCAGAGCTGGTCTGTCGCCTCGTGCGACTGTATGCTCCAGATATCCCCAGGATAACACTTAGGCCACGGCAACGCGATTTGTTGGCGGTACCCGCAGCGCGCACTGTGTCACGCAGGAACTCACCGCTACTTCGCGCTCTCTCACATCTCAATGCGCTTTTGGCATCAGTACCGGAGTGTGACTTACTTGCGTGGCGATGGATGGATGTGTGCTATGAATGTCTGAGATTCTGCGAGGAGATGGATACTAGGCTATCAACTGTACCTATATAATTTTATTGTGTTTGTATTTTAGTTAATTAAATGTAATTTTATACCACAACTTGTCAGAGAGCGCGTTTTTCCGCACCCTGCGCGTCTGGAAGGGCCCACTTTTTGGCCAGGTGGTGACGTAAAGTTGTGTGCAAAACACGGGTCGTAAAGCAGAAAGCCCTCTCTCGCATATTTATGACCCTTGCCTGCGGCTCGGGCCTCACACATCTGCATATCGGCCTTTCTTTGTTTTGCAACCCTTGTATCGTAAATAGCTATTAATTTATTTGTATCTAGTTAGTTAGTTTCGTTTCATGACGCATTGGTGTAACTGTAATGTCATGTTAACATGTTTTAAATAAATAAATAAATAAATAAATAACACCCCTCTCTTTTTGCGTCTGTACTCGAGGGTTATAAATGTTTTAACATAGCTTCTGTCTCGTAGCAAATAGTATCATTAATAATTGTTATAAACCGTTCCGTGACACAGGCTGGCGTGATTGCAAGCTTTTTGGAAGGATATATTTTGTCGGCCTGTTTAGCTTAGTTAGTAGTGACACTGCCTCTGAAGCTAGAGGTCCCGGGTTCGAATCCTGGTAAGGGCATTTGTTTCTGTGGTAAGCAGAAACATTTGTTCCTGAAACTTGGATGAGGTCTATGTATTTAAGTATATATAATATATATCTATTAAATATATCGTCGTCTAGTACTCATAACACAAGCCTTATTGAGCTTACTATGGGACTAGATCGATTTGTGTAAAAAATTGTCCCTTAATTTATTTTATTATATAACTATAACCAAAAAGCCAGTAATAGAGTCGGTAATGATATCTTCTTGCGAAAACTAGGTAAAATGGGATTAGTTCCTCAGCTGTTAAAACTTTTTGCTAGCCTATAGGATAGAAAGCAGTTTTTGAAGTAGGTACCCTAGAAATCTAAGCCGTACAATACGCGTTCTAAATCTAAGTGTCTAATTTAGGACCTTTCCAGTTTTGTAATCCTCAACCGTAAGTTCTTCTAATCACGCATTTTAAATGAGTCATGCCTAACTAAAAATATGCGTTCAGATAAATATTAGGTACACCTACCTATTCCTAATATCGCATATAGCATCACTAGTCGTAGTCATGCTCAATAAACGTCTGACATTATCATATTCAAAAACCCAATATTAAAAGCAAGTCAACGACCTAGCTATTCAACGATTTGCCTCTGAATTGAACTATCTTCATAAATCATGTCTGTTAGATCTTATTCATAAGCGATGATCGTGCGCTATCCCCACTACATTACATATCTACAGTACATATCATATTCAGCACCTAATGGGGGTAGTTTATATTAGTATCTTGGCTACGCATCAAGATTTTGCGTTGCCGTTTCTGAATACTTGCTATTCAAAGTCATATAATGTGTAGAATTTCCAGCAATGGCGCTATAGACAAGTATAGTTAACATGTTAATAGTACAAAGCTTTCAATTCTGATTCTAAACGCAAATCTATAGTAAAACCAACACTCTTTTCAAACGCATATTATTAGGTAAACAATTCCATCATGGATAGGGAATTAGGGATGTTTGGCAGTAATAGTGTCTTGCACGAGTAGAGTTTTGTTTAGAAGAGTGAACTTATTAAAAGATTCGTCGTCTCGAGCAATACTCGCGGTACATATTTCAGTTAGAAAGAACGATGGACGGATTCCAGAGATCGTGGGTTGAAATCCGGCCCGGGATGATGATTTTTTCAGCCCGGTTGGAAATTAAGTTTTGTTCTGTAGCATTTTAATTGTGTAGTACTGTGAAACTGTAATTTTATCTTAAAATATACAAATGAATATTGTTTTGAAAAATGATTGTCGACCTCACCGCCTGTTCTTCTCGTGGCAGTAAAGGTTTATGTTTCCAAACCGGGGGTAGTTTAGAGACAATTATAGGTGCATATAATATGCCTAAAATGAATTAAGGACAATTATGACTTTTAGTTCTGAATATGAAACTTTGGATGACTTGTATTTCCTTTTCCTGAGGTACAGTCATAACCTTAATAATTTATATACTTTTCGACATTATCTCTGCGCAATAAAGTCCCAGAATGTATATACTTTTATGACTGTACTTGGCTTTTCTGTAATCATTTTATTTCTATTCAGAGGAAACAAATATTTAAACGTATAAGATTAGTCTCTTTCTAACACATTCCTTCACAAACAGTTTCATGAACTTTACGCTCTGTCTTATCTATCCATCGACAATCAGTGCACGGAACGTCACGACGCACTCACACAGAGAATTTTGTCGAAAGCACTGACCTCCCCTACTTCCCCTGTAACTGAACACTCAACAAACACATCCATCTCCGTGACAAGACATTATCCCCGCCAATCCTGAGCTTCACAACCAACTCAATCAATCTAGTAAAACTTGGCCTATGCATTAACACAAACTATGCGTTATTGGAGGTCTCACTTATACTGGATGTAAGGAGTAGTTGTTGATACCGCTAAAGGTCAAGGGCGTATTCTAATACTCGGACCCGTTTAAGATGATTGGAACTTTGCGGAGTCATTTTCCAGGACGTGTGGAACGGAAGTAGATTAATGCTCATATTCATAACCGTTATAACTGTATCACTTTGACTTTTCCATTAGTGAGAAGGGAGAACACACTTTAAACACGAGTTTTTTGAATAACGTGGTAAGTTGACAACACAATACAAAGACCTCGTACACGTAATTATTTTCTTAGCAATGACTATGCAGTTGCTGGTGTTGACGTAAGTGTAAGTAATATTTTACCGTTTTCTCGCAATACCTATCACATTATTTAACTTTAAAATCTTCGCCAAAGCATACTGCAAAATAAATTCCTTTGTATACAAATCTTTTAATGGACGTAGGTATCAGTTTCTGAATCTAAGCCTCCTGAAAGTGTGTAACCCAACCCTCTTGACTTCTAAGAAAAAGAATCGTAACAGAACTGGGAAAAGGGCAAGAAACGGTCGTCCCTGACGTATCGTTTCCATTGAATCTAGATTACTTTTCAATACGAACGCCGTTTGTGAGGTGACTACTAAATTAAGCCTTATGTCGAAGTAAATGAAGACTAGAACAAGTCTTTTCACTTTTTTGAAAGTGAGACTATAAAAAATCTGTTAAATGTTCTTTTCGTGTACCCGTGATGGTATAGTCAGCACCAAAAGTAGATGACCATTTTAATACCTTCTCACTTTAAATACTTTGACGCCTCCCAACTGTCGCAGTATAGTTACGTTAGTGCGACAATGTACTAAAATGATCATCTACATTTACTGTTGACTGTTCTAGACCATGGACCGTTATCTTTCTTTGAATGTTAATTGCCAGCCCACCGACTACTTTTGAGCCTCAGCAAGCCGGCACGCTATTCCGCCAGGCCCAGCAGCGTGGACTGAAGCCTTCGGTGGGGTTTTACCAATCGAAGCGCTTTAACCTATGGTCAACACTAATAATAATGGTGGTAGCGCAATCGGCCAAAGTGTCATCAAACCCTACTCTTAACCTAGTGCTCACAGTACATGGAAGATTTAAGTTTTAGTGATTCAAGCCAAATAAAGTCTCGTTCTATCCATCTGTCTTTCCATTGCTATTATACCTACGAAAATACACCAATTTGCCAATAGAAGACCTTTCCTTTATACCTATCTCTCCCCTAGGTGTTATTACCCAACTGCGCGACGCAAAAGAGGGTAATATGTTTAACAGTCTATGTATGTGTGTGTGTGTGTTTGTTCCTTTGTGGCACTCTAGAGACCAAACGCGTCGGTTGATTTGGATAATTCTTACGTCAATCGATTCGTCTTAATTGTCCAAATGTCACTAAAGACATTTTTTACGCAGTCGGGATTATTTTAATTTTGCTTGTGTCCTCTACGAATGTGGGCAACTACCTGTCCGGAACTCTTCTCTATTTGTACTTATTCTGCCCAGTAAGGCAGCGTCAATTTCCGTTCAATTCTTGTGGTTTTTTTTTTAATTAAAAATGGGATTGCTATTGGCCCGCATCTAGCCAGGGGGCAAAGATGATGCCGACGATGAAGAGAGCTCACCCAGAAGATGCCTATGTAAGTTAGTATTATTGTTACTCTTTTACGGTTTTGACAACATTATATTAAATTCCTCATGCCTACTCGTACTTCAAACCAAAATGACAGTGAAAACATTGCTCACAAACTCTCAGGTGACTGACATACTTAAGCTGGGTTGCACCAAACCGTCTGTAATCATAAGCTGTGTTCGTTAAAATTTGAATGTATGGAAAGTTTGGCAAGTTTCTATGGGATGACATCTGCTAGCGCCATATTTAACGTTGGCCAGTCTGTGATTGTAAGTCGGTGCAACCCAGCCTATCTATCATCTATATTTGCAGAATATGCGACCATAGACATTAAATTCCGCCTCTAATGCTGACAATAAGGCTGTCTAGAACAGGCGAAAACTGGATAAAACCGGATTTTAAAAGCTTATCTATATTGGCAATGGTTCTGCTAGCAAATCTTTTAACAGTGCGCGTTCGACTGAGGCCGGAGTTCTTTCGGAATTAAGCGATTTAACGGACATTGTGCATGAATGATGAATGAATGAGTTTAGAGGGCCTGTAACCAACAAAGAGTAAATATACGAGTTAGACGTAACTAATTCATTTAATTTTAGAAGGTGTTAACTAATTTTAGATGTATATTTGGAGTTCCATTTAAAAGTTTATTTATTTTACACACACGCACACGCATTCACTCTGCTCATACCCACAAACACACCATTTAGTCATCTACAACTAGCCATATTTATTTATAGCATTATTTTTGACGGCCTGTTTAGCCTACTTGGTAGTGACACTGCCTCAAAAGCTAGAGGTCCCGGGTTCGAATCCTGGACAGGGCATTATTTGTGCATTTAGCATGTACATATATCGTCGTCTAGTACCCATAGTACAAACTTTGCTTAGTTTGGGACTAGGTCGATTAGTGTAAAGATTGTCCCCAAACATTTATATATTTATTTATAAGTTATATTTATTTGTATTTTGCTCTCTCTGTACCGACACTTGTATAGATACGTATTAAATAGATTAAGTAATTGGAACGACGACACTGGGTCCTATAACACAGGCTTTCCTAGCTCAGGATACAGGGTCGTGATTTATATTGTAATGTTGCCCTTATACAATAAACATTTTTTTTCTTTCTTTTTTGTATATTCAAATTATTTGAAATTACTTGTTTATAAAGGACTGTGCTTGTTAATATTTAGTTTGTCTGTCGCCTTAGTACAGTTACATTTCTTTTTCTCATTTTCTAGAAGTGTGTACTGTATGTGAGTTTTTTTATAAATAAACATACTTCTTTATAAATAAATAAAAACTCGTTTAGCAGCTTAGCCTAGAACTCGCCAAACTGTACAACAGTTTGCTGGCGGAAACAAGCTCTCATACAACTATGCCTATTTATACATTATTTTATGGTTTTGCTTCTTTTGTAAACGTTTATCTTATGTGCATTAAAGTTACATACATATGCAAGCATTTGCCCAAAGATATGCCTGAGTGTGATCAAATCTTACGAGTAAAATTTTATTCACTCGGTGTCCGAGCTAATTTTGCATTAAAATCAAATGTCAAAACAAAATACGTAGTTCTTATATAAAGCTGCCCTAATGATGGATGGAACGTCATCATAAGAGTGAAAATAGGATCAAAACAAGCAGGTATATCAAGTATGCATGTCAGTGTCACGACCCATTCAAGACTGCACAGCCAAATCGGAACTTCTTGTAATTGACTATGAAATAAAAACTTTTTGAATACTTTACCCCACAAAACACTTGTTAACGTTAACAGAATCGAATTAATAACAAAAGCAGTGTAAGCGATTAATAACGTTGTATCGGTTTCGCACTAATTAACCGGCTCGTGTTTCAGCGTTATTAACGCTACATTACGCGAAAAGAACCATTTATTATTCGCGAAAACTTTACTTCGTGGGTTTTGGATACTACACATATAATATTATTCAATATTATATAAATTTCCATGTTATATGAATAAGCCACCGATAATGCCAGCATGAATATTAAAAGTTATTATAAAATTTATTTTACATATCGAATATTTATATCGACACAGTTCGACTTTCTATTGCACAATTTTTATTATTTTTACTATTTTAATGTATATTTTCATACACTAAAATACCTATCTTAAGCCTATTCATTTTCGCAACATGTTCAAGGCACAAGATATAAATTCGGCGACGATTCGCACCCGCCCGTTCCCTTTGTACTTTAATAAGGTACATTCTTGTCCGATTGTTAAAAGGCTGTGAATATTTCATTACGAGAATCCATCGTAATGATTCCTCTAGGACATTGCAAAATTATGAGCTTCTATCAAAGGCAATTAATACTTGAAGTCTTAAACTAGGAAACAATTTGATTTAAATTAGAATATAATTATGTTAAATAAGATAGATTATATGTTAAATAACGAATATTACCTACGGACTATATGAATAAATTTGATTCAAAATTTTGCTAACGAGCTGACAAATTATGTTATTTATCTTGTGTATGTATTGTATTTCTAACAGCAACAAGCACACGATTATATAATATTAACTTAAAAACCGGTCAAGTGCGAGTCTGACTATGGTACCAGTCTTTAAGCCAAGTTAGAGGCCTTCGGACGGTTTGAGAACTTCTAACAGTCAAGTTGCCCACTCACTTGACAAGCCTAATCACAATAAGGTCAAGTTTCCCCCTTGGGTTGGTTGGAAGGTCAGATGACAATCGCTGTACTGGGAATAACGCTAGGATGATAATGATGATGATTTGTATTATTAATAACGTTGTATAATAATTTTATACTTTTACCTTGCTAAACTTCGGAGCTAACGGGGGGGCAAGACGGTATTTTTTTACATTTTCCTTTATTAATCGAAATTTATTCACCTTAAAAAACGAAAGGAACTGTTGTGTGAATGTGAATTCAAGCCTTTTCATTTAGTATACAACAGTATGTAAATAAATTGCTATAAGAATATAACATGCAAGGGAAACATCTTTGTCCGCACTTGAAATTAAGCCCATTGTATGGTATCCTTAATAAAAAATATAATATTGTAACAAAGGTACAATACACCTTTGTTACAACTTTGGGAACAACGGGGTATCACTTACCTTCAAAATAAAATACATTTACACCACACTTTGCCAAAAAGTGCGTTTTTCCGCACGCTGCACGTCCGGAAAAACCCACTTTTTGGCCAAGTGGTCACGTAAAGTTGTGTACAAAACACGGGTCGTAAAACAGAAAGCCCTCTCTTGCATATTTATGACCCTCGCCTGCGGCTCGGGCCTCAAAAATCTGCGATATCGGCCTTTCTTTGTTTTACAACCCTTGTATCGTAAATAGCTATTATTTACGTACCATGAAAATACGAGTATATACAAAGTCTTAACCAAAATAACCTAAATAAAATAAACTATGTAATGATTTTGACGGAATCCATTCGTCTAGATTCGGTACATCGGTCTAGGGATTATTTTTAAGTCTTACTCGTACTGACATAATATGGATCTATGGAATCTGAAATAAATTCTTTATTATTATTATTATTCACCTTATTTTTTTAATTTACTCTACAAGTTAGGTTTTTTACAATAAATTTATTAAATGTAAAATATAAAAGTATAGGTACACGTACAAAATATAAAAGCATTATAAAAAAACCTAACCTAAAGTGCCGCCGGCAGCGAGGCGGGGCCTAAGCTACCGGTGGTTAGGGCGACAGAGAGAGGAACCTCCTGACTATCCGCGCCGTGTCCAGGAGTACTGCCTTCTGTATCTGACCCTTGACCCAATCATCTAGCGAGAGTCTCTTAAGATGTTGGTCGAGACTCTTCGCAATTAGACCGTTCGCAGAGACGACTATCGGGTCAATGATCGTTGAATCAAGATCCCACATGGCAGTTACCTCGTGTGCCAGGTCTAGGTACATACTAGCCTTGTCCTTATTATTATTATTGACAAAGGGGTGGAACAGTATTTTTACATTAGATTTACTTCATAAATCGACATTTAAGCAGAGTAATGCTTAGACACTATCGGCCAACGCTGATTCACACTTTCAACAAAAACGTCTGATGGCTGGCCGTTTCTATTGGTACATAATTTAAATAGAGAACACTGTGAAGTATATTTGAAAATAATCCTAGATGTGTGAACCCGTAGCGTTGGCCAATAGTACATATGATAACTAGTAGTCGACGTCTGGTTAGTCGGCAAATTAATGCACTAGAACAGAATTTGCAAAAAATCCAACAGCAGAAACAAGTAGCAATGTTGAGATAAATATGTAGGTACAAATACCGTCATAAGGTTTCAGACTCAGCAAGATCGCCTAGTTACACGTTATATAACTTTGCTCTTATTTCCGCCTGACAGCATTACAAGGAGGTCAATTTTGTCCATCACTTTCGATCTTAGTCACACCTCAATGTATTGACACTCTTGCATAAACGTTTGCCGAGCAAATAATGACAAAAGGAGCGCCCGATACATATAGAAATAACTGTACCTATTGTGAAAGAGAAGAACCGAATGGAGGCCCTATTTCTATTTGCCACCGTCCAACTTGTATCGATATTATTCAGTTTTGGTTCTAACGACCATCGAGGTTACCACCGGTCATAGCAGAAACTGACCCTTATCTCCGATTACGTCAGGAAATATTCTCAACGAACCTAACTTTTTGAAAACTTTCATCGAGAATACAAGTAAATTTGTATGTAAATTGTTAACAACGGTCGTCCGTTGCTAGAGAAATTCAGTTAGGATGTGTAAATAAAATATCCTCCTTACATATGTACGAAGCTCTTTTGTTCCTACCTGAAACGTAAGTGAATGAAGCAACATTTTATTGGTATCAAACAACAGTGAATATAAATAGAACTTGATTATTTTCCTCACTAGAACGTAAGCTACACTTGCGGACAAAGAACACGGGTCGGTAAAATACCGTCATGTATTCCTAAAATAGTTCAAGGTTGTGGAGTTTTTTTAAATCCTGTCATAACCTTTATTTAATTTAACATTTAAACTGCAATAATAGCAGCGAAAATAATAACGTTAACAGATTTAAATCGGGCTCGTAGAAACCCAGGAAAAACAACGTTACCGGAGCGAGATATCGCAAAAAAAATCATTTTATATTTTTATTATAGGGTTGGGTGGTGGTGGGTAAGTATATTATGTATAGTATGTGTAAGTATAGTATGTAGTAAGTATAAAAAATTCACAGATCTCGTGCACTACACGACCATCAAGGTACATTGAAACTGAACTCAACAAAATAAAAAAATGCATTACATTTGCTAACGTTATGCCAATTTGGTTGATATCTAAATATATAAAAGAAGAAACTGACTGACTGACTGACTGACTGACTGACTGACTGACTGACTGACTGACTGACTGACTGACTGACATATCAACGCACAGCCCAAACCGCTGGTCCTAGAGATTCCAAATTTGGCACGTAGGTTCCTTATAAGGTCAAGGGGTGCACTAAGAAAGGATTTTTCAAAATTCAACCCCTAAGGGGGTTAAATGGGGGTCCGAAGTTTGTATGGGGAAACAAGATTAGTTTGACTATTTTATTCGAAACTTCACAGGAGTATTTCTAACGATAAATGAGTAAACACGTGTTTCAGGTTTTTTGAGAAATCAACCCCTAAAAGGGGGAAAGGTGGTGACAAATTCTGAAAATCGATATGGGTATTGTTTTTATGATATACCGGGTCGCTGATAACGAAAACAACAATGATTTTAAAATCTCACGTGTAGGACGTGAAATACCATCCCCCCTGTTGGGGTGCGAGGGGGATGAAATGTCTAAATATTAATATGGGTGTCGTTTTTATGGTTTTTTGGGACGATAATTACGAAAATGGCATCGGTTGTGAAATTAAATATAGTGGACATGAAAACTTTTGAAAGTTTGTGCCAAATTTCAAGAAATAACTGACTGACTGAGTGACCTACATATCAACGCACAGCGCAAACTGCTGGTTCTAGAGATTCCAAATTTAGTATGTAGGTTCCTTATAAGGTCTAGGGGTGCACTAAGAAAAGATTTTTCAAAATTCAACCCCTAAGAGGGTGAAATGGGGGTCCGAAGTTTGTATGGGGAAACAAGATTAGTTAGACTATTTTATTCGAAACTTCACAGGAGTATTTCTAACGATAAATGAGTAAACACGTGTTTCAGGTTTTTTGAGAAATCAACCCCTAAAAGGGGGAAAGGTGATGACAAATTCTGAAAATCGACATGGGTATTGTTTTTATGATATACCGGGTCGCTGATATCGAAAACAACAATGATTTTAAAATCTCACGTGGAGGACGTGAAATACCATCCCCCCTGTTAGGGTGCGAGGGGGATGAAATGTCTAAATATTAATATGGGTGTCGTTTTTATGGTTTTTTTTGGACGATAATTACGAAAATGGCATCGGTTTTGAAATTTAATATTATGGCCATGAAAACTTTTGAAAGTTTGTGCCAAATTTCATGAAATAACTGACTGACCAACATATCAACGCACAGCGCAAACTGCTGGTTCTAGAGATTTTATATTTAGTATGTAGGTTCCTTATAAGGTCTAGGGGTGCACTAAGAAAGGATTTTTCAAAATTCAACCCCTAAGGGGGTGAAATGGGGGTCCGAAGTTTGTATGGGGAAACAAGATTAGCGGGACTATTTTATTCGAAACTTCACAGGAGTATTTCTAACGATAAATAAGCAAATACGTGTTTCAGGTTTTTTGAGAAATCAACCCCTAAAAGGGGGAAATCTGGTGTCAATTTCTGAAAGGTCTAGGGGTGCACTAAGAAAGGATTTTTCAAAATTCAACCCCTAAGGGGGTGAAATGGGGGTCCGAAGTTTGTATGGGGAAACAAGATTAATTGGACTATTTTATTCGAAACTTCACAGGAGTATTTCTAACGATAAATAAGTAAATACGTGTTTCAGGTTTTTTGAGAAATCAACCCCTAAAGGAGGAAATCTGGTGTCAATTTTTTAAAATCGATTTGGGTGTTTTTTTATGGTTTATCGGATCGCTGATTACGAAAACAAGAATGATTTTAAAAACCCACGTGGAGGACGTGAAATACCATCCCCTCTGTTGGGGCCCGCGGGGGTGGGATTGTCTAAATATTAATATGGGTGTGATTTTTAAGATTATTTGGGTCGTTAATTTCGAAAATAGCATTGATTTTGAAAATAAATATTCCCTACGAAGATACGACCTTTTTTGATTCAATGTATTGTAAGTGATTTTATTAATCAGTGCCGTCCGATACGATTTCGACATAAATCGATATTTGAGCGTCCGAGAGGACTCTTAATAGGAATCCGAGGTACCTATTTCCGTCCCGGTATCAGAGCGTCCGAGAGCTCCCCTAATACGGCTCCGAGGTAAAATTTAGAAAAAGTCGCAGTCATATTGATTTTCTTTTTTTCGTCCCGATTTCGTTCAAAATCGATATCTGAGCGTCCGAGAGGTCACGTAATACGAATCCGAGGTAAAATTTAGAAAAAGTGGCGGCCATATTCATTTTTATTATTTCCGTCCCGATTTCGTTCAAAATCTCTCTCAGCGTCCGAGAGAATTCTTAATACGAATCCGAGGTAAAATTTGGAAAAAGTGGCAGCCATATTGATTTTCTTCATTTCAACCCGATTTCGTTGAAAATCGATATCCGAGCTTCCGAGAGGTCCCCTAATACGAATCCGAGGTAAACTTTGAATAAAGTAACGGCCATATTGATTTTATTCATTTCCGTCCCGATTTCGTTCAAAATCGATATCTGAGCGTCCGAGAGGCCCCCTAATACGACTCCGAGGTAAAATTTAGAAAAAGTGGCGGCCATATTGCTTTTCTTCATTTCCGTCCCGATTTCGTTCAAAATCGATATCTTAGCGTCCAAGAGGTCCCCTAATACGAATTTGAGGTAAAATTTGAAAAAAGTGGCGGCCATATTGATTTTCTTCATTTTCGTCCCGATTTCGTTCAAAATCGATATCAGAGTGTCCGAGAGGTCTCTTAATACGAGTCCGAGGTAAAATTTGGCACTCCATACATGCCTGTATGCAAAAAAGTTTACTATATAGACGTGTGGGGTATCTATGGATTTGCTTTTAAAAACGACATAGAGGTTGCGATATTTTTTTTCCATTTATATCAACAAGTACGGTTGCCAGTTTTTGTTGCACTCTTAGCACCACTCAGGGGTCACATGTAGGGTAACCGTGGGTACTCCCTACGGACGTGGTGCAACTTCGACCCCCTTTGTCAAGTGAGTGGGCAACTTGACTTTTAGAAGTTCGCAAGCCGCTCGAATGCCTATAACTTGGCTTAACGATTGCAGCCGGGATCAACGGCTTAGCGTGCCTTCCAAAGCACGAGAGTAAGTTAGTAACCACTCAGAGCGGTCACCCATCCAAGAACTGACCTGCGCCCACATTGCTTAACCTCGCACACCGCACGCGGTAGGCGGGTGCCGCTGGGCCACGAGCGCTCTAAATTCTTGATAGTTTGTGCCAAATTGCAATTCAATCGGTCCAGTAAAAGCAACTTGGTTGTAACAGACGGACTGAAGTAAGGAGTGCGAATGGAAGTGAGGCCAAATTTTCTTTTCGGATGCTCCAATGGGAACTGGCAAAACCTACCTAATAAATTTAATAATAGGAAAAATAAATGTTACACGTGATATTGAATTAGCCGTATTTCTGTACTTAAAAGAACCAGAGTTTATGACCGCTGCGCGCTGCTTGGTCGTTTACAGACCTATTGGTGTTACTGTAGTACACAGATACTTTTACTAAGGGCCATTTAAGACATGCTTTTATTTCATCGGCCCTTTCCCCTTCGGCCTCTCGGAAATGTATGATAATAGTTTTCGATCCTTATTTTTGCCAAAATCAAATGAGATTCAACAGTTTGCCGGTTCTCAGAATGTATACTGACTTTTCATCTGTTCATCTGTTAATGAATCACAATCACCAAACTTCGTATACCGAAACCCCCAGAATGTAACAACTACTTTTCTGGAGACGGCATCTAAATCGGTTCAGCCAAACGCGAGATAATCGTGGAAAAACATATAAACCTGTTTTTTGTAGATGGTTAAAATTTTGCTTAGTACGCGGGCGAAGCCGCGGGCAAATGCTAGTATAATATATAAACATAGCTCACATACAAAATTCCTTTTAAATTGGCAATTTTTTAAAGCGCAGCCAAGTTACGGTAACCACATAAAAAGGCATTTGCCACTTTACTAATATTCACGCAAGATAACGGCGACTTCAAATTAACTCGACCTCCAAACTCCGACTATAACTATAGGTATAACAAGAATTTTCAAAGTCGAATTCAACATGACACCATGATATCATAACCTTGATTATTTGTTTAATTTTCTCGCAATTGAAGTGAAAAGCAGATGTATAACTCATGTACGAGTATAAAACTCATTTTATCCTCTACTTTATATCGACCCTTGCCTGCGGCTCGGGTCGATAAATTGTCTGGGATAAAATGGCTTGTTTTATGCAATCTCAATCAACTATTTTATTTGCCAAGGTTTTGGAAGATATTGGTCAACCAAAACATCATTGACTTATCCCCGAATTGCTATTTCCCGGGCACTGCAATAATGTGCTATTGTTGTCTAGAACTACGAGGGTAAAACTGAAAGTTTCGGGAATAGAAGAAAATATGCAGTATAAGTGAGTTTATTTATTTTTATTGTTTTTCAAAATATTCTCCTTTGTATTTCATGCACTTATGCATGCGTTCAAACCAGTCCATAAAGCACTTTTTGAACTCTGAAGTAGGGGTCGACAAAATGGCTATTTTATAGGCCTCCACTGCTTCTTCTGGCGTCTGAAACCGCTGACCACGCAGTTTGTCCTTGATTCTGGGGAATGTAAAAAAGTCGTTGGGACTTAAGTCAGGGCTATATGGAGGGTGGTCCAATATTTCGACTTTTTCACCGTCCAGGTACTCAGTTGTTGTCCGAGCGGTGTGTGGGCTGGCGTTGTCGTGGTGAAGGATGATGCGACGACTAGGGTTTGTTTTTCGGAGTTCAGCAAAGACGTTCGGCAAACAAATAGTGGTGTACTAATCAGCATTGACTGTTCTACGATCCTCAAGAGCCACAGTAGCTACGTGACCAGATTTAGAGATAAACGTAGCCACCATCTTCTTAGCCGTACTGCGAGAACGAACAACTTTTGTGGGTTTGAGCTCGTCTTCGAAGACCCATACTCGGGATTGGTTTTTAGTTTCAGGCTCATAAGCGTATATCCACGACTCGTCACCTGATACTATGCTAAAAACAGCATTTGAGCGTCCCTTGTTAAATCTTTTCAAAGTTTTGCGGCACCAATTGACACGGACTATTTTCTGCTCGTCAGACAATAGGTGAGGTATCCAACGGGAAAATAACTTTTTCACGCCTAATTCTTCTTTTAAAATAATTTGTATTTGACTCATTCCAATACCCAGGTGCTCTTGAATTTCCCGATATGTCACATGTCGGTCTTCATTTATCAGACGACGCACAACATCGACGTTTTCTTGCGTGACTGCCGATTTTGGTCTACCTTCACGCACTTCGTCGGTGAGGGATACACGGCCACGTTGAAATTCTGAATACCACCTGTATATTGTAGTCTTTGAAGGAGCTTCAATATTAAAAGCAGCAACCATCCGCTCTTCACATTGTTTTTGTGTTAGTCCACTTTTAGAGTCATAATAAATCATAGCTCTGAAATTTTCACGGCACAATTCCATTTTAAGCAGTGACTCGACGACTTCAATAAACAATTGAAACCGAACCATACTTTTTTTTTTTTCTAAGTGGCCAGTGTGTTGAGATAAGGAAACTTCAGAGATTATAAAAAGGTATAATACATGTTAAAAATAAATTAATAAGTATTCGATTCCCGCCACTTTCAGTGCAAGCCTCGTATAATTAATAATAATTTATTATAGAAACAATACATGTTTAATTTAAACAATTTGAAATATAAAACTAAAACTAACTACAATTGTACAATTGTGTTGATTTAAAGATATATATATTACCTACTAATTGTCGTTCTGACTTATTGACTTCTTTCAAAAAGGTTAGGCTACAGCGCAAACTCTTGACCCGATCGTCTTTGTTTTAGGCTCAAATTGTAGCCGACTAAATTGTCCAGAGGAGATTTGATCAAAATTTTGATATCATTCTTCGTTTCCAAAATATCGAGTGCCAAAATGAAAAAATCGGAGGAAAATGTTTTTTTTTTTTTCACTATTTCGCCAAAACTTTTTTCGTTCTGGACTTTCTCAAATAATTCTCTTTGCATCTCGTAAATACGCGTCTTTTGAGCCTAGTTTGAATATCATAATTTCATTCAATTCACAACTCTCTGAAATATAAGGGGATCGCACTATTTCGTGAAATGGGACCCTATACTGGAGCGAACGAAAAGACATTTTCAATGTCAAAAACCTTATTGCGGTTATTTAATTCACGATGACCTGAATTTTTTTACCGCGAGTGTAATAATAATCAATAATAAAATATACAACTTCTACGTATTGTGCATTCAATTTGGTTGTTGTTGTATACGTGATGGTGATGCTGATGAAAGAAAAAAGATGTGACCAGCCAATGGTCAAATTATTGTAACGGGAAATATGGTTCGGTCTAGATACCTACGAGTATAACTTATATACAGTCAGCCAAGAAAGTGGTGTACCACTTTTGAACCTTAACACATATTTACATTATTTACATACATAAACTCACGCCTGTATTCCCAAAAGGGGTAAAAAGAGCACACGAAAATGGATTTCAGTGCTACTTTTAGCAATTGTAGGTTTATAGGTAGCGAAAATGTGATATTGCAGTGACAGGTTGCTAGCCTATCGCCCACAACCTTAATGAAAATTAATGATATTGCATATAGTACAAGCGCGGAAAGTGTCTGTTTTTCACAAGTCACGGGGTATCTTTTTCCGGAGCCGTGAGATCACCATTGTATCACGGCTTGGGCAAAGATACATCGGGATTCGAGAAGGGTGAAAATGACACTTTCGCATGCGTATCAAATGAAGTTTTTAATACATTTGCAAAAAAACATATTCCTCATGAAACTCAGTTTTATATCAAATTATGTCATAAAGACTGGAAGGGAAATACTTTCATTTTAGGTATCTCCCATCATCATCGATTGCATAAAATTATAGGTAATCTAAGTTGCAAAATAAGTTCACGATTCTATTGACATTATTTTTATTTATTTCGCAAACTTATACAAATTTCGATTGAAATACATCGCATACATTCCCTGTGAGATATTCCCCGATAGAATATATAAAATGTATTCCACATTCAATCCAAGGTTCATGCAATATGTATGGAAAATCGTCGAAAGCTTGCTGACCAACTGATCCGTAACAAATGAACAACAAAATTTAATGCGTCTAAGACTGTGCTGACTTATAAGTTCCTTTTTAAAAGAACGCTCTCAGCCTGATAAGCATTATTTATAAAATTTTTATCTAATAAATATTTTACGACTAACAGAATTTATTAAAGGCATTTCTATGAATTATAGAATCCAACAAATAAGTCTACTGATTTTTCTATGCTGATGTTATTTTTGTTACAAATAAAATATTCAGTGTAATAAGAAATAATAATGGCCAATTTGTACTTAGTCGTAATTTACAATGTTTTTAGTTTCAGACTTCACATCTCCTCACACTATTTCTCCATCTACTGGCTTAGGTATAGGGAGATCCCTTTTCGTAAATTAAAGTATGAAATACGGCATTTACCTGAGATCGTAAATAATAAATGTTCCATAGCAAAAATTTACCCTTACCAATTGTAAGGAACAATTGTTGCGTTATTAATTTCCACAATAAATCTTATGCCGATTTTTTTACTGATTTGACCGGTTTTGATTCCCGGCCACGTATGACGCATTTATATAAACATAGAATGCAGTCAATATTTTCGTATCTCTTATTGTTTTTGCTTTTTCCTCACTGTCGCATTTAGATTAAATACCCTGTTTGTGAAAAAAATGTTAGGACCCATAAACTCCTTGACCTTTTCCTTAACTTGCAGGACAATTTTTACACTTCGAAACATTTCATCACTTGCTCTGACACTACAGACTCCTCATTTTCCAAATGGACTGGTTTATCTCACTGGGCGTTTTGTCACTTTTGGAGAGCGTTTGACCGTTCGGAAGACTATAAACGATTCCCCTTGTGGAAACGCGACAAATGGGCAAAGGAGCGAAAACGAAAAAGACGTTGTTGTTGTTGCGTAACACTCGAACGCGTTCCACCACCTTGCACGGTGCTGTAAAGCCTCGTGTAGTCTTCGCCTACAATCATCCACTGAACGCAATATTTTGTAGGGTGATACATGCTCAAATTTGACTAGGATTACATGTTACGGAGTATGTTAGAAATAATTAAGACACATGCGTAATAATAGTACATTACTACAGAGGCCGGGACGAAAGGGCTTGCCGGCCGAAGACATTATAGATGGCCGAGCGAAGCGAGGCCGGATAGGTCTGAGGCGGGCAACCCCATATTTCCCGCCAAGGTATGTATAGTGCTTTTCTCAAACATGCAATGAAATAAACAACAAAAAAAAACAAAATTATATTTTTAATACACATAGTGGCAGAATGTAATTATGCCTGTGCCACAAATTTATGTGGAATGGAAATTAAAAAAGAGGACTTTGCCGGCCTAGGCCTGCAAGATTTGTATGAAATTGCATTAACGACCTCTTGTCCTAGCCGCACCTGAAACGTCATACTTCGCAGCCTGTTATAAGGAACATAATATTTCATTGCATCTTTGAGAAAAACTTATAAAAGTCGAGTCGTTTTGTGTGCGTTTGCTTGAAGTAAACTGATATCTGGACTTTATTAAACCTTCAGCAAATCCATACAAAATAATATTACAAATGCAAAAGTAACTCTTGTCTGTGTTACCTCTTCACGCTTAAACCGCTGAACAAATTTGGATGAAACTAGGTAATTAGGTATGGAGATAGTTTGAAGCTCGGGAAAGGACGTCTGGGGGCAAAAGTTTGTATGGAGGTGCGATATAAACGAGTCCTACGCAGATTTAATAGCGAGCAAAAGCTACTTCTTAATAAAAAGTAGTTTACCCAGTTCTTACTAGCCGCAACATAAATCCCACAAGCTCTCTAATAACATACTGACCTAACTGAATATATAAGTAACTTTAAGATATCAGTTCCTTTGGGTCTGTTTTTGACAATGGTTTCTAATTTGGGCGGTATTTAGCTGGATGATAAATCGTTGTTGTTCAGCCAAGATATTTTATAGCTGTCAAAACCATGCTTTCGAAGTGGTTTGTCTAAGCGGCTGTTGAGGGTCAGGCACGAGGTCATTTTAGTTCTGAGCCATTATAAGAGGCCTTAGGGAATTTCGACCCAATTGTGTGGAACTAAAACGGGTATTAGGTTTTTATGAGTTGGAAAGTTTTTATGAAGATTATGTAAGTCAGCTTTTAAGTTTCATAATTTCGGTGATTAATGTTACGACTATTATATATACTCGTATCTTATTTGACGTTGGACACAGACTTATAATGATTAATAATGATTTATACCAAAAAAACCGACTTCAATTTTGTATTTGCTATGCCACAATTTGTGGTTTCCGTGAGCCAATGCTTGGTTACCTTGCAGAAAATACCGAAATCGGCATATGCATGCCTATCAAATTCGGGGATTTCCCTCGATTTTTCCTAGATCCCATCATCAGACCTTCACCAAATTTATATGGGACCAATGTTGGGGTACCTGCTTTAAAACAAAAAAAGGATTATCAAAATAGGCCAACGTGGTCAAGAGTTATCGAAGAACATACATACATAAAAAAAGAACAAGCAAACATAACGACGAACTGAGTAGGTACCTCCTTCCTTCTATTAAAGTTGGTAAAAATATGCAGGATTTGTCCCAAATACCTACTACAAATTAACAAAGCATAGTCTTAAATTACTAGCATTGGTAACATGTATATTATAAAGTAAAGACACATAGTTCGACTCTCATACTTTCCAAATTAAAATAACAAAAATATTTTTTTAATAAAAAACGCTAACACCTTCAAATTAGTTACCAGGGCCCCAGAAATTACGCGGTGGTAAGCGCTACGAGAATGAAAGCACAAAGGGAAAGAGTTACTAAACGTTATGGAGTGCACTCTGGCAGGTCAAGAGCTGCCATTAAATATGAGGAGCATTGAATGGGCCGGCTGCCAACTTAACCTGCAATGTATCGATACCAGTTTCGCTTAATATTTATAGCAGATTTTTACTAGCACAACGTAATTTAATTAAGGCACTGCAGTGCGCTATTGAAGTCTATCGCTTATGTACTTGCGTCGCTTATTTTTCAGGTAGGTACTTGATTGCGTAGCTTTTAATCCTCAATTGTCATTCCCATTTTTAAGAAATGTCACTCTATAAGTCTTAAGGCGTGATTTTCCTGATATTCACATAAAATCTCTTATACATCAAGACGATACTCGGGTGATAGTCAAATGGTATATCTAAACATTCCTACTATAAACGACCGTTCACTCGACCCACTGTTCACTCAATATCAATCATAATATTTTTATAATAAAACGAAGTTAGTCGCTAAGCACAAAAACATGAACATAAACGTCAGAGCTCCATTCCAACAACTTTTAATCCCTTGGGCAGCGACAGCTGATGTCTAAAACGGGTCTCATGTCTGAATTTACACAAAAACCTATATTCAGTCGACAAAAACCGCTTTGACACAGTTTAATTCCATTATTTTAGGCTAGCCAACGAAAGCTCTTTTTCGCTTTCTAGGGTTTTCATATTTTAGCTTAGCATACCATGAAATGTGGCTATATCGAAGAATGTCAAAAACCTCCTGGAGAGATAAAGTAACTAACATCGAAGTTTTTAATAGAATGAATAAAAACTTGGAACTTCTGAATACAGCAAAGACACGGAAAACCTCATATTTTGACATATCTATAGAGACAAGAAATACAATATTACTCCGAAACACCTTCGAAGGGGAAATCGACGGCTATCAAAAGCTGGTCGAACATGAATGACACTGCCAGTCCTTGCAGGTTGGCACAAAACAGAAACAAGTTCCGGAGGATGGTCGCCGACATACGTTTAGGGTTTGATATGACACAACAACCAGATATATATTCCCGTATTCCCATGATAATATCTTAAAATTTATTAAAAATTATCCTTAGTGTGGTTCAATGAAACTACGCTTTGGTTAGCAATTCATCGACCAAAGAGCCGATTGCACCGCTAACTTTCGACAATCTCGAGTAGTTCAACTTCGCCAATTCGCTCCACATTCAAACTTAAACGAAACTCCAGAGTGCTACTTAATGACTTCGGAAACGGATCAAATGAAGTGGTTCCTTTAGGAATATTAAATAAATATACCAGCCGCAGCCCAGCTAGCACTAGTCGATTATACCGTCACGTGCTATGGCCGAAATGTACACTCACGGATTTTAATTGTTGAGCCATTTAGAGCCCACTTTATACTGGGCATCATAGTTAGCTATAAAGTGTCAAATATAAACTGAGCTCTAAATGGCTCAACAATTAAAGTCTGTGACCGTACTAAAACTTCAAATGACGGTATAACCTATCGTGTTAGCTAGGCAAGGGCGAGAAGTTTACCACAAATTATATACACATTATATATTCAATTTCCAATGAAATTATCAATAGGAACGAAAGCTGAATTAGGTTTCGCTGTAACACAATTGTATAGGTAACTAAGTTCGAGGGGTAATATTATGTAGCTTATAGTCCAAAGTTAAACATTCTACTTTTCATCGAATGCGAGAAAATAAATAAACAAAAATTATCCACCGAAAATGAATAGCAAATTCCATGGCGAACATGTATAATGTTTTTTTACAAACTGCTTTGACGTGTACAAACACACAGATACCGCGAATAAATACCACGGCCCGGCTATTTTAATTTTTATGTCACGAATAAATTTATAATAGTATATTTTTCAAACGATTGTGAAATGGGGACTAAAAACAACCTATTTTTAAGACCTAACTTAGTTGAACAGCACGTACCAAAAAAACTAACGTTCCGATTTGCTGACGATAAGTATTGTGATTGGTGGATTTAATATGGCTAGGAACATTATTTTAAATATATGTCTGGAGCTAAAAGGTCAATGAAGGCAGTTGATATCGTAATTTTTACTCCTCATCCTATTTATCAATTCAGACTGAAGTTGTGAAAAAACAGTAAAAAGCTGATATGTCATTCTAAAGGCAGAAATAAAAATGCTCCATCCAAAAGTTTTACTGAACGTCGCTGCGTAATGCTGAAAACAGTGTAGTGGATCTACATTTACAATGCATAGCATCCACGTATGCTAAGTGTAAACTTAGTGATAGCTAATTTATCGAGCGGGTAAATATAAAACACGGGTAATCGAATGTCCGGAGATAATGGATCGAGGGCGTCGATGCGCTGAAAAGGGATTTTCGGAGCTGGGATGATACTTTTCACACAACGTAATATAACTTACAGTTAAGTGTAAATATGAAGTTCGATTAGTTGCATAAGTCTATTGTAACGTGGAAGAGATATATAGGAAAATAATATACACTGTGTCCAATAATTTTGAATATTTTTTTAGGATTGATTTGAAAAACATAGACAACCTTCAGATATTTTTGTTATTATAGTTTAAAAGTTTATACTGTCATGACCAAATAACAATATTTAAAAAATATTTAGCTAAAGTAGTTCGATTTTAGACCATGATGAAGCAGTTCCGGGAACCTATTATCTCAAATATCTTATCCCAAATATATTGGATTGAAGTGTAACCTAGTTTATACTATAATTCAAAGATACAAGGAGACCTCCTCGTTAGATGCCTACAAGAGATCTGGTCACCCGTGTTCAGAAAGAACGTATAGGGTCATGAAAATAATCGTGAGAGGGCATGACCGCCGGAAAAAGCACCGTTCGATCCGAAAATTAGGTGCAGAGTTAAAGATTTCAAGAGGATCAGTACACAACATCATGAGAGCAGACCTCGGGTGTCACGTTTACAAAAAAAGAATAGTACATGGCTTTTCCGAAACTACAAAACAAAACGATCAAACACTATGCTTTCTCAAAACTTAATTACCATAAAATTAAGAATTTGCCAGCCTAGACGGTACCAAAATATTAAATTGTGACCGAACTTACGTAAGTCTGCCAAATTTCAGCACAACCGGCAAGTGACTGAAAAAAGGTTTGCACTTTTTTATTCATTAAATTGATTTAAACTTTATTGCACAAAATGTAATTGTACAAATGGCGGGCTTAATGCCAAATGGCATTCATATATTTTGATGACAACTTACATAATAATAATAATAATCTTACGGCATTTATTTTAGAACCGTGAGATCTTCGAGAAGACAAGTACGGTGGCCAGTTTTGTTGAACTTTTAGCACCACCCAGGGGTCACGTGTAGGTAACAACTTACATACATACTTACATACGAACAGTGTAAGTTAAATAAAAGCTTGTACAGGTAAATCACTTTCGAGACGTTTTTGCATCTGTAGTAGTATTTGTATATTTAGAGGGACACACGTACACGTTGACGTATACAGACATTAACGTGTGTGTCAGATTGGCTACAGAGGTCACAACTACAAATGTAAAAACGTCTCGAAAGTGATTCACCTGTAACAAACTTAGACCTCTATTTAGCTGCACAGGTATATAATACAGAAAACTTAGTTATTTTCAAAATTCCCATAACGACATAACATGGGCAGCGATACCAGGAGCGCATCAAAGAGCAGGAGTCAAGCGAACTAATTAGATCATCCAAGCGAGAGTTTAGGCCCACGTATGTACCTTATGAAAGTAAAAGTATCGCCTAGGAAACTCGATCAATTTTAACGATAAAGAAAATATGAACATGCGGGGTTGACAATTACTAGTTAAGTTTCTGATTTTTGAAATGGGTCTCAGTTTGCACTTCAATCAAAATATATATATATATATTTTTTTTTTTTTTTTTTTTTATTTATCCGATCAACAAAACCAATTCGAATTTCCAAAGCTTCGCCAAACTGCGGGGCAGTTTGTTGGCAATATAAATACTAGCATTTGCCCGCGGCTTCGCCCGCGTACTAAGCGAAATTTTTAACCGTCTACAAAAAACAGGTTCGTATATTTGTCCACGATTATTTCGCGTTTAGCTGAACCGATTTAGATGCGGTCTCCAGAAAAGTATTTGTTACATTCTGGGGGTTTCGGTATACGAAGTTTGGTGATTGTGATTCATTAACAGATGAACAGATGAAAAGTCAGTATACATTCTGAGAACCAGCAAACTGTTGAATTTCATTTGATTTTGGTAAAAATAAGGATTGAAAACTATTATCATACATTTCCGAGAGGCCAAAGGGGAAAGGGCCGATGAAATAAAAGCATGTCATAAATGGCCCTTAGTAAAAGTATCTGTGTACTACAGTAACCAACCACCAACAGACCAAGCAGCGCGCAGCGGTCATAAACTCTGGTCCTTTGAAGTACAGAAATACGGCTAATTCAATATCACGTGTAACCCTTAATTTTCCTAAAATTAAATTTATTAGGTAGGTTTTGCCAGTTCTCATTGGAGCATCCAAAAAGAAAATTTGGCCTCACTTTCATTCGCACTCCTTAGTGTCAGTCCGTCTGTTACAACCAAGTTGCTTTTACCGGACCGATTGAATCGCAATTTGGCACAAAATATCAAGAATTTAGAGCGCTCGTGGCCCAGCGGCACCCGCCTATCGCGTGCCTTGTGCGAGGTTAAGCAATGTGGGTGCAGGTCAGTTCTTGGATGGGTGACCGCTTTGAGTGGTTACTAACTGACTTTCGTGCTTTGGAAGGCACGCTAAGCTGTTAATCCCGGCTGCAATCGTTAAGCCAAGTTAGAGGCCTTTGAACGGCTTGCGAACTTCTAACAGTCAAGTTGCCCACTCACTTGACAAAGGGGGGTCGAAGTTGCACCACGTCCGTAGGGAGTACCCACCGTTACCCTACACTGGGTGGTGCTAAAAGTGCAACAAAAACTGGCAACCGTACTTGTCTTCTCGAAAATCTCACGGTTCGTAAATAAATGCCATACGATTAAAAAAAATCTAAAGGTTGATTTAAATGGAAAAAAAATATCAAAACCTCTATATCTTTTTTAAAAGCAAATCCATAAATACCCCATACGCCTAAATAGAAACATTAAACTTTTTTGCATACAAGTATGTATGGAGTGTCAAATTTTACCTCAGATTCGTATTAAGAGACCTCTCGGACGCTCAGATATCGATTTTGAACGAAATCGGGACGAAAAAAGTAAAATCAATATGGCCGCCAGTCACAAATTTTACCTCGGATTCGTATTAAGAGACCTCTCGAACACTCAGATATCGATTTTGAAAGAAATCGGGACGAAAATGAAGAAAATCAATATGGCCGCCACTTTTTTCAAATTTTACCTCAAATTCGTATTTGGGGACCTCTCGGACGCTCGGATATCGATTTTGAACGAAACCGGGTACAAATGATGAAAATCAATATGGCTGCCACTTTTTCCAAATTTTACCTCGGATTCGTATTAAGAATTCTCTCGAACGCTCAGATATCGATTTTGAACGAAATCGGGCCGGAAATGATAAAATGAATATGGCCGCCAATTTTTCTAAATTGTACCTCGGATTCGTATTACGAGACCTCTCGGACGCTCAGATATCGATTTTGAACGAAATCTGGACAAAAAAAAAGAAAATCAATATGACTGCGACTTTTTCCAAATTTTACCTCGGAGTCGTATTAGGGGAGCTCTCGGACGCTCAGATATCAATTTTGAACGAAATCGGGACTGAAATGAAGAAAAGAAATATGGCCGACACTTTTTCCAAATTTTACCTCGGAGTCGTATTAGGGGAGCTCTCGGACGCTCAGATATCGATTTTGAACGAAATCGGGACGGAAATGAAGAACATCAATATGGCCGTTACTTTATTCAAAGTTTAGGTACCTCGGATTCCTATTAAGAGTCCTCTCGGACGCTCAAATATCGATTTATGTCGAAATCGTATCGGACGGCACTGATTAATAAAACCACTTTCAATACATTGAATCAAAAAAGGTCGTATCTTCATAGGGAACTCACGGCACTTCATGCACCTTTAGACCTTATAATAAGGTCTTACATGCCAAATTTGGTATCTCTCGAACCAGCAGTTTGGGCTGTGCGTTGATATGTCACTCACTCAGTCAGTCAGTTTCTTCTTGCAATTTGGCACCTACTTTTAGGTTTTCATGTCCGCAATATTAAATTTAAAAATCAATGCCATTTTCGAAATTAACGTCCCAAAAAACCTTAAAAACGACACCCATATTAATATTTAGACATTTCATCCCCCTCGCACCCCAACCCTCCTCCTCCTCGCAGGGGGATGGTATTTCACGTCCTCCACGTGAGATTTTAAAATCATTGTTATTTTCGTTATCAGCGACCCGGTATATCATAAAAACAATACCCATTTCGATTTTCAGAATTTGTCACCACCTTTCCCCCTTTTAGGCGTTGATTTCTCAAAAAACCTAAAACACGTATTTACTAAATTATCGTTAGAAAGATTCCTGTGAAGTTTCGAATAAAATAGTTCAACTAATCTTGTTTCCCCATACAAACATGAGACCCCCATTTCACCCCCTTAGTGGTTAAATTTTAATAAATCCTTTCTTAATGCACCTCAAGACGTTGGAACCTACGCACTAAATTTCGAATCTCTAGAACCAGCAGTTTGCGCTGTGCGTTGATATATCAGTCACTCAGTCAGTCAGTTACTTCTTGAAATTTGGCACAAACATTCAAAAGTTTTCATGTCCACAATATTAAATTTCAAAACCGATGCCATTTTCGTAATTAACATCCCAAAAAACCATAAAAACGACACCCATATTAATATGTAGACATTTCATCCCCCTCGCACCTCAACAAGGGGGGGTGGTATTTCACGTCCTCCACGTGGGATTTTAAAATCATTGTTTTTTTCGTTATCAGCGACCTAATAAACCATAAAAACAATACCCATGTCGATTTTCAGAATTTGTCTCCACATTTCCCCCTTTAGGGGTTGCATTTTCAAAAAACCTGAAACGCGTGTTTACTCATTTATCGTTAGAAATACTTCTGTGAAGTTTCGAATAAAATAGTCCAGCTAATCTTGTTTCCCCATACAAACTTCGGACCCCCATTTCACCCCCTTAGGGGTTGAATTTCGAAAAATACTTTCTTAGTGCGCTCCTAGACCTTATAAGGACCCTACATGCCAAATTTGGAATCTCTAGGGCCAGCGGTTTGGGCTGTGCGTTGATATGTCAGTCAGTCAGTCAGTTTCTTCTTTTATATATTTAGAAGATTACATGAAAACGGGTTACAGAGTTATGTTTTTATTACATCTTTACTAATATTATAAAGCTGAAGAGATTATTTGTTTGTTTGTTTGTTTGAACGCGCTAATCTCAGGAACTTCTGGTTCAAATTGAAAAAAATCTTTTTGTGTTTAATAGTCCCTTTATTGAGGAAGGTTTTAATCTATATAACGCCACGCTGCGACCAATAGGAGCGAAGACGCAGACGAAGTCGCGGGCAACAGCTAGTTACATATATTTCTAGGAACAGAAACGCTGTTTGTGCGGATTACGTGTCAAAACCAAAAATTTGGCTTACTGGCTTTGAACCTTAAATATGGGCATTTTTAAGGTTCAAAGCCACTGAATACTAGTCTAATGGTTAAGAATAGAATTTCTATATTGTAATCACTATGATTGTTCCAAGCTATAACAATATTGTCCCTGAACCCCCTACTCGTTTGTTTCCAAACGCGCTTTGATTCCATTAATTAATTAATTGATTGCTTTGTCATAACCAGTATGCAGTACAATCGCCGCAACAACATAATACCCTAAGTAAGCAGGATACAATTAATTGTGTCATAGCTTGCTTTGACATAGCTTCCTACATAAAAAATACTAGTACGAAAACCGTAAGTTATATTCTGCCTGCCGAGGCTCTACGTAAAGTAACTCGTTTTCCATACAGTAGCGTCCCGAAACGCTATTCAAGTATCGCATTTTTTTTTAAATAAAATCACTGCTTTTTCCCGCATGTTTGAACCCACGGGATTGAGTTAATGAGGGAAGATCGTTAAAAAGGTAACACTTATTACTATATTGTAGTCATTTTATACAAATCTCAATTAATTATACACGTACACCTTTCTCATGAATAGTGATCGTAACTTTTGTAGCATTTTCGGTGCAGCGTAGTGGTGTTAACGGAATTAGGATAAATGATTTAAATTCTTATGATTCATTAGCGTTAATAACGTTAATATTAACCTTAATTAACCGTTTAAATTGTGTTTGTCCACCAACACCGTTAACACCACTACACTGCACCGAAAATGCTACAAAAGTTACGGATCACTGCTCATGAAACAATACGTCCGTTGGTGAAAACCGTATGAAAACGCGTTCGGTAGTTTTTGAGGGTTTACCTGTTCTGTAGGGAACTTTCATTTAAAATATGTAGAGATTGCCTTGACGACCAATTTTGACTAGAAATTAGTGGACCTTATCTATGAAACTGACGATTCTGGGTTTAAATTACGGCCAGGGAAGAGCCAATATTTGCATTATGAGCTCGAATATATTTGACTTGAAAGTGTTGGAAACATGCGATTTTTTAAGAGAGCTTCAACGGGTCCACTAGCGCCACTAGTAAAAAGTTGTTGTTATTTAAATTTAACGATAGATATTTAAAAAAGGTGACTGCTGTACTGTATTTTGTATTTAAGGCGAAGGGGTAGGCAAGCTCTTTCCATACAAACTTTGTGTACGTTTGTCTTCGTTTGTGTTTGCGCTACAGTTATTATTTTTTGTCAATATGCTTATTTTTCTGTTAGCTATTTCTTCTAATTATTTTGTTTAATTTTAATAATTTCACGTATTTTTTTTAATAAAGCAAGTTTAAATAAAGTTTGAACTTAAGGTTCTGCGTATATCCCATATGTACAAGCGAAAATTAAAATTAAATGCTGTAGTGTCATAACTAACGAATAAAACTTGCACAGCCTTTGTATGGAGAATGCCTTGCCGTACCCTTCGCCTTAAGTACCTTTTGAATACATTAGACTAGTAATACGTTCCGAGATTCGTCGATTTATGAGTTGAAAATAAAACGGCGGTTTTTACTTTCGTCGCCTAAATTGACGAATCTAGCAACGTAATAACGGGTTAAATGTATTCAAAAAGTACTTAAATACAAAATACGGTACATAGCAGTCCCCTTTTATAAATATCTTTCGTTAAATTTAAATAATGATATGACAATATTTAAAAGATAAATAAATTCGTTTACACTGTCCCTGTACCTATTGGTATATTAGTACGCCAAAGATTGAACATGTCCACTATGTTTGCCCACCACACACACAGAATAATTTTAGGCAACCAAATCTCTTAATCCAGGCAGCTCTCACATAAGGGAAGCCATCAAATTAGTCTGTCTCCCGTGGCGAAAAAATCTATTTACCGCCCGATCGCAGAACCAAAAAACAATCAGTAGGTAAATTTATTCATAATATCGTGCTCTGACACCCTTATCACCACCAGAAAGACAATACCACATACATAAAGAGCAATATTTTGGCAGCGGTTTTAAACTTGAAACACACAGAGCGCGGCGCAGCGTCGTTGCGGGGCGGAAGTGGCGCAGGTAGCGAACGCGGATCGAGGCACGAAACACTAAAAAACCGCGCGGTAGAGCGGAGGCGACGTGTGTGACATATTGAAGCAGTCATCGACAGATTCTAAAAGATCAAAAACACAAAACCGCCACCGCCCCGCACCGCGCCGCGCCCGGTCTGTGCATTTCGAGATTTATAAACGGTGAAAGTACTTTCCCAGTTGGGCTACTCTAAGTTTGAGCGAAATAAAATTCCGCCGTGCAACGTGTGCTCCATCTCTCAAAAACTTGCCTTACTACTAGTATCACTGCACTGTGTACCCATTTACGGGGATTATAGAGTGTTCCATAAACTGCCGCCCGCTTATACCGCACGATACCGCCCCGGGATGTAAATAACAGGGTATAACGCGGTCGGCGATGCTCGCCGAGGTTTGACGCGGTACTTGGAGTAAAGATGGTGCTCGTAGTTTAAATTTATGTTCAGTATGGTTGGCATTTTCAATTTTCTCCGTCCAGTGTAATTATTTAGCTATAACCACCACCGTTTGTTTGAATGACGTTTTACACATATGTTTAACTAGCAACTCGCTCCGACATTCACATTATAGTTTACCCCCTTACCTACTAGGGATAATTTTCAAAAATCACTGCACTGCTATTACCTACTTTAACTAAAAGTCAATACACCAACAAGGTCTTATTCTTGTATCTATACATATGTATAAGCTACATTATTGTAAAGAATCACAAAAATACGTTCAATAGTTTCCAATATTGAGTGGACCAACATGAGCACAAATCAAGTTTATACTCTTAATTACACGTTCGACCATATTCCTTATTATTATTTTTATGGAAAAATCTTATATGCAATTGTTTGAATGATGAATGAAATGAAGTATCTTTCCAGACAAAATTTTGTGGTAAAGTTGAAACATCCCTCGAGGAACACAAATATTAATGTAAGTGATAAGGAGTAAGTGTAGTTTTGTGTACTCAGCCCAAGAAAAATAAATGATAATATCCGACATCCACTTACTGCTAAGGCGAAATCTAGCTTCAAAAATAAGCAATTACTAAACTGTACTCATGAGAAACCTAAACTGTGAGTGGAAAAGTGAGTTCTTTCCATTTGTTTTATCTGCATCTCGGGGGCTATATTCCTTGGAAGCAAAAACATCAAATGGATAATTTGATTTTATCCCTCACATAGAGTGTTTGAGGATTGAATTGCTAAAATTTTTATTTTTGAAAGACTATCTTTGCCATAGGAAATCTAGATTTTCCTCACTCTTCGGCCTCTAACGATCCTCTTGAAATCGTGCGTACAATCGTTCCTATCCCGCGGAAATGAAAACACAATATGTCATTTCGCTACCTCCTCGCACCACAAATACCGGGGAAAAGGTCGGGTGGTTGCGTTGAAGGTATATCTGAATCAACGTACCCATTAATTTGATATTAAAATTAGATTTATTGCGCTCGCTTCCACTCGAACAAAACACCGAACAGTCCCCCCCAACCACTTCCTCTTTGCCTCAGTCATTTCTCCATAACATCAAGCCAGCATTTCTTTCAGCACTTTATCAGAGTATCTGCGATCAAACACTAATTCATCGTGCAAGCATCGCAAACGCTCAATGATTAAGAATCGGGGAGCGTTTTGAAATATGTCAAGCTATATTCGATCTTAAAATCGTGAGTAATGTTCCTACAGTGAAACAGAATGTAGAAATTTTAACCACGCAAGAGTCGTATATCCCAGATATTTTTACGATTTTGAATTTAAAACCTTCGTTAATTCCGTTATAAATCGAAACTAGCTTTGAATATGTACATAAGTTGAGTTGCACAACTTATGGTCATAGACCGGTCAAAGTTAAATATGGCGCCAGCAGCAGTCATCCCATAGAAACTTTTCAAACTTTCCATACAATCGGACTTTAAGGAGCACCGCTTAGGATCGCAGACGGTTTGGTGCAAGCCATCCTTAGTCAAATACAGTCAACATCAAAAGTACGCATTTGAAGTGATCAAAAGCTTTTATCCCTCATTATATTTAAAACGTTTGACGTCTTCATATGCGAAGCTGCTGTTGATGCTGATCGTACTCTGGGATTACGCGGCTAATACGTTTAAAATGAATCAATATATTTCTAAGAATAATAATAGTATCAACAAATTGCTCCAAATAATGAACTCAATATAATATTATTATTTTGACGATTTGAAGTGCTTGCTGTTAGGTATATTTAAATAAAAATTATATTTACTTTGACTTTAAAAGTACAATTATGATACCATACCGTTTACTGAGTGAAATGGACCTACGAGGCACAGTAAATGTCGGTAACAATAACGCCCGGGACCGTATTGTTATTATAATTTCTATTGATATATTGTCTGCATATTTTATATGGAATCTCAAAGCAAAACAGCCATTTAGCTTTTATATTTTTCTAAATTGTTCATTGTGATCGAAAAAAGAACGTGTTAGTTTAAAAACACGATCGATTTTTAATAAAGCATCCATGTAAAAATAAACTTATAAAGTAAGGAACCGTCATCGTCAATATCAGTTCCACAAACGTTAATTCGTCTCGCCTGTGTGTAGCAACTTTTTATTTAATTAAATAAATACAGAGTTTTTATTAGGTCGGTCACCTTTTTCTTGTTGTTTAAAAGTGACAATAGTGCCTGTGGTCCTTAGCTAGTGGCCCTGTGAGCTGTAGACATGGCGAATATTATTTTCAAATTTCAAAATTTCCAAAAACGGTTTCGACATAAATTCTATCAAATCAAATCTCTTGTGTCAATCTAATGTGGACTCAATACGTCACCACATGCTTCGAATATGGCCCATCATAAAATGGGTAATGTACGTCGTAATATGTTTTGACTTTTCGAGGATATTAATTATAAACATCATAATCATAGTTTTAAAGGTTCTTTTAAGACACAGGAACGAGTGCTGACAATCTTTCTGATTTACCCATTTAACACTTAAGGAAAACTCAAAATAAACTCCTTTGCGTAAGCGCCGATAAATCACACAACACGAAATTAAAAAAGTTAAACTCCAATAGAATCGGCGGCAGATATAATAGGCAATAAGCTTACCTTTACGGCCTTCGCTAATTTGGGCCCTGCTCGGTTGGATTACCTGAAACAAACAGCCATTATTAGATATTTAGCAGTTGCTAGGGATTTGAGGTTTCAGGTGGTGAGATTTTGTAATATGTTTTACAATTTAAAAGGTAAATGTTTAAAACTTTAACATAGGTACTCAATCATTACACACCTCTATTATTGGGACATAATATTGAAATTATCAGGTATTAGGGAATTGCCAAGTATTTGTTGAACATATAATCCAGTAAATTTGCCTGAAATAAATTCGCCATTTTAGATATATCATACAGGTTGGTAGAATAAAATCATTTTTAAATTTCACGCCCCGTCAGTGGGTTTTCGTCCATATCCAAATAAACAAATACGTGTTATACACTCGAACTCACACACTGAAACAATGTTTAGTAAAAGAGAGTTTTTAAATGAACGCATTTAAAAACTGGATTTGTCCGAAGGCTATTGTGATATAAAGGGCTTAGCCGTGTTTATATGGGACGTTGGCCCCAGATGCCAAATCGATTGCCGCTTGGGTATTTTATACGCCCCGATGTAAGATGTTTTTTCATTAAAAAAAAAGCACCTGTATTACTGCAGGTTTCTGAGAAATTTAAAAAAAAAAAACGAAAATTGGTTTTCATTTTTTTTTATCTAAACAACCAAACCGATTTTTTTGTAACTTGCACACATTATATAAATTATAAAGATGCATTATTGAAAAAAAATGGATTTCCAAATATCCTTTTAAGTAGTTTTTTTTTTATATTTCCGTGATACCCATACCCATCAATTTTGGTTATATTATGTATAAACTAATATTCTATACTATTTTTTTTTTCAAAAACATTCACTAGGCTCATCAGGGTTAAAATGAAACAAACTTGTGATATACCCTACATTTATTGGGGCTACGACTAACAATTAACAAAAACATATGAGCATCGTCAAAATAAAACATCTATAGTACAAACAGGCACACATCTAACCGGCCATCAGTGGGTCTTATTTCAATGTGTATATGGTCTACCTATGGTCAATTAACTTTGTGGGTTATGGTACAGCTCCCGAGGGTGGGCTGTATTGAAAGAAACCTGTTGTCTCTAGCTGTAAACACAACTAATCCTCAATTCAATAAATGGTCAACAACGCCCTCGTGATTTTTCTAAGGCTCAAGCGAAAAGGCAATTGCAGGTTATTAGTGTCTGCTGCTTACCATCAAGCAGGCGGTAAGCTTGTTTGCCACCGACGTCGTAAAAAAAGAAAAAAAAACTATGGAATCTAAGGCATGAACTGTTTGGTCAACGAATTCCGAAAAAAGTTATCTGCAAACTTACACGTAAAAGATTCTAAGTCCTAAGCCCAATAGTACCAGGAACCCATAAAATGTAAGCGTATCCGTTAAGCAAACTCAGCAATAAATATCATCAGTACCGCAAACGTAAACAAAATTTAAATCTCGAGACACCAGATAACGTAAAAGCAAGTTATGTATCCTCGCCCTGATTGGGAAAGTTAAGAACTCTGTCTCTATACAATTTAAACTTCGGCATAAGAAAACAGATTTGGATTAAATTTAGAAGGGTTATGAGTATCTTGGAATTGAATTACAGATGTCTCCTGAACGTCGGCTGCTTCTGCGGTGTGAATCTCAATTTATTTGCAAAGAATTTTGCGTCTGCTAACCATATTGATACGTGTACCAAAAAGTAATTTTTATTATCATCTCGATCTCAACCTGTATTAAGGTTAATTGCTAAAAGAGGAAATGGGGAGTAAATTACATGTAAAATGTATATTTACACCCCAGGCCAAAAGTTTGGAAACATGTTTATATGTATGTCATCATCCTCCTAGCGTTATTCCCAGTACAGTTGCATCCTGAAGAATGCCTGGGGTCCGCTACCTAATCCCAAGAATTGGCGTAGGCACTAGTTTTTACGGAAGCGACTGCCATCTGACCTTCCAACCCGAGGGGGAAACCGACCTTATTGGGAATAGGCTTGTCAAGTGAGTGGGCAACTTGACTGTTAGAAGTTCTCAAGCCGCCCGGAGGCCTCTAACTTGGCTTAACGACTGCTATCAAAGACAGCAACCGGGATCAACGGCTTAACGTGCCTTCCAAAGCACATGTTTATATGTATGTATGATGATAAAAACCTGTGGTTTTAAAACAAAAAGATTTTGTATTGAAAATAAACAAATTATATCATTATTATATTCAGATTTCTATAAATATTCCTATTAACTGTATTATGTTAGACGACTATCATAGTCAAATTTCTTGACATTATTCACATGTTTGGTAAAATAGCTTTTTAGCTATGGACTTTTAAACTACTCATTTGACAATTCAAAACAAACAATAAAAATGATAAATAAACATTTTAAAAGTATATACCCCCAGTTCTGCTTACGAAAATTGCCGGTACAACATTTTGTAAAACGGCAATTTAAAAAAGTTTACAATCTATCTGTCTAGTTCACAATATAATATGTAGATGTGTTAATAGATTGGGTGTATTTTTAATAATTGGTTACCAATACACAATAATAACAAACAATTGGAATTATTCAATTAAATAAAAAAATATTTCCATACTTTCGGCCTGGGGTGTATGTGCTCTGCCTTCCCCTTTCGTAAGTACAGGCGTAGAGAGAACTATAATGTATGTACTGGCCGGGAAGAATGAGATTGCCTGAATCGGCCCTCGTATAATACGAGTATATAAAATTTTAGGTACCTAGAGGTAAAAGTACCATAAACACCGTTTACCAAATCCACTTAAAATTGCAACACCCTTCTTTGCGAAACTCTCGGGGTTAACCCTAACCTTTTGAGTATATTCAACCCTATACTTGAAGTAGCAAATGGACACTTACGCCTTGCCTGAGTCAACATGTGACTGTGTGCTCAGCAAACAAGGGCTGGCCTAAGTGGACGTATTAACGTTATTTGAAAGTTAGTTTGTTCAGAAGTTCGAATATGAGATTAATCTGTCTTACGTTTCAATAAATTATAAGCCCATATCAGCCCAAGGACATCCACTGCTGGACATGGGCCTCTCCCAATTCCATGGTGGGGTAAATGCCATAATCGCCACGCTTGGCATGCGGGTTGGCGATCGCAGTATCTCCACCGCACTCCAGTAGGTCTTGGTCGTAGTTTTAGGACATACCCGGTTCCAAATTATAAACAGTATTTACTTATTCTGAGTGGATATACTATACAGATTAGAACCACCTTAAGGGTGTGCCGCGATACAGTGAACCACCCCGTGTAAGAGGCACGAATTTGTCTGAGGCACAGGAGGAAAAGATATGCAACGCTCTTCTGGAATTACTTCTTTGGAACATTTGCGATAAAAATCTGATTTAGTGATGTCTTATTAATTTATTCAGCAGCCGAAAATCTGGCCTACCTACCTCCTACCGTATGAAATCAAGAATTAAAAAGTAAATACTATTGAGTTCCACAACACTGCTCGCGACGCCATTTAAATCGTCAGGTGGTTAATATCGAGTTCGATCTCCACGCGACCTAGCAGTCTTGATCCCTGGCTGTAATGAGTTTTCTAATCTAGCGGTTATACGACCTCCGTGCGCTGTGCAAAGGAAAATAGGAGATCCTATTATTAGATCACGTTATTTAAGAGTCTAAAAGGAGAGTGGAGATAGAGAGAGAGATTGGGAAAGGTGCCGTGCAGTCATTACAGAGTATTGTGTAAGTTTTTTTTTTTTAATTAATTACTAGAAAAAAATTGGTAAGCTTGCAGAAAGACTGTAGGCGTAAGAGTGAGCATAAAAGGTTTACAACTTTTTTACATAGCTAGTGCTGGTAGCCGCAAATTAGTTCGCATAAAACTCACTATCGTCTAAGAGGATTATTACTATTAAACTATTTTTGAACCAAGGAAAGATTTTCGGGATAAAAAATTATAATGTTTTTCTCGGGGTTCCTAACAGGGAGGTCTCTTCTAAAACCCATTCAGAGGTAAAAAGAGAAGAGAATAATATTGGTAGAGTCTGGCTACAGAAATATTACTCAAAGTTTCGGTAAGTCATGCTGTGTAGTATTTATTAATAGTTTTGATACTAGAAAATATTATTAAATTTTTGTGCACACGTGAGTTACTTAAAGTTATAAGTTGAACATACGTTGACGTGCACTGAAAGTCAGCTCACATAATTTATACCACTATGTACTCAAACAGCCATCTGCTCACCGCTAGAATATCAAGTTCTACGCGGAAGAAACTAGTCAAGGTGTATTGACGGAAAAGGACCAAGAGCGGCTAGAAGCGTTAGGAATGTGGTAAGTATTGGAAGAGGAAGGAGAGAATCAGTTGGACCGAGAAAAAACTAACGAAGAAGTTTTAAGCATTGCAAATGAAATATAAATTTGATGAAAATAATTAAAAATAGGAGAAGAAAAAATGTTAGGACGTATCATACGCCATGACGACTGGATTAAAATAATAATAGACGGAAACATATAGGTAGTGAGAAAAGAAAAAAGGGGAAGACCTAGAATAACGTACATATGGATCAAATAAAAGAAAAAATAAATGCTTCATCATACAGAGAACTGAAGGACAAAGCTGAATGCAGAATAAGCTGAGAATTACTACACTGACAAGAGCCAGCCTCCTAAATTATATTATGATGATGATTAAAGTTTTTTCAAACAGGTTTACACGAAATATGAAAATTATAAAATCAAACCATAAGCTTCATAGCGTAATTCAATCTGAGTGTAAAAAATTCTCGTATATCGTCAAGTTGCGTACCTTCTACACTACCTATTTAAATAAATTAAGTATGTTCTTATCGTAATTCTAATGATATGATATGATACGACACACACAAAAACGCCATCTTATTTATATAAGAAGCTCACTTAGTTCTCAAACAGTAACCATCCTGTCAGAGGTTCTCGAGCGATCGTATTGCAGTTCCCCCGACATCGGTCGGCTGCTTTTAAGGGGAGTTTTCGGTATCGGGCCACAAAGTGTTGGATCAATATACCGCCACCAATTCGTGAAATAAAGAATAAAAATACAAAAACAAAATCCTTAAATTTTCTCGTTTTCCCATCTAAAGAAGTTAAGTCAGGCCTCTATAGAACACTGTAAAATTGCACACTCACGATTTTCGTAAATAGGTATATATATATGTCCACGCACTCACGCACAGACACAGACACTACACACGCATACATAAAACACACACATAGCGTTGCACTGGTCGTTCTTTAATAATTACTAGTCTTAGTAGGGTCCTGGCAGAATATCAGTGATGTAGTCTCCTGCCGCATCATAATGCTGAGCCAGCGCCCATTCTCTGCCACGACACATGGCTCCCATATACAATATATATTGCAATATATTGCATATGGCTATTGCAATTTGTCGCAATTACTATTATGATTTTGTTAGACAATAAGTTGCATGCTCTTCATCTTAATTGTCATAAAAATGCCATGTATATTGTGGGTACTGAATAAAGTTCTATCTATCTATCTATCTATCTAAACGTAGGTACAAGTTTTCTGTTCTTGCCTCGGACTTGAATAATGTTATTAGTAAGCCCATGCAATCCTCTAGATGTTTTTTTTTTATATACCACGTCGGTGGCAAACATGCGTGCGGCCCGCCCGTTAGTTGCATAAATGTGACTGCCTAGCAACAAGATAATCAGACCCGCACAACATGGCCACACGCTATCACTTTCTTCCTTGGCCAAAGTAAAATGAATAAACAACCGTCTACAGTAATAAACAAACATTCTTTCTTAATTACAAAGTAAAACAAGATAATTTTTTGCAGTTAATTTTTGCATAATAACTGGATTTTATATTATATAACAACACAAAGACTTATTCAAGATAATTTAATTTAATAGCTACAGGTCTACTTCGTCTTTATTGCCATCATTAACCAATATTATATATAATAAATTATTACACCTTCATTGATGACAAATAATATACTTATAAGTATCTTACGTCATTACCACCATGATACTCAAATGCCTTTTGAGACACGTTCCCAAAATGTGTAATTTACTGAAGTGATCTGCATCTAAATATTTGATCAAGTTCATATATGTATATGTATATATAAGCAAAATATTTACCCAACAACCTATTAGTCTGTATCGAACTCCAGTCATTGGATTATTCGATTACACGATCGCACAAGTCAACACTTCTAAATCCTATTTAAAGTATTTAATTAAGGATCAAGAATGTAAATCGGTGTTGACGACTGTACTGCAGAATTAATGCAGAATGAGGTCCTTTAGCTGAGAAAAGGCATTCAAGATAATTACGCCTATTAAGCGAGGTGGGATAGGCAGACTGTATCAGTGTTACTTAAAGTTGTACAAGCTTTTTTGTAGTGGGACTCGAGACAGTCGAGACACGTGTTGTTGTTCTGTATAAAATATGCTTTGGGCATGTAAATATACTTAGTTACATAGGTATTAAGTTATTTCATTTTCAGCCGCATAATTCGTAACTCTTGGTACAAACTAAGCAATGTGATATGATCCATCCATCTTTTATGTAAAGAAAATACACGAAAAATATCGTGACATTCGTGACTGACGAAATCGCGACCAGTTTTGATAGCTTTTTACCATAAGACAGACACATTTTTACATTTGTATCTCATTTTTGGAGCTTAAATACCTGCCAATGCAAAGTTTTTTCATTTAATAATGAGTAAAAGGCCTTGAACAATATTCACACAATAATCGAAGTAACTACCTAACAAACTTTGCATTAATACGTAAAGTTAAGGCTAAGAAAGTACCGGATTAAAATCACACAAACGAGGAATCCAGAAACTTAAAAAGACTATAGCAACACAATCAAATCCAATTAACCTCAGTTGATTAGTTCACGGCTCCTCGGCAGTTAAAGAAGAATTTCAATTTTAAACACGACTCCTGAAACACAACACCGCCTAACGTAATCACGGAGCCACCGATTGCTTAAATGAAAAACGCCTTAAGCCAACAAGCGAGGCCATTCATAATGTACCTTCAATCCACCCCACCAGTCCTAGTACATCTTGAACCAGGATAACTACGTGTCCCAATGTCAGCGTATACTGGTCTCCTGAGGCGAGTTGTAGGACAGGTGTGAAAGGTCTACCAGGAGAATAGAAAACACGAGAGCATTTGTTGTGTCAAGTGTTTGTAATTTAGCAGGCATTGTTACTTGTTACTGTTTCTGCGGTCCTGATTACTGATTCAATGTCGAAAGCTAAGGCGGAACGACAGTGTCAACTTTCCATCTATACAAATGTTTTTCTGACTAAACAATCTTATGTTACTTTCTTATTATTTAGGCTGGTAAATCACATCGCCTAGTTACCATTGAATTGACAAAATTCATGAAATCATCATCATCGACATCTTCATATCTGCTGACGGACGTCCATGGCCGTTCACGTCCACGCTGTCTTCCGGTACGTGATCGCCACTTGAGAACCTTTCCGCCCCAACGGCCATCGGTTCTACGTGCAATGTGCCCATGGCGACTGAATTATTAGGTATAATATGGCGTACCTCCTGTCGATGGTTGCCATCAGGGATATTGGGGATGTGATTTTGAAGACATCCGTGGATAGGGATGCGAATAACTAGAAAATAATTAAATATTTGCAGTGCTATTTTGCACTTTTGCTGTTTAATGAATGTATGATATGTATTAATACACGTACTTTATTGTACAGAATAATAGGTTAAATCAATATTCATATACAGGGTGTGGCCTGTAATAGGAGCAAAAAATTAAACGGTACACTATTGAGCTCTCCAGCAATTATTTCCTAATGGTATTAATTGTAAAAAAAAAGTTTTTTTTGGTTTTTTTTTCGCAAAAGTAGCTTACCTATATATACTTTTTTACTCTACTGGAGTAATATTAATAAGTATTTATTCAAAAAGCACTAAAAATTATAAAAGAAACTAAAAAAAAAACAAAAATATCCTTTTAAACTAAAAATGCGACAGCGATTATGACTCATAACTTGAAGCAACCTCAAAATCAGCATTGACTGCCGCGCTATAAGATCAAAATTTCTATCAATTGAAAAAAGATATATTTTTTTGGACACAAGAGGTTACTGCTGATGCTCTAAGGAAGGGTCCTTTAAATTTATTGCTCCTATTACAGGCCACATCCTGTATATCACAAAAGACGAAAGTATAAAGGCGAATGTATCCCTACGAGGGATCTCTTTCAGCTTACCTAATAATTAATGAGTAATAGGAGCAGATAGCCTTTGGCTATCGTACGTATATTCCTGCGTGTCAATTAAATAATCCTTCAGATTAAATGTCCAATTAAAAGGTTATTATAATAATCGGTGTCATTTGGTCCACATATGAGCTACATATGTGACCCGCTCCCGGCCTGGCTTCAAGATAATCAGACTCTCACAACATGGCCACACGCCAAAAGTAAAACGAAGAAACAACCCTCGCCAATAATAAACAAACATTTCTGTAATAAACAAATCTTTTATTGAAAAGACGTAATGTAAAAAATGTAAGTCGCCCTTGCCTGTTACGACTTACGACATTCCAAACAAGGAAAGCAGAAAGATCTATCTAGACTGGGAAGCCGGAAATTAGAAGTGCTATAAGACACGCGTACAAACATCGATATCACACACACACATGCACTAGGTACTAAGTATAGTTCTGGGTGGGAATTCACAAAGCATCGACAACCTCGCCTCACGCGAACCAGTATAAACCTTGAACAAAAAGTTGTTACGAATCAACCACCGTGGTATCTAGTTAAAAATAGCACTAACCACTTTCTTCCCATGGATGTTTCCTGTCGTTTAATCGTTTAAATTTCTAAGTAAATAAATAATAAATAAAACAAAAGGAAATTTATTCAACAGCGCTTGTGCTTTACAAAGTTGAGACCGAACATACATGTTGGCGAAATGAAAAGGTTTTTAATTCCGTTCAGGTTTTTTTAATTATTATAACTATAATTTTTGTTTTGACGATCCTATTGTTAATATAGCTACATAACAATTTCTTAATTTTTACCCGACTGCGCCAGAAGGAGGGTTATGTTTTTCGAGAGTATGTATGTATATATAATTGTTTGGCATGATTTTAGCTTGAGGGGTATCGTTAGATTCGTATTTACTGTGAGAGTGACACTGGGTATAATCAAAATAAATTAAAAAAAATAAAATGGCGGATTTTTGGCGCCAAATTCCAAATTACACAGAGACCAATCGGGTAGTTTTGTTTTTTAATTAATTAGTCTTGTGACATATCTACAGTAATTCAATAATAATTTTAAAGAATAATAATAGCATCAATAAATTGCTGTAAATAATTAACTTAATAAGATATTACAACTGACGATTCGAAAGTGCTTATTGCAACTTACCTACTTGAATAAAGAATATTTTGACTTTGACTTTGAAAAGTGACGAACGTTTTCATTCCGTGGCTGTACAAATACTCGTACGGTATATCTGCACATTTAAAGGGTTTGAGACTCAGCGACTACTACCCACGCTGTGCCTTTCGGTACGTGGTCGCCACTCGAGAACCTTTTCGCCCTAATCTTTAATGAATTAAAATACTAACCGGAGTTTTTGTATATTGGGAATCGTGGGATCAAGTTACGCCGTGGATGAGTGGTGACTATGGTGAGGTGATATGAAACAGTTTGAGAATAGCGTGTTTGTCGAATTTAATCATGTAGCGATATTTTAACAGTGGCGTATTCTGAGCGTTAATCCTGAAGGCGCGAGAAGCAAGGCGAGAACGCGTTCTTTTTTGTTAGGGTTCCATAAATCCGTAGCCTAAATGACAAAAACGGAACCCTTATAGTTCCGTCATGTCCGTATGTCTGTTCGATGACACAGGCATTTTACTCAAAAACTTTAAGCTGTATAATTATTATTTTAATGTATGTGTGCCGCAACTCGGGAGGCACTCCGGTCACGTCACTGCAAGTAAAAAAATATTTAATTGAATTTCATCATAATGTAGTCAGCGTCATATACTACGCAGCAGCCAAAGTGGCCAAATAGTTCTGTACACCATATATTTTGTAAGGTGTACCGAACTACTTGGCTACTTTGGCTGCTACGTACTATGTCATAATGACAGAGGTGATCAATAGGTTTCATCTATTGAGCATTAAGGTGTTGAGGATTGGGACGTTCGTTCACCTCAGTTAAATTTTGTATAATGTAAGGAAGATGTTACAGTTGTTGGATTAAACAATTGGTGACCTTTTGTTCCAAGCTTTAGAACCCGTTTTTTCTGTCAATGCCCTTCTGCCATCCAGTTATGTCACTTTGAACAGTTTAGTATGACACCCAGCGTCTCCGCTACATAAATATTCATGTGGATCACTTTAGACCCTTTTCTTCTCCTATTGTGCGACGTCAATTGCCTCCATTCCGCGCTATGTGACTAAAATACTTTCTCGCCGAATAATCTTGTTATTGCTCTTATTACATCAAGTTTAAAGGGCTCGAAATGCTTTCAGATTCGTTTTTAGTACCAGCACTGAAATGGTGAAAAGTGTAATAAAGTGATATTATAATTCTGCAGAGAGGTGAGTTGCTAAGTCATTTTGGTAACTTAACGATTGGAGTCGGCAGATCTCAATCGACTTTAAAAGAAAGTTTGAGTTAAGGCTTTTTAAGGTTCGGTATCTTTGGGCGATTAAAACGGCAATCTAGTGATGAGAGTCTTGGATTGCCACGGCTTATTGCGGCAATAGGAAGCTGTAATTTACAAAGAATTCTGAGATGAGGAATGAAATGAACGCGAATGAGAGATGGGACGGACGATTCGTTTACAAATTAGTACATGGACGAATGATACTTCTAAACTGCGAGTTTGAAGGAGAGTTGTATTTTATTTCTTTTGGATGTATTACAACGTTTAATTTTACAAACTCAAGGATAGAGAGATTAGTGTAACATCGTTTAGCGTACGAAATCCTAATCCGTCTTTGTTGTAGGATCTTTTGAGACTATGAATTATATGTGGGTAAAATCTTATCCGTTTTTCTTCAAAGCAGTATCTAGGTTTAATATTGCCCCGACCAAATTAATGTAATAAACCCAAGTTACAATTCAATCAAAATTATTGAAATTAGTTTTGTAGTTTTACCTACATGGCAAAGTATTAAATTATATATAATTGGATTTATAAAACTCAAATCACGTTCGGTGGTTAAATTGTATGAATATTCATATCATTTCATTATTACTTGAATGTTTTTGCCCTTTGTGATATATCAAATGTATTCGAGATGTTTAATAAGTAGGTATCTCATATGTTCTGCTAGGTTTAAGAACTTCATGCTAAATATAAATAAATAATACAAGCCACTTCAATATAATAAATGGTACTAGGTACATACCTAGTACCATTTATTATAGGACTAGGACTGATTGACAAGTGTCATTGAATTTATTACTCGTTATTATTTTAATCGACTAGTCAGATTCAATTGGTACACGGCGGTAAACCTAATACAAGCATGTTCAGTTGCAGTTGCACAATCTCACGCAATGCTCCGCGGGCTACAGTATACATACTATTTTGGATAAATATAAAATGAAGTATGCAGTTTGAGAATACGGATCATTATGTTTGTTTCATTTATACAATGAACATTTACACGTTATGTAAAACAAATAATTTTAAATTAAAACACCGCCATAAAAAAAACGGAAAAAAAACGTTTAAATTTCCAATTCAATCATGAGATGAAATAAGACGAAAAACGCTTTTAATAATTAGCTATCTAGCAAATACAACTATTTCTTACATAAATACAAGTTTCATCACCTTCTGACATTGAGCTCTTATTTTGGTATTTCTATGCCTTGTGAATATGTACATATACATTGGTATATACTGAAATACATAGAAAACATCCAAGTCTCAGGAACAAATGCTTTTGCTCACCACAGAAACAAATGTCCTCGTAGAGCTGAAATTAACAAGTTAGTACAGTCATAAAAGTATAAAATCGAAAGGTGAATGCCTTATTAGCTCTCCTTAATTAATTAAGAACTCTCCTAGTAAAACAACTAGAGCCACGGCTGACGAATAAGGTTATAAGAAACTGTTATTTCTTTCTCCAACTTTATTTTTATAGATGATAGAGCAATTTCATTTGTACGAGTAGGAAACAACATGAATTGAATTATTTTCGTTATTGAATAAAATAAATGTTAATATGTGTTTCTTCAATCAGAATTCTATCTACCTCTTTTTTCCTTTCTTTGTTATCGAAACTGCCAAATACGTTAAGTGAACCAACAAGTGCATTTAAATTGCATGTCATAGAATATGAATTTTCACATCACACACACAGGTGTTGTATATTTTGTGGCGTGTGTCCTTCAACATAACATTTTGTGTGTCCTTACTTCAGGGGTGCAAAACTGCCTAACGTCAGATTCCCTAAAGATTCTTGTCCGTATGTGACAGTTGAACCATACGTAAACGTCATTTGACTTGTTTCAAAAGTTGTTTAATTATTATACTAATTTCCCAATTGATGATTTGTTAAAATGTTGATCAATTATTATTTTTCATGAACGTCTCACATTCCACTGCACATGTTGCCTCGCATACATATTGCATGCAGAGCTCAGCTGGTTCGAAATCCGGACGGAACGTCGACGGCTTCGACATTTTTCAACTTTTAACGATACGCTCCCCTGGAATTTTATTCTCACCGTCAAAAGTTATAATAATACGAACCGTACAGTGTAAGGGCAACGAATGTTCCAATTGCAGAGTTCCGCGTGATACCTACGGTACACGTATACGAGTACATGTGTGCGGTGCGGTGCGGAGCGAAGGCGGTTTTGCATTTTAGATCTTTCCGAAACTGTTGACTGTCGATCACTGCTTCACATGCCACATTCGCCTCGTCTGCTCTACCGCGCTGCCGAAAACCGCGCGGTTTTTCGGTTCGACGTGCCCCGGGCCACGTTCGCTTCACCGCTTAACCGCTCCCGCCCCGCAACGATGCTGCACCGCGCTCTGTGTGTTTCAAGCTTCAACGATAGATATAATTTTCCATACTAAAAATAAGTCAGATAACAACACAAGCAGTGCTAAGGCGAAAATTTGCTAGAGCAAGTTTGACATTAGACAAATTAAATTTTTAGGGTTCCGTACCCAAAGGGTAAAAATGGAAACCTATTACTAAGACTCCGATGTCCGTCCGTCCGTCTGTCTGTCTGTCTGTCTGTCTGTCCGTCTGTCACCAGGCTGTATTCATGATACCGTAGCTTATGGACACTTGAGACTCCCAAAAAATTACAAGCGCGTTCCCGATCGTTTATTCACTTAGCAACAAAACAAGAATTACAATAACAATTGACGTATGTACAAAGACGAGCTTATAAGGAATTTCTTCCAGCTAACCTTTGAGCAATTGAGTATTGAGTATTGACTGATATGGTTAATGAATGGTGCCTAAGTTCATCAAAACGTTCAGTGCGCAGAGCACCAGCGCGTTGGTCAAAATACACAATTTGTATATCAACATCATCATCATCATTATCTTATATTATATGTCCCACAACTGTGCACAAGACCCCTATGATAGATGAAAGTGAATGGGCAGTACTGGCCCTGTGGGCACGCTGGCCCAGTGATAATTAATGCTGACAAAGTTGCCCGTAGTGACATTTAATACGATGATACGTGACTAATTAGTCGCATGAGCACCTACCTCCTAAAGCCGTAAATTATTCCTCCAGAAACATATTGTCATGACCAAATTACGGAAGCCATAATTCCCTTTTCAAGGATGTCTGATACCCAGAGGTATAGGTACAACCTAACTAAAATAATGATTATTTATGCTAGTTCGCCATGCGGAGGTTGCGATAGTGTGTTTGCTTAGGCAAATTTGTTTGAAATTAACTTAAGATGCATACTCTCTGGATGAAGGGTCAAAGGATAGGATAATAATCTCTGTCTACTAAATTAATTTTCTTGCAAATATGGTGGTACAATCAATAATTTAGGAACTTTAGGTGTATAAAAATATTTTGCTTATACCTATTTTGCTAATATTGGGGGACAATCTTACACAAACCGACCTAGTCCCAAACTAAGCAAAGCTTGTACTATGGGTACTAGATGACGATATACATACTTATACAGATAAATACATAGAAAACATCCAAGACCCAAGAACAAATATCCGTGCTAAATGCATAAATAATTGCCCTGGCCGGGATTCGAACCCGGGACCTCTAGCTTCGCAGGCAGTCTCACTACCAACTGGGCTAAACAGGCCGTCAAATATAATATGATGTGATAAATACTACACTACCTGTCAAAGTGCGAGATATATTGAATTCCGATATTCGAGGATTAACTAAATCGTCCACTTTTCACCGCCCAGCTTCATCATTTGATTAGCTTGATAGTGCCAAATTAATGTCATGTCATGCATCATTTCTATATTGTGGTTTCGTAGATGCCAAATCTGTTGGACACGTTTACCGGTTCATAATATATTCCCTGTTCAATCACTCGACATATATCCATGACCAATCAAAACTGCATGCATCGCGGCCGATCGCTGCCACGCGGCTGAAGCGACCATACTCTGTGTATGAAAATGTATGGCGCCATTTCCGAAGTCGTTTTCGGACGCGTACGGCCAGGCCACAATTATTTATAGGGTTCTGTACCTCGAAAGGAAAAAACGGAACCCTTATAGGATCACTTTGTTGTCCGTCCGTCTGTCAAGACCCTTTTTCTCAGGAACGCGTGGAGGTATTAAGCTGGAATTTATATCAAATACTCAGGTCCCTTGGAGATGTGAAAAAATAACTTCTAAGCTGATGCAATCAAAAGATACAGCCATTTATGCCGCAAATTTCCGCAAATTTTCCGCGCCCATCGCACGCGATCGATCGCACGCGGCTGCAATGCATGGAATCACACTAAGGCAACATACTAAGGTACTTATAAGAGAATTTATGGAGTAGGAGGTACGATTAATATTATAATTGAATTAGGAACTTAAAGTGAGCCGAGAGAAAATTAAGCTAAAAGAATATTGTCAATTTTTCAAAGTGCTATATATAAATCATTCAAGAAAAAACAAACTAAAGAAAGGACGGAAACTTAATGACTAAAGATAAAAGTAGGTGACGGCCTGTTTAGCCTAGTTAGTAGTGACACTGCCTCCGAAGCTAGAGGTTCCGGGTTCGAATCCCGGCCAGGGCATTATTTGTGCTTTTAGCACGGATATATGTTCCTGGGTCTTGGATGTTTTCTATGTAATTTACTTATATATAAGTATGTATATCGTCGTCTAGTACCCATAGTACAAGCTTTGCTTAGTGTGGGACTAGGTCGATTTGTGCAAGATTGTCCGTCAATATTTATTTATTATTAATTAGGTATGCAATGCATTTTGCTGGTTGAAAATGTTGAGCTGAGCGCGTCTACCCGGTCTCAAACTCCCTTTATTTTCCTTTGTTTACATCAATTTTGCGCGTGCACGACTTTTTACATTGAAATATACGGAAATTCAGTTTTTCGGTCATTATTCCTCCGTGGTATGACCGTTTTTTTTTAATTTAAACCATCATCATGATGACACCTATCGACACGCATGTGAGCGTGATCGGTTGAAGCGTCTAGGAGGATTTGTTAGATGGGTTCCCCGAACGCGTTTTTCACCGGCATGTTTTACTCCCCATTCGCATTTTGCCACGATCGTGTTTTGTCACATGTACTTTTTTTATTGTTGTTTTGTTATCATATATATGAATTTTATAATCTCATGTTTTCCCGCCGCAATTAGTCATATTGGCATGATTTATAATCTCGGTTTTTCTCATCGTATTCTGTCAGACATTGTACAATATTATATTAGTTTTTCTCGGTACATTTTCTCAATAGGTGACGATGAAGGATGATGCACAGCCCGTAGATATAGTTGCCATCAGATACATCGTAGCGGGAGAGATGCTTAAATATTTTTGAGCAAAATATTGTTATTATTCATAATATGGTGAATATTATGAACAGATGATAAACAATTCTCATACATACTCAACACAAAAGAAATAAAAGTACCTACTTGAACGTACAGATCGCCAAGCAGCCAGCCAGGGGTCATCATAAATATCTCAGCGTTAAAGGAAAAAATACTTTAAGCCACTTTAAAATCAATTGAGATCTTAAAAAAATTAAATCGGCCAAGTAAGTGTCGGGCCACATGCAATATAGGGTTCCGTAGTTGAACACAAGTTAAATTTTTAGGACTTTTAAACTCAAAAGCTTATATTTACTACTCGTATATGTTTGACAAAACAACCAACGTTATCTAAGTAGATGGAAAACTGTAGGTATTTGGTAGTATAGTAAGTGTAATGACGGTTACTGTGCTAAGCCGCGGACAGACGGACAGACAGTCATGGCGAAACTGTAAGGGTTCCTTGTTTATTATTATAAAAAAGAAATGGCAGCCACGAAGGCCTTGCCAGAGTCAGTAAAGGGATAAATTAACTATGAAATAACGAACTAAACGGCTTATATCAAATAGTATTTTTATTATTTTTATTAAATTAATTAAAATGCTGATTAAATCGGTTTCAATGAGCCCAAAAACAACGTGTCTATCTGGTGTAGTTAAGGAGTTGCTATGGAAACTTTCTGTCTCCATCTTCAGATCAGCTCGGTGGTGCCATAATATTGGATTTTCACCGAACTTATATAAGTTTGCCAAATTTTAGCGCAGTCGGTTGAGGATACCTGATTTATAATTTAGTTACAAGATTTACCCGGAACAAACATACATTTATTTTCTATTGAGGTTTATTTCTGTAGAACAAAAAGTAAGCAAGGCAATAAGTATTGTTAAACAAATTGATGACAAGACTAAATTCAAGTTAGGCAACATACTTTAAGGCAAATTACTCAAAGGAGAAAATATCAGTCTGACTTAAAGTACATGTGACAAAACACGATCGTGGCAAAATGCACATGTCGGTGAAAAACGCGTTCGGGGAACCAATCTAACAAATCACTTTAACCCTCAGCTTTAAACATACAAAATAGATGTTTAAAAATATTAATAGGTAAGCTATATAATAAATCCTTTAACAGTAACATCTTCTAAATGCATCTGAAATACTGAAGATCCAAGTCTGCAACGTGCCGCGCGCAAACACCGTATTTATATTGCATTTTCTGCAAATGGTTTTGTTAAAAGCATTTATTACTATTTGAAACTGTCTGGAGCTAAAATCTATTTTGCAGCGGGGGCAAATCTGCTTATGCGCCTTGAGAGGATTCTGTTGTGATTTATATGAGGGAAATCTTGCTTTTCTTATGTAATGTATGTGTTATTTTGCGTTCACAGTTGCAGTCAAATAGATTCATTAATGCTACATAGATGTTATCCATACTATCTTTTTATTATTTATAATGAGAATAATATGAAAATAGCCATCACGTCATTTTACGAGTAAGGCTGCGTTTCGACCAGACATGTGCGAGGATGCGTAGCGAGGGACGTGTTTTTAAGGACCAATAGAATCACTTCATGCGCGCTGCGCTAAGCGAGGTAAGGTCAACGAAGTGTTCCTATTGGTTCTTAACAAACACATCCCCCGCTACGCATCCTCGCACATGTCTGGTAGAAACACAGCCTAAAAAAACGACAAAAACATAACTTACTCTTTACTGTTTATTATACATTGGCTCATATCACACATTTCGCATACTTAATAGGCTACTTCCTAACTTGGCAGGATTGTATCTGTATGCGATATTTTTAACTTTACCGGGTTCTTATTGGAGTCGTCTAGAATTCCTCACTTGTCGATTTACTGAAAGTTTAACATTGGCTCCGTGAGCTGAAGACCTTACACGTAGTATCTTCTTAGTAGTCTGTGGACCTTACGAACTCGATAATTATATGGAATTTCTTTGTCGATTCAATTTTAGGTTTTTTTTCAAAATGTCTCTGCCATTTGTCAAAATTTCCAAAAACTGTCTCGATATAAATGCCATATAATTATCAAACCTGCTCACGTAATTTTACGAAAATCGCGACCTGTAGAGGAGAACGATACTTTTTTTTTATTTAATTTGTGTAAGCTTCCTCCTTTCTCCCCTTTCGAAAACTTTTTATTCATAACAACCTGTAGTAAATTCAAGTCTCCCTCTAATACCCTATTAGAGGGAGACTTGAATTTCTCCGAATATAATGACTCAGTTTGTAATATTTGAAATTAAAGCAAAAGTGAAAAAGATTACGAATCGCCAGAGTGCAAAGTATTCTTATGACTTTTTGGTATTCAGTAACTGTCACAAAAGCTGTTAACCGCATAAAACACGCCTTTTCCACGTCTTGTTCTACGCAAATCGCTAAATATATCGATTAACATCCACCGACGCAGAACTATCCTGGCCTTTATGCCTTCACAATGGCACAATGGATGCTCCTGGGACTAGGGATTCTTATTTCGACCCTTTGGGAGTCTTTGTCGCTGCTAATAGTTAAATGAAACCGAGCGGTGAATGTCTGAAATGGAACGTTTTAGCATTCTGCGGGTTCAAATAAAAGTCCTTTAAAAAGAGAGCCTTTAAACAGTCTATAATCAAAGTGATTGCCTTGTTTAAAGTATGCGTGTGGTTGGCGTTTTCTCAAAAAGGAATATTTTTACTTTTTTCTTAAGATTGAAAAAAAAAGTGTTTGTTATGCAAAGTTAGTGTCGACAAGACCCCAATTTTTATCTTATTCGCTCGCTAGTGCATGGTCGCTCGATATGACGTGCTTTTCGTTTAGAATGAGCTCCCTGCCGGGGTTTTCCCGAGGAACTACAGTATAGGATTCTTCAAGAAAAGTGTGTATAAATTTTTAAAGGGTCGGCAACGGAGATGCAGGCGTCCATAGGCTGCGTTGACCGCTTACCATCAGGCGGGCCATACGCTTGTTTGCCATCGACGTGGTATAAAAAAAATGGTGATTATAATAAGAAAACACACGTGTAGTATAATATAAATCAGCAAGTTTCTTAGTATGATTGTGATGTAAATATTAGGCAATATCTCTTTACAGAAATCGAACTAGTCCCATAGCAAGCACAAAGAGGCTTGTGTCAAATAATGACACATGGACATTTTATTTATTTAAGTTATTTATGAAAAATAAGACATTGACTATTTCTGCCTGTATTTTGCAATTTACAACACAACAAAAACCAATCGTAGGTAACCAATATTTCTATTGGTTACCTACGATTGGTTTTCACGTCAAAGTAAATTTGACAGATGTCCCCGGCAGCTACAGATTTCTGCCATGGTGTGCGCTGCCATCGCTTACCCCCACCACCTACTTCGCACATAGCCAATGTGACATCACAACGCTGAATTGTGACAGTCAGCGCACAAAAAGAACAGCAGTACACTTTCTTTAGTACATCCGCCTTAATAATAATGCTTTTAGGTATGTGTTTTTTATGCTGTGACGCCTTACTTGTCACTTGGTGTGTTTAAAAATGAGTCATTTTTGTTATTAATTTTTTTATATGGAATTGGAGTATTATGGAGAATTCTAAAATGTGCTTATATTTAGTTTTCTTTCTTCTATGTGAGAATCTGGTGCCTTGAAATAACGGTTCTAAGTAATTAATACTCGTACATTTTGAGGAGCTGGAACAGTAGGTCAATTTCTATTTGAAACGGTTACTAACAGGCGGGCATTATTAGTTTGCAATAATATAATATTGTACGTAGATTCGAAAAGATCATCAGGGACACAAATGTTCTTGGCAAGAGGCCAGGTTACCTTCTATTGCACAATTATCTCAATATTAGCTTCCGATGAAGGTTATCTAGGCCAATAGACTGAGCTTAATGCTGCTGATTAAGGGATGGTGTAATGCGTTAACTAAGGTATTTGAAAAAATCCGCGCGTGCGAGTGGCAACACTTAATCTACTTATTCTACGATGGTGGCAAACAAGCAAACGGGCTGCTTGATGGCAAGCAGACACCGTTACCTATGAATGGTATAGGTTACGGTGTCTGCTCCAGATACTCCAGAACAATCACAAGCCTGCCGCGCCGGTCCTTTTTAGGGTTCCGTAGCCAACTAGGAACCCTTATAGTTTCACCATGTCCATCTGTCTGTCCGAGGCTTTGCTCTGTGAGTGTTAGTGCTAGAAAGCCGCAATTTGGTATGGATAAATAAATCAATAAAACTGACAAAGTTGTAAACTATAAAAAAATCCTTTAATTTTTTCTTCAGCAGTATGGTTTGGGGTGTTGCTGGATAGGTTTTTCAAAACGAATAGAGGTCTTCATTAAACATTTAATAATAAAGTGAATATTTCCGGAAATATTCACTCTAAATGAGAAAAAAATCTATCCACCGGCCTCTAAATTTAGAACTAAGGGTCCAAAAAATATGAGAAAAATCATGAGAGCTTAGTAAAAAGTTTCAACGAAAACTATAGTGGACATGATCAGTTAAGCCGTTTTTGAGTTATCGTAAAAAGTCTTCCCTTCTTAGTAAAAGACGTATGAAACGGTGCGAAGGTGCTTGTTATTGTTTTTTTTTAATTAAGTTCATTGGGCAACTACGGAACCCTACACTGAGCATGACCCGACATGCTCTAGGCCGATTTTTATTTGAGGATTAAATGTGGGCATTGATAGCGGATCATGTCAATATGAGGGGTAATTAGGGGATTTCTACACGTGCGGATAGTTAGTTATCAGTTGATACTGAATTTTATTCTGTACAGCGGAACTTTAGCCGTTTAATTCTACGAAATAAAAAAAAAACGAAATAATAAGGAATATTGACTAGTTTACAAGTATTTTTTTAACCTTCCCCGACGCTCAATTGCCAACGAGATGATGTTATAACAACTTAATAAGTTCACATCAAACGATAGAAACTTCATAAAGCAGTATATCTTGAACCATTATAATGTCAAATAGGGTAGCGAATAGATACTATTCAATATTTATAACATAAATTTTATCAGTAACTTTTTCAAGAAGGTACGTGTGTGTCTGAAACGCCTGCTCTAATATTAGCTGGAATATATTTAACAAAACCCTAACTAAAATTTGTTTTGTCCCATTCTTTTTTTTATTGTAAATGGGTTTGCGTTTGACCTTAGTCTAACCTAATGGAAAGTTAAGACAAAGTCTAAGATGGAACACGCTCACCCAGAAGATGCCTATTCACTCTTACCTTGAAGACATCGAGGTCATATGCTTCTGGAAATACAGACGCCGGAAGAGAATTCCAGACCGAAGCAGTGCGAATCAGAAATGATTTGTTAAACCAAAATACAACCTATAGAAAATTGCCAGACAGGCGACCCTCCGCCGATGCTCCAAACTTAAAGATTAAACTTAATGATGAACTTGAAGATGCTCACAAAGATAAATGTCTATGTGACAGACGAAGACGAACAAACTTTAGCGGCTTGTTAACTAATATAGGTTTGATGGACGTTTATGAATAATGGGGTTGGACGCTAACGACGGATATATCCCAAACGGCGTCCAGCGCGAGTAATGGCGCCCTGTAGAAATAGATTCGAAGTCATTTTACTAACCTACGAGTATATGCATTTCTACAGGGCTCGAATTCGTGTTTAACATTTCGATGGCATGGCCTCACAGTGACAGCTTTTTATCTGACAAAGCGTGGAAAAGGTCTATCTTATAGGTAAATTTAGGATTTAGGGAGCAGTATTTTATTTCTATTCTATTATTACCGTGACGATAACGAAAGGGACAGAAAACCTATCGATTGGGAAGCACGACAAACAACGCTATCTTTCAATAATAACTCCACTTTTAAGGATTCAGGCAGCGTTGCTCACATTCTACGGCGAAATAGGGAACTAAAGTAATTCCTTACTAACTTGGGTTTCCTCCTTACAGTGGCGCCCTCGATCAGTTGCATAATAAGTTTGTCGTAGCTAGATTCGGATAAACTACTAAGACTCTCTTCTTACCTATGCGTTATTAGAAAATCAACCTTAAAACTTCTCTCTTCAAGTTGATATTCTAATAACCTATGGGAACATTAAACGTGGTTGTGAAAGTAATTTGTTTTAATTCTTATTCAACGCACGGAGCGCTCGCGCGTGTGATTCGAAGGAGGAAAGTGCCTAGAATTGAATTAATAAGGTTATTTTCGCGTATTCGGCAGACATTTGCATTATGGTTTGAAAGTTCAAGGGTTTATAATGTATTTAGTGATATAGTCGTAGGGATTTGAATGAAAACTATTTGAGACCGCAAAGGATAGACGACGAGTAGAAAGAATGTTGAGTAATTTTATTTCATACACCGGGCCAGGGTTGGTCGGTTTCTTGTGGGCAATTGAATACGTCTACTCGAATAGCCAACCCAAAATTAATTAAATATCAAGCTTACTATTGAAACTATTGAGGTTCATTTTTTGAACGAATTCAGTTAATATTGTGTACAATTTCATTATGTATAGCAAAACGGACTTATAGGGTTGTTACGGAGCACGACGTAGGTATAACTTCGTTTGCTCGTTCAATTAATAAATAAATACATTCATAGATAACATACGTGGCAGCCTGTATAACAGACACGCCTTTACTACCATACCGGTTTTTTCCTAGTTACCGACTTACTTCAAAGACACGATCCCTAATTACCGACTCTATTAGAGGCGGAGTATTTACTCGCCCTCAATTAGGTAGTCCGCAAACGCGATGCGTGGGTAATACGCGCCCCAACCTAATAGCGTTTACTTTCCTAAATATATTGACCACTTCTACAGGAGTGAGCCACAACAACCAAGCCATACCATATACTGCCTACTATATATATAACCACAATATACCACAAGTTTGAAGTCCATTACCGACAACAAAGCCGGAAGGCCCGGAAGCGAAGATCAGCTATGTACGGCATCCTAGCAGCCCCGACCACTCTGACAACGTGAGTGAACGACTGAGAAGAGAAGAGAGATATAGTATGTGGTGTTGTGTTCCTGGTAGCGAGTAAGGTCGCCAGAGCTCCCGGTGATGCGCTGTGGTGGGAGTGAGGGACCTATATATGTCAAGCTGTAAACACGACGAATCCTCAAGTGAACATTATATAGAAAACTTCCTATTTGAATATAATGAAACCTATACTATGCCATGCTACGTACCTATCGCGGCGGCGGTTCTTTTAGCTTTTGTGTGCTACTCATGATTAAGGACCGCGAACCAGTCTGAAACATGTCGAGCGATATTCGACCTTAAAGACGTGAGTGACCCGTTTCATTATATTTTAATATGTCTCACTTCAATATCTTATGTTTGGTATGGCGTCTACAGCTATACCATCAGGTAGACCGAACAATTTAGTATAAAATAAAGGAGTTTCTAGTAGCCTCATATATTCGTAGGGCGCCTAATGTCTTGTGCCTACAGTACAGATGACACAGAAGGCAATACGACACGCTCTGTGGAGTTTCCATAAGCAGTGGCCTGACACGTGTCGTACCACGCACTTTGGTGCGGAATGAATGAATCGTCAGTGAATGAGTAACAGAAAAAGTTACCCGCAACGGGAGATATACCATTTTAGCGTAGTACAGATGTAATCATATAGTGGTGTAGTATAGTAGCACCAGGGCTGTCTGTAGCTATAGAAATCCAAAAACAACGTATAAATTATCACATTATATCTCTCGCTGGCACTCGCCAATCACTCTACATTATGTTGTGACCAAAATATCTGGCCTATTGGCTTCCATCGGCACTAATTCTGGCCCTACTATAGTGAGAATAAACTTTAAACATAATATTCAACTGAACTGTTGCAAGTTCCAAGCAAAATCTAACGTTCCCAAATAAAACCTAATTACTTTTACCCTCTCGCTCGCACTCGCACTACAAGCTTTTAGTGTAAAGAAGAACACTAACGTTGTGTTAGGGTAGCAGTTAACGCCAAATTGGCCATTATCTGAATTACCCGGCTACTTAGCGATACGTAGTTGCGCTAATTCTATGACAACGTATACGGACCACATATTGATAATTGGACATACTAGTGATTACTAATGCCTTAGTAGATCACTGTGGACTGTGTACGAGTAAATCTAAATTTGTCGCTGTGAGATTTGACAGCCCTCCCTACAAAGCTGATGATTTTCATTTTGAATCCCAGACAGGACAAATATTTGCGTGATGGGCCCCGGATATACGAGGAATTAAAAAATGCCCAATTCTATTTTTTCTTTGAATATGTACTTTTTATGCTACTCCAGAAGAGGAAAAATAGAGTCCCCAGAACAGTTCTGTTTGTTACTTAGCAAGTATTTATGTAACAAGACCGACGTCGAAAACTATGTAATTTTGGGAACTTTTTTTTTCTTCTAGAATCGAGAGCGTTGTCGATTCTGATTTACATGAGTCCATAAAGTCCATATTCTGAGAAAATATTGGAATAGTCCATTTTTTTTTGTTAATTTCCCATATTTTTAATATACTTATTTAGTACCCATAACACAAGTCTTATTGGTTTACAATTTGGCGAGTTTGATTTGTGTAAGATTGTTGTCATAACATTCATTTAAGATTATAAGTCTTGCCTCTCATTTTTTACACATTTTCATACAACACTATAGACAGGAATCGTACTTTGATGGCATGTTCCACCATCATTAACGTCCCACAGCTGCGCACTCACCAGCTCTCACGAATTGAGAGGGAATGGGAGGTAGTACATAAGTCCCAAGTCCCAAGGTCGTGTTTGCCATTTCTTTCCATATATGGGTGTATTACGGCACTTTACTGTGTATCCAATGTAAGTAGTTGCTATTTAAGTTGGGAGCCCAAAGTGACAGCAATTTCACTTATCTTCCAGAATCCAGATTTCTTATGTTTATGCTTACAAGTTCTGGTCGCCTAATAAAAGCACAGATTATTTAATGTTTCTGCACTAATCTCGTTTCATTTTTCGTTTATGAGACGTAAAATACCGTGGAGGCTGTCTCGACTTCTTTCTATGAAGTTATTTACAAATTGATAGCTTAATGGGCAGAGTTCTTTGAGGCATTTAAGTTGTTTCTCGAGTGCTAAGTAATTGTTAAGTCGGCTTTTCGCTGATACCACAGGAAAAAATATAAATTTTACTATTTTGATACCTAAAAACCTATAAGAGATCCGTTTGTATACCAATGAGTATTGCATGAATCATGACTATGATTATGATTTTATAATTTAAAAACTCGGTCATCAGGTAATTAAAAACAGTGCAGTAATTCGTAGAATTATTCGGTCGCATGTAAATTGCACGTATTTCAATGATATTGACAGCATTGGTTCCAGGAGGGCAGAAAGGTTGGATTGGATTCCTGGCGTTACTTATCGTTTTCATCGCACTAGCTCTTCTTCTTACTACCCTTAATGCACTGCACAATGTACAATTATACGTCAAACTCATTCCGATATTAGGCTTCATCGTGTATTTCTATGGAAAAACTAAAACCATCTGAGTCTACAATCATTCCATAGGCATAGTTTGAAGTTCTACGGGCGATAACGCCACACCAAAGAACAGAAAGAGCGTAACTTTCCAGGTATCAATGACATATACAACATTGGTACCAGGAGTGCAGAAGGGTAGAAGAATCCGGCACGTTCGCGCGATAAATTAGACAAGTTCCGCGCCATTACTCATCCGGACGCCGGTGCGTACCTTCCGCACGCTTGATTATTAAACTTAAGTTTTGCAAACGTTTATCGGCTCACTAATTACGTGTTTTAATTCGAGAAGTAATCTAAAACCGAGGCTGTTCTTTTTTTGGGCTGTAATAAATGGGATAAAGCACGCGGAACATAAATACACAGCAATAAACTTGGAATATCCCGGGTTAGATTACATTGGATTGGTTACATCCATCATAATTCATAAAGCTTACTTATAACAGGTATTGATACTTCGAAATGCACTCAAGACAGTATGTGAGAAATTATGGCTACTTATTCTTTAAAACACGTTATTCAATAGAAAGTAATTATTGTGTTGATCGAATTAGGTAAGCAAACATTCATCATTACAATTCCTTATGCCATTACAATAAAGTGCACGAATAGTCAGTTAACTGTGATGTTGATAGTTATATCTAGTCTAGTCATTGATGTACTAATTTCTATATCTTAAGTCAATGAGTCTAGTAGTTATATCTAGATGATAGTTACTCTATATAATCTTATTTCTTACGAAATAAGTTATTCAATCACCGGACCAGGGAATCAGAAATTGTAATCCAACAACAAATCCTGTCGTTTACCCAAAGAGACAAGTCGGTGATTCAATCTATAGCGAATCCATTTCCGTGTGCAGTGGACAAGGCGATCTCAGGAGACGCTTGGAAAATGGGAAAACTCTGCGGAGCGGCTGTAAACCAATACCACCGCCGAGACATGATCGCCTGGTACTTTCATATACGAATCGGTGACAAAAATGGGATTCTACGGGTGATGAATGGTCTTTTATCGCATGATACCGATAAGATTTCACCATAAATGCATCAAGGATGCTTTATTTTGTCTATCAAAATAACCATAAGTCAAACATGCTAAAATTAACAAAGCCACATGTGAATCACGCATACCACACACATGAGTGGACATTTCTTCGTTCGTCGCATGTACCTGTGGGACAAGGAAATCACAAATCAATATTTAACACACAACAGCCGTGCCGCCTTAGATTCCAGATCTTATTTATTTATTTTTTAGGATTGCCAAAGGTCGATACAATACACATTCATAATAAACTATACATTTACAACATTCATAACTGAACTTACAGGCAATCACAGCATGCTTGCATGCAATTTACTTAATAAACAGCGAATTCTCACATCAATAAATGAGTGGGAACGCGTTTTTAATTATTCTCGAGTCGCAAGTACATAGGCTACGGTGTTTGCTTACCATCAGCCAGGCCGTAAGCTTATTTAACATCGCCGTAGTACGAGTAGCTACCCATAAAAAACAACAAAGACAACGTACCGTACGAAATTGGCCCAATATAAACTAGATTTAAGTAACCTTAGTTTTATGCTTATTACTATTGCTATGCCCTTGCGGGGCGTCAAATCAACCAACCTCAGAATAAAAAACCTACCTCATAAGATGTTCAACTACCCTGTAATGTAATGTGACATTCAGCGTATTGAAAGTATACTGGCAAATTCATAAGATTTTTTTTGTGAAAACAATTTGATTTTTTAATTTAATTTATATTAAGTATTACCTATATCGCTTTCGTTATTTTGGACTGACCAACATTAGTTACAATAAAATGTCCCTTTCCTACATTTAACTATGGCCTTCCACGTTCACTCATCCAAATAAAACAGAAGTCGTATTTAATTTCAACTCCCGATAGAAATAACACCGACCACTCGTGCAGAGATATGAAAACACCGTTAAAACTTTGTGCAACCTTTAGCGCTTCATTGATTCTTACGGCTTCCGCATACAAATGTGCGATTATAACGCCTCACATCTGCCGCATGCCGCATGCTTTCAGGGTGCCACAAAACTTATTGGAGACTAAAGTGGGAGTCAAAAACGGATGATTTAATTAGTGAAATGTGATAATTTTAATCAGATTTTTTTTTATTTCATACGAATTTCTTCAGATGGAAATTAACTTTTTGTATTTTCCTCCCGATATATTTAATTTTTAGCTTTCTCCCCCGTTACACTTAATACATATGTTATAGTTTATTTTTTTAGAGTATACTTATACTTCTCAATTGCACAATTCTAATTAGACATCCTGATTCTTAATGTAAATGTTTTACAAGTGGAAACGTCCACTTAACGGAATTATAATTTCCAATTGAAAATGAAAAATTTAAAAATTGATCACCCCGGGCGGGATCCTGATTTTTTGGGATTTTGATTGATTTGATTTGGGGAAATCCTGATTCTTGACAGTCCAGCGCGGCGGGCGGGGCGGCATGAGCAATTCGACGCTATAAGATAGAACGAGATGGTATGTGCAACCAAGGTCATTCGATTCCGTCCATGCGAACGCCGACTAAATTTAAATGATTTAATTAAAATGTCAACCGTCTTAAAAAGTGTGTTGTCATAATGATATAACAATGTAGTAAACACCATAACACTTCAACTGCTTACTTTGTGTGCAGGTAGTGTGTCTTGTGTGTCCTAGACATTAATAGCACAATGGACGGGTAGAAAATCTTTTTGGGTCTACCCTTCACATTTTCATAAAATTTTGTGGGGTAGTTAAATATTGTGAACCCATACCTGCGTTGACAACTTGCTGAGACGTCAGTTCTGCAGCGAACATGACCGGTGCAACCCGTGTCGAAACGTCGGCAATGTCAAAGTCAAAGTCAAAATATTTTTTATTTAATTAGGCCTAGCATCAAGCTCTTTCGAATCGTCAGGTATAACATGTATGAACATATATATTAATTAATTATTTAGAGCAATTTATTGATGCTATTATTATTATTTAAATAAATATTGTATTGTTGTAGACATGTCATAATAATAAATTATTATGTAGTAAAATTCACAATAGAATCGTCAAAACATAAATAATAATAATAATAAAAAAAATTATAAAAAATAGAAATCTAGACAGTTTCTAGAATAAAATCAAAATGTCAAAAGAAAATAATAAGATAATATTAATATCTAATGCCATAATGGTTAATTCATACCAATAAAGGTAAATACGATAAATACAAATACAAAAGCTAATCAAGGAAGTAAAATCTTTACAATATAGTTAAACTAGTGGCTCTGTGAGCTGTAGACCTCGATTTTTTTTTTCAATTTTCTTATTCAAAATTTCCAAAAACTGACTCTTCAAAAAATTATATATACGTAATTATCGCACCTGCTCACAAAATTTAACAAAATTCGGTTGAGAAATGCGACCTTTAGATGAGAACAACCGGAAATCCGGACATCTAGACATCTGGACATACGAAATCATTAGTGTTGAAGCTAAAGCGGAGCCCTTCGTTTGACTCGGTCGCTAAATGTCACGTTAGACCCGTATGAACAAATTTTAAGTAGGTAAATGTAGCAAACGTTTATTGGAACACTGTGCGGCACGGATGACGCAGTGCGACATCCCCGCGCCACAATTTAACCTACGTTATAACGCCGCTCTAGCCACCGGCTCGTTCACAACTAACTTTCCAATTGCCTGTTAGAAACGAGATATCGCTAACTTTGTAGAGGTCTGAACAGAATAAAACACGATATTTCCACTCGTTTTATCTATTGATTGCTTCACCGACGAGTTATTGTCTCGAGGTTGTGGAGCGTTTGACGATTGTGTTTCACTAGGATGGTTTGTGATTCAAATAACTTATTTTTGTGTATTATTACTATATAAATAGTTTACGCTGGAGGTGAATAAAACAATAGCGTAATTATATAACTTTCGTGTCATGCTGGAAACTTTTAATAATTCCACGATTTTTGCATGCTCTCGCCAAATATGTGTCCTTATCATAGTGGAATAAGATGCAAAAGTGTTAACTTACTTTTGCTGTTGACTGTACCTTTCTAAAAAGTGTAAAAAATAATTGGGTTATGAAGATATAAAGCCTCAACGGCTTTTTTGACCATAAACAGTTTTGGTCTTGACATGACTTGTAAATTAAATGCAACCGAGAACAGGAGACCAATTCTCGGGCCGTTAGAAATGATGTCTATTAGACATATCTCGATAAAAAATGGCGGATGTCGATCGAAAACCCATTTGCGTATTCTCGAAATCTCAAACTCGAGATATGTCTACTCCCAGCGTTCGAGATGCAACGAGTGGTCAGTAGCGATCGAGATGCTACTATCATAATTTTTTTGACATTTGACCTGCTAGTGGCGGTAAATATTGACAACTTAAGTAGTTAATCGACAGTTTACAGCAGCACAAAATTAACATATTTGCGAAAAATATGTAGATTCATTTAAATGATTTATGGGTAAAGACTTTTAAATATTTTTGATAGGTTCAGTGGTGCAATGGCGGTTGGCGGAAAATATTGACAGCTCTGAAATATTGCAAGTAGTCTTTGACTCAAAACTGTCAAGTCAAAACAGTTTTTATGCGTTCCATTTAACGTAGTACATAAACGAGCAAACACTCGTAAATATGTTTGAGGTGTTAAATCACCAAAATAATGAATTAGATTATTCAAAAAATAATAATACTTGGGTTTTTGATATAAGATATATTTAATTAAGTGGTAAAACTTATAAAATTATCTACTTGATTATAAAATAACACAATCGAAAAAAACGGAACGCTTATTACAATAGACATTGAGATCGTCGTCCGACATGATCTCGATCGTGCCCTAGAATAAGAAATTTCGCTGTGTTCGACATTTTGGTGAGATTTTTCAATAGACATTGCGTCAATCGAGATCATTTTGAATAGACATCATCTCGAACGGCCCGAGAATTGGCCTCCAGTTCGGTCGCTTGTCGGCAAATCGCAGTGGATGACGTGGCAAAACTCATAGCATAACCTAAGCTTCAAAATGGAGAGGTACCACGATATACTTAATACTGTCAGCCTGTTGAGTAAATATATTTGATTAGATTTGATTTGAAAGGCCTCTCTATGTTCACGCCACTTTGCCGTGAGGACGAAACCTGCGTTGTGGATCTTAATGGTGTGTAATGCTGTTTTTTTTGTGTCTGAATAAAATACACTCTTTGCCTTGTTCTCAACTAATCTCATCCCCTTTTCCGCTGCGGACTGCGAAATGTCATCGCACTTATGTCATCTATGCCCTAGCCTTCGCCATCACTCTGTGTCTTTAGACTATGTGTATAAGTATGATGCTGGCTGGTAAATGTTGAATATAAATCGATCGAATGTAGATTTAGGCTGGGTTGCACCAAACCGTATTATAAAAACGTACACATTTTTTTACACAAATTATTTCCTATGTCCAGTTACCGACATTAATTTACCACACTAACTTATAATAGAATAATTAATTGTTTCAGAACCCCGTTCGTTCTGCAGCGGCACCGCACAATGGCAGCTAAGCCTTGTTCCGCCTCGCCTGTTGAGAACAGACTATTGGGACTGGACCTTTTAATAGGCTTATGTCCAGGAGGATTTTTGCTCGTCGCTTTGCATCCGAATTTGTAACAGCCTCTTTCTGTAAAATCAAAAATGACGGTTAACCTGAAAAAGTATAACGGCAAATAGTTATTCGGCTATAATCACTTACTGAAATAGAAATTATTGTATTATATTACAAAGAAATCACGGAATCAGCCTTCCTTATTCTTCGCGTCGTCTGGGTGAGGCATGGTATGTGACAAGACATATCAGATAATTTTGAAAAATGGCAGAACGTGCGCGAGTGGCGTAGCCATGTATTATATCAACCGTGTAGACTCGGGCAAGAATAGGTCTCTAGGGTCTCTCCCCCATGTTGTAAAAGGCGAAGTAAAGGGGGCCGCAGGACCTGGCTATCAACCTCAGGGAAGATTGCTTTAAGATGAGCGAAAAGAAATAAAGCGCGAGGGGGGCTCCAGTGCATTCAGTATTGAGATCCTGGAGTCCTCCGCATCAGAGCACAGAGTGGAGTTTTTAGTGGGAAGAAATACCACATAACACAGTCGTTCCCCGATAACAGGGTTATGTGAGGATGACTTCGTTCGCAGGTTATCACCACACAAAAATGAGGCGGGGATCTCTGTCGATCACCCACACTTCCACTGACGAGCGGTCGATACAAGTTGAATACGATAGATATGAAAGATAATGAAAATGCGAAGATGACGAACCGCATTGAGAACCAGTGCTACAAAATGAAAATTACAATCCCGGTTAAGAAATAAGCAAAACTCTCTCTTCGCTTCTGGCTTGATGTGTGAATTTTTCTTAGAGAAAATTCAACCGTAAGTAGAAGAATACTTAAAATCGCTCGTTTGTATTATCTAAACCATGGCTACCTAATGGTACCATAATTATGGCATTTACTCCGAACTATGCCAAATTTCAGCTCAATCGGATAGCGGATGAAAAAAGGATTGCATGATGACAACTTATTTATTTACACACATACGAACATTACGAACAGTGCCGTTAAATAAAAGCTTGTAAATAATAACTCAAAAGCTGTGTCAGGAGCATTCAGCATAATCGATTATCATTTACAAATACGTTTAACACACCTATGTATACGTGTATTCGTTTCTGTTATCCTGTTTTTCCGCATGTTTTCCTGTTTTTCCAGCAGAATCTCTCATACTCCTACATAAATGTTAAGTATGTATATGTTGCTTGCTCAATTACACCCGTCTTTGTACGTAAGCGGCAAACAAATGCCCTCGTTAAGATGTCGCATGCCGTTACCTTTTAAGTGACTACGTATAGATAGAATAAGTAAAGGGCCCAATTCGGCTTATCTCTTTTTCATCCAATCGTATTTCAATTACAACTACAATTAGGGTACAAATGGTAAAAATGAGAGTTAATATCTGACATCGATAGGGCTCGCAAAGACGCCTCTGACTACCCTAGAATATAACCAACCCCTTTCAACCCTTGGGTGTCATATGAGTCGACTGTGGGAACCAGGTTGGAGTGTGTTGATAGGGTAGCTATTACTGCCACTATAAAATAATTCCCTTAATGTTCTCGTTAAGATGTCGCATGCCGTTACCTTTTAAGTGACTACGTATATATAGAACAAGTAAAGGATCCAAGTCGGCTTATCATTTTTTACAATTAGGGTACAAATGGTAAAAATGACTGAGTAACCCGTGTGGTGCCGGGTTAGAATATAACCACACCCTTCCTTCCCTTTGGTGTTGTAAGAATCGACTATGGGAACCAGGTTGAAGGGTGTCGATGGGCTAGCAACCTATCACTGTCATATCACATTTTCTCCAACTATAAGCCTGCAATAGCTAAAAGTGCCACTAAAATTAATTTTCGTGTGCTTTGCCTACCCCTTTTGGGAACATAGGCATGAGTTTATGTTTATATGTGTATATTTATAGACACAGGACTTGTCACACCACAAGTTTACGAGCGAATACGGCAAGAGCAGTTAAACCTGTGCTGCTTTGGAATACTGTTACAATGTTTTTTTTATTCCTTCTTTTATAGTAAATAAACAAGGAATCTGTAACTTGCATGTTTAATCGGGCAATACTGCGTTTAGGTACAGTAAGCTGCAGAGAAAAGTGACCCCCCTGCATAGAAGTTTGTATGGAGGGGGAGGCACGCTTCTCTGCAGCTGACTGTACATGTGTACATAGTTCTCACACAATATTTTTTTATTGTAACAAAGAATCCCATTGGACACCTTGAATTTACTCCTGGACGATAAAAAATATGTACTTACTTACACTTTATATTTTCAGAGCTCATTTTTTTTTAATTTCCATGGATTATTTTATTATTTGGGTGTACTTTTTTTGCGATAATTTGATTGTTTAGTATACATAAAGTGACACCATGTTATAAGTAACTTGCGACAACTATGCGCAAATATAACGCGGGCGCTACATTTTTTTTTAATAAAATTTATCTCACCAGTGTAGTTAGCACTGAGCACTCCCGTGCTCTAGCAGGCACGTTAAGGCGTTGATCCCGGCTGATGTCATGGATAGCAGTCGTTAAGCCAAGTTGGAGGCCTTCGGGCGGCTTGAGAACTTCTAACAGTCAAGTCACCCAGTCACTTGACAACCCTAATCCCAATAAGGCCTAGTTTCCCCCTTGGGTTGGAAGGCCAAATGGCAGTCGCTTCCGTATAAACCAGTGCCTACGCCAGTTCTTGCGATTAGTTAGATGCAACTGTTCTGGATATCGCTAGGCTATAATATAGATAATCTACAAAATTAGGTATGTATATCGTCGTCAAGTACCCATAGCTTTGGTCTCTTACGGACTAGGTCGAATTGTGTGAGATTATCCATCCGGTATTCATTAATTTCTTGTGTGATGTATCCGAATTTGCTGTCGTCAAATGATGGTTCAATGATGGTTCACCGATGGCCGTTGGGGCGGAAAAAAACTCGAATGGTGACGGTGGCGACCACGTATTTGAAGACGCAGCGTGGGTAGGCCCCCTCAAGGTGGACTGCTGGTGGCGCAGGAGCGGTCATTGTGGCACTCTTTAGGGGAAGCTTATATCCAGCAGTGGACGTCATTCAGCTGATACGAGTATCTGTACGAGTTCCCTAGTAATAATTGTTGTACATATTTTATTCCTTGCGTGTATTCAATTTTTTTGTCATTTTATTTTGTCCCTGATATCTTTCTGTATGTTTATGTGTGTTTCATTGTTCTTTTGTTGTTATCCAAAATGTTAGTTTCAACATATAGTTATTAACTTTGTTGTAGAATGATCCGAGATACTAATTTAAGCTGTGCTTACATATAATTAAATGAACATCAAACTAAAATGTTACTTAAGATATTTCTGGATTTTGTATGATGTATTGTCTGTTGGTGATCCTAAATAAATAAATAAATGATGATGATGAAATGATGGTTCAGTAATTCAACTGTCTATCTTCTTAAAGGAAGATTTGGAAGAGCGGGCTCTCCTGACACAAGTACCACTGTACTTACTAGGAGGTCCCAACATTTATAATGTGTAACGTTGTATTAACCAGTAAACCATTTCAACCAAACATTTCTTAAAATAACTTTGCAACGTGTATACTTAGCCTCACGTAACTTTATATAATCGCTCATTGCAAAACTTGAGACTAACTCAACACATCAAAAATTCGCCATTCACTTACAAAGACAAAGACACCGTTGAATACAAAAACGACAAACAGGTTTCAGGATTTTCTTCGAATTAAACGTAATCCGACAAATCCTATAAGTCGACTTGATTAAACCCTTCTGTGTTCCGAAAGCCCTTAAAGCGATTATGTTTATAGGTTTCCAGGTGCCGTGATATTTCAACGTTCCGGGTCATTCGTTAGTGTACGAATAAGGCGATTTATCCAGTAAGACGTGTACGGTATAGAAGACTAACATGTGCATGAGCATGAATCACCAATGACAGAGATTAACCGCAAATATTGCTTTACATCCATTTTTCTGTGACTTTCAATTGATACGATTATCGATGGCCACTTTCTATTTATTTTTTATTGTAGAAACCAACAGTCTTACATAATGAGGATATAGAGTACCTTTAGCATATATACACGCCACGGCTGATTTAAACTTGCACGATTTTTACACATTATTATTGGTAAACGGGACTTAATCGCGTACAAAAATTAATCACCTGAGGTGTGCCCGACGTTTCGAATGTATCGCAACATCCGTGGTCACGAGCTGACTGGCTTCAGCGGGTATCAACATCTTCTAGCCGCACGGGTTTTCCGTACTACCCGCACGATTAATTTTTGTACGCGATTAAGTCCCGTTTACCAATAATAACGCCACGGCTGTTTATCTACGTAGAACGAAACGTGTATGATAGCGTCCATATTGTGTCAAAAGATTTTGACGACATACTGAGCTTTGATTGGCTACTGCCTACGTCAAACGTCAAAATAAAGTGACAAATAAAAATAAAATGGCGTCTTCTCGGAATTTCGTCTAGTCGTCTCTGAACATTTTTTAATTTTTTTCTAATGTTGTTATTTAAATTGTAGTATTGATAGTTTACTATGCAGTAAACAAACGAAACAGATAATAGATAATAGATAATCGAAAATTCATCTGGAAGCGCGTATTAACCATTGTTTGGACAACAAATGGAAGATAGTGAAGTGCATCGTATGTGGCAAGGCATGCAAGTTCTCATTTTGCAAAATGTACGAGTGTTGTGGTTGTAAAACGAAGAACTCTGTGAAAGGACGAAGATATATCGTTTTCCCGGATATGAGATGAGATACATTAAAAAATAAATCTGCTGATAAGTAAAATGTTTGTTTAATTTCATTTAACTAAGATATGGCTCAACATGGTTCACGGTATTTCAATTGAACACCAGTGGTGTTCAATTGGAAATGCCGTGAGCTTCTACACAAAGTTAAATTTAAATGAGCTATATATATATATTTATTGTTGGATGTTCACAGTAAGTTCCATTGCCACAGTGCCATTAAATAATAAAAAAAAGAAACGTCAAAAATCTACCAGCGGGTACAGATTAAATATAGTTGCTTACGGTCTACATTTTCTTCGTGAGTTGGCGGTCTGAACCCTTACTAGTCTGTGATACACGTAAAGTTTCCTTAAAGATAATATTCATAAAGTTGTATGTCAATGTCAGCCCAAAAAAGATGTATTCGAGCTATGTGTGGATTAAAAATGACATATAGCTGTATTCCATGTTTTAAGTTACTCTAAATCTTAACCTTTCGCTGTCTGTTCATTTTTGAAACTGTTATTCTTGTAAAATTTAATACAAACCTATTTCCTACAGTTGTTAAAACACAATGGCTCCCCACAAGATCACAATATTAAATATGTTGCGTCACAAAAAATGTGACACTGCTTTTGTATCCGACACGCATTTGATCGCTTTTGACAGAAACCGCGGCCACGGAACAGAAAAAAAAAACAGTTTTTTTTATTGTTCTGTGCCCGCGACTGATTAAGCTACCATGGGGCACCAACACCATATAGCTCCTGCCAATTCATAACTTAGATTTTGTTTAGAGCCCCATTATGTCAAAGTGACCAAGGCCCCGAACAGACCTAAAGACAATTGTATAAATACATAAAAATATTTAACTCCCAATCATTGTTCAAACATTCACGTATACGCAACGTAAACGCAGAACGTAAAACATCGTGTAAACCGACGCCATAAACCGTTATTGTTTACGAGACGTCTATTTTACTACGAGCAATTTGCATGCGTGTTTTTGACAACGAAACACTGTGTTTAATTAAAATGATACGGCATTTCTCTCCGGATCGTGGCGTTTGAATAATCCATCTCTGTCATCGTTTTGCATTTAATATGTATTAAATTGTATAATTATCGGCTTAAAGTTTTAAAATAACATGGATGGAAGCAAGAACTGTTGCCTGAGACCTTATAAATACCTATATACGAGCAGAGGTGCGATTTGGGACTTTTTTGATGGTTGTGTAAGGTGCTGGCTGCTAGATGATGAATAAGGAACGATCGAATGTTATTTGAATTCATTTGACGTATGATTCAGTATGAAAGACGACTCTACGATGAAGAATTAAAGACAAAATTACCTCTACATAAATAAATTAATAATATGTTTAAACTGAGATGATGATGATGATGTTTAAACTGAGATTTTCGTGACATTTTTTATTGAGGGCGTTACTTTTATCGCAGTATCAACTTGATCAGGCTTTATTGTAATAATTTATCGTAGACGTCTGTAATTTGTAGGTTCCTGTATAGCGACTTTTCCAGCATCAAATCAGCTTTTAGTTTACTGTACGTTCATATTGATTTCTCATTTGACTTATGTAAATCTTTCTAAAGTGTATAGTACGATTAATTTAGGTTTGACACTTACATATGCTCTCATTCCATTGGATAGTCTACTCTAACGCTTATTTCATAGAATTTATATTACAAACATGCGATTTTAAGACAGTGTTGATGTAATGGAAACTCTATTATATTAGTGTTAAAGTAGAATATCCAACGGAATAAGAGCCAATGTCAGTGTCATACTTAAAGTAATTTACCTGTACCTACTTAAGATTACGCAATCAATACTTACAAAAGGTTAGTATTTATTTTCTACATACACATCATCCATAAGATACGGAATCGGTCTTAATCAGCGCTTTAAGCTATATTTTTCACTTCGATATGCAACTCCGCATAATATTTACACACTCTGTAGAGAGACGGTGTTTTGTATTCAATGCATACGGAGCATAACTTACGAGACTCAAAACGCGAGCACCAACCGCCGACCGCAAACTTGTTCATCAAATGCGGAGGTCTAAACTAAATCACTGTTTACCTCTAAGAAAGCCTTTTAATTTCTGTCTCTCTTTGTATAATTCGCCACTCTTTTCTACCTACTTCATTTTTAAGAGTGTTTATGAATTCTACCAAGTGCAATAATCCTCCACCTAATACGAGTACACACTTTGTAGAGAAATGTTTCAAATGACATGCAAAAGAGGCATAACTTGCACGGCACAGTTCAAAACGCGTGTACCGGCAGCAATTGACACTGTTGTAAGACTTCGGTCGTGTTAACGACCGACTAATCGCATTAAACGTCGAGTAATATATGGTTTACATGTTACGCGTAGTGATGTGCCGTTGCCAATTGCAATTTTCTACGACGACGGCTAGAAAACTGATTTTCAGCTCTCCTTTTCACATTTTTATAAACTTTTTTGGGATAGTTAAATGTTGTGTACCCATATCTCCGTTGCAACTTGCGGAGACGTTAGTTCCGATACGAATGGTGTAACCCGTGTAAAAACGTCGGTAGTAAAGGTAAATAAATAAATTACGGGTTAAATCCGTAATCAAATATTTTACGTATGTAAGAAATCTAATTAATAATATTGCAATTTTTCTTGGGCTTAGTTTAATTATTGGCATATTATGACATTTTAATGCAATGAAATAACAACTTATTTAAATTTACTGTTGTAATGTAAATTTATTTATAGAGTAGATTGATATTTTAACATTGGTTTGACGACGTATAACCTGTACCTGATATTTTTAATTTAAATTGATGATATGCTCTTTTATGTGGGTATCTAGTTTTTTTATTATTTGTACCTAAGATTTTTAATTGAATTTGAAGTGATGACATGCTTTTTTATGTATCTAGTTTTAAGTTTTCAAACACAAATGTATTTTTATTGTTGAATTAAATGATGATGATGATGTCTATAATGCGCGAGAGTGTAAATAGGTAAATATTAGAGGAAGGTTTTTACAAATATCGGACTAGTCCCATAATAAGCTCAATAAAGCTTGTGTTATGAGTATACTAGACGACGATGTAGTAATCAATAGTCGACAGTTGTAGGTAAGTGTTATTGCAATGCAATGTTGCAGTTAATATTATCGTCACCGAGTCTGACTATATGTTCACAAACTCACAAACGCTTCTTGACAGTAATTTTGCAATGAAAATCAAGAAAATAACACTTTTTGTCTACGGGCAACATTCCCGAATATTTGGATTAAAGTGCTCAGTATTGCGAGGAATTGGGATATTGGCGACGGCGGGGGTGGATCACTGCAATTATAGTTAAAATTATTTAAGTTGTGCGACTTGGTTAAAAAAAATGACATTAGAATTTGAACCTTCTTGCTAAGCTTGTAAGATCGCTTTTTGAACGGACGAATTTGATACAATTCGGAAATTTTAAATAATTTTACCTTTATCTACGCGTTTTGTCAGGGCTGCTCCTCCTGTCGTTTCAGCTAAACTCAGTACTCCAGCACCCCCGGGATGTCGATAAAGACGATCGCGCTAGGAACGAAGGGCCGCGTGCTACGATACGAATATGCATTCTGTGCTTCTTTGGTGTTGTAGCAAATGGTGAGGTTGCCTATAAGTACTGTAGAACCTCACTTGTACTGCGGAGGTATTAATAAAGGAATCCTAGGGGTTATTACTAGCACACTAATGTATAAGTATTTCATACAGTGCGAATTTCCGTGCATCCACAAGTGCATCCGTGCATCCATCCGACATGCACAAGATTTATGTTTAAAATAACATGGAAATCAACTATTTCCTCAGGAAAGCCTTTGGCAGGAATCGTATACTACATTCAAATTACTTAGAATTGTATCCGTTACTCGTATAGTTCTATTCTAGTACCACATGGCCAGACTCATAACATAATGTATCAACCTCTACAGTACTATGGTGACTTGTGGACTTGTCATATTTTAGTCTAACGGAAGATCAGCGATGGCCATCATAAGTTTTGTTTTTTAGGGTTCCGTAGTCAACTACCCTGTTTGACTGATTTTTTTGTCAGATGATCTGTCGTGTTTTGTTGCTTTTTGTCACGAATAAATGCATATTCTATTCTATGTCGCGCTCTAGTTAAATAGCCATTAAGTCTGCAATATGCGAACATACTCGCAATATCAAATACTAGGCTCAATTCGACACGTCTTATTGAATTTGTTTTTTTTTATTTACCGCGTCCTCGTTCTGCCATATAACGCGTGGCGCGCGTGGAAGCAAGAGCGCGGCCCCCAAACTAATTGGAAATCAATAATTTAAGCCAAATATACCCTCGGTAATGAAGACACGTCTAAAGGAAACTCTCAGACGCTTTGCTGGCGTCATGCATATAAAGGGATCCATGTCACAACGTGTCGTTACAAAATGTAAAGGTGCTTTTAGATGATTCCAGTCACTGGCGCCAATAGGCGACGCGCGCCAGCTCTGGACTGGCACGAGATTCTACTCGTCGACTTTAAGGCGAAGGGTAGGGCAAGGTTTTTTCCATACAAACGTTGTGCAAGTACTATTCGTTAGTTTTGGCACTACAGCATTTAATCTGGGGGGCACTACCGTGCCCCCGCCTTGACGAGCTAAGCGAAGCGCAAGAGCACTACCTACCTATTCTCGAAGTGTTTCGTCGTTTTTTTGAACCCTCATAAAGTTGGTTTCCGATGTACCAGATAGTTCATATTCTCAGAATATGATGTCAATAATAGACTAATTAAACATACAAAGTCTCAATCAATTGAATAGCTCTAATACTTTAGATTTTATTGATATCTAAAATACACCGATTTCGTCACTGACACACTCACTGACACACTGATGATCATCAAAATGTTTGGCTACTTCCAGAAGTACTAGAAAGCTGAAATTTAGTATGTAATCTAAGTTTAGTATACAACCAACAAAAAAATTCATAAACTTTTAACTTTCGCCCCCATCCCCTAAAATTGGAGGGTGAAAGTTTATATGAGACTTTCACCAATTTTATGAATTTGGACATGAAAGTTTACATGGGACTGTAGACAGTAACTAAAAAACCTATTAATAAGACTGCCTAGCAACCTACAAAAAATACTGAAATCCCACCAAAAACATTTCATGTAAAATGTTGCCAAGACGACCACATAAGGTTTGCACTGTGAAAAAGATATCAGATCTCATGTAGAGCCAAGCTTCTGAATCTACACGGCCTAACTCTACCGACCCTAACTTCAACAAATTCTACATATCAGTAAATATGTATGGCTTGGCTGTTTCGTTACTTACTTCAGATCAGAAACTAAATATTCGCATCACCTCCACGACGGTAGCGAAACGGCGAAGCCATACATATTTACCGAAATGTAGAATTTGTTGAAGTTAAGGTCGGTAGAGTTAGGCCGTGTAGATTGAGAAGCTTGGCTCTACATGAGATCTGATATCTTTTTTACAGGGCAAACCTTATGTGGTCGTCTTGGCAACATTTTACATGAAATGTTTTTGGTGGGATATTAACAATCCTGAACTGAATTAACATCATCACCGCCACAGTCATCAAGTCGTAACAGCCAATGGAATGTCTCACACGCCACGGTCATCAATACATGACGTCACTTCATTCGTAGTGTGGTCATGGCTTCCTGAGGCTAATATAACTACCTGACCTGGTGACCGAACTTTGCTCGGCATCCTACAATTTTTTCTGAGAATACGGGTTTTCTCGAAGATGACACCCTGGCGCACTTTATAATACATTGACGGTTCTGAATAGGCATGCTGCTGGACATGGGCCTCCCCCAAATTCACATGGGGGTATATGCCATAATCGCCACGCTTGGCATGCGGGTTGGCGATCGCAGTATCTCCACCGCACTCCAGGGATGCTGCTGCCCATCCCCCGGTGGTCTTGGTCGTAGTTTTAGGACATACCCGGGTCCCGGGGGTGAAAACGGGGGGTGAATGGGCATATTGTATAGCAAACTTATTTTGGTGAGAGATAATATTAACTAATTTTGGGTTAAGCTATATATGTCAAGCGTTTATATTTACAATCCTGAAATGAATTAACATCTTCACCGCCACAGTCATCAAGTCGTGACAGCCAATGGAATGTCTCACACGCCACGGTCATCAATACATGACGTCACTTCATTCGTAGTGTGGTCATGACTTCCTGAGGCTAATATATTAGTTATAACTACCTGACCTGGTGACCGAATTTTGCTCGGCATCCTACAATTTTTTCTGAGAATACGGGTTTTCTCGAAGATGACACCTAATTAGTGTCAGCAGAGCTGGACACACACAGTGGAAGGAAGTGGTTTGAAACGTGAACTAAAACACGCAGTCCTGTTTACCCAGCTATGTATTGATCATAATACACGTGAATAGCAGTCGTTACATGGTAGTAAACTTATAGTAAATTAAATATAATTTTTACTCAACATAATGCGTCTGATTCGAGATCTGTCTAGATAGGAAGTGAGAATAGAGAAGCGATAGCAATAATTTCCAGAGTCAAAATATTGATAAAGCTGCCTATGCAAGGGAGTGCACAAATAAGGTGTGTCATAGAATATCCAACAATTAGATGGATTTTTCACCACCGTAAATCCCTGTATTGTAAATTTCATCGAAATAGTAGAACCATTGCCGATATTCCCGAAATAAACAAATAAATTCACTACAATTGTTCGTTTAAAGATAATATAAATAAGATAGACAGTAACATTTAATCTGCTCGTAAGTAGGATTCCCAACAAAGTTGGCCGGCGGAATTAAATCTATAGGCTAATAAGCTTGTTGATCAAAAAAAACAATAATGAAAATTAAAAAATACCTCAAGTCATAGCTAACAGAAAAATAGGCATATTGACAAAAAAAACTGTAACGCAAACACAAACAAAGAAAAACGTGCACAAACTTTGTATGGAAAATCCCGGCCAGGGCATTTATTTGTGCATTTTTCACGGATATTTGTTCTTGGGTCTTGGATGTTTTCTATGTATTTAAGTATGTATTTATCTATATAAGTATGAATGTCGTCGCCTAGTACCCATAATACAAGCTTTGCTTAGTTCGGGTCTAGGTCGATTTGTGTAAGATTGTCCCCCAGTATTTATTTATTTATTTTATTTATTGTCTACAATACTTTTTCTACGAGTCCATCGAAATTAATTAAGCAAACGATGCTTGTGAGGATAATGCATGAGGGAAGTGGACGAAGCATGTAGTGGATTATTATTTGCTGTCTGCATGTTTTCAGTTATGAATGTTATGATATAAGTATAAATAAATCTGAGAATCGGACGACGTCGCCTATTGGTCAAATCCATTATACATAGATGATAGATGGAGCGTTCGTGGCCCTCTGGCGCCCGCGTACCGGGTGCTGCGGTATGCGAGGTTAAGCAACGTGGGGCAGGTCAGTTCTTGGATGGGTGACCGCTTTGAGTGGTTACTAACTGAGCGCACCCGTGCTTTAGAAGGCACGTTAAGCCGTTGATCCCGGTTGCTGTCTACGACAAGAGTTGTTAAGCCGGGTTAGAGGTCTTCGGGCGCCTTGAGAACTTCTAACAGTCAAGTCGCCCACTCACTTGACAAGGGGGGTCGAAGTTGCACTATGTCCGTAGGGACTACCCACCGTGGGGCGCTAGTCGGGTAACCTCCACGAGTGTCTGGGCTCTTCCAGTTCCCCTGGACCCTCGCGGGTCTGGGGGAAGGGGAAGGGTTCTGGCCGGTGCGCCCTGGAGGCAACGGTAAGTGATTCATCTTCGGAGGGATCGCTTACCGGTGCTACCAATAACCCGGAGACGGGGTCGCTCTAGGTGTTCCTCTGTTTAGCGGAGGACACTCCAGATGCGACCAATGGGGGATGGGGGGTTCCGCATCAGGGCGTCGCATGACACCCCAGGTGCGGCGAGAGGGACAGGCCATGCCGTATGCATGTTTAAAGAATTACGGACCCGTAACCCTGACTTCGGCAGAGGGCCGCTATAGTCGGGAGCGGGGGCTGTCACCGTCAGGCCGGAGCCGGGTGGTGGCTGCGAGGGAGAAAACCTCTATAAAAAGTTACAAGGGGACCTGAGAGAGTGAATCCGGGGTTTTTCACTCTCTCCTGGCGTGGAGGTCCTTTGGCCGGCAAGTGTGTGGTGTCGCCCTGCACGCTTGCCGTCGGGTGGGGGGCGCAAGCCTCTACCGAGAGGGGACAGCTTCGGCTGTCGCAGCAGGCGGTGTTCGCGGTTGTGTGCCTTGGCGATCCCATGTCACCGCCACTAATGCTGTGTGATGGGCATACCCTGGTGGTCCCGGGAGTCCGTCATACCTGTCCTAGTTCCCCGGCTAGGCGGGATGCGTAAATGCATTTCCACAGGTAAAAAAAAAGGGAGTACCCACCGTTAGCCTACACGACTACACGTGACCCCTGTCTGGTGGTGCTAAATATGCAGCAAAAACTGGCAACCGTATTTGTCTTCTCGAAATGCCATACGATTATTATTCGAAAATAAATGCCATACGATTTACGAAAGGCATTACATGATTGGTCAAATTCATAAGTCCCTAAATCGTTGTCTATAAGAGTTATGAATTCCATGGAGAAAAAGTACCCATGTGATTGTGATTATACTCGTAGTTTGGTATAAGAAGTCTTAAGTCAAACATTAAAATTGACGAGTATTGAAATATATTATTATTACAGCGAATGGATTCTTTTATACTTAAGCGTTTTGGAACCTGAAATTTTAGCTCCATATTTTCATTGTCTGCCTAACTCTTCAATACAAACAAGATAATAAATAAATAATTATTATAGGGTCATTTTTAACACAATACAATCTAGACCCATAGTAAGTTCAGTAAGGCTTAATAAGATAAATCGGAAGTTTACTCTTATTTGAAATTAATATCAAATACATCATCAAAATGGCAGGTAATTGATTAAGCGACCTTCAATAATTCGCCATTATCTAAGGTCCACAGAGTAATCGCACTCTCTTTTTGTAACGGGTGTCATAAATAACGTTGTGTAGGTACTTCAAAGACCTTTACCAGTAAGCAGGAAAAACGACTCAGAATATCGTGTTCGGGGTTTTTAAATTAAACCAATAAGGCATCACAAGGCTTATATTGAACGCGCTTGACCTACTTTAGCAATATAAGTATAATATGCATATGGTTGAATCAATTAGTTCTTATAATCGGCATGATCACGTCTCATTTTAATAAGAGCGAAATAAGGATGATATTGCAGAACATATTGCGACGATAATAATTTGAAAGATTTTGTTGAATGTTACGGCAATATTGGCATTTTTAGGGTTCCGTACCTCGAAAGGAAAAAACGGTACCCTTATAGGATCAATTTGTTTTAGGGTTCCGTGCCTCGAAAGGAACAAACGGAACCCTTATCGGATCACTTTTTTGTCCGTCCGTCCGTCCGTCCGTCTTTCTGTCTGTCAAGACCCATTTTGTCAGAAACATGTGGAGGTATCAAGATAGAATTTATATCAAATACTCGGTGAAAAAATCAAACTTCTATGCCAACGCAATCAAAAGATACAGCTGTTTATGCCGCAAATTTCCGCAAATTTTCGACATCGCTCTCAAGGGAATCAAAACCTACAGGGTACTTCCCGTGAACTCAGAATCTTGAAATTTGGTACGAAGCAACGTCTTATAGCACAGATAAAGGAAAAAATGCGAAAACAGAAAATTTTTAGTTACATCAATTAATAAAAATATTTTTTACGGAATGTTTTTTTTATTCCACGTCGGTGGCAGACAAGCGTACGGCCCGCCTGATGGTAAGCTGTCACCGCAGCCTATGGACGCTTGCAACTCCTAGAGGTGTCGCAACGCATTGGCTTAGCCATCCAGCGTGGAAACGCTGCCAGCATTTTGGGCACAATGCCGCAGGGGCCCTTTCTAGATTTTGAATTAGGTTTATTTTTGTTAATTTGATTTAGTTTAGTGTTAATTTAATTTTAGTGATAACGTTTAGGTTTAGATTTGTGATATTTTTATTGTTATTAGACCCTAAGTATATGGAATATAAAATACATGTTTAAAATTACACTGTCATATACAATAGAACGTCAATTAACTTTAATGTAGATCATGATAGCAATTCGTATAATTTTGACATGTATGCAATATTGTAATTCCTTATCATGAAATAAAATAATCTAATCTAATCTAATCTGTAAACTTTAAGATGCAACCACAGAGACTGATAAGTGATAATCTAGATTATAGACCTACTTATAACATATTTGTCGGCCTGTTTAGCCTAGTTGGTAGTGTCACTGCCTCCGAAGCTAGAGGTCCCGGGTTCGAATCCTGGTAAGGGCATTTGTTTCTGTCGTGAGCAGAGATTTGTACCTGAGACTTGGATGTTTTCTATATATTTAAGTATATATCTATTAAATATATCGTCGTCTATAACCCATAACGCAAGCCTTATTGAGCTTACTATGGGACTAGTTCGATTTGTGTAAAAATTGTCCCCTAATATTTATTTATTTATTTTTATTTATTTATTTGTACGCCTAACGTCAAAACGTAACTGGACATGACACTGTAATCTAAAAATACCTTCCTGTAAACAAAACCTGTGTTTTAAAAAATAAATTTAATTTGAATTTGATAGAGGTGTTTTAATATAGGCAAAACAAAACAAAATTCCTGCATTCGCTTATCGTTTCTGAACATACAGGGATTTTGTATTCAACTGCTCTTTTTTTAATCACCATTAAATAACCCAAATTAATCCACCTAAATATTTCGATTGGTGGTAGAAATTCACACGAGCGCTGCAATAGCGCGCCCCACTGGCTGCCTGATCGGATAACAAATACTACGGGAGGAAATATGTGAAATTGTGTGTAAACAAATTGATACTCCGTATTTCCATCCATATTTTATTTATTATTGTTAGTTGTGGGCCTTTATATGCCGCCTCGACCAGCTTGTGATCTATTGTGGCAGCCCTTTAGAGTTCACCGTTAAGGCCCGTTGATTCCAGGAACTTCCAGATTCTTTGGACGGTGATGTATTGTACCTCTTCTGGTTGCACGATGTGCTGCCCTAGGTAGGTACTTCTTTTTTGCATCAGTGGCCCGCAGAAACAGAGAATGTGCATTGCTGTTTCCTCTGATTCTTGGCAGAACCTGCATGATGCGTCTTGTTTCATACCCATTTGAAACAGATGTTTGTTCAGTTTGCAGTGACCTGTCAGGATCCTTGTCACTGCACAGGTTTTATGTCTTTTGAGTTGTAATAGCTCCGTAGACAGCTTATTATTGAACCCTTTAATCAAGGCCTTCGAGTGTTTTTGTCCTATTGCGAACTTCCACAGCTCGACAGCCGTTGACTTTACTACGCTGTTTAGCAGAGAATATGCTTTCCGTTTTGTGATGCCGCAAAACGGTTCAGGGCCGACCAGGGGTCTGTCTGCGCCCTTTCTGGCAAGTTCATCTGCTTCCTCGTTTCCGGCAATGTCGGAATGCCCGGGTACCCATCTAAGTATCACTTTGTTGGAATTAGCCAGGGCATTTAGATTGTTTTTGCAAGTCTGCACTAGTTTAGAGTACGACTCTAGAGATTCTAGTGCCATTAGAGCAGCTTGGCTGTCTGAGTTGATGTAGATATGTTGGTTTCTTAGGCTTTTATCCAGATTGATCTCCACGCATTTATTAATGGCGAAGACTTCAGCCTGGAAGATTGAGGCTTCTTTTCCCATGCTGACGCTAGCTTTGAACTTTGGCCTTTCGCCGTAGATACCACATCCTACATCATCACCTTTTTTTGATCCATCTGTATACCATATGTGGCTTCCCTCTTTGAATTCCATTTGGTCATTTGTCCATTTGTCTCTTGGAGGTATTTCAACTGTATACAGTTTGGTGAATTTGCATTCAATGTATGTGTCGTCGGTGGGCATGCTTAAGGTTTTTTTATTAAAAACCAAGGCCTCAAGTTTGGTTAGCGTTTGAGAACGCCATTTTGGCCTTTTCAGTGTGCATATTCTGTAGATACACTGCGTGGCCTCCTTTTGCACTTGCAGGTGGAGTGGTGTTAAATCAAGCAGTGCATCCAAAGCTGCCCCCGGTGTTGAGCATAGGGCTCCTGTTGCTGTTAAACAAGCCGTACGCTGTAGACTGTTTAACTTTTGGATTGCTGTCTTTTGGTTGGCTTTTTCACACCAGACCGCTGAGGCATATGTAATAACAGGCCTCACCACTGTTGTGTATAGCCACATAGCTATTTTGGGTCTTATGCCCCATCTTGCTCCTGCCATTCGACAGCATGTCCACAAGGCCATCTTTGCCTTTTGTGTTATATTATTCAAATGAGGGTTCCAAGTTAACTTTTGGTCGAATGTAACCCCTAGGTACTTGACCTCATTTGAGTAAGGTATTTCTTGTCCATTCAGTTCTAGTTTTGCAAGTCTATCTAGTTTCCTCTTCCTTGTGAAAGGCACTAGTACTGTTTTGCTCGCGTTGATGGACAAGTTATTTTCTTTGCACCATTTGTTTATGGTATTGAGCGCTCCTTGCATGAGGTTTGAAATCATGTGGAGGCAGGGGCCTTTGATTATAACTACAAGGTCGTCGGCATATCCTTGTGTGTCGTAATCGTGACCCGACATGATTGTTAGGAGTTGGTCCACTGCTAGGGTCCATAATAGTGGGGATAAAACGCCTCCTTGTGGACATCCTCTTGTGGTGTGAAATTCATGCTTTGTTGCATTGAGAGTCAGAGTAGCCACCCTATTAGAGAGCATACTCCGGACCCATTTTATCGTGGTTTCTTCAACGCCCTTTGATTCCATTCCTTTAAGAATGGTCCCTGTGGGTGTGTTGTCGAACGCACCTTCGATATCAAGGAAGGCACATAGAGCGGTTTGCTTATCCTCTAGGGACTTTTGCACCTTGTCGACCAGATCAAGTAGGGCTGTTTCTGTAGATTTTCCCTTTTGGTAAGCATGTTGATTTAGACTGAGTGGTCTGGATACCAAGCAGTGCGCTCTGATGTGCTGATCAATGATTCTTTCCATTGTTTTTAGTAGGAAAGATGTTAGACTAATGGGCCTGAATGATTTAGGCTGAGAGTAGTCCTTTTTTCCTGCTTTTGGTATGAAGCATACCTTGACCCTTGTCCATTTTTCCGGTATAGTGCCCCAAGCGAAACTTGCTCGGAATATCTTTACCAGGTGCGGAAGGAGGAGGTCTTGTCCTTGTTGTAATAATGCTGGGAAGATAGCATCCTCCCCCGCCGATTTAAATGGTTTGAACTTTTCCAATGCCCATTTAATTTTGTTTGGCCTGAATATATTTGTGGCCAAATTCCAGTCGATATTACGTACCCTGGGGATTTGGTAGGTCCTTTGGGCATGTAATTGTGTGTCACTGGTGGGATACGAACCTGGAAAGTGAGTGGCTCTGAGCAGGTCCAGAGTCTCCCCTTCTGTGGTCGTAAAGGTACCATCTGGTCTTTTAAGGAGACCAAGATAGTTAGTTGGTGTTTTGGCGAGTATTCTGTGAATTCTCGCTCCTTTGTGTGTTTGTGCGATCTCTTCACAGAATCTTCGCCATGACACCCTTTTGGCTTTTCTGATCTGTTTGTTATATTCTGTCAGTGCTCTACCATACCTTTCCCACTCGTTTGGTGTGGTTGAGCGATTGAATATGCGTCGTGTGGAAATGCGAAGCTTTTCAAGCTTTTTATTCCACCACGTCGTTTTGTTATTGATAGTTGATTCTTTCAGTGGGCAACTCTGTTCATAGGCCTTGATAATGCCTTCCGATAGTAGATCGACTGCCACATTGAGAGAATCTGGTGTTTTGATATGCTTAGGAAGGTCCTTTAGATAGTCTTCGAGGAAGACCTTATAGGCTTCCCAAGACGTCTCTTTTGGATTCCTACGCATTGGTGGATCTATATCTAATGCACCCTTGACACCGAATAATATATGTTTGTGATCCGACATTGAGTTTTCGCTACTGACACGCCAGTTGACTAGGCATTTAGCTGCCTTTTCAGTTGCGAAGGTTATGTCTAATACCTCTTGCCTAGCTCTAGTAACGAAGGTTGGCGTATTGCCCTTATTTAACAAGTGTAGACAGTTGGTAAAAATAAAATCAGAGAGTAGCTCACCTCTTCTGTTGATTCCAGTGCTCCCCCAGATGGTATGATGGGCGTTGGCGTCACAGCCCACGATGAGTTCTGCCTTTTGTGCTTGAGCGTACTCTACAACTTTAGCCAGTTCTTCCGTGGGGTCTTGCTTCTCTCCGGGCAGATATGCGGAGCAGATTAACACCTTTAATGTGCCCCTCCCTTTGAGATTAATATAAGCAGCTACAAGGTCATCGCTGCATAGTTCTGAAACAGGCAAGAAACTGATGTTTTTGTTTAACACGATGCAGGCTCTTGGTTTGAGACCTTTTTCGTGTACTAATACCTTACCTGCCTTGTTGAGACCTGCTACCATGGACTTCGTGTTAATCCATGGTTCTTGTATGAGGGCGACGTCTAGGCCATTTTCGCCAAAAAGTTTCTCAACGACCGCTGTGGCCGCGATGGCGTGGTGGAGATTGGCCTGGAGAAACATCATCCCCCTACTCCCGTGCGCGTCTTTATTTGCCGCGGCGTTGGGCACTGGCGTGCCCTTGGCGGCCTCCTCTGATGTTCCCCCTCCCCCTGGGGCGGTTGGTGCCCCTGTTGCCTCCCCTAGTGGCGAGAAACCGCTGCATCCCTGAGGGACCTGACGTGGGATTGGAGGTGGAGGTCGAAGGAACCACCCGTTTTGGTTCTTGGGGAACCTTTCGGGCCGGTGTTTGGGAATGGGCCGTCGTTGGAGTAGGGTCTGCGGGTTGCGGTGGTGGGATTTGGGGGTTACGAGTTTCGGACTCTTGGGCTTTGGACTGGCCCTTTAGCCGAAACTGGACCTCTCGGAAACCTAAGTTTGCCTTTAGGTCATTTTTGCGAAGGTTATCTACCGATGCGTCGTCTAGAGATAGGGTCACCATGACTCCACTCTTTTCGACTTTGGTATGGATAACCTTCCAGAACTCTGTGTACAGCCCCTGGTTCTGTGCATAGAGTAGAGATAGAGATTCCTTCACCTCGGAGTCATCTATCTCTGGGATGAACACCATCCCTATGTTAGGCTTGGGGAGCTCATTTTCGGGAATTACCCCGAGTTTGGCTTCTGGCCATGGCCTAAGGGATGGTGTTATTTGCTCAAGCCAGGCTTTGGACCGCTGGTCGCTGCACGTAATGAGCAGCCAGCCCGGCTTGTATGTATAGCCCTTGAATTTAGGTCCTTCGCCCATCTTCAACGTTGATATCTTCTGCAGGATGGTTTTGCAGAGGGACTTCAGTTGGGCGTCCGTCATCGGATTGGAGTCCTTGATACCAACTCGGACCTGGCTCAGTACCTCGCTGTAGGCTTGCTGTGGTTGGGGTTGGGTTGGGGGGGTTTCACTCACCCTTGGGTTTTTGGGTATGTTACCCTGTGGTGAGTCCTCCTCCGAGCGGGGCCGTTTTACCGGCTTTTGTTCGGATTTGGATTGTGCGGACCCGAATTTGTACCCCATTTTCTTGAGTTCGGCGAAACTCTTGTTGGCTAGGAGTGCTGCCTCTTCAGGCGGTACTCCCAGTCCTTTAAGAGCGATGTATCGCCGTCTCACAGATCCTGCCAATTTCTTGGCAGGGTTCCTTTGGTTGGTGTCAGGAGCCTCCGTTGGTAAGTTTGGGCGACTAGCGTCCCTTTCTACCGTGACGGTGCTCTCAACTCCATCCATGGGTTGCTCCGATGTTTGGGCGGTCTCAGCCTCACCTACCATCAGGGGCATTAGTTCCTGGCATAGGTCTTCCAGGGTACCTTCTGTGTTTTTATTTTTTTTGTTAGTTTCTTCCATCTAAATCCCACGAGAAGCTAGGGAAATAATAGTCCATTCCAGCAGAGCCCCGCTTGCTGGAATAAGGCAAAGTGCCTCCCTCGAGGTTGCCCGGTATCGAGGGGCCACCGTTAGCGACTGAGCTCCCCCTCAGTCATGCATCCTTAGGCACGGTCAGTCACACCTTTAGATTGGGGATTTTTGGGGTCGAGGTTGTCTCCTCCAGGGTTAGGGTGGGGGTAGGGAATGTGTGGAAGTGGAAGGAGATTGGTACCGATGGGATGGGAATGGGTTATTTTGAGTGACACGGGATGAAGGGTATAGGTTACACCAGGAGGGTGGGATTGCCACTCCTGGCATCATCTCTCATACTTGGCTGTCTTAGATCCGGGGTAGATAGTAAATAGTGCGACGCCCGTTCTCGATCCTCGACATTTCCAGGGTGCACGGCCCACACGCTTGCGCCGGTGGGCTCACCTAAGGTCTGTGCGTCGGCAGTTCCTGAGGCGACGGGGACATGTATGAGAGACTTAGAGAAGAGAGCCTGATAGCCTAGCGTCGCATACCTAGGCGTACCCCCCTCTCCCGCACCCCTTTTTTTTTCATCCATAACGAGATTTGTGAAATCCCGTACACATTTATTGATGTCAAACTCTGGGAATCTATACTAATACTAATCTATACTATAATATTATAAAGCTGAAGAGTTTGTTTGTTTGTTCGAACGCGCTAATCTCAGGAACTACTGGTTCGAATTGAAATAGTACATTACGATACAAGTGCGGAGAATAGAAAACTCGCAATGAGGGGTGATAAATTAAAACACAACCGTAGGGAGTGTTTTAAATCGACACGAGTTGCGAATTACCTATTTGCACGTGTATTGTACAACGTTTTACAGTACATATGGCTCTTTGAAGTTTCGACATATGCCTGTAATCTGCTGATTACCGCACTCGTGCGGTAAAGTAGCACCATATGTACTGTAAAATTCTTTTTGTGTTGGATAGTCCATTTATCGAGGAAGGCTTTAACATCACGCTGCGAGCAATAGGAGCGAAGACACGGACGAAGTCGCGGGCAACAACTAGTAATAAATACAATCAGATTGGTTGAAATCGATTAGATAGAAAACTGGAATTCAAAATAGGTACTTTCCAATTGTGTGTTATGACATTCTTATCCCACAAGCTCTAATTAGTCTTTCCTCTGGATTGATACGAGTAGGTCAGTTGGCAGTAGCTTTCGTAAAATTTTGGGATTAGTTGCCGAAACAGATCCTGGTGTTCACGGGCCTATGCTGCTTGCTATTTGATCACGTATCGTCGCGTCGCGGATAAGACATTCGTCATGTTCTCACAAGTATGGCAGTGCGGGAGTCAAGGAGTTAAGGATTTTGAATCATCCACACCACGTACATCATCCAGCGTATTCTTGGTGACTGCAGTCACTAGTGAATTGTTATAATTTTATAAAAGCATTTGACCGCTTTCTTACCTAATCGTAAGTGATGAATAAGGTCGTTTAGTGTCGTAGATATTCTGTCCCGGCTTGAAAAAATAAACGAGTTGGGGAAAGGTTCGGATAGGATTCACATATCATTTCAATACTTGAAAAACGCGTTCCGAAATCGGGCCACAGTACCTAAAATTCAGCATTGTAATCGACCGAGTGAAACGAAGGTCTCCTCTAAACTATTTTTTTATTGTTATAGTGAGTATCTATACTAATATTATAAAGAGGAAAGATTTGATTTCTTGTTTGTTTGCATTGAATAGGCTCCGAAACTACTGAACCGATTTGAAATATTCTTTCACTACGTATTGGGAAGCTACACTATCCCCGGGTGACATTTAATAATTTAAAACTTCGTTAAGGACTTAAAAGCTCACAAACTTATGTGTATTTGACACAACTAACAACGTTATCTAAGTAATCAATGAAAATTGTATGAAAGTTTGCTTTTTCAGGTACACATTTTAAGTTCGGCTCTTACTCGTTTAATTTAATATGATAGTTTTCCGTGTAAATTCATTATATATACATATATATATTACGAGAATGGTTTTTTCTCAAGCTGATCTCAGCTTGAGAAAAATTGGACGGCGTCGAAAAGGACACCAGGACCTTAGGGGTGTATTGTCTAGAAATCCTATTGTCAAAACGAATGATTAAGTGCTTATTTCGGATAGCTTTTACCCGCGACTTCGTCCGCGTGTAATTCGATCTCGCCTTAGAATGATTTGTTTTCCCATACAATCTTTCTCAAGCTCAGGTGGACACCAGGAACTTAGGGGTGACATGTTGGAGAAGGAAAGCCACGAATATATCGGACTGGAGATATTTGCTTGACCAGGCTAGCCTAGGGCCCACCCGCGTCTATAACGCCTCGATGATGATGATGATACAATCTTTCACCTTTCTTTACACCCCCTTAAGAAATGATTACAGTCAATATGACATTCCCTAGAAATCCTTTTGTCAAAACGAATGATTAAGTGCTTATTTCGGAATATCAAATGTACCGATTCTAGACGAATGAATCTCGTCAAAACATTACATGTACATTGTACAATGATAAAAGTCTCGCTATGCAGTTCTGCCGTAAAACGTTATCCCAACAGAGCGAGTTCTTCATGTAAGTATGATGACCGAAGGCCGGAAGCAGAGCGGCAAGGCATGCGAGAATAATCACACAGAGCGGGCTTCTCATGTGAAGCAGAGAGGCGAGATACGCGAGGCTGAAAGCCGAGCCGCCCAACAGAGTAGATTCTTCATGTAAGGTTGATGACTGAAAAACCGAAGGAGAGTGGCAAGGCATGCGAGGCCGAAGGCCGAGCTATGTCGTCGCCGAAGATCCAGTTGCCATATTAATGAGGGTAAATTATACTCCATTCGTTCGTTTTCACGTGATGCCTAGACATATAAACAGACAGACAAACAGACACAAATTCTTAAAACTGTTGAAACGATTTCTGTTATTTCGAAACTTTTTTCGAATATCTTCCATGTACAGACTTTCGACCCTCTTCTAAGTGTACATCTAAGATGCTCCAACTGTCTATGCTGATGATTGGGCTGCCCAGCTCAAGTTATCTCTTATATCAAACAGTTTTTATGGTGCGAATGTTTTTATGGGTCAACAATTACGTAAAAAATAACGCACGACAAAATTAAATGGTACACCGACGATACAAAGTGTGCATTAAGGTTAACTGGTAGAGAGTGCTTTATGGCATTAAGTCCGCCTTTTGTACTATAAGTTTTACTTTTGTGCAATAAAGATTAAATAAATAAATAAATAAAAACAATGCCAAAGTATCGCAAATGCATTTTGATGTACACGCAAAGTAGAACTAATTGCGAAAAGGTTGTGCTCAACAATCAGAAGGAATTATGATACTTCGGTTTTGACATAATGAATCGTCAACTTGTTTACAATTCTGCTATGCTTTAAGTTAAATTTCTTGACACGCTGTTATACTCCCAATTGGCTGAAACTTAAATCGTAGAATGGCGTATGAGGATTATACCACCCCGTTTCATGGACCTTACTTGCATCCCCGATTTAATATCCCTTTGATGGAAGATCATGGGGACAAAAATACACTTATAATATATATAAGTGAACCCAGATTATATACTATTACTGCTGCATACAAATCATCTTAATCTGTTCAGCCGTTTTTGCGTGATTCAGTGACAAACATCCAAACATCTAAACTTTCGCATTTATAATATTAAATAGTGGGATTATGGTATAAAGTGAGTGCACATGAAGTGAACTTGTAATTGCATGTTTTGAAGAGACCGTGGTGGCTGGCGCGCATACACTGGGCAGCGCCGTGGCGCAGCGCTTGCGTTTACTTTTTTCCAGTTTCTATTTTAAGATTTCACAAATTTTGAATGAGGATGTTTTTCCTTTGTCATCAAGTATATGCTTACCAATTATCATACCTGTAACTCATGGATTATAGGAGTTCCCATACAAAATTCAACCCCTCTTTTTACCCCCTTTTAACCCAAAACTGCACAATTTTTAGAGCCTAAAACCTGACCGGGTATTTACTCGACAGATTAGTAAAGTTTTTATCAAAATTCGTTCAGCTGTTTTCACGTGATGCGCGTTCATATAAACAGACAAACAGATAAACAGACAAACAGACAAAAATTCTAAAAACTGTTGTTCTAAGAACTTTTAGACTTAATGGTCAAACATTAGAATTTGTTACTTCTACTGTATTCTTAGGTATTACATTGGACTCAAAATTGCAGTGGGGTTCCCATATAACAGCGATAGGAAGTAGGTTGAGCTCTGCTGCATTTGCAGTCAGGAGAATAAGGCAGCTTACCAATGTGGCAACGGCACGGTTAGTTTACTTTGCTTATTTTAATAGTATAATTACTTATGGTCTTATCTTATGGGGATCAGCTGCAGATATTGAAACTGTTTTTATTTTGCAAAAAAGGGCTATCCGAGCAATTTATAACTTGGGGTCACGTGACTCATTAAGAGAATTTTTCAAAGAAATAGATATTCTAACCCTGCCGTCCCTATATATATTTGAAATAATAATGTATGTTAGGAAGAATTTGGGCAATTTCCCAACGAACGCTGATAAACCAATAGCCACGAGAAATACTGGGAAACTGAAAGTAACCTTCTATAGACTAGTAAAGGCGAAAAAGTCGTTCTTGGGAAATTGTATCAAATTCTACAATAAAATTCCTAAACACATTACTGAACTTAGCAATTCTAAATTCAAATCTGTAGTAAAACAAACACTTATTTCAAAAGCATATTATAAGATAAACGATTACATCATGGATAGGGATGTTTGGCAGTGATAGCGTCCTGCACGGGTAATCTATCGCGAAAATATGTTTTCTACTGTAGCATTGTTATTTCAGTTATTTTGTAGTAGCTGACACTGTAATTTATATTTAACTATACAATGTATATTGTTTTGAAAAAATGACACCTCGCCGAGTTTCTTACGCCGGTTCTTCTCGTGGCAGAGGTATATTTTTCCGAACCGGTGGTAGTTTATTGACGTTCATAGGTGCATGTAATATGCCTAATTTGAAGAATAAACTACTTTTACTTTTACTTTACTTTTACTTTTTTTTCGAATATGTTCTAAGTACAGACTTTCGACCCTCTTCAGCTTTATTATATGTATAGATTTTTTATTATTATATATATATTTTTTTATATTATTATATATTTATTATTATATATATATAGCTTTTATTTAAGTTGGAATGTATGTTTGTAACTATGTTTGTCGGGTGGAATCTTGCAACTCAATTTTGAAGCAAATAGATAACCGACTGATCTAAAATTTGACACTCTTATGTAAGTTTGGGGACAATATAATATTATGGCACTATCGAGCTGATCTGATGATGGAGACAGTAGTAACTGAGTACATTAGTAACTCCTAAACTACCTACACAAGATAAACATATCGTGTTTGGGCTCACTCGAAGCGTCTGAACGAGTAGTGTAGCAATCATCATTGTAGAATAGTACAGTGGACAATAAAAGCTTGTACCAATTATTTTTTTTGACAGAAACTTATTTCATTTTCCACCTGCCGGTCGATTACATAATGATTCGTACGTACGTTCATTATGTCAGCCGAAAGACGTCCACTGCTGGACATAGGCCTCCCCCAAAGACTTCCACGATGACCGGTCCTGCGCCACCCGCATCCAGCGGACACTCGTTACCTTCACAAGGTCATCAGTCCACCGTGTGGGGCGCCTGCCCACGCTACGCCTTCCGGTACGTGGTCGCCACTCGAGAACCTTTCTGCCCCAACGGCCATCGGTTCTACGTGCTATGTGCCCCGCCCACTGCCACTTAAGTTTAGCGATTCGGAGGGCTATATCGGTCACTTTGGTTCTCCTGCGGATGGCCTCATTCCTGATGCGATCAAGCAGAGAAACTCCCAACATAGCTCTCTCCATTGCCCTTTGGGTGACTTTGAGCCTTCTTATGAGGCCCATAGTAAGCGACCACGTTTCAGTGCCATATGTCATCACTGGCAACACACACTGGTCAAAGTACGTTACACGTACGTTAGTTAGACCTAAATGTGTATTTTTGTAAGGGGGCAATTGCTTTGTTATAACCAGGGAGCGAAACTTTGGTGCCGATGGCAGACGTATGACATCAAGCTACATACAGAGTGTTTTTATCTGGATTATTGAAGGAATCGATTATGATGATGAAAGGTTAACTTACAACAATATTTGTTCTAGTTGCGATTACAGGCATTATGCACAATTTTTATAAACGGCGGGAGATGCAGTTACATTGTTCAGAATGTATAATACATGTATGTAGGTATGTATTTAAATAAGAAGATGCGATGTTGTGCTTGAATTCTAGAAGCGTTCTGCTTATTTTTCGACAACCCACGAAATTTAATTTGTTGTTTTTCATTTATCCCAATTAATATAGTTTTTACAATTACTTACTTAGTAAAATATTTTCTTCTTATTGTCTTTGCAATTATTTTAATATTTACACTATTTTCAATATAAATAGCATTTTTTATTAATAAATATAAAATGTATATTACCATTATTGCATTGTTAATAATCACTGGGGTTTCGCAATGTTGTTTATATAAAATCATCCTATATGTGAATTTGCGTCATAATAACTTCACCGGCACCAAAGTTTCGCTCCCTGGTTATAACGCTCATAAAAAAGCCGCTTTGACAATTGTCAATTCCTTTCTATAACTTGCGAATAAATCTTAATCTACTTACTAAACAAAACAAAAACATAATAAACATAATTATATTAAGCACCTACTGACTAATCATATTTCTATGTCTTCGTGATCAGATTCCAAAATTCCAAAGTATGGTAACTTCCAGATTAATATAATAAATGGATAAACATTGTTTATAAGCACCCATATTTATCAAAGTACTTAGCGGAGTTTTACGGCTTTTATGTAAGTTAATTCTGCTTACCTGAATGAACAGTGTTGTGCTTTTGTTCAAGAGTAATTTACTTAACAACGGCGCCCAAACAAAGTATGAAAAGTACAATGGACGCTTTACAAAGTGACGTTTTTGGACAACATTATTAAACGATGCAGCATTTTCACATATTGTATACAGTATGGAGGGGCGGCAAAGTGATTATTCACTTTGTGCCGTAGTTCAGTATAATTAAATGTGTATCAAATATAAACATTTTTTAACTTCAGTTACGTTTCTTAGAATAAATTTATAGAAAAATACATATAAATATATATACAAAATATAAAATTATTTAAAATATGTATTACGTCATTTAAAAAGTCGTCTAATATAACCTTAGACCGAAAACGCCAATTGAGGAGTTTCCTCGGCCTAAACCCTTCTACGTGTACACGTATAAACACGTCTGGCGAACTCGACTATCACTCATGCAGCAGAGTATTCAAGAGCAAATTGGCCTCGGCAGTATCATCAAAGCTTATGATACGGCAAATACATGATTTGCTAGGGTTTCCATCATCGAATTCAATAGTCGTACTCATAGTTTTGTTATTTACCTGAATCATGGTAATTAATTGTAGATGACGGTTATACATACATACATACATACATACATATAATCACGCCTGTTTCCCATAGGGGTAGGCAGAGATCACGGATTTCCACTTGCTACGATCCTGACATACAACTTTCGCTTCATGAACTTTCATAACATTCTTCATGCATGCGCGCCGATTTAGGGTACTCCTGACCTGGCCTTTCTGCAGAATGTCTCCGATTTGGTCGGAGTACGTTCGCCGAGGTCTTCCCCTTCCAACTTTTCCATCCACTCTTCCTTCATACACTCGTTTTGTCAATCTTCTTTCATCCATCCTCTCTACATGTCCAAACCATCTTAGCATACCTTTCTCAATTTTCGTCACTATATCTTCATTCACTCCACACCTCCGTCTTATAACGGTGTTTCTCACTCTATCTCTCAAAGTAACGCTACACATACTTCTCAGCGCTCTCATTTCCACTGCATTCACTCGACTCTGATGTTTCTTCTGCCACACCCAACTTTCACTACCATACATTAGTGTCGGCACCAACACTCCTCTATGCACGGCCAGCCGCGCCTTTTCTGACACTTTCTGGCTACTCATAAAGGCGTGAAGTGCCCCATTCACTCGATTCCCAGCTATCACTCTCCTTTCAATATCTCCTTCATGCTTACCGTCTCTCGTGAACAAAGTCCCCAAATACACAAACCCATCCACTTGCTCCAACATCTCTCCATCTACAGCAATTTCACAAACTGTCATACACTCATCTCTTTCAAATACCATCACTTTCGTCTTGCTTACATTCATTTTCATTCCTTTTCTCGCAAATAATCTGTGCATGCTAGTTACCATCTTCTGTAGCTTCTCAGCCGATGACGCTAATAAAACCTGGTCATCGGCGTAGAGTAGACATTTGATAAGCAACCCATTCATTTCCAACCCACATTCATCGTCTTTCAAATCTTGCAAACAACTGTCCAGAAATAGATTAAACAGCCACGGTGACGCTACACATCCCTGTCTAACACCCTTTTCGATGCTAAACCATTCAGTGTAGGACCCGTTTACTCTCACGCAAGCAGAGGAATCCTCGTAGAGAGATTTCAGAGCTTGAATGAGATGGTCGCTCACTCCATATCCGGACAGTACCGACCAAAGTTCATTCCTCACCACTCTGTCATAGGCCTTCTCCAAATCCACGAACGCGCAATAGACCTTTTGACCTTGGGCCAAATATTTTTCGGCTATGCATCGTAAAGAGAAGACCTGATCCGTACATCCCATACCTTTCCTAAATCCCGCTTGTACATCCCATATTTTCTCATCGGTTTCTTGCATTACCCTTTCAATCAACACTTTCGCATATACGGTTATAATTTGACAATACAGCTCAATTCACCACTATCTTGGCATGCAAATATTTCTAGCTCAATTACACCATTAAAACCAAAATTATCATTAAATTCAATATAACCATAACTCAATAAATCAGGAAAATATATATAGTATTTATACGGGGCTGAAACTTGGACTATTAAAGCCGTAGACAGGCAAAGAATTGATGCGTTTGAGATGTGGTGCTGGCGACGAATGCTCAAAATACCATGGACTGCATTTCGCACGAACGCATCCATCCTTAAAGATATCGGCCTAGACAAGAAACCACGTCTTTCATCTGTCTGCCATTACCGTATTCTCCAGTACTTTGGCCACATAGCTCGCCGGAATGCCGAGAATTTGGAAAAACTGGTGGTTACCGGTACCGTAGAAGGCAAAAGACCAAGAGGCCGAATCCCCAAACGATGGCTCAACCAGGTGTCGGCGCATCGTAATATGCCGGTGAATGCAGCCCTCCAACAGGCAGCCGACCGAAACTCCTGGAGAAGAATACTGGCTATGCTACGTCGGCAGAGTCACGATCCTCAGCAATGTCCCTCATTGACGATTGAGGAGGAGGAGGATATATAGTATTTATTACTATTTATCCAGGCAAGTCAATACTGGGTCGGCAAAGCGCTTGTGATTCTTCTGGAGTCCCATAGCTTCTATAGGCTAACACCTACAGTGACTGCTTACAATCATGCAGGCCGTAAGCTTGTTTGCCACCGTCGTATAAAGTACACTTTTTCACGGTTCTCTGCCCATTACGTATCTACCCACTTACAATATTAAATTCCAATGTCAACGCCCCTCCATCAATCAGACTCATCTGAGTTACAGGCAAAAGTTTTCCAATAAATATTTAACAGATGCCTAGAGCCGAAAACAGTTTTGCTTTCAGGCCTAAGTCCTATATAGTAAGTACCTATCAACATGTTACCTACGTAATGACAGTTTATATACTTTTAGGAATATTTAGAATATTAATACTAGTGGCTGTTTGAGCTGACCTCGCGAAAGATTTTATTAATTTCAATTTTTTTCTTAAACTGACTAGTCATGAAAAATTCTATATAATTATCGAACCTGCTCACAAAATTTCACGAGAATCCGTTGTGAGATGCGACCTGTAGAGGAGAACAACCGGACATCCGGACATACGAAATCATTTTTTCACGAGAATCCGTTGTGAGATGCGACCTGTAGAGGAGAACAACCGGACATCCGGACATATAAAATCATTTTTTCACGAGAATCCGTTGTGAGATGCGACCTGTAGAGGAGAACAACCGGACATCCGGACATACGAAATATTTTTTTCACGAGAATCCGTTGTGAGATGCGACCTGTACGGTTTTGCGTTTTTGATCTTTCCAAAACTGTCAACTCCGTCGATTACTGCTTCATATGTCACACACGCCGCATCCGCGCTACCGAATACCGCGCGGTTTTTTGTTGCGACGTGCCCCGGTCCGTGTTCGCTTTATCGCCGACCGCCTCCGCCCCGCAACGACGCTGTGCCACGCTCTGTGCTTTTCAAGTTTCAAGCTTCAGTGTGCGACTGGACAACTTTATTGGTATCGGCTGCGTAACTATCAAATTTGCTTATTTGTTTTATATAACGACGATGGTACACAAGGGTCAGGTAAGCAGATACCCAAGCCTAGAGACTTAAATTCTCAAAATTAAATTCAATCCTCGCCTTTTAGATAAAGCCTCTGTTCCAGATCAATCTTCAGACGGCTTGTCCACACTGCTTAAAAGCGATAATTTATCTTAAACATTTTAGGTATAATCAATCATCCATACAAAGATACAGAAATATCAGTTTTGAAACCGGCTTTCTGGCGTATCCAAACTTTTCGGTGAATATTGATTACATTCAACATCTTCAGGCAGTCTCAGCAAACTTCAACTAGGTCGAACTAGCGTTAAGTACTTTATGAATTTCTTTCACAGTTACGCCCATTTAAAATATATCTTGTTACATGTAATGAAAGCAAAATTTTCAGTAACTGTAAGTATAGTAACTAGAAGGTATAATAATGATTATTTCCATTTAGCCTGTAGTGCATCGAGTCTCTTTTCTTCGTTAATTCTGAACAAAAGATCGAAGCGAGGATTATTGAAGAAAATAGTGAACTATTATTTTCCTGCGTTTTCTTCTAGTGGGATTTTTAATTTGACGTCACCCATGGAGTCCTTTGTTTTATATAGTGTAGAGGTTATAATCGAATTTACTTTTAAAAGCACCATCTTCTATTTTCGACGTCGCTTCCCACCTTCTATTGTCTGTAGAGAATTCATTAATGCACGATTGTTAAACATGCCGGTTTCTCCACGGTATTGTTCTTTATCGAAAATTTTCTGTTAAATTTCATTTTTTATTGGCCAAAACTACAATACAAAATGGAAGAATATTTCACCACCGTAAACCAGGGTTTATATGCGGATGATTTTTTCGCTTATGGTACCTTTACCTACCTTACAAAAGACTGACATAGGAGGCGTGTGATGGTTACCATTGTATCACTTATCGTCGTGGATAACTGATACTACAACTAACGCAATCCTAGGACAATATTCTCTTAGTTTCTTTATTACAGTTTCATCCGTAATTTTGCAGGGACATAAATCGAGTTGGTTAACACGCGTTATCGTAAAAAGGCCCTCACAGCCGCGAAGGAGAGGTTTAATCGCAGCAACCAATTACCCTGTCTAGATTAACTGCCGCCTCACAATTGGGAGGCACTCTCATACAATCGTAATGTGGACCTTTCGGTTCTCAAGAGGCGTGAAATTGTGCATAACTATCAGCTCCGCTAGCACAAGACGGCTCGCGAGCTATATCGCGCGCGAGATACTCTATCCGTCTCTTTCCGTGTATACGCATTAGATAAAGACACACAGCTACGTGCTGATGAAAAATATATCAACCAAACTTGCAATGATCTAATCCACGGCAAATGCATCCACAGCGCCAATGAATGAGTAATAGAAAAAAATCATATACACTGTCGAACCGTGGCATCAAAAAATATGAACAAACTGATAGTGCTTATTAAATACTAACGATTTTTTTTTAATAAGGTCCAGCAGTTTTTAAGTTATCCCTGCCAAACCGCCTTTGCCAAACAAAATAACGTAAGTGCCGTGAGTTTCTTAAGATAATCGTCATCTAGTACATAACACAAGCCATAAATTGAGCTTCTTATGGGGCTAGTTCGATTTGTTTAAGATTGCTTATTATAATTATTTATTTAACATTCCATAGATCCGCCCGGAAATGAAACATCGCAAGTGCAAATCCATGAGTCGCTTTCGATAAAATGTTAAATTATTAAATGCATACATAGGCACAAACTGATCACGGCATCCCCAGGGCGCGTCAATCACTCAAACAGCCGCCTGCGGTAGATTCTCACCGTAACAGAAAATCGTGGTAAATATCGTAATTTAACAGGGTTCTCCATACAAACGTAGTTTCGCTCTGATTTTGAAACGTCGTGCTAGAATAACATGAAACTTTGTATACACAATGGGATCCGGCATATCTAGGTCGGAAATTAGTTTCTGTTGCTTGAAATTATGATAGAATATTTGCTATCGCTGTATTTTACAGCGATTATTAAAGTTTTCATACAAGACGTAAAAAACTCGAAAACTCCCTGTATTTTTTTTTGTTACAATTTCTAGCAATATATACTAATTCTCCCTTTATGTTTACAAAGTTTTATGTTATTTCAGCAAGGTGTTTTAAAATTACAGCGAAACTACGTTTGTATGGAGAATCGAGTTCAGCCGAGCGTACTGGGGACTCTTAACACTTTCATTGCCGCCTAGTGCTATGCGCTACGCTAGGCTTTCTCGTATGTAGCCCGTAGCAACTACGAACAGAGTACCCGACAATCGGGTTCTCGGTGCTAAATGTGTTAAAGCATTGAAATTTTACGCCAAACCTCACAATGCAAATGATATAATATACACAGATGGCGAACTCTAACTTAAAAAGTTGATTCCACAATCACGGCCCTCAGCAATGATGAATACGAATAGGGGGGGAGGAGTCAAACATATATCGCAAGTTGTAAAATACCTTCCATAGTTCCGAAACTTTATTAATTAGGCATGGTGAGAACGATAACATACGGCCACCCACTTGAAAATATATTATTTTATTTGAAGGAAAAGTTCAAGTTTCCAAAACATTAAGTGATTTTGTAAAGAACTATGAATTTTGTCGAAGTCGTGGAAATTTATAACATAAACTCATGTTTATGTTGCGTTGCTATTAGCACTCAACTACTTATTTTACTTCGGTGACATGACACACGTAAAACAGAAGGTACTAAATAAATAGTACACAGCATTCCCTCTTCATTGTTTTTGTTGTTCATGTCTTTTTCACACCTGCTATTAGGATAAGCTTCGACCAGTTTTTCGTCCAATATTCCGCAGTGTCTCAAGACGAAAGTCTTTGACCAGTGTGTGTTGCCAATGATGACATATGGCACTGAAACGTGGTCGCTTACTATGACATTACTGAAATTGCAATTCTAAATTCAAATCTGTAGTAAAACAAACACTTATTTCAAGAGCATATTATAAGATAAACGATTACATCATGGATAGGGAGGTTTGGCAGTGATAGCGTCCTGCACGGCTAATCTACCGCGAAAATATGTTTTCTACTGTAGCATTGTTATTTTGTAGTAGCTGACACTGTAATTTTTTTTTTATTTATTTATTTAGTAACTTAAGTCTATCATTACAGGGTACCTAATGCGACAGACAAGAACGTAATAATTAACTATATATATTTAACTATACATGTTTATATTTAACTATACAATGTATATTGTTTTGATAAAATGACGCCTCGTAGAGTTTCTTACGCCGGTTCTTCTCGTGGCAGAGGTTTATTTTTCCGAACCGGTGGTAGTTTATTGACGTTCATAGGTGCATGTAATATCCCTAATTTGAAGAATAAACTACTTTTACTTTTTACTTTTATGGGCCTCATAAGAAGGCTCAAAGTCACCCAAAGAGCAATGGAAAGGACTATGCTGGGAGTTCTGCGCGATCGCATCAGAAATGAAGTTATCTGCAGTAGAACGAAAGTAACCGATGTAGCCTTCCGAATCACTAAAATTAAGTGGCAGTGGGCGGGGCACATTGCTCATAGAACCGATGGCCATTGGGGCGGAAAGGTTCTCGAGTGGCGACCACGTACTGGAAGGTGCAGCGTTGGTAGGCCTCCCACAAGGTGGACTGATGACCTGGCAAAGGTCGCGGGAGTCCGCTATATGCGGGTGGAACAGGACTTTAGGGGAGGCCTATGTCCAGCAGTGGACGCCTTTCGGCTGATGTGATGATGATGATTCGAAAAAGTGTAATTATTGCCCTTGAACGATAGATCAAATTCGTACTTTTTTTCCTTTATTTAAGGGCAACTATAACTTTTTTCCACGTAAGTAGGCGTAAAAAGCAGTATGTGCAACTCGGTAGCTAAATTATTTGTAAGACATTTCATGCTTGTAGCAGCGGGCATCATAGGTGGTATTTGTCACACGGAAGCAAAATTATTTCCATCTTGGGCGTAAACACTTGAATCCCTCACTACGCTCAAGATTCTACTTTAGAAATCCTCGCTACGCTAAGGAAACTACTGTATAATCTTTCGCTGCACTCAAGATTCAATATACCCCCTCGCCTTAAATATATAATTTTGCTCCTTTGAGACAAAATCTACTATAAGCAACTGAGCTATCGAAGCTTTAATAGCTGGACCTTTGCAAGATTCAATATAAACTTTTCAGTAGTAAATTATTGGAACTAGTTCCTAAACTAATGAATTTTCTATCTACACTACGAGTATACACTACTGGTATTTCCACTTCAAGTAAACTTTTGCATCGATTTCATACAACGTTACGTTCTGTCCGTACTCAAACATTCCGTGGAAATTTCTAGAATTCTAGACAAACACTGCACAAGCAGTTATATAGCTCGGTCTGTGACCCTTCGAGCTCGAAGACTGAATTTAATTATCAACTAGATTATTTTCTCACAGATATGCTATCCTGGTACTTTTCACCGGAGCTCTATTAGAATTAATGTATTGAATTTATTCGGTTTGTAAATATGCTCGCTTCCACAGTCCACTTATGACTATTAATAGTAAGTGTTAGAAAAGCTCGCGCGTCAAATATAAATCAACTCCAATTGAATATATGTAGTATTGTTATAATAATTCCAAAATAAAGTCGCACTGAAGTCCGCAATGACCTGACCGGTCATCAAAGAAGAACCGCGCTACAACGTGCGCTATGGAAAGCACTCTACTCGTAGCAGGGCCAGGCCTATGGTAGAGTGGATGGAGCGGCCACTCTCCAGGTGCCTAGAGGAGCCTAAATTCTAAATAAAAAAAACAAAGAAGACTACATAAAATTTTGGATGCGCATTTTGAATCGCTCCACTCTGGTCAGGGGCTAAGGCCGGCGCTGTGTCGTGGATCGAGCAAGTACCTATAGAATTTCTAGCAACACTTCTTTCGGTACTGTAATGTTTCGTCCGAATGACCGTTATGTTCCTATTCATGTACGATCGCCAAGAGTTGAAAAGTTTATATCATAAGAATAGAATCATAATATACAATTATTGAGCTGAGCGCTTGCTCAGCTCTATAATTGTATATCAAAAACAAAAATACTTTATTTCGGACATATTCGAGTATTCATATCGGGTTAGTAAAGCAATAACTTATATCTATGTTAAAGACTATGGCTATTTAAACACAAAATTAAATAACAAAAATTGGGCACAAAACCGGTGTGGCACAGATCACGGCTATTTGATGTATTTTACTAAGTCCTGATCTGTGCCACCCAGTGACAAAAAATGGGACAGTTATAGCTATCCGCTAACACCTTCAAAATGCTGTTTTGAATGATGCACCGATATGCTTCTTCCAATCACGCTCACATTTTGCAAGTCGATACGTGACATCATGACGATGGTTTAAGTATAAAAACATTGAAAATCGGATATACCAAGGAGGTATAATCATTGAGAAACTGAATGTTAATGTAAAAAGTTGTGCACGTGCAATATTGATGTAAACAATGGAAAATAGAGTTTGAGACCGGGTAGATGCGCTCAGCTCAACATTTGTAACCAGCAAACTGCATTGCATACCTAGTTTAATTGTATAATTTAATTTTAATATTATTAGTTCGAAAAAGTTCGATTTAATAGAAACATTGGAACATCTAAATATTCGAATATTTTTCTTAAAACTTATACATAATATTCAGGTTTCTGAGAAATTTAAATTATTATGTAAAAACAAATTACATTCCAATTTTAACCAAATTCGTTGATTACCTATCGCGGCCGGAGGTGTGAAATAAATCTACTTTGAATCTACCCTCATTTTAAATTCAAATTGGCGATCCCAAAATGGACGGTATGACCTCCGACGACAGCAGAATTAAACACGACGAATTTGATGATTTTATCAGGAAACGCGGATATGTACGGTCCACATCAAAGACATGTTTACAGTTTTGCAACGTAATCCTATGTAATAAGGCTCATAATAAAGTATTTCACGTTGGCTGTACAAAGTAGAGATTGCGAAACGATATTTGCTAATTTTGCTCATAATTTGAGTCATACAAATTAGGTGCCAATTTATCTTTCTTGTTGTTGAATTTCCCAACAGAACATTAGTGAATTCATTTATTTTATATATTTAATACTCATTGCGCACAAGAAGTAGAGCCACAAGCACTCCCGCTCTTTCTTGTTTTAAGGATGCATGCGGGACACATTTTTTTAAAGATTTTAAAGCTTACAGAGCTTTTGCTTAGTCGGGATATTATTGATGATACCCAAGGTACCCATTTGCTCCTGGAGTATTTCCTTTACGTTAAGGTATGTTCAAGCATTTCTGGAGCCATCAAGATTCCACAGACTCCATAATTATCGACTATTTAATTATTCCTAGCAATATCAATAATTCATCATCTTCAAGCTTATTACTCGTACCCTATAGATTTAATTCAGCCGGCCAACTTTGTTGGGAATCCTACTTACGAACAGATTAAATGTTACTACTCGTATCTATCTTATTTATTATCTTTAAACGAACAATTGTAGTGAATTTATTTGTTTATTTCGAGAATATCGGCAATGGTTCTACTATTTCGATGAAATTTGCAATACAGGGATTTACGGTGATGAAAAATCCATCTAATTAGGTGTCATCTTGTAACAGAACGACATCCCTCAGCCCATGAAAGCTTCTAAGCTTCGGGAAAATCGGGAAAGCTTATTTATTTTCTTGAATTCATTATCGATGAAGGTTTTCATGGTAAAAGTTAATGAGCTTTAAATTAAATTTTAATAGGTTCGATTATTTACTATTTCTTCATAATACCTTCCAAGTTTTAATGTATTTTTATTGTATTTCAGAATAGTATTATCAATATAATTATTAGAACAGCTTTAACAAAGTTTTGTTAATGTTTATTTAGGCCAGGCAGGGCCATCTAGCGACAAGTTGCTTAACTGACAAGAGATAATAATCCAACCGTGTCAAAAGTACGTCATTTGGTAGGTCCAGTAGCGATATCTGTAGCCATCTGAATTTATACGGGTAGTTGTGAGCACATAAATCACAGCGCTAAAGTTGAAGTAAAAATGACCTCACCTTAGGCGAACCAGTGTAGGTCTGACCTCCGACTACGAGTTGTTAGTACGGATCTCGGTGTCAAGATATACTAGGCATGAGCTGTGAGTCTCGCTGATGGAAGTTATTAATTGAATAACAATAGCTGCCGAGCCGGCTTGAGCGGGTAGACTCGCGCCTGACTTTATGATTACCCAACTAAAATGAAATTTATGATAAAGTAAGCAAGTGCTTCTGCATAGGTGACTTTTTATTTTAGTGAAGTTTTAAAAGGAATAGCGAGAGTGGAGGTGTCTGGTGTCGAGTAGAAGAACTTGCGAGTTTTGTCAACCAATAGTATTTCAGATTTAGGTTGAAAACCAATGAGAATCGTTCCCTCCAAATTTACGGAAAAACATAGTGATCGCGTGATATTGGTGGCGCTGATGATCGGATGAGGGGGTATATAAGGAGATTCACAACGTTTTTAGGGGACTTTTTGCCTTCACAAGAGCAACGAGAAACAGTAGTCTTGGTGCTTCAGGAGTATCATTGTGAGTCGTTTAAAGTGTAGTGTCTAGGCTAGGGATTCTTGTAGGGTTTTCACTATGTTAGGATATTTAGGATGTGTGTGAATAATCCTTTCTGTTCACAGGGATTTCTTTGTCAGCGAATATCTTAAAACCTCGTATAGCAAATATTGGTGATATATTAGTGTTCCGTTATTTGACTAGATAAACCGCAAGCGTAAGTTCGTGTTCCTTTCATAATTTTGTTTTACTGAAGTGAGACGTTATTAAGGTATTGCTTATCCAAGAATCGAACCATATTTGTCGTTACGGAAAACAGTCCGGAGACTAATGCGGTTTCTCATATATATTTACCTGGCCAGATAACTCTCTGGTGGAAGATATGTATGATGATTCGGGATTAGCATAGCCTCGTAATTTTAAATTTGTTAATTTCTGACATGCTTTATCAATAATCGAACCATATTTGTCGTTACGGAAATCAGTCCGGAGACTAATACGGTTAATTATACATATTTACCTGGCCAGATAACTCTCTGGTGGAAGATATGTATGAGGATTCGATATAGCATATCACATTCCTGTAAATGAATGATAATAGAATTGCAGTTTATTAATTTCTCTATTAAAGATGCATTTTATTCTATCGAGTGTAGTATTGCCTTATTTAACAACTGCGTTATCCATATATTTGCTATATGAGAGGTACATCGGCGGCGTTTGATTACTACCCGATTTAATAAATAAATTGTATTTTATTCGACCTACATTTATTGTGCATGCTAATAATTTACCAATTATGGTGGCGGATTTGAGTGTGCTATTTCCTTTATTGATATACGTAGGTGCTATTCATACAAGCTGGTTATTACCGAATCTTATCTTAATTATTATGCCTTTATCATGGATCATAACTTCGTACTTTTTATACAATGACGGTAGCAAACGGGAGTACGTCTTAATGAGTGTGTAATGTTCATGTTGATTATAGTATCGGATCAGTGTTATTTTAATGTTACGAGATTTATTAGTTCTTTGATGTGTTTTCTTTGATTTACATTTCGTGATATACTTACAGTGGTTATGCGTTTCGTATTGAATTAATATCTCCTTTAAAATATTTGGATGATTTATGTGTCTAGTTGTATTTTGTTTTTATAACCTTGCCTGAACTTTATTACAATTTATAAATTATACACGATAAATATAACTATTAATATCCAACGGATTCCTGAATAGGTTTTGTATATTTTCATAGGTTTTGCGGTTAACATTGGTTTTGCATTATTAGTGAAGGGTATTGGTTGTGTTAATGTAGGTAGTTAAATAATTAGGGTTCAATTAGTGTTTAACATTCAATTGATTATTACATCTAGTAGATTTCTATGCCATAGTTCGGGCGTTTGGAAGGTTTTGCGAAATCAAACCTTTTTAAGAGAAGGATAGCGTGCCAGCCAGATCAGTGATACTCAGAAGATTCCATGTGGATAATCGATGACCAGAACCAGGCCACCATCAATCTACTGCTGTGCCATGACAATGTGACATCCGCCAAGCATCCACCAAACGCTATATCCAACGGCGTTCCTGCACACATTGCCATATGTTTACTTGAAGTTTCCGGCGCTGCGAATAACTGACTACCAATGAAGACCATCGCGAACTACACCTGTGCCATGACGACCTGTCATACTTCCAATGCTCAACCTGAGGGGGCTACTGAACACCATACCATTCTATCTCTGGGTTATCTCCTACAACCCTGAGTGGCAATCAACGGCTTTCCTTACCACTGCTAGAAGATGGTCACGAAGATGTGCTGCAACATCGAGCTGGTTGGTCAAGGCTTCAACTACTACATATGGGAATTGTTCCGGCATGACGGCTTTGAAGAACACGGCTGCACACGCACAGATGAAGAGATCCTTGGATGGTTTTCTAAGTTTCGCAAAGCTTTCTGACTGTGTGAGCTATGGTACTTATTTATATTCTGTTGCGATTTAAATGGCATAAATGATATAAAGCCGAAATGGTATCGTTGTGTTATGAGATATGATTTTCTTAATCTCTGAAACCCATTTCTTGTGCGAGCTATATTTTTTTATGTTCTATTACGATTTAAATGGCTTAAATCATGTTATCCTTATAGCAAGCCGAAATTTTATCGTTGCGTTGTGTGATCTAAGTCTATTATTTTCTTACAACCAATGTCTTGTGTGATCTTGGTTTATGTATCTTTTGATGGAACTTTGTTTCCAATTACAAATCTGTCTACTACGTAATTAATATTACGTCAATATTTCCATCATTATTCTGATTTTATTATTCAATCTATGATACTTATTTATGTTCTCTGGCAATTTAAATATCATAATTAATGAATTAATGTTGTTTTTACGACAGGCCTAAAATGCTATCGTTGGCTGTGTGATCTGATTTTGTCTTACAACCATATTTCACGTACGACAAATGTCTTGAGTGATGATCTTGACTTATTTATCTTGATGGAATTTGATTTCCAATTACAGCATAGTCTGTCACACGTAATTCATATTACGTTAATATTTTCATCTATACTTACTCGTGTTACGAGTAGATACTGTTTCAGTATTCTATACCTATCTACCAACTGACATATTTTACTACTAATTTATTGTAGTTGTTGGAACTGGTCGCAATGGACTTTATCCGTGGCTATTTCTAACAATGAGGTAACGTCACAGCCTGGACTGCCAATCGTTTGATACGATTAAGTATGGTTTGTTCCAGCCTATGACAAAAGGTTTTGGTTGTATTGTAGTTGTTGGAACTGGTCGCAATGGACTTTATCCATGGCTATTTCTAACAATGAGGTAACGTCACAGCCTGGACTGCCAATCGTTTGATACGATTAAGTATGGTTTGTTGCAGCCTATGACAACAGGTTTTGGTTGTATTGTAGTTGTTGGAACTGGTCGCAATGGACTTTATCCATGGCTATTTCTAACAATGAGGTAACGTCACAGCCTGGACTGCCAATTGGTTGATACGATTAAGTATGGTTTGTTCCAGCCTATGACAAAAGGTTTTGGTTGTATTGTAGTTGTTGGAACTGGCCGCAATGGACCTTATCCGTGGCTATTTCCAGCAATGAGGTAACGTCACAGCCTGGACTGCCAATCGTTTGATACGATAATGTGTGGTTTGTTCCAGTCTATGACGAGAGGTTTTGGTTGTACATGTAGTACCCAAATATACTTAATAATAACTATTTTGCTAAAGAACGGTTTTTCTCCAGATCGATGAAATACGATCATCAATGGGTGTTAGGGACAGTCTTTACAGATTCTTAACGACAGGCTTTCTTCTTTGGTCTGAATCCACGGGACGGGCTTTGAAAAGGGCTGCTGACCCGGTTAGGTACGGATTCTATTACTGCTTGTCGGAATCTTTGATTCTTACAAGACCTTTTAGATCCGCCCGGACGAGAAACCTGTATTGCCGTTTGCTGAAACTGATCATTAAAGACCCCAATATATATGTACCCTTATATACTCTACTATATGGGCGAGATGGGATGTGAAAGTTCAACGGCGATACAGTCTATTGAAGACTCGAGCAAAACTCCTTGCTGTCGTGAGAACGCTGGTCAATGCTGAGGTTTTGCGGTTGCATAACTCAGTAGTGATACTTAGCTTATGGGATGACTGTATGATTCGATTTGGACACTAAACCTGAATAGTAACAGCTTTGTCTTGTTTTCACGATATTTGGGTACGAGGTAATAGATTGATCATCAAATGATCTGTTGACGTCCCTTGCTGGACGTAGGCCTCCCTCGCAGAGTGCCATATTAATATATTTATATTTCAGCTGATCTGTGGATCATAGTAGTTTATACTACTAATGCTTTATGCATTTATTCCAACTGGCTTCTAATTCAGATCACAGTTGTGTAACATTGATTGATCATTATCATATGATCTGATTGACGTCCCCTGCTGGACGTAGGCCTCCCTCGCAGAGTGCCATACTAATATATTTATATTTCAGCTGATCTGTGGATCATAGTAGTTTATACTACTAATGCTTTATGCATTTATTCCAACTGGCTTCTAATTCAGATCACAGTTGTGTAACATTGATTGATCATTATCATATGATCTGATTGACGTCCCCTGCTGGACGTAGGCCTCCTTCGTAGAGTGCCACTATAATATATTTATATTTCAGCTGATCTGTGGATCATAGTAGTATATACTACTTATGCTTTATGCATTTATTCCAACTGGCTTCTAATTTAGATCACAGTTGTTTACTTTGCCTATGCTTTAATTCATTATAAAATGGCTGGTCTCATAATATTATGGGCTACGCTCTTATTATTACCATGTACATGTTCATTCATCAGGCGCTATTGTCACATAACTCTCATAGTCTCGGTCATGTGCCTTGTGCCTGTACCACCTGCGAGGATACCCTGATTGCTCGTGTTAGGTGTTAGGTAGGGACATATCCAAGCGGCTAGCTTGAGGCTCAGGTTCCTTCGCGAGACTTCTGCCTCGACATAGTTGCCTCATCATGTCCAGAAATGGCTTGGTGGTTTATATGACTTATGCATGGTACTTTTACGAGAACTGTGGCTTTATGGTTGCGTGCAATCAGCTATTTTATATTTACAATGTTCTCATATCTTTTAGATTGAGATTTACGCCATATTTGGTAAGAAGCCAGACTTTACCTGTTATATCCTATTTTGTAGGAAACATTAATGCTATCTCGACATAGCAAATTTAGTTTTAAGGTTTTTCTTACTATATGTTTCACAGGAATTTACCTACGTTTATCTGCTACCACGTTTAACTATATATGCTACAATAACTTATTTTGCTCCATTAACTATTTTCTACCATTGTTTCTAAACACTTAATCTTCTAGGTACTACATGACTACTTCGGATCATTTATACTTGCCTTCATTTAATTCCAAGCAATTTATTTAAGCCTTTACTGATCACACAGCCAACGACGGTATTTAAATAGTAGGCTAGATTCTACACTTGTTCTGGTTCATATAGCATTGTTGATAATTTAGAAATACTTCTTAAGAGTGTTGTTTTATTGCTTTTATTATTCTCAAGATAATGTTTTAATCCCTAGTATGTTTGTTATAGGTTTCATAATATTGTGTTCATGGTTAGTAATTGATTATTCATAGAATATTATATGATATTGTTGTTATTCATTTAGGCAAGCTTATCCTAATTTTAGGTTGTTGTAATATTGTTTAAACATGTCCAATTCTCAATTGTTTATACATCTCTCACACCTCAGTGAACTATGGTTACTACGTTTATAACAAGGTCTTAAATATGTCACTAGATGATCATGCCATTAATCTTTCAATTATTAGTGTTTCTTATGATATTGTAATTAACAAGAATTACTCATAATTTATGTAAATAATTTGTCTGTTATTATGTTAATTGTATTAGCTTTATGGCAACAAGGGTTTTTGTGTGTCCGCTTGTTTTCCCTTGTCTAGGTTGGCCTAGTAATCAAGCGGATGTCTAATAAAGTTCTCCCCGGACTTTATTAGATTCGAGTTTCGAGTAAATTTTTATTAAATAAATGTTTTGTTTGTTTATTTTCTCTCTCTCAACTTTTTGTTTGATTTATTTTCTTTCCCTATAGTAGGAACCCTATCATTTAGATCTGAGAAACTTTAATAAAAGCTTCAGAGCTTCAGTAGGTATTAGCAACTTGAGGAAAATCCTGGTTTTCAGATTTTCTGGTAAAGTAAGTATAAAGCTTTAGGTATACTTTAGGAACTTTAGGGAAATTTTAGTTAGGCTTTCTTTGGATAGACTTTCCTTGATTTTCCATAAGTTTTCATTAATTTCCTCCCCTAGGGGTTGTTACAATCTTCGAGAATTCCCGTATTCTCGAAAAGTAGAAGATTGCCGAGCAAAATTCGGTCACCAGGTCAGGTAGTTATATTTATAATTAGCCTCAGGAAGTCATGACCACCACACTACGAATGAAGTGACGTGCTCTGTACGCCACGGAACTGACAATCTAAGTACATTCGACGGCCTGTTTAGCCTAGTTGCTAGTGGCACTGCCTCCGAAGCTAGAGGTCCTGTGGTCGAATCCCGGTCAGGGCATTATTTGTGCTTTTAGCACGGATTTTATTCTTGGGTCTTAGATGTTCTCTATGTATTTAAGTATGTATTTATCTATATAAGTATGTATATCGTCGTCTAGTACTCATAGTACAAGCTTTGCTTAGTTTGGGGCTAGGTTGATTTGTGTAAGATTGTCCCCCAATATTTATTTATTTATGTCATGTATTGATGACCGTGACGTGTGAGACATTCCATTGGCTGTCACGACTTGATGACTGTGGCGGTGAAGAGGTTAATTCGTTGTGTAATTTGCAAAGGTGGGATAGAGACAATAATTCAGCTCAGGATTGTTAATATAAACAGCTTGACATATATAGCTTAACCCAAAATTAGTTGATATTATCTCTCACCAAAATAAGTTTACTGTACAATATGCACATTCAGAACCGTCAATGTGTTTTATAAAGTGCGCCAGAGTGGGAATAGAGCGCGCCTAACGTACGAGTACAGTATCTCGAAATATTATACAGTCAACGACATCTTATTTATGTAATAAATTAAAACAAGTTTGTTGCCAGGCACATTTTGAGATATTTCATGATGGGCGCGCTTACCCAACTAGTGGATTTGTTTTATCTGATCCCGCCTGACCCAACACAAATACATATAAGTAGGAGTACGATCCCCACCACCACCATATCAGCCAAAGGACGTCCACTGCTGGATATAGGCCTGCCTCAAATTCACGGGGGGTATATGCCATAATCGCCACGCTTGGCATGCGGGTTGGCGATCGCAGTATCTCCACCGCACTCCAGGGATGCTGCTGTCCATCTCCCGGTGGTCTTGGTCGTAGTTTTAGGACATACCCGGGTCCCGAGAGTACGATCATTCCGAAAGAATTATGACAATTACATAATCAATATGGAATAGAATATTACAAAACAAAGTCCCTCGCCGCTCTCCATGTGTCTGTACACGATTAAAGGATCATACGTTTCTCACCAATGGAAAGAGTGTTTCACGAGAAAGGTTTGTGTTAAATTCATTTGATAAATGTCGCCTTTTGAACCCCCGATGCGGAACGCAAAAGAGGGGTGTTATAATAAGTTTAACATATGTGTCTCTGTGTGTAGCATTGTAGCTCTTAAAATGATTTGAATGCTTTTTTTTATTATTTAAAAGCGATGGGGTTCTTAGACATGTTTATCAAAAGAGGTTCAGTCATTTTTGAATTATTGAACTTTGAAATGAAAATGTCGGGGATTATTTTGCAAGTTGTCAGTTATTATAAGCCTTTATTTAACTTGCCCTGTTAATTAGTAGGTATGGCTGTCCATACGTGTGGGACAAATCTTGCAACTGAATTGTAGACCAGTTGTCCACAACCGATTGAGCTGAAATTTCGCATACCTACTTACAAATTCGGTTGCAGTGCAATATTATGGCACCAGAACTGATCTGATGATGGAGACAGAAGGTGGTCATAGCAACTCCTAAGCTACACAAGATAATCCCGTAGTATTTGAGCTCAATGGAAGCGTCTCAGCGAGTACCTAGTCGATACCTGTGAAAAAAAGTACAATCGGAAATAAAATTTTGCACCAAAATATTTTTTTACAGATCGCTATTTTTTCAGAAACTGAATACGCGTAAGAAGAAGAATCGGGCAAAAGCTAGTACAAAATACAGTAGAAGTCCACTTTTAATCCCTTTAGGCGATGATAACCTGGATTAAAACTATCCAGCGTTTAAACTTTTTCTATACCTACCTAACTAAATTGGCTCAGCGATTCAAACTCGTAAACTAACTTATACATTTATAATATTAGTACCTATGGATGAAACAGGCAAGGCAGGCCAAAGAAAAGATGGATGGATTGTGTGAGAGACGATATGAATAAGAAAGAAGTGGTGAAAGACGAGATGACCCGTGCCGTTAAGGCAATGTCTGAGGCTAAGCGATGAGGTCTATATTTTATTTTATTTTGTGTATTTTGAAATTAAAAGATTTTTATATTTGTTTGATTTAATGATGAATTTATTAATACCAGGTTAAGAGAACTGTTAGTAACCGATATGGACCTGGGTCTGAAATAAAATGTTTCTTTTATTAATTCATTCATTCATTCATAGCCAAAATAATCTATTAAAAGCTGCTAGAATTTGGATTAAATTGACTAAGGTTTATGCAAAAAAACTGTAACATCTAATAACAACACGATTTCGGGGACCACCGAATATATTATCCGAATAAAAATTAAATCAATCTGATTTAGATTCGCCCCGAAACGCCAACCCAATTGAGCCCGCCTAATATTTCCAAATGTTTACGTTCACAAACTCTTATTCAAAGAAACCTTTCATGGAAATGTATATTCTATTCCACTAGAAACAAGAATGCTTTTACAATCCAACGCTTGCAAGTTACGAAGTTGAAAAAATAAGCAGTCAATTTGGAACATTTGATCAGACGCCTTTGAATTTGAAAAACCTTTTCCATTTCCATTGCGAATAATTGGGGTAACAGGGAATACTTTTAGTACAAATAATCAAAAAGCTACGCACTACGTGTGAGCTTGATATACTGTGCTCGTCTCCTGTGCTCAGATATTACCAAAAATAGACACGAATTTTTTGTCAAAAAGAATAGTTTTTTCCAAACCGTGACCAATTACATAAGATTTTGTTTAAAGTTTTGATTAGTTTCCCGAGGGACCGATCTAAATATCACTTACTTTTACTTTAGATCAGAAGCAGTAGCATATTTCTAGTTGAATAGCCTTTTTTTATATAGTCTATATAGTATGATAGATATCTAAAAAACATATTGGTGCAATGGTTTTAAATTATTGGTGGTGGCTAGAAGAGATCGCTCTTTACCGATATGACCTGATGACTTTTTAAGCATGAAGAGTATTTGCAAGAGTATTATAATTTAGGTTGGTTAATTTCAGAGCCTTAGGCCCTCAAAAATTCACCTTTTTACCAGACTGCGCGAAAGATACACTTAAAATCAAATTCACATTCGTCTCATCACTCTTGATGCATGTGGAGGTACGCGCAAGCAAAAATACGTATCAATTTGATTTATATCACCCTTCTAGCCAAATCAATTTCGTGAACCAAACACGTCTTCAATTTGCTTATAATTTAGGTAACTAATATGTGAGCTCTCTCCTATCAATATCAACTGATGGTGTCATATTCCTCTAAGTTCTACTCAATGGTGAAGGATACAAGGATACAAACTGAAGGAAGAACTTCAAATCTTTTCACTCAGCTATGACTGCCATGATGGAACGACCAGAGAGAAAAATGACCAATATGACTTACTTGAACTCTCCTATAGCCCTGGGATTGAACAGACATTCTTATCAGGCTTGTGCTTCAGGTTAATTTACTTCAGGGCTTACATAACCCCTTCTGCTACAATTATTCGCTACTGGTGCGATAATTCCGAGGAATCGGCTTCCGTCGGTACATGATTACAGACTTTTCAGAGCGTATGCCCAATTCGGTGCCATTTTTGCAACATTTCCAGAATTTAAAATGGGAGATTATATGGAGATTATGCACCAAGAATATGTCTCAATCATCACATACTTTAAAGCTATATGGCTTACTTTCACACTTTTATAATAGTACGAGTATTTAGGGTTATTCGACGGCGATACACTACAACTTGACTTTAACTTGGAATCGTCGACTCTGAATAAAACTGTGTTCAAATCAAAGTACAAGAGATTGTAGTTTAAATGTAAAAATATATTATATAAAGACTAATAGAAAACATATAAATACTTGTATGCTATGGGATGTGGAGGTGGCATTTTAAGCGATTTATATATAAAATTAGTATATTTTAAACGTTTTGGAAAAATTACTATTATGATTGACAATTCATGCCATATCATAACAAATCCTGCTTACACAAACAAAAATAAAACTCATGTTATCAACTTGAATTGTGTCAATTTTTCATGATTTTTTAGCATAAAATCGTCAAAGCAAGGGTTTCTATAGAGATCTTATTCGAGTTCCATCAAGAGGGACAGAAAAACTCTTACGCAGCTAAATTGAGCACTGGTCTTAAACGTCTGGCGGCTTACCATAAACAACCTCTTTAATTTGGGTGGGTAATCGTTTGCCTCAAACTATTTGACGCAACGTAGACATGACATTTACACATATAATCCTTCTTTGACGCTCTTATTTAACTTAGTACATATAAGACCATCTCACTCGGTAGCGATATTATTATTTGACGTATTCTCTGAGATAAAGTCAAATATTTTACTTGGTGCATAAAATGTCTACAAATTATTTTGCAATTTGGTGTTTAGCAGCAAATATTTGAACCCCATTCGAACTAATACAATTTTCTGAAAAATAATACCTATTATAAATCGTTGTTGGCGTATGGGTCAAAGATATTTATAGAAAAGGAATCCGGCCACCTAAATACACAATGGATTAATGCAATAAGCTGAAAGTTCTCCAACTGAAGCGGTATCCCGGCAGTATCCCCCGGGATTATACTTCGAGACTTCTCTCTTCTAATAACAAACAAAGAAAACTGTTATTATACTTAGTGTAGTGTTTTTAAATCGTAATCGCTTGTGGCAAACTCTGTAGTGGTGGAGGTAAGTGTAAATCAACTGTTATTTTATTTCATTTAGATCGCTTTGGTCTTTAGAAGTGGATACTTCTTTGTTAGCAGCTATTATGTTTTGGCTTATTTTATATGGATGGTTATTTTATTTAGTGACGAAATTAAGTAGGGAAGCATCGTAAGATATAGACTTGATCTTTTCAATGCCAACGACGTATATATCCGTTATGGCGGCCAATGTGATATCAACCTACATGGCATTTCTATAGAACTCAACTTCTCGTTTGACAGCGTTAGTATTTGACAGAGCGCTGAAAAGGTTAACATAATTTACGGTTATATCACCGACACCACCCGCTACTTTTTTTAACAATTTTAGAGTTCCGTACCAAACAGATATTTTATTTATTTATTTTTACCACGATGGTGAAAACAAGCTTGCGGCCAGACTGATGATAAGCGGACACCGTAGCCTATATAACCCCAGATGTAAAATGCGCGCAGAGACAAATAGTACAAATACAAGTCCCGCTCTCTCAACATATAAAAAGCTATATGTATTTTGAATATAAAAGACCTAATTATAAAATTGCACACCATCTGGACATCAGCCTGTATATTTTGTCTACGCAGTCAATAGTCCTTCATGTTTGAATTAGCTTTATACAGGGTGTTTCACGCGCGCGGGGAAAGCTTTCGGCGGTGATTGCGCTTTAATAACGTCGTTAACTCGCTGACACTCGCTGACAGGTAGCCATGTTGCTTTTATTGGGGTTCCGTACTGCTACGTGTCTACTTCTGTTTAATACTAAGATAGTTTTAGGGCTCCATCAGAAAAAAGTAACCTCTTTAGTTTTTTGTAAAACTCCTGTGAATCAGATATAATATTTAAAATGTAATTGGAAATAGTACGATGCCACGGGGGCCCTTTTTAGATATAGGATAATTAAATCTTTTTTTCCCGAGGAACTACAGTATGGGATTCTTCAAGAAAAGAGTGTATACATTTTTAAAGGGTCGGCAACGCACATGTGACACCCCTGGAGTTGCAGGCGTCCATAGGCTGCGGTGACCGCTTATTATCAGGCGGGCCGTACGCTTGTTTGCCACCGACGTGGTATAAAAAAATCGAATGTTTCAGTTTAGTTTTTACTTGTTTTTTTTTCTATTAGAAATTATTTTAATTTAATTTACAACATTTCATTGTTATAACATGTAAAAATTTATACAGGAATCGAAAGCGTTTGGCCCCCTGATCACACCAATATTTTTATAAAAACTTAGTACAAATTTAAGTATACGAAATATAAGCTAATTATTTTTTTATACCAATTTCACCAATACTACGACGGAACAAATGAAATGCCGTTGCCTTTTCCATGAGAAAAAAATAAACGGTCATAACTTTGAATTTGAAGTTGATAATGATAACTCAGGCCTAGTAAAAAATATAGACGGAGTGTCACGAACAACCTAGTGAGCCATCAAAACCAAGCCCGCTACGTAAATACACGTTCACTCACACATACATGAACCAAAACCAAGCCCAAAACTATTTTTTACTTGGTCTGAGGTTGATTATTAACTAAAAACCCTAAAACTGTGCTTTAACTCGATGTTTGTTATGCATTTTGTAACGGTTTCAAGTGGTTTGATCGAACTGAAAATTGAGTCATATTTTTAGAGTCGTATGTTGCTACTTGTCTTTAGTAATGGACAGAACTGTACGAATCCCTCCGAAATATACTCATTATTGTATTGTGCCAAGCTGTAAAATGATTCGTTGATGACACCGGAGATACTTTTTCAATTTTTTTAATGTGACTTCGATTCTCGTAAAATATCAAGATAAAAAATCTTATTATTTCATGGATTTATGAAAAAAAGGGAACCAAATTGTAGTATCAAGTATCAATACAACGGCGCAACAAATTTGATTTGTTTTGGCAGCGTCAGATTAACGCCTTTCATGTTTTTTTTAGGTCGGGACAAGACTAAAGAAATGAGGGCTGAGGGCTATCCTTTTTGTGCTCACCAATTGGCGCCACTGTCGACCAAGGTCCAACTGTCTAAGTTTGTTATTATTTATTTTATTACGGGCGTGAAAACAAAGTTTATATTAAAATCATATTTAATATCCTTAAAACCGTACCCAAAAATATTGGGCATACCGCGGTGTTACGATTACGCAGTCCCGTTTTGTTTGGAAAAAAGGGAGACATAAGTTTCCGTTAGGTAAAACTGTCTCAAAGCACTGACATACATTGATCCGTAACGTAACTCATCTTTGCCATAATTAATCTCAGCTTGCAAAATATTCCTTAGATTCTTATGATTAGAAATGAACCGGCATAGCCCACACACAATATGGGATTATTCAAGAAAGGAGTGTATACATTTCAAAGGGTCGGCAACGGGTATGTGACACCCCTGGTGTTGCAGGCGTCTATAGGCTGCGGGGACTGCTTACCATCAGGCTGGCCGCACTCCTGTTTGCTACCGACGTGGTATTAAAAAACAGTGACATTTGATATTTTCGGGGACCCATGCTACACTAGCGCCTCTACCGGCGAATTATTTCATTAATCTATTCTAACGTAGAACTGGAGTTACGCTATTTTAAAATAAGTGTATTTTAATAAATTAAATAGTAATCACAGGGAAGATTTAAAACTATTGGTATTTTCCTCTTTTCAAACAAAACTGGGAATAAATACAATTTTTGAAGATGAAGACGAAGAAGTATTGATATATTTGTTGAAAACAGACATCTCACGTCACTTAATTATAATCGTATCGCTAAGTGGGCACTAGCTGACAGGTATCGGTGTAAATGTTGCTTTTAAAGCGGCTCCGTAGTAGTACTAACAACGTGTCTACTTAGTATTTAATGGTTAGTTAGTTTTTAGGGTAGCATCTTTTTTTACGCCGCATCGGTGGCAAACAAGCGTACGGCCCACCTGATGGTAAGCGTTTACCGCAGCCTATAGACGTCCGCAACTCGAGGGGATCACATGCGCATTGACGGCCCTTTAAAAATGTATACACTCTTTTTTTGAAGAAGTAACCATACTAAAGTCTCTCGGGAAAACCTCGAATACCTTAAATAAAATTTGTGGTGTCCTAATTACGAAATTGGTTCCATAAATATTTGATTCTAACAGCAACCTTGTAAAAAGATATCATGCAGGCCACAGTAATATGACACTCCTCATACTTAGGTAGTGTTGGTAAAGACTTGAGTCTTTGGAGTCTTCGTTCCGAAGACTCAACTTAGTTTTTAGAATAATCGAAGCTTGAGTTTTTTGTAGAGACTCGAGTCCTCTAAAAACATACGAGTCTTCTATAGAGACTTGAGAGTTTTGTTTACTAAGTGTAAACAAAAGGTTTTTTACTCATTATGATTAGAACTCAACCGTACTTGTAGAAACACGTTAGGTTACGCGGCCTACCCTGTGAAGTAGGTACGATAGAAATCAGTTCTTTGAATAGAAACTTTAAAAGTGAGTCTTTGCTATTAGTTTCGAGTATTTTGAGGCACGCCTAAACTAAAAATAAAAAATAAATACTTTAAAAGATACGATAGTAAGAGTCTTTTCTAAGGCACGAGTTGTGACTACAGGACTCGATAAGACTCGAAAAAGGACTCGACTCATGACTTAAAAGACTCGGAAGTTTTTTAAGCTGAGAGTCCCGTAAGTATGAGTCGAGTTCTTGAATTCAAGACTCCAAAAACTCGAGTCTTTACCAACACTATAGGTCGATTCACAAGAGCTGGCGCGGAAAATGTATGAAACTGTCATTAATTTCATAGACATTCCGCGCCAGCTCTTGTGAATCGACCTGTACCTCATACTCACTATAATTAAATTATAACTGAAAGGACAAAGATAACTACTTCTATTTAGTTTTTATTAAGGGAGTTCAGCACAGAACCCTTCACATACATTCACTTTCACTCTTAACCGTTATTTGATTCCAGAGCCTGGACACGCGCCAAAGTAATAAATACGATTTGTATTGCTTTCCCATTTATGTAACTCAATATGTTAGAGCGAAAAGCAGTATTTTGACGCACGGTTAGTTTGTTACAGTGAACCTGAATTGTTATTATCCAGCGGTTTACTGGATTTAATATATTAAATTTTATTTATTTCGGATCTTTATAAAGCTATTTAAATAAATGGTCGAGAGCATGGCTGACGAAATCGTAAGTACGAGTATTGTATTACTCGAAAGATGTTTTATCCAGGTTTACTTCGGTCTGCAGATAGGAATTTGTAGCCAACGGGGAAATGTGGCCAGGATTATGGCTTGTATACACTTTGATTAGTGTTTAGTGGGAGTTCATCTTGATTCCTAAGGGTAGGTGCGCACTGAGCGGCTAGCCGTATTGCGGCTGGCTGCACGGCTGACCGCAATCAAAATATGTATGACACCCCAGTTTTTATATGCACTAGTACGACGCACACATGCGGCTGGCATTACCGTGTGTGGCTTAGTGCGTACCTTTACATTATTGACTCCCATTCTTCACCGCTATTGCCATGAATTATGATTGAAAGTGTCAAGTGTTGGTTCATTGTAAAGCTTTCGAACCTTCATCATCATCAGCTGTCAGCTGGACGTCACCCGGCATAGACCTGCGCCGCCCGCATCCAGCGAACATCTGCAACCCTTACCTAGCCCTCAGTCCACCTTGTGGAGAACCTGCCCACGCGACGCCTTCCGGTACGTGATCGCCACTCGAGAACCTTTCCACCCCAACGGCCATCGGTTCTACGTGCTATGTGTCCCGCCCACTGCCATGCAGGGGGCTATATCGGTTACTTTTCTTCTGTCTCATGCGATCACGCAGAGAAACTCCCAGCTTAGCCCTCTCCATTGCTCTTTGAGTAACTTTGAGCCTTCTTGTGAGGCCCATAGCAGTTTCAAACATTAATTAATCTCATTTGAAAATATATTCGAATATAAATCCCAGCCCAGTAGAATTGTTAGTTGTAGGTAAATAATATAATTGTTGACGGTACATTAAGGGTCTACGTGCCGGGAATTGTATATATCCATTCGCAAGACATTGCCTGAAATATGACCTATGGTCCAGTATAAATTGACCCCTATTATTGTTGCAACTATGCGTAATCGAAGACCTGACTTAAGTTGATTCTGTTTGTAAATCCTGGTCAGAACCGTATCGGGTATACTTCATCAGCAGATATCAGGCTGTTCAACTCTCAACAGAAAATAGAGAGTATTTATTTATTTGAGATAAAAATGTTATCCAAATTAAAGTAGGTACTTACAAGACGTATCATACATTATGGATACCATTGATTGATACCTATTGATTATACCTAAGCTAAGCAGAGGAAAAAAGTTTACAATGCCTCTCCTCTCCGAAAGGGTTGTGCGTTACTACCAGAGGTAACTATGTAGGTCAACAATTGCAATGTTGTCACCAGGGCTCAAAATTTTCATGCCGTTGACGTAAAATTGACTTCACACTGCATATAGGATAATTCCAATTGATGTTATGGTAACTATCAATTATTTGATCATGCATATATGATGGGTTTCTTTTTTCAAATAGGCCGTTTTTGAAAAAATAACAGCATAAATGCAGAGAGTTTATGTTCATATTTAGATTCAACATTCCTAGAGGTATAACCTGTCATAAAACTTGAAAGAATATGAGTTCCTCACCTGCTTATAAATTAAAATTCTACATAGAAAGAGCAATCCTTTATAATCTTTGGAAGCAATAGGCCATATTTGAAAAAAGACCATTATAAATGCATAATTAAATTATTGATGATTAAAGATTGATAATTACTATAACACAAATTGGAATCAGCCTATATGCAATTTTACGTCATCGGCAAGAAAAGTTCGAGCCCTGGTTTTTGTCACCAAAGATAAGCGGAGAAACGGGAAAGTATAACTCCTATTAACTTTTTCGTATCCCTCCATTAACATATAAAAAGGAAAACAATAAAAATCCTTGTCAACTTAATGTTATCCCGGTTGCATTCTAAAGAAGCCTTAGGTCTGGATGCTAACTAAACCCAAACTTTGGCGTAGATTGGCGTAGTTTTCGCAGAAACCGTTTCCGCGCAGTTTCTTGTAACCCAGATGGGAAACTAGACATTGTTGGGATTAAGTTTCATCTTATACCTAAGTGAGTATTATATTGTCTATACGCACCATAGAAATATAGCTTGTAGCAGTAAAACAAAACCATAATAACGGCCGATTTGAAGCACCCACACAGACATACGTCATTACAGTAAACTTAAGAGCATCTCGGTTTTTTCAGTCATAGCAGCAAATAAAGAATAATAAGAATGCCTAAGATTTGGTACTACGAAATATCTCACAACTTTTTACGGTGAAAGAGTTTCGACTTGGCCTCTTTTTTACATGGAATGTTTTTATGGGTATAATTTACTAATATCTGGTGGCCAATAATGCTTACTATTCATAATTTAACTAACTCAAAAAATATATATAAATAAAAAATTATAATAATGTCGAGACACGATGATATACGTAAAAAATCTTCGCATTATTTTCCCCTTTCGACGATACTATTCCAAATCATGACCCCACAGCCCTTTTGCATAAAGTGATGGGTGACGGATGGTTCATTGTTATTATGGAGATTTAGGAGACATTTGTGCTACTTGACGTTTGACATATTGCACACACTTGTCAGCTTTATGAAAAGGGGTCTGATAATCTTAAGAGTCCGCAGTAAGCTCGGTTCTCCATACAAACGTAGTTTCGCTCTCATTTTAAAATGGCATGCTGGAATCATTTGAAACATTGTATACAGAAGGGGTTTCGGTATATCTAGGTCGGAAATTAGTTTCTGTTGGTTGTAATTGTAATGGAGAAAAAATACAGCGATTATTAAGGTTTTCATATAAGGCGACTTCCTGATTTGGCGGGGCGGGAGCGATATGTCATAGGTATTTTGCTCTTTGACGTGAATTTACCGATGGGAGATTTCCTCACTTGAAGAAATACTGTCAGTAATACGTTTGCGCAGTAGTAATACCATGCGCAGAAGTAGGGCAGTCCTGCATTAGTATCGGTTGACACTGACAGCTGACAGTTTTCTCATATCGTACCGCCCCCGCATCGACAAGTCAGGAAGGCGCCTAAGACTTAAAAAATTCAAAAACTCGCTGATTTTTTTTTCATTCCAATTTCTAGCAACAGAAACTAATTTCCGACCTAGATATGGCGGATCCCATTGTGTTTACAAAGTTTCATGTTATTTAAAACGTAAAATGAGAACGTAACTACGTTTGTATGGAGAATCGAGTTCGGTCGAGCGTACGGCGGAGTCTTAACTTTACGTCACATACATACTGTTATAGTGACAAAACTATACAAATAGCCTTATACATCAATCTTTTCAGATATTTTTGTCAAGTTAATAACGAATAGATGGACATTTTAACCTGTAAAGAATAAAAAATCGTAAGGGATCGTAAGATCAGGTTTTATCAATTAAAAAAAACTTAAAAAATAACTGCATAAAGGTGCTTAAGAGCATTTATTAAAGGTTCATTTTCTAGCATTTATAGAGTTGAATAAAAATAATATATGCAATTAATTTCAAAAATATAGTAAAACTAAAACTCAACCTTCCGTAGAAATCCAATACTTGCCATAGGACTGTGCAGCCAAGATCAGTCTACGCAGCCAAAAGCGGAAAACTTTTTCTTAATTCATTGCACCCGTGGAATAAAGCCAAGGTGGCCATCGTGATTATTCTGGCACAGCAACAGCAAGCCAACCACTTAACGGTTATTTCATTTGGGCCCGACACAAACTCAATTATTTAGTTTTCAATGTCATTTATGGTATGAAAAATTTATTTTCTCACTAAAACATAGTGTTTTATTAAAACTGATTAAACCTGGAATAATTTAAGTAAACCTATTTAATTTTTGAAATCAGAACACGAAACTATTTTTATTATCAGTGCGAATAAAAATGATAACTACCTTAACGAAGTGGTCCATAAAATAAGTCTTACCTTATCAGAAAAACTCCCATAACCCGTCGTCACCTTTTCACTAAGTCATTCTACTTACACGCAACTTTCACATGATTGTTCTAAAAAACTTATGTTAACACGAAGAAACTGTCTATGACTAAACTTTACACAGATAAATACAACTTTAAGAACTTTATTAAAAGTTACGCTAACATTTTTTTTTTTTTTTATTTGGCGGTGACGATTCGAAATTTGAATTTCGCGATGGCGGGAGTGGGGCGAAAGCCCGCGTTCCCGCTGCTTCCCTCAAACATGTTATCGCACTGAGCGATGTGGAAATCTACCGATAGGGTGGCGCCCTGTCGACTCTCCTCTCGCAATATTGGACGACGTTTTCCTCTCTTTTTCACCTTGTATAAAAATTATTATGTGCATGTGTGTTCTCTAACAACTATGTTGTTTCAAGAAGTATCTATAGTGTAATACTTACCCAATTTAAAAAATGTTACGTGAGTATTATTGTAAACATTAAAATCTCCCACATCCAATAAAATACAACATATATTCAACATATGGTCTAGCTTAAATAATTTAGATAGGTACTTAAAAAACTTCTAACTAACCACGGTGATAGCAGTAGTTTGTAGTTACCGAACATCAGAAACAATGAAACTATGTATAGTAGAACCAACATTAAGAGTAAAGTCTGTCAAAAAAACGAAAGTAAAAACTTTACATTCATAGAATATAATCGTATTTAGCTTAGGCTCTTCTAAGTGAATTTACTTATACGCAATAAATACGTGTGCTATTATTAACATTGCGTTTACATAATAAGATTAAATTTTATCTGGCCTGTGTAAAAAGGTTTTTTCACTATAACTGTAATTGCTTCCGATCATTTTCATTTTCCGATATCCAGTATCGATATCCGCCCGGCACATCACTAGCGCTCTCGAGCGAGACAGTCACGCACCACGACATTGGTCGAAGCCGCGCATGCGTCCAGCCTGTTTTTCACAATTCGAAACTCGAATCCGTCTTACACCCAACGTTTGTAGATAAATCTCCCAGGCGTATTTATAAACGAAAACATCCACATAAAGTTTGGGGTTTGACGCCTTTCGAGAGAAATGATGCGTTCGCGGGGATTTGTCGAATCTTCAGTCGAAACAAAGAGGAGCTTTTTTGTTTTTCTTGACGGTCTGTCGTGCGGTGTTACTTTTTCATCAACGATTTTATGTGATGGTGATTTGAAGTTAACGTTCTTGGTCATTTTAATTTCTGAAATAATATTTTATGAAAAACACCAAGAAAATTAACAACAAAATCACACTAAAACTAGAAATTACACGAAAGCTAGAAATATTGTAAATATTAATAATAGGGTCGCTAGGCCCGTTACGCGACTAGCGTCAGTTTTTGGAAGAGGTTTTTTTTTTAATTACAGATATTAAGAGTCTGCAGGAAGCTCGGTTCTCCATACAAACGTAGTTTCGCTCTCATTTTAAAACGCCTCGCTGAAATAACATGAAACTTTGTATATACCTACAATGGGATCCGACATATCTAGGCCGGAAATTAGTTTCTGTTGCTTGAAAATATAATGGAAAAAAATGCAGCGATTATTAGCACTGTATTTAAATTCTTTTACTATTTCTATGTCGTGCGTGAGATAGCTTGCGCGCTGTCTTGTGCTAGCCATGCAGTATACAGGGTGACATCGGAGACGTGATCAGAAATTATTGTCGATGAAGTTTTGAAAGTTAAACTCAATGAAGATGATATCACAGTTAATACTTGCAATATTGACTATTATTTCTCAAATCATTAACAGAAAAAATAATGTTTCATACAACTTGGTCACCCTACACCACCATGATTTAAGTATGGCGTTATTATTTTTCTAGTAAAAATTTTAAAAAATAACTTGTTTTATTTGATGTAACAACTATTGCATTGAAAAGGCGATCCTGTGTAGAGTCTGAAAAATTAGCTTCTGATCACGTCTCCGATATCACCCTGTAGACTGTTGTATTATGGTAATGGTAAAATGTTGGTTTGGTAAGTATGGACGTTTGTATTTTAGATCTTATTATGGCGATATGTGAAGTAAAGTAAAGTAATGTTTATTTGTAAGAATATGTACATAAGATGTTAAAATTATATTATGTGTCGCAGTATTCTGCCTTAAACGGCATGAAAATATTAGCATAATAATAATAACCTATTAATAATTACAAATAAAAATATTGAACTAATGATAGGCGTGCAATGTCCAAAAATTCCTTTACGGAGTAAAAACAATGTTCATGGAACCATTTCGTCAATTTTGCCCTAAATTCTATATTGCACAAATCGTCTGGTAAGTTATTGTAAACTAATATGCAAGAATAGTAGGCATTGCGTCTGTATATATCAGCACGACATTGAGGTTGATACAAGAGATTTCTGTACTGTGCCCTTTGCGTTCCGGTAGACACATCGGAACGTAATTGAAAATAATCCCTATGAGCCTTGACAAACAGACAAGCCTTTCTAATATATTTCGGCGCTGTGTCACTATAAGGCTCACTCGGTTTCACGTTCTTGGATAATATTATGAAGAAAACCAATTAATAGCAACAATCACTTTTTATTTGGGCAGAGTAACAGTTTACACAAAATTCAAGTAAGTAATGACTCCCGTTCGAACGGCATTCGGGCTTAAATACTAGTTAACAAACAACCCCACTACTCATTCCACCAGGTGGTGGATCAGGTGTTCACGCCACTTTGCTTGATAAAAACAAGTGACGTCATTGACAATAGATTTAGGTACCAATATATTAATTTTACAGTTAATCACGCATAAATGTGCTACAAATTGCATTAAAATATAATCGCGATTTTATAATTAATATTACATTCTTATATTTCAGATTTATTAACAAACTAGAATCGGAAGTCATCATTCCCTCTAACCAGTAAATACATACAAAACTTAATTATAGCATAAGATCATTTGTTAATTAAAACATTATTAATCCTAATTAGGCTTAAATAATAAAACAGAAGGTACGCCGCCCACACGGCCATTCTGCTCCAGCGCGCTCTCTGCGCTGTATCACAGTTTATCAATCCCAATTTCTAATGATCCTTCAAAGTCAAAGTCAGGCATCATCCATACTGGGATCTAGCCACAGGCATCACCATACTGGGATCTAGCCACACAAGTCAGACATCACCCATCTTTCAGGGATCTAGCCACAGGCATCACCCATCTTTCAGAGATCTAGCCACACAAGTCAGGCATCACCCATACTGGGATCTAGCCACATAAGTCAGGCATCACCCATCTTTCAGAGATCTAGCCTCCAAGACCAGGAAAAGGATACGCTTGGTGGCCAACCAGCGCCAAGGAAGGAAATGTGGATAGGAAAATAAATAATGTAAACAACTTACATTCATTATCAATAAACTTAAAAAAAACTTTTTTTTTTTTCTTCTTTTTGTCTGTTTCTCTGTTTCGATACAAAGTAATCATAAACTCTATTGTCTCAGTTCTCATCTTCATCTAGCATAACATCCGCCCACACGGGAGATTCATTCATCACAATCATCGAATCATATGTTTCAATTTGTAAGTCAGGCATCACCCACCTTTCTGGGGTTAAGCCACATAACGATCATTACAGGTAAAATTTCTAAAATTCGTTAACATTTGACTTCAGCTTTAGCTTCATCAAAACAAATTTTGTCCTGAATGAATGAGCTCGAGGCTTTCCCGAGGGACTACCGCACGGGGCTCCTCAAGAAAGGATCGGCAACGCGCATGTGACACCCCTGGAGCTGCAGGCGTCCATAGACTGCGGCGACCGCCCACCATCAGGCGGGCCGCACGCCCGCTCGCCACCGACGTGGTATATAAAAAAATAGGAAAATTTTAAATAAACAAATCCACACAGAAATATTACTTGCTAAAAAGTGTCAAATTGAAAAGCGCTTAACTAGACGCGAGAATAATATCTGTTTTCGATCACGAAGAACAAACTCCGGCAAAAGAAATATACTGTATAAGGGAGCTCAGATAAATATCCAATAAACAACTAAATTACATAGATGAAATTATATCCCAGCTATTATTCACAAAGGTTCTAAAAATCACGTTTTTAAACACTTTTAGTAGTATTATCAACCACTGTACCTGTTGCAATCACTGTTTACTTACTCAACAACATACGTAACAATTTTCGCTTAACCGGTCGATGTACGTCGCCCGGTCTCATCTACCCTCCAAGGAAAATATTACTTTACCCTCCCTGTTATTTTATTATATTACTTTAAAATACTGTTTATTACAATGAATGTTAACACTGAAAGATTCCCCTGCATGCCTATGTAAGTAATGTTAAAAAAATGTAAGTTGAATTTGTATTCTGTTTTGAGAAATAAATTTCTTAAACCATACAGATACACCATATTAAACGTCGTTGGAAGTTATTTACAATATTCGTCAATCTATCAAGTAGTAACTGGTCTGCAACGTCTGTGCCAAGGTAAAAAGTATCTGTACCAGTACATGCATTCACAGTCTTTGTAATATGTAACGTGGTATTAGCATCTCGTTTTACCGAAATCTCAGTATTGGTCAAAATTACACTAAGAACAGGGGTTTGCAAGAAATCATAACCCATCAGAATGTCAGTTTGAGTTTGCCTATCACCGATTATATAAAATTCTACCTCCACTCCACACTAACCTAATCGATCTCAACAATGGTTGTGATGATTTGCTTTGAGCGCACTGGACAATCGACTGTCCCCGAGAGTACAAGTCAGAAAATCAACAGTCTTATTTTTTTGGAATCGAACCAGAAAAGCGTTGTATAAGCAATAAACAATCATCACCTGTATTGAACAAGTAATCATACAGTTTTGCGTAGATTTTTACTAGGATCGAACCATGATTCTCAGAATTACGGAAATAAGTAGATTAATTTTAAATTCAAGTTACGTTATTGTTTTGTTTAGTAAAAACAATTATTTTCTGCATGACACATTTTGGAACAATATTTGCCCTCAATTGACTTTACAGATTCAGTAGAACCGTTGGCATATTGATTTAGAAGGAGCAGCAGTTTCCTTACAGTCCCGAAAACAATGACGAGGCATATTCTATTTGAAGCAAGTAACATCTTGGCCATATCCCGATTAGGTTTATCAAATTAAAGGAAAAATTAAAAAGTGTAGGGCTCCGAGCAGGATTCGAGCCCGCAACATCTGACATGCGGCCAATCACTCGTTAGCAGCGTTACTGCTAAATACAAAATTAGTTTATCAAAACACTGTCAAACTTTCATATAAGTTTATAAAACAGAATCTAGTCTGGGCAATTAGTCAGGTGTGTTTCTAATCAATTCCAACCTAATATCTATCGATAAATACCTGTTATCAAAGCGTTGATCACTTCAGCGTCCTAAGCTTCCGGCCAGATCCACCTGATGAGGTTCCATCCAGTAGACAAAATGTCTGAATCAAACGGCGGCAGGTAGAAGTTGCTGTTGCGATCCCGTGGTATAGGTGTGGCAGAGATTGCTGCTGTAACTGCGCTCGAAGCCGCTTGCTTCGTCACAGTCGTCAATAAATTCATCACTTGCGCCATTGAAAAAGTAGGCTAGGGTCGAGACCCCGTTTTCCTGGAGGTTCTAAGGATAGAGGAGTCTGATCCCACCGCTGCTTTCGGCGCTGTGTCACTATAAGGCTCACTCGGTTTCACGTTCTTGGATAATATTATGAAGAAAACCAATTAATAGCAACAATCACTTTTTATTTGGGCAGAGTAACAGTTTACACAAAATTCAAGTAAGTAATGACTCCCGTTCGAACGGCATTCGGGCTTAAATACTAGTTAACAAACAACCCCACTACTCATTCCACCAGGTGGTGGATCAGGTGTTCACGCCACTTTGCTTGATAAAAACAAGTGACGTCATTGACAATAGATTTAGGTACCAATATATTAATTTTACAGTTAATCACGCATAAATGTGCTACAAATTGCATTAAAATATAATCGCGATTTTATAATTAATATTACATTCTTATATTTCAGATTTATTAACAAACTAGAATCGGAAGTCATCATTCCCTCTAACCAGTAAATACATACAAAACTTAATTATAGCATAAGATCATTTGTTAATTAAAACATTATTAATCCTAATTAGGCTTAAATAATAAAACAGAAGGTACGCCGCCCACATATACATACATGCCAAAGTCAGTATATTGTATTTTTTTTAAAAGGTTTGCAACTATCCATTAACCATGAGTTTGTGATTGTACGTATGCACTTTTTTTGTACTTTAAATGCCCTCTCAACCTGAACCGAAATGCTCCACAATAAGAGACCATAATCTAAAGTAGACGAAACGTATCCATAATATGCTGTTATTGCAGCTTCAGTAGAAACTGTTCTACTGAGTTTTCTTAGTGCAAAAACAAATCTATCCAATTTGGAGTAAACGAAATCAATATGATCTTTCCAATTTAGGTGACTGTCAACCGTTAAAACTAAAAATTTTATGCTACTGGTTTCTTCTATTGAAATATTACTATACCTTATGTTCAGCTGTTTAGGGTTAGATTTGTAAGAACGAAATTGCATGTATTTAGTTTTAGATAAATTGATGTTAAGATTATTATTGCATGTCCAGGTATAAATATCATCTAAGGCTCTATTGATATTGATGTCATATTCATTGATGATATCTCCGTTGACCATTAGCGTCGTATCATCAGCAAACAGAATGCACTTTTCAATTATTGCTGGTGGTAAATTGTTTATATGTATAGAGTAGGAACAGCAAAGGCCCAAATTGCTCGCCTGAGGTACTCCATAGTTATTTGAACGGAACTCAGATCTGTATGATTTTTTAACAAAACGATTTTTTTCGGGGACCGCTCTGGTTATTTTAGTGCATTGCTTCCTATTTTCTAAATAACTTGTAAACCATACCAAAGCTTTTCCGCGGATTTCATATGATTCAAGTTTCGAAAGGAGTATAGTGTGATTAACAAAATCGTAAGCTTTACTCATATCTAGGAAGATGGACAAAACAGGCAGTTTGTGGTTAATTGCATCTGTGATGAATTTGATGAAGTTAAAGCAAGCCAGTTCCGTCGAAAGACCCTTTCGGAACCCATACTGTTCAGAATATAACAAATCATTTTTTGTTAAGTAGTCGGTTAATTGGACACACATTGCCTTTTCGATAACTTTTGACAGAGTAGGTACAATCGTTATTGGTCTATACGTTGTGTTGAGTTTCTTCCTCACATGATCTTCTAGTAATAAACTTCACGAGGTAAATTCAACACCTAACATTTTATTTTAATAAATAAGTTTATTTTTATAGTTGGTTATAATTATAACCAACTACAATTCTCAACGTAAAAATTGATTCTAAATATATTGAAATAAAACAATACTGATTTCATTTCAATCATAGTTAAGTCCAATAAACCCGACGGACACAATATATAGTTCGTAGCACGTCGTCTACTCGTCGTAGCACCGGCTACGCGGCACGTAGCGCTACGACTGCTACGAGATAACGGACGCGGTGATAACGTCGCCTGGAATACATCAATCTATTCCATTTTTCAAAAATGCGCCGAAAAAGTTGACGTTACTCACTACGTGTTGGAAGGCAAAGAGTACAGTTTATGGTCAGTTATAAATTAAAAACATAAAAAAAACATTGCAGGCTCACTCCGCGAAACTACAATGTTACATATAAATTCCACTATTTTTCGAGTAACAAACTTTTTAAAAAGAAAAAATAGCCATACAAAAGATGGCATAGGTCGTATCGTATACAGCCAATTCAAGTTGTAGGTATTTTTCTGTTCGAAATGCGACGTTTTTGTGCTAGCCATGCAGTATAGACTCTTGTATTATGGTAATGGTAAATTGTTGGTTTGGTAAGTATGGACGTTTGTATTTTAGATCTGATTATGGCGATATGTGTTGAGTTTCTTCCTCACGTGATCTTCTAGTAATAAACTTCACCAGGTAAATTTAACACCTAACATTTTATTTTAATAGATAAGTTTATTTTTATATTTGGTTATAATTATAACCAACTACGATTCTCAACGTAAAAATTGATTCAAAATATATTGAAAAAAAAACTACTGATTTCATTTCAAGCATAGTTAAGTCCAATAAACCCGACGGAGACAATATATAGTTCGTAGCACGTCGTCTACTCATCGTAGCACCGGCTACGCGGCACGTAGCTCTACGAGTGCTAAGCTAAGAGATAATGGACGCGGTGATAACGCCGCCACAGTATATATATAGTTTAAGGCAGTAACTCACATAGAGTCGCTTAAGACCTTTTTGGCCCTCGGCTTTGTAAGAGCGATAGGGTTGCACCTCTCAATTTATGTAAATTTGAATAAGATTATTATATTTACTAAAACATTGATTTGTATTCTACTCCGTAGATACTCAAATTATATTTAGCGGGTAATCTAGGTACACTAATAGTGTTTATGTGTAGGGGACGTAATCTCGGAAACTACTTAAAAAAGGTTATATTTGTAATCCCCGACGCAACGAAAAAGAGCGGTGTAAGAAGTTTAACCTGGGTATCTGTGTATTTGTATGTTGCATCGTAGCTCCCTAACGGTTAAACCGAAAACGAAACCGGTTCTTATTTATGGTTTAGTTTAGTTTTAGTTTTTTAGATTATAATTTGATCTTTTGTAAATGATGCTTTTTGAAAATAAACAATTTCGTCTCGTTCTTGAATATATTTCGTCAAAATGGGTTAAGCCGTTTTTGAGATATTGAACTTTGAAATAAAAATGTCGGGGGTTTATCAACTTTTCTAAGTTGGTTATATGCCGCGGCTTTGCTTACGTTCTCTGTAATACACGGCTGGAGTAGCGCAACAGACTACATTAAATTAAGTATTCTTATTTATATTAACACTAGCGGCCCGCCCCGGCTTCGCACACCCGTATGCGAACAAAGCGTGTGTTAACAAAAAATTCAAATGTATAAATTATAATACACACACATTTTAGTAAGTGCTAAGAAAACCGCCGCCGCGATAGGTGCTCATGATTAAGGACCGCGAACAGATCTGAAACATGTCGAGCGATATTCGACCTTAAAGACGTGGGTGACCCGTTTCATTATACTTAATATGTCTCAAACTCACGGAAGTTTCCATATAAAATTAGTAAGCATCCCTAATTTTTTTGGAAATATATTATAGCCTATGTCACTCCGGGATAGTGTAGCTTTCCAACAGTGAAAGAATTTTTCAAATTGGTACAGTACTTTCGGAGCCTATTCAATGCAAACAAATAAACAATCAAATCTTTCCTCTTTATAATATTATTAGTATAGATTTATGCATTACCTTAAATACATTTTGTATTATCAGACGAAACTACTTCTAAAGCCACAATTTACGCATAAACCGCCAATCCGATTGAGGAAATATTTCGCATGGAGATAGTATGAGGCGATCCCGAAAATTATCCTTAAAGGAAGTGAAAAGAAGGGTGGAAGTTTGTACGGGAGAGCAATATAGCGATTAAACGAGTTCCACGCGGGCGAAGTAGCGGGAAAAACTAGTAATTCATAAACCATAAACCACACAATATTACATAAGTATGCCTCATTTGTATTTCTAATATTTAAGCGCATTTTCATCAAATCATTTCTTCACATTATGTCACGTCAAATCAAAATAGTGGCCAGCACGCGCTAGTTAATTAAAAACTTCTTCAACTATTCTACGCGATATGTGCGTGGCACACGTGATCGAAACACCCCGAGATCTCCTTAAGTTTACTTTAATAACGTGTGTCTGTGTGGGTGTGTCAAAACTGTCAAATCGGACGTTTGTATGGATTTGTCTTACTGTTAATGGCTATATAATATTTACAGTAGATATATACTATATATCTACTGTGACGCCGCCGTCAGAAATACATCAATCTATTTTTTATTTATTTTTTCAAAAATGGGTCGTAAAAGTGGACGTTACTCACTGCGTATTAGAAGGCAAAGAGTACAGTTTTTGCTGCAGTCATAATAAATAAAAAAGAGACTACAATGTTACATAGAAATTTCATTATTTGTCGAGTAAAAAACTTTTTAAAAAGAAAAAACATCCATACAAAAGATGGCATAGGTCGTACCGTATACAGCCAATTCAAGTCATAGGTATTTTTCTGTTTGAAATGCGACGTTTTTTACAAGTCTGAAATAATTTGCTGTTTTCAGTGGAAAACTACACTTGCCATTCAGTTTAAAAAAAAAGGCGGGAGAGCATGAACATTTTGACGTTTTATGGTAATGTTTATCAAAACTTAATTCCACTTTAGTATTATTTCCCCTACTTTTGATAAAAGCACTATATTTACCTCGGCTGGAATATCAATGTAGGCTTCGTATTAATTAATCCTTTGACCATTTTTTTAAGGCAACTATTTAATAGTTCGCAAGCACGTACAATCTACGATTTTTTTTAATTAATTTTAAGCGAGGATTATCTTTTCTTCTATTGTCATTTCAAAGGTATTAGACGGCAATATGTTTGCCACTTTCGGTCAATGAATGACATAAATTACCCATTTTCATAGTGCGACTGAAAGTTTGTAGAGAATTATATTTTTTCTGAAACAAGTTATTATAATGTTTAAAAGCATTAGTTTGACATTTGAAATATGAGAATTAATATTATCAACAAAATAAGGCGTAACATTTTTGGGTAGATAGGGTAGGCTCTGTTTTTTTATAGATTGGTCCGAGTATATTCTCTAATACTAACTACAATTTATATTAACTAACAACGCATTTACTGAGAAAATAGTGTGTTGACGCCTATGACGGCAAATATCTTACCCCACCCCACTAAAGGGTTAAACGGTCGTCCGTTGAAAACTAATACTCGGTCTGAAATTGTATCCTTCCAGGCATCGACAATAATGTACTATTCAAATTCGAGCCAGATAGACGTCATTTGTCTATTGAATATTGTCGAGGCATGGAAGGACGCAATTGTAGGCTGAGTATTCGTTTTAAACGGCCGACCTTGGGAGTCCTGTTTGGTTTCATAGTTACTTAGTTTGTCGTAGGCAGCGTATAAAGGTAGATTGTTTCCGGGCTTTATGGAGCGACACGCTTGTTGGCGTTCCGCAGGGTGGCATGTTGATACATCCTCTTCTTTTTGTCTATTTTCATTAATTCCGTTTCTATTCGTCTTCATCGTTATTTGCATATCTCTCTTCTTTAATGTGTACTTTTCAGCCCGGCCACCCCTGCGTACCTCAGAGTGTTTTAACTTTCGTCTGTCAGATCAACACAAAAGGGACTTCTTGCTCCACCATCTTCTTCAAAATTTTACAACAAATCGTTCACTTTTAGAGATATTATCTTATGAAATGCTTTGCCGTTAGATATTAGATGTGCCAAGTCTCTGCCCATTTTTGTAAAATCGCCTGAGACGTCATTACCTACTTGTCGACGCCGACGTACAAAACGAGTACCACAGCCAACACATAGAGGCCCTTTTGACAATTAATTAAATGCAAGGGGTGCTGTTCCTGCCCGTGTCATGGGACGCACACAGATTCAGCACCTGCCTGGGTGCATAGGGATGTTGCGGGTTGATGGAATCTAAATGAACAGTTTCATTGGCTATGCACCCCCTGCACTATAGGTAAAGCCGCCCCTGAGCGAGACAACGGAAAGTGAGCATATTACAGATTAGACGAAAATTTAAGATACAAGGGCATATGGTCAAATGTTGTTACCATTACCATATAGCTGTTAAATAGAACTCTAGGAATAGGTAATAAGTAAACTATTGACATTCAAAAAGTGTTAGGCATGAAGTTATTTTGAATAAATGATTTTAACTTTGACTTCATACAACGAGCCAACCTTTCCTTTAACCCTTTTCATCTTACTTTTATAGGTAGGTACTCTAAAACCACCTCCATACAATGAACCAATTTCCCGCTTAGTTAAATGTTCACGCCCATTGGATGCGGCAAATGTGCGCTTACTGTGATCACATTTTGTAATGTTCCAATCTAAAATCTTGGTTGGCAACTGAACCCTTATTTCAATGTATTAAACGAGCGCCATTCATTAATCGTTATGAATGATACTGTAACTAAGTATTTATTGACTACAACGTCTTGAAAATTATTAGTTATTTTAGGTATTAGTCACCTATGATGATTTTCAAAGCCTGCTTGTACATTTCTGTTTTCGTGTAATGTTTATATTAATAAATTATGTTTCTCCTCATTATGAACGATATAACCTCTTTCTTGTACGAGTAGATTTCTTTTTACAGGCTTTTATTTAACTCGTCTGTGCGCGGGCTTAGAGCTAAAAGTAGTAAAACTAAAAGTAAGTTCGGATAGCTCCAAAGGTGTGACCATTATGTTACGTACCGTGAAATACGCCAAGTTTGATTTATGGCAACATAGTTCTTTTTTTAAGTAGAAACTGGGTTATATTTAAAATAATATCACTGAAAAGTTAAATACATGTATATTTAGAAGTAAATTAAGAAGAATCGAAATACCTGAGATACACGTTCATCTCCGGTATTTCGAGACGAACGTGTCTTAGACTGTTTTTACAAGCTTTTATTTAACTTGCACTAAGGTGTTATTCACAAACCGACTCGTCCTCACCTCCCACCTCTCACATCACCCGTTTTTTTATGGAAACTGTCAAAATTTGACGAATGGCATGACATTTGACAGTTTCCCTATAAAACGGCTGAGGTGTGAGGTGGGGACGAGTCGGTTTGTGAATAAGACTGCTATAATTATGTATTTAAGTTGTCATCAAAATTTGTAATCCTTTTATAGTTACTTGTCGGTATCCGATTGAGCTGAAATTTGGCATACTTATGTAAGTTCGATGACAATGAACTACACAGACTCTAATGTTAAAAGAATAAGAATCTGTGTAGATAATTGTGAACGAGCAGTATGCTTAGCTACTTCTACTGCTGACTGTACTAGCTGAAATATGGCATACTAATGTAAGTTCGGTTACAATGCAAAATTTTGAAATTCAGCTGCAAATATAAGCTAAAAAATATGTCCTATAGCTCTTATGTCGGCGGATTAAGGTTGCGGTACGTATTTATGAGAGGATTAAATCGATACGTATTTTTGCAGTTGACGGTACCATCAAGTCTGATGATGGAGACAAAAGGTGGCCAATGGGTATAAAAATGAAGTAAACGTAAAAGTACTTGCCTTTGAGTTGGGAGTTGATGAAGTCGCGATAACGTCGACCGAGAAGGTACATTTCGTTTTTATGACGTGTTGATGTAATTTTGAGGTATGTTTTTAAGTTGAGCACTTTGATATATTTTTATCACTGTTATCACATAAATAACATCACAATATTTAATTTGCAACATAAATTTATTCTTTTATTTATACGTTTCCTTTGCATCACAAGAAATGATGACTATCATGAGCCATATTTGTTTTTTATTTAAAGTTGATTCACCTTGGGCACTGCCTTGCAAGTAGGTAAGTTAAGAATCTGTTATTTAACAAAAGTAATATGTAGGGTAGCTGTAACGATTTTCCAGTGGGCTACCCTCAGAGTAAGGATTTCTATAGAGCTCCTATACGAGTTCCACCAAGGGGGACAGAAAAGAGAAAAGCTTTTATGCAGCTAAATTGACAGCTTGTCTTAAACGTCTGGCTGCTTACCTTAAACAACCTCTTTAATATGGGCGGGTGTCATGTCAAATAGTTTGAAGCAAATAAACGTATTTGCTTCAAACTATTTGACATGACGTTTAGATGACATTGAGGCTCAGAGTACCCAGAGTAGACGTCAAATAATAATACCGCTAAGAGCGAGAAGATCATATACTAAATTGAGTAAGAGCAACAGAGAGGGATATATCATTTGTTGTCCTTGTCATAGTTCCGCTTTTCTTTATTTGTCTCAATGTCATCTAAACGTCAAGTAAAATAGTTTGAGGCAAATAAACGATTACCCGGCTAAATTAAAGAGGTTGTTTATTGTAAGCCGCCATACGTTTAAGACTAGTTCTCAATTTAGCTGCATAAGATCTTTTCTGTCCCCCTTGGTGAAACTCGTATAGGATTTCTATAGAAATCCTTACTCTAAGAGGCAAATAAAGAAAAGTGGAACTGTGACAAGGACAACAAAAATTATATTCATCTCTGTCGCTCTTATTTAATTTAGTATATGACCATTTATTTGGCTCGTAGCGGTATTATTATTTGACGTCTACCTCAGGGGTACTGTCTTTGAGCTCATTAGAACCCTCTCAACGACTACTTGATGACTGATAGGAGAAAAAGGTAGTCTACAATAAAAGCTGGTACAAAAAATGAAATTTCTGGTACCAGCTTTGAAATTATTTAAAATGACGGACTCTTTTTAAGAAAACTTCCATTAGACTATGAACTTTCTTGCTTGGATAGTAAGGTCGCTTTTTGAACAGACTAATTTGATACAATTCGGTAATTTTAAATAATGTCAACTATACAAGAGTCTGTCGGGACTTATGTTTGACGGCCTGTTTAGCCTGTTGGTAGTGACACTGCCTCTGAAGCTAGAGGTCCCGGGTTCGAATCCCGGCCAGGGCATTATTTGTGCATTTAGCACGGATTTTGTTCTTGGCTCTTGGATGTTTTCTATGTATTTAAGTATGTATTTATCTATATAAGTATACGGGGTGAAATAATATTGACTGTTCAAATTTTCACAGTGGATTCATTAGCGAAATATAAAAAGTACGTGTTTTTTCTTTCAGTATCTTTCAGTACCAAAATATTGAGACAGAGCAGCTGAAAGTTATCCTAAAAAACACTGCGTTCATGGATACCGATGTGGTACGCGTTGTGCAATAACGCTCGCCCCGCCCCTACGTTGAGACGACGAGACAAACTTACGCATCGAAAAACTGTTTTTTTAATGAAAGTTACAATGATATTAAATAATAATTGGAAACTAGTAAAAAAAACATAAGTTGCAAATTTTCCATCATTCACGGGATACCCCCGCACGTCTTTACGAGAGATACAGCACGGAAGTGCACAACCGGCTATTGCGGAGATGCGCGTGCGACTAATTTGCCATTTTGGTCGAGATCAGATAGGTGAGCGCGCCCCTCCCCCCGCACCGCTAACCCCGAGCGTCGTTCAGGTACCAATTGTCCACACGTTACTAATTATTTATTCGGACAGCACATTTTACTGTGAAAATTTTACCTGTTTTTTTTTTCAGAAATGTCATCTATTATTGATACCTAATGCCTGGGAAAAAATTTAACAGTCAATAAAATTTCACCCTGTATGTATACCGTCGTCTAGTACCCATAGTACAAACTTTGCTTAGTTTGGGACTAGGTCTATTTGTGTAAGATTGTCCCCCAATATTTATTTATTTATTTATGTACGGACCGTTAGTTTTTGGGTTTTTGGGAGAAGGAAACCTACATACGAGGGCTGTTCCGAAAGTTTTTAGCTGCTCTCACTCTATTCATGCGATATATTTTTTATTTTTACCATTATGTGGGTAATTTCAATAGTTATGAGCTGGGATAAAATCGTTAGTAAGCAACTAGTATTTTTTTCACACCATTTTTTTTACCAAAAGGCCTTTTGTATGGGCTTTTAAAAATTTGCGAAAATAGTACCTACCATTTTTGATACCTAAAAATAGTTTTGACATCTAAATCCCTAACAGTTGTGGTGGAAAATGCCCGGGATGACTTCCTAACTTAGTTTTGCTGATTTTAATGTAAAATCACTCAATGATTTTATTTAATTTAAGTTTTTTTGTGATGATGACCAGTCCCTAGTCTCGCGACCTAGACTAATATTCGACACACCTGCTCATTGTCGCTGATTTTCATGCAATCGAAACAGATTACGTGGGTAGAGACAGGGAAGATTCATAGGCATATATGAAGTCCCCAATCCGCTCTATGCCAGCGTGGGGACTAATGCCCTTTCATCTATGCGAGGAGGCCTGTGCCTAGCAGTGGGACGAATGTAGGCTGATGATGACATGATGATCAGAGAAATATCTAAAAAGTTCCTGTACTTCTAAACCGCGCCGATGCGCATGGTGGGGTAGCTCTGTATACTCGCGACGATATTAGATATAAACAAAGAAATGACCTACATAACTTATGCGTCCAATATCATATTGAATTTACGGCCATAGAAATACCATGTTTACATTTAATAATAATTGTATTGTATAGGACATGCAATGGTGAATTTGACATTTATTTAGAACATCTTGAGTTACTAATAAGTAAGCTAACCGACGAAAATAAAAAGTTTCTCATAGTTGGCGATCAAAATGTGGATTATCTGTCAAACAACAGTATGAAACGACGGGTAGATGACTTGCTTAGTTGCTATGGTTGTGAGAACATTGTAACTTTCCCTACTCGCGTATCAGCTGATTCTGCATCATCAATTGATTGTGGAATAGCAAACTATGACAGGGGGCATATAAGTGTATCACCTGTAAATACTGCGATTAGCGACCACAACGCGCAGCGGTTTGAGTTCACTGTTGAACAAGGTTTTCACACAACCAAAGCAAGAAGGATAGTTGAACGTCGAACGTTTAATAGTGAATCTATTTATTTATTTTACTCTGACATATATAATTATAATTTTAATTTTATTTATGATAATAGTATTGACATTGACAGTAAATTTAATAAATTATTTAATATATTGACATATTATATAAACACACATTTTCCTATTAAACAGCTAAAATTAAAAAAGAAATCGACCATTCCATGGGCAACTGATGAACTATTTGGGTATATGCAAAAACACAGAGATCTCCACGAGATAAAACGCCAATATCCAAACAACCAACTTATATCGGATTGCATTGAGCATTATTCTCAACTCATTAAATCTGAGACACTAAGAGCACGGAAATCGTATATTGAATCTAGATTGGCAGAATGTAAAAATCCTTCCAAGGAAATATGGCGAGTTATAAATGATGAGATAGGGTCGAAAAGTAAGTCTCATATTATCCGTTTAAAAAACCAACAGACGGACGACTACATATCATCCGAGTCAGTCCCAAATGCATTTAATAAGCATTTTCTTAACATTGCTGCTAATTGCACACTACAAAGTGATGAGTCACGATCCAAACAGTGTGTCTGTAGGCACCTGGGTGGTTCTGATATCCCATCTTTCACGCTTCCCATAGTCACACGTGAACTCATGGATAAAACTATAAAGTCTATGCTAAAGACCCGTACGACTGTTGACAATTATGACATGTCTTTAAATATTTTATTATATGTGTGGCCTATTATATCTGACATTTTGATAATTCTGATAAATGATATGTTTGAAAATGGTGTATACCCAGGTGCACTGAAAAGAACTAGAGTTTGTCCGGTATATAAAGGGAAGGGGGACAGAGACGATGTGACAAATTATAGACCTATAACCATTGTACCTGCCATTTCAAAATTAGTGGAATCCATCCTATCATCTTCCATAATAACCCACCTAGAAACAAATAAATTGCTCACCAACAATCAATATGCCTACAGAAAAAACAGATCAACCACCACAGCCGCACATAAAATCATTGATTGTGTTGTGACTGGTCTTGATGATGGGAATAGAATGGCAGGTATAATGTGTGACTTATCGAAAGCATTCGATGTTATTAGCCACAAACTGTTAATGACGAAGTTGGGCATGTATGGCATTAGTAATTCTGCCCACAAATTGTTATCATCGTTCCTGTCTGACCGTAAACAGGTAGTGAAAATGTCCAGCAATGGCAGAATACTCACTTCTTATGCTGGATCTGTGCACTTGGGTATTCCACAAGGTTCTGCGATTGGTAATACGTTATTTTTATTATTTATTAATGATCTTCCATCGGCAATCACAAGTGGCGTTTCCGTACTATTCGCAGACGACACAACAGTCGTAGTGAGCGCAAAGACCCACGAGCAGCTGGCTGAGAAAATCCACGAGGCGTGCGGACAACTGCAGATGTGGTTTTCCTCAAATGGCTTGCTCTTAAATTTCTCTAAATCTAATATTATGCTTTTCTCAGGCCGTAACACTACGACGCCCCCGTGCATTGCTGCTGGTCCGATGCCATTATGCAACGAGTGCAAGTTTCTGGGTTTTACACTAGACTCAAACCTTAGCTGGAAGTGCCATGTTGACAAACTGTGCGGCAGGCTGAGCAGTGCTGTATTCGCTTTAAAAAAACTGCAACCATTAATATCAAAAAAGTCGTTACGGTCCGTATATTTTTCACATTTTCACTCATTGATGTCGTATGGTGTGGTAATATGGGGCAATTCTACTGATGCTAAGCGAGTATTAATACTCCAAAAACGTGCTATTCGAATACTGGCTGGAGTTAAACACAGAGAACCGTGTAAAAAAGTATTCGAAAGTAACGGCATCATGACGCACTATTCAACATACATGTATGAGGTCTTAATGTTCGTGAGGAAAAATTTGCCGACATTCAAACGTGTTGAGGTCACAGGCAAGCTGCTCCGATCTACTGGGAGACTTAGAACGGTTCCACGTCGCATGGCACTTTCAGAAAAAAACCCTCGAGTTATAGGTCCCACATATTATGAGCGCCTACCCGTTGAATTACGAACTGAGCCATCTGACAAAGCATTTGAGCGTCAACTGAGAATCTTTTTATTGAAAAACCCATTATATAATGTAAATGAATATATGGACGTAACAAAATGATAATCTATTTAATTGTTTGACATTTATAAAGTTTTTACATAATTGTTATTTGTGTTTTTACATTATTCGATTATATTAAATTTGACGATCTATTGAGATATCTAGTTTTTATAGGTTTTACGTAATTGTTATTTGTGTTTTTTCATATTTCGATTAAGTTTATTAGTTTTTAAATTGACGATCTTTTGAGATATCTAAATTTTTTGTAAAATAATTTTAAATGACATAATTAATTGTGACTTTATATTATTACATAATTATACCTAATGATTAGTTTTGACATTTTGATTAAATTTTATACTATAATATTCTATTAAGTAATCAAATTTTGACGATCATAGTATATATTCGTATAGATTAAGCTAGTGTTAAGAGTCCGTATCGGCCCGGAAAAAGTTCGATTCTAGGTATTATTACCAGTCTCTAAGCGCGCCAGCGCAGGTGTTGTAGTGGGGGTCGAGCGAGGCGGCTAGGTCGGCGTAGAGTAGTGTTGATACTTTAACCGTTTTATCAGACTTTTTCGTTTCTTAATATTTCTATGTTTATGTATTTAAATAAAATGTCAACTAACAGGTAACAGGTAACTTAAAACTGTATCGTCCATTATAATGTATTTATGTAATTACTACAAATTCAGAATTCATTTAAGGCGAAGGGTAGGGCAAGGCCTTCTCCATACAAACGTTGTGCAAGTTTTATTCGTTAGTTTCGGCACTACATAATTTTATTTTATTTTTTGCTGCTATATATTGGATATACGCAGAACCTGATGTTGAAATTTTAATTTTATTTCAAAAAAATAAAAAATACAAAAAAGAATTTAAATAAAACTAATAAACATCAAATCGTAGATAACAGAAAAATAAACATATTGACCAAAAATAATAACTATAGCGCAAACATAAACGAAGAAAAACTTGCACAACGTGTGTATGGAAAGAGCTTGCCTACCCCTTCGCCTTAAGTACTTACTTGTTTGACGACTGCTTTAGCCTAGTTGGTGTTGACCCTGCCTACGAAGCTTGAGGTTTGAATCCCGGTATGGGCATTTATTTCTTCCTGAGTCATGGATATTCGTTTTCTATGTATTTAAGTATTTATTTATCTATATAAGTATAAGTATGAATATCGTCGTTTAGTACCCATAGTAAAAGCTTTGCTTAGTTTGGCACTAGGTCAATTTGTTAAGATTTTGCCCAATATTTACTATTATTTATCTTTATTCATCTTAAAACTGAGGTTATCGTTTTGCATAACTCTGTCTGTTGTTTTTGAATTTTTTTTAAACTTGCTCGAGAAAAAAATATATAATTACCAAACCTGCTAACCAGATTTCACGAGAATCGGTTGAGAAATGGGATCTCTAGAGGAGAACAGCCGGAAATCCGGACAGACATACAAAAGCACTTTTGTCCAAGCTGAAACGGAGACCTTATTCGCTTTCGTTCACTCGGTCGATAATGAATTACTGTTAGAGTTTTCAGTTTCCAGGTATTCAAGTTCTAGGTGAATAGTTTTTAGACTTATTCGTTTCTTGGTTTTAGTGTAGGTGTTGAAATAAAATACCAGGTAATTTAGAAATGTAGGTACATTTTATTTTTACTAGAATAAGGTTAATAGCTATTGGATGGTCATCGCCTGCCTCGATAACGTGTAGAAGCACTGTTATATCCGGACCTCTCAGCAATAGCCCCATCTTTTGACCAGCCAAACTTCACCACCATATCCGATATGGCATGTTTACTGGTCTGTGGTGCCTTGGTCTTTATCGGGTTCGACATTTTCATTATACTGCACATCCTAGAAAAATAATCATTTTATTTTGCCTAAAGTATAATAAGCTTCATCGACAGATAAATAAGAATAATTCCTTAACCTTTCCAGATTCCGGCGTTGCGCTGATTTCTTTATAGTCTGGGTTTAATCTTTTAGGACCACAAATATTGTTTTCCTCTTTACTTTACCAAATGAACGGTTTGCCTTCCTAGGCGCCATACTTAAATCTAAAATAATAAAACCAATCAATTTATAAATATTGTTTTATAGTATAGTACTTTAGCGACATGAATAGTAAGAATCTGTGCAAGAAAAAGATGGGCGATAAAAAGGTATAATAATAAATAAATAAATAAATATTAGGGGACAATTTTTACACAAATCGAACTAGTCCCATAGTAAGCTCAATAAGGCTTGTGTTATGGGTACTAGACGACGATATATTTAAACGATATATACTTAAATACATAGAAAACATCCAAGTCTCAGGAACAAATGTCTCTGCTCACCACAGAAACAAATGCCCTTACCGGGATTCGAACCCGGGACCTCTAGCTTCGGAGGCAGTTACACTACCAACTAGGCTAAACAGGCCGACAAGGTATGGAGATAAAACATGTTGCACCGTCCGTCCACAACTAAAGTGAAAGATGAAACAACTTCAGCAAATATTATCACTATTAGGTTATAAATCACTAAAAAGATGCAAAACAATATGCTCTTTAAAAGCGTGAGTTCTATACAAGTAGTGAAATAACACAGCAGAAATTATTATCAAAGGTGCAGAAGAAGAAGCAGAAATACCGTTTTTTTTTGTGAGGAAAACCGATATTATCCTGGCAGCCGATTTTAGCTTTAGCCTTTAAAAAGAAAGCTGATACCCATAAAATCAGACTCCCATTAGACTAAGTTTTCAAATATGACCAATTGTTGCTGACGGATATGTGTTGGGACCTGTCATCGAAGCAGATGTTAGGTAAAATTGCATAAATATGGTTAAAACCAGAAATGACTGTAAAGGTCAGAAAAGTAGCATTAGGACAGCAGGAAGCAATTTATATCACACAGATAAAGGCAATGGGAATAAGATTCTGTAAATCGGAAATATTCCAAACGGCTGCCAAAATTAAGAAACAGCAAAATAACAACCTGAACAGTCCAACTAATTCATGAGAGGACGTATCTGCCCAGCAGTGGGACATATTTACTGATGATGTTGAAAATTCGATGACGTACTTTTAGAATTATTGCATAAGTGTGTAAATTTATACGGGCATAATGGAGATTAAGATTGGACCTAGGGAACCTATTTATATTAATTTCTTTAGGAAATAAAGTTCTTTCTTTTTCATACATAATAATTAAGCACGCATAGTATTGCACCCATAATAATGAACGTACCGATGCATCTTGTCAGTGTTTAAATTAGTTTGCTTAATTAATTAAGTCAAGTAGCAAAGTCCTGATTGTTCCTATCAAACAAAAACATCATGGGAAAAAGACAGTTTCTAAAAGTTATAAAGGATAATTTTTAAGAAAAAAAAACCGACTTCAATGGGTGAGGCCGGTGAGAATAAAATAAAATGGCTATAAGTTTGTTTATTATCGTAGAAGACTAAGTACTCTCAATTCCTCATGGAATCCTCCATCAGAACTCAAGCTTGACAAAAATGCTTGCTTGACAAGCAAAACGAAGAAAACAAATCGCCCAACGTGAACTACGTGTCATTGAAGAGTTCCATTCTGATCATCATCAGCAGTTCTACTTCATCAAATGTCACTTTTTTGAATGAAAATGCTTGATTAGTTCAAGAAAATACCAAAATTACTATTTGTGTTCCTTACACATTTGAGGAGTTCCCTCGATTCCTAATGGATCCTATCATGAGAACTCGAGCACGACAAAAATTTATCGTGAAAATAGAACTTGCTTAACAAACACAACTAAAAGGACAAATCGCCAAATGTGAACTTTTCGTCGTTGAAGAGTTCTGTTCTGATCATCATCAGCATTTTCACTTCATCAAATGTCACATTTTTGTATGAAAATTCGCGATTTGTTGATAAAAACACAAAAATCACTATATGTTTGCCTTTAATATTTGAGGAGTTCCCTCAATTCCTCATGGATCCCATCATCAGAACTACGTTTTGACAAAAACGGGACCAACTTGGATATATATACTTACAATAAAAAAAGGATTTTCAAAATCGGTTAAGAAATGACGGAGTTATGGAGAAACAAACATTTAAAAAAAAATGCATACAACCGAATTGATAACCTCCTCTTTTGAAGTCTTGCTTGTTATGTAAAAATAAGTTGGACTGCGTACATTGTTGCTCGGTCAGATTAAAAAAAATCGTTACACCTAATTAATAACACTATTTACCAAATTATTATTCTATATGAGTCGTATTATTTGATACTATAGGTGAAAAAAGTATACGCCCTTATAGATAAAACATGAAGACTAATTAAGAACCTCCGTCTATGGAACATAGGTCAAAAATGTTAATAGTACAATGAAAATATTTCCATCAGTTAGTAAAAATGCATAATGCAATTTCATATAAAAAGTCAAATGTAACAAAAAGCATTACTTACCCAATGATCAAGACTGCCTCTTCGCGCTATAATTCCCGCTAGCCCATGCGCCCGTAGCTACGTGACCTTGAAATCAACGAGCGACGTGACCGTTCCCTCGAACCGCTTGGCGGCGACTGCCGAATCGAGCGCCGTGCACGGTGTTTTATTACGAATTTTTGGGTGATTTGAAATATTTTTTATGCCGAAATTTACTTCTACATATACATATATTTTTATATGAACGAGTAGCGCTTGAACTGGAGTTTCTTATTATGGTTTTATATTTTTGAAATAATGTGCTAAATGGCCAAAAATACTGGCGATTCTTCGTGTGTTTTTACTAAAAAGTTGTTGCATGGAAATACGGTTTTACTCAACAATTTAATATGTAACTTATAAAATGTATTCCACTTATTCCTAAGAAGACTATCAATCCAATATAGATTTAATTGTTTCATGTCGGTTTGAAATCAAATAGTTCTTCAAATCTAACTCGTTTTACACGTCTCCGAGCGAAAATTGAGTAAACAGCTTTTGGACTGAGCCAAAATATAGTAAATTGAGAGCTAAATCTAAACAAATTTTCCACTTATTCAACTTGAATTGAAACGATCTTTCATATTATACAATAAAATCTTTAGGAAAACGAATATTGAATGAGATATGACCTCTAAAAGTTTAGCGAATTCAGCAAACGGCTATATACGGACTCTTAATTTATATTGTAATCATATATTATGAAATAAAAAATCTAAATCTAAATCATGCTGGTATCTTTTCCGCTATACATGTTATTTTATTTGTAGCATTGGCGAAATAGACAGACTTTTTAACGAAGAATTTTTAAAGGGTCGGCAACGACCACCCTTTTGTTGCAGGCGTCCAATCGTCCATAGGTTGCCAACTCCCGCGACCTTTACGAAGTCATCAGTCCAACTTTGGGGGTCTGCCAACGCTGCGCCTTCCGGTACGTGGTCGCCATGGGAGTCCGTTGGATGCGGGTGGCGAATGACCGTTCATTGCGGCACTCTTAAGGGAAGGCCTATGTCCAGCAGTGGACGTCCTTTGGCTGAGGTGATGATGATGATATTGCTGATAGGTTGCCAACAACCGCTTACCATCAGGTGGGTCATACGCTTGTTTGCCACTGACGTAGTATAAAAAATAGATAAATATAAAAAGAATAGGCAATAAAAGACAACAAAAAGTCAATGTTATTATTTTATTATACGACACGAGATCTTAGAACTAATAGATTACATTAAATGGAATATTTACTCATAGAATCACGACAACGTGAATTGTGTTTTTAAGTAGAACATGCTTCTTATGTACGGGACAAAGATGCTATTTTTAGGGTTATATTTAACTTAGAAAATAATGGCATGTTTGCGTCTATAACTATAGCAAAATGTCGTTGTAATAATCATAGATTACAAAGAGCTAACAAAATCAGAAAAATCTGTACTTTTATCTTCTTCAAGTTGTTTTTATCGTTATGATATCTGATGAGATGAATATTGATGGATATCGAATACTTAAAAATATATGGCTAAAGAGATTCAAAGTCGAAGTCTTGTTCGATACTTGTAAAGTAACTAATTTGAAATGTATATGGATTTTTTGAATAAACATTTCAAGATGAAACATTCATGTACATCAAACAAAAGATCTCCGACTATGCTAGCGATTGGGTAAAATATTTTTCTTCAGCTAATTTTATTTCAATTGTGGTAATATATCTGGCTGAATGACCGCGAAATATAAACCATATTGTAGCAAGGCTAGAATACTGCTCGACAAGCTTACCCCTACTAGAACCATTACTGGCCCCCTTTTGGCAACCTTGCCTAAGCTAGGCAACTTTACAGCAACTTGACAAGCTTGTCCAAATTTGGCAATCTTGTCCCAGCTCCGCAAGCTTACCCGAACTGGACAAGCTTGTCTCAACTTGGCCATATTGGCACAGTTTGACAAGCTTGGCCCAACTTGGCACTCTTGTCCCAGTTTAAGAAGCTTGTCCCAGCTTGACAGGCTTGTCCCAGCTTGACAGGCTTGTCCCAAGTTGGCACTCTTGCCCCAGCTTGGCAAGCTTGCCCCAACTTGGCCAGCTTGACCGGACTGCAGTGGGTGATTAAATCTTTTTCCTCCTCTTTTCTGGCGTCGACTGGAAGATACCCTCGTCGGCGCGAATGAGGCGGTTGACGGCGCGACCCAAGGACACATCTGCCACAGAAACAGACCACTCAGATACTACCAAAAACTACCAAAGCTACCAAAAAAAAACATAATTTATTAACGTTTTGGGCATGCCAGATGCATTAAAAAAAGTTTAATTATTTAATACTAGTGGTAAGCAGATTGTGTCAATTTAATCACCCACGCGAATTTGATGTTTATGGCGATGGTTGTTAAATAAAACAATATAGCTTTTTAAAACTTTAATGTGATAGAAATATTAACAGTCCACTTACATTTTATTATTAAGATTATAGTAAAAACTGTATGAAAATATCTGACCAAATAGACATTTATTTGAAATAATTTATGGATCCCGATTTTCATGCAGTGTTTACTATTTATTATAGTCTCATTTCAATTGCATTAGATTGTACTCATAAAAGGCATCATTATTCTCCCTTCGAAACAAAATGCACAAAACGCAAAATGTACCTAATAGCAAAATATACAATTCGCACAATGTACGCCACGCATATTGTGAAACACGCGGAACGTACACGAAGCAAAAAGTACATTCGCAAAATGTACATATCGGAAAATGCACAATACTCGCAAAATGCACATTACGCGAAACGTGCAATACGCAAATAGCCACACACGCAAAACGACATTGGCATCGCAGTATTCTCAAGTGCCAGTATTAATTCATATACTTAAACGATAGACGATAAGGAATGAGTCTTTATTACAGACTGGCTTTTGCCCGCGACTCCGTCCGCGTGGAAGTCGTTTATCGCGGTTCCCACGGGAGCCGTGTAATATCCCGCGATAATAGCTTTCCCATTAATAAATATACTTGAAATAAAATAAAAATATAAAAAGTAAAACCTCTGTTCGGCCAAAACTAAACAAATTATATGAAACAAAGTTCGGTCTTAACTAATGGAAAATATTTCACGCAATCCTCACTTTTTGTACATTTTGTGTGTGTGGCTATTTGCGTATTGCACGATTCGCGTAATGTGCGTTTTGCGAGTGTTGTGCATTTTCCGATATGTACATTTTGCGAATGTACTTTTTGCTTCGTGTACGTTCCGCGTGTTTCACAATATGCGTGTGGTACATTGTGCGAATTGTATATTTTGCTATTAGTTACATTTTGCGTGTAGTGTACATTTTGAGTTTTGTGCATTTTGCTCCGAAGGGATTATTCTTATTGTTAAACATTATAATAGAAAATGTATAATTAATTACTTAAAATTGAATAACCTAGAATAAATAAGAGTTAGTGCAGCCGGCATCAATGAGGATAAAATAAATATGAGATCAGTAGTAAATACTAGCGAGTTTTACTCTAATAGCAGTAATCTGTCATCATTTGATCATCATACACTTTCAGTGCCAGACTTAGATCTTGAAAATACGCCGAATAGCGACCGATTTAGAAACCGATATAGCGACCTACCTAGAGCAATATTATTATTATGTTTGATCATCATTAACACTTTCAGTGCCAGACTTAGATCTTGAAAATACGCCGAATAGCGACCGACGTAGAAACCGATATAGCGACCCTACCTAGAGCAATGTTATTATTATGTTTGATCATCATTGACACTTTCAGTGCTTGACTTAGATCTTAAAAATACGCCGAATAGCGACCGATGTAGAAACCGATATAGCGACCTACCTAGAGCAATATTTTTATTATGTTTGATCATCATTAACACTTTCAGTGCCAGACTTAGATCTTGAAAATACGCCGAATAGCGACTGATGTAGAAACCGATATAGCGACCCTACCTAGAGCAATGTTATTATTATGTTTGATCATCATTGACACTTTCAGTGCCAGACTTAGATCTTGAAAATACGCCGAATAGCGACCGATGTAGAAACCGATATAGCGACCTACCTAGAGCAATATTATTATTATGTTTGATCATCATTAACACTTTCAGTGCCAGACTTAGATCTTGAAAATACGCCGAATAGCGACCGACGTAGAAACCGATATAGCGACCCTACCTAGAGCAACGTTATTATTATGTTTGATCATCATTGACACTTTCAGTGCTTGACTTAGATCTTAAAAATACGCCGAATAGCGACCGATGTAGAAACCGATATAGCGATCTACCTAGAGCAATATCATTATTATGTTTGATCATCCTTATACTATTATATTAATTATTAATTAGCTTTCAAGCGAATGCTCCGTAAACATCTGTTAGCAGAAGAATTTGCATAGCGTCCATCATCCAGTATATTATATAACATATATATTTATGTATCAGTATGTATATATATTTATATACATATATATTATTTATGTGTATATTTGTATCAATGTTTATTTATTATGTCTATGTACGTCTATATTTTAATTTACGTCTGTGTTATACTCTCAACGTTTCTACATGTACCCAGCACTAATTTTAAGTGTATCTGTTTGGTCCAGTGGTTGACTGGTAGAGAATGCCCTTTGGCATTAAGTCCGCCATTTGTAGATTTGTTTTTTGTGCGATAAAGCTTAAATAAATAAATAAATCCTTAACACTTTCAGTGCCAGACTTAGATCTTGAAAATACTGCGAATAGCGACCAATGTAGAAACCGATATAGCGACCTACCTAGAGCAACAGGGTCAATCACCTTTTCCTTGTTATTATTCTGTCTCGTCAGTGAGGAGACAACAGTAACCAAATTTCTTAGAAAAAATGTTATAACATGGACTTCTAGCGTGCTCCAGAGATGACCCACGTCATAATGGGTTTATAATCATCGTTAAAATTCGTGTTTGGTAGATTTAAAACCTATAAAATCTCGGTTTTAAGTAGTGACTCAGGAGACGTAAACATGGTAACCAGCAACGAGGAAAAGTTGATTGACCCACCTATTGTATTCATCAACCCCCCAGTTAAGGTTGTACCCTAAAGGAGCCGGGATCCGCGTTGGCACCTAAATTGAAAGCAAAATTTGGCGAAGGAGTAGTCTTACGAAAACATAGTTCGTATTTATGTTCAACCTATGATTTTTAAATAAGAGCATTCAACGAAAATACTGTATTTGATTCGAAATCTACATAAAACTCATTATCCAGTGATAAATGTAGGAAGCCTACCGGAGACCAAAGTTCAACAGAACAAATTATTGATGCCGCCTGCCTGACTTGTACTTTATCATAAACCTAACTTTCCGAATTTATTTTCTGTCCAATAAATACATCCAACTCTGTAAAGTCAATATTGAAATGAAACCGAAGAGTTAGAGTAAATAATGAAATGTACTTCAAACGCCAACTTTGTGTGGGGTCGTAATGTTGAAAACATCCAAATAGTAATAATGTTTGTTACAAATCAAGTGTTAGTAAATGAGAATGAATTCATTTAAAAGAAGATAATATTGTATATTCCATCGATAAGGCCTGACTTATAATTTCCTACCAACTTGTTGTTTAAATAAAAAATGGGTTCTTCCAACAGTAAAGTGGAAATGACAGCCATCTTTGTATGAAACACGTCGGCATCATCATTTCGACGTTTGCATGAGTCAAATATATGAAAATGCGTTTCAGCTGTATAAAATTTCCTTAGTATTCTTTGGTAAATATTTGAAACAGTGTGTATATTTAATTTTTATTTTTAGTTGTCAGACAATGTTAATTAATAATAGATTAAATTATTAGTTAATACCCACAATTCCCTTACCTAGTGTAAATACCTAGTTACGTTCAGTTAAGTACCTTTTATAAAGAAAAAACAATTGTTACAACGTTTATAATAAATACTGTGATTAATAAGATTATTAGATATATTAAACACTTCTAAAAAAACATTACTTATATAAAATACTATAAATGGATTCATAGAACACTAATAAGAATAACATAATATAGTTATGAAATGAAAATATGAAGTTGGTTAAATTATTATTCTATTCAATAAAATTTAATAAAATATAAATAAAACACCTCAAAGGACAGTAAAACGTATCACGTTAGTAATAACAATATTGCAAATATTCCTAACCACTAAAATTACAAATTTCCTATGAAGGCAAGAGATTACAGCTGCCAAAAAAACGATTTATAAATATTAAAAACATTCGTCCATAATTAATAACTCTTAAATAAAAGAAAACATTGAGCGAGTAGAATTATAAGTGTATGTTAAATAATGTGAAGAAAATATAAAATTGTGACACCTCCAGTCTTAATAAAATTAAAGAATTTTTCAACACATTTGCTTTTAACGCAGGTTTTAAACCCTTTTGAACTCATAAACCAGCATAACACACGCAGGTTTTACAACATTACTATTGCTATTATGGTTTATATCCCGATTAAGATACGTTTGTATCTCGCAGCAAGGTGAATTTATTAACACGGTGCATTCTTAAATTAACCTGGTTACAAAGTTTTTTTTTCTCGGCAATTATTATCAACTTTGTGGATAAAATAACAATTTTATTTTTTAAATATAAAGGTTGAATTTTGCATAATGATTTAATGATATACAGGGCGTGGCCTGTAATAGGAGTAAAACATTAAACGGTACACTATTATTGAGCTCTCCAGCAATGATTTCTAATTGGTTTCAATTGAAAAAAAAAGGTTTTTTTTTTTTTTACTTTTTTCTCTACTTACGAGGGGTGATCCATAAGTTTTGATAATCAGTATTAAATATGGGAGATATGTAAATCGTTATATTTTTAACACAATATGCACACTTTCTATATTTTCAAATACTTATTAAAGTCATTCAATTGTTTTATTTTACCCCAATAAAAATAATTTTACTATTTGAGGTCAAATTTTATACCTTCACTAAGTCATCATCAGCTCTTGATTTTCATGTAGTTGGTTTTGAAGATAAGTGAATGAGAAGTAGTAGTCGGAAGTTAGGGCTAAATAACAATGAAAACGGTTATCAATTCTGATCTTTACTCGAAGAGCAGCACCTTTGTCAATTAGAAGGCTCTGAAGTACAATATCTCCCGAAAATTCGTGTTTTTTTTTCTTCAGCGTATTTATAATGTTTAACACAACTCTGATAGAATAATGTTATAGAACTCTCCAATAATATTTGAGCTCAATTGGTGAAAGCTAATCTCGCATTTTATTATTGGTAGGCCTCAATAGTCCAGGAAGAAGTCGAAAAATACACCCTAATTTTGGTGACAGAGCTGGAGATAAAAAAAAAACCATTGCACAGATTACTTGTTTATCCTTTAAATCATAATGATAAACCAAAGTTTTATTTTCAATTACAATATTCTTCATTAGTGCATCAGGACTTTTTCCACACCGCTCCAAATAATTACAAAACCAACTCTTATATCCGCCATCCTGTTATTTTTTCAATTCAGATGCTTTTTGTTCAGCAATTACAGAAAAACAAATGAATAATGTTTATATATTTTTACCCTAATTTAATGTTGATTCGTGTCATGGTATAGCCCACATTAAAAGAATATCATTAACGGGGTGGTTCATACCGATTATCAAAACTTATGGATCACCCCTCGTATTTACTAAGCTTACGTGTACTTTTTTACTCCACTGGGGCGATATTAAAAACTATTTATTTACAAAAACCAATAAATTAATTCGCAAATATTTGTTATCATTGTCGTTCTTAATGTTTGATTATCATCAAAATGTTGAACTCATGGATAAACAAAAGTAATAGTGATAAAATGCAGTGTGACGTCACTGATGGAAATACTTTTCGCGATGGTTCAATACGTACATACGATTATGTAAGTTATAATAACCTGTTGCCATCAACAACTGAATTTATTTACCACGCATAACATTTTATAACATACATTTTTATTCCTCGCAAATGTGTTGAAAAACGTTGTATGTTACTCGTGAGGCATGATCATCACACACTCAGCTCGCGCGAGTAATACCGACTCTAGTGCAATGAATGATCAATCTATCTCACTTTTATTATAATGTAATTCTTAAATATAAAGATTTCATTTTGTAAAATTATCTATTTTTAATAAGTAATAAATAACAATCAATATGTATATAAAATCGTATAGGATACGAAAATATTTATTTTCTTATGGCAGTGGCTATTTAGAGATTTTGTTTAAGCACTGCTTTGCACCTACGCGCGCATTAGCGCAGAGACCCGAATAAAAATTGCGCCCACGCCTGTTCCTCTTGTTACTCAGGCTAAACTCTGCTCTCGCACACCCCCCGGGTGTGGATATAGACGTAGGCCAATACGACGTACGACGTAGGGGTATAGTAGCCAAAATCGGAACCCTTATATTTTCGTCGTGTCTGTCTTTCTATGGATCCGTATGTCTCAGGCATTTTACTCAAAGACTATAAGGTGTATTAGAATAAAATTCGAAACTTAGAGCGCTACATAAAATATTTATGTAATCAAAATATTATATAAAAATTTAGAGGGGCCTCCATACATGTAACATTCACTTATGTAAGTCACCATGTGGCCTGTCAATTGATATGTCTTTAGAAATGAATGTAAGTAAGGTGTCTCACAAAACAAACATTAAGTGAAAATATTCAGAGATAATTGTAACCAAAGGAGTTATGAGCTCATGTGCAAATTTATTTAAATTAATTAATTGAACGTTCCGCATTTTAGTTATGTATGAATTTAAATCGTTAAGTGAAAGAAGTCTTAATTTTTCGCAGTATATAATGCTTTGCGATTTTAATATCGATTATATTGCGATCCTGGTCGCGTCTGTGAGCGACGTAATGTACATGTGCGTGTGTTACCAACCCGACATGGTGTGTGAGTGACGGATGTGTGATATATGTGTGTTACCAACCCGGCGTGGTATTGGCGAGACGTCGCATGCGGCGCGTGTTGCGGTCCTGATCGCGGATCTTCTTCTCCATCTCGGCGTCTGTGAGCGTCTCGAGGAACGGCGCCCAAGCCTCGGCTTCAGACGGCTGGCGGTACGGCGTCTGTGAAATAAACAACAGTTACCAAATGGGTCAACCTGCCTCGTCAGAAGCGAGTCATATCAAGCTAGTCTTGTGAAACAAACAGCAGATACCAAAGGTTGACCCTGCCTCGTCAGAAGCCAGTCCTATCAAGCTGGTGATTTGACAAACATTCAGATGTACTCTTTGAGTAACGGTTACAAAGATAAAACATGTCGAGAAACAAGGAACAAATGAGTGTCTCATCTTCATCATCCTCATATAAATTTGTTCATTCATGAAGGCGCGCCCCACTCCTTGTACCTTGTTTGTCAAATTAGTATTGAAAAGGCAAGAAATGAGTCTCTGTGAATGAACAGATTCTTACATTGTCTTGTCCGGCCAGTATAGCCAGTATAGTGTTGGTACTAGTTGTAGCTCAATCAACGAATAGCATTTAAAATTCACCCTTCAGATCCAATGCTGCTGACATTACATCTATCAGGCTTTCTCAAGTAAGTGGGAAGGTTATCCAAACATCAAAAGAAATTGAAATGTTTCAAGTTAATAAAGGGTCGGAAATGCGCTTGATATTCTTTTGGAGGTACGCCCTGCCGGCCGTAAGCTTGTTTGTCACCGTCGTTATATAAAAAAATATTGGCTTAGCATGTTCTTACACCTGGATCACCATCTTATCTTAATGTTTCTTCTAAAACACGGAAACGTTTAAGATACATGGAAACTGGCGTAGGTCAAGTGACCGTTGATTAACCAAACTGATTGCTGCCGATCTGCTAAAGACGCTAGTCTATGAAGGCCTTAATGCTAGCCTAGTCTAATCTAGTTGTCAGCCTGTTTAGCCTAGTCGGTAGTGACACTGCCTCCGAAGCTAGAAGTCCTGGGTTCAAATCCCGGCCAGGGCATTATTTCTGCAATAAGCACAGATTTTGTTCCTGGGTCTTGGATGTTTTCTATGTATTTATCTATATAAGTATGTACATCGTCGTCTAGTACCCATAGTACAGTCAACAGCAAATGTAGATGATCATTTTAGTACTTCGTCGCACTAACTTAACAATACTGCGACAGTTGGGGTGCGTCAAAGTAGCGAAAGTGACATGGTATTAAAATGATCATCTACTTTTGCTGTTGACTGTACAAGCTTTGCTTAGTTTGGGACTAGGTCGATTTGTGTAAGATTGTCCCCCAATATTTATTTATTATTATAGTTTACAAGTTGTCCGCGCACGAAGAACGGGATGGTGATGAGCTGGTGAGCAACGTAAGTACACTCACCTCCACGACGGGGAGAGGGGCCTCGCTGAAGGCAAAGGTGCGCTGATGCCAGCCAAGCTGCCCGCGCACGGAGTAAGCAATGCCAGTCACGAACTCGCCGCCCAGCCCCAGCTCAGCGCACAGCTTTGTAGCGAACGCTTCGGGATTGTTCTCCTTCTCAGACATGTCCCATTCCACCTGATATAAAGGTCAAAATGAATTTGTTTTCTTTTCTTTCGGTCATCGTTTCATTTATTGGCGGTCTCTACTGAAGCTCAGAGGAGAACCATTAAAAGAATGCAGAATCGAAAAACGATTTCTAATAGTGTGCTTCACGAACTTCGTCGAAAATTGAATGGATGTTTCATGGCATATCTTGTATGTACGCAAAAATGAGACTACACGCGTCGATGGGTAAATAGATAAATTTTGTGGGTAAGGTTTAAAAAATCATTGGATAAGATTTTTTAAAAGTCCCCCATACGCTCGACCGAACTCGATTCTCCATACAAACGTAGTTTGGTTCTCATTTAAAAAGGCCATGCTGTAATAACATGAAACTTTTTATACACAATGGGATCCGCCACATCTAGGTCGGAAATTAGTTTCTGTTGCTAGAAATTGGAATAGAAAAAAAATACAGCGAGTTTTTGAATTTTTTAGGTCTTGTATGAAAACCACATGAAAACCTTAATAATCGCTGTATTTTTTCTCCATTATAATATCAAGCAACAGAAACTAATTTCCGACCTAGATGTACCCGATCCCACTGTGTATACAGTATCAAATGGGCGCACTTTTAAGACTTACCTTAATAAAATCTATGACATTCAAATCAGAATCATAAAAAATATATTAGTAGATAATAGCACCAAAAGTTATTGCAATAAAAATTATCTGTTGTTATATAAAAAATTAGAAATCTTACCAGTTCATGAAAAAGTAAAATACCTAATATCTGTCGAGCAGTTTGACCTGGATAGTTTTATAACATGTAGAAAACCGTTACGTAATCTTCGAGACAATGCGAGGAAAACATATGTAGAATACACTGCAAATAACTACTATGGTGAAAGAACTCGTAAATACATGATCCCTAAGATTTTTAACCAGATAAGTCCAACTCTGGCGCAATGCAGCAGTAAGCAGGTGTTTAAAAAAAGATTAAAAACTGTACTTTTGGATGAACTTGATGCTGGTACGTAGTTTGGTGGGTAGTTTACTGCGTAAATTTAACTAATATTGTTTTTAACTTAAATTACATTAGTATAGTAAGTATATCACTGGAATTGTGGAAGGAGCGCACTATTCGCCAACAAACTGCTATGCAGTTTGGCGAAAATTAATGTTAAGTACTTACGTTTTAAGTCAATGTTTTTGGAATAAATAAAAAAAAAAAAAAATATTCCAGCATGTCATTTAAAAATAAGAGCGAAACTACGTTTGTATGGAGAACCGAGCTTACTGCGGACTAAGTTCAAATAATCCAATGTTTGATTATTTTTTTCCATGAAAATTTAATGATAATATCCATTCCAATTTATTTGATCAAAGCGAACTGGACAAAAATGTTGGTTAAGTGGAATATCAGCCTACGAAGATATTTTTATGGACCAAAAGAGATTAGCTGAAAGGACGATACCTTGGCCGGCACTTTTAAGTGCTTGGAGAAAATCGGCAATTTCTTATACGGACTAAAATATATTTGTACTGATAACAACTTTGTCACAACGCACGTTTGTTACACATCCTTGGCCGCGTGCTGACAAGTATGTTGTGACACGTCCGAAACGTTAGGTAAACCTCAAAAATTAGAATAGATCTAATTTTACGCGATTAACAGTTTAGTAATATTAAAGACGCAACAGAACAGAATATCTGGGATCCCAGCTAAGCTAGAGGATGCTTTTGCCAAGGGGCACACTGAATTAGAGACACTTTTCAGATTAAAAGAGCTTAATAGATATCTGAATACTGACCTGGTCTACAAGTGACGTATTCCCAACATGTATGTTCAGCTTAATGACCACTCTCTGATCGCTCTGCTCTTCCAAGATGGCAGGTGGCTCACTGGGGAACGCTTCAATCTGCTGCCTGATTGACGACGCAATGGCCGGTACAAATGTGCTCGGGTTCAGCTCTAGGTCATCACAGAGAACTTCAGCGAATTGCTCGGGGGTTATTATTGATTCTGGAAGAGATGCATGGATTTTGTTATTTTTTAACGCGTTTTCGTTGCGGTGTCGTTATGACGTTCCACCATGGTTAAGCTAATCTGTGGTTTCTGTGTTGTCAGCTTACTATGTGAAGTGAAGCTGTGAAGAAGGGACGATTGGCATAATATTAATGAATCAGTTAAAGTTATCAGAAAATCAGTGTTTATCTTAATAATTTTTAAGATCCCAACAACCCATCAAGAGTGCCCACGCATATTTTTAAATTTGATGGCCATACAAACCCTTGTCTCCTTTATGCTAGCACCTGACTTATTGTATTTAAGACTTATTGTAATTGGTATTTAATTGTATTTAGGGGTATTTAAGCAAATACTCGTGTTGTATCTCTTAATTAATATCGCAAAGGAAAGGGAGGCGAATACGCAACCCCAAGTGAGGTACCAGCATTAGAATGCAGTCTCCTTTAGAAAATTCTTGGTCATTTTGCAGCAAATGTATATTTCTTTCTTTCTGTTACTTAAATTTTATAAATTTCATGTATAAAATAACAGCAGCAAGAAACTTAAAATGCTTTTGGCTTTGCATAAAAGTCAGCAAATATTTTTTGCACGTTGCCCATATAGTTTTAGTTATAAGCAGGGTCTGCATTAAACCGGGTACTCACTAGCAAGCTGTAACTGTGACAGAATGGTTACAGTAACCAGTGAGTATATGGCTTGCAATGAGCCAATGAATGTAACTCTCTTAGTTATGTACACACTTGAACTTGTTACAATAACTATTCGATCACGGTTACAGTTAGCTAATGAATACCCGGCTTTACGTGTAGCGGCGCGCGCGGCAGCAACTCGCAATGTAGACATGTTATGTGCAGAGACCCAGAGAAATGTAGAGTGGCTGTATCTGTATAGATACTGTTGTAATTTCACTGCAAGTCATAGTTACAATAATTACCATTCTTATTCCAAGTGAAGGTGTCCCTTAGTTTCTGGCCCTCAATCTCCATGTCCAGCCGGATGGGCACCAGGATCTGCTTCTGCGAAGCATTCTCCAGCATTGAAGTCATATCAGTGTCGTCAAAGCATAGAGGGAATGTGCGCACCTGGAATAGAAACAGAAAGATCTTCACAATAGAAACAGAAAGATCTTCACTTGCGAATGCGAAAGCCACTGTAGTTGCCTATGATATGCAGACACATGGTTGAATTTGCAAAGTCCAAAGATGAATCAGATACAATTGTTTAAGAGCCGATCCAATCCAACCCACCCAGTAGCTTTTGTCCAAATTTATTAGAGTATTAGTTTGTTTTGTTTTCCAACACATACATTCACAATTTTGAATGTGAATAGGAAGATATTATACATTCCATCTTTACAAATATCGCTTCCTGTGCAGCGGAGCAATGCCGCCAGCACATTTGGATTCTGGGGATCTCCTAGGTTGTCTAAAATTTAGACAACCTAACAGATCCCTGAAAAATAACAAATTATTTAGACTCTCAATAATTTGTTATTTTGTTCCTAATTTGTAAACGATTTTGTGTTTTCAGTGTGCATTATTATTCAATTATACAACTTTATTAACTGCTAGTAACATCATGATTATCACAAATAAACTACAAAAATGATAAAAATAAAACTAATAGTTTCCATCTTCCTATTCACAAACCATATTTCAATACATTAGTTACATGAAAGTCCAAAGGGTGACACACCCTTAATTTTTCATCACAAACATTAGTGTATAATATTCTTACACATTATATACTTCAAATGTGAATAGAATACTACCTTCTTGTTGTGGACCCTAGTCCTGCTGATCTGGGTGGCTTGAGGTACTGCATCCAAGTGAGAAGAGTTTGGCATCACAGGTAGCCATGATGGATTGTGTGGTTTTTTACTTTTACTCTCTCTAGGTGTTGCTAGCTCCTGACTCACAGACACAGCTTTATATCTGTACAAAAAGAATTACAAAATGAACTTAAATGAAAATTAAATAAATGAACTTTATTCTGCATGTATGCCACAATGGCTCTTTTACGAGTCAAAATCTAGTAGCATTCTAAAATACAAGATCACTGTTGGAAAGACATGCCGAAACAAACTCAACAGTCAGTTATTTTCTCCCAAAAAGACACTACTGTAATATAATATGTATTTAGGCCAAATTATTTTTTCCACTACAATTGTATACAAAAATTTTTTTTCAGATTAATATGTTGAATCAGAGTCCATGAAACGTTTTAAATGCTGTATGCATTTTTTTCGTTCAATAAAATAAAAAAGTAAAATATACTGAGCCTAAAATTGCCACCGGAGACATCCTTTTTAAATTGCGAGTTTTCTTTTTACAGCAATTAAAAAACCCAAGAATTCCTTTTTCTTAAAAAATGAAACTATTTTGTACTAGAAGTAAGTTTATGGATTTTTGAATGCTTGTCTGCTGGTAAGTAGTATATTTACAAGGATATCCTAATCTAAATGTCTATTGTATGAATAATATGTATTTGTCAATATGTATATTACTGATATGAAATAAATAGCCCATAAAAGTTTTATTTATTAAAAGGGAGACTGATGAGTTTTTTGATACATAGTGTCTTAAAAATATAATTTTGTTTATAGCGCTTAAAGAGTTAAGACTTGACAAAGAGCCATGAAAAAAAGATGATTGCCATCAGCATTCCTTCCTATAATACTAAACTTACTTATCATCATTCCCTTCTATAATATCTTCTACTTCCGATGCCTTCAGCAGCGATACGGAACTTGAGAGTACGTGCTGGCCAAGCCCGTTATCCACCAAACGCTTTCTCTCATCATTGGTCAAGGTTCTCCTGACCATACCAGGGTACTTCTTGTATAGTGACCCACGGAACAGCCGCAGGTAGTTACCGACCTAAAAAAAAACAATTTTAGTTATACAATTTTGAAACCCCACATTATTTAGGTATAGTATACCCGTCTTAGCTATCTGGTGTTTGTTTAGCCAATAAGCAAGCATATATATAATGTGTGTTACGGGGTATTGCAAATGAGAATAATAGCCAAAAATTATCTGCAATAGCCCAAATCATAACCAAATACCTCAGAGCCAACACAGTAGAATTCTCCTCCTTCCTCAATCTGAAAACTAATCGGCTTATCGCCGTACGTCCTTATAGCCATTTTAGTCGTTGTTTAATTTACACCACCTCAAAAGATATTTATTAGATAGTACTAATTCCTACAAATAAACATCACAAAACCTATAACATTGATGAAATGAAATGATGAAGTAACTAACACTAACGCTGTCAAAATGGCGGCGTCAACGTCTAGGGCTGCTGCTATATATATCTTGACAGAAAATACCGGTTTTAGCTAAAAAATCCGGCGTTTTTAACAGTGCCTTGAACCAACTTTCAGGGATGCCCTACTAAAAAAATATTCCGCAAGGCGCAAATCTCATTCGGTCACGAACGAAAACGAAGTTGCACAAAACATTGAATGGAACTCATTAATCCATCATCCAATCCACCAATCCAATCCCCAAAAAAAAATACAGTCAGTGTTAAACCGTTGTATGGGGAGGACGTCGCAGCCGTTGTGAGAACCGATTGAAGTGTTTTCAGTTAGAAATATGTCTAACAGGACCGGAAGTTTTAAGAATCCATTCCAAAGGCCATGGATGACGGAAAGCGGCGCAGCGGCTGCGGCTGGGGGCCCGGGGTCCGTGGGACTGAAAGGAGTAGTCGCCGGCGGAATCACTGGTGGCATTGAAATATGTATTACATTCCCGACAGAATATGTGAAAACACAACTACAATTAGACGAGAAAGGTTAGTGATAACCGGCTACCTATTTAACTGGTTCACCTTCATTCATCAATGTGTTATAACCTTCGATAACATAACGTAATAGTAAACATTGTCGATTGACCTATTTATATCTATTCATCTGTGGATATTACGTTTCTAGTGGAATTAACCTCGCTTCTAGAAATAACGGTAGTCATTTGTTTCACTTAAGGTATCTGCCACCGTCTATTTGACTGAATCATTCATGTATAGTTTTATTTGTTTCTATCAATAGGCACCCGCTGAATATATTTCCATCATCGATCACTTTCTTCCTACGCGACGAGTCGGACTCCACAGACATGTGGACTTTGCTCTTTATTTTATTTGTCATGTGAGAAGTCTTACAACACGCACGATCCAACGCTCATAATCTAACTCAAGGTCGCTACTAGCCGTCGTGTTTACTAAATCCGTATATATTTAAATTAGTCGTCAAGTTGTATTATACTTCCTGTATTATGAGGAAAAAAAACGGAATAAAAATTGCACTTAGAACTGGCGGTTTTAAATTACCTAGTTCAAAGGTAATAAAGTAATAATCATCATACAATTGGAAAAATCTTGTTAACAATTATTGGCCAGTTAGAATCTCATTAGAAACCAGGCTGTGTCCTTTCTATTTATCAAGCATTTCTCATCTCTATTTGCTTTTGATTTAGCGTTCAATCACTGAAGGCAAGGTTGCTGTTCTAAGTTCTCAGTTGTTTTGATTTTGAATATTTTAAAAGGTATTTTTAGGTGCTTCCACATTGTACTCTAATATGTGATATCTTATATTATGATATTTATGTACCTCTCCACTAATAAATCAAAATGTTGTATATATACTTAAAAAAATTGTTTTATGAATGGCTATTTCTAAAAACAATTATGTTCAAATAACATTGAATGTGTAGTTCTATTGAATAAAATAAATAAATAAATATTAAGGGACAATTTTTTAAACAAATAGACCTAGTCCCATACTAAGTTCAATAAGGCTTGTGTTATCAGTATTTGACGACAATATATAAGTCCTTATAAGATCACTACATAGATAACTAAATAAATAATTGATTTAAATATCGGAGGACAATCTTACACAAATCAACCTAGTCCCAAACTAAGCAAAGTTTGTGGTTTTGGGTACTAGACAACAATATCATCATCATCATCATTTCAGCCGAATGACATCCACTGCTGGACATAGGCCTCCCCCAAAGACTTCCACAATGACCGGTCCTGCACCACCGGCATCCGGCGGACACCCTCGTCCCTTACCAGGTCATCAGTCCACTGTGTGGGGGGCCTGCCCACGCTACGCTTTCCGGTACGTGGTAGCCACTCGAGAACCTTTCCTCTCCAACGGCCATCGGTTCTGTGCCCCGCCCACTGCCACTTAAGTTTAGCGATTCGAAGGGCTATATGGGTCATTTTGGTTCTGCTGCGGATGGCCACATTTCTGAAGCGATCACACAGAGAAACTGCCAGCATAGCCCTCTCCATTGCTCTTTGGGTGACTTTGAGCCTTCTTATGAGGCCCATAGAAAGCGATCACGTTTCAGCACCTTATGTCATCACTGGCAACACACACTGGTCAAAGACTTTCGTCTAGAGACACTGCGGAATATTGGACGAAAATATGTGCCGTAGCTTCCCGAACGCTCCCCAGCCGAGTCGGATTCGACGATTAACCTCTCTCTCGAAGTCAACAACAATATACATTCTTAGAAAACATCCAAGACTCAGGAACAAATATTCATGCTCACCACTCAAATACTTGCCCCGACCAGAATTCAAAACCTCTGGCTTAGGCGTAGGCAGGGTCCACTACCAACTAAGCCAAAGTGGTTATCAAACTGAGATTACATCACCATAGTTGTTATCATGACACATATAATCACAGGTTCAATACACTTATCAACCGGCTTGCACATCTCTCCATCATTTTACTGAATATAGGTCTAAACTTCTTCATACAGCTATATTTTGTCATATAATCTGCTTCTTAACTAAATATTGTTGTTTTAGAACAATTATAAACTTAGGAGGAAGTATTTTATTTAATAGATTGGTTGTTATTTTATTTTTTACAAATGTTGTTAGTATTACACTTTTGACTAGTTTAACATACTTATATATTTTATAGAATCCAATGTTTTAATAAATCTGGGCTACACTTAATATTGAAGAGGAATCTAGGACATTAACACTTATTAAACATGTGTCATACATAACATAAACATTTCCTGTAATATAATATGATCATTGTAACACAAAGTAAAGCTTATAGAAAGTCATGTTTAGATTTAACTCTATGACATCTATGGCTCCTAACTGTATCTACATACATGAGTTGATCTTCACATGTTTGTGAAGTTGACCACCCCAAAGTTTTTGCCTCCATATGGTATAGTATGTTAGTTCAGTATATTAAATCTTTAATTAGTATATTAAACTAGTTTGATGTATTTAAAAGGTACTCAAATACAATGTACATTACATAGCGGCCTCCTTTTTAACCGACTTCAAAATTTCAAAAGAGGAGGTTATCAATTCGGTTGTGTTTTTTTTTTGTTTTTTTTTTTATTTATGTTTGTTAGTCCATAACTCCGTCATTTCTTAACCGATTTGGAAAATTCTTTTTTTGATTGTAAGTATATATATCCAAGTTGGTCCCGTTTTTGTCAAAACGCAGTTCTGATAATGGAATTCATGAGGAATTTAAGGAACTCCTCAAATCTTAAAGGCAAACATATAGTAATTTTTGTGTTTTTATCAACAAGTCAAGCATTTTCATCCAAAAATGTGACATTGGATGAAGCGGAACTGCTGATGATGATCAGAACCGAACTTTTCAACGACAAAAAGTTCACGTTTGGCGATTTGTCCTCCTAGCTGTGTTTGTTAAGCAAGTTCTATTTTCACGATTTTTAATTTTTGTCATGCTCGATTTTTGATGATGGGATCCATGAGGAATTGAGGGAACTCCTCAAATCTTAAAGGCAAACATATAGTGATTTTTGTGTTTTTATCAACAAATCGAGCATTATCATACAAAAATGTGACATTTGATGAAGTGGAACTGCTGATGATGATCAGAACAGAACTCTTCAACGACGAAAAGTTCACGTTTGGCGATTTGTCCTTCTAGCTGTGTTTGTTAAGCAAGTTCTATTTTCACGATTGATTTTTGTCATGCTCGAGTTCTGATGATGGGATCCATTAGGAATCGAGAGAACTCCTCAAATGTGAAAGGCACACAAATAGTGACTTTAGTATTTTCATGAACTAATCATGCATTTTCATTCATAAAAGTGTCATTTGATGAAGTGGAACTGCTAATGATGATTAGAACGGAACTCTTCAACGACGCGTACTTCACGTTTGGCGATTTGTTCTCTTCGTTTTGTTTGTCAAGCAAGCAAGGTTTTTTCATGATTCCATGAGGAATTGAGGGTACTTAGTCTTCTACCATTATAAACATACATTATAGCCATTTTGATTTTATTGTATATCTATCTAAGAGTGCACCATCTAAGTATAATGATCTTTTACCGGCCTCCCCCATTGAAGTCGGATTTTTTTTCTTAAAATTTTTTTCGGTATCGTGAAATTGAAATAATCACAATTATTTATGAAGGGCGTAGTACGGCGAAAAGAGTTCCGTGGCGGAACTAGTGAGTTTTTTCTTAATAGGTAGTTAGTCAACGGTACAAAGGGGTAAGTTAGGTACGACGACGAACGAAGCGAGGAGAAGTGTTAGTAGACCCGCGACCCTCCAGCGCGCGCACCGAGCGAGCGAAGCGGGTGTGCGTGTGAATAAACGGACAGGACACGGCTACGTTTATTAAATTTAATCGTGTCTAAAGGCCGCTTAAGGTGTCGAGTATTGGGACGTTCACCTTATGTGTAAATTAATGTTTCATGCAGTTTTTATACTGTGTTTTATTTAAGATGACGAAAAGTACTTAAAACCAACCATTAATTTGTTGTTTAATTGTTATCTTCAAGTAGGGTTGTAAAACAATTATCTTTTTGTAACACAATAAGGGTTGAGCTAGTCCAGTACACTATTTTTTTTACTAAGCAATAACGGCTAAGGAAAATTCTAAATTTCAAATTAAAGGGAACAATAAAATAAAAAATTTTTTTGGTGGAAACTATTGAAATATTTCACCAGGCAGTGAAATTTTCCGCACGCGCAGCGGGCAGTAATTGCTCCTTTTTTTCAGGAATAACTGAAAATATGCTGTCTGCATTCTAGCAAATTTTCCTTGAGATTTTAACAGATTTCGAATCAGAACGCCAAGGAACCCAACACCCCTAAGTACAGGCAAGATTAAAGTAATTTAACACTTTCTCGCCTTATTGCAATGAAATAAGATACAGAAGTATTAACTTACTTTTGCTCTTGACTGTACCTAGACCCGATTCGTACTGCGCCGAGAACCTTAGTTGTCCTGCTGAATGTACAGTCGAAGTAATCTTGGTTCCGTCTAGTAAGGTTCACTACTTTTAAGCCATTGAAGCATCATTGAAGATGATAATAAACTCACCGTAAGATTTGACAGAGTTACCTAAATTCAGAAATTATTCCAGCCCAGCTGGCACGATCGATAGCATACCGTCACGTTTTAGTACGAGTTTTATGTGAGTTCCAATGGTAGTCCGTAATTAATCATGGCTGTTTAAGTATGTCGGGGTTGTTGAACTCCGTAAAACCTCGCTCTTGACCTGATAACTGATGTGTTAATTACGGAACAACAAAAGTAGCGTATGATACGCGTGAGGCGTATGTTATTTTTTTTATATCTCGTCGGTGGCAAACAACAGTACGGCTTGCATGATGGTAACCCGTCACCGCAGCCTATGGACGCATGATACTCCAGGGGTGTCACATGCGCGTTGCCGATCCTTTAAAAATTATACACCTATCTTGAAGAACCGCATACTGTAGTCCCTTGGGAAAACCTGGGCATGGAGCTCATTGCATTACCGGAGCGTCCGAGGGAGGAAATTCCTCTGAAACCGTACCGTACGCGACCATTTAGGTTCTAAGGTGCGAGTAACACGGAATTTACAACACCAATGTCGATATCGCACCGAGAGTTCAGGTCATAGTACTGATGAGAACAGCTATGCCTTTTCACACTGCCAGTTTCACACTGTTAGTTTTGTAAATACAACGTAAAGCGTAACTAACACTAAACAGTCCTCTTTAACTTGCAGGTGGCACCAAAAAGTACACAGGCATCGGCGACTGTGTGAAGAAGACGGTCCAAGGTCATGGGTTCTTCGGGCTGTACCGCGGCCTCAGCGTGCTGCTCTATGGCTCAATTCCTAAGTCCGCCGTCAGGTAAGCCCTCGTTTCCTTATTTTTTAAACCTTAACCGTTCTTGAGGATTCCATCTTCCACACAGACGAACTTGACTATGACAGGATGACTGACCAAAACAGATTAAAGACAAAACAGTGGTCGACCGACAGCCTCACAGTTCAGACCTCAAATAAATAACTGAGACAAGACAACTGGACAGGCCGCTTTACCATCTGCCTCCACCATGACGAGGGTGCATGAGAAATACTCGCACTGGCGCCCAACGTGGGGCCAGTCCGCTGGACTCTTACTCTTAGCTTAGATCATCAGCAGTATGTTGCCTCAGATTACGCATATGTCATGAATTTCCGAATCATGTTCATGTTATATTACAATACAACTAATAGAGATCTGAAGACGGGACGCCGCCAGCATAAGATTTTTAAATTTACAAATGTCAAATACATACTTAAACCACTCAATTCTAAAAAAAGACAAGTAGCCGCGATCGCCTTCAATAGTAATATTCGCCATAAACAGAATTTATCTTAGACCCGGATGCAGTCGCTCTATCCTAGCCAACTTATACAGGAACTATACAGGAATTCAGTCAAATTTCGTGTTGATACCCAGGGTCAGTCGGTTCTTTAAAAACACTTGATAATTTATCGGGCGTGAGCCAGGATTATTGAGTTTGATCGTAAACCCATTTGGCGTGATGCCATTATTTACATAATGTAAATACAAAAATCCTGCGCAACCTTTATAAAACGAAAACAAACAAGATAAGAGACACTTTTTTATAAACAAGACCGCCTGACATGTTTGCGAGTAACTATCTGGCTTATCAGCTAAGATGTGTGCATACATAAATAGTGTTTCAGTGAGATAATCGTGAGACAACTGTTAAAATTGACAGCGATGATCGCATAACACAACATAACATAAGTTACACATAACATAAGTTTCTATCAATACTTTAATTTTTGGTACAAGCCATAATTGTCGACTGAACTCTTTTGCATAGTCATCAGCTACTCGCTGAGAGCGTTCCAACGAGTCCAGACACGAATTTATCTTGCGTTGTTTAGGAGTAATCTACCTTCCGTCTCTTTCCTCAGTTATAATATTGCATTGCCACCGAAGTTACAAAGGTATGCCAAGTTTTAGCTCAATCGGTTAAGGATACTTGCTGTAAAATTCATTCTTGCAATTAAATTGCAAGATTTGTCCCACATATAAATACATATATATATCGTCATCATCGTCCTAGCGTTATTCCCAGTACAGTTGCATCCTAAAGGATGCCTGGGGGTTGGCGTAGGCACTAATTTTTAATAATGCGACTGCAATCTGACCTAATCCAAGGGGGAAACTAGACCTTATGGGGATTAGGCTTGTCAAGTGAGTGGGCAAGCCGCCCGAATTCCTCTAACTTGGCTTAACGACTGCTATCATAGACAGCAGCCTACATAAATACATGTAATATACTAACAAATTAAGTAAAACCTTAAAAATAAATTTACCTAGTTTCATCAATATCATCATCCAAGTGAGTTAGAGTGAGAGCACATAGAGAAATTCACCTAAATTACAACTCCAAAAGCAAATCTAGCAATTACAATCACCATCATTATGATCTGATCGCCATTAGCAAATCTACAAGATACAGAATATTCTCAAACTTTTCTGAAAATCATAAAATAAAGGCATTTTAACAAATTTCAGAAAATTATCTACATATTCTGTATAGAGAATTTCCTTTTTCTTGTGTCGGGATTACTCGTCTACGTCACAATTAGCTCAAACTGGCTGTGTAATGTGATACCTAGGACAAATATTACTTTGCTTTGTCCTAGGTATCACATTACATATGTAAAGAAAGCCTTATTTACGCGCGAGACTCGTGTGCGAGTTTCACTACATTGCGCGGTTTGACAGATCGATTGAACTCATTATACAACGGTAACCAGCAATATAATGAAACTCGCATGTGTGTACAGAGGCCTTTACGGAAATCGATCCGCAATACAATTTTAGTCAACGTTAGGTCTACTTAAATTGGATCGGGGACGATGTCCCTTTCTGCAAGTAGGTCACCGGGTTGGCTTTCGACTGTTTCAGATTGAGTCTCGCTTGGTTAGGTAGAATGAGAGAAATGAATGACACCTAGGTAGTACACATAGGTGATACGGTACCATATATACGTAACATTTTGTTAATTTTGGTACAGGATCTCTAAGAAAGTCTATATCATGGATAATTGGATACAATACAACCATACAACGGTCTACTAGTTCATTATTTTTTTTTCGAGTCAATTTATACACGAAAGTCTGAATGAACGTTATAGTAGTTTAGATTGGCATTTTTCATTTTTTTTTTATGCAGTGGTTAAATTATATTTTGCTTGGTTATGCAAAAATAGGCCAGTGACGTCGGCGCACGCATAAGAATTCTAATTGCGTGCGATTGACGTAGACCCTCGACGAACGCTCGACACACCTCCGGTGGCGACTGGCCAGTTTCTAATAGCCCACGTCAAACGAGAACAAGTTTGGGCTGTTTTATTGTTGTTAAAATTCTCTTTGAAAGGTCTTTAAGTAAATTATGCACGTCTTTATTATTTAAATTCGAAGTTCGAATCTTGAAACAGTGCAAGATTCAAGAGTATTATAGTACATTACGATACAAGTGCAGAGAACAGGAAATTCACAACGAGTGGTGATAAATTAAAACACGACCGAAGGGAGTGTTTTAAATCGACACGAGTTGCGAATTAACTATTCGCACGTGTATCGTACAACGTTTTACAGTACATATGGCTCTTTAAATTTTCGATATATGCATGTAATCTGCTGATAACCGCACGCCATATGTACTGTAATAGTACATTACGATACAAGTGCAGAGAATGGGAAATTCGCAACGAGTGGTGATAAATTGAAACACGACCGAAGGGAGTGTTATCAACACGAGTTCCGAATTACCTGTTCGCACGTGTATCGTACAACGTTTTACAGTACATATGGCTCTTTAAAGTTTCGACATATGCACGTAATCTGCTGATTACCGCACTCGTGCGGTAATGTAGCACCATATGTATTGTAAAAATCTTATCATGACGTGCCTAATTGTCTATCCTATCTTATATACTGGTTAGTTAATTAACTAGATAGTTAGTAGTAGTGTCGAATCAATACGACAGATCCTTGACGAACGTACGATGCGACGAAAAAGTTCCTGAGTATGTCTCGTGTTAACAACACCACAAGATCTAATAATTACGAATAAAATTAACTTTAAATCACAATCGATACTTTCCAACAGGGTCATATAAAAGTATCTAGGAAGTGAAATGTTATGTACCTAACGCGATTTATAAGATCTGTAGCATCAATGGAGGCTGCACTGTCTGCTTACCATATCCTTCCTCTATATTACGTTATGGCCTTATTATTTGGGATAATAGCTCTGGCATCCAAAGAGCGTTTATAACCCAAAAAAATGTATCAGAGCTGTACATGGTAGTGAATATCTCGCCCACTGTAACCAATATTCCAGAAACTTAACGTCCTTCTATTGTCGTGTCTGTATGTATGTAAACCACTAAATTTGTACATAAGAACTCAACACTTCCCATTGCATGACGAAGTCATCAATAATAGTAGACCTAGTAAGAATCCACTCAAATTGTTCCATCCTGCACATAAAACTTAAGGTTTGTAGATCAAACGTATTTTCGATGGCCATAAAATTATATAACCAGGTCCCTGATGAGATGAGTTTAAAAACCTTTACACTTGTCAATTTGATAGACAGATGTTTAAATGGTTACTAGACAAGTGTTTTTATTGTACCGCCGATTTTTTTAATATATATAGATAGTTTGTGATTTGTTACTTTAATATTAAGTAACTAATTATTTCAACGCCGTAGTTGCCGGCAGAATATGCAGAACTCACTAATAATACCCTACTAACCAAAATTGTACCATATTCTTGGACATAAACCATTGATTGATTGATAACAACGATCACCTAAAAGTCCTAAAATAGAAATTACTGAAACAAGTGGAACAATACTAAAGATTAAATTTATTCCAGCTGGTCGACTGTGACCTTACCAATCGCGGTTACGTAAGAAGCAATATTGCACGACGCCGCGGTATGTTTATCACGGATATCCAATATCGTCATAAGATCCTAGCCTTCGATACCAACGCGTACTTTTAACTATTTATAAAACCATAGAAAGGTACAGGCAGCCAAGAAATTGGTCACTTTCTGACTTAATACACAAGGTTCAAAAGTGGTGGAACAATTTCTTGGCTTGCACTGGCGTTTTCCAAACCAAAATTCCATTGTCAGTGTACGTATTATTAAACCGTAAATGTATAATCATACTCATTTCATCATCATCATCATCATGTCAGCCGAAAGACGTCCACTGCTTGACATAGGCCTCCCCCAAAGACTTCCACAATGACCGGTCCTGCGCCACCCGCATCCAGCGGACACCCGCGCCACCTCATAGTCCTCATATCCATACCTTATACTCATTTATTTTAAATTAATATTGTATATTAAACGTCGTAATACTTAAGTATAAAATATATTTGAATAAATTAAACAAAACAATGAATGGTATTAATTTTATGTTAATAATTATTATTTAAATTTTAGTTACGGTGTCCTAACAGGGTTTATATTAGGACGAACTTTTGTAACCATATAATGCAATAGATTCAGATTATATTGTTGAACAGTTCTTGTCTTTATTATAATTAATATACTAATCAACTGAAAGAAAGTGGATTATTATTCGTTCACGAATCGAAAGTTATAATTATAACTTTGTATGTCAGGATCTTAGCAAATGGAAATCAATGATCTCTGCCTACCCCTCTGGGAAACAGGCGTGATTATATGTATGTAATATAATAGCACCTAAACTAGTATGCATGGGCTTAGCCAGTTAGTATCAAAGATAGGCAGGCATTTCCTAGCAGAATAAGCTTGAGGGGGAGTTTGAGTTGTCCCGAACCCAACAGTTTGTTCCTAACATTCGAGAATGCCTTTTTTGGCAGCTAATAGTCGCTCGCTCGCTACCCTTTGCTAGTCGTGTAGTTAGGAGTCTCATTGGAGGCTACAATTAGGTATGTGCTCGTAAATCTACAACGTAAATATCTAGTAGAAATATAAATCAATATAAAACTAGTTTTGGAAAGGAGCGGTTGAGCACGCGGTCTGTAGTCCAAGGCGGTCATTTCGCGGCGTATCGCGTTTCTGCAAAGTATCGTCACGGCTGATAATGATAACGAGGTTCATTATGTCACAATGCGGAGGTTACTCGACGCGTGATACCGTGTTATTGAATGACATTCACAGGAATTTCCGCCAAGCTACACAGCAGTATTTGCTATTCTCGCCCAGACGTAGACTGATTACTGGAATCGAAGATTTGACTAAGACTTAAATGGTGTTGAATTGGTTCAACCATTGTCCTAAAACAAACACCCAGGTGGTGTCAGACGCCAGTTAGACTGCATTAAAGTTCTTCACTGCATTTTATAAATAAAACAAACGATAAATATTTTAAACTAAACCAACATTATACAGCGTTTGACACCTAACTCAGAAATCGGAGCTATCCCGTGCCTACCTAGTCTAAAAGTTATAATTATTTGAGATAAAATAACGTGCCTACGCAACGCAACAAAAGCTCTTGAAATGTCCAGTACCCCTAGCATTTTTTTTTTCGAAACAAACGCAAAAGAACGCATTTGTTTTGTCTGAAATGTTTCAATTTGTATGGCAACGCCTCTGTTGCCACATAAATTAAGACTAAACGCAAAGGCCTTCGTTTGCATTTATGTTTCGAAAAAAATACACTAGGAGTTAGGGCAGGGGTGGTTTACTACCGTGACGTCATCGCGCCGCGCAGAGTACATGCGGCCGCCGGCTCACACGTCGTGTGACTATTCAATGGTTGCGGCGCAGCGCTACGGATCGCACGCGCACGCGCTGCTGTACCGCTGTACGATCATAAAATAATCCGTTTCGTGTTAAATAATAATGTCAAAACCACAGCATTATTTTAATGAAGCAGGTTGCTCCAATAATAATAAAACACATCACACACCCACGCCACACACCTCGACATATCGTTTTTTATGGTCCCATCAATGTTTAAAAAACTGACAGTCATTGAGTTTGGTATTCACCAACGGTTGACATAAAAGAAAACGAAAATGAAAACATTAGTTCAAGAAACCTCTATTTATTTTTTAAAGTGATGCCTTTAAAAATTATATAAAACTGGTTACATGTATGGAGTGCCCCCCTCCCCCTACTTTAATATTTTTTCGTCATTTCACATCACTTTTACGTAGCGGTTCATACGAGTAGAACACACCTTCCTGCTAAATGTTTTAATTGTATTTGTAGTGCTTATAGTCTCCGAGTACATCGGCTGTCACATACAGACGAAAAGACGGACGGACGGGTTTCGTTTTCACCATTTTGGGTACGGAACCTTAAAAGTACTATTCGTAATTGTATTGTGAACAACACTACTAATAATAAACTACATATATTAAAATAGGTTCTCGCTGGTGGTAACCTTAGCGCTGAGGGCGGGGCCTCGAAAGAGCGCGTTGCGTGCGATAGAAAGAGATGGCCACGTTTAGGCACATTTGGCATACCTAAACGGGGGATTTGTTAACAGAGAAACTTATTTACTTGTACTATTACTTATTCTGTGGTTATGGGTACAATTGTGATGGCATTGGGTAAAAATCGCCAGACAGAATATGTTTTGGTGTAACACACTTGTATAAACAAATCTTTGCATAATTAGTGGCGATACGCTAAATACTCTCGTTTATGGTGTTCATATCAATTCAGATTGCCCGACCAGACTAGTATTTTATAGGTAAATAAAATATCCTTTCTATAATTATGGTTGTTTTTGTTGCTCACGTATTCTCGCTTTTAGCAACAAAAAAGTTTATACTTGAATAGAAAAGATTTGGAATTCAAATGTAGATAATAGATATGCCTTACCTCGTAAAAACGAAACGACACTTGAGCTCTGTAAAAAAAAGCTCGAAACGCACAGAGCGGGGCGGAGGCGGTTTTGTCGATTACTGCTTCATATGTCACACACGCCGCCTCCGCTCTACCGTGCTACCGCATACCGCGTGGTTTTTTGGTGCGAGGTGCCCCGGACCGCGTTTGCTTTACATGCTGTACATGTTTTAGTGCTGCACAGTATGCATCCATGGCAAGAGGTAATAGGGCTGTACGCTGTTAACTGTTATCTTTTAGGGAAAATTCTAATATTTGCCGCATTAGATTGAGAAAACCTCACAATATTCCACAGATTTGGAGTCTTCGAGCAAGCGAAGCTATACATGGTGAACGACAACGGTACACTCAGCAACACGGGCAAACTCGCGTGCGGTCTGGCGGCCGGCGTGGCCGAGGCAGTGTTCGCGGTCACCCCCATGGAGACCGTCAAGGTCAAGTTCATCAACGACATGCGCATGGAGAAGCCGAGGTTCAAGGGCTTCTTCCACGGCGTGAGGACCATTGTTAGAGAAGAGGGTGAGTTTAATAGGAATTTTATATGCGACATACTTAGTGTCGAAGATACAAGGGCGTTACAGAGGCTATGTTCGCGGTCAACCCCATGAAAACCGTCATGATAAAGTTTGTCAACGACATGCGCATGGAGAAGCCGAGGTTCAAGGGCTTCTTCCACGGTATGAGGACAATTGTTAGAGAGAAGGGTGAGTTTAATAGGCTTTCTATTCGCATAAGTCGCATAACATACTTAGTGTCATTGGCGTGAAAAGGGCTGTGTTCGCGTTCACTCTCATAGAGACCGTCAAGGTCAAGTTCATCAACGACGAGATGAAAAGGTAAGGTAATATCGTCGGGTGACAAGCAAAAGTCCCTAAGTAACAAATACCTACCTACTTAAAGTAAAACTCGTATCTCAATATCGATGTAGTAGCAGTGACAGATACGTTAGTGACTTTTGCTTGTCACCCGACGATATACTTATACATGTGGGGTAGGCATGTGCATAAGCATCGTTCAAGAGGAAGTTAAGAACTAAGATCTTCGTGGAACCGATGGAACTCTAATATTAGTCACTCGTTAATTAAATGATGCTTTAGAAGTCCATTGATCCCGGCTGCTGTCTATGAGAGCAGTCGTTAAGCCAAGTTAGAGGCGTTCGGGCGGCTTGAGAACTTCTAATAGTCAAGTTGCCCACTCACTTGACAAGGGGGGGTCGAAGTAGCACTACGTCCGCAGGGAGTACCCGTAACGGAGGGCTGTGCTAAGTGCAACAAACTGGCAACCGTACTGTCTTCTCGAAGATCTCACGGATCGAAAATAAAATGCCATACAATAATTAAATAAATTAATAAAATCATTTTTCGGATTTACCTGGTTTCATTTCAAGCCAATTTTTTATCTAAGAGCTCGTTCCCACTTGTCGGATGTCGGACCCGGATTTTTATTGGGTGTCGGCGCCTCATACAAATTAGTGTCCGGCAAGTGTAAATATCATCGTATAAAATGTTCTGCCACTAGAACATCCGATTAAAATCCGGGCCCGACAGCTGACAAGTGGGGAACGGGGAGTATCTTACTGGTGTAGCGTTTCGTCAACAACTTTAACAACTTATTTTGCGTTTTTATTCAGGCGTGGGCGGAGTATACAAGGGTGTGACGGCGACGATAATGAAGCAGGGCAGCAACCAGGCCATCCGGTTCTTCGTGATGGAGTCGCTCCGGGACTGGTACAAGGGCGGCGACCGCGACAAGCACGTGCCCAAGTACATCGTTGGCCTCTTCGGTGGTATCGCCGGTGAGTTCATTTTTAACCGACTCCAAAAAAGGAGGCGGTTCTCAATTCGTCGGAAAATCTTTACTCGGAGGCTATTGGACCAGTTTCAAAAATTATTTTTTTGTTTGAATGGGTATGTATTCTGGTTGGTCCCATTGTCATCAAGTGTCGTTCTTCGGCTGATATGGTGGTGGTGGTGACATACACGTACACGTAATATATGATGTTAGTAGGGCATGAAAATTCCGGTACCGGGTGCAGCCCTAGTCCCTTGTTGTTAGATATACACTGCCGCTCATATGTCATTTTTGTACTACTTATCTATAAGTGGTGCTCGTAGTGTATTGCTGAAAGGTTAAGAGGGCGCAGTACGTTTGGTTCTCCATACAATATGTCACGGGAGCGAATTGAATCCCGAACGTAACGAAGGACTCATAATTTAACTCCTGAGCGTAGCGAGGGAGTTATAAGTTAATTCCTGAGCGAAGCGAGGGAATTAAGACTGAGTCCTGAGTGCAGTGAGGGGTTCAACCGCCCAAGACTAAAACAGTCTTATCCCCGAGGTGTATACTCTACTTTTCACACCTTATGCGAGACAAAAAAACAGGCTCAGTAGATAAATTTGATAAACTCAGGAGTCAAAACACTTTCATCACTCGACATTTTCAATATTATTTTTGAAATTAAATCTTCTATAGGCACCTACAAGAACTCGATTTGTTCGTCACGCGTGAACAAATGAAGGCGCGCGACGTTCCAAATTCGAAAGCACAAGCCGTGGTCCTAGATTCGAAATTCGAATTTCGAACACCGCGCTCCTCCGGACCGGGGTTCACACGGAGGCAAACTTCATTTATTTTGTCAAATCAAGTAGGCCATGGCCTAGGACAAATTGTGTTTAGCAAAATTAAACTTTATGCATATAGTAATAAGAATTATGAAAAGTGAAATCATATTATTAACCAGCGGGTTATAATGAAATTCAGTACAACATTATAACCCGGCTAATACCAAAGGATTTAATGTCTTGCTTTCGGTAGGGTTTACATGACCTATAATTCGGCATTGTCGAGCATGTGGTTTGAAAACGTATTTATGCTCTCATTTTAAAACGCCATGCTAGAATAACATGAAACTTTGTATACACAATGGGATCCGGCATACCTAGGTCGAAAATTAGTTTCTGTTGCTTGAAATTATAATGGCGAAAAAATACAGCGATTTTTAAGGTTTTCATACAAAACGTAAAAAACTCGAAAAACCGCTGTATTTTTTTTTTCTTCAATTTCTAGCAACAGAAACTAATTTTCGACCTAGGTATGCCGGATCCCATTGTGTATACAAAGTTTCATGTTATTCTAGCCTGGCGTTTTAAAATGAGAGCCTAAATACGTTTGTATGGAGAACCGATCCACACCGATCGTACTGCGCCGTCTCAAAATGGAAATGATCCTGATGTTTTATCCCTAGTTTTTATTGTATAACATGATTTGTTTGTACACGTGACGTGTGCACGGTGTAAAGTATTTAAATAATAAGGTGAGATGGGGAAGATGAGACAGGTGGTGCTAATAGACAATGTTTACCCCTTATTACCCCCAAAACTGCCTCCTCAAATGTGCAGCAAATTATATAAATTATGTTCTGAGTTCACTTAATGACTAGACAATAAATATTATCAAGCTGTTTCCGTAACGATTGGAGAATAATGCTTAGCAGTCTATAAAATACGTTTTAATTAGTTGACCATTTTCTCTTGTTTTGAAATAGACTAAGGTAAATGCCCCAGTGCTTGACATGACCGAATACATGGCATTTTCAATCTTATGTCATAATAACAGAGGTCATCAACAGGTGTCATTTATTGGGCATTAATGTCGAGCCTTGGGACGTTTACCACATTTATAACCAGTGATCGGAAATAGGTGAGCTAAAATACCTATTCTTCGCAAAAGGACATAATATAGAGTGGAAGCATAAACAGATTTCAATCGTATCACCTATCCAGTTATCTCGGAAGTAAGTTGACATGCGGGCGAAGATAAGGTGTCCAAAATGCACGACTTCTATTTGCACTTGGCAAACAAAAGTATAAGTAGGTTTATGTAATGTTTTCTTAAACAATATTTAAATTCGGATATTTAGGGTTCCGTAGTAAAAAAGGAACCCTTATAGTTTTGCCATGTTCATCCGTCCGTGTGTCTGCGGCTTAGCTCAATAAACGTTACGACGCAAACGACAAAACGCTATAAATTTGTTTTTAGAGCGTCTCCCCTACAGGCAAAGTGGTGAGCTCATTTTTTTTTGTAGCAAAACCCATCGTGTGGGGCAGTGTGGAGCACAGAACTATGTATATCGAGATAGAAGGAAACTTGATTCAAATCGATTTTTAGGCAGTGAAAATCAATAGTAGTTAATGCATCTGATATATATGAGAGCACATAAAACACAGTATGGTTTTACGGGTGGTGGATAACACTGCTGTTTTAATGCCTAATTATACATACATTACTTTATCTATCTATACACATATTATAAGTATAAGTACCTACTCTGAGATGAATTCTGCGGACGTATGATGGTTGCCATTTTATTACTTATTTATCGTCATGGATAACACACCCGTCACACTCGCACTCACATGCTTGTTAGAACATGAAGACTATTTTTATTTTTTTCCGTTGAATCTAATTATCTCTGTCGGTTCTTATCAATACTTTGAATCCATACAACCTACTACACCAACAAGTTATTGCAATTGAGAACATGGTGGTAGACTTTCTTCACATTTTCATGAATATTATGAAAACTAATAGCTATAAAAATATTTTTATGTTTCTTGTTAACATATTAACGAAAAAAGTTAAGATTTCACTACTTGGAAATTTGAAATATTGTCAATTGCCGCGTGGTAATCGATGTGGCGCAGCTTATGTTCCCCATTGCCATTTCAGGTTCACATGCTGATCCATACTTGTCACTATCATTGTTTATTTCTTCGATTTATTTGTTAATGTTTTCTTTTTTACTTATGTTGTTGTTACCTGAATAAATGTGATTCTATCCACAGTTAGTTTATGCGAGGTTAAGCAACGTGGGCCCAGGTCAGTTCTTGGATGGGTGACCGCTTTGAGTGGTTACTAACTGAGCGCTCCCGTGCTTTGGAAGGCATGTTAAGCCGTTGATCCTGGCTGTTGTCTATGACAGCAGTCGTTAAGCCAAGTTAGAGGCCTTCGGGCGGCTGGAGAACTTCTAACAGTCAAGTTGCCCATCACTCACTTGACAAAGGGGGGTCTAGTTGCACCACGTCCGTAGGGATTACCCATCATTACCCTACACGTGACCCCTGGGTGGTGCTAAAAGTGCAACAAACTGGCAACCATACTTGTCTTCTCGAAAATCTCATGGTTCGAAAATAAATGCCATACGATTATTATTATTACAGGCGACTGAAAAAATGTTTTTTTTTTCACTTTTTGCGTTTTTATTAAGTTGATTACAACGCAAGTAAAAAAATACATCTTTTTGGAATCGACTAGTACAAGCCTCGCTTATGAACTAGACTAGACATGTAAGAGAGGAAAATGAATTTTGAGTAATGACATTTCTTTGACACGCGCTATATCCTAGGCGACTTATAGTGGTCGGCGGTCAATCCTGACACCTGTCATTTCCATAAAGTTTATAACCTCAAAGTGACTTTTAGGTTATAAACTGTATGGAAATTACAGATGTCAGGATTGTCAGGATTGAATTCTTAACCGCCGACTACTATAGTAGATTTTGGAATATTTTAAGAATATTATTGCGGAGCTACTCTTTGAGATGTCGGGTGACCAGAGGGTTGACTGCTATTTTAGCCAAATGATAAGTTTGGCAATCCAAAGGGGCAATGCTGCTAGTCTTCTTGGCACCATGTCGTGTGAAGGGGACCTGGCGGGCATTTACTTCTTAAGGCGCAGGGCAGGGCAAGCCATTCTCCATACAAAGGTTGTGCAAGTTTTTTGCGTTAGTTTTGGCACTACAGCATTTAATTTTATTTTTTGTTGGTACATATTGGATATACGCATATGTTTAAATTTTGCATTAGATTTGCATTAAAAAAGAAAAAACATCAAGACATAGCTAACAAAAAAATAAGCATATGGACAAAAAATAGTAACTGGAGTGCAAACACAAACGAAGAAAAACTTGCACAAAGTTTGTATGGAAAGAGCTTGCCCACCCCTTCGCCTTAAATTAAAACTAAACTAACTATACAGGTTTAGTTTCTAATTTAGTCCTTAGTTATTAGTGTTATTAGTTATACTTGGTTTTGTTCCTTTTTCCCATATTTGTAATCATGCGTTATATTATATTATTTGTTTTTTAATATACATCTTAGGGAACGTACCCAAACTACGTGACTCGTTTAGGGGGGGAGGGGGGTCGTCAAAATACCACTCTTGGTCACCGGGGGGAGGGAGGGGGGTAGCTTCTCGTCACGTAGCTAGTGGAATATTTTTGAGAAACATTCTAATTGAAGCAGACTCACGCGCCACGGTTTACATCACCACTAAAACTTCTCCAGTTTCGGCTTAGATACAATTACAATTTAACTACTCTCGACGTTAGATGCATTAGGGGCCATATGAGAAAATACAAACAAGAGCCATTTTTTTTAACTTTCCGCAAAAAAATTATTAATAAATTATACTACGTGAAAACTAGAGGAGGAGGGTGGGGGTCTTGGCATATACTACGCTTGGTCACCGGAGGGGCCGAGGGGGGTAAAAAACTGTAAAAAGTTGGTCACGTAATTTGGGTATGCTTCCTACTAATAAATTGTTATAATTTACTTTCAAATCAGGAGCGGCGTCAGTCTTCGGCAACACTCCGATAGACGTAGTGAAGACCCGCATGCAGGGCCTGGAAGCCGCCAAGTACAAGAACACATGGGACTGCTTCATCAAAACATGGAAGGCAGAGGGTCCCCTCGCCTTCTACAAGGGTACCGTGCCCCGTCTCAGCAGAGTTGTGTTCGATGTGGCCATCACGTTCACTATATACGACAGTATCATGGACGTATTCAACTATGTGTGGAAGTAAGTGGTAGTCTGAATCAAACCGCGAATAAGTTACGCCCGATAATGCATACAAGCGCTATAGGATCCTGTGACATTCTATGTGATGGGTAGTTGATGTTGATATTGCACAATATTATCGTGAATAGAAAGTAACTTAAGCGTCATATGCTCTTCACGATGAGGGGCGCTGAGCCTTAAACCACACGATATGTTAAATATCCACTTATTTTTTATGATTCGATCTTTATAAGATTTGTAAATATAATTTAATGAAATGATGTGGAAAATATACATGTTCCGCTAATCCTTTTTTGGCGGCGATAGTCCCAGGTGGAAAATTTGTATCAGGCGGGCCGTACGCTTGATTGCCACCGACGTAGTATAAAAAAAATTGTATCATGTTGTATCTATCTTTAAACTAAATAAGGGAAAGGTTTTTCATAAAGACAATGTATTATATCGTGTGGTTTAAGCCTTCTATAAACGGGTGGTAGTAGGTTGCACTCGAGTATAACAAGTTGATGTTGTTAATTGTATGTGAAAGTTCTATTGGGCGACTGGGTTTTTTGACATGACAGAATATGCCTAATGTGTTACGACGTAATTATTATCACCATTAATTTCGTTATGATCTAATCTAGTTTAACCGGAAATTTTCTATTGCATATTTTTTTATGGTTATTTCTATCAAAAAGCCATTGCGTTTTTGTAGGATAAATGTTGCACTAGTGCCTTGGGCGATATATTAGCTGTCTACCCGTTTATTAGTAGAAAAACAAATAGTTTCCAGTGTAAAGAAGACTATAGTAGTTGGTGGTTAAGAAGTCAATCCTGACACCTGTCATTTCCATACAGTTTATAACCTAAAACTCACTGAGGTTATAAACTGTATGGAAATGACAGGTGTCAGGATTGACTTTTTAACCGCCGACCACTATACTCATTTCGTAATCGAATATGGTAGGAGAGGGCTAACCATGGTAGATAATAAGTTTTAGCATCAATAGGTTATAAATACAATATTATCAATCGGTTTACAAATATCAAAGTCAGCCACAGAATTATTGCTATATAACTATATCTAAATGACTTGTCAATCCAATACCATGGGCATGTGATTCATATGTATCAAATATTAAATATAATATTGTATTTTTACAGTATCATTGTGACAATGAAGTCATTATATGCGTAGATGTACAAAAGGCGATCGATACAATTTTTTATTATAAGTGAAATATAATCGCTTAAGTGTTCTTTTTTTTTGTAAAAACATCGAAAGTATATTTTTGTAGGCGTTTAGATTGTTGACCGTTCATGACTTTAAGCAGGGTTTCTTGTTTCATGTATTTGTTTTTGTTATTTTTTATATAATTATGTTTTAAATGGTAGTGAGGTTTATTAAGATTACAATGAAATGTATTTTATGAGTTGTTTTTTACCAATTTTATGGCTAAAACATGATAATATGTAATTTACAGATGTGCTTGAAATTTTTATTTTTTGTGATGTTTTTACAACAACGGGGTTTTTTATATTAATATAGAACGGGTTCCGAAATAACTGGTGATGTACAAATGATGAATTTAACGACCACGTTACAAAACTACTAGGACTATTTAGTATTTATTAGTATGCATTTCTCTTTTTTGTACTCCTTTTTTTCTGATCCTTTAAGACCTCTTGAGCACACAAAATGCTCCCTTTATTTGATATCTATTGGCTCACTCGAGAGGTCTTATTCGGGCATTCCATAGATATCTTTGTTTTACGAATGTTTCTAGGAAACTATTGTTTTAATGATGTTGACATGTTGCTATTATTTATTTATTTTCGTTTTTATGAAATAAAATTATTAAATAATACACTGTGTTCTTACTTTGTAGAGCTTTATTGATCTTCCTGTTATGGCATTTAGGATAAAACGTAATTACGTAATGTACTCTTATTTCACCCTGTTTAACTCCAAGAACATTCAGTAAACGTTCCTATTCAACTGCATTTGTTTAGAACAACATTGACTTGTATTTGTGACTTGTGACCGGCACTACTACGGCCCGGCGCGATTTGGGGGCCAGAATTGTACTATTGGTACGAACGCACGTTAAAGGAATTTTAACTTTCTGTACAGGAATTAGCTTTCATATTTAAATGAGCTTGCAGTCTCACCCGCGTTGCGGACCCGGGTATGTCCTAAAACTACGACCAAGACCACCGGGGAATGGGCAGCAGCATTCCTAGAGTGCGGTGGAGGTACTGCGATCGCCAACCCGCATGCCAAGCGTTGCGATTATGGCATTTACCCCCCATGAAATTGGGGGAGGCCTATGTCCAGCAGTGGACGTCCTAGGGCTGATATGGTGGTGGTGGTGGTTGCAGTCTCAATCGCGCGGCTCGGCGCAGCGCTTTCATTGAAATACGGAATGTATCTACTATGTAGAAGGTTTAAGTTCTTTTGACTTTTGCAAGACGTCCGGCCAGGCACGGCGCTGTCATTGAAATATGGAATGTAACTGTTGTGTAGAAGATTCAAATTCCTATAACTCTTAACACGCGTGCCGACCCCGCCTGTCAGTGCAAAATGTACGGGGCCCGTCTTTACTTCTGAAATGATTGATTTAGAAGGGATAGTTCTTGTATTTCGCGAAGCCAGTAGCGGGCACGCAGCGGTGGTTGATGTTGTATGAATCCACGACGTCCATATCAGCCGGAGACAGCTCGAAATCAAACAGGTCGATGTTCTCCGCTATGCGGGACTGAGCGAACGACTTAGGGATCACGGGGATGCTGCGTTGGATCTGGAATTTAATAATATAATCGTAGTAGTTCAAAAATGCACCAAAAGCGAGGCCATTATTAAACGATTTCAAAAAAGGAGGAGGTTCTTAATTCGTTGTTTTTTTATGTTTCTTACCTCAGAATTCCACTATTTATACACAGATTTGGAAGGGATGAGGTCCCATTTAATTTTAGTGACGATCTGATGACGTGATCTATGAGAAAACAAAGTCGGCTTTTTTGTCATTTTGTTTTATTTTAATAAATAAATAAAAATAATAAAATATATTTTATTGCCACAAGTTTAAATGCACAATATCGAACATTAAAAAAAAGTATACAATATACCATAGGGCAGCAGCTCACGCAAAACTGCTGCAGTTGCGCTGACCGCTTACCATTAGTTGGGCCGTACGCTTTCTTTGCGACCGACGTGGTATTAAAAAAAATAGCGCAACAAATGACTGTATGGTTGGAATGAACTCACCAGGTATCTAAGTACGACCTGCGCCCTGGTCTTCCCATGCTGGTCCGCCACGCGCCCGAGTGCGGCGTCTGTCTTGATGGCGTCCTTGCCCGCGAACTCCGGCCGGGCCTCCGACAGCAGCCCTAGAGCGGTGTACGCCACCACCACAATGGCGTTGGCTTTGCAGAATTTGACTAGCTCGTGCTGCGTTAGCGTCGGGTTCACCTGAACAGTAATATCGATCTCTTAGAGTCAGACATATGGCTCATTAGATTAGTCAATGACAGCGACGTTACCGACCTCCCCGCGACCCGCACATACCGCTTACTTTGATGACTTTTGATTCGAACTAAATCGTTCTAGTGGAGGTGATCTGTGGGGCTAAGGCACGCTAAGGGCTCAAAATTATCTACCGAAGCTCTTATTGCCGTATAAAATACAAGTGTGTAGTGTAGTCATTTTGACTGCTGCGGATAGTACAAATTGGCTGACACCAAGGCACAATTGCACCAAACCGTCGGTCATCGTATCGTAAGTGGTGTTCGTTATAAGATTGTATGGAAAGATTAACTACTTTCTATGAAATGACAGCTGCCTGCAACATATTTAATGTCGATCGGTCAGCACGGCTAGTACAAGACGGCGCGGATAGACTATCCGTCTCTTTCCGTGTGTACTTATTAGATAGACCTCCCACCTCAATCTGGTTGACGAGGGGTTTGATCTGCGCGACCCTCAACACCCGCTGCAGCTGCTCCGCGTTGAAGTTGGAGACGCCAATACCTCGCGCGAGCCCGCGCCGCGCGGCTTCCTCCATGCCATGCCAAGTCTCCACGTAGTCGATACCCATGTCTTCGCCTTCAGCCTGCAAATACCAATGCACAGATACAATACAAATCTTATCTTTTATCTTGTTTATACGGGTGCACTTCGACCCAATGGGATCTTTTGTGCAATTGCTCCCATACAAATACTCTTTATTTCACATCTCAATAAAAAAATCAGGACGAGCACTATCTAACGAGGGGGACACTATTTATAACCGACTTCAAAAAAAGGAGGTTCTCAATTCCAGGGCTTGTAAACTGTTAATTTCTCCATACAAAAAACCGGTTAGGAATTTCGTTCTTTCGTTTACTATTTCATGTTTAATCAGGCAATCTAAAAATACACAGTCATAACCTAAATACATTACACAGACCTAGATAAAGAGCATAAACTAATTAAATTGATTTGGCTATTTCGGGGTTTTTGAGATTAACCGGTTACAACCCCTCACTTCGGTGGTATGTTCTTAAAATAGATCACCTAGGACCCCTATTATCCCCCATATCAATATTTGACATGAAATCAGAGGTAATAAACTTACTAAAATTACTGATATACAAGGTGGCCCATTCAAATCGGTCAGTATGGGAAAGTCTGAAACTATAAGACATACGAAGATTTGTTCTTAGGAACCATGTCACCGATTTTGATAAAAAGAAAAACTGCATTCATACATTTGAAAAAAAACACTATACCCAGCTAGGGAATCGAACCCGGTTGTTTAGAAAAAATAAACTTACACTATTTCTATTCAGATATCGTTTGTGTAGGTCTTAAGCAGTAAATGTCTCTAAGAAACATAATGTCTAAAATGAATAAAATGCATTTTTTTCACATACTTTAATTTATCATAGTAGGTGTTCAAAGTGACCACCGTTACAATATTCAACAAGTTCAGGCATGTAAAATTGTCTCTATGGTTGTTTGTACCTCTCTACTTGTAAAATCGGTGACATGGTTCCTAAGAAGAAATCTTCGTATGTCTTATAGTTTTAGACTTTCCCATACTGACCGATTTGAATGGGCCACCCTGTATACTTTATGAACAGATAGACTAATTACTTAAAATGAATCTAAATACTTATGTACTTAATAATATGATCAAGAACTTTTAAGGACTTTACAAGCGCCGCGCCTGAATCGCGAGATTCGCGAGCGGTCATATGATTAAGGACCATGTAATGGCTCCAAACATATCAAGCAATATTCGATTTTAAGGCGTCAGTGACCCATTTTATTACATTTGAATTTATTTATTTATACGAAAACATCTTCTACAAAGTTTCCTTAAAGTAGAACTCTACTCCCTAAATAGGTATTATACCTGAAACTATAGGATAAGCAGTGCTCCTCCCCTATAATATACTTTCATAAGATCCATTTTACTCCACTAGATATATTTTTAATTTTCATTTTATTCCGAGTTGATTATGTTATTGTTAACTTACATTAACAGAGACCGGCCAGTGTACAAGATAAAGGTCCACATAATCTAGTTTGAGCCTCGCTAGGGACTTCTCCAGGGCAGGGATGACATCGGATTCAGCGTGGCAATCATTCCAAAGCTATAGAACACCGAAATTTACTTTAACAAAACTTGAATGATAAAAAGTTCAGCTTAGTATACTTATGAAAATATTGAAGATGTGCCTAGCTTGCACAATAGGTTATACCGTCACGATTTATTGTCGAAATGTACTATAATGTCATATACCAACATGACGGTATAAGCTATCATGCTAGCTAGGCAGGTATAGGTACTGATATTCATATAACATAATTTTGTCTGACCTCTCTCAAAGGCAGGCTTGTAACACAAGATGAGTATGGGGTCAATGGTAAATTGGTATTGTATGTAAAATATTTTCCTCACTAGTTTCCTTTTAAAAAGTTTTAGTATAAATTATATATGAATGTTTTCAAGAAACTTATAAATAAGTTGAGTAGTACAAACTGTAGGCAAGACTTGATATAGCTTATAAAGCTCTGATCGAAATTCAACCCGTGATTACCAAATGGAATAAGTTTTTTTTCCTGAAAACTGATGGTGTGATTATTAATATGATGCAAACCTTAGTAGTAACAAACAAGTCCTCCCGTTTCACGAGTCCCTTGCTGATAGCATTGGCTATCCCTTCTCCGACCTCCTCCTCATTTTTGTAACTAGATGCAGTGTCAATGTGTCTGTACCCAGCCTCAATAGCCCACTCCACAGCTTGCCGGTACTGGCCTGGCTCTGACTTACGCTGAAACATTTTAATGGTTTATAATACACCAAAGTTGTATCACATTGCACGAGAATTTCTGTCAAAGTGTGTAGGTTTACTCAGAATGAGAATAATTAAAAAGTTTTGATAAAACTATTTTTTTTTCTTTTTAGAATATTAAAAAAAAAGTCTTGAAATCAATGGAATTAATTCACTGTGCCAGAAAATTGACCAGGAAAATATTCAGCCATAATATAAAACGTTTTATAACATTCAAAAAGTTAGTCGCTTACCGCGTAAGTGCCAAGACCAACGACCGGCATTGTCTGTCCATTCCCTAACTGGATTTTTGGAACTTCTATCACCATGATGAGAAATATGTGACTGCTCCAAATCAAATTAATTAACTCTATTAGTGCCACTACACTAAATCACTAATGCCTTATCATTATCAAGGTTAAAAATGTTAAAATATGTGTACTACAGATAATATTATTGCAAAAAATATTTGATGGGTTTTATAAACTTCGCTAAATAAACATGAAAACAGTTATATAATTACAATTCATTTTAGTAACTGAAAGAAAAGTTTTGTTGTGGAAACGGGAAAATTTGGAGTTACGGAAATATCATTTTTTCCGATTTTGTCAAAGCTTCTCTTCGAAACTCATGTAAAAACGCTTAACCCCATAGATATAATAATACCATAGATATAATTGTATTATTATATCTATGCTTAACCCACTGAGTGCGGAGCGGGGTGATGAGGTGGCGGCGGGGGGCCGGCCCCGCCTCGGAGCGGGGTTGGCACTACTCAAATTCTACGAGTCAGTGCCTACCCCGCTCCAAGGCGGGCCATTTTTTTTTACTATTATTTCCCATATTCATATATATATTCTGGTTGCTTACGGTCTATATATTTTCTTCGTGAGTTGGCGGTCTGAACCCTTACTAGTCTGTGCTGGTTAATGAATATTGAAGAAAAATCCATAAGATTTGGAAAACCACGATAATATTGACACCCCATTGATACATAAGATACGACAAAACCTTGGAAAACAAGGCTTTAATCAGCATAAAACATTGCATAGGGAAATATTACGGTCTATATATTTTCTTCGTGAGTTGGCGGTCTGAACCCTTACTAGTCTGTGCTGGTTAATGAATATTGAAGAAAAATCCTGAAGATTTGGAAAACCACGATAATATTAACACCCCATTGATACATAAGATACGACAAAACCTTGGAAAACAAGGCTTTAATCAGCATAAAACATTGCATAGGGAATACATGAATAGAATTGACAAGACAGTTATGACAAATACATGTCAACCATATTGTAATGTGATGTGATCACGATGTGATATTAAGCGTATAAGTCGCATCACAGACCCCATTCATTCCATTCCATGAGATGGATCCGTCAACCGTCAATTCAATTGTCATGTCATAACATAACCTCTCACATACAGATATTAAAGTTGAAGTGATTATACTACTATTTGCTAAGTCTGTCTTTAATAAACAATATTAAATCAAATATGTCTGTAGAAGACCGATATAGTGATGGCGAAAGATCTGTGATCAATTTCCTAAAAGCAAACGTCCCCAAATCGGACCTAACCAACATCGATACAGAGTTGAAAAAAGACTTTCTTCTAGCTAAAAAGAAGAGCAAAAAACCTAAAAAGCGAGTTAAATCGAAGAAAATCAAGACCTTAACGAGACGAGAAAAAAGGAAATTAGGTTTCTATAATATACCAAGACGTAGTGTAAAATATGAAGATGTACTTCCCATGCACGATATGTGGACTGAATATGCGAGTCAAATGCTGGAGCTGGACAAACCGGTGCCAGACTGCACGAGTAAGAGTTGGGAGCAGTTCACACAAACACTCTACCGGTCAGACTTCCATGGAAGCTTGCTTCACGTTGTCCGTTCTAAATGCCCTAGCTACGTTGGTAAGAGCGGTATATGTATAATGGACACGAGAAACACGTTTAAAATAGTGTCAAAAGAGAATGTTGTGACTACTCTGCCTAAGTTTTGTTCAGTTTTTGAAATGCACATCAAGAATGTGGCGGTGACGTTGTTTGGGAAGCATTTATGTGTGCGGCCGGCGGAGAGGTCCTCTAAAAAAGTTAAAAGTCAACTGCATCCTGACTTAGTGTAAAATATGTGTTTCTACAATCAGTGCCTGAAACATTTGTTATAATAATCTGTATTTGGCTTAATGCTGCTTTAACTTGGCAGTTACCTTTGATATCCAACAGTTTTCATGGTACACACTGCATAGAAAACTGCCAAGTTAGGGCTTAAAATGCATTTAGCCACAATAATTTGGTTTTACTGTAAACAATCTAGTTCGAGACTGTACCTTATCAGATACCACTACTTTTGGTGGAACTTGAGAACTTAGTTTATTTTCTTCACATTTATGCTTCGGTGGGATAAACAATACAAGAAAGTTATCAGTAATGCCAAAATTGTTGTTAGCCAATAAATATAAGTAAGTAAGAAGTAAAGGCTTGGTCACACTACATGTGCAACCGTTGCACACCTGAATGTACGATAACATTAGATACGCCACACAGGCTGCATGAACATGAGTGGGATATTAAAATGAAAATATTTATTTGTGTCTTTACAAGTTTTAAATACATTCGAGGTTGGAACCTCCTGTTTTACCTTTCTTTTATGTTTGCTTGTGTGCATGGCAACCTACTTGTGTCACACTTGCCGTGTGACCAAACCTTTACTAGTATCTGCCTGCAGATCTACTCTTCCATATATAAATGCAGATGTTTAAATAAAAAGATATATGTATATATTTCTATTTTATTGGATTCCTTAAGACCACATTTTTAAATAAAATCATGATCAGAATAATCTATTGTAATGTGTGCTGCGCCACACGCACACACTCACTATATTATAAAGTATATAAGCTCATGTACAACCATATTTAGAGAGAATATATCATAATCCAAACGTGAACACTTGTACTACTACGCCCATCCCTACATGGCGACCTGCTAGTGCGGCCTTGTGCCGTGCTGGCAGCGCGCTGCGCCAGCCAGCTTTACAAGAAAGAACCTTGAAGTGAAATGTGAAGTTAAAAAAAAACAGTGAATATATAATAAAATAACTTAAACAATACGTGCCAGTGAAAATTAGTGATCGCGAACACTTAAAAAATCGACATATGCCTACATAGATATTGTGCGCTATCGGAGCCTATAAGACATCTTACAAGAATATTAATTTTTACAAAAACATAATATAACAAATATGTAATAATAACAACCAAAACGCAAACAAACAAAAATTCGCTGTCTTGATCCGGGGTCCCCGCCCCGATTGATGCCCCGCTACTGAGATGAAATAGCTGCAGGGAGATGATTGAGTCAAGGATACCAGTCGCGGTATGTGGTCAGGTCAGGAGTTCCGGCGTCGTATGCGACCAAGTGATGTTTGTTTTTGCATTTTAACCCCGATTTTTTTTCTAAAAACATATTAAGTGATGACGTTAGTAGTGTTCTTAAAACAAAGAGAAATATTTAATAATGGTTAATAGAAGATACTAGTTACCCGCGCGGCTCCGCCGCGTCGACGTACTACGAAGAATGCAAGAGGAGCCGCGGGATAGAATATAGCCTATCTATATTCTATCCCGTGGCTTCGCTCTCGATTACAAAGATGATTTAAAAACATTTGTGTCACAGTCAATCATAAACAAACATATTTGTACCCCGATCCATCGCATAACTGGGCCTTGTACGTGGGCCATGATGGGCTAATGAGATATCAACCTACATGCATTTCTGTAGGGTTCAACTTTGTAGGGTTTGACATCCTCAGAAAAACATTGAAAAAAAAATAGCAAATTAACCTTTTGAACGCCATACTTTATGAACCACAGTGACACTTACACGCCAGCTCATTTTTCATAAGAGATAGAATATAAACCATAGTATCACAGAATAAGTAATAGTACATAGTATAAAGTACGAAGGTAATTTTCATATATCATAACACCTATGTTCTCGGCAATTAAAGGTTGTAATTATATTATTAACCTTTTAAGCGCATTATCTATAGAAATGCATGTAGGTTAATATCGCAATGGATGCCGTCGCCATGACGGATATATTTGTCGTTGTATTGAATCGATAGTGCGCAAATACTTCAAATGCGTTGTTGGCGTCGTAAAGGTTAATTAGTGCAACGTTGTTTTCTCGTTCGTTTGATCTAAATCCACCAATAAGTAACGTCTACTCCAATGAGAACTTCTTTGCTTATGATCTCTTGATCACCCTACTGGTATGGCAATAGGTGGAAGAGAGACACACTTAGACACAGCGAATCGCTTCTCTTTCAAAATGTTTTGCAGCTTATCTATGATTAACTCAGAAACAGTTCTTTAACTCACAACGTAAAGTTTAATTTGGTTTGTCATTGTTTTGGCAGGTATCAATATCAGTCAAGATATACGGAACGTATATTTGAAGCGTCATTGGTTTGTATACCAACTTCTTTGTTTAAACCATGACAATATAATATTGACATAATAGAGCACAATAAAAAAAATGACACAATACGTATGTCATTTATGTAAACATTACATTTATTTTCTGCTTTATTCGACAGAACTGAACAGGCCCTGTTCACATTATCCGATCCGATATCGGCGTTGGAGCCGACACGGTTATGTATGTATGTATGTATGGCTTTATTGTAGATAAAACACGGCAAAATGACAAACAGACAAAACGTGGAAATAAAAAGGCTAGCTTATCCCTATATGTATAGAAAACTGCCACAGATATCAAATCCGCTCATTTAAGTTGAACCATTTCTGAACATCTCATTCTCTTCTCTCTAATGCAAACATCAGTAAGTTTGAGAAAGACAGATAAGTGATATCTGACAGGTGTTCACCTGTCAGTGCATCTGCTTTCAAATATATTTGTTTATATGCAAATTGTACTGAACTGACGTTTGTGACGTTTTGCATTATATGTGATTTGAAATTTTGGTGTGCTTTTAAGTGGAGACAATTCGTTAGCAGCCGAAAATGATCGTTCGATCTGTCCCGGTCTAATTCATCTTGCTTAACCATAAGGATCCAAAGAGACAACTATAAGAAAAATCGTCTTGCTTAACACTGCGGATCTGTTAGTATTATTAATTACGAAAACTGGTCACTGTTCACATTGCACGACACGATATTGGTCACATTTCCATACATTTGTCGGAGCCGAAACCTTCATCAAATCGGATAATGTGAACAGGGTCTTAAGTTCAGAAATGAATGGTGCCCTTTACACGATTAATATAATGACAAAACTGAGATGTCAATATTATCGCGTTTTTCCAAATAGTTCGTGTTTTGGTTCAATATGCATCAATATTCACGTAAATCGTATGGTGATATGAGTGTGTCACGGGATAATAATCACCGTGTAAAATGCCCCATGAAATTAACGGATCACTAAAATTTGTATTGTCTTTATAGACCGCAATAATATTGACACCTCAGTATTGTGAAAATAAAAATCGTGTAAAGGGCCACAATAAAAAATAAGTTAAATGTTGACACAAAACGTCTGGCATTCATGTAAACTGTAAATACTTAGACCGAATACATTAATTATTATGTATTGTCTTGTAAACAAATTAGTAATTTTACTTTCGTTTATAGTTAATAATATTGAGTATTTCTCGAGTCAAAAGATTTTATTTTGTAATGCTGTACCAGATATTTCTTACAGGAACATTTTAATTCATATTTGATTTTATGTCATCCGGAATCATACAATAGCCAGTTCCCAAGTCACGTGTTAACCAAGCTAAATTTTGACACCTCGTACAATTCTACCAAGGTAAGCTGACCCGTCGCTTGTATGCGGCGTCATCGAACACGATTTTGAGGCTTATATTTGTCGGGGCATCCAGGATTTTTCGTAAATATCAATTTAAAAAAAATTCCAGGATAAAAATCAAAAAACTAAGACCTTATTGCAAATCTGCAGCATGGGACGAATCCTATGGTATATAATTTATCAAAATCGGTCCTTAACTGTAGATCTGATGGGCGTTGTAAGGATCGGCTTCGCGTAATATATATATAGAATCGGCTTCGCGTAATATATATATAGATAGATAGATAGATAGATAGATAGAAGATAGATAGAAGATACCTACGTATATATTTTGACAACAAAACTGTCATTTGGTTAAAAGGACGACATTGTAGGTACTCATGTTTTCTCGTCTAAATTCTTTTTTTTTCGTCGATTCATTTCCCAATTTATAATATCAATAGCATTGTGGTTAACTCGTGGACATTATATTCATTAAATTTAGATACAGTACAAATACGATACGGCACGGGGCACGGGGTACGTGTCGCTGTAAAAGGAACGGAATGCGCTGTCTGTTATTACATCTCGGATTACAATAGCAACTAGAAGCATTGTGCATCATGTAAAATAATTTAGATTTCGTAATTATATCTTGATTGCCTTTAAACCATATCATACGTTTATATGAAATATAATAATGGATATAGTGTAATATGTTAGAAATATGATATAGTAGCTTCGCCGGTTCTCCGTCCAGCGCCGGTTCTCGTCCTTTTGAGTGACTTCTTCCTTACAAATGCATAGAATAGGAGTATATAAACAATTACCCGCGCAAGTTTTGGCTCTTTGCGTTCCTTAATACCGTACCTACAATGCTAACTATAAACAAACATTATTTAACAACGTGTGACTAAGATATAATTAACGAAAGCTTACACTACATTTTAGAGCCTCGAAAACCACGCCAAACTACAAAAAAAATAGTGTGTAAAGAAAACTTTGAAGTAAGTTTTGTTATTGTTATTAACTAATTGCAGTGATATTTTTGGCATATATTACTAGTAATATACATAACGAAGACAATAGTGAGTGTTAATTATACTTATTTTACCTAAAACCTGCATAAATTTAGTGGACGGGAACCGGACCATCAATTTTGCGTATTTGCCAGTTTTCGTCTACGTGGACGGATAACCGGCTTGGGGTCATTTTACTGGATTTTCGCGTTGGTCCGGTTCTCGTCTATTGAAATCAGATCAAGCTGCAGCAAGGTAATCAAGGTACAGAATAATTATTGAAATGAATACAGATGATAGGTATTAGGTACATAAGGTCCACTGCTTTAATGATGACGTTAGCTGTCAAATTTTAGCCATAAACAAGACTAGAGTACGATGACATAAGCGGGGGTCATCGATAGGAAATCCACATTCAATTAAATTATTTTCGTTCTTACTTTATCTTCATAAATCTACCTACCTATTTAATGCCGGATCCACACTATGGACCATGATGGCCAACGTACAGGATGCAGTCATACGGTGGAACGAGATGAAAATAAGTCTATCTCCCTTTAACGCACAACTGCTTCCTTTACATCGGATCATCATGGCCCATTGTGTAGTCAGGCATAAAAGTTGTTCTGTAATTATTTTACGTAAATATTATATATGGCGGTGTTTTCTTTCTTTCAATATTCGTTGTGGCAATGACTCTGACAACTTACACGGGGAGTTTACCAAAGACAAGTATTGTTTCACTATAACTTTTGGTGGAATAGGCCTGGTTCTAGGCGTTATAGCAACACATGCAACAGGAGGTATCTCTGAAGTTTAAGACAGGGGCGCCAGCGCGAACCGAAAATGGGGTAGCTGACTCTCTGTCGCACTTGCATATTCGACTGACAGAGAGCGAGATACTTTGTTTTCAGTTCACGGTAGGCCTTAAGGTTCAGGCGTGCTAGCCTAGTAAACAAGCTTCACAATTAGGAAGCTTGTTCACCAGGTTATCAGTCTATTATTTATTATGAATATATATCAGGATATAATTTGGCCTAAGCAACTGGGTGTGGTCTGACAAATAGAAGGTTACCACCATATCAGCCAAAAGACGTCCACTGCTGGACATGGGCCTCCCCCAAATTCACGGAGGGTATATGCCATATTCGCCACACTTGGCATGCGGGTTGGCGATCGCAGTATCTCCACCGCACTCCAGGGATGCTGCTGCCCATCCCCCGATGGTCTTGGTCGTAGTTTAAGGACATACCCGGTAGAAGGTTACACATCGAGTCAAATGGCTTTAGATGTCAGTGCCCCTCAGGGACCTGTTCTGCCTGCTACCTTATTTTTATTGCATATAAACGACTTCTAACTGGTACCTGTGGATATGCCGATGATAGCACTGTTGTAGTCAGATATCTTTCCAAAGCATAGGCCAATAAAGATGTAGTCCAATCTCGTCGACAGGATATTATGAATCGGAATTGTCTTTTAGAGTAGTTTCAGATTGGGGCGATGCTAATAAAGTCAAATTCAATACATCCAAGGCACAGACGTGTCTCATCACTATTAAACGGAGTGAACGAACTCTCGACTCCCAATTTTTCGGAGTGTATTCATACCAATTTGTCAATTTCTGACCATCTACAGCTCCTTGGCATGAGCAGCATGTCCAATATGAACTTTGGCTCCTACATTGAATTCTTGGTGTAAACTGCAGGAACCCAGCAAAAACTTTACAACCTCTCTAAGGTGAAGCGGTACTTCACACCTGGTCCTGGGCAAATTATAAAACTATTAAGTACAGGTCGGGTATATGCAGTACTGCTGCCAGCTCGGAGATGGATTTGCTTAATATCAGCTGGCTTGGCTTTGATTGATAAGCGTGCAAGGAAGCTCATACCTACTCTCTACATAACTTGGACTTGGTTGAAGCTAAGTTGCAATGTCTAAATCATCGTAGGAAATACGCCTGCATATCGGTGTGCTAGGATTAAACGAATTAATCCCTCCCTGACCATTTTGACATCTTAGGACAAACGAGTGGACGACATGGGTTTGACCCTTATGTTGTTAACAACAATGTTGACATGCCTCTGATGTGCACGAAGCGTTTTGATTCTAGTTATCTTATGAAGACAACTAAAGAGTGGAATAATTTTCGAGAAAATCTGTTCCCATTTCATTATTTACAACTTACTAAGATCTTTTCAAGTTGAGTGAATGGGCAGTATTATCTAGGTACGCGTTTTACACCCTTGTCCTCATCATCACTTACCATCAGCTGAGATAGGGGTCAAATGCTTATCATCCTCATAACGTTTATCCTGGTTATGCTCTAAGGACCCCGGATTCCGCTTTCACAATTAATCGTAAGATTTGCCGTAGGCACTAGTTTTACGAAAGCAACTGCCATCTGACCTTCCAACTCAGAGGGAAAACTAACTAGCCCTAGTTGGGATGAGACCGCTTTCCTTACGATGGTTTCCTTCACCGAAAAACTGCTATTAAATTAAAAAATATATTTCGTACACAAGTTTTTAGGGTTCCGTACCCAAAGGGTAAAAACGGGACCCTATTACCAAGACTTCGCTGTCCGGCCGTCCGTCCGTCTGTCACCAGGCTGTATCTCAAGAATCGTAATAGCTAGACAGTTAGCTAGACATTTTCACAGATTGTGTATTTCTGTTGCCGCTATAACAACAAAAACTAAAAACAAAATAATACATACAAAAAACGTGATATTTTAGCCCTTTTTCATGGCTACCACTCGCTGAGCTAGATCTCAAGAACCGTAATAGCTAGACAGTTGAAATTTGCACAGATTATGTATTTTGTTGTGGCTACAACAACAAATACTAAAATCAAAATAATAATAATAATTAAGGGGGGCTCCCATACAACAGAGTAGTTGTTGGCGTTTTTTTTCTGGTACGGAACCCTTCGTGCGTGAGTCCGACTCGCACTTGGCCGGTTTTTTTTATTTTAAATAAGCCAGTGGTGCGAGCCGGGGTTCACACCCGCGACCTCTAGATTGAAAGTTGCATGCTACAGTGGATCACTCAATGATTACCTTTTATATCTATAAAAAATAAGTTGATCATTTATTTATTTCTTAATTACAAAAGCCAACTATTAAAACATTGTAAGATAAATAGCTAAGTACCTACGCATTAAAGGTTTTATACTCAGAAATTGGTTTTTGAGTGTATGAATCACTCCTCTTTTCCTATAGACGAGAACTGGCACCGCGTGGACGAGAACCGGGACAAACGGACGAGAACCGGCAAAAACCATACTTTTTCATTTATCATCTTTTACAAGAATAACGGTGTATGTTATTAGTTAAAACTTATACTTGGCGAAAAATAGAGTATATTGCCATTAAAAAGAAATATTACTCGTATAAATTGCTATAGTTCAACATATTATTTTCCCGTCACAAAGTTGGCAACTCCACTAATCGGACGAGAACCGGCGAAGCTACCCTAGTTGTTTTGAAAAGTTTTATATGAATTGAGTATAGGGATGTTTTGGTTGGACTAAAGTTAGATTTTAATGGTTTGTAGTTTCGTCAATATGTTTGCAATGGAGTGTGTATGTACCAGTTTTGACAGGAGTAATATGAGGTGTAAAATAATACAGTTATTCCGAATAAGTGGACAAGTTTAGGAGATGGTATTAGTTCGATTATTGCGAAAGTGCTTTAAGCATTGTGAATGGGAAAACTAAGCAAATAAGTTTTTCACAGAGCGATTAGCCTGATCAACTACGAGCTGCTGAAATGTTTGTATGTTTATGTTTTCATTTTGAACGAGTAATCTGAAACGCATTTTGAAATGTAATTTTATTGAGATGATGGAAAGAAAGATATTATGACAAATATGCTTTTCGTTATTGGCGGTCGCCCGAGAGGCACCGTTGAGCGAATAGGTATATAATATGTGTTGCAGGGTACATCAGGATACAAGGCAGGCAGGGAATCCTTGGAATTCGTTCGAGTTTCAATCGTGAAGGTCCTTGGACACATGGTAAGTATAAATGGAAGGATGTGTTAAAAGAACTGCCTGAAAGTTATAGTAAATATAGTATATGTGCGCGCGTATAAATAAATAATCTCCTTGTATCCTGAGCAAATAAATAATTATTATAATGTAAGGTCGGCCGACCAACTGTTAATGCGTTGTCTACCCTTGCTATAAGTGATGCATATAAGGTGCACACTTCAAATAAAAATATATAATAATGTAAAGACGTCTAAAAAAAAAGAACATTGTAACGAAGGAAATCATGATTATGACAACAGAGCTCTGAAGGACAAGTATGAAAATATTTTATAAAAAATATATTCAAGGACAAAATTAATAAAAATACGTAGTACGTATCTTATAATAATAATAATAATAATGTTTATTTCGGACTTTCATCCATATATTGTTAGTACATACATTGTCAGTTCTTATAGACTAAGGTTAGTAAAAAATATATCTATGGCTCGTGAAGGCTAAGCCAGTGTCTCAGGACTGGACTGTCCCATCGGTGTGCGACCGTATTTAGAATGCAGTTGGGGCTGGCGCGCGCGCGCTGCATCGTCGCGGCGCAGCGCTTCCGCATGATGGCGTGGAACCCGTCTACTCGCGCCGCCGCGAACATGCCGGACGCGCTGCAGCGGCGCCCCAGCCCCATCAGCACCCTAAACGCATTATTGTATTGCACCCTTAGGGCGCTGTACGCCCGCCTCGTATAACTGACCCACAGGCTGCAGGTATAAAAGGATTGGCAAAATGCTTTAAACAATGTGGTTTTTACCTCCCTAGTACACCGCGAAAACCTGCGAGCCAACATATTGCAACGGACGGACAGCGCCCTGCGCTCCCGCTCGATGTCACTGTCATCGTTGAGGTCCTCGGTGACCCAGTGGCCCAGATATTTAAATTTCTGTACTCTGGCGAGTTGTGTTCCCGTCAGGTAGAGTGATGGCAGTGTGGAGAACGTCTTTTTACCTGCCTTAAAAACCATCATTTCACTCTTGGTCGAGTTATATCTGAGCCCATGAGCCTCCGCGTAGCTCTCACAGATGCGTAGCAATCTTCTCATCGCTGCTATCGAGGGACTCAGTAACACCATATCGTCTGCGTAGCTGATATTATTGACACATACGCCTTCTACATGGCAACCGATGCCGGTGTTACTGAGCTCCTCGATTAGCCCATTGATGTATAGGTTGAAGAGGCGTGGAGACGATAGACCCCCCTGCCTCACTCCGCATTCCAACCTATACTCTCTTGAAAAAGAGCCTGCCCACCGTACACTATTTGACTGCTCACTGTACCAGAAATTGAGCAGCTTAATAACCTCGTCAGAAACCCTCGTGTTGTTCCTCAACTTATTCCAAAGTATGTCATAATTGACCAGATCGAATGATTTGGATAAGTCAAGGAAACACGCTACTACAGGTGTGCGCCTGCTTGCATAATATTGGACGGTATGCTTGAGGGCCAGGATCGCACTTTCGGTGGATAGTCCTGACCTAAAACCAAACTGCGCGTCATGTATATTAATACGACTTTCCATGTGTTTGTCAAGCAGACCGTCCAACACCTTTGCGATTACAGTCGCCAGGGAAATGGGCCTGTAGTTACAGATATCAGAAGTATCACCTGTTTTATTTTTTACTATTGGCACCACTATAGTTTTAATAAGCGTTTCTGGAAGATGACAATGGCCAATACACAGTGTGAAAAACATTGACAATACTCTAGGCAGGTGAACTCCAGCGTGCTGTAGGTGCTCGATGCTAAGGTGATCATGCCCTGGGGACTTACCTCGAACCATATTGTTGATGACGGATGCCACATCTTTGGTTGAGAATCTAACAGTCAACTCCTTGGCAGCCCCCTCCGCATCGAGCACCCGAACGGCACGGCTTCCGGACGATGATACCCTGAACTGGTCGATGAACCGGTTGGCTATGGCAGCAGGCTCTTCTTCCCCTGCTACGCTGACAGGCAGAGTTGGCCTGGGACTCAGTTTGTTGGTGTTTTTCCAAAATTTCCCAAAATCTTTAAGCGAGTGATTTTTGGCAATTATATCCATCTTAATTTGACTTTGGTTATTTTGGCACCATTTTAACTTGCTTTTAAATTCTCTTCTCGTTTCCGTCATTTTATTATGATAATATCCCGATGTAGGTTTACCAAAATTATTCCACATCTGAAACGCAAGCCGAGCCCTGCTGTGAGCGGCTTTCACGTGCTTATTCCAGCCTGTTACAATAATTTTCTTTTTATTACTAATCTGGTGGGAACTCTCCACCGCAGCCGCTGATAGCGTGTACACAACTTGATTATATATATTATTAAGAAGAATTTTATGATTGTTATCTAAGCATACTCTATCACTACAGCTATGAAACTCGGAAGGGAAATTAATATTTTTTTAATTTTGAATTGCAAAAATCATTATATTTTTTAATTTGGTTTTCATTTCTTTCTCCCCACAATACTTCACTAACACTACAACCCTTTTCAGTTACAATAATCTTTGGCTTTAGTAATTGCATGTTGCATTCAATAAGCAGCGGTAGGTGGTCAGACCAGTAGGTGTCGTAGATTACGGCTGCGCGCGACACAGCGGCGCGCGCGGCCGCCGACACCGCGCAGTGATCCAGCCAGCGCCGGCAGCCGTGCGCGTCGCTTACGAACGTGTACGAGTCCGGCGGCAACAGCTCCTGGTCTATACAACTCCACGACTGCTCGTCACAGAAACGAATTAGTTCCTTGTTAAAAAGTTCACCTGGGTGGGCATTAAAATCCCCCAAAATAAAAACAGATTCTACATTATTAGTTTCAATTATTGCATTAATTTCACTCAGGCAATCTGTAAACTCTACTAAATTGTCTGTACATGGATTGACGGCAAAAAATGTACTATTATGTGTTCGTATTAGAATTACTTACTTATATGCCATTGTTTTATCATGTAGCAATAATTAAAGACATAATAAGGGTTAATTTTTATAACACAGGATATAATTGTTTAGAGTTATAGATATACCTATTAATACAGTTTTAAATGTCTATTCATTTTCACATCTTATTTTCTTTTATTATTCTTACAATTATTAAAATAGTAATAGTGTGTTTTTCACTTAAAAATTATCCTCTTTTTGCATTTTTCGAAAAAAAAAACTATTAAACCTAACATATGTTTTTCATACTTAATTTGTATTTAGCTATTGTTTTGTGATAATTAAAAACTAGATTAATTAATTTAATCATTTTTTTTTCTCCAAGGGGGGTGGTGTAATGTGTGCTGCGCCACACGCACACACTCTCACTATATTATTAGTACCTATATAAGCTCATGTACAACCATATTTAGAGAGAATATATCATAATCCAAACGTGAACACTTGTATTACTACGCCCATCCCTACACTATTACCTACTTTAACACAATCACATTACAAATTTAGCCAAGTTAGCCACTGCTGTTATAATGACGATCGGACTATAATGCATAAATTTATTTGTAGTATAGCAATTATTACTTAATTTCAGAATACAAATGTGACGGAACATGGCTGAAATGTTAACGTTTAATGTACTATCTGCTAAGTAAGTGGTGTACTACTTTTCGAGGCTAACCTCTTTTTTGGCTGACTAATATATATACATTTTCATGGTTTATGGATGTCGGTTGTCACCTGAATTATTATTTTTACAAATTAATGAAAAACAATAATCAAATGACAGCAGTTACGCACACCACAATTTAATCAAAATAAAATACTGTAACTTAAGCAAACTTAAGACTAAACTACTGGGACATTCATAGAACATACAGAGGGCCTACTGCGAACTTCGAAAATCGAACTTCGTATCGTACCGTCCCTTTCCGTCATATAGTGTATAACGCGAGAGCGAAATTGACGGCACGACACGAAGTTCGATTTTCGAAGTTCGCGGTAGGCCCTCGCCACCTTCCACTCACTGTGCACATATTGTGAAAGTTCCCATAGATTTAGGTGTCATATTAGGTTATTACATAGTGTTTTTTTTTTCAAATTTCTGCCAAAAACTGACTCAACAAAAACATCTATATAATTATCGAACCTGTTGAGAAATGCGATCTGTAGAGGAAAACATCCAGACAGACATACAAAAGAATTGTTTGTCGAAAGCTGAAACGGAGACGCTTCGCTTGCTCGGTCAGTAACAAAATAGTACTTTATGCAACACTTACATAACAAGTGGCTCTGTGAGCTGTAGACCTCTCGCAATTTTTTTTTAAGTTTAAAATTTCCAAAAACTGACTCGTCAAAAAAACTCCATATAATTATCGAACCTGCTCACAAAATTTCACGAGATTCGGTTGAGAAATGCGACCTGTAGAGGAGAACATTCGGACAGACAGACAGACAGACACGAAAGAATTTTTGTCGAAACCTGAAACGGAGACGCTTCGCTCGCTCCGTGTTCGTAAAATTCGAGAGTTGCTGTAACAAAAACGAGAGTAGCGAGTTTGGTTATTAAAGACTCGAGAATTGTAAGACCTAATCATTGTATCGATGCATACAATAATTTTTCTACGTCAGCAAAATAATATGATTTAAATTAAAAATCGATATGGTGGCAGTATACGCTGGTATACGGGCATTGACGTGTGCCTCTTATAAAAATTAAAATATAACAGTTGTATAATGGAAATTCATTTTGATTCTCCCACCAGTCATATGACTTGTTTATTGTATAGACTTGCTTTTGTATAAAAAGGTCATGTTTTAATACTGCTGTCAGGCGCTTAATTTTCAGATTATACTGCTGGAGTAGAAAAATGGTATCAGAGTTTGCAGAAACTTACAATAATATGTTCATGGAGCGGAAGGTGGTTTGAACACCGAAAATGACCCTACTAATACAATAGGTTCCTATTACAAAATTACACATTACCAATGCTAAGTTTGGTGATATACTTTGACAACACAACCTTAACAAGGATTACTGTTCCTATTTCAATAAAAATATATCATATAATGGATAGTGTTGTCAAATTGTTATAAACCTAGCATGGAAACTTTAATTTACATCTAACCAACTTAGAAATCTTCATTTCTAAACTCAATAACTCAAAAACGGCTGCACCAGTTTTGAGAAAACATCTAAGAACCATCGCTAGAAAACCTGCTTTCAAATAAATAAAAATCTGTTTATCCGTTACAAGCTGCGTACGCATTTGAGCGGCTCGGCCCGAGCACTGAGCATATAATCACTGGGCCCGAGGCGTGCTCGCCCCGAGCTGCTCGCGAGCAAAACATTAGCACATAAACATGCTCGTGTGGGGTACCGCGCTCGCGGCGAGTCGACATAGTGCGTCGCACAAAATATATCGTAATCAATCAAACAAAATGGGTATAAAGAAATAATGGCAACATAAAAAATGGGCTGTTTTTCAAACCGGTTTTTATAAAAAAAATGTTTTTCGGGGAGTACCGTCATTGGCGTCGACGGCGTCGTAGTCACGATTTTCCTTTGTCGTGTATCAAATGAAGAGACTGTGGCGGTCAAAAGGTTAAGAGCATGTGGTGGTTAGCGGCAGTATGCAGAGTGCAACGTGCAACCCACATGGCCTATAACCGCACTCTATATTTTGCAGAAAAGTATTAAAATTAATATCCTAGTTATGTTTAAAGTTGTGCCATAATATTGTTATATAATTGTTGTTATTTTGTTCATATTTTATTAGTCAGTTTAGTAACTAATAAGTAGAATATTTAATTTAACTACCGCATAAGACTTTGGTGTTAATACTGTAAACTTATGTGTGCGAAATAAAACAAATTGAATGAATGGTGACAGAGCATACGTGGTCGCGATCCTCAGTAATGAGAAACCGAGGAAGGGGGAAGAGGTTTTTCGTGTATGGGTTTAATATTTTTATTTGTTGTGTAGCGTTTCATAAAGCATAAGTGCAAATGATAATTTAAGTACAGCAAATAATACACTAATGATTATAAATTAGTATTCATTGCTTTACAAAGTTACACTCGATCAATATCTATTTAGCTGGTACTCGATGGTAACAACTGCAGAAAATCAAAAACATGGCAAGTACAATAATTTTTTTATAGTATTCTGGACAAGTGTTACAACGAATGCGTTCCCTTTAAGCAGCCTATGAAAAATAAGCCCAACCAGCAATACCCCGAGTGGTTCACTCGCGACCTCATTCCTTTAAATAAATTAAAAAACGCATACCATAAATTATATAAACAAACTGGGGACCAATTTTATTACGCTTTTTTCACATACTACCGTAAAATAGTAAATACTAAAACCGAAACAAATAAACATTCATACATTAACAACCTACAAATAAATATCGTGAGGGATCCTTCCTCTTTTTGGTCATACATAAAGGAACAACGTAAAAGTAACCAGCCAGCAACATTCGGCGACATGTCAGCACAAGAGGTTGCGGACTCCTTTGCCGACTTCTTCAAAAACGTATTCTTGCAGAATGTCCCCAAACTCGATGCATTGGCGGCTTCAGAGGCTGCTACATCTGAATTACCAATGTCCAGCGCTCGACACATCACAATCGATGATATTAGTGAAGTGGATGTCCGGACGGCCATCAACCGCTTACGACCCAAGCATACACAAGGTCCCGATGGAATACCGCAATTCATAGTTAAGGACTGTCGCGAAGCACTTATCCAACCACTGAAATATATATTTAGCCTCGCATAAAAAAATAGAGCATACCCTAAGATTTGGAAAACTAAAGTTCTGCCAATACATAAATCAGGATCCAAATCCGATGTCCGGAACTATAGACCGATTGCCGTGCTATCGATCTTCGGGAAAGTACTCGAAACAATAATCTACGCCAAAGTGTATAAGCAGTTGAATGGTTGGTTCTGTGACGAGCAGCATGGATTTTTACCGAAGCGCTCAACCACATCAAATCTACTTAATATCGTTTCCATCATATCAAATAATCTTGACCAGCGTAGGCAAGTAGACATAGAGCTTACTTGACTTTCAGAAAGCTTTTGATAAAGTTGATAACGATGTCCTACTCAAGAAGCTATTAGTTTTGGTCCTTATCTACTTGAGTTCGTAGCTAGTTACCTCTCGGAGCGACACCAATATGTTCAATATGAAGGCGCGCAATCCGCTCCATTTTTAGTAACATCGGGAATCGGACAGGGAAGTAGTCTCGGGCCCCTCCTGTTTCTGATTCTCATTAATGACCTACCCACAGCACTAAGGCATTCGTCGTGCCTCTTATTCGCGGATGACCTTAAATTAGCTATGCCAATTAACAGCAATCTATACTTTTCCTTGTTGCAACTTGACATAGACAGAGTCTGCGCTTGGGCACGTAATGCTTGTCCCTTAACGATGAAAAATGCTCGGTTATTACATATACTCGGTTCCTTATAACCCATCCTTACGTCATAGAGGACAAGCCTTTAAAACGCGTCAAAGAAGTTAAGGATTTAGGAACGTGGTTTGATACTGAGCTCACATTTAATCCGCACATTACAAAAACCAGTAACGAGGCCCGTAGATGCCTGGGATTCGTCATACGCCAAGCGAAACTATTTAATAATAAGCATGCTATGACTGTACTTTATAACGCTTTCGTTCGAAGTAAACTCGAAACAAACGCAGTTATTTGGAGTCCCCACAAAAAGCACTACACGATCCTAATAGAAAAAGTCCAAAAATCTTTCATAAGATTCCTTTATAAGAAGTTATACGTCTTTTATCCGCTCCTTTATCCCAGGCTATTTGTTTTAGATATGGTGGATTATACATCCTTAGAGTCACGTAGAAATATGTACTTAGTTAAATATTTTTTTCAATTAATTCGAGGACAAGTGACTAACCCATCATTGTTACTACAAATGACACTGCGCGTCCCCCGTCTCTCCGCGAAACAACTACGACCTCGTAGCCATGGTCTCTTTGCTGTACCTCCAGGGCGGACACGCCTGCTTGCTACGTCCCCTCTTCACCAGGCACTGACGTTACTTAACAACATCCTAATCAGCGACAACCAACTAGACATTTTTTTAACGACAGAAACTAAATTCCTGGCTGAATCAAATCGCTACATTGAAACAATCGTTACCACTAGCTCCATTACCTAATATGCGCAATAGTAGTACTAATTTATAATAATTAATCACGTCATTTGCTTGAGTTATTTGATATTGCTTATGTTTGATAGACAATCTTAATAAATTGCCTATAACATATATGTAAATATTTTAGAATGTTTTGACTTTATCCGAAATTGTATTGTTATGACTTTAAATAATTCTTGTAATTTTTTGATTTATTTCTCTTTCAATGATATTTAATTAATTATTGTACTCTTATTTATAGTGAATAAATTATTGTATCTATCTCTTCCATGTAATAGTTTCCAAGTTATAATGTAATACCTAAATTTGTGTACTCATAATAATAATTTCACTGCACCCGACATTAAATAATGCATGTTAGTTATTAATAAATGTAATGACGATTAGCACGTAAGGTTCGACTGTTAGTGATAATTGTATGCAATAAAATAAATAAAATAAGTAAATAAATCAGCATTAAACAACAACTAGTACATATTAATGTTTTGCGTCAACTCAAATAGTCTAATTCTATTGACTTATTGTGCCTTGGTAAATTTCTTCGGGCCCGGCCCCTTCTGCCCTGGATGTTTCTTCCAGTGTGGCTTCGGCCCTTGGCCTCTTGTCTCCGAACACTGTGAAGTGTCTCTAGCCCTAGAATGGCTTCTTGGAGCATGGGCCTGGTTGGCCTCCTTATCCTCATTTTCCTTATTCGGTATACCAGTTAAACGCTTGATTGTAAATCGGAAGGATAGTTTCTTGTTTTCAATGAAATGAGCCAGCATATCAAGCGGCAAGACAGCACAGTTGCTCTGCTTGAATACTTCATCTGCTTTCATGGTGTCGTTGAAACAGTACTCGGTAAAGACGACTTTGCGTTGCGGATCACGTTTGCTGCTGACGTGAATCTCGTAGATGTGTTGTCGGGCGACCTTCTTCTGTCCAATATGCTGGATCGCCCAGTATGCCATACGCTGGATAGTGTCCACCTTAAATGTAAGTTATTGTTAGTGTACCATCTTCATTTATTATTATTCGGGTAGTGACTATTCTGGGCTACCAAGCAGTGATACGATAGGATACGAGTATTATTGTGATGGACTAGCCTTATACCATCTTACAAGAATCAATAAGGTACGAGTATACTATACTATTCATGCATGTCGAGACGAAATTAGTCTTCGCGATAATAATTATATGAGAGTATGAAAGCTGTTGAAATCAATTGACCATTTTGATTTCAACAGCTTCCATATTGATTTTCACTGTGACAGGGTACGAAGTGGCCCAGAAATCAAATTGGTAGACCGTACATAACGTACAGATCTTTGAATACTTGCGCGTCAATACCAACTTCTCATTGAGGGTTGAGCAAGCGGTTGGAGTCGTAGGAGTGGTACCTATATGAGTCTCGTCCCTCGACTAACCTTGAAGGTGATGATGAAGAGGAAGTTCTGCTGCCCGGCGAGGTACACGTGTCGCGCGCATTCTTTCAGCTCGAGGTCGTTGACCTCCAGCCGCCTGCCGGCCTCGGAGTCCACGCTCGGTACACAATCAGCAGAGTGCTTCTCCTTGTAATGCTCCATCAGCTTCTTTAAATCACCTGTTAAAGGTAAATCCCCTCCTGAATCCTGAAGGTTTCCTGGTAAATATCGTGAATGACATGTTTCAGGAAACCCTACATCAGGTAAAGTGTTATTGCCTCGCCTTATTTGGTGTTATTAGGTTTCGGCTAATCGGCTTACCTCGAACTACGCGCTTCGAATCGCGTGCGCTGACCTGGAACTGGGACAGCAGTAATGGGCGGAGGTTAGTGTGACATCATCATCATCATTAGGCCTAATACTTAGTTGTAAGGCCATGGGTAGAGACTGAAAATCAGCGGTCTCGCTGAGTCTCGAACCCTTTCAATACGCAGACATACTATATTTGTGCATGTATCATCTCTTTTGTAACTTGTTTGTGTTATTGAATAAATTTCTTTTTATTTTTATTTATCATAATGCCAGCCGAAAGATGTCCACTGCTGCACATATGCCTCGCCTAAGGTTATTATGTAAGGTCCCGGAATTGAATCACGTTAATTTAATCGATTAAATTAATTTATCCACTTGCCCCCACGCTTTGACGTTGTCGCCCATATGAGAATTATGTATTTATTCGTACAATTTTTTTTATTTTTTTTTATTACAATAAATATCAAGAAATAATAATAATAGCTACTAAAGAAATGGTGCGCGAGGCCACAATAGTCTCGGTAGTGCCCGGCCGTGACTAAGAATCTCTGCTCGAGTCGCGAACAAGTCAACCGTTTCGTCTTGGACTTAAATAATGTTGATGAGACCCATGGCTCAGTAGAGAAGTGTTTGACAGACCTAGTGCTAGCGCTTGGGCTGCTAATAAGGGCAGCTTACGATAGCGTAGATTATGCCTTGTGACTGGCGGGACATTCAAGAATACTTGCACTAGTAGGAAGCTGTTCCTTGTGTTGCGTCTTATCAATCGGACACCAATCAGATGAAGAATCGTACTAGGGTGAGTATTGTGACATATCATATATTACCTGTCCAGGAGCACTTTCCGAAGACCGTATGAGGACACTCGCGCGGTCGGAAGAGGCACTCCGCCGCGTGTGCGGCGAGCGCTTCCCCCGGCAGAGAGAAAACGCAGCCCTGAGCGCGGTTGGGGCATGGCGCCTTCGCCTGTATTATACATAACATAAAACTTAAGTGTCCGTCATCATTTGTTTCTTCACAGCCATCAAACCCATGGATGGAGAAGATTTTAATAACTTTCCGGCTCCATCATCAGACTAGCTGTATGACTTGTAAATAAAGTAAATTTAACCAACTTACCGTAAATGTGTATCAATCATTCATTGAATGAGTATTCTAACTTTTCTTCCGTATTCTCCATAATCTCATTTACCTTGTTAATGATCTCCTCGAGCGAGCGGTTCCGCATTTGCGTCATGGGCTGGCGACAGATGGGGCAAGTAGGCGGGCACAGCGCTTCCGTGCACGAGCTGCACAGGCTGTGCCCCGACGCGCACAGAAAGATAGGTGCTGACATCGGATCCAGGCATACTGGGCACTCCGGGATCTCCACTGACCTGAGAAACAATTATATGCCTAGAGCAAAGTAGAATATCAAATAATAAGGAACCACCCTTGAGTTGCTCAATGAAAACACCACAATAACTAGAAAACAACATCATCATCATATCAGCCGAAGGATGTCCACTGCTGGACAATAGACATCCAAGAGTGACAGTGAATGGTCCTTCGCCACCTGCATTCAGCGGACTTCCGCGACTTTTACCAGGTCATCTGTCCACCTTTGTGGAGGGTCTACCCCACAATAAGCAAAAATAAAACCTATTTTTTTGTTCCGTGGTCTGCCCACACTGCACATACCGATACACGTGCTCGCCATTCGAGAACCTTCCCGCCGTGCAATTTGCCCTGCCCACCACCAATGTAAAATAACTCAAACATAATAGTATTATGCTGTAGTATTTAGTTGATAATAATCACCCAATAGCATCACTTTTATTTTAGCGCCATCTAGCGTGAGTAACAAAACTAAAATTGAAACGTTGAGTGTAGGGCAGCTCACGGCATACAAAAAAAATATCTTTCAAAAAATACACGTATAATGTGGTCTAAGGGATGGTGCGACCCTGTAAGCAAAAAATTGCCTGTGTTAGAATTAGAACCCACTTCGTCGTACCCACTTCAAAGTAAAATGTAACGTGTAAAGTATTTAAAATGTAACTAGTTAGTTGTAAGTATGTACTTTTGAGTATTGACAGTTTTCTGCTATTTTAGTTAATAATAATGTACTTCGTATGATAATAGTCTGTTTCATTTGTGTGAGTTTTGCATTAAAGAGTATTTTTATTGTGTTATATGATTTATCACTCACTGAGTCTTTCCCTTGGCAGCCATTTAGATATCTGTAAAATAGAATTGGAAATTACATATTATTACATAAGAAAACCCTCAAACAATTACTATTATACTAGCAGACAATACAGGTCGGGTCTACTATCTTTTTTTTATTTTATGGCATGTAACCACTGCATCGCAATTGTTACTATTAAGGTTAATACAAAACCAAGTCATAATTAACACATTCGGTATCAAATATCACAAAGTTTCCTTCAGATAGACGGTTACTGTATCTGTGTATATTGTTGTTCTACTACGAGTAATAAAATATCTACTTGACAGTGTTTATCAAAAAACCTAATCGTAGCCATACTTATTTGTTCCCGACACTTATCGACATTAAACAGTTGATCACGACGGACACGACGAACAAATATTGATTTAAGTACTTTACCTACACAAAACCAAGTGAAAATTATGTTAATTACACCTAAAGAAATATATCTATTCAACTTACTTATTTCAAGATGCCGTTTAAACTATCTGAACCAAAACCACACCACACTAATGTTATGAGAAAACGGGGGCTACGAGTACGTGTTGTATCACGTTACAATACCATCACATTTTCAGCCAGCTATCGCACTTATCGCAGCACGCTATGTGATATGTATGTATAGCTCGCTCGACCAAGCTAAGTTCGCACCTAGTACGTATAGCGCCGGATAAAAACGAGGTGCAAACTTAGCTCTGTTCAGTGATATGAGCCTATGCGTCACACTATGCTGCCCAAGCAAACAAGAACGAATTATATGAAACAAGACTATTACAACTTTAACGCTGCCTTTAATATAAACTCTATTTCAGCGCATTAGGGTTGATTACTATACTTTTGAACGGTATAAGAAATCCTGATGAGGGTATTCCCAGAAACTGTTATGTTGGCACAAGCGTGTGTAGGCCATAGACAAGCTAGAGTACAGCTGTACAAGAATACAGCTGTTTGAGACACTTTTTTTACCGATAAAAATTTAAAAATCCGCCGTGTTTAAGCCGCTGCACTGAGGTGAAAAATAGTTTTAACTGCAAGTGTTCGTGCCATGTTGGTGAATTATTATATTTCATGTAGATACTTGCTATTTTAATTTTTTTCTTAAGTTTAGGTACTTGTTCATGTAACATGCTGTTTATGATACTTGATTAAAACAATTGATTCAATTAAACATGGTAGGTAGAAAAGAAATATATTTCTAGTTCTTCTAATATTATATTTTGGATCTTAAGAGTCAATTCAACCAAACAAAAATAACTTTTATTTTTTAAATTAAAGATAAGATTAGTCCAAAATGATATTAAACACAACCTCAGAGGGCCTACTCCGAATTTCGTGTCGTGCCGTCCCTTTCACTCTCGTGTTATACACTATATGACGGAAAGGGACGGCACGGTACGAAGTTCGGAGTAGGCCCTCAGAATAAGATTTTAACGGACTTCAATAGAAGGAAGGAGGTTCGCAGTTCGTCTGCATGTTTGCTTTCATTTAATTTATTATATGTACGTATGTTAAAAATAATAAAATAAATATTGGGGGATAATCTTACACAAACTCCCCTTTAACTCATGACCACGTTGACCGATTTTGTTTTGTTTTTGTTTCAAAGCACCATTAAGTTATTCCCATATAAATTTGGTGAAGGTCTGGTGATGGGATCCAGGAGGAAACGAGAGAACTCCTCAAATTTAATAAGCATGCGAATGGTGATTTCGGTATTTTCTGTAGTTAACCATGCATTTGCTCTCGGAAACTACATATTTGGTGAAGCGGAGCGGGAATGATGCCCGCAGGTAATATATGGAACTCCTCAATGATGTTGATACTTCATAGAATATACATTTTGAAGCGGAACTTATGGAGGTGAGTATGGGTTCCCTGAGGAATCCACGGAACTCCTCAAATATGATCAACTCATATAGAATGACTTTGTTATTTTACGTAGTACAGTAACCGCCTCATTTGCTATCGGAAAGCAGTTCAGTTGACTACAAAAAGATCGATCCATCCAAAGTTACAAAAATCGATCGATCAATTTTTTGGCCTGTTTAGCCTAGTTGGTAGTGACACTGCCTACGAAGCCAGAGGTCCCGGGTTCTAATCCCGGTAATAGCATTTGTTTCTGTTACGTGTCAGCAAAAATATTTGTCTCTGAGACTTGGATATTTTCTAGGTATAAGTAACATATCTATTAAATAAATTGTCTAGTACCCAAAACACAAGCCGTATGAGTTATTATTATTATATTACTATTATTACTATATGGGACTAGTTGGGATTTTTGTGTAAAAGAATTGCCCCCTAATATTTATTTTTTTATTTTTATTTGTACTGTACATGTGGTGAAGTGGGAAGGATATGTGAAAACCTCATGTATGTGGCATGGCGAGGTATAAAATTGGAGTCTGTTTTTTGGGTAGGTATATATTTATTATCATTGTGACATTTTTGTTTAGGGTAACTCCCCTACACATTAAGTGAGGATAATTTTTTTTTTGTAAACCCATTGTTTTTTTTTCGTTTTTGATTTTCGTACTATTTCCATTGATTACTGAAATATGTCAAATATTTAGTAAAATATACGTTTTTGACATTTTAAATCCGCATAATAACACGGCTACGAAACCCTACATTGCGCGTGGCCCGACACGTACTTGGCCGCTTTTTTTTAATAGCTGTTATACCTTTTCCACATTCAGTTTAAAACATTGTCTGAATAATGTCTTGAACCACACAAATGGGACTGGCCTAAACCTTATTCATACCACAGAATAAGTAATAGTACAGTAGTGTTCATACGTGTGGCTAAACATTTGTCAAGTGGAAGTAGTGAAACCCACCCTCATATAGTCAACAAAAACATAACCCATAAACAGTACAATGTTTCGGGATTCACAAATTAGGCTAGAGCTGGCTGGGCTGAATCATTCTAATTTACAGATAAAGATTTAATAAATACAAAATTGTGTATCAAAATGTTATTTATAAAATGTAAATATAGTAGGTATACTGCGTTACATTACATAGCGTCAGCATACACCATGATTTCGTATTAAGACACTCGCTTAAGGAACTTGTATAAAAATGTAATAATTACATACGTCATATGTAGAATACGGCTTAGTGTTACGTATAATAAAAACTTACTTATTTTTACTTAAGGCTAACCTGCCTTTAGTTAACGATTCAAAAACATGCTGTTTATGAAAAGTCATATATTATAATATTATAATATAATACTCTCTGAGGAGATTCAAACGTTTCATTAATAATAATCTTAGCTTAAGGAAGTATCCGAATTCAAAATAACCAACAAATTTAACGAATAAAAATTGCTGTAGGTGTGGTTATTAGCTTGGTATCTATGTACCTCCTATAAGTACAGGGTGTATCAAAAATAGTGGCGCTACTTGGTGGTACGGACAAACTATTATATAAACTAAGGCACGGATGGTGCTCAGTGAACCCCACCGAGATGGTCATATACAAAATTGAATGAGAGCGATATAATATCATTTGTTGGCCTTGTCAGAGTTCCACTTTTTTTCATTTGCTTATAACTATTTGACACTGAGGCAAATAAACGATTACCCCTGAGCCCGCCTAAATTAAAGATGTTGAATAATCAACAAATAAACGTTAAAAACTTGTCTTAAACAGCCCGCCAGCTGTTTAAGACAAGTTTTTAATTGAGCTGCATAAGAACTTTTTTGTCTCTCTTGGTGGAAAGCGTGAAGGATCTAGAAATCAGCGCCTTAGACGGATCGCCACCATTAGAATTACACCTTGTAAAGTATGTTCCATCGGTCGCCAAAGTTGATGCTTGTATCTCCTAATAATACATTTTAAACTAAGGATTCGCACAACATAAAAAAAAACTCAGCTAACCGCACGCGGCAAATAATAGGTTCCCATTTTCCTTTTCAATATTATTATAGTCACAATAAATGTCGCCGATTCCCAGCTCTCGTTGTCATTTCACAAAATCGGTGAAACCCTTTTAATCACGAACTTAAACGCAACCTTGTTGTCTGTCACGTAGTGCGCTAGAGTCTTCAGCAGCATGATCGCACATTTCCCCTCCCTGATGACATCCTGTGGCTCCTCGACGTCATTAACACAGTGTTCGACCAGCACCGCCCGCCTTCTCATATCCTGCTTGCTTGTAATATGTATTTCGTACGTGTATAGACGCGCGCTTTTCTTACTGCCTATATGTTGCACCGCCCAGGAGACGGTGCCAGTGGTGCTCTTGTCGATCTTCATTGTTATGATGAAGTGCATGTTTCCCGTGGCAGCCAGGTAGACCTTGACCAGGTCCTGGTCGAGTCTGAGCTCCAGGTCAGTATCCACGCCAGATATTATGTTGCAGCTAGACGGGTGGCTCTGCTTAAAGTGGTCCATCATGTTTTTTAGTTTACCTGAATATAAAAAGTTAATTAGACAACAGAAAAAATGCAAAAGCAGTTTCCAGCTGTAAATGCAGTTTTTAGTATAAAAGAAACCTAATTATAACATTTATAACCTAGTTAAATTACAGGGAAATATTTAAGCTGTGATGTCGTGAATGGTCAAGCGAATGCTCCCCTTCCAGCCAGCTATTAATTCACTTCTTTTTTTGAGCTGTGAAGTAGGTGCGAGCTGAAAATAAACGCTGTACAGCCGACCAGGCTCGCAGCACACGCTGAGCCCGAACCTATGTCGCACCGATTTTGTTTTAATTTACTTGTGTTCCTCCTCGGTGTATTCGTATTTTTTTTTCTTTTTGCGACAGTATATCATTCCTTTTTTATTATATTTATTTTTCCTTATAACATTTTCAGATGTTCTCGTTTCGGATACACCTCTAGCCTCGGGCGGCTAGGCACAGGCACAGCTGAACGAAAGTAAGCCCACGTCTCTGTCCCTTTCTTAATACCCATCCCGAAGCAATTGCTCAAGGATCCACCGATCCATAGATAGACAAACAGAAACCGAGCGGACAAGGGTGCTCTCCATATTCGTGCCTGTTTTAACGACAAATCACTCACATACTCGTATCTGTCCACTTCTTACCTATCCAAAAGCAATTGCTAAAGACCGCTCCGAGTGGACACAGCATATCCCGGAAGATGCACTCGCTGGCGTGCTCGTCCAGTTCGCGCGCCTTAGCTTGGCTAAACGAGAAGCCGCAGCCCGCCTCTTTATGCGGGCACAACAGCTTCGAAGACGGTGCCGCTGGCGTTGCCGGGGCCGGCGTGTTCATCTGCACCATGCATAAACCGAAATCTTTATTGTCAATATAAAGATATAATTAAGCTACGGCATTTTTTATTTTCGAAGCTGTCCACCAGGTTTGTAACAGCGAATGTACTTTTCACAGATCCATTGAGTAGTCTGAAAAACTGAACATTACGCCAATTACGCTGGGTTAAGTTACCGAAGACGTATCTCACAGTTCAACGAGTAGAATGCCACAGAAAAAAGTTTGTTATTGCATCTCCTATCGCCAATCTCTCCTAACCTAACCTTTGAGATGATATCCTCGAATGCCCAGTTCCTCATGTCCGTCATGGGTGAACGACATATTGGGCACTGCGTGAGCCCGCGGCCAGTACAGCTACTGCACAGGCTATGCCCACGCTGGCATTGCAAAATCGGCGGTGTCATCGTCTCCAGACAAACTGGGCATTCCATCGCCCGCTCGGACATCCTGAAACACGGATAGAGCTCTTAAGCCTTTTGCTTTGTACGAAAATACGAGCACTATGAATCAATAATTGAAGGAAATTGTCATCTTGTAGGAAAAGGTAGCTTAGCGCTATAAATAGCGCTTTGTGGCGATATCACGTCATGAGCGATAACGAGTTTAGTGAGGTAACTTAAAGTTGTCACGTTCCTCGGACGCTCCAGTTGTGGAATGAGCTCCCTGACGAGGTTTTCCCGAAGAACTAAAGTATGGGATTCTTCAAGAAAGGAGTGTATAAATATTTAAAGGGTCGGCAACGCGCATGACACCCCTGGAGTGGCAGGCGTCCTTAGGCTGCGGTGCCCGCTTACCATCAGGCGGGCCGTACGGTTGTTTGCCACCGACGTGGTATAAAAAATATATCCGTGGTGTCATAACAAATACACTCTTGGATAGAAGTGGTTTTTGGAGACTTATAATTAATTTTCCCCTGATGCCGCAAGCTGTTAAAAGTAAAAGCGCTATACATGTCTCGGCTGGAACAGGGGTTGCCTGATCTGCGAGTATAATAACATACTCGGTAAGCAATCACCACCGAATTGATAACCTCCTCTTTTGAAATCATGAAGTCGGTTAAAAATACTAACAAAGGCCGGGAATTGTTAGTATTTTTAACCGACTTTAAGATTTCAAAAGAGGAGGTTATCAATTCGGTTGTATGTTTTTTTTATAGCGTGCACTCAAATATAGACTCTAAATAAATACGATATGTTTTGATAATTGTTATCTATTTTAATATGTAATAAAATTAAATCCATGCGTCTTCCTGGCGACAAAAAAAAAAAAAAAACTTGTGCAATTTAAAAACCCACTCTGTATGGGTCCCAAGATACAGGCTCAGCCTAGTTTGGGACTCACCGGACAATGCCTGTGTATTGTAAACCATGTGTTTGTTTTCCAATAAATTATTATTATTATTATTATTATTTTTAATGTTTGTTACTCCATAACTTTGTCATTTTTTAACCGATTTGTAACATTCTTTTTTTGATTGTAAGTATTTTCCTATATCGTCACCATATATTATTATTTCTAATGTACCATAATTTATAGATGAATCCTTAACAAATATATTTGACCGACCTGTTTACTATTTACTAATTGTTATTTAAAATAAAGTTTTTACAATCATTTATAAACTGATTCAATACAAGTACATATTTTCATTGTACATGTCATATAATTTAAGTTTTTAGTCAAATAGCCCGGCCCGCGTTATCCGGGTGCAAAGGTGCCTACCATGCTGGCTTAATTACCGCGTTGAATTGCAATAGACAACCTTTGCAACAGGAATTACCCGGAACGGAGGTCATCACCTCTCTCGCAAACGGCGCAATTGTTATTTAGTTTATTTATTTATTTATTTTCAACCAACTTACATTCACAGCATATTGCCAAACATAAAAGTTATAGGTCATAGTATTAGAAATTAAATTAACAATATTCAAATTAAAATTAACATTGTCATCATAGTCTTTATTTAATCAATACAATTTCCATAAATTCAAATCAAATTTACAAATCAATTTTATTTAAACATTAATTTCGAATTTATATATTTATTTTTATAAGAAAGTACGTTAAGTATTTTTTTTTTGTTTGTCGTGATAGTCTCGTGGTTATACAATGAAAAATAATACTGTGTGTTTTTACTTCATGTTACTATGGTACCAAAAGGGTATTTTATTTCATGCTTTTATTTCTTTTAACTTTTTTCCCAAAAAATCCCGGGATCCCGGTATTGGAGATTTCAGGTTCCGTATTAATACCGAGATCATAGAAGGTCCGGTATTTGGAAGCCCGATATACACTACACCAACTATGGTGGATAGGATAGTACAGTTATTCTTGGTTTAACATTAGATTCCAAACTCCAATGGGGTCCCTACATTGCTAATATCTCGAATAGACTGAGTTCTGCAGCTTTTGCAGTGAGCAGGATCCGTCAACTAACAGACGTGAAGACAGCTCGATTAGTATCTAGACACGCGGCAGCGTGTCCAGCCAAGTTCATCCAAAGAACTGGCGAGCAGCAGCCGTGTGCCATTTTACACGAACCGTTTGGAGCCACTTTTGACCACTTTTTTATGCGTAAACCCTCCACTATATATGAGTTAAACAAACCATTTAACTACCTACTTCAAAAATGTATCTTTATAGGTAAATTTATCTTGGTTTTTTAGTTTAATTTTTCATGTCTGTTGTGATAACTAAGTTTTTACTAAGAAAAAATACAATTTTACATCCTCACACCCGTTAACCCCAAAATGTTGTATAATTTCCAAAATAACTTTGGACAATGGCCAAAAATAAATAAATCAAATACTTAAAGTTAAACATATTAAAAAAAGACGCATTGATATAAATAAAAGTATATTGCTTAGTTTCGTTGCGGCTATGGATAAGTACTTTTTTATCCTAATAAAGGTTGCCATCCTGTATATTTAAGTATACATTCTTTGTTCAAGTGGTAGTAGTAATAATTAAAAATGTCCGACATTTCATAAAACTATCATTTGATTTTGAATTTTATTACTTCAATGCTAAAGCCGCTTATTGGACGGTCTAATTTATAATAATACAGCCAATTCAAATAATTTTAAGTATAAGTAGGTGTCAGCACAGGGTGTCAGAAAACACATCTTCATCATATCAAGTATTTAATTAACAAAACGTTGACTTACGTGATAATAGATCGGGTTGCCATTCTTATTTGAAATAATCACGTTATTATACTTATAATAAACAAAAAGGAACCTCCTTTTTGTTAACTATACTGTTTTAAAACATAAAAGAAATAACTGATTAACGTAGCATTGCAACTATAAAATTCGTAAAACAAATTCTACGCGTTATACATGATGTCAACACCGCAACTAAATAAAATAATTAGTAATGGCACTGATAAAGAAAGTAAAGAAACTAGAACTTGATAAAGAACAAGAAGTACTAAGTAGTGATTATATTCTCTTTGGAGTACTTCTCTCTTCTCTGGGAATCGGATCCCCTTGAATGTTGTGTTGGCCTGCTTGACTTGGCATAGACATTGTTTTTTATTTTAAATAAGCTATTTGAGCGTCTCTTTAACACTCCAATACATGCTTATCAATGTGAAAATTATGTTACTAGACTTCTGTCAATTTCTGAGTGAACAATCTTCTTAGTAGTTGTCAGTGAAGTAAATGTCATACTGAAATGGTCTGTGTACTGAAATATACAAAAATATCAGTAGTAGTATTTCTTATTGGTCTGTGAAAAATATAATTGTGCGTGTTGATAATACGATTTATACCAATTGGAAAGTTATTATTAATCTCCTTTATAGTATTATTACTTATTTCACGCACCATGTCGTCCATGTCTAATTCAAAGGACCGCGAAGAGCCCGTTGTGCTTGCTCACCAGTGTTATGTTAATAAGGATTACTCGGCTTCTCTGAAATATCTCGAGGAATTGGAAACTCTCGCTGGCAGCAACAATAAGAGGATTCAGCATAATAAAGTCGTCGTAGAGTTCATGGCCAGTGACATGAGGAATGTGGAAAAATTCAAGAAGGCCATCACTCAACTGACGGGTGTTTCTTTCCCCGAAGTTGACACTAAAGAGGCAAATTCTCCGTTTGCCTTGTACAACTACGCTGTCCTTTTGTATCACTCCCGCTACTACTACCAGTGTGCTGTAGTTTTGGAACGCTTGCTTAATTCAAAAAATGTCAAGGATACCAAATTGCATCAACAGATTGTGCTACTAATGATGGAAGCTACACTCTGCCGTCGAACTTTCAATAAGACCCTGGATGTGGCTAACAATCATACTGATTTAATGAAGTCTGACACTGATATCAATAACATGTTCGAACGGCTAGTTAGTAGAGCCAAACTTCTGCTTGGCCAGAAAGTAAAGTTAAATTTAACAGCAGACTCCATTGAAAACATTTTCGTTATAGCCCAGCAGCATTATATCAATGGTGATATGAAAGAGGCAGCCAACACTTTGGGCCAATACAAGACACTCAAATATAACTATGACTTGAAGACCCAGGGAGAGGACATTTGGGCAGCTATTAACAACAATCTTGGTGTTATTTACATGTCAGTGAAAAAGCCATATTTGGCATCAAAGTATTTCCAACATGCTGTAAAAGAGCACTTTAGGGCAATGGAAAGTGAGGACAGTGAGCGTCTCATAGCTTGCAAGGACAGACCGCTGTATGTATACAACTTGGGACTAGCATTGCTGGCAGCAAACAACTCTGAAGGAGCCTTTGAATGCCTGGTAGAGACAGCCCGCCACTACCCTAACAACCCCCGGATTTGGCTTCACTTAGCTGAATGCTGTATCAAAAAATGCTGCAGTGATGAAGCCCAACAATTCACCATTAAAAAGCTTGGTAGTGGCCCACATACTAGAATACTGTTCACTAAAGATGTTAAAGATAAATATTCAACTAGTGGAGAGTCATTTGCTATACCAACATTGTCTCTAGAATTTGCAGCATTGTGTTTAAGAAATGCTATAACATTATTGCCAGAGCAGGAACCCACTATAGATGCTACACTGCCAGTAGTGCAGGCTCCTCCGGGGCCCCCCATTAGCTGGAAACAGTGTTGTGAAGTGAAGAACTCTGTGCTGGTTCTGCAGAGCTATGTATTATTGCATATGCAGGATCCTTTATCCGCTTTAGTAAGTGCTACAGAGCTACTCAACCAACAGGATGTCTCCAACAGCCATAAAGCATGGGCTCACATTTATGCAGCAGAAGCTCTGATCAATTTAGACAGAATAACTGATGCTGTGGAGCATCTCAACCCACAAATGATCCATGAGTTAGTTTCTGTCCTCCCATACCAGATGAGGGACATGATAGCAGTCTCCGTGTGGGCCAAGGCTGCTGTATGTCACATTCTAAGAGGAGATCTTGTTACTGCAAGAAAGATTTTGTTGCAAATCAACTCCCCTAGAGTTTTACCGCTTCAAATGTACTTAGAAATATGTACTGGTAATATAGAAAATTGTCATACTACATTGAGAAAGTTGAGAAGTTTATCACAATGATTAACTTCAATATATATTTAAGAAGTGAAATAAATGAATTTTTAAATTTGGATGTAAGAATTTTAATTAGCAGGAATTTTAATTAATTAGGTGTGTAGCACCCACAGATCACATCCACTAAAAGACTTTTAGATAGCCCCTATGAACGAGTTAGTTCGAATCAAAAGTCACTAAAGTAAGCGTTATGTGCGGATCGCGGTGAGGTCGGTGACGTCCACGTAACGTCGCTGACATGCCATTAGCTGTTTCATGTATCGCGCGCTTTGGCGTATTATGCATTGTCCATTAGCGGTTTTTATCGGTAAATAACGTAATTTATTATAAGTAAGTAAACAGTTTTACATGGCGTATGTACTTATTTATTGAGTAGGTATATGAATAATATTTTCTAGGCATATTATTGCATAATGTGATGTACCTACAGCCAAAGCACTGGTGTATCTTAGAAAACAAAGGAATATTTTGACGATCACTTTGGCTTACTTGGTCTTAGGCCCCGGGTTGGAATCCCGGTCAAGGCATTTATTTGTGTGATGAACACGACTATTTGTTCCTGAGTATATATATATATATACATATATATATATTGTGCTCTTTGGAACCAATATTCAATGTCTCAGAGTAAGAATTTGTATAACAAGGAGGTTTGAAAGTTTTGGAACTAACGATTACAAAACTGGATTAAATTCAGATATCATATTGATGTATTGAAGACAAGGCAGTAAGGCATCTGACTATGGTCTGTCCATCAGGACCAAATCAAGACGAAGTTTAAAGATAAATGTTTTTATCTGTCAATGTCAAAAATGACAAGTTGTGAATCTGCGCGAAAACAAATCGATGTCGGTGTCGGTGGTCGGGAAATCGCAACTTACGACATAGTCTGTTATTTCGCAAAAAATGACCGAATCAATAACATAAACGGAACACATACATGACTGTCAACTGACGGCAAGGATTTATAATATTGTAAGCAATCATGTGACTCAATGTTTATTATTTTTATTAACAAGCATACTGGAAGTGGGTAGTCATGTCTCGGCGCTCGTTGTTTCTGCTCGCGGCGACGTTGGTGCTCCTACATTTTACAATAATCGTGTTCATGCTTAGTCCTTTACACGGAGCCCGGCGGACTTACTATGCGAGTGGCTACCATCGGTACTCGCTGCGCGGGGGGCCTAGCGTGGCTTGGTGCAAGGATCTGCGCTTTAAGGCTCTTGGCCCCGTTGTGGCCCTGGTATCTCATCCCGGCAGCGGTAATACATGGCTACGCTATTTGTTACAGCAGGTTACAGGTAAATTCTATTGAAGTACTAAACTGAATATGTGATTAATAGAACAAAACAATTTGCGTAAAAAAATTGTTAAAATTAAATTTGACAAAAAATCTAGGATTATAGTAGTGGCCTGAGTTTACAGTTTTTAGTTTGCTGCAAATCCTATAAATAACATGTAATGTACCCGAATAAACCTTTTTCCTGTAATATAATATTATTATTTTTTAGTATTCTATTCTTAGTTGATACATCAAAAGCTAGGTGCATGAGTACTTAATTGTATACAGTGGTATATTTCCTCTAAAATAACATTAACTTTATTTTAAATATTAAATATTAGGGGACATTTTTTTTACACAAATCAAACTAGTCCCATAGTAAGACTAAGCTCAATAAGGCTTGTGTTATGGGTACTAGACGATGATATATTTAATAGATATACCTATATTTGATTACATAGAAAACATCCAAGTGTGCAAAACAAATGTTTCTGCTCACCACAGAAACAAATGCCCTTATCGGGATTAAACCCGGGACCTCTAGCTTCGGAGGCAGTGTCACTACCAACTAGGCTAAATAGGCCGACAAACAACGATTTTATAATTAAGGATGACCTCCTCTTATGTAAACTGTTATATCTCACCAGCCTTTGTTGTACCTTTGTACAAAATTTCACCCCTCATTTCATTGGAAGATTATTTCGGAGATAAAAACTGTCCTATGTTCTTCCCAGAACCTCAAAATTGTCCCATACCAAATCAGTTAAGCAGTTTAAGCATGAAAAACGAACAGAGTGACAGTTACTTTCACATTTATAAAATTAGTATGAATATTAAATTTATAGGTATTATGACTGGCTCCATTTACATGGACTATGGTCTCAGAACACATGGGTTCCCGGCGGAGAATGTTACAGATGGCACAGTCCTGGTTGTAAAGACACATGAAGCACCTCCCCTGGCTCCTGACAAATTCCAGGCAGCTGTACTTTTGATCAGACATCCTAAAGATGCTATTTTGGTAAGGAATTACAAAGTTATTTAATTAGACATTAGCATTTGCCTACAACTTCATTTGCAACTTGCATGCATATTATGTTTTTATTACATGGATTAGAATTAGAGACACTTTATGTTGAAGTTGTACTTAACTTTAGTTAAGTATGACCTAAATTTCTGTATGACCCAATAGGGGGTTTTAAAAATAAATGTCACTTTTTTTTCAGAATATGGACTTTTTTGGTTTTATTAAACTCAGAATCAATTATACTATCAACTCTGAAGGAAGATAAAAGTGTCACAGTTTTAATACTTTCATCACACTTGCTCGTAAAGGGTTTTATTGTACGCAGGCGTATAGAGTAGTTATAGCCGATTTAGCTCCCGCGGGAGTTATAGATTTTCATAACTCCCTAGGGAATTATGAGTTTCTCTGTGCTCTGATTGGTTTAAAAAATCGAGTTGGCCGCGCTCCACAAGAATACTGCTCTCTGGTTGATCGCAATATTGAAGGTGCGCACGCCGCGCGCTGCGCGCTCCTCTCGGCATCCATGCATTGATACTGGAGGTGAAGAGGTCGATTTCTTCAATTCTGATTAGTTTTGGAGTTATTTATTTCCTCGCAAATGTGATAAAAACATTGTGATTACCTTGGAACGTAAGAAAACTGCAAACTCGAGTCATCAAAAGCCCTCCGGCTTGATAGGCTCTCGTTCGCAATTTCTCACTTACGCCCCTCGTTAAACAATGTACTATTGTATACATTCGTATGTAGCAGTAACAAAACAGTTAATATAGGGACACCTTTTTTCTTCTTCCAATAAAATTTATCGTCGAATAAGTCCACATTCTGAGAAAACATTGGAATGCACCATCTTTTTTGAATTTCTCTGTTTATTGTATCAAAATGTGGAAAAGAAATGAAAAAGAAATTACATAACCAAAATCCGGCCAAGTGCGCGTCGTACCACGCACAAAGAAGGGTTCCGTACCGACACCTCCTAATCTACATTTAAAACCACTATTAAATACATTTAATCAAAAAAGGTCGTATCTTCATAGGACACTTACGGCACTTACGCCCCTATGTTTTGGCGAGACAGTTTTTCAGCAATAACTCAAAAACTGTTGAACCTATCTTGTTCAAACCAAAAACCGTTGAAAGTATTTATTAATGTCATTTTTGAAGGCCTATCCATGATCCCATGATCCATAGTACCCAACTAATACCCAACACGCCTAAGTGCATTGAAAAAAATTTTTACCCCCCTGTTACATCTATGGGGTGCCCCCAATTTAATATTTTTGTCGTAATTTCACATAGTGGTTCATAACATACTCCTTCACACCAAATTTCATAATTGTAGTGGTCATAGTCTCCAAGTAAATCGGCTGTGACATATGAACGGACAGACCGACAGACAGACATGACGAATCTATAAGGGTTCCGTTTTTTGCCATTTGGCTACGGAACCCTATCTTCTCTTATCTTATCTTAATTATATGAGGGCCCTTGCGGATGCACTTCGACCCAATGGGATCTTTTGTGCAATTGCCCCCTCCTTTATAGTTACTCCAAGCTGCTCTCCAACATTTCCACAAACCGGATGATGGAGCTCAGCGGGAGTACTCTGAATTCCTTTGGTTCTGGATAGCCATTACCAAAGTCATTCATTCTTTGTCTGGCAAGGGCGTGACATTCACACAATAAGTGTTCCATTGTCTCGTCATCCTCGCCACACATTCTACAGTCTATGTTGTCTGATAGTCCCATCTTGGTCAAGAGATCCTTGACCCCGAAGTGACCTGTAAACACCCCAGTTATAATTCTAAGTTGCTTTCTGCTGAATTTCCAAAGCTTCTTGGTCCAGCTTGGGTCCACTCCTTCGATGAAGAGCTTTGAGTGCCTTAAACCCGCCTCAATCCTCCACTCCTGTTGGTGTTTGGCTTTGGCGTAATCCTTTAAGGCCGATGTTATGGTTCTCTGCGAGAGTCCCACAAACGGTTCTGGACCTACAAAATGGCCTGTAGATCCCATTCTTGCCAGTTCATCTGCTTTTTCGTTGCCGATGAACCCCTCGTGCCCTGGTATCGGTATATACGGAACCCTAAAAATTACAAACAAAAACCTGGTTACAATGATAATAAAAATATATACAGGGTGTTTTTATTGAATTCCGTTAATTGCGAGGGCACAATCCTGAGATAAAATAAAGTAATCTTCTCGAAGACACTAGTATCCCAATTAGTACCATTTCGAAGATATTCAAGAATTCATTTTCGTTAATTAACACCCCTAGTTTATTATAAAATATCCTTAACAATTAAACAATGTTGACGTGAGTTTCTTTCGAATTTCGAATTGTCATAGTTGACATTAACTTTTACTTAACTCCACGTTAATTCTCAAGGCCGATTTTCATTCACTCTTGGTGACAGAAATAATTATTTTGTATGAAAACTAAAAAAATATTTTTTTCTTGAATTTTGAAAAACTAAATATTCTAGGTCGTTTCTATGGCTATACAGGGCTATATGCTAGAAGGAACGGAAATCAATAAAAACACCCTGTATCTGTGTGTGTGTGCTGTGGTTTTTTGTGTTTAAAATTAAAATTTGGTAAAAGCTGTGGTAAGTGTCAGTAATATTTAAGAGGCCTTTAATGTGTCCACTAGTGCCACTTTTTAATAATTGTGATTATATATGCCTTTTAGTATGTGTATGTATGTATGTATGTTTATGTATGTTTTTATTATCATGTGTATGTATTTATCTGTGTATTTATTGTATACTATGATTATGATAAATTTAGATGTATGTCTTATTATTACGCTCTTCTTGCTGTATTTCTACACTGCCTGTTATTAATCTTGTTCAAATATTTCCTGCTACCCAAAGGTTCTCTGGTAGAGATCGCTTAAAGCGATAAGACCGCATGTTGTCATCGTTGTTAATCCTGCCAAATCTTCTGTATTTGACCCTTGACCCAGCCATCTAACGAGAGTCTCTTGAGATGTTGGTCGAGACTCTTCGCTATTAGACCGTTCGCAGAGACGACTATCGGGACAATAATCGTTGAATCAACATCCCACATGGCGGTTACCTCGTGTGCCAAGTCGTACTTGTCGGTGTTGTACTTGCCGACTTTGTCCTTCTCAGCTTTCACGAGGTTCTCGTCATGGGGGATGGTGATGTCAACGAGTACTGCCTGGCGCTTCAATCGATCTGTCAGCACGATATCAGGCTTGTATTATTATTATTATCTCTGTATTTATTTTCGTACTTATTATTATTATTTAAATTTAAAGATTGATATTGAAAAAAGGAGGCCAATATATGTAATGTATTTCGTATTTAAGTACCATTTGAATACATCAAACTAGTTTTTACGTTGCTCAATTCGTCGATCTATGCGTCCAAAGTAAAAACGGCCGTTTTATTTTTGAATTCATAGATCGGCGACGACGTTAAAGCCCTCTTAATATGTAAAGTACTGGTTACAACTGATAAGTGTGATAAGCCACAGTATTGGGCCACTCTTATGCAACTATTCTGTTACTGTGATATGTATGAAATATGTTTTTTGTGATAGTATAACACTTTATTGTTTTTTGTTTGTTTGTTTGTTTGTTTTGCTTCAGTGCTTGGTAAGCTGCTGACATCACGCTCATAACATTCTACTTGCTTCATATTACATGTTTGTCTGCTGTATATTGTGATGGTAAATATTTCTGATGTACACTTTTTATTACAAAGCTGAATCTTAGGAAATTGACTTTGCTAGTGTGGTGACTCATAATCAAATGACCGTTAGATATTTTCACATCCTGCACCACGCTTGAGTACATAGTTCGAGATGCACGCCGCCGTTGCAAAGTAGTTCAGTTTTGAAGGCCTATTGTGAACCGAAAACGAAGTACATATCTCCCTCTCTGTCGCACTTGCGAAATCCGAGCAATTTGTTTTCGGTTCCCGGTAGGCCCTGTGAAACTATCGATTTATCACCCAACACCCGCCCGGGTATCGTGTGGTATGCGAGGTTAAGCAATGTCGGGCGGGGTCAGTCCTTGGATGGGTGACTGCTTTGAGTGGTTACTAACTGAGCGCTCCCGTGCATTGGAAGGCACGATAAGCCGTTGATCCCGGCTGCTGTCTATGATAGCAGTCGTTAAGCCAAGTTAGAGACTTCTAATATAACAGTCAAGTTGCCCACTCACTTGACAAGCCTAATCCCAATGAGGCCTAGTATGCCCCTTGGGTTGGTAGGTCTTATGGCAGTTGCTTTCGTAAAAATTAGTGCCTACGCCAATTCTTGGGATAAGTTAGCGGACCCCGGGCATCCTTCAGGATGCATCTGTACTGGGAATAACATGATGAGATGATGACCCTAGAGTGCGGTATCGTGTAAAAAAGTACCTAATAAACTACCTTAGCTGCTGATTGTTGTTGCGAAAATTTCGCTTTTGGACTATTGATTGTTTCTTAATTGTCAAAAATTGTCTGTCTTTAAAAACCTAGCTACCTTTGCAGGCCGAGTACAACAGATTGCACAAAGGTCATATTGGAACTGCTCCAAAATCAGCATTCAAAAAGAAATCGCATCAACTCAGGATAACAGGTAAAAAAACTTATAATAATATTTACTAATAACAAGTAAATTTTTAACAAAAAAACACCGACTCCAATCTTTGCCAGACCCCATCCTCCTGCTATATAATTTGAGGAGTTCCCTCGATTTTTCCAAGATCCCGTCATCAGATCCAGACTTGGTGACAATAGGACCAACTAGAAAACACACCCTTTCAAACAAAAAAAGAATTTTTGAAATCGGTCCACTAGTCTCCGAGTAATCGGTGAACATACATAAAAAAAAAATATTCCGACGAATTGAGAACCTCCTCCTTTTTTGAAGTCGGTTAAAAACAACTTAAAATAAATCAATGAAAGAAACTTTTGTCAGCTTCCTTTTTAATTGCGCATAGGTGAGTGCCGTAGAGTGTGGGCAGAACTGAAGAATTTATTTGCCAGCAGCAAGCTTTAAATTAGCCAGACGGGTGATGCTTCTTCAGCTTTCAAAGCTTCAGCAGTCAAATATTTTAAATGTTGGGGTCAAACTATCAAGCCTGCTAAACCATTTTTAAAAGAAGTGATGTCTAACTTAGACTCCCGCGGCTCTTCTTACGTCTTCAGATCACTGCATGTAAGCTATATAGGGCCGTATAACCACATGCTTTATTGTTATCTCTAAATAACAATAAAGCATGTGGTTATCATTATAAGCTTAAAAGTTTTACTTAAAGTGATTAACGAGTATTCGCGCGCGAAGTGTACAATCGCTTGATAAAAACAGGAGGCCGATTCCGGATATTTATTTATTTATTTAAGGTTTATTGCGCAAAAAAAACAAATGTACAAATGGCGGACTTATTGCCAAAGGGCATTCTCTACCAGTCAACCACTGGGCCAGAGACACTTAAAATTAGTGCTGGGTAAATGTAGAAACGTTGAGAATATTACACAGACGTTAATTAAGAAATAAGAAGACGGATACATGATATTCTAACCTTTGCTTACGTAGGCAACAGTGATAAATCATTTTTAAGAAAAAACAACCGACTTCAATGGGGGAGGCCGGTAAAAGATTATTATACTTAGATGGTGCACTCTTAGATAGATATACAATAAAATAAAAATGGCTATAATGTATGTTTATAATGGTAGAAGACTAAGTACCCTCAATTCCTCATGGAATCATGGAAAAACCTTGCTTGCTTGACAAACAAAACGAAGAGAACTAATCGCCAAACGTGAACTACGCGTCGTTGAAGAGTTCCGTTCTGATCATCATCAGAACGGAACTCTTCATCAGATGTCACTTTTATGAATGAAAATGCTTGATTAGTTCATGAAAATACTAAAATCACTATTTGTGTGCCTTTCACATTTGAGGAGTTCCCTCGATTCCTAATGGATCCCGTCATCAGAACTCGAGCATGACAAAAATCAATCGTGAAAATAGAACTTGCTTAACAAACACAGCTAGAAGGACAAATCGCCAAACGTGAACTTTTCGTCGTTGAAGAGTTCTGTTCTGATCATCATCAGCAGTTCCACTTCATCAAATGTCACATTTTTGTATGATAATGCTCGATTTGTTGATAAAAACACAAAAATCACTATATGTTTGCCTTTAAGATTTGAGGAGTTCCCTCAATTCCTCATGGATCCCATCACCAGAAATCAAGCATGACAAAAATTAATCGTGAAAATAGAAATTGCTTAACAAACACAGCTAGGAGGACAAATCGCCAAACGTGAACTTTTCGTCGTTGAAGAGTTCTGTTCTGATCATCATCAGCAGTTCCACTTCATCCAATGTCACATTTTTGAATGAAAATGCTTGACTTGTTGATAAAAACACAAAAATCACTATATGTTTGCCTTAAAGATTTGAGGAGTTCCCTCAATTCCTCATGGATCCCATCATCAGAACTGCGTTTTGACAAAAACGGGACCAACTTGGATATATATACTTACAATCAAAAAAAAAAAATTTCCAAATCGGTTAAGAAATGACGGAGTTATGGAGTAACAAACATTAAAAAAAAAAAAAAAACATACAACCGAATTGATAACCTCCTCTTTTGAAATTTTGAAGTCGGTTAAAAAGGAAAAGGCTAGGACTAGCATGAAGATGATGATGGTTTTTCGCAGACTGGGTGAAGTTCGTCTCATACCAGTTGACGGCGTGGGAGTCGCTGCATGACTTGTGGTTGACGCGGTTCCCGGGCCGCACGCTGGTCGTGTTCTATGACACCCTGGTACGAGACACGGAGCCGACACTGCAGAGGATACTGGATTTCCTCAACTACACTGTGACTAAGGTGAGTTCTCTCGCATTTCCTAAGTATCAACAATTTTTTTTAATTATAAAAGACCACTTCGTTAGGCTAGGTTCACACGGCGGCATTGTTCCCGTATACCGTACACGAGATTTTATCGAGTATCGTACGGACAACAAAATTTGTATGGCAACTTTGAAAATCGTTCACACGGCATCTATGCGGAAAAATCTCGTATTCTAGACATATTTTTTACTGTATACCGTAGGGTCTTGCCACCGGGATGCGAGATTCTCGAAACGATTTTATCGAATGCGATGGTCAGTGGCGCTTGTGTTTACGTTGTTTCGTTCACACGGACAAACTGGTTTCTCGTATAAGAGACGCGCGCGCGCTGGCAAATCGTATCGAATAGACGCTGTGTCTGCGGCCACGTATACGGGAAGACCGCATACGTGAACATACCGAATGGATCTCGCACCGTGTGCGAAATCCAACGTAACGATTTTGAAAAAAAAAACTATTTTTGTTACTAGGATGACATGAGTTGCGCGTTAGCGAACCGCGAAGGCATCTATCGGCGCCGAAAAAAGTTGCAGGACTTCGACCCGTTTACCGCGGACATGTACCTCGCACTAGACAAGGCGCGGGACCGCGTTCACGACTTGGTCACAGTCTACAACCGCCGACATAACCTGACCAGTCAACCGAGCTTGGAGAACGTCGCTCCGATGAAGTAAGGGTAATTGTAGCTGTAAGTGGAACTACTTACGAGCCTTTGATGATCAAATCCGTCGCAAGTTATTGGTTTGAGCTGCTGAGTTCCTGGTAGGACTCGGTATGGACTGATCTGTTTTGGTCATGATTTCTCTTTCTTTTTGATATGTGATGATTGGGCATCCACCAGGGATGTGCTAAGTAGTGTCTTCATACAGGTGACACCTAACTGTTAAAAATGTGAGGCGACAAACATATGAAGAAAAAAAACAGCATAGCACATTTCTTTTAGACACTAACATCGTTACTGTTCAAATGGGATGTAAGGTATAGAGATGGGGGAGGCCTATGTCCAGTACTGGACATCTTTCGGCTAACATGATGATGATGATGAAGGTATAGAGATGAATCCCAACCCTGTCTCAACACTTACGTCGGGACGACACGATTTGAATAAACAAGACAGGGCTAATGTAAGTCGTTAAAATGTAAATGTGTTGATTATTTACCGATAACCATGACATAACGGTGACACATAATAACTTCGTTTTAGTTAATTAAGCCTAATTCTGTTTTTGCTAGTCAATTTAGCCAAAGTGCAAGAGTTTATTTAATAATATTGTTATTAACGCTTTCCTATTGGCCAAGCGCTAGACTAGCAGTGGTGGCACCTATAGTTCTGCTTCCATGACAGGCTTCCTAGTTTTTATACGTTAATAATTTCCGCACAATTTACTATTCCGTGTCTACTTTTACGGTGGAATTCGGAACCGGCGACAGTCAAGGGATCGGTGATATTACGCCGCTCTAACAAAATTTCGCACAAAACGTGGTTGTATTCACATTGAGAGAGGTCTGTAATAAAGAGTGTATTTGTATTGTAGTGTTGCACATACTCGTAAAACTGATTTAACTGTATGTAGTTACCTACGCGCACTCGGTTGGCTAGGACGTTACACTCGGTCAAAAATTATTTCGCAGTTCTAGAGCCCGTGCTGCAGACAGAGGAGCGGTCATCGGAGTTGTGCGTTCGCGTTCGATTGGACTAGGTGGAACTCAGAACTCCGGTGACCGCTCTCTGTCTGCGCGGGCTCGTATACTTCTACACATAGTACACATTACATCTTTAACCCCCGACGCAAACGAGTTGTGCTACGTTTAACACGTGTATCGGTGTATGTGGCATTATCCTAGCTCCCAAACGGATGAACCGATTCGAGTGCGGATTTTCAAACACAACATCAAAAACAAACATCAAAAGTCTTGTCTGTGGAGATAGTTCTTAGCTAATTTCGTTGTGTCGGTTTACTTCACCAAACAAACGTGACATAGTTAAGACCAAGCAATGGGCTATGTTGCCACTTGCTAGAATGTGCTTGGTCACACAGCGTGCGCGACGCACGCATAATACGTCTCGAACATGCCATAATATTTATTTATTTGTTTAGCCATCCAGCGTGGAAACGCTGCCAGCATATTGGGCATTAATTAGACAAGATTTAAGTAATTCCTAGATTTTTAATTAGCTTGTTTTTATTCATTTAATATAGGTTACTCGTAGCATAAATTTTAGTGATAACGTTTATTTATTCAATGGCAAAAAATTATAACTTATTAGTACAATGACAATTTACGACATAATCCTCGATGCACCGATCGCTAGTCGCACACCGGACCACTGTGCCACCACTGTTTAACTAGTCTTACAATTACGTGTATACAATCTAGCTTTACTTGGTTTAGAGCTGCATTTACTTGTGTTATTTTTCTGAGATACGTTTTTACATAACGCTTCCATTTACAGATTTTATTAGTACTTAAATAGATCCAATCTGATTGTACAAACTATTTTAATTATTATTCACAATAACAGTGTAGTAATTTATTTTTAGTCGTTAAATTAAGCTGATTGTTGTGAATTCAATGTGTTGTTTTCCTTGTATATAAGTCAATGAAAGTCAACGAATACTGTCGAGAGTTCAAATTTTGGCCTAAATCGTAAAGCCACAGCCACACGTTCCTGCATGACGGTCCTGGAAGTTATAAGACAGTGCGAGATAAAGAGGTAGATGAGGTTTCTCACTATTTTATGGTTTACAGGACTACCATGCAAGGTCGTGTGGATGTGGCTGATCTAAAGCACGCTGCAGCTAAGAGCGACTGTAATTATTTGATCCATATACAACACCACGCATTTAGAATGTGTACGTACTAATTAGTTAAATTATATTCTGGTCCGTAAATAAATAAACAATGACTAGAAATAGCAAATTGCCTACAAGTCTGAATGACAAAGGAACTTGTATACCTTTGTATCTATCGAATACGATGTATTCTGTGTGATTCTGTCGTATACTGCTGACTTCGTACTAATATGAACTATGAATGCGAAAGTGTAAATTTTCTTGAAACTATTTTTTGCCTCGGCTCGGCTCTGTACGAGTATTCTATAATCGGAACGACGTTGTACTTACCACTCGCTGGTCCATCTTCAGAGGCCGCTCTTAGCTCCAGCTTTACTTTACCGCACTGGCTTATGTCATGCACCATTAGATATCTAAGTGTAGTCTTCGAAATACTTTTAATGCTTTATGAGCGCCTAGTCACAATTCAACACTTCATCGTATACTTTTTTGAGCAACAATGTTGCATATACAATTTTGTCGTTGTCCGCATATTTGTGCAATATGATGTTCATTAAAGTTTACAATGATTTGCGGCTATAGCATATAAATAACTAGTAATATGAGTATGGAAATGTAATCTGGAAAGAGACAAAGACTACGAAGGCCCGTAGGCGATATATTTATCAATTTTGTAGTGCTATAATTATTCAATTGATAATTCGTGAGGTATACCATTAGTATGTCATGACACTTGACAGTGCTGAACGAATTTTAACGTTTCCTCTCTGTCAGAGTTAATTTTTAAATGGCACTGATCAGGGCTTAAGCATACGAAAGGTTAAAAAGGGCATGCTTCGAAGAGGGCGACTTTTTTAAATAACGCCGAGTGATGCTTTTATTATTAATAATTATTATTTTACCTGTGGTCAGTATAGATTAATGACAATAATTTATTTTGAAATGCCAAAGTTTTAAAAGCAATTAGTCGAAAGTATGTGTTAACTAATAAGAGTAATAAGTATTATGCTAACGAATTATTATTGTTGTGTAACTGTTTGAGGTATGAATACACTGACTGCGTGGTATAAATTCGAGTAAGTATATTATGGTCGTAATCTTTTAATTTGGGACCCATTTCGCATAATTTTGCATTGAATTTCTAAACAGTTTGACAGGGCTTAAGGGGGTCCCGAATTAAAGTTTTTGACTGTACCTACTTATGAATTATTTGAGGTGCACTTTATGACCAAGCCTATTAACTCTGAAATGTTTTTGTCTACTTAGTTTTTACGACTTCGTCGTATCATTACGATGTAGCGCGGTCGATGTATCTACGAGGGCTGCCTTTTAAGTTCTGTCGTTTGCAAACCTCCCGTGATTGCATAAAAAAGAACTAGTGTCATCTTAAAATATTTGAATTTAGAATTCGAAAACAAAAGAATGACTCGAAATCGGCCCAACCGTTTTAGTACAGCGTTCGTTCAAAGTTGACAAGTCAGTTGTAAAAATGGAAATTTATTGGAAAATTTACGTGCGATAATTTTTTACAACTTCAAAAGAAGCACTGAAATCGCGTTAAGCCCTAACGCGATTTCAGTGCTTCGAAGAGTTGACTACGGTTTTCAATGATAAAGCACCATGCCTCCGGACTGTGGAACGCTGGTATTTAGAATTTCAACGTGGTTGCTCTAGTCTTGGTGATAGACATCGTGAAGGTCGACCAAAAACACCGTAATCCAGGAGAACCTTGATGCTGTACGGCAACTGATTGTCGAAGATCGCCATGCGACATACCGTGAGATAGAAGCTTCCTTAAGTATTTCAGGGACCAGTGTTCACAGTATTTTGCATGATCACTTAGGCGTAAAAAAGTTGATCTCACGATGGATACCATATTTACTCAGTGAAGACCAAAAAACGGCTCGCGTTAGATGGTGTCGCAAAACTCTGCGGCAATTTAACCGAGGAAACTCGAAACATGTTTACGACATTATCAGTGGTGACGAATCTTGGATATATGCCTACGATCCCGATTCTAAACAGCAGTCGACTGTTTGGGTGTTCCAAGATGAGCCAAAACCGACCAAAGCTCACGGAGCACTTCGAAAAAAATGGTCGCCACGTTGGTGGCGAAAAGTGGCCACGTTGCCACCATCGTGCTCGAGGATCGTAAAACAGTTAATGCTGACTGGTATACCACTGTCTGTTTACCAGAAGTCATCGGCGAGTTTCGAAAAAATAACCCAAGACGTCGTATAAGACTGCATCACGATAATGCGAGCTCGCACACCGCCCGGCAAACAATTGCGTTTTTAAAAGAGCAAAACGTCGAAATTCTGGAACACCCGCCGTACAGTCCAGACTTAGCCCTAACGATTTTTTTACTTTTCCAAAAATCAAGCAACGACTTCGTGGTCAACGGTACCAGACGCCTGAAGAAGCGGTTGAGGCATACAAAACGGCCATTTTGGAGACCCCGACTTCGGACTGGAATAAGTGTTTCGAAAATTGGTTCGATCGAATGAAACAATAAATACCATTTAACACTTAAATTGTCTTTAGTTTTTCCAAACGACACAACTTAAAAGGCAGCCCTCGTATTTCAGAGATAAAATTCCAGCTAAAAAAATGCATCTCACATAATTTTCACTAAATATACCAAACTTTATGTATTGGTTATATAATTGCAATCTGAATTGAAAACGGCGTGATTGTAGTAAGCTGCTCCAGGACTTAAGTCCAAAAAACTAAGTTGTAATCAAAAACCCCTGTTACGATAATACGAAACGAATAAGAAAACATAATGCATTTTATTTACCGTTACTTAGTTTTTAAGATGTAAAGATCTGAAAATATTTGTTCCTCTACAATAAACCACTTTTTATGTACCTTTCTTGTTTTATTTTACTACAAATATAAGTACGTTATAAGGGTTGTTGCGGGTACCCGCTGGATGCGGGTGGCGCAGGACCGGTCATTGTGGAAGTCTTTGGGGGAGGGCTATGTCCAGCAGTGGACAGTCATGATGAAGCGTACCAGTGGTAAGCATATGGACGCCTGCACCTCCATGGGAGGAGGCGTAGGGATATTTAATTTTATAACCCTGACAGTTCTAAAATGACAATCGTCTGTCTTACCAGTGTTATTTGAAGTCGTTTTAAAGTACAAATTGACAGGCCATTAGCGGGCGATAACGGTTAGTTAAGTTGTTAATTAACTTCGATTGTATTAGGATGGGTTGCACCAAACCGTCTGTAATCGTAAGCGGTGTTCGTTAAAATCTGATTGTATGGAAAGTTTGACAAAAATTTGCATTGCATTGATTCACTTTGGCCAAGATCACACTAACGCGGTTTGTACAGTATGTTATGTTATGTTATGTGTTTATTTGTACTAATCATACATTGTCAATTACATTCATGATTAAAATTAGCATGTCATTGAAAAATAAAACAATTAACATAATAATAATAATAAAAATAAAACATGAATAACATTAAATTAATTTTGACATATTTATTCGTCAAGGAAATTCCTTACGGAGTAAAAAGCTTTTGAAGCGCAATACATTTTGAGTCTGTGCATAAAACTCCGTTCAGAGTCCAGAGTTCTTATTGACTCTGGTATTTTATTATAAATTCTGGCACCCATTACACCGAGAGACTTACCGGTCCTCTGGAGCCTGTACGCGGGGACAGCCAGGCCTGGTTTCCGTATAGCAGAACCAGTATTCCCCATTGGGAACTCCTTGGGGTTTCTTCTCACATATTTACCAACCTCAAATATGAAGAGAGAAGGTACTGTCAAAACCCCAAGGTTCACAAAATGCTGCCGTGCTGTCTCGTCTGCTGGGACGCGGGAGATCAATCGGATTACTTTTTTTTGTATTATGAAAGGTCTGTCCCTATCAGCTGCCAGACCCCAGAGGTCGATTCCGCGTATCAGGTACGTGTGGAAGTAAGCGTAATACGCTGTCAGTAGGTTTTGTAGTGACAGCGTATGTGTTAACCGAGATATTGCATAATAAGCAGAATTCAATTTTGCACATAACAAGTCAATGTGGTCACCCCACTGCAAACTGTCATCAAAAGTGAAACCAACGTATCGCGCGTGATGAACTGGTTCTATTTTGACACCGTTCACAATTACCTCGAGTTTAGGCTGTTTTTTGCTATGAAGCGAAAAGTGTAGGAGGTTGGTCTTTTCTATATTTAATTGCATGCCATTTGCCTCAAACCAGTATAGCAGTTTACCAACGATGCCGCTAATGTTATTGTCTAGCTCCTCTTGGTTACTTCCGTGAACGATCGCACAGATGTCATCCGCGTACATTAAAAACTTTACGAACGGACTCGGAAATGGTAGATCGTTCATCAGCAATGCAAACACGCTATTTCCTACATTGGAACCCTGAGGGACAGATCGATTCCCAATTGCGCCTAGCTCAGATTCTTCACCGTTCACGTCAGTTGCCTGGCTGCGACCAGACAAAAAAGACTTTACTATATTCAAGGTCACGCCCCGGACCCCATAATGTTCCAGCTTGCCGGCTACCAATTCATGATCGACTAGGTCAAAGGCGCGAGAAAGATCAAGAAAGATAGCAGCAACACACCGTTTCGCCTCTAAATTGGTGGGAACTGTTTCGAGTAGTTTGCGTGCTGCGTCTAGTGTGGATCGGCCCGCACGGTAGGCATACTGCTCAGTGCATAGAGCTCCGGTGGCAACAAAGAACTTTTCTAGTCTGTGACACAGCCCCGCCTCAAAGACCTTGGAAACTGCGGGTACAAGGGATATAAGACGATAGCTTTTCATTGCATCTTTGCAGCCTTTTCCCTTATATACCGGAGCCACCCTGATCCTCTTAAGTGAATCCGGGTAGCAACCATTGGATATAGCATCGTTAAAGTGCTCATACAGGCAGTTGATGAAGTTAAGTGGTAGTTTATGGAGTATTGAAGTTGGGAAACCATAATAATAGGTTAAAAGTTCGTATTCGTATTCCTCTATAATTCAAACTCTCTTCATTTACGTAGTTACTTGTGATGCTGACTGTACTGCAACGGAGTGGTCCCCCGCCCCTTCCAACTGGCAATTCGGACCCATCGTTGACGCAAAACATGTCGCTTCAACGTGATAAGTGTTCACAGGATGTAGGAAAGTAAAAAAACTATATAAAACTAAATAATGCTTTATTTCACATTGTGTCAATATTCATTGGTCACAAACAAGTTTTGCACTTCGACATTGGAACTTATACTCCGATTTCGCGTTACAATAATTATAAAATATATGCAGTTAACAACAAACCCCGCCCACCGGCGGGGTCCCGCGAGTCTCTTGGCAGCACGCCTGTTTATAAACACACTAACTGGACATTACACACCACGGGCGGTAAATATAAAGTCAAAAAGTCAAGGTCACACGTATGGTTGCTTTACCACCGCCCGGAGAGTGCGACAAATTTTACATCCCTAGGCCAGAAAGCGGTCTTACCCGCGTGGCGTGCGGTAAATGCTACGTACCGCCCAGGTAGCAAATACATTAACACTAAATTTAATAAGTGGAGGGTTGCATTTAAGTAGGATTACATTGGTTAATTCATCAATTATTTAATCGGGGACCAAGAGGCTCAGCGGGGAAGGTGTTACACCCAAAGCAATATAATTTGCATTATGATTATTATATATATGGATATTTCGCGTTCAGTGTGCGAAAAGGTCTACACAGTCCATAAACTGATTTCGTTGAAATTCCATCTTTCAAAGTGATATTATTTTGTAGGAACGAGACATTACATTTGTACAATGTATTACAGATTAGAATAATGATGGTAGTTATCGCGTTTTTATCAATAAAACTGTAATGTAATCCTGATATTAAACATTCACAATTGATAAGCCATTTCATTAACATATTAAATACATAAATGCGAAGACCCGTTCGCAACTGTCGCAAAAATCAACGATCACGCACCGCAAGGGTTAAAATAATCACCAGTAGAATTTATACTCTTAACAACATGTATAAACTCTTAATCATTATACAAAATTATCATAAATATCACAAATAAAATACAAAGCTAATGATCGATGGAGGAGAGCTAGCAACAGTTTAAGTTTCATACACTGTCGTATGTAGTGCCTGGTCGCGCGGTTCTGACCGATTTTTGACTTCATTACATTTACAACAGGGGTTCTTTCCGCCGAACCGCGCTCACATGGTTGATATTGGAGGCATACTATAAACATCGACACGTAGTCTAGACACGAAACGCGCCCCAAGCAAACTGACATCTGTCTCGTTTTTACACAATGTGATTTTCTAATTCTATCTCAGTCAGTTGCCAGTTAGCACGGCGGCGAGCCGATTGTGAAACAAAACCGTACTTTACACATAATATTTATAAAACAAATTGAAACGCTATTATACAAAATAAAGAATTATTTATACAAAACAATAATGTCGCTCTTCGCTGCTCGGGCTAGATGGACGCTTGTTAGTAGTCTGCCTTAACCAATCTGACCGATTATCTAATGGAGTCTTTTACAATAAATACCATAGTAGAAAAAAACGAAAATATCGTACAAAATCAGCCTTCGCGTATTCATTCCTTCACTATACCATTTCCTAACTATCCTACTCGCACCCCACGCTCGGCAGACTAGACGTAGCTCTGACAACTGTTACGGAATCGGACGCTAAACGCTGTTATTGCAACGTAATAGAGTTCAGATTAGCACGCACTCATCGTTATAACATGACATGTCATGGCGATAATGATGTAGTACTAAAGTCTTTACACAAATTAAATAGATGACATAGCATTAGAATTGGAGTTATCATCGAAGCGGACTGACTAGTACACAGGAGGAGTTAACTGTTTAGACGCTGCGGCCTGCATATATGCAATATATTTGAATCTCATTCAGGTAGGTGGACTGTGGAACTATGAGGAACAGTCTAAACAGCCTTTGACCTTCGTTCGAACCACTAAATAGATAACATCGCGTCTCACGACACCGCTAATGTAATCGCATTTCTAATAAACACATTGAACAAGACAGTATACATTTTCACTAATTTGTAGCATTTCGTGACCATTATTATGGCTTATGGGAGACACGATTCAAGCTCGAATCAAATTCAACTAAAACAGTCCATGAGCAGTCTCAAAAAACTTCGTATCAGTATTAATTTGTTTTTCGCTCGCTCCTACACGTTTTTATATCAACATTAGCAATTTCATCACGTACCCTAAGACTGTTCTAAGAACTCACTGTCCAATCAGTGTTCAAGTTATCAAAGTGTTCGAAATCCTGTCCCCTTTTCACAAAAGTCCATTAAATCATATGCCACATAAGGTTAATGTTCCAGTGCTCGACACTGACTCAATATATTGTGTGGCACTTTCAATCTTATTTCATGCCGGACAATAGCCTACGATAGCCCAGCGTACAGAACGCAGCTATGCGTTAAAGGGAGAGGAAGATGTTATCTCATTCCACCGCAAAACTGCGTCCTGTACGTTCGGCTATCATGGGCCATTATGAAGATGCGGCATCATAATGGCAGAGGTGAATAATAAGTAATGAGTGTCTTTTCAACAGAATTTATTTTTTCTGTAACTGTACTTCTAAATTGGACCTTAAGTTCTCTTTAGAAGTAGCGCCAAGATGAAAATAAGCCCTTTTGAAAAGACACTCCTCAAGTGTCATCTAATGGGCATTAAGGTGCAGTGCAGATCATTGGGGCGTTTACCTTATCAAGTGTCTTAATTATCACCGTTAAATAAGCGTTTTGCGGCTTGGATCGAATATTTACGAAGCTTCGAGTACCAGGAGGCCATAAGTATGTGAGGTCGATAGTATAGGGTCCCTAGACCGGTTACGCCACGAGCGTCAGTTTGCGACCACATGAAGGAAGAGTATTTTAATTCAAGATATTCGTACTTTTACAGTCCAGAAACCGTGAGCTGTGTGTATTTTATTCGGTGGCTATTAAATAGGTTGAACAAAAGAGAAAAATATCCTTTCAGTTCAATCAATTCATCGAAGTGGTCGCAAACCGGCACAGCAAAATAGCTGGTTTTCAACCCCACATTTTCACTAATTTATAACATTTTGGGATCCAGCTCGTTGCTACTTCGGAAGTCAATTCAACCTCGCTTCGAAACGCGCTTGTTTATAGATCGTCTATTAAATTTGACTATTTTTTTCAAGTTTCACAAACGCCCATTAAATCTAATGCCACATAACTTCATTTTAATAGACATATAAAGCGTCTTGATGAAATAATGTTAAAAAACGTTTTTGGATTCTACATTAATAAAACTAGAGGTACCAGGAGGCCATAAACGTGTGAGATCGATTACAATAGCGGTTCGTTGAGGAGCGGACGGGCAGGGGGTGTGGGAGCGCGCGGGGGGCGGGGCGGCGGTCACCGCAGCGCGCGGCAGCGCCGGCACACGCGCACCGCGCCGCAGCCGCCCCACGGCGACATCTCCGAGCAGGAGCCGCAGAATATGCCACCGCATCTTCTGCAATAACACCTAAATTAATAATTTATACAAAAAAACCGACTTCAATTTTATACTTGCTATGTGACACTGTGTGGTTTCCGTGAGTTAATGCTGGGTTACCTACAGAAAATACCGAAATCGGCATATGCGTGCCTATCAAATTCGAAGAGTTCCCTCGATTCCTCCTAGATAATATTGACCCATCATCAGACTTTCACCAAATTTATATGGGACCAATGTCGGGGTACCTGCTTTGAAACAAAAAAAGAATTATCCAAATCGGCCAACGTGGTAAAGAGTTATCGGGGAACATACATACATTAAAAAAAAGAACAAAAAGAAAAGAAGAAGAAACATGCAGACGAACTAAGTACCTCCTTCAGTCTATTGAAGTAGGTAAAAAATATATTAAACCCCCGTCAAACAAACACAGCTAAGAATAATTCCCAAAGACAAGAACTTCGATTAAAAAAATCGCACTCTAATCGGTTCATCCGTTTGGCAAAGAGAATATAATACTCCTTACGGAGAAGAGACGTAACTGCCTATATATTGTCATCCACAGTAATTTGTATGTTTCTGTATATTTTTGATGTTCATCGCTATAAAACCAACTGTAACTGTAGTGCTGTGGAGTTATCGATAGTATTGAATAGTAAATGCACTAGTGATGTGCATGTCGTATCGATATTCGATAAAAATTGCTTACGTAGGTATTGCGATTTACATTTTGCCTTTTTTAACTATGTTTGCATTAAGAAGTAACCAGCGTTAATACTTAATGCGAAAACAATCGACTTGTTTTCAACTGTTGTTGTAAATAGTAAATAAACCACGTCAAGCTTATACAATATTATTTATTTACACACAAAGGAGTTATAAAAAACCCTTTTCCTTCCATTAAATCTTAAAGATATTTACATTATCTTGTTATTAGCTCATCTTTGGGAAAATTAGCAAATAATCCTCCCTGAGGCTTTCCCTGACGCCACATACTTCACAGCGTGTATTTTTACGTCTATTACCGCCCATTATTGAGTCCCTTATCACTATTTCGAGTTTCTATCTCAGAAATATCACGAGTCCACGTCTCTTAAATAAAATAACACACACACAAAACAATACGAGTCCCTGTCTCTAAAAACCGCGCGCACACGCGAAATAAGCGCAGGAGCAAATTTGCTCAACTCTACGCCACTAAAGTTTCAGAAGTATAGCGAATAAAATAATTATCATTAATGGACGTCGGTATTTCAAGATTTTCAAGTGAGAAAAATATTTTTAATGTACATATTTGACTTTGTCAAGTTTATCACATTGCCATGACAACCCATTATCGTGTAGGTTGGCATGATAGGCGCTCCATCGCCATACATTGGTTTTTTTTATATAGGAGTTGTGACTGACTGCCGTTTGGGAGCTACAATGCCACAGACAGACACACATATACACGTGTTAAAATTATAACAACCCTCTTTTGCTTCGGAGGTTAATAGTAACACATATTCAAAATACAATACTTTACATTCGTCTGGGTAGGTCTCATAGTGTCTGGAAGGGGTGGGGTACAACGCACTACTAGAGTGCGCACTTCGATCGTCGAGTGGCATGGGAAGTAGCGAGGTAGAGAGGTGTGACAACTTGTCGTGCTCCACGCTCCTTGTTTTGTCGGTTTTTTGGCGCGAGTCAAAGGACCTAGTGCAGAGCGTCGCGATTAATCGCGAATAGAGCAGTGCGTGGGCAGAAACGGAAGGGCGAGACAGAGCCAGTACATACCTGCAGTGGTGGCGCCTCCTCGCCAGCCAGAAGTGGTTCCGGCAGTACTGGCAGCGCGGCGCGGCACTGTCGGGCAGCCACACGACGCCGCGCGCCTCCTCGCCCACCTCCACCTCGCTGGCGCTGCCGCTGCTGCTGCCGCTCGCGCTCCCGCGCCCGCTGCCGCTGCTCGTCATCTGCACCGAAACACAAGTTGCAGCGTTCTACCTGAACATGGCCTTGGTTGCCAACGACACTCGCAAACTCATTATTTTTTTTTGTTTCGATTGTTATTGTTTTTTGTGCAATAACACTTGTTATACATACATACATGCATACATATTTTATCCACACCCATATTGTCAATCCTCTTCATAAACCATCCGTAAAGACTAGCTTTTTAATTTACTCCGCCTCGGCCGCCCTCCCTCTTGCGCGCGTCATAGGAACATCACATATGATGTAGTTATGAAATCGCGTTACAGACCCGGGCCGAAGCGCGGGGGGCGGCGCCGAGTTATCTCGATAAACATGCTTTCGCCATGAAAATAAACATGTGAAAGAGGATTTAATATATGGATTTAAATAAACTTGTGTATGCAACTGTACATAATCAGGCTTAACATTCATGTGATCTTAATATCTTCTTCTATATGTGATTCTCGCTTGCGGCTTGATTTATAAAACTACACTCTTGTTTTAATATCTCTCATTATAAACAGTTGCATAAACTACTATTATAAAAACATTTCAAACGTCACACTCCCATTAAAATGTAGATTTCAAAAAAATACGCATTGACTGATGCCTGGATCTAGTAAGGTCTCAGTGCCGACATCTAAATCGAAGTTACTCCATTTTTATCGCTCTGCAATGCACGAATTTATTTACAGAGCATTGTTGTAATTTTGCCCTGGATTTGACTTAGCGTACGTCATTTTATCCGCGACCTTACATTAGTATGATTAGTTTGCACTGCATTAGCACTCAAACAGGTATTGCAAAATGAGATACAGGACGATGGTTCATTTTCTGAGTGTGAGCTGACGATGTTTTGAAAGCAAAAGCTAAACTCGACTATGGCTACCAAAAGGGTATCTACTCCAGCGATACCAGGACATCATAAACGGATAGTGACCTGCACGAGTGGAGCGCAGGCCCGCGCTCTGAGCGCGGCCGCGTTCGTCCTGTTCATTTATTCTATTGCGGTACCAGGGCAGCATGAACAAGCAGAGACCTGCGTGGGCGAGGGCGCGGAGGGCGAAGGCCGGGCGGGCGCGGCGGGGGGCGGCGTTGCGCGCCGCAGCGCCTCCCGCGCCTCGCGCAGTTCGCCCGTCAGTTGTTCTACCACTTTCTGAAAAGAAGAATAATGTACTCTTAATTTACTCGACTATGTTTGTTGGTAGGCAAGTATAAACAGCTTAAGAACGTAAGGCGATTTAAACAGCTGGGGGTTTCACTCACCTTTTGGGTAAGTATGATCTGGTGCAAGCGGGCCTGCAGCGGGTCGGACACGGGCGGCAGACCGTCGAGAGGGTCGGCGGCGGGCGCCGCGCCGCCCGCGCCGCCCGCGCCGCACACGCAGCGCACGCGCGACGCGCCCATCTCGCCGCCGCACAGACCGCACCAGCACTCCGCGCTCGCGCCGGACGAGCACGACGTTTCGACGCCACCTGTCGAGGACGATAGCTGGTTATGTGAGCGTTCTTCTAGTTATGTCGTCCTGGTATTTAACAAATGGAGGACAATCTGACACAAATTAACCTCGCCCACTAAGCAAAGCTTGTACAGAAAGCTGCAGAGAAACCTGACCCCCCCTTGCATAGAAGTATGTGTATGCAGGGGTGGTCAGGTTTTGCTGGCTGCACTATGACACTACACTACAACTACTACTAGATGACAATATACATACTTATATAGATAAATAAATACTTAAATACGTAGAAAACATCCAAGTCTCAAGAACCAATATAGTGCTCATCACATAAATACATCCCCTACCCGGGATTCGAACCCAGGATCTCCGGCTGCGTAGGCAGGGTCTCTATCAACTAGGCCAAAGTGGTGAACAAGTGGTTTGGTGTGGTGGCAGATAGCTAATTGGCAATATGTTTTCCTAGTATTTAACAAAAGCACTGGAGATTAGACCGTCATGTATCAGGACATCAGGGATACGGCCTCTCGGAACAGATATCTAAGGTAGTTAAGTAGATGTGAATGATGTTAGATGGTATCATGCAAACCAAAAAGAAGCATCCACTCTTCTAGCTATGCTATGAAATCATAAAAGAAGTGTGACGCTTCCTTCGTCAAATGAACGATCTATAGACGTAAATGCAATTATGAAAAGATATATCGTTCAATCTACGAAAAAGCGCCGCTCTCCTGCACATGCTATAGAATAATTTTTAAGAAAAAAAAATCGACTTCAATGGGGGAGTCCGGTGAAAGATTATTAAACTTAGATGGTGCACTCTTAGATTCCATACAATAAAATAAAAATGGCTATAAGTATGTTTATAATGGTAGAAGACTAAGTACCCTCAATTCCTCATCATCATCATCATCATCATGTCAGCCGAAAGACGTCCACTGCTGGACATAGGCCTCCCCCAAAGACTTCCACAATGACCGGTCCTGCGCCACCCGCATCCAGCGGACACCCGCGACCTTCACCAGGTCATCAGTCCACCGTGTGGGGGGCCTGCCCACGCTACGCCTTCCGGTACGTGGTCGCCACTCGAGAACCTTTCCGCCCCAACGGCCATCGGTTCTACGTGCTATGTGCCCCGCCCACTGCCACTTAAGTTTAGCGATTCGGAGGGCTATATCGGTCACTTTGGTTCTGCTGCGGATGGCCTCATTCCTGATGCGATCACGCAGAGAAACTCCCAACATAGCTCTCTCCATTGCCCTTTGGGTGACTTTGAGCCTTCTTATGAGGCCCATAGTAAGCGACCACAATTCCCCACAAACAACAAACAATTCCTCATGGAATCATGGAAAAACCTTGCTTTGACAAACAAAACGAAGAGAACAAATCGCCAAACGTGAACTACGCGTCGTTTAAGAGTTCCGTTCTGATCATCATCAGCAGTTCCACTTCATCAAATGTCACTTTTTATGAATGAAAATGTTTGATTAGTTTATGAAAATACTAAAATCACTATTTGTGTGCCTTTCACATTTGAGGAGTTTCCTCGATTCCTAATGGATCCCATCATCAGAACTCGAGCATGACACAAATCAATCGTGAAAATAGGACTTGCTTAACAAACACAGCTAGAAGGACAAATCGCCAAACGGGAACTTTTCGTCGTTGAAGAGTTCTGTTCTGATCATCATCAGCAGTTCCACTTCACCAAATGTCACATTTTTGTATGATAATGCTCGATTTGTTGATAAAAACACAAAAATCACTATATATTTGCCTTTAAGATTTGAGGAGTTCCCTCAATTCCTCGTGGATCCCATCATCAGAAATCAAGCATGACAAAAATTAATCGTGAAAATAGAACTTGCTTAACAAACACAGCTAGGAGGACAAATCGCCAAACGTGAACTTTTCGTCGTTGAAGAGTTCTGTTCTGATCATCATCAGCAATTCCACTTCATCCAATGTCACATTTTTGGATGCAAATGCTTGACTTGTTGATAAAAACACCAAAATCACTATATGTTTGCCTTAAAGATTTGAGGAGTTCCCTCAATTCCTCATGGATCCCATCATCAGAACTGCGTTTTGACAAAAACGGGACCAACTTGGATATATATATACTTACAATCAAAAAAATAATTTTCCAAATCGGTTAAGAAATGACGGAATATGGAGTAACAAACATTTAAAAAAAAAACTCAACTGAATTGATAACCTCCTCTTTTGAAATCTTGAAGTCGGTTAAAAAGACATATTACTTAAAAAGAAAAAAAAAAAAAAAAAAAAGTGTTAAAGAGTTTAAGAGTGAAATTAGAAAAGCGTTGTGATTGGTTTTCACGACACGTAAAGTCACAAGCAGAGCAGAGTCCTTGCGCCAAGTTTGTTCGGCTCGACCGTGCTGTCGATCTAATAGCTCTGCCACACACACTCGTTGAGTGGCATAAGAAAGCAACATTACTCGTAATGCCGCACGTCATGCCCACCGCTCCCTATTATGTCGGTTTTTCGGCGCGAGTCAAAGGACCTTATGAGGAGCGTCGCGAATAATTGCAGGAGTAAAAAGTTAGGTGTGGGGGCAGAGACGCCAGTGCAAGGAGCATAGTGTGGCAGAGCTAATAGATGGCATATGGAAAGGTGGGAGAATGGTGACGCAACGAAAGCACATAGCATACATCGATACATCGGTACTGACTGGTGGTGCTGGTGCAGTGGCAGCAGCGGCGGCGCGGCGAGGCGGGGCACAGCGTGAGCTGCGATGCCACGCGCGGCCGCGGCCGGGCCTCGCCATCGCTCTCCGAGCTCGTGCTCGACGCGCCTCCTGCCAAAAACCGCGCCATCACTCACCACTCATATGACCCTGGTACCCCAAGTCACAATAGTGCCAGACGGGAGCGATCACTATTGCCTCTGTCTCCTCGTAATTGTACAAGTACAAACTAACAATAGTCCTTCAGACCTGACATTGTAACATAACATAGTAAGAATAACTGCCGAATGTACCTCACCAAGTACTGAATAAAATCAAATAGTAAATTGGTATAAAATAGAAAAGTACTAAATGTCTGGGTCTGAAGCACATGTACTCTTAATATGTACTTCGTGAAGTACTACAGTCGTTAGAACTACTACATAAACGCAGGACTTACGAGGGTAGAGCAGCTTAGACTCATCCTTATCTCCTTCTTTCCTTGGCATCTAGTATCTCAAAAAAAGGGATGAGTCTGTTTCCATCTTCTCTGCTACTGTTGGTTATGGGTTATCGGATATTTACGCGGAACAAGACAGTCACATGCCACATTAATGAATTAGAGATGATGTGATTCAGTTAGTCGTTTAGTTTGACTAGCACAAGAATTAATACATTATCGGAATTAATATTAATTTACCATTAGTGTCAAGGACGCTAACACCAGTGTTTACATAAATATTGTGGTATTAAATGCGAAATAAATTGTGTGCACTTGCAATCCTCAGATCTAAGAACAAACTTGTATGATGATCAACTTAAAGATACACTCACAGCCGTTCTCTATATCCAATCTAAGGTCATGGGTAAGGTTACTTACTACTGATAGATAATCGGTGGCTGATCTACGATTGTGCATACTGTTACATTTCTGATAGTGTTGTGCAAGTTTCGATACTTCTATGTTTTCATTCATCTGTTATTTAGCCATGTGTATTATTTTATTTAAGAAAACAAGGATCTCAATTTTGTTAGTTAAAGAAATAAAATACAAACCTAGTCTGTGTTAGAACTTAAAAACTAAATTCAATTCCACTTCAACCGGCATTGTCGTTAAAACGAAAATAATAAAATAAACTAAAGTAGTGTATTGTTGCATTGCGCGCCACACTAACGCCTAGTATGCAAAATAACAAAACACGGGGCCGTGTTTTGTTATTTTGTTATTATCTGCATCTTGTTTTTAACAACCTTCACAAAAAAGGAGGAAATTCTCAATTCGGTGGTATGTTCTTTTTCGTTATTCACTGTTGGTATTGTTACTATTTTTTTCTATGGTCAGTATGGCAAAACTATTTCTGTTAATTTATTTAATTTAACAAACATGTTATCTTTTCAAAATGTCTTCTATCTACCAAACTGCATAGCAGTATGTTGGCAGAAATACCCAGTTACCCTCCACCACTCAATACATTCCGTGAGAACTCGCTTCCACTTACACGTTTTTAATAAAATAAAAAAAAGAATTTACCTGAAAACTCAAGAATTGTTTGAATATAGAGAACGACCGTTATTGCTGATTATTAGTGATTATATTGTTCTACATCTCACTCACCATTCAAATCAATCTCCAAGAAGTTGGGCTCGATATCATCGACCCCGTTCAGTCCGTTCGCCACTCCATTCCCCTGTGGCCTGATATGGTTCAGTAGTTCGGCAGTGACTGGGGAGCGCTCGTGTGAAGCGGGCGAGCGAGCCTCGTGAGGCTCAGGAACATCGAAGCCGGTGGATGATTGGTTGGACGATTCGGAGATGGATCGCCATGTGATGCTTATATTCCGTACGCGACCGCCGTTTTGTGGGGCCTGAAGAATAGACGAATTATGTACAACTGGTGCGAATAGGCATAGAAACAGATTTCAGCACAAGGAATAGCTGATTGAAATGTACAAAATGATCTGCTTTGTCCAAAAAATAACTAATATAAATACATAGGAAACATCCTAGACTCAGGAACAATATTTGTGATAAATGGGCATTATTTGTGCATTTGCCTGGCTCGGTCTGTGCGGTCGGTATACAATACTGACCTCAGGCAGTCCTCGCTCGTCGAACGCCCGCACGAACACCGCCGGCTCCTCCGGCGGGGTCCCCGGCTCCTCCGGCGGGGTCCCCGGCTCCACTACAACCGGCCTTGTATCGGGCTCGTGTACATGATCTATGACTCGGTCGGCCAGTACTACTACGTCTCCGCTAGCTAGTTCCGTGTGGTCGGTGTGGTCAGATTCTACGGCGCCAACGAGCTCTCGTTCGAGGGAAGAGGAACCGCTGGCAAGGTCACGCGGTAACCGCGTCGAGTTTTCGAAATGATCCGGATGGAGACCGTCCACCTGAAAACAAAAGAGGAAATGACTATTTGCAATTATTACGACGGTGGTAAATAAGCATACCTATTGCCTGCCTGATTGCAAGCAGACACCATAGCTTATGGATGCACGCGACTCCAGATCAATGCCTGTCTGCCTGTTTATTTGAGGATTCGTTGTTTAAAGACAAATTTAGATCAGGTGCTAGCGATCGCTTATTTATAATCATACACCGGACAGGCGGGGGCAAAAATGTACCAGTGCTAGTGATTAATTAAAAATCGACTAAGTTTATCGACATGGATAAAGAGCAATTTTTGACCATCATTATCATAACTAAAGTAATGGCTAAGTTTGAATACGTTTAACTGTGTGCAACCCTCTTTCATTTATACTTATCGCAACTATAAACAACCGATATTTGACATTGACTGTGTCGAGTCACTTTTGACAACCATTGAAATTACTTTGAATTAATTCATCCAGTACAACAATATTATTTTGCTTTCCGATCAATTAAGCCTGCCTTTTGGTTTCTTAAGGCGACTAAAAATGCCTCGCAAGAAAAAAGATCATTCATCATCGTGGTAAGCTGACCATTCAGATATAGAAGATAAAGGTACAACTTACTTTTGCAAGAAATGTATAATTCATATGTCTCGAAAAAAGTTTTTCGTACAAAGGCATATAAGAAGCCAAAGGCATAACAGCGTCGCTAAAAACCAAAACGTATTTAACCTCGACTTGCTAAAATTTATTTTAGCTTGCAACATACCATGGACCCAGGTGGGAAATCCCATTTTCATCAATTTCATATCTGATTGCATATTCGGGAAATATATGGTTCAGAAACATATATTCCCAACGAATCACTTTTGAGAAAAAAGACTTTAGACATCGCTTATAAGGAGACAATGAAACAGATTAAGACTAAACTGGGAAATTCTAGAATTTATGTGAGTGTAGACGAAAGTACAGATGCCAATGGGCGTCAGACTGGTAATGTAATGGTTGGAGCACTATTAGAAAATGAAATAGGTACCCCACACATAATATCTAGCGTTTGTCTAGAAGAAGTAAATAATGTTAGTATAACAAATCTTATTCAAAATGCCCTGAAGACGTTGTGGGGAAGTAACCACAACAAACATGATAAAGTTTTGTTGCTTCTTACGGATGGCGTAGCCTACATGCTGAAAGCTGGTAAAAATTTGAATCAACGTGTATATTAAAAGCAAAACTAACAGCAAAACTGTATATTAAAAGATTAGTCTGAAAATGTGAAAAAAATGTTGATTTGTTTATTATGAAAATTATATTAATTATTAAAAAGTTAATTCCCCAAAAAGTATTTTGTGTATGTAGTTTTCTTCTTCATTCAAATTCTTGAAATTACACAACGGGTTGTACGTACATTTTTATCGATATCAACTAATACAATTAGTTTAATGTGTCCTCGCACTATTAAACGTCAGTGCACATTTGCCCCCGCCTCGCCTGTCCGGTGTATGTTTATAATGTACGTATGTACAACTTTCTTTGTTAGTCGATGTTATTCGACCAGACAAGTGGCACGCCATGTATGATGGGCGTTTCGTGGTGACTATTATCTTGCAAGTGGTTAGCATGAGAGTGCTGAAATCTCCCTAGACCTAGACACTCTCTCTCTGTTTCTTAAACTCCTCTTGAACCTAACACAGTGTAATATGAATATTCCCTTTTAAGACACATTAATTGTTCGATCGCAAGACATGGTGTACCAGGACAGCAGCACCGACCTGGTCGGGCCCGGGCTCGGGCGCGTCGAGCACCGCGGGCAGCTCCACGCAGCTGTCGGTGAGCGCCGCGCGGGACTCGCGCCGCGGCTCGCACTCGGCGGCCATGATGCTCGACAGTTTCCTGTACCAGGGGGACAGACTAATTATAACATACACATTTGATTCGTTGTTTCAAAGTTCCGTACCTCAAAAAGAAAAAAACGGATCACTTATAGGATCACTCGTGTGTCTGTCTGTTCATCCGTCTGTCACAGCGAGTTTTCTCCGAAACTACTGGACCGATTGAGTTGAAATTCGGTACACTTATGTAAGTCGGTGACCCAAAGACGGACAAGTAACGTAAATAAATGAATTTAAACGTGGGGGCCACTTTTTTTAGTCAAAATCAAGTCCAAATAAAAGGGCTTATTGTGAGCATTTCAAATATACATACATTTATATATATATATTTTTATGCTTAAAGGATCAATAGCGATATATGAAAATAGACGAAAATTGACTATACTTATATATATACTTACATAACATCGGGTGCTATACTGGGGTCACTACACCGTCGTTGTGTAGTTTTTTTCTCTCCTTCACTTAGAAGATTGTCACAAGATCTCGTTTTAGTCATCAATCCTGGAAAAAAATCAGTATTAAAAATTATCAGTGCCACTTCTATCAATCTATTTAATTTCTGTTTCTTTTGTGTTGTTTGTGTTGTCCGAGACCTTCTTTTTTATTAAAAATGGGATTGCTCTTGGCCAGCATCTAGCCGGGGGGCAGAGATGAGGCCGACGATGAACCGAGCTCACACAGAAGATGCCTATTAACTCGTGCCTTAAAAAGGTCCAGGTTATATGAACTCGAAAATACAGACGCCGGCACAGAATTCCAAACCTTAGAAGTGCGCATTATGAAGGATGATGCAAAGCGCTTGGTTCGAATTAGAGGAATTTCGACCAGGCAAGGAATGAATAAGACCTGAATTGTAATTTCCACTGATGAAAAGTGAAACCCAGCGTCGCAACTTGCCGTGACATTATGCTGAGTGGGGTTCATTTTAGCGCGCGCAACGCGCAAAGCATTTAAATAGAGCGGTTCGTAAATAAAAAAATCTAAGGAATTGACGGAATCAAGAGTTACTTTGCGGAATATTTATAGAACCTCTCTTCTACCTTTTTTCTTTATGTTTTTTTTAGCGGAATAGCAAAGAAACATTATTCTAGCGAGAGTATAAAATCTCACCGTTAGCAGGCGGCTGCGGTTGCGGTAACGCTTCAGTCTCCGGCTGGTCGTCGTCTGGCTCCTCCCGCTCCCCGCAATACATGCCCCACCAGAGTTGCATGGACCGAACACCGTATTCAGGCCATAGGACCTGGAAATCAAACCACGTTTAATGCGTGCAATCAAAAATATCGCGTTCTGACCAAATGAGGAAACAATAAAGGCTGATCCCCAGATATATTATTGTTTCTTTGATTACTGATTAGGTGTACATTATTGGATAGGTAGTCCGGAGTAAATCCAGGAAAAGCCTCCACAGATGTTTGTGAATGTGCACCATGGGTGGCTATTGTGCTTTTAACGTGACATCTGTCATTTACCTGAGATCATAGTACTATACCTCTATATAGTATTGGGATGGTAGCTACCATTGCACTATGATAGGCATAAAACGTTGATAATGACATAATTTGTACTCTGATGACAGCTTTTACTGTATATTTTGAAGTCTATATACTGTGTCTAAGTCTGTCAAAGAATTGGATAAGCGGAATGGGTCTCCGTCAAGGAAATTAAATTTGATCAAACATTGGACATCGCGATTGTTCTAATACATTTTATAAGTTGAATACCCTTTGCTATGTTAACAGCACAACAGCTGTCTATTCGTGTGTCGTATCTGTTCGGAGCGCGAGTGGTCCTCGGTCCGCTTCGTATTGCACAGGAACTTGCCGAACATGCACGAGTGCCCGTGTGTGGCTAGCTGTCTGACCACATGTGTCAGGTACCTGTTCGGAGCGCGGGTGGTGCGGCGGGTAAAGATGGTTCCTGTAATTGGGCGCGCTGAGCAGCTGCCACACTTGCGCCGTGCTCTCGGGCACGCACGCTTCGCTCCGCTCGCGGCGCGTGTTCCACAGGAACGTGCCGAACATGCACGAGTGCACGTATATGGCTAGCTGTCTGAACACACGTGCCACGTACCTGTTCGGAACGCGGGTGGTGCGGCGAGTAGATGGTTCCTGTAATTGGGCGCGCTGAGCAGCTGCCACACTTGCGCCGTGCTCTGGGGCACGCGCGCTTCGCTCCGCTCGCGGTTCGTGTTGCACAGGAACGTGCCAAACATCCACGAGTGCACGTGTGTGGCTAGCTGTCTGAACACATTTGTCAGGTACGCATCTCGCTCCGCTCGCGGCTCGTGTTGCACAGGAACGTGCCTAACATCCACGAGTGCACGTGTATGGCTAGCTGTCTGAACACACGTGCCACGTACCTGTTCGGAGCGCGGGTGGTGCGGCGAGTAGAGATGGTTCCTGTAGTTGGGCGCGCTGAGCAGCTGCCACACTTGCGCCGTGCTCTCGGGCACGCGCGCTTCGCTCCGCTCGCGACTCGTGTTGCAGAGGAACGTGCCAAACATGCACGAGTGCACGTGTGTGGCTAGCTTTATCTGTGGACAAAAGTGTTTGCTAAGTTTCCCTCATAGTGTGATGCGAAGAAATATCTCCTTAAAGCTGGTGATCCATTGGCAAGTAAAACTGTCGGTTCGCCGACGAGCCTGAGTCCGTTGAATCATTGGCTCTTCAATGGGTCACTTGCTATAAAAACCCTACTTAAACCGTTTCCTAAGGAAGCGAATAGAATATTATTAAGTAGTACACCGTCGCGCTCCTGAGGATGTGCCACGGATCTATACCTAAACCGGATTGAGTACTGTGACGAAAAAGTGTGACCGACAGAGAAGCCAAACTCGAGGATTGCATCTCGTTTTAATTAGGGTGACCAAGTACATCTGTGGATATGAGGATTATTTCTAATATAGGTTCTATGTACAATGAAATTTAAACTAAATTAGGTAGCAAATAAAATAAGAATATTCTTCAAAGAAATATTTATTTTCGCTAATCACAAGTTTTTATTTAGATTGTAGTTTATTCAGAAAAATATGTGAATAAAAAAAAAAGAAATTACTCTAACTTAAAAATAATTAAAACTAACCTATAAAAAATCTAAATTTGGCCCCTTAGGCACGGTGCCCATCATGCAGGCAGCATTCCCGCGCTGAATTGCAATAGCGATTCTTTGTGTGAGAAAGCTGCCCGCACGAGGATCGCCTGTTGCCTCCCGCAAACGTTTGCTGAGCATCCTGTGAAGTCCACGCGCGCCTTTGCCCCACGAGCCGAGAGTTTCGACACCGAATGCAGCGAACTCGTATTGGGTGCCGAGACACTCGTATTTGGTGGTCTTAAGCCGTTCTCGAGCGTCTGCCGCGGCCCCGGCACGCCTGCTGGTCGATGGGAGGTAGGATGCAGACAAAGTGTCGGCACATGTGGCGTCCCACACTAGAGCGCGACCCATCCTCCATGGAATTAAAGACATCCCGTCAGGGCGCTTTTGTATGATTGTGTATTGTTTGTGTATCCAATTATCCATACATTGTTAAACAATATAGTCTTGTGTAATTTTTGCCTAGGCCCTACTTTATTTTCCAAATCTCTTAACAAATGTGTTTTCCCGTGATGGGCCATGCGTAAATTAAAAAAAAGACTAGGACAAGTTTTAATTCACCATCATAAGATCAGCACGGTGGTGCCATGATACACGAGTTCGGTAGGTAACAATACAATATAACATTTTTACCTAACTTGCTTGCCGGTATCCAATTGAGCTGAAATTTAGCATACTTATGTACAGTATGCGTGAAAATTAGCATACTGTACATAAGCATGCTAAATTTTAGCTCAATTGAATACCGGAAAGTAGCTGTAAAATGGTTAAAAAATTGGAACGACAACTTAAGTACTTGCATAGCTTAATCACATACAGTCCAAGTTAAACAAAAGCTCGTAATGATAACAAAATTGTTAAAAGGTTGAATTTCAACTGACCTTTAGAAAAGGTTTTCTCACTAAACACTTAATAACGAATATTTCTGCAAAATCAGCCCAAGTCATAGTCACCCTAATCAGTTTGACATTTGTCTTGTCGTTTTATCGTAAAATATAACAAATTGTTCCTTACCTGTGAAATGATATTCCACAATTAATAAAACTTTCAGTTTTACAACCCTTTACACAACATGTTTTCACTATTTTCAACTAATTTCATCAGCAGCTTATTTTCATAATTTCAAATTTGACACCATTAACGTTGGGGATGCCAATTAATATAAGAAAAATACTACTATATTTATTGCAATACTAGGTTTTAGTCAGTTAATAATGTTGATATTTTATACAATTACGAATGTGGTCAAATGTAAATTATGCCTGATAAACATGCAGTACTAGTTAGTACAAGCAAGTTATTGTTTTCAGTAATCTAAAATACCACAACATATTTTTTTTTACACTGGCAACTTGTGTGGGACACCGCCCTCCAGTTGGTTGCTCTCGCTCGGGCCGCTTTCTCTAGTCTGTCTGTATTAACAGGATATTAACTGTATTACGCAGGAATAAGGTTCAAGTTTGACTGGCTCATAAAAGTTTGTACTCAATCCGGTTTAGGTATAGATCCGTGGGATGTGCTCTGAATTAGTGTCGTAATTAACTGGCATAAGCATAATGTTCTACAATCACCGACTCCTTATTAACCTTTCCGGTTCGCCCACGTGGCACCTCCGAAGTCGCAAATGCCCATAGGCTATGGTGACCGCCTATCAAATTGCACTTATTAGCTATTTTTGATTACATGTCAGATACAACAGTACTAACAGTAGTGAAGTACTAGGATCACATAACTCACCAGGTAGGCTTCATTGAATTCGAAGCTGCATGGGTATTGCCGCATCAGTTGGTACACAACGTCCAGCCATTGCAGGAATATCGGAGACCGCTCGTTCGGCTCTTCAGGGCCGAATTGGTGGCCGCATCGATCGGCGAACTTGTGGCCGAAGTCTAGCCATTCTCGTTCCACTAGAACTCGGAAACCCTGCGAACAGATGAAATAATTTTTGATAATAGAACATTTGATTCAAATAGTAACTACAAAAGCAGTTTCTATTACGCTCCTAAAGGATATGTCGGCGCGCGCACGGAAGTCGCAGTTAGCTTACTTCAAATTTGTTTCCCATCGTCAATTACCAGGAGCGTATAAGTTTTCTGGAGCTTACCTCAAGCGTCCGATATTGCACGTCAAGGATGAGCTGCGCGGCGGCTACGATCTGTGGCGTGCGGTCCCAGCCGTCGGAACAGTGTACCAACACGGGTCGCCCTGCTAGTACCGCGCGGGCCACCACGCTGGCCGCTCGCGCTACGCCCGACACGTATTGTAGCCAGAGGGTGCGCTCCAGGTTGCTGTGCCAACTGTCGACAAAAACACAGAAAACCTTATTTTACGTAAATACAAAATTATATAGTTTTCATCAGGCCACATTGAGGATTGTTCAATGACACTTGCAGTCCTGAATACCGACGGAGACTGAATTTAAGGGGCTCCACGCGGTAATCATCTATTTTAACATAGATATATCTATGGCACAAACAGTTATCGGTTTTTCAATCTGCAAAAGCCGAGATTTGAAAAAAAAAAAATACATTTTTTTATGATATATTCAAACATGGTACAATAAGCTCTATTTTCGATATTAGTATGTTGTTTATACACGTTTATGCGTGAAATTTACATATAACTGTTCCTTACTGACGTTTCTTTCTAAAAACCTAATAAGAGATTTTTATTATTCACTCACTATCACAAAAGTTACGTCTAAAAAACTGAGTTTTTGGCAGTGAACGAAAAAAGCATAGAACGCGAGCTTCCTATAAAAGTCCACTTTGAAACGGGGCATTTATTCGTAATACGCACGCGCGGTGTTGTACCAATAAGAATTGCCAAAAATGTCAGCCGATTTTCTATTACCCAAAACAAATAAACGATGATTGGTAAATTTCAAAATGACTGGCTGTGTTTGGTATCCTAGCGCTGACGTTGTATGTGTCAAAAGGGCGGCGACAACGACAACGCTTAGCGGGTGGATGGTTGCATGCAACAAAAAGTCATCTTCATACGCAAAACCGCCGTATTATTTAAATTTGAATTTAAGCTTTATTTTATTTTTAAATATCATAGGATAACCTTACGAAAATCTAACTAGTCGCTAATTAAGCTATACCAGACTTATACTATGCATATTGGACGACCATGTACATAATTTATAGCTTGCTAAACACTGTTAGACATAGAGAACAGCAACCACTCGTAATCGAAACTTTTACAGTATATTCAGACAACGCAAACATTTAACATACGTTAACTCATTTTTACAAGCTTTTATTTAACGTGCCGTGTCAGTATCTTATGTCTTTTTTGTTTGTGTGGGTCAAATCTTAGAAGCTAAATTAGACACACTTCTCGATTTCCGATTGTGCTAATATTTGACGTTATTACGCTCGGCTAAACTCGATTCTCCATAAAAAGGTAGTTTTGTTCTCATTTTAAACCCCTTGCTGAAATAACATGAAACGCTGTACACACAATGGGAGCCGCCATATCTAGGTCGGAAATTAGTTCCTGTTGCAAGAAATTGTAATAGAAAAAAATACAGCTAGTTTTTGAGTTTTTTACGTCTTTTATGAAAACCTTAATAATCACTGTATTTTTTCTCCATTATATAATTTCAAGCAACAGAAACCAATTTCCGACCTAGATATTCCGGATTCCATTGTGTATACAAAGTTTCATGTTATTCTAGAAGGGCATTTTAAAATGAGAGCTAAACTACGTTTGTATGGAGGACCGAGCTTACTATATGCTACTTATATATGCATATGTAAATTCAGTGACAAAAAATATTATGATAATATTATTATCGAGTTGATCTGATGATGGAACCGGAAAGTGGTCATAGGAACTCTGTAATAAGTTAACACAATCATACCGAGTTTGTGGTTTTTAAATCCACTCTTTGAGAAGTTGATAATAATTGTATATATTGTATGTATAGTGTAGTTACACACTTATTCTATTATTTTTATTTCGGTTTTAGTTTTTGTTAAAAATATATTTATTTCTCGCTTCCCTCATATAGGTATATAGTCTAATTAGAATCAATAGTCTAATTGTAATTGTACTAAATGTTCCCTAATATTTATTTATTATGGAATTAGTTTACCTTTTTCGAACAATTTAATTTGTGAGATACATGCTTTCATACACAAATTAGTTATGTGCATGAAAGCATGTATCTGAACAAGTTAAAATGTTTAATAGGTATCTTAGGGACCTTTTCATTCAGCTATTAACATTATTTTGATGATGTAAGGTGGCATAACACCATCCCTATACAAAATCGGTTCCGACTAAAAAAATTAAACAAATATGTTTACCGCTTTACTTACATATGAACAGTGATACCATCTTTTTTAAATGTTTTCTAGAGTGATTAACGCACCACTTCACTGCACAAAAAGGCATGTTTTTTATTTTTGAGATTTCAGTTAATACAACTGTTACGATGGGATATTATTTCAGTAAACACCATAAAAATCAGAAAATCACAAGGAAACTGGGACTTCCAGATCGAAGGTCTAAGAGCCTCATGAAATCGAAAACGAAGTTGACGGGCGCGTTTGTGAGCAGCAAGAAGTACCAGGACATCATGAGGCAGGAACATGTGGACTCACTTGGCCTGGTCGCTGGGCTCGGCGGCGAGCGCGCGCAGCTGCTGGAAGGAGCGGCGCACGTGGTGGATGTTGGGCAGACACATGAACTGAATGTCCGCGTGCGGATAGTACTGCTGGCACTCGCAGCCACCGCCGCGGGCGCGGTTGGTAACTGCTGAGGCGTAGGAACGCGCGTCCACTATTAGCAGCTTCGTTTGCTGCTGAACAAAAAAGAGAAGATAAGTTGTGCATTCAAGTTACATATTTATTTGTTCCTGAGACTTAGATGTTTTCTATGTATTTAAGTATTATATCTATTAAATATATCGTCCTCTAGTACCCATAACACAAGCCTTATTGAGCTTACTATAGGACTAGTTCGATTTGTATAAAAAAAAATCCAATAATATTTATTTATTTATTTATGGTTAGTAGCCAATGCCTTTGACACGTTATACATTGTAAAGATCGAATAAAGAAAAAGAAAACAAGTTTTTTTTATACGACGGTGGCAAACAAGCTGACGGCCTGCCTGATGGTTAACAGACACCGTCGACTATGGACGCTTGCGACTCCAGAAGAATCACAAGCGCGTTACCGACCCTTTATTTATTTGAGATATACTTCATCGTTATTATTTGTATCTCGCTCTTTTTCTATCTCGTGCTATTTATTTTCGTTGCCTTTAAGTACTAACAACCATATTGCGACTAGGTACATATTGCAATCTGCACGTTTTGGAAGTGGAAGTTTAATATACACTTTTTACCAATTTGTTATTTGTTTATGTAGATAACTGATAAGTATGGTCAACCAATTTGATTTCTGGGCCACTTTGTACCTTGTCACAGTGAAAATCAATATGAAATGAAATGAAATAATATCCGGTTGCAAGCTACCAGGACCGCATACCTTGTTGGTATTAGCCGGCTGCACACCCCGATCTGCGTTGCAAGCTGTGACGAAGGCGGCTAGCAACCGCTCGTCCTCGCTCGACCGCCAGCCGAGCCAGCCTACTTCGGGTTGCGACGAGCGCGCAATCACCGCGCCGTTGCCGCGATGTCGCCACACCACAGCGGGTACTCGACGCATGGCACGAAACCTGAAGAAATAAACCAAACATTGGTGAAACTGGTCTACTAGTTAGGTACATTATTATCGAGGCATGGAGGAAGGCAATTACAGGCTGAGTATTAGTTTTAAACGGAAGACCTTGTTGGGAGTCTATTTAATTAAATACGAGCCATTCCAGCCGAGGCTATATAGAGCTTATCTCAAAAAAGGGGAAAAAAACTTAATAGCAATTAAACATTGATAAACATAACCCTAAAACGTCAAAACGTTTTAAAAAGAAACGTACAGTACGATTACTTTGAGTTTGACACTGACATATGCTCTTATCCGATTGGATAGTCTACTTTAACGCTTACGTAATAGAGTTTCTATTAGATACATATGATTTTAAGACAGTGTGTATGTAATAGAAACTCTATTACATTAGTGTTAAAGTAGAATATCCAATGGAATAAGAGCATATGTCAGTGTTGAACTTAAAGTAATTTACCTGTAAGTGCATTCCAAAGAAAACCGAAAGCTAATCCAGTTACACAAAAAAAAAATTGCGGTTACAATAGAAAAAATACTATTTTGGCTGACTTGTGTAATTTCTTTATGGATGAGGGCCAAATTTTTGGGCCATAGTTAAGGATCCCCCGCACGCTCGACTGGACTCGATTCTCCATACAAACGTAGTTTCGTTCTCATTTTAAAACGCCTTACTGAAATAACATAAAACTTTGTGTACACAATGGGATCCGTCATATCTACGCCGGAAATTAGTTTCTGTTGCTAGAAATTGTAATAGAAAAACACAGCGAGTTTTTGAGTGTTTTAGGTCTTATATGAAAACCTTAATAATCGCTGTATTTTTTCTCCATTATAATTGCAAGCAACAAAACCAATTTTTCCGGCCTAGATATGCCGATCCCATTGTGTATACAAAGTTTCATGTCGTTCCAGCATGCCGTTTTAAAATGAGAGCGAAACTACGTTTGTTGTTTGTATGGAGAACCGAGCTTCCCGCGGACTCTTAAGATTCAACGATTTTATTGCTTCCGTTTATATACGAAAGTTACCCATATAAATTGTATGTTAAATTTTTGTGTCACAACGGCCTGTTGTACGGTCGCGCTGTTTTAAATCGGACACATTTCGGAAAAAAAAATCTCCGAATAAATATATTTCTTTCTTTTTAGTCAAAGTCAGACAAGATATTAATGACATTGACAATTGACCGACAAAGTTGATCACGGTGGAATGTTTGTTTATCTCACAGGTTTATCTACATTAAATCAGGCTAAGATAAATTATAAGAAAAAAAAAATGCCGATACGTGAATAGAATATCTGCGTGTGCCTGCCTGTGGCAGGGTTGTGGTTGTGTTGTGGTTTGCATGTTAGACTTTAAAATCATGTTGGTTTTATTTAAAGTCTCTTTGTTGTTGCCTAATGTCATTGGTAAGTTGATTATTATGCCAGTTTAAATAATAACATCTTATTATGAGTGTAATCTAACTGAATTTCGTTTTTTATTCGCTTATGTAATTATGTTAAGAATGACAGAAATAATGCTGATCTGATACTATGACAAAGACTCTTAACCTGATTTTTTGTGAGCAACATAAAAATGTTTACTACGAAAGAATAGTTATAATTGATATATCTGTATGCTTAGTATAAGTTTTAAGCAAAACAATCGAATACTATTTGATCACGTTAAACGAGCATACTACTGGCGATCCGGTTTGTGAAAACATGCGAGTATGTTTTAGAACGAAACTTCCGATTCGATTTGCGTTTAGTCGCAACGTTTTTAGTTTACTTTTGTTTCGGATGTTGGCTGCCTTGGATCGATACGCGATGAAATTACGAGGTACCATTAATTTTGACGTATTAAGCTCGTGAGAGCACTACATAATTCGTTCGGGTTATATGTGTTATCATGTTGTTTTATGTCTCAGTTCAAGAGTGAAAAGGATGTAAGATTTCAGCCACCTGTCAAGTTAATGTTGCGAAAACGCGCGAGCAGCGTTTAACAAATTTATTGAAGAAGTAAAATTTAGACTAAAAGACTGAAATGAAAATAATTAAAACAAAATGAGAACATATTCGACCCAGTTCAAATTGTTGATTGTGGAAAAGTAAGTATGCTGTAGTTATTATAACGCTGTCTAAATTTAATTATTGTGTGCAATAAAACCTTATTTACAGTTCAACTCTAAGTATGTACTTGAACTCGTTTTAAACTAAAATGAGTCACTCGGAATACTTGAATTAAATGGTGTTTATTCATTTTCAGACATGATAATACAAATAAACCCACCAAGGACGCTCACGGCAGGCAGAAAGGATGAAATGCCTCTCGAATAGCGATCCAACCGGTGAAATAAAACGGAAAACGCTCGGAGGATGATTAGGAATAACCATAAGCAACTATCATTTGTCTAAGTTCTTCAGTAATTCAAAATACAGCACTGCTAGGAGTGTGATAAGTGATATACCTGCTTCTCAGACACTGGGTATATGCCTGTAGCTGCTTGGATGCCCATTATACAGAGGGCTCTCTTTTACAACTCAGTAAGGCTTGAGTTGTGCCGGGCCTCCAACAGTTCCTCAACCTGACTTATTAATTTTAGCCGCTTGGGTAGTGTGTCTCACTCTACACCATTGAATGATATAACAAGCAAACATGCAGATGAACTGAATACCTCCTTCCTTTTATTGAAGTCGGTAAAAATGGGTTCAACGTAATGTCACAATGAACTTTAATATTTTATCTTATAGGTAGCTTATAAGTTAAGGAATCAAAGTTTAGCTTCAACTTTGATTTTTAAGTTATAGGTATGTTGTTTGGTTTCTATTGGCCAATATAACTTCAGTGTCTAGAACAATATTCCTATGCTATTGTGCTAAATAACATACAGGTCTATTATCAATGATAATGATCTCTAGATGACTGTTATGTATTGAATAACTTCAGTGTCTATTCATAAGATATAATTATAAAGAATAAAATTACATATGTATGTTTCAAAGTTGTTTTATTTAATTTAAGAATAACATATTTTGTTGATATTGAAACTAGGGCCTACACCAGTTCTTGGGATGAAGTAGTGGACCCCGGGCATTTAATAATCTGGGGAGCCGGAAATCCAGGAATCACCACCAAAAAAGGAGTCATTAACCAGGGATGCTGTGGGCTGCGGGTAGCCAGAATCTCCTAAAATTTAAAATCAGTACTAAGTAAAAATTACTACCAACATTAATCCTAAATCCATTATATCAACTTGCACCTCCAACTTTTGGGATAACATTCAGAATTCTGTATTCTATATACCAAAACAAAAAAATTGTATCATTAATTTTGAGTTGGATCTAAATACAATACCTATAAGTTTGTTAGCTTCTGTGTATTTTTGTGTGTTGTTTGCCTATGGGTTAAAGTGGATTTATGTAGTTTAGTTTGCATTGTTTAGCTTAATTTAAGTATAGCATAGTTGATGGTAAACATAGTGATTATAAATTTGATTTTATTAAAGAACAGGGACATATAATTAATGATATTCCTTCCTGATTAAAGGACAATTTCATTCTTGGTTTAAAATAAATACAAAATTGTATTATCTAATAATATGATTTTACATGGAAGTCTTTGGGGGAGGCCTATGTCCAGCAGTGGACGTTATTCGGCTGACATGATGATGATGATGACATGGATTTCTTCTTTGTAATCCTTACCATTTGAACATTTAATTAATGGTAATATTTTGTACAGTAAAAAGGTGTTCTATTTCCAGTGATGTTGTAAATATTTTAAAGTGGTTGCCATCCACACATCCTACAATGCCTGGTATACCATACTATAAAATCTGAAAATTAAAATGTGTATCAACACGCATCACAAAAAATATGCCTTTGACATTTGTATTTTTACAAGTATAATAAAATAACGGGACAGTAAGAGTTTTTGGAAAACTTATATATTTATTTAACATTCTGGATGAATCAGGGCTACTTCCACTGGTTGTGAGTAGGTACTGCATAATTTTTGACATACATTTTTAACCACACCTACAGGACGCTGATATGATCCACATGCATAGAAATAGTGCAGTTAACAAATACAAAAAATCGATATTATATTTAAGTAACTAGGTAATAAGGTAACATTGTGAACATTATGACAGCTTCGATCAATAATAAACCTAGATACACTATTTGCCGGTCAACGGCGTCCACGCTCAAGAGTGCTTAAATTCCGTTTAAGCACTCTTGCGTCCACAGTCGCGCGCTAGCCATCGGCGAGTCAACATGCCTAAGTGCTCCGTGAAAAAGTGCAAAAACAACACGTTAACGACGTTAAAAAAGGATGGAATTTCGTATTTTCGATGAGTATTTATTTAAAGTTTCATAATTTATTGAATTTGTAGTTATATCAGGCTATAACACGCTTATAAAAATATTTTATGTAAATATTTTAAATACTCAAACAGCCAACCAGCTACGCTGCTGTCTCTTTCCCTCACGTTGAGTTAGTCGTATATTGAAACGAAACGGAGAACGGACGAATTGGACTATAGTAAAATTTCGAATGAAAGGAGTCGCAGACGGAAACTTTTTTACGAAAGTTTACATGTATTGTTTTTATTGTACACACATAATTATGTATGGAGTGTATTTGTATTTTACTTTATTCATATATCAAAATCGGGTGGTAACAGTTTGTTTGTCTGACATGTCGCTCTGCTCAGTATACGTTGTTTAAATCAAAAACTTTTTTACTCATTTTGATACGGTTTTCACTTACATGTAGCTTACTAACCTAACTTACTATTAACCTTATTACAGTTTTCCAAAAAATGAAATTGAGAGAGATAAATGGAGGTAAAGAAAGAGCTAAAATAATTATAGCTAAAGAAAGAGGTGAAGAATATTTTAAACCAAATGATTCTAGCGTGGTTTGTTCCTGTCACTTTTCAGAATTTAGTTTTATGACAACGCATATAACTGATTAGGCATTTACGCCCCATGAAATTGGGGGAGGCCTATTGTCCAGCAGTGGATGTCCTAGGGCTGATATGGTGGTGGTGGTGGTGGATATAACTGATAAAAATAAACTATGTATTCAGTTTTCATTTATATTTATTTCTTAATTATTGCCACTAAACTGACATTGATTAACTTTATTTAACAACTCACGCTAATTGGGTACACTTATTTCTGAAAATGCCCTTGTAACATTTAGTTAAAGCAAATTGTTCGTGATGATTTAAATGGTATGAAAATAAAAAAAATATGAGGGTACAATCTTACACAAATCGACATAGTCCCAAATTTAATACAGCTTGTAATATGGCTACTACATAATATATACTACTTATATTTAAATATAAATAAATACATACTTAAATACATAAAAAAACATCCAAGACTCAGGAACAAATATTCATGTTCAATTGCTTACCACATAAATAAATGCCCTGACCGGAAATCGAATCCGAGACCTCCTGCTTAATAGACAGACAGGGTCGCTATCAACTAAGCCATACAAGCATACGACAACATCGGTGGAATACAAGCATACGACTTGTCAGGTGGTAACGTCGATTTATACCAACACGACCACTTGTGTTGGTATAAATCGACGTTACCACCTGACAAGTCGTATGCTTGTATTCCACCGATGCCTATTAAAAAAAAAACAATTTCGACTCCACGGCACACGATACGGCCTCTGTTCCAATGTTGACATCTAATCAGTGGAAAATCAACAGAAACGAAACTGAACCTAATTGCTCTTGATTTACGGTGTACAATCTGTTAACATAATGCGGACTTTTGTGGCAATTTTCCACAATCGATACGTGCATTTTGTAATGTTATAACCGCCAAACACTATCATTCAAAATAAAACGTTATGTTTGTGATGTAAGGCTTAATATCGAATAAAAGGAAATGGAACAAATCGCATTACTTTTTTTTGTGTGTCTCCTATACACGCACACAGTGGCAATGAAATTCGGACACTTTTTCGACTTGAATTTGCAGGTGATAGTGTATCTAGGTTTATTATTGATCGAAGTATGACAGACATTGTATGATCGTAATCACAAACCTATTATTGCAAGCTTAGGTACTAGCCGAGTTCCTTTGAATTTGCCAATTCTTGATGATAAAGGAATGCTAATAATAATAATGATATGGTTAAGCGGTATTATTACCACATCACTTAGATCTTTTACAGGATCGGATAGTACCCGTAAAGCATTACGTTTTCGGCGAAGATGTTTACGTTGATTCTGGGTTTGAGCACTCACAAACATATTCCTAGCAAAGAAATTCCGAGCAAATATGTTTTACGCATAATTCTCGCAATAATCCCTATAAAAAACAAATTCCATCTCTTAAATACGCCCTCTCACCGAGCTCTCACTAGCCAAACACCAAGTGAGTAACTTAACTAAAAAGTTCACGTTACTAAACGCTTACGAATGTCAAAATAATAACTTATACTCGCATAAACAAAGAAAATACGATTCGATTTTCAAACGCGCTCACTGAGTTTGAAATACGCGCGTTAATCAGTTAGCAATAAAGGTTTATACTCGCTGTTTTAGTTTCTAATAGTTACCACCAGAGGCGCTGTTCAAGTTACCATACAAATTGAGACTAAATGCAAACGCGTTCGTTTGTGTTTATGTTTCGAAAAAACTTATTGGCTATGTGCGAAGTAGGTGGTGGGGGTAAGCTAGGCGATCGTAGCGCACACCATGGCAGAAATGTGTACTTACCGGGGACAACTGTCAAATTTACTTTCACGTTTTCTATTGGTTTCTTAACGTTTTCCTACGATTCGTTTCCTTTGTATGTATTTATTTATTCTCTTATTTATTTCAGCAAAATTTCCAATACGGGGTCTTTCTCGTTTACTAAAGTAAATAAAATATTCATGTGTCATTATTTGACGTCTCTGAGTTTTGACATTGTCTTGGAACCTTTGACGTTTGACGTTTCAGACGTGCACATAGCCAATACTAGAGGTACTGTATTTGTGGGATATGGTGTGCTTACCGAGCAACGGAGTCTAGATCTTCATCACCAATGGACGCAGGCACGACTAGGAGAGGAGGATACGATGGGCATAGCTTGTAATCAGCATTGGCGGCGGTCACTCGCCATGCTCCCTTCGTCGTGAAACCAAGCCGTTCCACCTGAAACAATAAAGTTTATGATAACTGATGACTAAGAAAACTCTGTTGTTATAAATTTATTTACAGCTAAAGAATTCAGTGTCTGTTCAATAAAGCTATTGTATAAACATATGTTATGTCAGCAGCATTAATACTTATTTACATAATGACTCCTCCTTAAGTGGCAGTGGGCGGGACATATAGCACGTAGAACCGATGGCCGTTGGGGCGGAAAGATTCTCGAGTGGCGACCACGTACCGGAAGGCGTAGCGTGGGCAGGCACCCCACACGGTGGACTGATGACCTGGTAAGAGTCGCGGGTGTCCGCTGCATGCGGGTGGCGCAGGACCGGTCATTGTGGAAGTCTTTAGGGGAGACCTATGTCCAGCAGTGGACGTCTTTCGGCTGACATGATGATGATGATGACATAATGACTCAAAGAAAACAGAACATGACATATTTTTGATTTGCATCAAGTTTTGCTTAGTGTCCTCCCTGTGCCAAAAAGTACCAGGGTATAATAATCGTGTGGGACACTCACTTCAGGGCCGAACCAATTTCTGTGAGGAGCGTTTGATGCACGCATTAGCGCTCTGTGGACGGAGGCGGGCGGCTGTTCTTTGGCCCAGGCCGCGTACGCCGCAGCGAAGGTTTCTTGAACGGAACCCATGGGCGAGAGAGCGGTGCTCAGGCGACGCCACCATTCCAGACATTGGTCACCGGTGTTGAATGTACATCTGCAAAACAATGAAATCATCGTCAAATTAAATGTAAACTCAAAACATCCTGCCAGACAATAGCTTAGTAGTCAAATAAACTTGACCATTCAAATTTCCAAACGATTTATGAGCTGAATCAACAATTAAGTCACGTTCGGTATATTTCAAAATTAGAGAAATCCGCGGCTGTGCGCATTTGGAATGCATTGTGCGTCGTTGGCACCCGTTCGAGCACAAAGAAGGCAATATAAAGGAATATTTACTTTACGACGCCACAGCGGCACGGGAGATGCGATTGGATTTGATATTAGCCTGGGCTACAAACCTTGCTACTTACACCTAAGTGTAATAAAGCAAAGCAACCACATACGAGTACACTAGAGGTGTAGTGTAGACGTTTGTGTATTTTCTACAACTATTCCGTGGCATTGCATCTCAATACCAAACTTTCATTAATATGCAGGATTCTACATCCATTATATATGATAAAACAAATTAAAACTCTCCTCGCCTTACGCAAAGACAATGGAAAACACCTTAAAATTTTTGTTCCAGTTGCTATGGGCATATCAGTTGGTTGTTATTGTTATATGCCTATGCGACATCAAACCGTCTTATCGGAGAAATTAGCTCAACTGTATAGACACAGTATTACTTAACACACTTACTTTCTTATTATTGAGCTGACCTTATCTGGGGCCGGCGGTTATTGAACATACCTAAGCTTCGAAACCAAAAACCTACACAAGAAGTGTGAAATGCAAATCCAAAACGTTTAGCACAAATAAATATTATTATAACAATACAAGCGTTTTAACAATATTAACCTTCACACATACTCGGAAAAGTAGATCTTACGTTCGTAATAAATAATAATAGACTGCGCAACCCATTGCCGGCTTCATTATAAGTCGGTAATGGGATTTGTATAGTAAATTGCCGGAGAGTTCGGACATTGCAGGCGTGAGGACCGGGCCCCGCACCAACCGGCGCACCCGATGTGAGGCGCGGCCTAACAGCGCGTTTTATACCTGAATCCCTAGCATTTAATATAGATTTTTCTTATAATTTAAGATTTAGTTTCATTTAAACATAAATACATAACGTATACCAGGCAAGCATAAAAGTAAGTAGTACTCACTTGAGCTGTCGGCCGTGTTTGCATAATACGACAAGACACAGCAGATCCCTGATTTCGACGGCGTCGATGAGCCTAAGGGGCACGGAGGCGCCGGGGCCGCTGCGTCGCCGCGGCTGCGCGTGCAACCGGTAGTTGGACATGGCGATGATCCCACCATCCGCCGTGCGGCCGACCCACTGCGAAGAGACTCCTTGTTGGTTATGCCTTTCTAGTACACGAAAGCTAATGATTAAGTTTAATTCTAATAAGAAACCACGTTCATTGACCTATTATCGTATTCATTAGAAGTACTATCAAAACGTAATAGCGTTCATGCCGTTCATTCAACCCGGTGCATTCGACCCGTTGACCTTACGGTCCATTTGCTGGTACTTACTCGTATCTATTAATTTGCATATGATAACGATAAGTAGAAACAATACTAGCACTTGCATTAATATTGCCCGTAGGTAGGTACTTATTTCATATGCAAATCAATATAAATATATCATGAATTCATGATATGTATCCAAGCACGCATGTTCAGTGTTGTCTTTAATCATTTATTTGCCTCTAACCTAACAGTTGTACCTATCTAATTAGCAGTTTCTGTGTCCACGCGAGCGGTTCTACTGTAAACATTCGTCTAGACAGAGGAATAAATTCTGAAACACATTTCCTCTAAAAGCAGGCAAGCACCTGGTGTAGGAAACGTGAGAGTTAACTTAGATTAAATTGCCCAGGCACGATTTCACGCGGTGCGATATCCGAAGAATGTTTGCTTAGTTCAAATAAAATAGAAGCCGTTTTCTAATTTATTCAACATTTGGTGAGTTCAGTTCATGGTTGTTAATAGGATTTCACTAGATATACACAATTTTTTATATTTAATTTAATTAAACAAAATCTAATACGATTGATATTAGGTGTATACACCATACTAAGCTTTTTTGTTCAAATGTATGTGTTGCGTGACGTTTCTTGCGACTCGTCCAGAAATATACCAGGAGTGCATATGCAGGAGGGTCTCACCTGAACGAACTCGCCGCATATCGGCGTGAACGGCACGTCGAGGCCGGGCTCGTCGCAGTGCGTCCGCAGCCGGGGGTAGAGGTCGGCGGCACGCACGCGGTGTGGCGGTGGCTCGGGCTGCGGCGGGGCGCCCCAGCGCTCCCTGTCGCGCTCCCGGTCGCGCTCGCTCATCGTGCGAGTCGACGACGGTGACACCTGCTGGCAATAACAAATAAACATGTTAATTGAACTTAGATAACCCTAGTATTGAAAGGGGGGTTAATCTATTTTTCGCTCTTTCAAGATGCTCGGTATATTCCGCCCGATATAGCTATCGTCCAAGAAAGAGTAGGTGTTATGCCACACAGGCATCTAGGCCCTGACCTCCAACTAATATCAGTTTTCCATCGTTACCGTAAGTGGAACAAAAAGCTATGTTACAACCCGCACATTACAAAATCAAGCTTGAAGACCTGCTGTTTTCTATTCGAAGAAAAAGCTTCATATAGGTACTTACGTAAGCCTGTAGTCTAATGCCGTTTTTGCAATAAAGAGAAATCAGTCTGTCATTTCTCAGAACTGCAACTTACACAAGTCGAGCCACATCGCTTTTTCAAATTATATATAAAGCTCTAGATTTTGAGATAAAGAGGGATCGGTTAAACATAAACTATACGAAGAGGAACTTGGGCACCTACTGAGAAATAAAATATTCTTATGTACTGTTGACTACAAAACATGTATCCATTTTTTTGGTCTAATCACAAACAACAATCTGAATAATTTGGCCCTAACATATAGTAGCTTACAGTATAATACCTTAATAGCAGAAACAAATATTTACACTCCATCCGCATAGTACCTCAAGCAGACCGGAGAACTGTACACAAGATGCTTTAGACACAGACACATACATTCCAACCGAAAACTTCCGACAATTCATAAATATCAGTCGATTGTATAATACGTTTGCCGGGGGAAAGGTCTGAAGTTGAACTGAGTCAAATACTAGAATGTTGATAAAGACTATTTATTCAATATTAAACACAAATATAAGATAGTTCCTTACTGCAGCATGTTGAACACAAATACACTTACGTGCAGGAAACTTGGGAATGCTTTTTCTAATTGGAAAATGGGAATTGATGATCATCTTCAAAGTGGTCATAAGTCATAACTCATAAGCTACGCTTTTTTTTAAGTTTTAAAGTATACTCGCACTAGATATTGTTTGGGTTTGAATTAAAATTGTAGGCATCAATCCTCAACTATTGATTCATAAACAATCGAGAAAAAGGAGAGCGAAAATATACGAGTGAAAGAAAACTTTTGAAGGTACTAGAGTTTCGAAATGGTGTCATTACTGAATTACTCGCTATTAAGTTATATTAACTGCTGTGCAATGTGCCTGTTCTGTAAAATATCTGACAAACTTACCTGAAGTCGTCCCGGCCAGCAGCGGCCATGTTCGAAGGGACGAGGAACTTACATACATCGCTATGACCAGAACTGCCTGAATACAAAAGAGGCAGAGGACGCCTTCCAGCTATCTGGTGAACCAGCATGGAAAATCTTGTCACAATGGAGCATCAATGAAGACAATTTCCCGACCCGGCAAAATTAGGAGAGTCGACCCCACAACCCACATAAAGTGAGACATTGCAAGACCTGTGCTCGTATAGTACTCATGTGTAGGCTGGGCCTAAACTGTATTTACTTACTTGAACATACTGTGTGTGTATGTTACGTATCTGATATCTGTAATATGTTGCTAGAGTAACATCAAAGTTCACTTTTCAAAAGGTACTTTTTCATTTGGACAGCAACCAATTGACGTTGTATATTGCTGGTAGTTCATGATAAAGTAAAGCTTACTATATCGAAATCATTAGTGAATATCACATATCACAAATGCGTAGTTGGTTATAAATAGACTTAATATTCTCATTATGCCAACTTTGATATGATATAATATAGCAGCAAACAAAACAAATAACCGTTATGTTACGTAACTGTAGTAACTCGCATTTTATCATGCGAAAACATTATCGAGACTAAATTAATATAATTAAAAAATACCAAAATAAAGTAAAAGCAACATTACAGTATGCTTAATTTACATACACATGTACGTTTCGCTTTACCTCTCCCATGAAGGAAATCATCAAAATTCAAAACATGTTACAGCACAACAAAATATTAAAGTACTAACTATTTATTGCAAATACTGCGAGTGCATCACGTCTGTACTTATCGAGACCAGGCAAACATAACATGCAAGATGTGGTTTTAAGCATTGCAACCAGCTATTAACGAAATGTCCAAGCATTTCAATTTACTTACTTAAGAAGACCTTACAAACATTTTGTAATAGGTTTTTTCACTTGCTTAATATCAGTTGACAGATTGTATAATCTACAGTTCTTTGTTCATAGATAAGCAGTAGTTATTTATTAGATTACATCCATTACTAAACCAATATTACACTTGTACTTGACTTTAGACAATGCTCTTCATGTGCATTCCTCTTGTTTCATGTAATACTATAAAAATGGCTAATACTACTAATGTATTGTATTTATCCTTACCAAAATAATTCTTTATTCACACATAATTAAGTTTTTTTTTCACTTTAGTAGATATTTAACTGCATATATAAAAAAAAACAGACAGTTGTATTGTAGAGAGGGGTCAGAGGGCGATGTTGGGTAGAGCTGCCCCGTCGTTGAAGCCGATTTGTATTTATCCCTTGCTGCACGGCGAAAAATAAAATGTTGGAATAACTCCGTACCTCAACAAATGCCGTCGGTTGGGCCTATTGGCCTATTGCATTCTCTATCGCACAATCCGTACCCTTAATATGTGCGAAAAAGAGCGCTACAAGATGCCGTCAAAGTCCGACATCTTATTGCGCACAGTGAGGGAATAATGCTACAAATATTTACTTCCATAATTGTAGTACCTACGTTTTTCGTTTATACCTAGCACCCCTCTAACTTGAAGCTATTTCTAAGTTATTTATATTCTATAGAACGTAAAAAATACAAATAGACTCGCCGTAAAACGGAGGCAATAAACTTCTCCACTACTCTTCAATTAGTACGGCATTCCTGAGTAATGATGTAACACGCTCGCAGCGGTTCTCATGTACCGATTATAGAGCCTGCACTTAAGACGACTATGAATCACCGGTGAATGCTTATTACAAGTACTAGGATAACATCGGTTTGGTGGAGCTATCCTGTCATGGGGATGGGGATTGGGAATGTTGCGATTGCGAGATACGGTATATCAATATGCATGGTTTGATAACGAAAGCACAATGTTAATTAAGTCGACAACCTGAACTGACAAGCAATAACTGACTTAGAAGAGTTGAAAAACGCCTGACATTTTCTTTAGAAAGTTCAATATCTCAAAAACGGCTGAACCAATTATGATAAAACATGTCTTAGAACCATCGACGGAAAACATGCTTTCAAATAAAAAAATCGCATTCAAATCGGTTCACCGTTTCGGAGCTACGATGCTAAAGACAGACACACACATACACAGACATTTTAAACTTATAAGCTTATAACACATAACACCCCCATTTGCGTTCCGCGTCGGGGGTTAAAAAAACAGCCAGCCAACTAAATCGTATTAGTCAATGAAAAGAAGAATTAGTCAAATGACAACAAAATAGATTCATTATCGTTATAATTTTAATCATAAGGTGACTGTCGACGAGAGGCGATTAACTGGATGAAATGCAGACAAAAGACAATCTGCTATTAATAGAAATAATGTAAGTCATCTGTGCGAAAATTAAACAAAGGTAAGTTAGCTTAATGAAGCCGACACAATGTCAACATTAAAAATTAGTAATGCCATAGCATTAGGCGCGGAGGCGTCGAGTTCGCCCACAGTATTTGGCGCATTCACCCTCCTAAGGCCAATGAACAGCCGAAAAAGGAGACAACACATAAGACTTAACTTTTTGTTACAAGCAAAAAAATTGATTGAAATCGGAGCAAGTTTTTGTACAAAACATAATGCCATGAGAATTCTCCAGGGACAAAAAATCTATCAGCATCACCTGTTTATTTCGACAATGGATAGAGATTTATTTCGGAGAAATCGTGGTCTTAATATCCTTAGCAACATATTTTTACTGTACAGGTATGAAAAGGGCTAGTGAAGCGAGGAAACTGTGGAATTATTTAAGAATAGTCAGGCCGTTGCACTGGAGTAATTAAAACGGTCATGAAAACAGTGCGGGTGGGCGCTTCCAAGCATGCACTACTTATAAACCGACTACGTCAGAAACTGTGGCGGACTCAAACTCCGCCGAACATGCTTAGTCACAGTTTACATTAGAAGGCTATTAGATTGGAGCGCGGTCGTTCACCTCCTAGAGATGGATTTGTACTTGGCCTGTTTGGTTACAAAAAAATACAGGGCACTTTCTTCAGCCGACAGATGTTAGTACCAAGCGCACATCAATCTATCTACGTTATGTTCAATTATGAACTGTATGGGATTCAGGATCAGGATAATGAGCTTGTCAATAGAAGTATTAAGTTCCTTTGAAAGTTTGTTGACTATTTAAATGGGCTTGCGCCATTAGGAAATGCTACGGTATTGATGGAGTGGGTACAGCGACGGTAATCAACGAATGAAGAGAGATAAAAGGGTAGACGACAAATCGATAACTTAATAAACCGGAAAACAAAACATGTATAGTAAGCCAAAAAAGGGTGTCTAGGTCTACCACTATATTATTTGTAATGTACACCACTACTGAACCTTACCTTAATGTACATTAAGGTAAGGTCCAATAGTGTTAGACAACTTGTCGCTGACTGTACATCCATTTACTATAAGTACAATAGCAATCAACTAGTTGAGCCATCAAAGTACTCGATTCTGATTCAAACTGCGACCATTCAGCTGACAAATGCATTTATGAATGGAGGTATCTATTTCACAATAGCGTTATCATTACAACCTACGGCATTATTTAGCGGAAACGTAGTAGGGAGAGCCCTCGGTCGGTACCACATGAGCACATGACTAATGCATTGTAGCCATTGTAGGTAGGAGGTATTGGGGCCACCATGTGGCCAACATCCGCGTTCGTGCTGTAATACTTAATGTAGTCAACGTAATCTATACGTGACTTCGTGATTTAAAACATTTATTAGTCGTCACGTGATCAAAATGGAGACGTTAACGAACTGTCTCCACGTGTATGAGTGTGAATGAAATCTTCGCGCCGTTGTCATTTGAGTCATTCACCCAGTACGGGGCCGGCCGCCTGGATGGAGCCACAACTGAATTGAAAGGCCCATTCAAGGCTGAGTAAAAACATTTCGTCGCCGTTCCTAATGCACGTGAGTTAGAAAGAGAACAACTACAAATCAAAGCCCCTGCACTATTTATCCGGTCTTCGTACGATGTCGTCTCTATTAACGACAACAATGGGATGTAAAACTTCCGGTCTCCATGAACGACGCATCTGATCAGACGAGCCGATATCATCTATGAAAGACGCTGCTAACTACATAATGGGTTCTGGAAACCTAATAGATGTTCTCGATTTGTTTGGAACGTTTTCTTAGGTTACGTTCGGTGAGGGAGGGACTGAAAAAACTGTTATAAATGGTGAACTAAGAAAAGAAACTGTCAGAACTAAGAATTGATCGAAGAAAAAACAGATTGAATAAAGAACCAATAGACCAAGAAGCGTCAAATAAGATTGAACTCAAAGAAAGCATGGAGGTAAAGGTGTGGTTCTCAGTTTCATATTACTAATCAATAGATGACGTTGATACATATTCTACGAGCAACACAATAGCTTCGAGAAATAACTATTAATTTAAGGGTCACAGTTTTATAGGGTAATATTACGGGCGTTCCCATTTGTGTAAAATCTCGTCATGACTGTACATTATGGTAACCACTAACCAATATTCATAAAGCAATTGCACGTTCCATTATTGGACATTGTTGGCATGAGTGGGCATAATAAAGCGGTGCCATGACTTGGTTATTCGTTTCACAACGTTATGCATGAATACCAAAGAAACCACTAATTGTACAATGACTACTGGGAACCTAGTACCAAGAGGTAACATCTGAGAGGTCATATCATAAGAGCAGAAGAGAGTAGAGCGTTTGAAATGCTCTGACTTCGGTAGTCGCATGTGCTGTTTAGGTACTAATTGTATGTTATCAAAAAGATTTTATCAACGAAATCACCGAAAGCAGTATCTACATATTTAGGGGCTATTTACAGTGATTATAAAAACCTCATCAATAATGCGGCCACCGAATTCAGAGCAGAAAGCAGATGGAAGTGAGAGATGCATACTGTACGAACGGATATCCTCAAAATTCTCCAAGTACCGGCACATATTAATTTAGAAATCCGTCAAATTATGAACGGGTCACGATTGCCTCTACTAGTAAGGACCCTCCTTACTACCGTCCCATCGCCGGGCAGTATTCATAAAGCGATTGATCGTCCATTATTTGGCATTGAAGGCACGAGAGCGTTCAGTAATGCCGTGTCATGACCGGCTATTCGATTCAATAGGTCACATCATAGGGATGTGTTACTCGATTGAAGAGGGATGACTGTCGGATATTCAGTCATTGTGGATCGCCTCGCGGATACTTCAGTGACTTGCGGGGGATTAACTCTATATATTGCGCAAATTGAAGTTAGTAAGCCAAAATTTAATGGTATGAGAGCACCTAAACCACTCTGAAACGAATTACCGATTTGAAGCCAGAAGGAAAGAAAAACTTCTCCTACTTCTTTCTAACAGCTAATCAAATGCTTTTTAGCGAGCCGGGTTGATACTCGTATAGAGGTTTCCGAAAGTAATATTAATACAAAATGCTCTTGGCAAAAGTGAACTATGACTACATTTAACCCTTTAACCGCCGATATTTTTTCATCGAACGTGCCTAGGTCGCCACCGGTATACTAATTAACCAATTTTTTATTCATAAATTAAAAAAATAGTATTAGAGAGAGATCTTGTAAAAAAACATACCAGACATTTTACTTATTTATCAGACTGCGGCGAAATGAGCTACATATTTTATGTCTTGCATATCATACTAAGGCGGTTAAAAGGTAAATATAGTTGCCACTTCTACAACAGTTGACTACAGAATGACTTTCCTAAAACAGCTAATTAGTTTCCACCCTGATAACCAACGGGGTGCGATCAACAGAAAAATGCTACGTTACGGCACCTTGCTATAAAGTACGTTATTTAATTTGGTGCCATTACGCTAATCCTAATATCATACTATCTCTGGTTTAATTAAAAGTTATAGACGTAAGCCAAGCGCAGTCAATAGAACGATAGAGAAAATAAGTAAGAATAGAGAGCTAACTCCATATAGCTGCATACATAATTTTTTACTTATTATTTCGTAGTCGACATCTAGCGTCAAATAGCGGAATTATCAGTATTGCTACTCAACAATAGATGCCGTGACGAACGAACAATCGAATGCTCAACAATTTTTAGCTAATATTAATACCGGATTAACAGGAACTCTGTTTTGAACTCATTCTGCTTTAAATATTAGTAGTAAATTTTTGAGAAATACACTTTTCGTCAGTAGCGACATACGTGACATCTAGTATCTTTATAGCAGTACTGATAATTCCGCTATTTGACGCTAGATGTCGACTACGAAATAATAAGGAAAAATGAAGTATGGAGTTAGCTCTCTATTTTTACTTATTTTCTCAATGATAAAACTGATTTATGTGCAGATAGATATTAAATAAGCGAAATGATGTTAAAGACCGGTAGAGCAGATAACGCAGCCATGTTTAAGCTATAAAGTTCTTAGAACCCCAGGGCGTGCTGTTGTATGAATATAGTTCTCCAGACAAGGTCGTAAGGTACACGATGTCGTCGTGTGCACAACATCCTCGTCCTAAGAGGCCGTGTAAACATTTGAAGGCAACAAAAACTAGAAGGTTGTTTATTTACAAAAGTCTCAGATGGGATTGTCTAATTGAATTATCCTTACGAATGGACCCGTGACATTTCAGAGTGCATTTTTGGCTTCATTGCTACCTCGTCAAGGCGAAATTTATAGGAACCCTCAAATTGTTTCGTTACCATTTTACTTAATTCATCAATATCAAATTGGAAAAACATCCAAGACTTGTATTGTAACAAATATCGTCGTATCATTTGACAAGCGACTTGATGCAACTTACCCGTTAGCTAGTTAGCAAACGGGACAAGGTCAATACGTGACAAGGTTCAACATCTATTTAACCGAGTTCAGTAGGCAATAGGTAAGGCACGCAGCCTTCAATCTGGAGGGATCGTGGGTTCGAAACCAGGCTCGTACCATCATCATCATCACCAACACAGTTAATTGACCATTCGTAATAAGGGTCACGAATCATCACTGTGTTGGCGTTTGTACGGTCGCGCTCTTTAATTTTGAACCCATTTCGCATTTTTTTTCTTTGAAGTTCAATAGAGTATGACAGGACTGTAAACCTTAAAAAAGGGTTACAAATTAAATAACTTGACTGTAACACTGAATTTCCAAAAAAAAACTTAAGAGCGAAAACGAAATTAACGACATATCATCTGCTATTTATTAAACAGTGGCTTTACCGCGAATGAGAACATCGTGAGGTAATAAATAAATTTTATCCCAAGGACTAGTTCTCCCTTTGTACTGGAAGGTCGGATGGCAGTCGCTTTCGTAAAATTAGTGCCTACGCCAAATCTTGGTATTAGGTGCAGAAGGACGCACCTGGAAACCGCTAGAAAGAATGATGATCTGATGTTAGGTTATTTTTTACAGGGGTTTCTAAAAATGTAAAAGCTACACTTTAAAAGCTTCAGCTACCCGAAAAAGTTTTTCTATAACCGTGTATCCATTGTATACCTGTCAATTAAGTATGTGTAAAAAACGCGAGAGTTTAAAGTAACTGAATATGCCATTTGTTGCCATAATGTTAAAATTTATAACATGCTGTCACTCCATCCATCGGTACTGAACCATGAAAAAATTACAATTAATTGTAAATTATAAATTTTGCCAAAATCATAAAGAAATATGTAACTTCATTAATTCGGAAATTTATGTTGTTTTTTCTTTAACGTCCAAAAGTCAAATAAAAGGTGCCAATAGAATACTTAAGTAAAATTAATTAAAAAAAAATTACGACAAATATGTAACATAACCTGCCGCAGTACTTCACGACTAAAACAGCAATATACTTATTTTCCCATATACAGGGTGGCCCATTCAAATCGGTCAGTATGGGAAAGTCTAAAACTATAAGACATACGAAGATTTGTTCTTAGGAACCATGTCACCGATTTTACAAGTAGAGAGGTACAAACAACCATAGAGACAATTTTACATGCCTGAACTTGTTGAATATTGTAACGGTGGTCACTTTGAACACCTACTATGATAAATTAAAGTATGTGAAAAAAATGCATTTTATTCATTTTAGACATTATGTTTCTTAGAGACATTTACTGCTTAAGACCTACACAAACGATATCTGAATAGAAATAGTGTAAGTTTATTTTTTCAAAACAACCGGGTTCGATTCCCTAGCTGGGTACAGTGTTTTTTTTTCAAATGTATGAATGCAGTTTTTCTTTTTATCAAAATCGGTGACATGGTTCCTAAGAACAAATCTTCGTATGTCTTATAGTTTCAGACTTTCCCATACTGACAGATTTGAATGGGCCACCTTGTATAACGGTTGGTTTGCTAACTTGCGCGTGATGTAATAATGAAGAATGAAAATGAAAAAAGTTTATTTGGTTACAATAGGTTTTCAATAATAGCCAAGGTTGGAGCCTCCCATTAAGCAAGTAGTTTTGCTTGTGTCAGTACAAATAGTGTCTTGTGTCAGTACAATAACAAAAAGTGGTATGGTAAATAACCCATATTAAAAGTTGGTTAAAAGATTGATGCAAGTACAGATTTAATAGTTAATTTAGAAGTAAAATATATGTGATGAACTTCCTTAAACTTTACATTAAAATAGCATTTGCCCGCGGCTTCGCCCGCGTACTAAGCGAAATTTTTAACCGTCTACTAAAAACAGGTTCGTATGTTTGTCCACGATTATCTCGCGTTTGGCTGAACCGATTTAGATGCGGTCTCCAGAAAAGTAGTTGTTACATTCTGGGGGTTTCGGTATACGAAGTTTGGTAATTGTGATTCATGAACAGGTGAACAGATGAAAAGTCAGTATACATTCTGAGAACCGGGAAACTGTTGAATTTAATTTGATTTTGGCAAAAATAAGGATCGAAAACTATTATCATACATTTCCGAGAGGCCGTAGGGGAAAAGGCCAATAAAATAAAAGCATGTCTTAAATGGCCCATAGTAAAAGTATCTGTGTACTACAGTAACACCAATAGGTCTGTAAACGACCAAGCAACGCGCAGCGGTCATAAACTCTGGTCCTTTGAAGTACAGATATACGGCTAATTCAATATCACGTATAACATTTATTTTTCCTAAAATTAAATTTCTTAGGTAGGTTTTGCCAGTTCCACTTGGAGCATCCAAAAAGAAAATTTGGCCTCACTTCCATTCGCACTCCTTACTGTCAGTCCGTCTGTTACAACCAAGTTGCTTTTACTCGACCGATTGAATTGCAATTTGGCACAAACTATCAAGAATTTAGAGCGGTCGTGGCCCAGCGGCACCCGCCTACCGCGTGCGGTGTGTGAGGTTAAGCAATGTGGGCGCAGGTCAGTTCTTGGATGGGTGACCGCTTTGAGTGGTTACTAACTGACTCTCGTGCTTTGGAAGGCACGCTAAGCCGTTGATCCCGGCTGCAATCGTTAAGCCAAGTTACAGGCCTTCGAGCGGCTTGCGAACTTCTAACAGTCAAGTTGCCCACTCACTTGACAAAGAGGGGTCGAAGTTGCACCACGTCCGTAGGGAGTACCCACCGTTACCTGACACGTGACCCCTCGGTGGTGCTAAAAGTGCAACAAAAACTGGCAACCGTACTTGTCTTCTCGAAAATCTCACGGTTCGTAAATAAATGCCATACGATTAAAAAAAATCTAAAGGTTGATTTAAATGGAAAAAAATATCGAAACCTCTATGCCGTTTTTAAAAGCAAATCCATAGATACCCCACACGCCTATATAGTAACACTAAACTTTTTTGCATACAGGCAGGTATGGAGTGCCAAATTTTACCTCAGATTCGTATTAAGAGACCTCTCGTACGCTCAGATATCGATTTTGAACGAAATCGGGGCGAAAAAAAAGAAAATCTATATGGCCGCCACTTTCACAAATTTTACCTCGGATTCGTATTAAGAGTTCTCTCGGACACTCAGATATCGATTTTGAACGAAATCGGGACGAAAATGAAGAAAATCAATATGGCCGCCACTTTTTTAAAAAAATTACCCCAAATTCGTATTAGGGGACCTCTCGGACGCTCAGATATCGATTTTGAACGAAATCGGGTTGGAAATGAAGAAAATCAATATGGCTGCTACTTTTTCCAAATTTTACCTGGGATTCGTATTAAGAATTCTCTCAGACGCTCAGATATCGATTTTAAACGAAATCGGGACGGAAAATATAAAAATTAATATGGCCGCCGCTTTTTCTAAATTTTACCTCGGATTCGTATAACGAGACCTCTCGGACGCTCAGATATCGATTTTGAACGAAATCGGGACGAAAAAAAAGAAAATCAATATGACTGCGACTTTTTCCAAATTTCAGCTCGTAGTCGTATTGGGGGAGCTCTCGGACGCTCAGATATCGATTTTGAACGAAATCGGGACGGAAATGAAGAAAAGCAATATGGCCGCCACATTTTCCTAATTTTACCACGGAGTCGTATTAGGGGACCTCTCAGACGCTCAGATATCGATTTTGAATGAAATCGGGACGAAAATTTAGAAAATCAATATGGCCGTTACTTTATTCAAAGTTTAGGTACCTCGGATTCCTATTAAGAGTCCTCTCGGACGCTCAAATATCGATTTATGTCGAAATCGTATCGGACGGCACTGATTAATAAAACCACTTGCAATACATTGAATCAAAAAAGGTCGTATCTTCATAGGGAACTCACGGCACTTCATGCACCTTTAGACCTTATAAGGAACTTACATGCCAAATTTGGTATCTCTCGAACCAGCAGTTTGGGCTGTGCGTTGATTTGTCACTCACTCAGTCAGTCTGTTTCTTCTTGCAATTTGGCACCTACTTTTAAGTTTTCATGCCCGCAATATAAAATTTCAAAATCAATGCCATTTTCGAAATTAACGACCCAAAAAATCATAAAAATGACACCCATATTAATATTTAGACATTCCCACCCCCTCGGACCCCAACAGAGGGGATGGTATTTCACGTCCTCCACGTGGGATTTTAAAATCATTGTTTTATACATATAAACAACACCCATATCGATTTTCATAATTTGTCACCAGATTTCCCCCTTTTAGGGGTTGATTTCTCAAAAAACCTGATACACATGTTTACTTATTTATCGTTAGAAATACTCCTGTGAAGTTTCGAATAAAATAGTCCAACTAATCTTGTTTCCCCATACAAACTTCGTACCCCCATTTCACCCTCTTAGGGGTTGAATTTTGAAAAATCCTTTCTTAGTGCACCCCTAGACCTTATAAGGAACCTACGTGCCAAATTTGGAATCTCTTAGGACCAGCGGTTTGGGCTGTGCGTTGATATGTCAGTCAGTTTCTTCTTTTCTATTTTTAGATTATGTCTAGGAAAAAATGTTTGTGTGTGTGTATGTATGCATGAGTCAATGTACTATACTATGTTGTGTAAGATAAGAGTGCTTCTGTTTCATCATAAGTTAAGTTTTTTATCCTAGCTCGCTATAATAAGCTCTCAACAAGGAGCCTTTTCGGGCCCCAGTAGCGTCGATCTCGGTTTGTCCCTAATTTAAGTCCTTTATTGTGCTCTAACTGTAGTTGGTCTCATATAGATAGTCTCTAAAACTGGTTCGAATGGCATCATACAAAAAGTCGCGTATTACGGTACGGTTTCAGAGGAATTTCCTCCCTCGGACGCTCTGATTGTGGAACGAGCTCCCTGCCGAGGTTTTCCCGACGGACTACAGTATGGGATTCTTCAAGAAAGGAGTGTATAAATTCTTAAAGGGTCGGCAACGCGCATGTCACACCCCTAACAGTTGCAGGCGTCCATAGGCTGCGGTGACCGCTTACCATCAGGCGGGCTGTACGCTTGTTTGCCACCGGCGTGGTATAAAAAAAAATCAAATACCGTATTGTTAGGTTACCTGAGACTGAGACGAGGAGTATTCTGGCGAAGGCGGGCGTGGGTACTTGCTGGCCATACGAGCGCCTGCACCGCACCCCTGCGCTCCGGCAGCCTCATCCTCCGGATAGTACAAATGCACGAAATCTTCCGTGTCCAAAAACGTATTGATCAGCATCACTATCACTCCACAGTACAAAACTAACTAATAAATAACTTAACGCAGTCTAAAATCAGACTTTGGGATCACTATGCACTATATAACATTAGATCACTGTCGTAGGAAGCACACCATCGAAATGATTTCGATTTGTTACGTTCCATTGTTGGTCCTTAACTAATATAATTTTATAATAATAAATAAGTTAATACACTAATTGTATAAAATCACATTTGCACCGCAAACCGTTCGCACTGATATAATTTATCTACTGAAAAAGAAAATACAATTGTAAGGGAATTTCTAGACGGCAGTTGTCTGGGCGACAACAGTTTAAAAGACAATACGAATCAGAAGCGTTTCAAAACATGCTTTGATTGAAAAGATAAACAGTACTCAAGGCCAGAGTAAACATAAGGACATTATCAATGATAGCCTTTAGTAAGTTGAATCACCGAATCCTATTGACATCAACCATAACAATATGGCGGTGGCAAGTGTTTGAGCAACTGGCGGCATTGTTCACCTGTCTGCAGGCTGTAAAGCGAGAGGATTTCTTTACAATGGAGTAACTGAGATACATCCGTAGTGTTAAGGACACCTGTCAAAATCGCGTAGGCATGACACGCGATCCATCTTGTCAATGTCTTTTGGATAATGACGTTTGTTTTGTTCACGCCGCGTTGTCTTTTTCTTCGACTGTACTCTTATTGTTTATGTGACGCAGTACAATTCAAATCCTTTCATCATCTTTACAGTTTAACATCTATTTACAATGCCCTGAAAATGTATGTATCTAAAAGATTCCATCGACATACACTCAAGATCAAATAAAATTATATACACTTTTATTTAGAATTTCCGTACAAAGTGTACTCTGTTTTATTTGCTCTTGAGTGTATTACATTTCATTGTAACTGACTACATTCCCAACCATTTTACGATAGTTATATAAACATTGCGATTATAAACCAAAACAGCTTTGTTTTTATTATACAACCATGATTCATAATTATGATGAAGTAGTGACATTTATACAATTCGATTAACAATGATCATAACTCAGACTAAGTTTAATAGGTTATTATTGAGTTAGTGCAGTCACTTGACGGTAATAAGTCTTATCGCTCAAATCCATCACACAATTCAAAGTCCTGTGAGTTCAATGACCTGGTGCCTATAGTCCATCTTTATTTGTTGTAATAATCCAAACGTACACATAAGTTGATTCAAAGCAGACGTAATGGTATCATGCCTTCCGGTTGCAGTCAATTATTAGAATGCAAAAGTAGAGTTCTCCGAAAGCTCTTTACAACATTTACTCGTAGCTAAAGTGGCACTTAGGAATCAACTAAATACCTACAGGAATATAGGTACTTATATAGAAGAAAAATACAGACGACGAAAACAAAGCAATTTAAGTATATTCATCTTTTTTGCATCATACAAATTTCAAAACACGAAAACCCTTTTGTACCGGCGACACTAATAAAATATTCACTGAGATGAATGTTATAAAGAGGCAATTGTTAAATGAAGGTTAATAAGGAAAAATGGATTTATCTTTATTGATAAAATGATGCGCATGATTAAAGCATTACTCATTGTTTGAAAAGATCAATCGCATCTCATGTTGCCAGTAAACAAAGAGACAATGCATCATAAAAGGGATACGTTTATCAGACCCACAACATATTATTTGAAGCAAAACCGTAATAAGGTCAACTTAATACTTCCATTCATTTGGGTTTCATGCACGATATAATGATAATGTATTTTTAGCTATTATCACCGTCCACCTTGAACATTGTTGTCGGAATTTTATTTATAATTATTTGTACGTTTATGTAATTTTATTAATTCTTATTTGTACGGCCCATAAATATGCAGCACTGAAAATGTTTATTAATACCATTTATGCATTCGAAGTCATTGTTTCATTGCACTGCATGCAATGACTTGACAAGCCTCTTTATTATGAGCGAATGTAATAAGATGGCCGACGCTTTCTTCACAATTTATGTATCTACAAGTCTTAGACGTAATTAACAGATCTAGAAAGCCCTCTAAGTACCAGGAATAAATGAATTATCGACAGATATCATCACGTAAAACTTGGAGACGCATGGCGGACGTGCGCTCTACTTTGCACATTGCCGACTAGAAAAGAATGCGGTCAGCGGCGCCTACTCACTGCAACTACAACAGCTACATAGAATAGACATTCATGTATTCCTAGTTTTGCGAATAAACTTTTAAAATGCAATTTCGGTTGTTTGATTTTATTAGAAAGGGCAATCGGAAATTTTCCCCCTATACACACTCTTCACAGGCGTGGGTACATTTCATATTGAATTACCATAAAAATAAGCGTCTTTAGAAGCGTTCATTGTTTTATCGATATGTGATGTAGGGAACAGAACAATGAATTCACCCTACAAATTATGTTATAGGCATATTGCGTGCACGCCAATCGATTAAACAAGCAAGCTTGTTTAATTACCAAACATTACAAAACGTCTAATAAGGTCAGAAAAACCGGCGATGTTTCCCCGGACTGCACTGGACTATGAAGTATACTTACATAAACATGAACTAGTCAGTTGAGTCGGCGCAAATGGGTAGTTTGCGAGAGAAGCTACAAGTATGTACATACAAAACATGGAATCAATAGAAAGACGCGGGCAAAACCGACGTATCACATTTCGAGACCGCAAATGCGTCCAGTTGTCGCCCGTTCGACGTCATTCTCAAGTTACCGGCTGCAAACTTGTTTTTACGTCCCTCGAAATAAGTTTAAAGGAAAACTCACACTTAAGTTCTTTAGGATACAGTATCTGAATATGTAGGCTTCAGTTTGGCACGTCGACACAGAAGGCTGCGTGTAACGTAAACCTAACTTCCATTCACTGTATTGAGTCTCATACTTTTGCGAAACTGCTCATTTGTGGTGCATTCGTTTAACTCGAGTTCTGGGAAGGAATTGTATTACTTTTTTGTACACTAAAGACATACTGATCAATTAATTCCAATATCAAAAATAAAATTTATCAATGGATAACTTAACTGTTATAACTTAGGTGAGACAACCGACCATGATTGAGAAACTAGATAAATAATAAATTGAATACTATAAAAACATCGTAACAGTATATGTAGGTATACAATGAAATTAATACTATTCAAACAATAGTGACATGTTATTGTATTACTAGACGGATCTAGAGAATCGGCTCTGTAATAATAATAAATAGCCGCCACTAGGCCAAGGTCCTTCATGTCGTGCGTGCCGAATATCACGAACGCAAAACTATTCCAGATGCGAGTTCACAGTGCTCTTCCATCCTCGATGGGACGTTTTCCAATAGACAACGACACTTCAAAGTCAGGCTGGATGGGCATTCCGCGTTCCGCGAGAATTTCTCCTACGTAGCGCGTGTACACTGTATGCCAACTACCTTAAATAAGATGCAGAAAGCTGCAAATCTAATACTGTAAATCTTTAAGTCCGGTAACCAGATATCGGCTTCCGAGTAGTAACAAAAGTATAAAAATTAAAACGCCATTCTCCTGGAATATCACAGTCGTCTGTTCAAGTGAGCTCCAGAGTTGCGTGTCGGATTGGAAACTGACCTTCGAGCCTTCACTGGCGAACAGTTGATTGATAAACAAATTGATTGGACGTTTTATACGGTTGAAGCGCTAATCGCCGTCGTGAGGATTCACACGATGCACACAGGTGTGTGGAAATAGTTGAATGCTATAATAATGTGTTAAGCTTGAGTTTCCGATTTAAGGTTGAATAAGAAATCTGCGGTTTTGTTAATCAAATGTGAACGATCTAAGAAAAGTAAAACTCTAAGAAAATATTTTTCGTTAGTTATTATAAAATTTCACTTAATCTTGAAACAAATAAATGCTGATGTAGAACCTCTAAATACGAAACTAGGAGTAATAAGAAATATAAATAAAATTGAAACAAATCCGTAGAGGTAAGTACAGTCAGGATCAAAAGTAGCTACGCATTTGAAAAGTTACTAAAGATTTTAGTTAAGTAATAAAGACTTTCCCCCTTATTCATAAAACTTAACAAACCTCTGTTAACTAAAAGTTGTTTTGTCCCTTTCTCACAAACATAAATGTCAAAGTGACTTTAGTGACAGATAAGGAAAAACCAACTTTAGCGGCTTGTTAACTAATAGAGACTTGATGGACGTTTATGAAAAAGGGGGTTTAACTATAAGGGAATAAGAGCTTTTGAGCCCTTTATATGCGTAGCTACTTTTGATGCTGACTGTAGGTATTACATAATCTACATATTTAAATTGTCGTTTGGACAGCAATATGAGCCCGCTGAATCACAACTATTATTCTATAAATAAAGCGATAGTGTAACGCAATCGGGATTTCCCAGCGCAAGACCTGAAGATCAAGCGCCAAACAAACATAGATTTTTCCATCTGAGATATCCTTGGGAGTTGTTTGTGCATGTTCCCAACATGTGCAGCGATAAAGGATAATTATTTATACGACACTGGAACTCCATTACCTTTATCTCAAATTACGACTTAATTTTCTTATTTAATAGTCTATAATATAGTTGTTAATGCGTGCAGGCGAGTGGACATACACGACGTAAATTTAATGCTCGTTACATTAATTTATTAATAGCAGATTTTAATTATCCTTAGGGCTTTACGGACATTCTGATAAAAGTACTCTTACTAACATAAAACCAGCTAGGACACGATGAGTATCATGAGCGATCAGTGGCTATAAATAACAGTACATCCTTTTTGACTGATCTTCCGAAGGATCAAAGGTAGACACGGCTGGATTGCTGCGTCAACCACGCAGAGAAATTCCTAAACTGTATGACATTACACCGCGATCATGGCACAAAGGGAAACTGTAGTTTCACCCGAGATTCCAATGCGACAAGGTATACATCTTTAATAATGCTCCATAACATCAAGTACCTTTCTCTAGCTTACGGCGAGAAATCTTGCCCGTAGGGCGGTGCCATTTTTATGTAAATTTACGACATCAATTGAAGACAGATGGATTTTATTTTATTACCGTTATTAACCGCTGCAATCTTTAATTTAATCTACCGATAAAATATTGGTAGAGGCAATTGCTACTTTGCCTGCCCACGAATCAATTCGACTTTTCATTAATGTTTGTATAAAGTATAATTTCATGATAAATTCCGTTGATGGAATTCTCGAAGGAAATACAAGTTCCTTAATATTTAATATTCTCAGGAGAGTTTACACTCGAAAGTGATACCTAGCTGAAATCGGGCGTATCTCTCGTCGGGCTGTCATAGGAAAACTAAGATGTCTTCCATAAATCATATATAATTAGCCCAACAGAGCTACATCCTCGTGGCTGCGGCGGCGTGACATAAGGTATTGCGTGACTTTGATTAGTAAATCTCATTTCGTATAATAATAAGCAGTTTCATAATTTCTCTTTTAGATCATCATCATATAATTAGAACTGTTTTCTACATTTAATTATATTACCAACGTTTACTATTTAAAAAATAAAATATCAGACCGACGTGTTTCGTTTGATTACCAAATAAAGAACGCATACCTACATTATACAAAGAGCAATAAAGTGAGACCATGACAACACTTCCGAAGGCATTATTAGTGACGAAAACAATCACGAAGATTGCAAAAGTCAATGGCAATGTAAATCCGCAGTTTGTCAACATAATGACGGTTAGATAAATCAGCCGTTAGTGGAGCGAGGCCGGTCTTCCGGGCAGCAAATATTTATGTGGCCTCTCAACAAAAGCACTCGACACTCTTAGGTTTGAATTTTGCGGAGCATAATGATTTCCTTACGTTAAGTTAAAATAACAGTTTCGCCACTTTCGCTTCGTAATATAATTAGATGCCTTGAAAAAACAAATACCAATTCGGACAGTGTCACTGTAAAATAAGTATAGAAAAAATACTGGACTACAAGAATCCGATTTTCTATAAGTTCTGCGTATAAGCGGTATATGCATTTTTTTATGACATAGGACTCATAGGAGGCAAACGAGCAGGCGAATCGCCTGATGGTAAGCGATTAGCGCCGCCCATGGACACTCGCAACACCAGAGGGGTTGTAAGTGCGTTGCCGGCCTTTAAGATGGGAGTACGCCCATCTGAAAATGGAGTTATTTAACCCCTTTAACCGGGATTTCCTTAATGACTTGGAGCAGTTTGGCGCCACTGTAACTGAAAGGATACTATATACATAATAAAATCTCTGCATGACCATTATTATTACCGTCATTATAAGAATAAGATGTTTGAGCCTTCGATCAATAATATTTTTTTTATTATTGATCGAAGGTTTGAGCCGTTTTAAAAATGGACACACTTTTCAATGGAATATGTGTTTATTTGTACTTAAAATGTTTAGAGTTTGGCTTCATAACAATAATATTTTATTAGCAGCTTTATTTGAAACAAGGCAAACTTGAAACCCGCAACAGTGTGGCACATGAAGTAAGGAGCAACCAATCAGGAACGCACACGTTATGCGGGCGGGCGTACACACAAACAAGTCATGTGAGTACTCGCCAGGCGCCGTGGGATCGACCCTGACCTTCGCACGGCGTAAACATGAATTGCAAAACCATGCAACTACATATTTCCGACCCATACAATCTAAAAACATTCAAAGTACAACAAAAGGCTATAAATATACTGAAGTGCATTTAAATCACAAAAGGAAACGAGACGCAAAAACAGCGTCACCGACGCAAAGTAATGAAAGGAACAGGGAATCATCTGTGACAAAGAGATAAGAATGACGTTGCGGCACTTTACGTTAGAAACGTTTCATGTACATTAATTACAGTAAGGATGAGAAAATTAAAATAACATCACGTGACTATCATATCATGCCATGACATGTAGCTCGGAAATGTGTGATGTGTTACGGAAGGGTTAAGAAAACACGCATAAGCTATTATCACGAAGAGTTCCGCGATAGCGTTAAGTAATCAAAGACTTCCTGATTATGCTTTTCTAGTATAGGTCACAAGCGAACCAGATGTGAAAGTAGTTATGCACATACATAGGTCCTACTAAATGCCACTAAACGCTGTATCTGACCTGTAATGACGCGGACGTGGTACTGACATTCACAACTACGAAGGTCGTCAACATACAATAGATAAATGTAATTTTTCTACACACTGTATGATACTATATTTATTTTTACGAGTAATAACTTGTATTACAAAGATTTATCATGAAAATCATGAATCACGGACAAATTTATGCATTACAAAGTTGAAATCTGGGCGGTATACCACACATTCTTAGATCGCGTTTAAACTAGCACCGTTATTCCTCGTCCCGTTGCCTACGCGCATGGTCACAATTGATTTATTTTAAGGGCGGGAAAGATTTATTGGAATCGAGCGAATGCATCGCTAGAGAAAGTAGACTTGGCATGAACTGGATATCACGAGGAAAAGGCATTTAGACATGATATATGAACTGAACTAGAATAAGTCACGTGAAAGGTGATAGATCTGATTCCCGTGCGACTTGGTGAATCGTCGAGATTCAGTGTTATCATCTTATACAGAATTATATAATACGTCTAAGAAAATCTGACTTTATAATGAGTTACTAAACAATCAGTAATTAATTTAAGACACAGCTAATCCAAGGTTTTACTGCATTGAAAATCTTAATGATCTCTAGAGGGTAATGAAATAAGTAAAGAAGTGAATGAAAAAGAAAGAGGTTTAGTCACAGGCCAGTAATCAAGCATGCGGGTACCTCGTGACGACCACGACCTAAAAACATAATGAATGATAAAGCAATGGATCTCAGTAATTCATTGTATTGCAATGCATGAAAGCTGTCGTGACTGACTCTTTTTCAGAAGAATTGGGCATTGTTTCAATTCAACAAAATCTCCTAAGCAGAAATGATATTTGTATTGTAATAAAAACTATTTTTTCGGGTTGTTTCTGAATCTAGGACATGTAATGGGCTTGGCTGATAAGCTCGTGATTAAAATATAAATATTAAATTATCTAATCGACAGCATTACCAAACAAATTTGATTCAACTCTTTGTAATATATACAAAACCTCGTTATGCTATGCCATTAGTACTTCATTTCATTACTCTATTGACCCAAAAATTCTACAGATTTCAGATAAGTAGATAAGTAATAATTCAATTTGCATAGTCTCCCTCATTTTTAATTTTAATAAGTGTACATGTAGATTTGCCAGTTTCGTAAATTAGAGATGTCGGGAGAAAAGACAAAGCTTCACTTCAGTTTATCTATAAGCTTTCAACATCAGCCACGATTAGATTTTCTCTGAAACGTGCTTACTTATTACGAATGGACGCAACTGTGTTTAAGGCCATGGTTATCCAGACGTCTGCAGCCACGTGACGTGAAAATGGGTGCGTTGGCTGTCGGTAACGATTTTCTCACATCTCAGCTGTCGACGTGTGGACCTGCGCAATAGACGCAAGAAACACGTGGCATTCTCCGTTAAGTTCTGATCTAATTAATGACTTTGCAAACAAATTGATCAATTGCGTAAATTCCTTCCAAACGGGTTAAGCATTATCCATCATTTACAAAACTTCTATAATTAATAGATTAGGTTATTAGATTTTCCACAGTTATGGCTACACGTAATTCGTATTTCCAAACGAACTTAAATCGAGTTCAGTGTCTTGCGAATTTCTTACATTCAGTTTTTAAAGTAGAGTCATAAGTATACTATGCATAGGTCTGATGAAAGCACATGCGCAGATGATTATGCTTTGCCACGTGGCAGACTCCCGTTGCATAACCTGACTTTCTCGGTAGATAAAAAATGAACCAGACCAGACTACCACAATTGACCAGCGTCGAGATTTTACAAGCGTGAATTTATCTGGACGTCTCATGCGTTTTGTACATGTAACGTTACTTAATATTCCGATAAGAACTACTAACACATTTAAATTCTCATGCTCTAATAGGTATATCCAACTATTATCATACTCATTGCTAAACATACATGTGTGTCATATTCTAATTAAGTTAATTATAATGCTTCGCGTGTCGTCAGCAAAGAATTATCATTATTGCGGGTAAACGAACCTCTTATTTCGTTTTGATGTGTGCGCGAATAATTTGCTTCGATGCACGTTTTCACGATGAATTATACATGCATCAATTGTTCAAGCGTCTTGCTGATGTCTTATGAATTCCTTGGAATAAAAATACCAATTATCCTCCTAGTAAATGTTTTTAAAATACTACAAGGGATTCGATTTGCACGGGAAATGAACGTTGCATTCCACTTTAATTTTACCCTGCTGTACCAGGAAGTCAGCAATGAGAGAATGTCTCCGGCCACGCCTACGGAGCCCTACTATGGCATGCCGGAGACACGTTGCACTATGAGACTCCCCGCACACATGCATGCATTATACTCGTACTGAACACAGCCATAACAGCGATGTAGAATGGCGGCAGAATTCACCCGCCATTTTCCTCCGCTTAAATTCATCGCATTTATTACTTCATATGATATTTGCGGAGTTTTTCAGACACTTGAGGAGAATATTAAAGACAATTTTAAGTGATTCCATTGACAATTTGCGCAAAAAATGATGCCACTTAAAAAACGTCGGTATTTGGAATTGAGTTATTAGCATTGAAGTCTGAGTACAGCATTCAATGATTAGCCAACGTTTTGCCGAGCCGGTGACCTCGGTCAAATTGTACTTTGAACAAAGCGGCCAGCGTTGTCTACTTCTACTGACGAGGAATTCAAAACACCGGTTGTGAAATAACTCTCGGTTTTCATAACATGTAATGGTCCATATCAAAACATTTTTTTTTTCAAGCAGTTATTGGACATCGTGTTTATAAACATTAACATACCTATGCTCTTTACGCCTGTGTCAATGATTTATGATTGACCAAGAAAACTCATATTCACGTACAGGATTGATTTAGCCGTTACAGGGATGCGAAAACCCGCGACAATGTGTAGGTTGACGTGGACGCCACGTTTCATACCAGTCGATGATTTGGGTATATTATTCTAGTACGACACAGAAACTTCCATCAAAACACATATTTTTCACTCTCGCTTTACTCCAGACCAGTTATTGGTATATTTTGGTGTAATGTCCGCCACCGCCGTATTATTATGAAGCCATGTGCCGAGCACGTCGGCCCACGGCGACTGCCATACTAGAAATTCCAATGCGGACTTTTACAAAACTACTGTTTTCTTTGACACTTTACAATATAATCCATTTATATTTGTCGGCAACTTCGCAAAACCAAGAAAACGAGAATTGGATGTTGATAAGAGCGCGGATGTGCTGTATATCCATATTATGGTAAAGGAAGATCGGAGTCGCATGGAATATGCGACAAGCGCGCGCGGCAGCTGCGAGGCAACTGGATGGCGCGCGACGGGTGAGGCGGGCGCGCGGGGCGGGCGGGGCGGGAGGCCGGCGTCTGAACCGCGTCTCTGCTCCACCGTCGACGCTAGTAGGGGCCCGCCGTGAATCGTATTGTGCAACGTCAGCAAGCGCGTGCGTACTCGCGTTTACCTCATCTGGCGCCGGCATCGACACCGCGCGACAAAAAACGCCACAACTCACCGCATCGGTTACGAGCGATGGTTTCCCCACAACCACCTTGCGTTCATGATAAATACTCATTAATTATCTATTGGTTGCGAGACTCAGCGACTCACATACACTTTTTTGACAGACAATTCTTTTTCATGTGCCTTTCAAAGCCTTGAAGATCAGACTACAATTCATTGATTTGCAAAAAAACATGAATTGGCAATAACGACGGATACACGATATGAGTGAATTGCAAGATGTTATTACAAACTTCGAGGATTAAAAAGCAGACATAATAAAATGTTAGCTAATAAAAATGTCATGCATGCCAAAAAAAAACAATAAACTAAATGACACGGTTAATCTACGACAAGACATTTGAAGCAGTCGTGAGGACAAGGAGTTATCAGTGTTGGTTTATATTCATTTTATTATGCAAAAATCAATCTAAAATAATCATATATAAATTGATACTACGTCAAATCAAATTGAAACATGATCTGGCAACACTATTATATTTTGTAAATGGCAATTCTCTCGCTACCCTCTTTGATTCAGTACGGACGTATACTTGCTTCCAAGTGGTGTTCAATAAACGTTCATTATATAATTCTGCACAAATAATCTTTTCTTTGCTTTCCATTGCGTCAAACCTCTAATAGGTTATGGTACTTATGGTGCCCAGTGCAAAATTGTGATCGTTAAACTGTAAATAGTAGTAATCAAAGTGCAAATATTCTAAATATAGAAGCTGTGAAAAAGTGTCATTATTAAAAGATTTGAAATCTGTTACAATGAACAAATTTAAACAAAAACGAAACATAAGAACTTTTGATAGTGAAAAGTGAAAAATACAAGAAACAAATGGGATTACAAAAATCGAAGGCCGAAAGGCTGCTAGATCAGTAAATTGGAATGACAAATGAGGCCTATGATACAAGATTAAAAGTGCTAAATGTTGAGAACAAAGAAACGTGAACCTACCCCAGCAGAACAATAAAAAAAGGGAAATCTCAATCAAATTCCATTACAGTGGTTGTAATAAGCGACATAAGATCGTTATTATTTCACATGGTCGAATAACCAGAAAATACACCGGACAAGACGAGAACAATCCAAACTGTTGAGATATATCAAGCATCGACTTCCGACGATTTTTCAGGGTTTGCATTTATGACCGGCGACTACCAGCAAGAAAAAGATGCTTATAGTGTCGTTTTTTATTAGATTTGGGAGCATCAGACCACATGATAAACAGGGATGATCTTTTTGTTGTTTACGAAAATCTTTTCAAACCTGTAAAATTTTCTATTGCTAAACATGATATTTTTATTATTTTTCAGCTACAAATGAGGCCGTATTAAAGTCATCAGCATTTCCGGCGTCTCTAGTGTCTTGGAGAATGCGCTGTTCAGCCGCGAGATGCAATATAATCTGCTGTCGGTTTCCAAGGCCACCATTAGATGGTTGACGGTACCATTTGATCAGAAAAGGCTACGTATTATAAGGAATGGTAAAGTCATCATGACAGGTAAATCTTTACGCAAATTGATTGTTCTAAATTTTAATTTTACTGAAAACATAAATAAAGCTGTTTCTCAAATATGTCAAGTGTGTGTGTGTGTATGTGTATGTAGTAATACTTACAAATTATGGCATAAACGTCTAGACCATATCAATAAGAATAAATTCCTTCAATTAAAAGCGAATAACATGATGGAAGACATAAAATAGTGGAAAATGGTAATTCCAAATAATAACTTGGGCAAGGCTTGTGTAAATGGAAAACAGACTCATCTACCAATTAATAAATCTAAGGGTCATGTTAAACGACCACTATTTTCAGTGCATAGCAACGTCTGTGACTGACAACAAAAATATTTTGTTTTATTTGTTGATCAGGTTACACATTATTGTGTTGTATATACACGAATGTATAAATCGGATGTATTTTCAACATTCAAGTATTTTGTTACAAAAAAGGTGAAGCCAAATTTAATCTAAAATTAGTTAATTTATATTCTGACAACGGCGGAGAAAATGTATCTACCGAAATGAAAAAACTACTGAAGTAGAAACTGTAGTAAGTGTATAACGTATCATTTAATATTATCTAGGACTCCACAATTAAATGGTGTACGTCACGTCACGTGTAATCACGTATGGTGATAAAGTTGAATAAATTCTTGTGGGGAGAATCAGTGCAGACTGCAGTTCACTTAATCAATATAACACCAACAAGGGCTTTAAAACAGTCTAAACCACCGTATAAAATGTGGCATGATAAAAAAAATAACCTAGTATTAAAACCGCTAAAGTTTTTGATTCAACTGTGTACCTACATAATAAAACCAGTAAAGCAACATTTGATGAGAAATCATGGGAACCATATTGGTTGGCTACTAACCAAATGGTTATAAGGTATGGAACACAGAATGCGAAAAATATGTAACTGTCAGGGATGTTATACACAATAACGAATAAAAATGAGACGAATTTTCTCGTGTCCAGGCCTTCGCTGAAGCCTAAAGGGAGTAAATTTGAATATTCCCAGGATAAAACTGATTGTGCACTTGTGCCAAAAATCTGTGTCCTTAAAGTCTCAAGTTTCAGATATCCCTAAATCGACTAATATAAAAGTTGATGTGATGAAGGCAGTCCAAGTAAAATTCGCAGATTAGATTTATTTATTTATTCGTATGGCATAATTAAAAATAGATACAGAAGATCATAAATCTAACTCCAGAGAATTAGATTGAAATGAATCACTTGAATCTGAGATTAACTCTGATATGATATCTGTTAATAATGACGAGTCAATAAACCTAGGCGAACTTAGGAGGAGTGACAGACTTAAGGGCCGTACACATGTGTAATAAAAAAGGTGATGATATTGATGATTATTTGTACAGTGTACAGTAAATAATTAGTAAAGTACCTAAACCGTTAAATGATATTAAAACCCTTGACCATAAGCGTCAGTGGGAGAAAGCTGTTCAGAATGAATTAAATTCACTCAAAATCAATAATACTTGGACACTAGTACCAAGAGCGAGAAGCAAAATTATAGTTGATTGTAAATAAATTTTAACGATTGAAGATGACTGCTTAAGAAAACCTTTACGTTACCAGGCACGTCTTGTAGCCAGAGGTTTTAGCGAAGAATAATTTACTAATATGAAATATTTGCGCCAGTTGCTAGTACAGCTAGTTTTCTATTTGTAATTAGCTCTTCCAGCCAGCATAATATGTTGATACGAGTATATCATTTTAAATAGTGTCTTAAAAGAAGGAATTTATATGAAAGTTCCGGATTGAAATAATGTGTCATATGCGCAAGAGTTTGTTTTGAAATATTGAAGATATCGCTTAAGGAAAAAGGTTTTCAAAAAAAATTCATCCGTTGACCGATATATATATATTTTAGATAAAGGGCACATTTGCAAGAATATAATAGTTAGTATATGTTTACTATTTGGTAATAACATGTGCTGGTTAAAACAATAAATGTTATAAAAAAAATACTTACAATATACTAAATACTTAAATGCTAAATATGAAATGATGGATCTAAATGATATTAAATTATTTATCGATATAAAAAGTAACTAGAAATACTGATATGATTACTTTAGATCAAAGTTCCTATATATTCAGATAGTATTAAGTAAAAACATGAACGAATGTAATCATGTGTCTACTACCCACCGAAGCCAAATTAAACTATGAGGCATTAAACACAAGAGCCAATTATGATGGGCTATTTTGCAACATTATAGGATATTTAATGTATCTTGTGCTATGTACTCGCCCTGATTTGAGTGCTTTTGTTAATATTCTGTAACAATAACCTAGAATTATGGCATGTCTATAAAAAGGTTCTAAGTTATTCAAAAGGTACTATATACATTTGAAATTAACCTACAAAAGAGGTTGATATGAAAACCTTTAAGTGGGTATGCTGACTGTGATTGGCGGGGCAGTGGTAGTCGTGTAAGAAAAGGACCATCGGTTATGTATTTAAATGATTTGAGTGGTGCACAATTACTTGGTGTTCAAAGAGACAAAGGCTAAATATATGACTTTATACATATGAAAGTATTAATTTAAACATTACTGACCAAATTGTTATTTATGAAAACAATAAGACAATAACGGTTGCACTCGCATTGTCAACCATCCAGATTATCATAAGAAGTCAAAGCATATTGATATCAAATACCATTTTTACGAGAATAAGTAAAAAAAATGTTATAATAATAAAGTATGTTCCTACAGATAAGCAGTTGGCCAATGTGATGAAAAAGTCGTTAACAGAAATATAAAAAAAAACTTATAGAGTTTAGAATAAGTTATAAGATTGTTTAAAGATTCATAATATTGTACAATACATGAACTTGTATGATAATATCAATCTTGCCTAAATGATCTGATTAGGTTTTTCTGGGTTTCCCTAATCCTTGCAACAAATGTTGGATCATATTGTATATTCCCCAGCGAGCACTTGGAAGTAATATATTGGCAATTGATGATCTTATTTTAATTGTGTAAATAGGAGATTAATTTTTGAGGGGGCATGTTGGTTTATATTCATTTTATTATGCAAAAATCAATCTAAAATAATCATATATAAATTGATACTACGTCAAATCAAATTGAAACATGATCTGGCAACACTATTATATTTTGTAAATCTCTTGCTACCCTCTTTGATTCAGTACGGACGTATACTTGCTTCCAAGTGGTGTTCAATAAACGTTCATTATTTAATTCTGCTCAAATAATCTTTTCTTTGCTTTCCATTGCGTCAAACCTCTAATAATCAGTTGAGTCGAGAACACAATTGGTTCAACTGTTGGCATTATCGAAGTGTTTTATTAATATGACAAGACGACAGCATTGATGACGACATATGTGTCTAGTGTCGAGGCTAAACTTTAAGCATAGACATCTAACTATATTCAACAGTTGCATGTATATATAAGTATGTATGTAACTAAAGGGTAAAGAACAACTTTTTAACCAGCATCGTTGAAGCTTTTAATTAGTCTACAATTTACACGAAAATTACCCATATAAATTGTATGACAAATTTTCGTGTTACAATGGATTCTATTAAATTGTGACGAATTAAAAGTCCAGACTTAGAGGAGACAATGGGATGTATAAACTTGAAAAGTGTAAAAAGTATTAAGACTGATAAGTAAAAAATTGCAATACCTGTAAATTATCTGATTGTCATGCACAAATTATGACACAAAGTTCCAAACTGAAAAAATAAAACAATGAAGATTGCCGGAAACTTGCCATCCGACAAGCAAACGTTTATACCAATTTTAAAAACATCGGAATCACCGGATACACGATTGGGAATGTAGAAATAATGCAATGAACACGAGTTACACCAGTTATACTGCCCAAGAGATAACATCCCGGTAGTTCTTGGTATGGTGAGCCCGTAAACAAACGTTGATTAGCAAAACAAAAGCCACCGTCCTTCCTTCCTTACTCTTTTACACGGAGACTGAACCTCGCTTTGTCTGCAATTAGCATCAGCGTTCTTACGGATAACAATAAAAACAAAAGATAATTATAAAAAAACAATAGAAGCTATTAGGATGGATATTACTATAGCTCCTAATCCTTTTACGCAAACCTCGGCCTCGATGTCAAACTTGTGAAGTGAAAACTAACTGCCTTGGATGAAATGAGGTAAATTGAGCTGTTCGTTGTTGTTGAACACAGTTTGAATGTAATCTTGTTTCTATTATTGTTGTCTAAGCTACGGTGTGCTTTTCTTTTTGTACTTCTGCAAAGATAATATTATGATGATAGATTTAGATTCGTTTACTTCATTATAATATTTACAATAAAAATTTGCATTCATGTCAAAAGCATAAGATTTCGCATCATGATCGTCAATTAATACTGAAGCAAGGTAGAGCTATGTCTATTATTTTCCGAACGAGCGAAGCATCTCAGTTTCAATCTGGGCAAAAGTGCATTCGTTTGTCCGGATTTCGGATAGCCAGTTGTTCTCTTCTATAGGTCGCATTTCTCAACCGATTCTCGTAAAATTAATTCGGTAATTACATGGATTTATATGACGATTCTGTTATTGGGATTTTTTTTTAAATGGCGGAGCCATGGGGGATTGAAAAGGTATAAAATATCACCTTATCCTACCTGCCTAGTAATAGAGATGTTGACTGATAGTCAAATCATCAACTTTTAATGAAACGTCAAAAAGGCTCTGTTTGTTTGAAGCTTGTAGGGAAATAGCAACAAGTGACGTAACGCCTTTGCTATGATCAAATAGCGTCCGTATTGTGTTCTTCATGTACATATTTAAAAATCATTAAAATAGTTCTGCAGTTCTGCAGAAAGGCCAGGTCAGGCGTACCCTAAATCGGCGCGCATGCATGAAGAATGTTATGAAAGTTCATGAAGCGAAAGTTGTATGTCAGGATCGTAGCAAGTGGAAATCCGTGATCTCTGCCTACCCCTATGGGAAACAGGCGTGATTATATGTATGTATGTATGTATGTAAAATAGTAAAAATAAGTAGAAGCGTGATATTATCCGAGTATTTTCGTCAGATTTATTTATTGGTAAATATTATTATTGTTCCATTTTGTTACATTCCAATTATACAAAGTATGAATTTGTACTCTCATGAGTAAAGTTCCATGAGTAAATAACGAATGAAAAAAAAAACATGATAAGAGAGTATTAATGAATTTTAAAGGACACAACTATGAAGGTTTTCCGAGTATGTTTGCCTAATTAAATTAGTCTATGTTATGTTATCGACTAATCTGATGCCCGCTTGATTAGGTGGTTGGATATTAGTACTTTAGTTCCGACTTCAAGGTGGCCTATGTCAATCCTATTAAATCGACCACTTGCTTAAGCCTTCATAAACTGCATTTCCTAGTAGAAACTGCAATTTAAAGTTACTCTGTCACGTTGGCACGCGGTCCTAATTCGTTTGGCACTGAAGCGTGGTAAGTGTGGAATGTTATCAGGTATCGAAGGCTGGTTTCGCACGTGGCTAGTCGCTATGGCGACCGCCACCTGCTGATATTGCCGCAACAATCGCCAACATATGACAAGCTATTAATTATTCCTTTTGTATCCACAGCGAATCGATCTGGAAGTTGGTTTAATAATTGCTAGAACAAATAGGCGGATTCCTGGTTTCCGACGAAGTTTCTCGTCAATGTTCGCATCATGATACAATTATTTAAATTAGGAATCTAAAAACAAGGTGGAAAACTAGCAGTTTTTATCATATAAATTTTAGTCTCGCCTTTTATACAGGTCTTGCTTGTAATGATACCAAGAAAAAATAAACAGCACTGGACAAACCGGGATACAAAAATAAAACAATAGAGCCGTAAACCACAGGAATAATGGAGCAACAATGTTTTCAGAACCGCGCGAAATAAACTTTCATTGTAGAAGCCTGTGCGGCTTTTCGAATCGCAGGTTTTAATTATAGAATGCGTGCTGGATTGGTATCGGATACTGAAAGGTGAGGCGATAAGGAGCGTTGGAGGTGGCATGCAGCGAGACTGCAACTGGCTGACCATCTGATACGGGCAATGCAGACGGTGGTGGGCGTTGGCGCGTTTGTCCACCTACGCGCGCCCACTGCTCGCGTGCTCGCGCTGAAATATGTCGCCCGTTTGTCAGCTTTTGCAATTTAAATTGTTACAAACCGCCCTTCATAACGGTAAGCCGGACTTCACACTGCATAAAGCCGCTTAAGTCGGCCTGAATCTCAGCTCTTTCATTCATCTAACAACGATATACGTGAGTGTAAGTTGACCACAACGAAAACAATACTGCGAGGAACGAGGACGTGGGCAGCAATCCAGCCTACGCCCAAGTCTAGCCGAACTGAGAATTAGGCCAGGAAAATCGATAGAAGGCCGGAATCCATCGCGAGACGCCCACATTGAAATCGTACAACGAACTAAAATACGCCACGTAGAAATAGAAAGCATAAAACACAAACGACACGCGTGTAACTACAAGGAGTACATGAAGTTCTTGAAACCAAGGGACGGTTCAAACGAAATCGTAATGTAAAGTAACCATATATGAGATGAGATTAGTGTTTCATAGATCAGTTACCAAACAAATGTGTGGGGAATTCAATACATAGTCGATGTTAAGTGTTAACCGCGTGACAACCACATTTCTACTCTTTGTAGCAGATAAGTGACCGTCAAAATGCAGACACAGATCGCGTACCTTTTCGACTCACTACCCTACCCTTAGTGCGGATGTAAATCCAATATTACGTAAGAGTTTTCAGGTCACAGCCTAGAAACGTCTAGAAGTTAACTGTGTCAAGTGTAGTAGAGACCGGTCCTCACATAATAGAGCTTTTTTCACACATTCGTGCAAAGGCAATTCGCTGTCCGCACGTTATTGATATATTATTACGAGTATCTGCGATGCAGGTGGTCCTGCAGTAAGCGAGCATCCTTAGGCGGATGCTACACGCTCGATATTTATCGTGATATATCCAGAATCACGATGTTTATCGAGTGTGTAGTATAGGCGTATCACGTATCGTGATACGAATCGCTGGATTTCTAGTAATCTAAAAATCCACGATCTGTATCAACGATCCAAATATCACGATAAATATCGAGCGTGTAGCATCCGCCTTACATGCATTCTGTATCCTTGGTACAGTCAACAGCAAATGTAGATAGATGATCATTTTAGTACTTTGTCGCACTAACGTAACGATACTGCGACAGTTGGGATGTGTCAAAGTAGTGAAAGTGACAAGGTACTAAAATGATCATCTACTTTTGCTTTTGAGGTTTACATGTTGAGGTCAGCTATAGCTATGCAGTGGTCTCAACTTTCGTCCGTAAAATTTCTGACGCCTTACTAGTTTCCTGTTTAGTGAAATCGAACCTCTTGCTCGCACGTTCCCAACTGCATTTCAATTCAATTACGTAAGTTCAGTTGATATATTTCTTTTTCAGGTATAACTAACTGTTCCTTGATCACCTCTGTCACCAGTCATTGCAACGACAATAGCGACTCAAGTACGACTCACATCATATAATCCCGATACTTCCAGATACATCTGGAGTCCTGGCAAGTGCACGCGTCGAAGGATCTACACACGATTGAGATTAGTCAATTAGTCTCATGCAGGCCCGGACTTCGGACCATTATTGGATTAACAACATGACTAAGATGGCAGCGGCCTTAAAAGGTCGTCTCAGCTGCGTTCGAGCCGCGATCACAGTCATTTCCGCCCACACTTCCGTAAACACCACAATCGTGTGGATCGGGAAAAAAACACACGCTCAGGAAAGGACAAATGTCATGAGGAAAATTTTCGCAGGTCATCTTGATCGTGAATTGAAATTTGATCGCCGAAAACATTACTAGAATTAGAACCCACAATAACTCTGCAATGAATTGACAACTACAAAATAATTTAGTTTGAATATGGCAATACTAAATAATAGTCAAAAAACAAGTTTTGATCTATTGTTAAACCAAATATTTTAGTCACTAGCATGTTAGTGACCATATCAAAAAAATATCTTTATTATTTTACACATACTATGAAATGGCCATCACACAGATAAATAATGATACTTATATTAGAATAATCAACACTACTTAAGACAATCCTAATTGGACTAAAGTCGAGTCCAGAATTAGGCGAACTAACTTGACAGCCGAAAATGTTGTCAGACATAGGAAAAAATAAATAGTGATAGGTTTATGTCGACACAAATATGTCGATATAACCTTGTACCTTCTATAAATCTGATTCTGTTTATATTTTATCAAGTAATTGTCGTGTAAGTATTGTCGAAAGCTGAATGGCTTGCTTTGTTTGGCTAATGGTTGGAACTATCAACAAAATAAAATGGCGTCCTTAACTATGTCCAAAATGATGTAAAATTATCAGTTTGATTCCAAACACGATAATAATGATTAACTAGACTTTTTAAACATCGATATTAACAGCGCTAGTCAAACTGTGGCAACATTAGTGTACAATTAACTGTCAAGTTAGTTCGCCTAATTCTGGACTCGACTTTAAGCTCTACCCTTAATAATAAGACTAAAACTTTATGGGCAACTGCCATAAGGATTTATTACATCTTTTTACAAGTAATGTTTTCGATGGGATTATATCATTATATTTACATCATCATCCTCCTAGAGTTATTCCCAGTACAGTTGCATCCTGAAGAATGCCTGGGGTCCGCTACCTAATCCCAAGAATTGGCGTAGGCACTAGTTTTTACGGAAGCGACTGCCATCTGACCTTCCAACACGAGGGGAAACTAGACCTTAAATTGGGATTAGGCTTGTCAAGTGAGTGGGCAACTTGACTGTTAGAAGTTCTCAAGCCGCCCGGAGGCCTCTAACTTGGCTTAACGACTGCTATCAAAGACAGCAACCGGGATCAACGGCTTAACGTGCCTTCCAAAGCACGGGAGCGCTCAGTTAGTAACCACTCAAAACGGTCACCCATTCAAGGACTGACCTCGCCCGACATTGCTTAACCTCGCATACCGCACGCAGTAAGCGGGTGCCACTGGGCCACGAGCGCTCCGCGCGTATATCATTATACATAAAGGCAATAAAACGCCAAACAATTTTAGACGTATATATTATTCACTAAATATCACATCTGAGTCTAAAAATTCCACTTCTTCATACACTTCTTCCTGTACCTCAATTTCTTCGTACTCTTCTTCTCTTTCAACCTCTGCTTCTGAACTCTTGTCAGTGTCTTCATCGCTTTGGACATTTATTTATTATAAATGGTATCAACTCATCCAATAACCCATCTTGTTGCCTGTGTTCCGATTCTAATTTTTTTATATGTTCGGCACACTTACGCCAGTCATCTGGGCGAAGAGATGCAAATGCTTGTTCTACTTTTGGTACCATATCTCGAATTGAACCTTTCACATTTACACTGCCTACTTTCCGCTTAGCCATACTCCATATCAATTCAATGGGGTTCAAGTGGCCATGGTATGGGGGTAGCCGCAATACTTCATGCCCGTTTTCTTTTAACAGCTCATCAATATAATATATTGGGTCGGGTGCCTCAAGCCTGGTGAATGCTTCTTCCCAAGAAATGTTGTTTGAAGTAAGCCAGTCACGGATTTCTTGCTTCTTTGAATTGGTATTAGGTGCCCTGTTAATCTGTATTGAGTGGTAACTGGCGTTGTCCATAACAATAACACTTGGCTTATCTAATTTAGGCAGCAGCTTATCTTGAACCCACTTTGAAAAATTGGAAGCATTCATGTCATCATGATAATCAGCTGACTTTGATTTGCTGCTAAATATCAAAAGGGCATTATTAACAAATCCTGATTCAGTGCCTGCATGTACAATTACAAATCGTTTGCGTTTTGATATATTAGTGACCATTTTAGAAGTTGACGGACCTTGCCAACTTTTTTTTGGTTTGTAATTGACATGAATATAGGTCTCATCTAAATATACAATCTGTTTTGTTTCCTCTAAAGGCATATTTCTGTATTCTGTCATTTTCCTTATGTATTTATGTCTTAATGCAGCAATATCACCTTTTTCCATTAAAACGGACCTCTCTTCAACATTTTTCTTGAAGCAAAATCCCATGTCATGTATATAGAATTTTACGCAGTGTCTCATAACCACCATCAAACTGGATAGATTGTCGCAACACATTTAGCAGTTTTGTAACTGTGGGGATCTCATTTCTTACTAAGTAAAATTCGTTTATTAGATTACATATGGCAACCTTATCGAAGTCATCAATATTTATTTTTGTGGCTTGACACTTACGTTTCTTGCCTGGAGTTACCCATTTGCCTGAATTTGTAATACCTTCGCGCTTGATTTGACGAATTGTCCTTAAGCTAATACCTGAAAACAATAAGTAATGTTGCTTGGTCCAGAAATGACAACAAAATATAAACAGAGGTACAGAAATGACAATAAAAAAAGTTTTTAAATCTTACCAGTTTCGAACTAATTTTTTTTAATGTAAGTCAGTGCTGACGTTCAGTCTGTCCAGTTCTCTAATCTTTTGCACAGAATTTGCGATTGTAGTTTTAACGGCTACAGATAATTCACCTAGGAAAAACGAATGTACGAGTTAAAATGTATACAATAACTTTGTTGCACTCCTGTCTTTACCTTACTAAATTATTTCACGAAAATAGTACGTAAAAAAACGCCTACTAGTAATATTGTATCAAGAATTTATTACGGACTTACCCGTAGAGGTTAGAATTTCATGTAAAACATTGCTCTTTCTGCTCACGGACGGACTCCATTTCCACATTTACATTTTGGAAATGAGTAATCATCTTGAATATAAGTTCTCTACCTCCACTTTTAATAGTTTTAACCATTTCGAAAGCAAGATTAACCGAAAACGTCAAACAAATATTTACGAAATTCCAATGTTTAAATTCTGGGTGACATGAAAAAAGTGTTGCCACAGCGTAGTTTTTCTGGGTTACCAACTTATATCTTGTGCAGAGTTATCGTGGCACGATTCTAGCGCCGCCTATGGACACTCGCAACACCAGAGAGGTTGTAAGTGCGTTGCCGGCCGAGCGCCAATTTACAAACAATAATTCACATAACTCGGCTACCGATAATTATATTACCTTCTAAATTGATTACTTGGCGGCTAATGTCTACTTCATTTATTTTAGAGATTCAATATCTGTCTACTAATATAATCAAAATCAAGCCTCAATACTTATTTCGTGCTTCAATACAGAGCATTGCAAATAGTTACTTAGCAATTACATAAAAAACTCTCCTTTTTTAAATGAAAACCTCGCAATCGCATTCTTTACACAAACTCCTGATAGGTTTGTTCGTTAGTTTTTGTCCCTCGGAGCGGAGACTGACGACGGACCGTCGACTTGCTGGCGGGCCACTTTTGCATAGTATGATACACAACACAGAAAAAAATATAGGTTCGTTCGTTACCTTTTGTCCCTCAGAGCAGAAAGTTGGAGCCCTGCAACAACCGGGCTTCCACGATTTGCTGGCGGGCTACTTTTGCCTAGTATGATATACAAGACAGAAATAATGATAGGTTCTTCCGTAACATTTTGTCCCTCAGAGCAGAAAGTAGGAGCCCCGCGACAACGGGGCTTCGACGATTTGCTGGCGGCTACTTTTGCCTAGTATAGTATGATATACAAGACAGAAATAATGATAGTAGGAGCCCCGCGACCACCAGGGCTTCCTCGATTTGCTAACGGGCTACTTTTGCCTAGTATGATATACAAGACAGAAATAATGATAGGATCGTTCGTTACCTTTTCTCCCTCAGAGTAGAAAAGTAAGAGCAAAAAAGTTAATGAAAATCTATCATTGACCATTATTTTTCGTGTTTAACTAAAATAGATTTAGTTGCTAATTCACGTATAAATATTGGTCTTTATAAAATTAAACCTATCATTGACCATTTTTTGATGACAATATTAAGAAAATTTAATGTGGTACTGCTAAGTTAAAGCTCATAATGCATTAAGTAAATTAGTTTTACTGTAAACAATGTAGTGCCGGACTAGGTACCATTTCAGAGAATCTACGGAACTTGTCACCCATTTAGATCTCAATTCTTTTGTCGGTGAAGACGACAACCAAGCATCGCATATTCTTAATATTGAACTTGACTCCCATTTTCACATTTATATTTTTGATGGGATAATTATTTTATTACTTTAGTTGCTATATCAAAATATATAAAAGAAGAAACTGACTGACTGACTGACATATCAACGCACAGCCCAAACCGCTGGTCCTAGAGATTCTAAATTTAGTATGTAGGTTCCATATAAGGTCTTGAGGTGCACTAAGAAAGGATTTTTCAAAATTCAACCCCTAAGGGGGTGAAATGGGGGTCCAAAGTTTGTATGGGGAAACAAGATTAGTTGGACTATTTTATTCGAAACTTCACAGGAGTATTTCAAACGATAAATGAGTAAACACGTGTTTCAGTTTTTTTGAAAAATCAACCCCTAAAAGGGGGAAATTTGGTGACAAATTCTGAAAATCGACAGGGGTGTTGTTTTTTAGGTTTATCGGGTCGCTAATAACGAAAACAACAATGAATCTTAAATCCTTCGTGGAGGACGTGAAATACCATCCCCCCTGTTGGGGTGCGAGGGGGATAAAATGTCTAAATATTAATATGGGTGTCGTTTTTATGGTTTTTTGGGACGTTAATTACGAAAATGGCATCAATTTTGAAGTTACATATTATGGCCATGATAACTTTTGAAAGTTTGTGCCAAATTGCAAGAAATAACTGACTGACTGAGTGGGTGACATATCAACGCACAGCCCAAACTGCTGGTTCTAGAGATTCAGAATTGAGTATGTAGGTTCCATATAAGGTCTAGAAATGCATTACGAAAGGATTTTTCAAAATTCAACCCCTGGGGGCGGGGGTGAAATGGGGGTCCGAAGTTTGTATGGGGAATCAAGATTAGTTGGACTATTTTAGAGATAATATTCTATATTTTAGAGATATTTTAGATTTAAGAAAAGATTTTTCAAAATTCAACCCCTAAGGGGGTAAAATGGGGGTTCAAAGTGTGTGTGGGGAATCAACATTAGTTGGACTATTTTATTCGAAACTTCACAGGAGTATTTCTAATGATGAATGAGAAAATATGTGTTTCAGGTTTTTTGAGAAATCAACCCCTAACAGGGGGAAAAGTGGTGACAATTCTGAAAATCGATATGGGTATTGTTTCTATGGTTTATCGGGTCGCTCATTACGAAAACAAAAATGATTTTAAAATCCCACGTAGAGGACGTAAAATACCATCCCCTCTGTTGGGGTGTGAGGGAGTTGGAATGTCTAAATATTAATATGGGTGTCGTTTTTATGTTTTTTTGGGTCGTTAATTTCGAAAATGGCATTGATTTTGAAAGTTAATACTGCAGACATGAAAACTTTTAAGAGTTTGTGCGAAATTGCAAGTAGAAACTGACTGACTGAGTGAGTGACATCAACGCACAGCCCAAACTGCTGATTCGAGAGATATCAAATTTTTCATGTAGGTTCCTTATAAGGTCTAAAGGCGCATGAAGTGCCGTGAATTCCCTATGAATATACGACCTTTCTTGAATCAATGTATTGTAAGTGGTTTTATTAATCAGTGCCGTCCGATACGATTTCGACAAAAATCGATATTTAGGCGCCCGAGAGGACTCTTAATACGACTCCTAGGTAAATATTGGAAAAACTGGCGGCCATATGCTTTTCTTCATTTTCGTCCCGATTTCGTTCAAAATAGAAATCTGAGCGTCCGAGATGTCTCTTAATACAAAGCCGAGGCAAAATATGGAAAAAGTCGCAGCCATATTGATTTTCTTCATTTTCTTCCCAATTTCGTTCAAAATCGATATCTGAGCGTCCGAGAGGTCCCCGAATACGAATCCGAGGTAAAATTTGGAAAAAGTGGCGGCCATATTGATTTTCTTCAATTCCGTCTCGATTTCGTTCAAAATCGATATCTGAGCGTCCGAGAGAATTCTTAATACGAATACGAGGTAAAATTTGGAAAAACTGGCGGCCATATTGCTTTTCGTCATTTTCGTCCCGATTTCGTTCAAAATCGATATCTGAGCGTCCGAGAGGTCCCCCTAATACAACACCGAGGTAAAATTTGAAAAAAGTGGCGGCCATATTGATTTTCTTCATTTCCGTCCCGATTTTGTTTAAAATAGAAATCTGAGCGTCCGAGACGTCTCTTAATACGAATCCGAGGTAAAATATGGAAAAATTCGCAGCCATATTGATTTTCTTCAGTTTCTTCCCGATTTCGTTCAAAATCGATATCTGTGCGTCCGAGAGGTCTCTTAATACGAATCCGAGGTAAAATTTGGAAAAAATCGCAGCCATATTGATTTTCTTCATTTTCTTCCCAATTTCGTTCAAAGTCAATATCTGAGCGTCCGAGAGGTCCCCAAATACGAATCCGAGGTAAAAAATTTGGAAAAACTGGCGGCCATATAGCTTTTCATCATTTTCGTCCTGATTTCGTTCAAAATCGATATCTGAGCGTTCAAGAGGTCCCCCTAATACGACACCAAGGTAAAATTTTAAAAAAGTGGCGGCCATATTGATTTTCTTCATTTCCGTCCCGATTTTGTTTAAAATAGAAATCTGAGCGTCCGAGATGTCTCTTAATACGAATCCGAGGTAACATTTGGAAAAAGTCGCAGCCATATTGATTTTCTTCATCTTCTTCCCAATTTTGTTCAAAATCGATATCTGAGCGTCCGAGAGGTCCCCAAATACGAATCCGAGGTAAAATTTGGAAAAAGTGGCGGCCATATTGATTTTCTTCAATGCCGTCTCGATTTCGTTCAAAATCGATATCTGAGCATCCGAGAGAATTCTTAATACGAATTCGAGGTAAAATTTGGATAAACTGGCGGCCCTTTTGCTTTTCTTAATTTCCGTCCCTATTGCATTCAAAATCGATATCTGAGTATCCGAGAGGTCTCTTAAGACGAATCCGATGTAAAATTTGTGAAAGTGGCGGCCACATAGATTTTCTTTTTTCCGCCCCGATTTCGTTCAAAATCGATATCTGAGCTTCCGAGAGGTCTCTTAATACGAATCCGAGGTAAAATTAGGCATTCCTAGGGTGTGCTCCCGGGAAATCCCGATCCCGAAAATCCCGGTATTTCCCGGGAAATAAAACTTACATTTTTTCCCGGGACTGATTTTGTAATTCCCGTTGCTTTCGGGATTTCATTATTTGTGGTGAATAACACTCATATATATCACTGAACTTCTGTAGTGAAATGGCAAAATGAGTTGTTTTTTCGGGCTCATTTCATCAACTCTGATGTGTTTTTCTCGTGAACGCGTAGAGGTATCATCATATCAGCCGAAGGACGTCCACTACTGGACCTATGCCCCAAAGACTTCCTCAATGACTGGTCCTGCGCTAATCCTGAATCCAGCCTGCACCCGCGATCCTTACCAGGTCATCAGTCCACCGGTACGCTGACGCCACTGGAGAACCTTTCCGCCCCAACGGCAATCGGTTCTACGTGCTATGTGCCCAGCCCACTGCCACTTACGAGTAAGTTTAGCGATTCGGCGGGCCATATCGGTTACATGGATTCTGTTGCAGATAACCTCATTTCTGATACGAACACGCAGAGATACTCCCAGCATATCCGTCGCTATTACTCTTTGGGTGACTTTGAGCCTTCTTATGAGGCCCATAGTAAGCAATCACGTTTCAGTGCCATATGTCATCACTGGCAAGTGGCAACACACACTGGTCAAAGACTCTCGTCTTGAGACCCTGTGGAATATTGGACAAAAAGATGTGCCGTAGCTTCCCGAACGTTACCCACCCGATTCGGATTTGACGATTAACCTCTTTCTCGAAATTTGACCTACTTTATTGGACGGTCTGTCCTAGGTAAATGTAGTCGTCTTCAACTTCGAGCGTTAAGTGTCCGATTGTTACGGGAGTTGGTGCTACGTGGGCATTTGACATGATCTTCGTCTTGTCCATGTTCATCCTAAGACCAACTCGCTCGGAGGCTTTACTGACGTTATTGAGCATTGTACTTATAGTGAGTTATAGCATAGCCTCCATGGTCTCAGCCAAGACTACTATATCGTCAGCAAACTGAAGGTTAGTGATGTACTCGCCATTTATGTTGATGCCTAGCCTTTTTAGTCCAGAGTCTTGAAAACATCCTCCAGTGCAGCGGAGAACAAATTAGGAGAAATAACATCTCCTTGCCGGACTCCCCGCTGCAACTAAATAGGTTTCGAGTTCTGGTCCCCAAGAAGGACTGACATAGTGGCGTTCTCGTACAAACACTTCAGCACTTCGATATAGCGCTAGTCAACTTGGCACCGCTGCAGAGATTCTAGCACAGCCCAGGTTACGATCGAATCGAATCGAAGTTCTCGTAGTCCACGAACGCTAAACAGAGGGGCAAGTCATACTCCCCAGTCTTCTGTATAACCTGGCGAAGCGTAGGAAAATGGTATACTATACGGTACTAAAGCCTCTTTAGAAACCGGCTTGTTCGGGAGGCAGGAAGCCATCTAGTCTGCGTGCGAGACGGTTCGTAATGACTCTTGAAATGAAAACAGCTTATATACATGGCTCAAAAGTCAGATGGGCATGTAGTTCTTTAGCAGAGCGTTGTCGCTCTTTTTGAAGTAAAGCACCACTACGCCTCACACCCGCTCCATGCCTTTGGCGTTCTTATTTCCAGTAAGACTGAATTGAACAACTTCTGGAGGGCCGTAAGGACCGGTTTTCCACCCGCCTTCAGGAGTTCGGCTGTAATACCATATTCAACGGGTGTATTGTTGTTTTTGAGCTGTTTAAGAGCCATTCTAATCTCTTACAGGCTGATCTCCGTACTTCAAGGTTGATATAAAAATAAAATACTTCGAACCGCAATTCCTTGAAGCTGCGAAAAAATCAAACTTCTAAGTAATCGTAATCGAAATATGCGGCTGTAATACCGCATAATGACACTCTCAAGGGAATCAAAACCTATAGGGTAATTCCCGTTGACCTAGAATCATGATATTTGGTAATATAATAAGCATGGTCTTACATTACAAGTAAGGTAATAAATAACTTTGAACTTGTACATAAAAATACTATTTCAATTTAAGCAACGTAAAGGGACATCCAGATACAGGTTACACTAGACAATATACATGCGCCAAATAGTTTATTATACCTACAAATCATGAGAGTACGGAACGAAACTATCGGGCGCGAGTTTGACTCATACTTGTCCGGTTTTTTCATACATACTCCCTAAAAACTACAAAGTCCCGAAAGTCACGAAAGTATCCGGGAATTCCCGGGACTGAACCAGTCCCGGTCCCGAAAACTTCGGGACTTCAATAAGTACCGGGACTGCAAACCCTGCCCGCATTCCATACATGCCAGGGATTGTAAAAAAAGGATTGACTTTTAAAAACGACATAGAGGTTTCTATATTTTTTTCCATTTAAATCAACCTTTAGATTAGTATTACATACTTGCAGCCCGGCCCATACAAATAATTAACAAATATTTATTCTAAAATTAGGCAATCCATACATGCCAGGGATTGTAAAAAAAGGATTGGCTTTTAAAAACGACATAGAGGTTTCTATATTTTTTTCCATTTAAATAAACCTTTAGATTAGTTATACATACTAGCACCCCGGCCCATACAAATAATTAACAAATATTTATTCTATCATCAATAGTTTTCTTAGCACACGCGATGTAAGAATATTTTAGTTACTTTTTTTTACAACACTACGAGTACATTATTGGAGTTTTAGTAAGAATCCTTATTTTTTGAAAATATAATATAGCCCATGTCAATGTCACCCAAGAATAGTGTAGCTATTCAATGCAAACTTACAATCAAATCTTTCCTTTTTATAATATTAGTATAAATTAGCTGTCTAAGTCGTAAAAATTGTGTCCCCTCACTGTATATAATTTCCAAACTTTGAAGTTTAAGATTCTGAAAAACATTGAGATGGTGCATATTAAGTAAATACTTTCAGCGACTTTTGGTTTCAACAAGAGATGTTTACCATTTTTTGAGATATTGTCGAAAAACAGTCTTGTCCAAACAAAAGGACTCAAGTGCCGTGAGTTTCCTAGAGTGGTTTAAATGTGGACTAGCAGGTGTTGGCACGGAATCCTTCTTTGTGCGTAATCCGACACTTGGCCGGTTTTAATTTAATATTATGGACATGAAATTTTTTGATAGTTTGTGCCAAATTACAATTCCATCGGTCCAGTAGTTTTAAAGCAAATCGGTTGTAACAGACGGACTGACGGACAGCCACACGTGAATAAGGAATAAGGGTCTCTTTTTGCTTTTGAGGTACGGAACCAGCGCCGCGTATCCTAACAGAGTTTTGGGTATGATTTAATAGCTTTAGAGGGGTTAGTCAGGGCTAACTATGATTCATTAACAGATGAACAAAAGTCATTATAAGTACGAGCAAATAGTAAGGAGTGTGAAAGGAAGTGAGGCCAAATTTTCTTTTTGGATGCTTAAACGGAAACTGGCATAATCTACCAATTTAATTTAAATTTAGGAAAAATAAGGGTTACACTAGATATTGAATTAGCCGTATTTCTGTACTTCAGAGGACCAGAGTTTATGACTGCTGCTTGGTCGTTACCAGACCTTCTATTGGTGTTACTGTAGTACACAGATACTTTTACTAAGGCCCTTCAAGACAGCCCGACCCTTTCCCCCTCGGCCTCTCGAAAATGTATGATAATAGTATTCGATCCTTATTATTGCCAAAATCAAATGAAATTCTACAGTTTGCCGGTTCTCAGAATGTATACTGACTTCTCATCTGTTCATCTGTTTATGAATCACAATCACCAAACTTCGTATACTGAAACCCCCAAAATGTAACAACTACTTTTCTGGAAACTGCAACTAAATCGGTTCAGCCAAACGCGAGATAATCGTGGACAAACTTACAACCTACATACGTACATACATCTGTTTATGAATCACAATCACCAAACTTCGTATACCGAAACCCCCAAAATGTAACAACTACTTTTCTGGAAACTGCATCTAAATCGGTTCAGCCAAACGCGAGATAATCGTGGACAAACATACATACCTACATACGTACATACATACATACGGGTCAAACAGAGAACCTCTTTTTTGAAGACGGTTAAAAATTATGCTTAGAGTACGCGGGCGAAGCCGCGGGCAAACGCTAGTCTAAATATATAAAAGATGAAACTGACTGACTGACATATCAACGCACAGCCCAAACCGCTGGTCCTAGAGATTCCAAATTTGGCACCTAGGTTCCTTATAAGGCCTAGGGGTGCACTAAGAAAGGATTTTTCAAAATTCAACCCCTAAGGGGGTGAAATGAGGGTCCGAAGTTTGTATGGGGAAACTAGATTAGTTGGACTATTTCATTCGAAACTTCACAGGAGTATTTCTAACGATAAATGAGTAAATACGTGTTTCAGTTTTTTGAAAAATCAACCCCTAAAAGGGGGAAATGTGGTGACAAATTCTGTAAATCGACATGGGTGTTGTTTTTATGGTTTATCGGGTCGCTGATAACGAAAACAACAATGATTTTAAAATCCCACGAGGAGGACGTGAAATATCATCCCCTCTGTTGGGGTGCGAGGGGGATGAAATGTCTAAATATTAATATGGGTGTCGTTTTTATGGTTTTTTGGGACGTTAATTACGAAAATGGCATCGGTTTTGAAATTTTATATTGTGGACATGAAAACTTCTGAAAGTTTGTGCCAAATTGCAAGAAATAACTGACTGACTGAGTGAGTGACATATCAACGCACAGCCCAAACTGCTGGTTCTAGAGATTCCAAATTTAGTATGTAGGTTCCATATAAGGTCTTGAGGTGCATTAAGAAAGGATTTTTCAAAATTCAACCCCTAAGGGGGTGAAATGGGGGTCCGAAGTTTTTATGGGGAATCAAGATTAGTTGGACTATTTTATTCGAAACTTCACAGGAGTATTTCTAACGATAAATGAGTAAACATGTGTTTCAGGTTTTTTGATAAATCAACCCCTAAAAGGGAGAAATGTGGTGACAAATTCTGAAAATCGATATGGGTATTGTTTCTATGGTTTATCGGGTCGCTGATTACGAAAACAACAATGATTTTAAAATCCCACGTGGAGGACGTGAAATACCATCCCCTCTGTTGGGGTGCAAGGGGATTGGAATATTAATATGGGTGTCGTTTTTATGGTTTTTTGGGCCGTTAATTTCGAAAATGGCATTAATTTTGAAATATAATATTGCGGGCATGAAAACTTAAAAGTAGGTGCCAAATTGCAAGAAGAAACTGACTGACTGAGTGTGACTGGTTCGAGAGATACCAAATTTGGCATGTAAGTTCCTTATAAGGTCTAAAGGTGCATGAAGTGCCGTGAGTTCCCTATGAAGATACGACCTTTTTTGATTCAATGTATTGTAAGTGGTTTTATTAATCAGTGCCGTCTGATACGATTTCGACATAAATCGATATTTGAGCGTCCGAGAGGACTCTTAATAGGAATCCGAGGTACCTAAACTTTGAATAAAGAAACGGCCATATTGATTTTCTTCATTTCCGTCCCGATTTCGTTCAAAATCGATATATGAGCGTCTGAGAGCTCCCCTAATACGACTACGAGGTAAAATTTGGAAAAAGTAGCAGTCATATTGATTTTTTTTTTCGTCCCGGTTTCGTTCAAAATCGATATCTGAGCGTCCGAGAGGTTTCGTAATACGAATCCGAGGTAAAATTTAGAAAAAGAGGCGGCCATATTCATTTTCACCACTTCCGTCCCGATTTCGTTCAAAATCGATATCTGAGCGTCCGAGAGAATTCTTAATATGAATCCGAGGTAAAATTTGGAAAAAGTGGCATCCATATTGATTTTCTTCATTTCAACCCGATTTCGTTCAAAATCGATATCCGAGCGTCCGAGAGGTCCCCTAATACGAATCCGAGGTAAAATTTGGAAAAAGTGGCAGCCACATTGATTTTCTTCATTTCCAACCCGATTTCGTTCAAAATCGATATCTGAGCGTCCGAGAGGTCTATTAATACGAATCTGAGGTAAAATTTGGCACTCCATACAAGCCAGGGATTGTAAAAAAAAGTTTGATGTCACTATATAGGCGTGTGGGGTATCTTTGGTTTTTTTTTTCAAAAACGACATAGAGGTTTCGACATTTTTTCCATTTAATTCAATCTTTAGATTTTTTAATCGTATGGCATTTATTTACGAACCGTGAGATTTTCGAGAAGACAAATACGGTTGCCAGTTTTTATTGCACTTTTAGCACCACCCAGGGGTCACGTGTAGGGTAAAGGTGGGTACTCCCTACGGACGTGGTGCAACTTCGACCCCCCTTTGTCAAGTGAGTGGGCAACTTGACTGTTAGAAGTTCGCAAGCCGCTCGAGGGCCTCTAACTTGGCTTAACGATTGCAGCCGGGATCAACGGCTTAGCGTGCCTTCCAAAGCACGAGAGTCAGTTAATAACCACTCAAAGCGGTCACTTATCCAAGAACTGACCTGTGCCCACATTGCTTAACCTCGCACACCGCACGCGGTAGGCGGGTGCCGCTGGGCCACGAGCGCTCTTAATTCTTGATCTTCTTCTCTTCTCTTCTTATTTCTATACTTCAGAGGACCAGAGTTTATGACTGCTGATTGGTCGTTACCAGACCTTCTATTGGTGTTACTGTAGTACACAGATACTTTTACTAAGGCCCTTTAAGACAGCCCGACCGTTTCCCCTTCGGCCTTTCGGAAATGTATGATAATAGTTTTCGATCCTTATTTTTGCCTAAATCAAATGAAATTCAAGAGTTTACCGGTTCTCAGAATGTATACTGACTTTTCATCTGTTCATCAGTTAATGTATCACAATCACCAAACTTCGTATACCGAAACCCCCAGAATGTAACAACTACTTTTCTGGAGACCGCATCTAAATCGGTTCAGCCAAACGCAAGATAATCGTGGACAAACATACGAACCTGTTTTTTGTAGACGGTTAAAAATTTCGCTTAGTACGCGGGCGAAGCCGCGGGCAAATGCTAGTCTAAATATATAAAAGAAGAAACTGACTGACTGACTGACATATCAACGCACAGCCCAAACCGCTGGTCCTAGAGATTCCAAATTTGGCACGTAGGTTCCTTATAAGGTCTAGGGGTGCACTAAGAAAGGATTTTTCAAAATTCAACCCCTAAGGGGGTGAAATGGGGGTCCGAAGTTTGTATGGGGAAACAAGATTGGCTGGACTATTTTATTCGAAACTTCACAGAAGTATTTCTAACGATAAATGAGTAAACACGTGTTTCAGGTTTTCTGAAAAATCACCCCCTAAAAGGGGGAAATGTGGTGACAAATTCTGAAAATCGACATGGGTATTGTTTTTATGGTTTATCGGGTCGCTGATAACGAAAACTACAATTATTTTAAAATCCCACGTGGAGGACGTGAAATACCATCCCCCCTGTTGGGGTGCGAGGGGGATGAAATGTCTAAATATTAATATGGGTGTCGTTTTTATGGTTTTTTGGGACGTTCATTACGAAAATGGCATCGATTTTGAAATTTAATGTTGTGGACATGAAAAGATTTGAAAGTTTGTGCCAAATTGCAAGAAATAACTGACTGACTGAGTGAGTGACATATCATCGCACAGCCCAAACTGCTGGTTCTAGAGATTCTAAATTTAGTATATAGGTTCCATATAAGGTCCAGAGGTGCATTAAGAAAAGATTTTTCAAAATTCAACCCCTAAGGGGGTAAAATGGGGGTTCGAAGTGTGTGTGGGGAATCAACATTAGTTGGACTATTTTATTCGAAACTTCACAGGAGTATTTCTAACGATAAATGAGTAAACATGTGTTTCAGGTTTTATGAGAAATCAGCCCCTAAAAGGGGGAAATGTGGTGACAAATTCTGAAAATCGATATGGGTATTGTTTCTATGGTTTATCGGGTCGCTGATTACGAAAACAACAATGATTTTAAAATCCCACGTGGAGGATGTGAAATACCATCCCCTCTGTTGGGTTCCAAGGGGGTTGGAATGTCTAAATATTAATATGGGCGTCGTTTTTATGGTTGTTTGGGTCGTTAATTTTGCAAATGGCATTGATTTAAAATTTTATATTGCGGACATGAAAACTTTTAAAAGTTTTTGCCAAATTGCAAGAAAAAACTGACTGACTGAGTGAGTGACATATCAACGCACAGCCCACAATACTGGTTCGAGAGATACCAAATTTGGCATGTAGGTTCCTTATAAGATCTTAAGGTGCATGAAATGCCGTGAATTCCCTATGAAGAGACGACCTTTTTTGATTCAATGTATTCTAAGTGGTTTTATTAATCAGTGCCGTCCGATACGATTTCGATAAAAATCGATATTTAAGCGTCCGAGAGGACTCTTTATAGGAATCCGAGGTAAACTTTGAATAAAGTAACGGCCATATTAATTTTCTTCACTTCCGTTGCGATTTCATTCAACATTGATATCTGAGCGTCCGAGAGGTCCCCTAATACGACTCCGAGGTAAAATTGGGATAAGTGGCACCCATATTGATTTTCTTAATTTCCGTCCCAATTTCGTTTAAAATAGATATCTGAGCGCCCGAGATGTCTCTTATTACAAATCCGAGGTAAAATTTGGAAAAAGTCGCAGCCATATTGATTTTCTTCATTTCCTTCCCGATTTCGTACAAAATCGATATCTGAGCGTCCGACAGGTCTCGTAATACGAATTTGAGGTAAAATTTGGAAAAAGTGGCGGCCATATTGATTTTCTTCATTTCCGTCCCGATTTCGTTCAAAATCGATATCTGATTGTCCGAGAGGTCTCTTAATATGAATCCGAGCTAAAATTTGTGAAAGTGGCGGCCATATTGTTTTTTTTTCGGGATCTGAGCGTCTGAGAGGTCTCTTAATACGAATCTGAGGTAAAATTTGGCACTCCATGCATGCCAGGGATTGTTAAAAAAAAGTTTAATGTTACTATATAAGCGTGTGGGGTATCTATGTATAGGTATTGGCTTTTAAAAACGACATAGAGGTTTCTATATTTTTTCCATTTAAATCAACCTTTAGATTAGGTATTAGATTTTTTTTAACCGTATGGCATTTATTTACGAACCGTGAGATCTTCGGGAAGACAAGTACGGTTGCCAGTTTTTGTTGCACTTTGAGCACCACCCAGGGGTCACGTGTAGGGTAACGGTGGGTACTCCTTACGGACGTAGTGCAACTTCGACCCCCCTTTGTCAAGTGAGTGGGCAACTTGACTGTTACACACTTGACATACCAGAATCTGCGCCTATCGACGAGTACTGGCGTGCGTACCTATATGCGACTGGTTTGAGCGGCTGTGCAGCACGAGTTATTGGCAAACCACAGAAGAGAAACCAGGATTGGTTCGATGCCTCTGACGTGGAGATCCGGCAGCTAGTTAAGGAATTTAGACTCTCTTTGCGTTCTTCTAATACTTCAGAGCGAAAAAGGGCTCATCAAACTCTGAAACAGAAGGTTCGCGCTCTAAAAGACAAGTGGTGGACAGGGAAAGCAACTGAAATGCAATTGTACGCAGATACCAATCAAACGGGAAGATTTTTCGAGTGTCTTCAAACTATTTTCGGTCCAAGATCACAGAAAATAGCACCTATCTACGACAAAGATAAGAACTCCCGGTTGACAGAGCAGTGTGATATTCTCACTCGATGGGCAGAGCATTTTAATAATGTTCTTAATCCTTCAACTCAGACCACTGATGTACAATATATCAAAGATATCGAAGATTTGCGCATCCAAGAAGACCTTGCCAATCATTTGATGAATTCATTGCAGCAGTAAATAGACTGAAGAATTACAAGACACCAGGGTTGGACAACTTGCCGTCAGAACTGTACAAATATGGCGGACCTAACATTCAAAGCAGGCTGTTTGATCTCATCATGCACATATGGGAGAGTGAAACTGTGCCGCAGGATTGGAGGGACGCCTCCATTTGTAAGCTATATAAGGGCAAAGGTGATATTTCTGACTGCAGTTCTTATAGGGGCATATCACTCCTGTCCACTGCCGGCAAGGTTCTAGCCCATATAATCAATAAAAGGCTGACTCTTCTTGCAGAAACACTGCTCCCAGAAACTCAGTGTGGCTTTCGTCCAGGCAGAGGTACGGTGGACGCCATCTTTGTTGTAAAACAAATCCAAGAAAAGAGCCTGGAACAATATCGTCCTCTGTTTATGTGCTTTGTCGATCTAGAAAAAGGCTTTGATCGAGTGCCACGGGAAGCCCTTTGGGTTGTGCTAAATAAAACAGGCTGTCCTGAGAAGTTTGTAAACTTAATACGCCAGTTTCATGATAATATGACGGCAAAAGTTCGGCATGGAGAAAACTTCTCAGACCCATTTCCAGTTACATGCGGTGTAAAGCAGGGATGTGTCTTGGCTCCCAACCTGTTCGCGTTGTACTTTGCTGCTGTATTGAAGGACGCGACAAAAAGCTGTAGAGGTGTTATAGAAGTTAACTCAAGAGCAGACAAATCCATCTTCGACCTTTCTCGTTTTAGGGCCAAACGTCAAGTTACGAGAGTATCTGTACTGGAAATGTTGTACGCAGATGATGTTTGCCTTATGGCTGACTCCGCAGAATCCCTTCAATCCTATGTGGATTCCCTCGATGCGTCATGCCGAAAATTTGGCTTAGTAATAAGTGTGGCAAAAACACAGGTCCTGTGCAACCGCCTAGGGGTTGTCAAGTGGAACACTCCAGTATCAAACTGGATAGTAAAGAGCTGGAAGTAGTGCCACATTTCAAGTACCTAGGAAGTCAGCTGCGTAATGACAATACCCTAGCATCCGAAATACCATCCCGGATAGCCAATGCCGCTGCGGCATTTGGGAAGCTGTATGACCGTGTTTGGCGATCACATGATCTTAAGCTTACAACCAAGATTATGGTCTACAAGGCTATAGTCATACCGACTCTTCTATATGCCGCGGAAACCTGGTGCTGCTACAAATCAGACGTTAAAAAACTGGACTCTTTCCATCTACGCTGTCTTCGCTCAATTCTGCGCGTAAAGTGGCAGGACAAAGTACCGAACACAGAAGTTTTACGTCGTGCGAAAATGCCTGGTGTCGAGGCACTCATCATGAAACACCAGCTGAGGTGGTGTGGCCACGTTGTGCGAATGGGTATCTTATCTTATCTTATTTATATGAGGGCCCTTGCGGATGCACTTCGACCCAATGGGATCTTTTGTGCAATTGCCCCCTCCTAGTTGCTCCAAGCTGCTCTCCAACATTTCCACAAACCGGATGATGGAGCTCAGCGGGAGCACTCTGAATTCCTTTGGTTCTGGATAGCCATTACCAAAGTCATTCTTTGTCTGGCAAGGGCGTGACATTCACACAATAGGTGTTCCATTGTCTCGTCATCCTCGAATGTGCGAATGGGTGATAGCAGATTACCTAAAGCTGTGTTCTACTTAGAACTCACTCGCGGGAAGCGTAGGCAGGGGGGTCAGTACCTACGCCATAAAGACGTTCTGAAGCGCCACCTAACTACTTGTGGTGTACCAAGTGACTCTTGGGAGAGAATCGCGATGCGTCGGCCGGAATGGCGTTCCACTGTTCGGAAGGGTGTAGACGAGTATGAACAGCGGCGCTTAGAAGACCTGGATGCTAAGCGCCTTATCCGCAAGGCTCGGCCGAAGCCCTCGTATACTTATACCTACAACTTAGCTGGCCAGCTGCATTGTGTACCGTGTAAACGCATCTTCAAGACGAAGTTTGGATTTGCGAGCCACATCAGGGCGTTCCATATTCCCAAGTAGGGACAGTTGAAGGAGTCGCTGTCGTCGGATACGGCGAGGAGGACTATATATATAGTACTTCTCAAGCCGCCCGAAGGCCTCTAACATGGCTTAACAACTGCTGTCGTAAACAGCAGCCTGGATCAACGGCTTAACGTGCCTTCCAAAGCACGAGAGCGCTCAGTTAGTAACTACTCAAAGCGGTCACCCATCCAAGACCTGACCTGCACCCACATTGCTTAACCTCGCATACCGCACGCGGTAGGCGGGTGCCGCTGGGCCACGAGCGCTCTGAATTCTTGATAGTTTGTGCCAAATTTCAATTCAATCGGTCTAGTAAAAGCAACTCGGTTGTAACAGACGGACTGACAGTAAGGTGTGCGAATGAAAGTGAAGCCAAATTTTCTTTTTGGATGCTCCTTTTAATGAATCACAATCACCAAACTTCGTATACCGAAATCCCCGGAATGTAACAACTACTTTTCTGGAAACCGCATCTAAATCGGTTCAGCCAAACGCGAGATAATCGTGGACAAACATACATACATACCTACATACATATATAAGGGTCAAAAAGTGAACCTCCTTTTTGTAGACGGTTAAAAATTACGCTTAGTACGCGGGCGAAGCCGCGGGCAAATGCTAGTAATAAATATAATAATCGTAATGCTGATTCATAAAAACGTAGTTTGGATTACAGATATATGGACGCTTGAAATGTATTTATTAGGCGCTTATATTAGTCACTGACCTATTAATTCATTGGACAACTAATTAAATTTGAAGGCGAAAATGTCAATTTAAAGAAGCTGCATTAATTACAACCCATTTTAATTTAAGCTGAATAACCGATTCGAATAAAAAATGGATAATACTTCCGTATTGTCGACCGAGTCAAACTGAGACCTTCCATTTCAGCTTCGACAAAAATGATTTCGTATGTCCAGATGTCCATAATTTATATCACTCCAGCTGTGTAAATAGAACTTAATGACATAATTGAATAGTCTTTACGCGGGACATAATACAAAATAGTTACTTTTTATTAATCTGCAATTCATAATTAAATTCAAAATAATCTTTCGTATAAATAGTCTTTCATCGCCTGATGCCTTCTTTAACAAAGAATATACGTAAACGACCAAGAATTTTCTCTCCTAATTAAGTATTCTTTTAACGCTTCAACTTCGGCTCTTAACTTTCATTTCCCACGCATTCCAGGCTTAAAGACTCAATAAACTACTTAAACGGATGTAAGACTCAACCTGTGATTTCGAAGGTGTCGTACTTATACTGTTAATTTTATGTTTCTCATTAGATTTTAGCGCTTGTGAGTACGAGACAAGAACGTTGAGACCTGTTATGCTGTTAAAAGTTGCGTTGGTGGGTTCCCAGTCCCACGATAAGTTTAGCATAAAAGCATTGTTGAAAGAGGAAACACATACACGTATACAAAGTTATATGCAATTTGTTTTTATTTAGCTGGAAAGGCGACAGTGACCGCTCAAGGTCTCAGTAGTTCAATAAATTTATATATTTTCGCCATACTGCTAATCAATTTATTCATTTGCGTTGTTTCTGAATACGGTAAAATTCAACAAAGATTTTAAAGATTCATATTCATTACTTTTTTTTATGTTAAGAGCTGTTTTATGATTAATATTCAATGGGTGGGCAACGGGCGTCTGTGACGGTTATCTACGCGGTAGATTGAAGGCAATTTCTCAAGGATAGCCTTAGACGATAAGAAACTAAGTGACATAATCATCAGGTAGGTTATTAATAAAGCTGGTACCATAAATGGTAAATCATGCGTTCAATTAGAAAGTTTGTATGGTATACGAGTACAGTTAGCATCCAAAGTAGCTACGCATATGAAGGTGTCAATAGCTCTTATTCCCTTGTGATAAAGAAGTTTGAACTTTTCAAATGCGTGGCTACTTTGGATGCTGACTGTACGATACGAATTACGATTGTATTAAGTCACACAAAATACATACTATGAAAGTGTAAACAGTCGAAGTGCATTGGAAATATTGGGACATAACATAAACGAAGACAGAGAGAACTTGTTAGAGACAATGTGTTTAAAGACAAGTTACCCTACCGAGTACTTTGCGACAAACTATAAGTATTTGCTTTAGCCGTCTGAAGTAACACTTAAGTAAAAAACCCACTTGCAAATACAAGCTGCACTTAAGTTTCTCTTTGCACAAGTGCTTCAAAACTCTGCTACACCAATATGCATCGAATGTGACTGACAATACGAGCGATAGCAACAGTTAATGTAATCAACACCATTAAATTGTAACAAATAAGTGACGGCCTTTCGTAGTCAAACACTGTAAACAGCTGATTGACCCAAATAAACAAGACGGCGAGACGGCCGCGCCGCGTGGGAGAAAGGGACGTCAATAGGAGTTGGGACGCGTTGTACGTCACGTAGGCACGTGTTAGATAAGAATCGATGTTTCCAGAGGCGTTGGAAAAATTTGATTGTGACGTAACGTAACGGTTGTCGAATACCTGTGCCGTGAGGTCACCGGATCGTGCCGGTGCGACTAGCACGAGGTTCTCATGGGTGTATGGTGTAGACCATGGTTGAACGCATAGGAGATACAACGTGTAATCTGTGCGTTTTTTTATTTGCACAGTGCCGGCCAATGGCCAATGATATATTTACATTCAACACGTTTTAGTAAACTCGTATGTGTCACTGCAATAACTACCAAAGGTTCACTGCAATAACTACCAAAGGTTCACTGCAATAACTACCAAAGGTACTTGGTTACAATCGAATGCCCACTCTTTCTAAATAGCCTTAAATTATAATACCTCTTTAAAAGCTAATTGGTTTTGAATTCTATAAATCACGTATTTATCCGTAAAATAAAAATTCAGAAAAATGAAATTTTTGAAATAGTTACGAATCGTATATTTATTTGTACATACTCGTATATTGAATTTTGGTTAGTAAATCTACAATTATTTTCTAAACAGTTTTAGAGTATAAGTATTAATGAATTTATAAAACAACATTTTACCATTTCACCTGATGAGTTTAATATTGTAGCTGAATACTCCAAAACACCGCGTAAGGTGATATATTAACTGATATACCATTGGCCGGTACCACGCCGGTACTAACTGCTCGTGATCATCTGCCAACTAACGTACATATGAGTAAACAGACTAGTTTGTCTTTTATTTCAATCTGTTATCAAATATTAATATAATAACATCCATTTTCAATTGCATACCTACCCGACGGATTCATAGCTCATAGTGAGAATTGGGTACAGCGGTTTTATCTTTAGTTGTCTGAACGACTGCAGTAATCAAACAAATTATGAAGATGTTGAAATGAGCAGTGCGTATTGCTATGTGCACGTCTGAAACGTCAAACGTCAAAGGTCCCGAGACAATGTCAAAACTCAGAGATGTCAAATAATGACACATGAATATATTATTTACTTTAGTAAACGAGAAAGACCCCGTATTGGAAATTTTACTGAAATAAATAAGAGAATAAATAAATACATACAAACGAAACGAATCGTAGGAAACCGTTAAGAAACCAATAGAAAACGTGAAAGTAAATTTGACAGTTGTCCCCGGTAAGTGCACATTTCTGCCATGGTGTGCGCTACGATCCCGATGGACCCGGGTATGTCCTAAAACTACGACCAAGACCACCGGGGAATGGGCAGCAGCATTCCTAGAGTGCGGTGGAGATACTGCGATCGCCAACCCGCATACCAAGCGTGGCGATTATGGCATTTACCCCCCCATGTAATTGGGGGAGGCATATGTCCAGCAGTGGACGTCCTAGGGCTGATATGGTGGTGCGCTACGATCGCCTAGCTTACCGCCCCACCACCTACTTCGCACATAGCCAATAGTATACCACTTTTCGTAGTATTATATTACGAAAGATCTGCAATATGCTCGGCTTTCCGCTAATGGAGCCGGATTCATTTTTTAAGGCGCCAGTACGCTCGGCTTAACTCGATTCTCCATACAAACGTAGTTTCGTTCTCATTTTAAAACGCCTTGCTGAAATAACATGAAACTTTGTATACACAATGGGAGCCGCCATATCTAGGTCGGAAATTAGTTTCTGTTGCTATAAATAGTAATAGAAAAAAAAATCAGCGAATTTTTGAGTGTCTTGTATGAAAACCTTAATAATCGCTGTATTTTTTCTCCATTATAATTTCAAGCAACAGACACTACGATCGCCTAGCTTACCCCCACCACCTACTTCGCACATAGCCAATAGCATGGGAACGTATATGGGCTGATGAAGTCCCAGGGTATCTGCTAGAACCCAGTAAGTAATCTTTTAATTTTATTTATACGGACAGACAGCTAACATACCACAGTTTAAGGCAGGTTAAGGCTTAGGTACTAGCCGAGGTGGGGCTTCGATGATTCGCTCGTGTTCATTCAAGCGACGATTTACACACACGCCAGACTGATTCGGATCCACTGTATAGTAATGACTATCCTGCGTTTATTTAGAAAACATCAGGTCATAAGTTTGTGTTACAGGTCGCGCTACAATAGTAAAAATAAACAGATATAAGAAGCCATATTTATTATGACATTGACATAAGATTGATTTTCACCTGGCTTGTGGAAACGCCTGTGAGACACAGAAGATGGATAGAAAGACACTGAGATGAAGATTCCATAAGACTATCCAATTTCAAAAATTAGTACGGATAACATAATATACGTATATAAGTACTAAGTACATGTCACTGATGTAACTTTGACGTTTCTTCTTATTTGATAATTTGATAACTATAGTAGTCGGCGGTTAAGAAGTCAATCCTGACACCGGTCAATTCCATACAGTTTATAACCCAAAGTCACTTTGAGGTTATAAACTGTATGAATATGACAGGTGTCAGGCAGGATTGACTTCTTAACCGCCGACCACTATATATGTATAGCTCTCAACTTCTCATGAAAAGGGGCGCGAGTTAATTTTCAAATTGTGATATGTTCCCAGCAGCGTGTTATAGGGATATCCCGAACTCTGTCTCTGCCTTTCGAAATGAGAACAACGACACATTTCGTAAAGTCAAATACTGGCCTTCCCTTAGTAACGGAAGCTACGGCAGTGGCCCTATCTTGCCAAAACGCCAGTCTTTTTCAACTCATTTGCTCATACTTGAGACTGATTGCAGAATAAAGTAGAAGAAAAAAAATACTGGCCTTGTTAGTTATCTTCAATAAGCTTCGATTTAAAAAAAATACTGGCCTTGTTAGTTATCTTCAACTAGCATTTGCCCGCGGCTTCGCCCGCGTACTAAGCGAAATTTTTAACCGTTTACAAAAAACAGGTTCATATGTTTGTCCACGATTATCTCGCGTTTGGCTGAGCCGATTTAGATGCGGTCTCCAGAAAAGTAGTTGTTACAATCTGGGGGTTTCGGTATACGAAGTTTGGTGATTGTGATTCATTAACAGATGAACAGATGAAAAGTCAGTATACATTCTGAGAACCGGCAAACTGTTGAATTACATTTGATTTTGGCAAAAATATGGATCGAAAACTATTATCATATATTTCCGAAAGGCCGTAGGGGAAAGGGCCGATCAAATAAAAGCATTTCTTAAATGGCCCTTAGTAAAAGTAACTGTGTACTACAGTAACACCAATAGAAGGTCTGATCAACCAACCAGCGACCAAGCAGCAGTCATAAACTCTGGTCCTTTGAAGTACAGAAATACGGCTAATTCACTATCACGTGTAACCCTTATTTTTCCTAAAATTAAATATAATAGTTTTTAGGTTTTACCAGTTCCCATAGGAGCATCCAAAAAGAAAATTTGGCTTCACTTCCATTCGCACTCCTTACTGTCCGTCCGTCTTTAACAACCAAGTTGCTTTTACTGGACCGATTGTATTGCAATTTGGCACAAACTATCAAGAATTTAGAGCGCTCGTGGCCCAGCGGCACCCGCCTACCGCGTGCGGTGTGCGAGGTTAAGGAATGTGGGCGCAGGTCAGTTCTTGGATAAGTGACCGCTTTGAGTGGTTACTAACTGACTCTTGTGCTTTGGAAGGCACGCTAAGCCGTTGATCCCGGCTGCAATCGTTAAGCCAAGTTAGAGGCCTTCGAGCGGCTTGCGAACTTCTAACAGTCAAGTTGCCCACACACTTGACAAAGGGGGGTCGAAGTTGCACCACGTCCGTAGGGAGTACCCACCGTTACCCTACACGTGACCCCTGGGTGGTGCTAAAAGTGCAACAAAAACTGGCAACCGTACTTGTCTTCTCGAAAATCTCACGGTTCGTAAATAAATGCCATACGATTAAAAAAATCTAAAGGTTGAATAAAATGGAAAAAAATATCGAAACCTCTATGACGTTTTTAAAAGCAAATCCATAGATACCCCACACGCCTATATAGTAAGTAACATTAAAGTTTTTTGCATACAGCTATGTATGGAGTGCCAAATTTTACCTCAGATTCGTATTAAGAGACCTCTCGGACGCTCAGATATCGATTTTGAACGAAATCGGGACGAAAAAATGAAAATCAAGATGGCCGCCACTTTCACAAATTTTACCTCGGATTCGTATTAAGAGACCTCTCGGACACTCAGATATCGATTTTAAACGAAATCGGGAGGAAAATGAGGAAAATCAATATGCCCGCCACTTTTTTCAAATTTTACCTCAAATTTGTATTAGGGGACCTCTCGAACGCTCGATATCGATTTTGAACAAAATCGAGTTGGAAATGAAGAAAATCAATATGGCTGCCACTTTTTCCAAATTTTACCTCGGATTCGTATCAGGGGGACCTGTCGGACGCTCGGATATTGATTTTGAACGAAATCGGGTTGAAATGAAGAAAATCTATATGGCTGCCACCTTTTCCAAATTTGACCTCGAATTCGTATTAAGAATTCTCTCGGACGCTCAGATATCGATTTTGAACGAAATCGGGACGGAAATGATAAAAATGAATATGGCCGCCACTTTTTCTAAATTTTACCTCGGATTCGTATTACGAGACCCCTCGGACGCTCAGATATCGATTTTGAACGAAATCGGGACGAAAAAAAAGAAAATCAATATGACTGCGGATTTTCCAAATTTTACCTCGGATTCGTATTAAGAGACCTCTCGGACATTTAGATATCGAATTTAAGCGAAATCGGGACGAAAATGAGGAAAATCAATATGGCCGCCACTTTTTTCAAATTTTACCTTTAATTTGTATTAGGGGACCTCTCGGACGCTCAGATATCGATTTTGAACAAAATCGGATTGGAAATAAAGAAAATCAATATGGCTGCCACTTTTTTGCAAATTTTACCTCGGATTCGTATTAGGGGACCTCTCGGACGCTCAGATATCGATTTTGAACGAAATCGGGACGAAAAAAAAGAAAATCAATATGACTGCGGCTTTTTCCAAATTTTACTTCGGGGTCGTATTAGGGGAGCTCTCGGACGCTCAGATATCGATTTTGAACGAAATCGGGACGGAAATGAAGAAAATAAATATGGCCGTTACTTTATTCAAAGTTTAGTTACCTCGGATTCCTATTAAGAGTCCTCTCGGACGCTCAAATATCGATTTATGTCGAAATCGTATCAGACGGCACTGATTAACAAAACCACTTACAATTCATTGAATCAAAAAAGGTCGTATCTTCATAGGGAACTCACGGCACTTCATTCACCTTTAGACCTTATAAGGAACTTACATGCCAAATTTGGTATCTCTCGAACCAGCAGTTTGGGCTGTGCGTTGATATGTCACTCACTCAGTCAGTCAGTTACTTCTTGCAATTTGGCACCTACTTTTAAGTTTTCATGCCCGCAATATTACATTTCAAAATCAATGCCATTTTCGAAATTAACGACCCAAAAAACCATAAAAACGACACCCATATTAATATTCCAATCCCCTTGCACCCCAACAGAGGGGATGGTATTTCACGTCCTCCACGTGGGATTTTAAAATCATTAACGTCGCTGACAGCGACCCGATAAACCATAGAAACAATACCCATATCGATTTTCAGAATTTGTCACCACATTTCTCCCTTTTAGGGGTTGATTTCTCAAAAAACCTGAAACTCATGTTTACTCATTTATCGTTAGAAATACTCCTGTGAAGTTTCGAATAAAATAGTCCAACTAATCTTGATTCCCCACACACATTTCAAACCCCCATTTTTCCCCCTTCGGGGTTGAATTTTGAAAAATCCTTTCTTAATGCACCTCTAGACCTTATATGGAACCCACATACTAAATTTAGAATCTCTAGAACCGGCAGTTTGAGCTGTGCGTTGATATGTTACTCACTCAGTCAGTCAGTTATTTCTTGCAATTTGGCACAATCTTTCAAAAGTTTTCATGTCCACAACATTAAATTTCAAAATCGATGCCATTTTCGTAATGAACGTCCCAAAAAACCATAAAAACGACACCCATATTAATATTTAGACATTTCATCCCCCTCGCACTCCAACAGAGGGGACGGTATTTCACGTCCTCCACGTGGTATTTTAAAATCATTGTTGTTTTCGTTATCAGCGACCCGATAAACCATAAAAACAATACCCATGTCGATTTTCAATATTTGTCACCACGTTTCCCCCTTTTAGGGGTAGATTTCTCAAAATACCTAAAACACGTGTTTACTTAATTATCGTTAGAAATACTCCTGTGAAGTTTCGAATAAAATAGACCAACTAATCTTGTTTCCCCGTACAAACTTCGGACCCCCATTTCACCCCCTTAGGGGTTGAATTTTGAAAAATCCTTCCTTAATGCACCTCAAGGCCTTATATGGAACCTACATACTAAATTTGGAATCTCTAGAATCAGCAGTTTGGGCTGTGCGTTGATATGTCACTCACACTTTCAGTCAGTTATTTCTTGCAATTTGGCACAAACTTTCAAAAGTTTTCATGTCCACAATATAATATTTCAAAATTGATGACATTTTCGTAATTAACGTCCCAAAAAACCATAATAACGACACCCATATTAATATTTAGACATTTCATCCCCCTCGCACCCCAACAGAGGGGATGGTATTACACGTCTTCCGCGTGAGATTTTAAAATCATTGTTATTTTCGTTATCAGCGACCCGGTATACCAGAAAAACAATACCCATGTCGATTTTCAGAATTTGTCACCACCTTTCCCCCTTTTAGGGGTTGATTTCTCAAAAAACCTGAAACACGTATTTACTCATTTATCGTTAGAAATACTCCTGTGAAGTTTCGAATAAAATAGTCCAACAAATCTTGTTTCCCCATACAAACTTCGGACCCCCATTTCACCCCCTTAGGGGTTGAATTTTGAAAAATCCTTTCTTAGTGCACCCCTAGACCTTATAAGGAACCTGCGTGTCAAATTTGGAATCTCTAGGACCAGCGGTTTGGGCTGTGCGTTGATATGTCAGTCAGTCAGTCAGTCAGTCAGTCAGTCAGTCAGTCAGTCAGTCAGTTTCTTCTTTTATATATTTAGATAAGCTTCGATTTATTTGATATTCAAGGGAAAAGGTCAAACTGTAATTTTAAGAACATGTCAATAACAGATTTGGTTCATGTAACGGCATAGGTAGCAATGCCAGGCTAACAGAAGCATGGTGTAAATCGGTCAACGGTGCAGCACCCGCTAAATCTACACGATTAGAATCCACCTGTTAATGCGGTTGACATGGTGTTAGGTACATGTTTAGCTCTTTTGGCACTCTGTTGTCCTAGTAACTCTGCACGTTTAAATTATCGGCGTGAATCTATCTAATCACTGTGATAAATCCGGGCAAATTTGGTTTACCGGTATCGTAAAAAAATCTAAAAATAGGCGTCTGACCGGATTTTATTGACGATCCTCGATCGTCCCACATAATTGTACAGTCACCTGAATTAATATGACAGATATAAATGCTGGTGACTTACATTGGGTGCAATTCAGAATTGGATTATGACTATTCGTGGCGTTGCGCGTTGTTAATATTTCAACATGGCAATGAATTTATTACAACAAGTCCGAGAAGCAACATTTTCAGATTGCCCTTCGGTCGTCGTGTTGTACATGTAATAACGTCCATAACTAAGTAAAATTCTCCAATCGGTCGGACAGAAGCAAATCAATTTTATTTCTTACACGAATATTTACTAATAAGGTTCAATGTCTTCATCGAGTTACATGCTATGTATAATATGTAGGTAAGTATATAGAATACTACATTATACACAAACTATAAGTACATCGAACCCATAGAGACATCTTCATTGGTATCAAGTGTTTTTTAAACTGGGTTATACTTATTTATTACAAAGCCAGAAACTGGTAATGGTAAATTGACGTAGAAAGTGCGTAATAAAAGCGACGCCCCTGGACAAAATGGCCGGCGGCTGACCTTGAACCGCAGGGGATGGGGGAACGAGTGCCGTCTGGACAGCATCCTAATTGCTGATCATATTGTGTGATACCCCATAATCAAAATTGTAAAATTTAATTTAGTTTTTAAGTTCTGACATAGCCTTTTTAGGTTTTTATTTTATTTCTTGAACTAACTATATAAATTGAGATCCTTGTTATCTGAAATAAAATAAATTAAATTATATACGTACTTATACATTAATTTAAAGAGTATATACATAGAGGAAAAGTATACATACTAGGTGAATGTTAATTATGTGAAAGTATCTTTGTTACCTACTCTTTTTCCTGTCACTGCAGAATCAATTAATTTGTAAAATTAAATGCCTTAACTTTGGTCTAAAAATGTGGTCCTCAACCAGAAACGAATTCCACTCGAACAGAAGGTACATTTAATGTTCTTCAAGTACGTCTGTACGTACTGGACCTATACTTAAAACCATTTCCATCCATTCCTTCCATCCATTCATTTCCATTTCTTCGTCTCTTTGGAAAAACGTTACTCTGGCTGGAAGAGATAGCGATAGCGGCATTTTTTTACATTTTCCTTCATAAATCAAAATTTATATGTATATATATATCTTGAAAAGACTTGAAATGAAAATTGTTTCCCAATTTGCAATCAAGTCCTTTTATACGACACCCCACTTGACATAGTCAGATAGTCACTAGATCTGTTTGGTACGGAACCCTAAAAATTAATATGAATGAACCATACCAATTTTAGAAATATAAAATTGATAATTTATTTTACGAAAAACACACACGTCATAGATAATGGTGAAGAAAATCTTAATTAGGACGTTTTATTCCGGACGAGTTCATTCGACGAAAGAATTTAATTTTTCGAAACGAATGCGAGAGTAATGCAATGAAGAGAACATCGAGCGCAGAATGTAACTATACGTGTATCTTTTTGTAATGCTTAGCAATGATATTTTAAGTATATAGATAGGTTATGCTCGAACATTACAAGCGCAAAAAGTGCTTCCAACATCGCGGCATCACACATTCGCATTTTGTTTTATTGTTTACAATACGCACACTTCATCGAAAGCGTAAAAGAGATAGCTTTATCAAAATAATACATAAGAAAGAGACAGCCTTCACCCGGCACACCAATCACCGCACGTTTGACACAGATTAAAGAAACTAACACTAGGCAGAAGGTGCAAACTGTTTCTACCTATTAATCAACGGATGATAGCGAAAATGTAAGTAATGGTCAATGATATTTTAAGTATAGATACGTTACCCGCGTACCTAAAGTGTGCCGCTATAAAGACGCTAAACATCGCCTATTGGCTTCAGTCGCTCCCGGGCAAGCGAGAGAGGCGAATGTTGACACGAGTTCCCGCCAACGACGTAAGTGACCTTAAAAATGCCGTCAAGCGTGTTGCGTAAGTGCACTAATTATACATACAAACGTTCTAAGGCAACAGGCGTCACATACCACAAGTAAGTAAGCTGAAATTATGTTATTTTTTCCATTTTATCCTTCAATTTACCAAACATGACGCCATGAAGACGCTGTGTCAGAGAAAGAGACTACCTAGTGTCGTTTGCAATGAGAGTGATAAAGACAAACAGACTGCAAACATAAATTAATGTAACAGATGCGTCATACTAAATCACATTCAATTCTAGTTTATATGGGTTACATAGTCAACAACTTACTGCCCTATTTATTTCTTCGGGTTTATTTAGAAGAAAATAATGCTGTAACTATTAAATGTTAATTTTTAAAGTATATCTCTGAGTACCAGCGACGAAAAGTGAAGAGTGTCCTTTCTTGTATCCTACACGAGGTCGGTCTGTAAGAAGTTTTTGTTTCTTGACAGAAATAGAATCGATTGACATCAACAGGTATGAATTTTTTTTTGACAAGATTAGTTTTGCTGTCTGTTCATTTATTCAAAAATCCGTGTCCGAGTCAATTATTTTGTAATTCTTTGACGTCCTGCTACGCAAACGACAACCCGATAGCGGTATTACCATTACTTACACTAGCTATCATCCGTCGATTAATAGGTAGAAACAGTTTGCACCTTCTGCCTAGTGTTAGTTTCTTTAATCTGTGTCAAACGTGCGGTGATTGGTGTTCCGGGTGAAGGCTGTCTCTTTCTTATGTATTATTTTGATAAAGCTATCTCTTTTACGCTTTCGATGAAGTGTGCGTATTGTAAACAATAAAACAAAATGCGAATGTGTGATGCCGCGATGTTGGAAGCACTTTTTGCGCTTGTAATGTTCGAGCATAACCTATCTATACTTAAAATATCATTGGTAATGGTAATACCGCTATCGGGTTGTCGTTTGCGTAGCAGGCACGTCAAAGAATTACAAAATAATTGACTCGGACACGGATTTTTGAATAAATGTACAGACAGCAAAACTAATCTCGTCAAAAAATGTTTCATGCCTGTTGATGTCAATCGATTATATTTCTATCAAGCAACAAAAACTTCTTACAGATCGACCTCGTGTAGGATACAAGAAAGGACACTTCTTCACTTCAGCTCAGAGATATAGTTTAAAAATTAACATTTAATAGTTACAGCATTATTTTCTTCTAAATAAACCCGAAGAAATAAATAGGGCAGTAAGTTGAAGTTGACTATGTAACCCATATAATCTAGAATTGAATGTGATTTAGTATGACGCATCTGTTACATTAATCTATGTTCGCAGTCTGTTTGTCTTTATCACTCTCATTGCAAACGACACTAGGTAGTCTCTTTCTCTGCGACAGCGTCTTCATGGCGTCATATTTGGTAAATTGAAGGATAAAATGGAAAAAATAACATAATTTCAGCTTACTTACTTGTGGTATGTGACGCCTGTTGCCTTAGTACGTTTGGATGTATAATTAGTGCACTTTCGCAACACGCATGACGGCATTTTTAAGGTCACTTACGTCGTTGGCGGAAACTCGTGTCAACATTCGCCTCTCTCGCTTGCCCGGGAGCGACTGAAGCTAATAGGCGATGTTTAGCGTCTTTATAGCGGCACACTTTAGGTACGCGGGTAACGTATCTATACTTAAAATATCAGTGATGCTTAGTGGCAAACGGTGCAGTGAGTTGCCGAGTCATGGGACTATTGCATTTACCTTTTTGTAGTGCGTAGAATGTGTGTGATACCAATTACGCAACGCTCCAGTACGGGAATAGCCAACCTAGCACCTACCAATCTGACCTGGAAAATGTACCAACGTCAACTGCAAGAACAAGAGGCAACGCATCAGCAGAATCGAAAGTGTACCGCGTTTAATAATGTAATATCAATTCACTTTACGTTAAGAGGGTACGAACATTTCGTTACAACTCATCATAGTCGCGATCGCCTGCGAGCGGCCATGATTACCACCCACACTACAATGTTTACTGTGTGCGTGCGGTTCGAGTGACGCCGGTTGATCCGACACTTCTTGATCATTGTTATACTTTTACTTTATAGTGAGCTAGGAAAAAAATAAAATCTGATGAGTTTTATATGTTTTATTTTATTAAAATTATGTACGCACTTATTAAGTGTCTCGTAGGTACGTATGTTACTAATTGGCATTGACCTACTGTTTCTCCCATCAACCATTCCGGGGAAAAGACATTTCTGATAAAAGAACTTTGTAGCGAGGGTGCGTGCGGGGCGAAAGGCAAAGACGGAGATGAAGTCGTGAAGAGGTGTATTTTAAACAATTATACTTCTACAAGATAGATCCAAGAGGAGTTCCCCAACCAATTGGTAGGTAGAATTGGAGCGGAAGCAACCTTTACGAACGATACCTATTTATAGCGCGTAGTTCCTCAAGGGAAGCAGGGGGCTATACGTCGGTATGGTTATCGTTTCCCTAAGATTCGATACAAAACAAATTACAGTCGGCGGACCTAACCAAATCAGGAAAAATCTTAACAGCGCGTTCTACAATTTAGTATGGCGAATTCACGGTGGGAACAGCGACATCTACATTGTACCCGAGTAGACTTCGAAGATACGGCGTATTTTATAACGGCGTTGTTTCTGTGTTTGAACTCTCGGGGCACCTTCTGGGTATTTTTAGGAGTCCGTATCATATAACTTTGGATTCCAAAATATGTATAAAATCGGGTAGACGACGCCATCTATTTGTGCTACGGTGTACTTTCGATATTGTTTACTTGCAGTAGGCTGGCGCTAGTTATGATATTTTCGTGTGGTGGTGAATTGCTTTGTGTTCACATCTTTCTGTTTAGTGCTTTAAACAGTGATTAGCAGGACATCATAGTCCAATATTATTGATTAGGCCATCTGGGCGGAGGGCCCTTACTAGATGGCGCCACGTGTTCGTGCATTCCCTAGTTTGCGGTGTTACAACTTTAATTTTGGCTCCTTTTTCTCCTTCCAAAACCGGTCAGCTTTATTAATTCTTACAGTCTTAAACTCTGCTCCAGTCCATACCGCAAATAGACATATATTTTTTGGCTGAAAACGAAATAAAGTTTTTGTAAATCATTTAATTTTATTCACGTTTTCCATGACATCAAGAGTATTAAATAGTATTATAGCCGCGACTTTGCTTCAGGAGTACGAGTAAACGTGAGACTTAACGAGTTGCGCAGAGCAGAGCTGGTGTTAGCTCTCCTTTTGCAAACCTGGAAGAAAATGTTTGAATTTGTACAGAATAACCTAGACAAAGAGAAAAGCCTACCATTACGACCTTGTGATAAAAAAAAATTATACATCACATCTTTACAAAATGAAACCGGCCAAGTGCGTGTCGGACCACGCACAAAGAAGGGCCCCGTACCGACACCTCCTTATATATCTACATTTAGAACCACTATACAATACATTGAATCAAAAAAGGTCGTATCTTCATAGGAAACTCACGACACCTACGCCCTTTTCTTTTGGCAAGACAGTTTTTCAGCAATAACTCAAAAACCATTTAACCTATCATGTTCAAACTAAAAATCGTAGAAAATATTGACCCATCAAAACATAAATGTGAAAATGGGAGCCAAGTTCAATATTAAGAATATGCGATGCTTGGTGGTCGTCTTCACTGACAAAAGAATTGAGATCTAAATGGGTGCCAAGTTCCTTAGATTCTCTGAAATGGTGCCAAGTCCGGCACTACATTGTTTCTAGTAAAACTAATTTACTGCGGCTTAATGCATTTTGAGCTTTAACTTATCAGTTTTCTTAAATATCCAACAGCTTTCATGGTATTATAACATACTGCATAGAAAAGTGGCCATTTTCACATTTATGTTTTTGATGAGATATCATTACTTTTTGTCAGTCTTCACCAAATGGTGCTTTATAAAAGCGAATGCACATATTACTATACAAAATACCCAGATCGCTATAGGTGCACCTTAAATATTTGAAGAGTTCGAAGAGTTCCCTAGGACCTTATGATCAGATTCTTACTTGATAACTATGGGACCACCCCTGAAGTATACAGTTACAAACAAAAAAGAATTTTCCAAACCCTATACATGTAAAAAAAAAATCAATGTACATAGGCGTGTGGGGTATGAATAGACCTTCAAAAATGACATAGAGGTTTCTAAAAATTGTTTTCATTTAAGTCAACCGTTGGTGAGATATTAGCGGTCAAAGTCGTAAAAAGTGTGTCCCCTACCCTCTAATTTATGACAAAAATCAAGATAATATACATTAGCAAATCCCTTCAACGATTTTTGGTTTGAACAAGATAATTAACAGTTTTTGAATCATTGCTGAAAAACTGTCTTGCCTAAACAAAAGGGCGTAAGTGTCGTAAGTTTCCTATGAAGATACTATCGTATGTGATTAAATGTATTATATTGTGGTTTTAAATGTAGATTAGGGGGTGTCAGTACGGAACCCTTATTGTGCGTGGTCCGCGTGCACTGGGCCGGTTTCAACATTTCGGGACACGATTTTTTTCTTTAAGCCCGACCGACGATTACGTCTGCGGTAAAACACACGGTCACATCGTTTCAATTCCAAAACTTTGAGGGACTTTTGTCAAAGTTGGTCTTATTGACCGAGCGAGTGAACGGAGCGAAGCGTCTCCGTTTCAGGTTTCGACAAAAATTCTTTCGTATGTCTGTGTCTGTCTGTCCGGATTATCTCCTGTACAGGTCGCATTTCTCATCAGAAATGTTATATAGAATTTTTTTAACGAGTCAGTTTTTGGAAATTTTGAAATTTGAAAAAATATACTAAATTTTATCGTATGCATGTCCGAATGTTCTTCTCTACAGGTCGCATTTCTCGGTTGAAATTTTGACATTTAGAAATGCGAGGTCTACAGCTCACGAAGCCACTAGTATAAGTTGGTTTGAAGCTTAACGGTGTTAAATGCTACGACAGCAGCGTGATAACAAGCCGAGAATGATTTATTCAAAGAAAAAATTATACGTTTGTAACTTACATAACACCTAGGCAGTATAAACATAAATAATACGTATGAAAAATATTTTGTAGCATTGTGACTTACCTTTTTGCCGGTCTGTCCGCAGTATTATTGTTTTTTTTCGTTATAATAATTTGCGTTTATTGCCCATTTCTGAAATAAGTTTCTGTGAATAATGTAATTTTTGTTAAAATATTTTATTGCTGACTACTTTTTTCGACAATCGTCAACTACTTGTTGAGACGGTCCGAATAAGTTCAAACACGACGTGTTTATCTTGTGTAGTTTAGGAGTTGCCATGGCCACCTTCTGTGTACATCATCAGATCAGCTCGGTAGTACCATGATAATATATTGTTATCTAACTTACATAAGTATGCCAAATTTCAGCTTAATCCAATACCGGCAAGTAGCTGAAAAAATAATTTTTAAGAAAAAAAAACCGACTTCAATGGGGGGGCCGGAAAAAGATTATTATACTTAGATGGTGCACTCTTAGATAGATATACCTACAATAAAATAAAAATGGCTATAATGTATGTTTATAATGGTAGAAGACTAAGTACCCTCAATGCTTGCTTGACAAACAAAACGAAGAGAACAAATCGCCAAACGTGAACTACGCGTCGTTGAAGAGTTCCGTTCTGATCATCATCAGCAGTTCCACTTCATCAAATGTCACTTTTATGAATGAAAATGCTTGATTAGTTCATGAAAATACTAAAATCACTATTTGTGTGCCTTTCACATTTGAGGAGTTCCCTCAATTCCTAATGGATCCCATCATCAGAACTCGAGCATGACAAAAATCAATCGTGAAAATATAACTTTTTTAACAAACACAGCTAGAAGGACAAATCGCCAAACGTGAACTTTTCGTCGTTGAAGAGTTCTGTTCTGATCATCATCAGCAGTTCCACTTCATCAAATGTCACATTTTTGTATGATAATGCTCGATTTGTTGATAAAAACACAAAAATCACTATATGTTTTCCTTTAAGATTTGAGGAGTTCCCTCAATTCCTCATGGATCCCATCATCAAAAATCGAGCATGACAAAAATTAATCGTGAAAATAGAACTTGCTTAACAAACGCAGCTAGGAGGACAAATCGCCAAACGTGAACTTTTCGTCGTTGAAGAGTTCTGTTCTGATCATCATCAGCAGTTCCACTTCATCAAATGTCACATTTTTGTATGAAAATGCTTGACTTCTTGATAAAAACACAAAAATTACTATATGTTTGCCTTGAAGATTTGAGGAGTTCCCTCAATTTCTCATGGATCCCATCATCAGAACTGGGTTTGACAAAAACGGGACCAATTTGGATATATATACTTACAATCAAAAAAAGAATTTTCCAAATCGGTTAAGAAATGACGGAGTTATGGACTAACAAACATTAAAAAAAAAAACATACAACCGAATTGATAACCTCCTCTTTTGAAATTTTGAAGTCGATTAATGATTGCAAATTTTAATGGAAATTTATTTATTTATATACTTACTTACATAAGAACAATACAAGTTAAATAAAAGCTTTAGCTCATTAAGAAAATATAAATTATATAAACTTACTTAGCATGTAATATTACTTACCAAGTATCAATATGTAGTGGACGCATTAAAGCTCAGGCGCGTGTCGGGTACGCTCGGTCATCGACCTTTAGGCAGCGACGAGAGCGATACGTCCGTTCTTTGGGAAGGCCCGGCGCGTAATGGATCAAACGAAGTTTTCGCGCGCGGTTATATAGTGGTTTTTAAAAAATGGACTAAATTAAATGGCTAATCTATGAGCGTTGAAAAAAATACACAAAATAAAACAATTCCTGCAGTTTTATAATAAAATATTTTACTTCGATAACATCATCAAATACGTGAGAAAAAAAAAATGTTTAATCAAGCCAAATTAGACATTCTGTACTATTTTTTTTTAATAGTAAAAACGGATATTTTAGAACTATTGCGATTGCTATGTACTAAAAGACTATATATACTATTGAAAAAAGTAGACATTAAAACATTTTTGTAAGTTTAAAAGGGATATATCCTAGCTGAAAGATAGCTCTGACGCGTGTTTTTGGAAAACACGTCGACAAAAACCTGGTTGTTTTAAATAACCGTTTATAGAAAGAGAATTATAGCATTGCTATGGTCTAGAATAAGAGTTTATCTATACAAAACAGTAGTTTACGTTAACAATGTAAGCATTTGAACAAAAATATGGCCTTTGAAAAAACGTAAAGTTTGCTAAAACACCAACTTTTCGTTCGTACCCTCTTAAGTCTTCGAACTATTTTCATATCCATTTAATTTAATTGTACTTTAGTTTCATTAAAAGTAGTTTTTAAATCAGTTTTCGAGCCTCCGGCTGCAGGATAATATGTATGTTACCCTCACAGACCTAGATAAACCTAGATGCCCCAATGTACGTACTCCGCGTGTATCTTAATGGTGCGGTGCACCACTTGCCGCTCAGTCGCGCTCCTGTCGATCTAAGTGTCAGACGTTTGTTGCTGCACTAGAAAATGCCACACTGCGCCGTAATAGAGTGATGTCGTGTCGTTTCTACCAAAATATTCACACACAGTATATTTTCGAAGTACGCCATCCATTGCGGCTTCTACTTTAAACTATACTTAAGGACTGCTATTTGTAGGCCGCAATGGACAGTGAAATAAACGATTATTTCGTAAATCTTCACGTTGTATGGTAGTAGGGATTTTCTCATTGTCTGTCGATATAAAGTGAGTAGTGCTGTACACTGAGATGTTTCATGCAATGTCACAGTGCAATTCGATTTATAATCGATTTTTGTGACGGACAATGATAATTAAGGCTAGTAACTATACAATAATGTTATTGTTTTACATTTAAAATATTTAATAATTAATATTTAATAATTTTATTTTTTATTTTTTATGTCAACCTGTTTAAAAAGCTGTTGAAACTCCTCTAATAAATAAATAAATAAATAAAGTACTTAGTAGAATATTTATTTGATTGTTGACTATACGTAGATATCAGGACATTAAGCGAAGAAGAATATGCAATCTTTTAATTGCACATATTTAATAACCACCAAGCACTTATTTATTACACTATTTTACGTATTGAATGCTATCCAAAAAATGCACTATAAAATATCTATTTTCATTATGTCTATTCATCTCTGAAATGTAGTTTGTGTAGTTTTGCATTGATAAAAGGATATTGTTATAAAAAAAATTGCAATCCCTCTTTTGGGCAATCGTGTAAAAAAAAACTCTAACTTGTTGACCGAGCGAGCGAAGCTGAAACGGAGACGCCGTTTCAGCTTTCGACAAAAAATCTGTCGTATGTCTGTCTGCCCGGATCTCCTCTACAGTTCGCATTTCTCAACCAATTCTCGTGATATTTTGTGAGCAGGTTTGATAATTATATAGAATATGTTTGTCGTGTCAGTTCTTATAATTTTGAAATTTGAATATTTTTTTGTGATATCTACAACTCACAGAGTCATTAGTAATCTTTGAATCACTTTCTCATTGTCTGTCTCTAGACTCGAAGTATGATCGATAAAATAATCGACAGAAAATCAATCAAAAAAATATCGATTTATTATTACGGAACATTTTGTATGCTTAAAACAGACGTATTAACTTAAATTCATAGGTTAATTACTTGAATTTTGAAGTAAAATGCAGAACGTAAACTAAAGCGGGCGGGTTGCGTACGTCCTCTCACCGCAAAGACGTACTGAGTACTAAACTGACGGCGGCGCCTTTGAATCGGTTTTGGGGCGTTAGTATTTTAATTATTGACGACGGTAGTATTGGGCATAACAAAATTGCTTACGTGACGTTATAGTAGGCACGTAAAAATTGACACGCTCGATTTCCATACCATTGAGCGCTTTTGCGGCGTCTATATGGTCTGTGGTTACCCTACTGCTGCTATTGCAATGCGCCGTTACCTTCCCCAGAAAAATCTTATAGCTGATGAGGGGAAGAGAGGTTTTATTACGTCCACAAATATATCCTGGCTAAGGACCATCAATAAAGATATGACGAAGTTAGGCATATTATCTGAATTAACGTAGAACCGTCGGGATGGCAGAAGTGTATCAGGACTATCTGGTCAGGAGACCTGAGGGCTGATAAATAACGTAATATTTTCGAGCGTGCGTAAGGTACATATAAATACCAATTCCCATCTAAAACTAACAGTAAGTTTTTTTAATACCACGTCGGTGGCAAACAAACGTACGGCCCGCCTATGGGTGCCTGCAACTCCAGGGGAGTCACGTGCTCGTTGCCGACCCTTTATAGATTTATAGACTCCTTTCTTGAAGAACCCCATAATGTAGTCCCTCGGGGAAACCTCGACAGGGAGTTTATTCCGCAACCTCCTCTGTAACCGTACCGTACGCGACCATTTAGATCTACCTAGCGCACGATTGACATTTACGTAATCAAATCAAACAGCTGATTCGAAATAAGGATAAAGCAAAGATTAGTTATGGTCATGATAATGTGCAATAGCCCTAGCCCCACTAGCCTGAGCCTGAAAACCACTTCATTAATTCTACTGTAAAAATAGAGAAAGACCATCGTTTTTGTTGTAATTCTAAAACACACCGGTCACCGAGTCGGCCATGATAGTCGACCCAAGTGAGTTCACTAACTGTCGCCTCCGCTGTCATAACTAATTTAATGACACAAGATACCTCTGAAATGCTGGAGACATCTAATGGAAGAACAATTCACCTGAGAAATTCTCGTCTCGAATGTAAGCTGCGAACTTGCGAACAATTTTGTGTTTTCACCGTCGGTTTGGCTTCTTATCGACTTAACTTATAGGGCTGCATGTCACGGTGGCTTACCTGCGAAAATATTTATTGAAATTAATGGCAAGGAGCGACAGACGAGCAGTTACAGAAGTTTCTAGTTCTAGACGATCCCTTGATGAAAATGACGAGGTTCTTTAGAATTTTGAAACTTGTGCTGTCAGTGATTATAATGTGGAAGTTTATTATGACAGGCACTAATGTGCACGTTCCATTCCTCATGTTCATCAATGTGTCGCTTTGTAAAATAAACATTATATTAAAGTTCTACATCGTCGCTCGGCCCAGTGTGAAATTCACAACAGAGCTCTTTATGTATGTTTTAATAAGTAACAAGGGACTACGAGTAGGTCTAGTGTTATTTAATTTACATATAGTCTATGTTGGAATGAAATAGAGTGTTTAAGAGGGATCATTTGGTAGCCGAGTCTTCAAGATTGCGACCATAAGAGGAGGCTTGCCCAGTAGGGGGACTTGCAAGGCACTTGTCAAGGCAGATTAATGAATAAAATGAGATAGAGCAACAACACATTTAAAACAAAACGACATCCATAATATGTAATCGAAGATGCTTGCATGCCTCGTATTGCAAAGCATCAAGATACGACGCAGTAAATAAAAACAATGCTATCAGCGACCAAAACTTTGGCGCCTCTCTCCAGATAACGGGGCGATATGGTATCAAAATACTGCCGTTATCAACTTATCACGTATCAGGTGGAGCCAGATAAACTATTACCTATTACTGCAGCTGGAAGAGTTAACTTGTTAAGACGAGGTGTGTTCAGGCCTATTTGTAATTGAAACATAGACCAATAAACATATTTTAAGTGAGTCAACATGTGGCTCGTCAATCGATAGGTCTTTAGAATTTCTCAGAAATAAAGATAAAGTGAATATATTCGGAGATAATTGCTGCGAAAGGAATTATAATTGAACCATCTGCAAAGGGCCATAAGCTTTGATAGAGGGCTCATAGAGCTGCGGTTGGGCTTAAATGATTGAAAATTTAATTATCTGCAAAACCTTTCTACATTTTGTTGTTTAATATATATATGGGTTTTAGAACATTTAATGAAAAATAGCTCAAAACTCGCAGTTTTTTGCGTGCTGCGCGGCAACCATAAGTTTTTTGATATTGCAAATTTGGATTAACACTTCCGTAACTGATCCAATATCCATACAACATACTAAGTATAAAACCAAAATTACGTCGTACTTTGCGATTTTAGCTTCTTTTAGTGTTATTTTCTACTCGGTTACGTAGGCTGATATTCCACCGAAGCTACGAGTGTGTATTAACAAATCGGCAAAGTTAAGCTATGTGTTATTCGTATATAACGCGATTCGCGAGTAGCTCTGCTTAGCCATAGTGGAAATATTTTATTTAATAAACTCGGCTGCTCATCTGAGCGAGACTGAAATTTCTTCAGACATTTCGATTTTCTTAATTTCATTGGAAAGTACGGGTACATCCGTGCTCATTGCCAATATTGCCATCGCGTTTGTGAATCATACTTAGAGATGCACTTGAAGCACCGATAACATCGAAAGGCTCAGAATATTGTTAAGTGATATCAGATAATATTAAATTATAAATACATACTGTCATTGCCAACCGTTTCACCAGATTAATATCACAGTTACAATTTGAATTGAGCTGCGACCTACAACTTCATCTAATAACAATGCATAATCTTTATAATATTAGTTCTGCTGATAAATCAGAGGTAATGCTCTCAAAAACGCCGGTTGCCTGTTGCTTAGGAGGCCGGCGGCAAGAATATTAATAATATCTTTGCTATCTAGAAATAATAAAAATCCATTCTTAATATCTAAACAATATGCCAAAATGTGCGCTGGCCTAGAAATATTTCTTTAATCAGTTGAACTATCAAAAAAATCTCTAAACATGAATGGAATAGAAAACATCGGGACGATGAAACTAGTAGTTTTATTAACATGGTCAAAAGCAGCGAATATGGATCCAGTTAATATACATAGAGTTTCTGTACAATACACGTGTCGTTTACCAACTGTTGTGTGTATACATATTTACCTATATCATATTTATAGATACACTGAAAAAAAAAAAGATTTGTTAACAGTAACCCAAATGTTAGCTGCTGCTAGTAACTAAATCGGAGGACTGGCAAACTGAGAGTTTACTAGTAATAAAAATTAGTTATTGAAATTTAGCATAATTTTGGTACTATTAGTAGTAACCAAACACAATTTGGCTATTTCTCAAGTAGCTAAACTAGTTGAGCTATCTATTTTTTTCAATGTAGTTTTCTCGCTATTAACTGCACTTTTGATGTCGTTTTGGTATCTGTGCGGTATGTAGGTTGACAATTAGGGACGAATTTCATCACACACCGATAAAAAAATAAAACAAACAAAATGCCAGTGTGAGCTATGGATTTATTCGGCTATTTGATAACGTAACGTGTGATGTCATTGAATACATATGAATTCGTACCAATTTCAATTAGGTCGATCGAATAATACCGGCGGGTATTATATGAACAAGTTACGAGTACACTAAATGACTTAAATGAGTGCGGTAAACACATGCGTATACATATAAAATAAACACATAATTTCAAACAGTGACAACTGAAACAGTGTGTAGACACAAAGACTGTGAAAACTATGCGAGTGTCTCAGAACTACAACAGTACATATTATAATATAAAATGAATGCTACTAACATTAATCTGAATGAATATGCGTCACTTTCATCAGTAAAACGGCGAAATTCCAATATGAATACAATTGTTAAATCAACCGATTATTACACAAAATGCATATGAAAAACAATTCTTAATGATCGGTTGATAAGATAAGTAAGTATTTAATATAGATTTTCTAATACATACAATTCTCTCTCTCTCTGTTAGCTTCAGAATACTCAACTTATGTTATATGTATATGTAACATCTGACTTACTACACAGATGGCCGCGTCTTATGGTTGTAAATATTTTACAACCCTATGTTTTAGCTTTTTTGCTTTAAAAGCGGCAAAAATGTGCAAATACTTATGGCGATTTTTCTCCCGCTGAGAATTCTAATGGCCGATGAACCGTGGCACGAGATAACCCGAGCTGTATTGATAACAACCTAAACCGACCTATGGCCTAGTACCAGTATAAAACCGATCGCCGATTACTCAAAGCCGTTACAAGTCTTAGGGTCATTTTATACTAGGGGCGAATGGTGAGGCGAATAAAGGAAGGTTGTGAATCACAGCAGTACTGAATTAGCCAAGGTTGCTGAAGCTGCAAATAATGTGACATTCGTGAGAGCCTTGACACTTGGTTGGCGAATCGGATTCAGCAGAGTGGGTGCGACTCGTTCTCGATTTGGACACATTGGTATAAAATAAATATATAAGTGGCTCAGGGTCCTGCGTCGTGCTAAGCGTTTAAGTTTTTTTTTATTTTATTATTATTTATGTTTTGACGATCCTATTGTGCATTTTACTACATAATTATTTCTTATTTTGACATGACTACAACAATACAATATTTATTGTAAAGAATAATAATAGCATCAATAAATTGCTCTAAATAATTAATTAATATAGGTATATGTTAATACATGTTATAACTGACGATTCTAAAGTGCTTGTTGCTAGGCCTATTTGAATAAAGAATATTTTGAATTTGAATTTGAGTATTTTCTTAATATTATGGACTTGATGACCACTAATATACTTAGACCCAGAGTCCATGCAAAATAAATAAGCTCCTAATTAGGATCAGCGGTACGTTATCTTATCCCAGTAAACTTGCATCCTGACAGGATGCCTTGGGGTGCGCTACGAAATCAAAATAAGCTCCACCACCACCATATCAGCCAAAAGACGTCCACTGCTTGGACATAGGCCTCCCCCAAATTCACGAGGGGTATATGCCATAATCGCCACGCTTGGCATGCGGGTTGGCGATCGCAGTATCTCCACCGCACTCCAGGGAAGCACCATTACCTTTCAAAAACAATGTAATCACGTTGTAGTATATTATTATTTACGGTACTAATTTAGTACATATAATGCAAATTAATTTTAAAGCATAATTTCATTCAATATCTGAAAAAAAAAAGTACATTTAGTTATATTTTGTTGGAATAAACCCAAACTAGGATTCCTAGGCTAGGGGCTTACTTCTTTTTCCGGCCTGCTTAAACAGACAGACCGAATACGATTGTAATACCGTACTGTGAGTTTCTTGGTCTCCACCGTACTGCGAGTTTCTTGGTCTCCACCGTACTGCGAGTTTCTTGGTCTCCACCGTACTGCAAGTTTCTTGGTCTCCTACGTACCTGTGAGTTTCTTGGTCTCCACCGTACTGCGAGTTTCTTGGTCTCCACCGTACTGCGAGTTTCTTGGTCTCCACCGTACTGCGAGTTTCTTGGTCTCCACCGAACTGTGAGTTTCTTGGTCTCCACCGAACTGTGAGTTTCTTGGTCTCCACCGTACTGTGATTTTCTTGTTCTCCACCGAACTGGGAGTTTCTTGGTCTCCACCGTACTGTGATTTTCTTGTTCTCCACCGAACTGGGAGTTTCTTGGTCTCCACCGTACTGTGATTTTCTTGTTCTCCACCGAACTGGGAGTTTCTTGGTCTCCACCGAACTGTGAGTTTCTTGGTCTCCACCGAACTGTGAGTTTCTTGGTCTCCACTAGGGCTTCCAAATACCGGACCTTCTATGATCTCGGTATTAATACCGAACCTGAAATCTCCAATACCGGGATCCCGGGATTTTTTTGGAAAAAGTTAAAAGATATAAAAGCATTAAATAAAATACCCATTTGGTACCATGAACATGAAGTAAGAGCACAGTCTTATTTTTCATTGTATAACCACGACATGATCAAACCAAAGCAAAGAAATCTTTACTTACTTTCTTATATAATAAGTATATAAACTCGAAATTGACCACCCCAAATTTAAAATAACATTGAATTGGGAATTTGATTTGAATTTATGGAAATTGTATTGATTAAATAAAGACTTGGGGAGTAAGGGGAGAACGGAATGAACATCTTATCCGACCCAATTGTCAACCCCACCTGCCCGCGTCGATGGTTCACGTGGACAGTCGACGGCGGCGTCTTTAGGGACGTCGCGGTGCTCCCTGCTGGACAACGGACGGGGCTCTGGCGACCGAGCAATGGCGGTATACCCATACGCCCGACCGGGAAACCGGCCAGATGAGGTACAGTAGGCGGCCTTGGGGTTTAAATACCCCCTAAAAAGCCCTACAGCGCAGAAGGAATTGGGGCCCCACCACGCTAAAAATTGCTCCTAGTACAACCACAAATGGGACTCGAACACATAGATATAACGCAGCCATGCAATCCGGACAGCACCCGGCGTCACTCGGTTCCCAGGTCGAATGATGAGAAATATATAACTGGAGGAAAATATGCTATGAAACTTAATCAGAAGAAGATTCAATATATGAAGATTGCTACATGGAACGTAAGAAGCCTGATAAGAGAAGGTAAGCTGGAAAACACGATTCAAGAAATGAAAAGACTTAAATTAGAAATAAGATGGGTAGACAATGGAGTACATAATTGTAATGACACAACTTTATTCTATTCGGGTAAATCGTCAGAAGAAAAGAACCACTATCAAGGAGTCGGCATCCTAGTCAAAAAAGAACTTGTGAAATACGTCACTAACTACATCCCATACTCTGAAAGATGTATACTTCTCCAATTAAATGCTAGCCCCTTTAAACTTAACATAATACAGGTATACGCCCCTACAGCACAAAGCAATGATGAGGAAATAGAGAACTTCTACAAAGATCTAGAAGACATAATTAGCAATGTCAACTCGCTAGAAATAACATTAGTTATAGGAGACATGAATGCTAAAATTGGACAAGGCGCGGTTGAAAAAACGGTCGGTAGTTTTGGCCTTGGTGAACGCAACGAGAGAGGAGACCGCATGTTACAGTTTTGTTTCTAAAAAGACATGGTGGTTACCAACACCTTCTTCCAACATCCACCAAGACGGCTCTACACCTGGATATCACCACAGGACAAACCCGATAATATTGTAAGAAATCAGATTGATTACATAATGATAAAATCTAGATACAGAGATGCCATTCTTAATGTCAAAACATACCCAGGTGCCGACATAGGATCGGACCACAACCCACTGGTAGCCAAACTAAAAAAAAACCTTAAGAAAATACTAACAAAGAATAAAAATGAAGTCAGAATTGACATAGAGAAACTAAGTCATCCTTATATAAGACAGATGACCAAGACTCACATTAACTGTCATATAAAGGAGCATTTGGAGTCTGGAAATAATGAAGAGAGCACTGAATAGCTATGGGGCAGTTTAAAAACTATATCACTACGGTCGGCAAGAGAATGTGTCGGAAATAAAATACAAACGGCAAAATTAGAATGGATAACAGATGAAATACTAGGATTAATGGAAGACCGCAGAAAAAACAAACTTACAGACAGAAAAAGGTACAAAGAATTAGATAGATTAATTAAAAATAAAATTCGTACAGAAAGAGATACATTTCTGGAAGGAAAATGTGCTGAGATAGAGAAACTCGAAAAATGTAATGACAGCTTTAACATGCATAAGAAAATTAAAGAATTTACAAAGAAAGATCGAAAGAAGACTACATCGAAATTGGTCGATGATAGCAATAAACTTGTAATAGACAAAGAAGAACAGTGTAAAATTTGGGCTAAGTATATTCGCAAACTTTTTGACGACGAAAGATCCCCATGGAATGAGAACGCAAAAGAAATAGAGGAATTAGAAGGACCACCTATATTAATAGATGATGTAGAAAGGGCAATCAAGTCTATGAAAAGTGGAAAAGCAGTGGGCCCCGATGGAATGCAAGTCGAGTTACTTAAACTTTTGGATAGAGATAGCATGTGTATATTATCTAAACTATTTAATAAAATATATGACACCGGAATACTCCCCGAGGACTGGCTTACATCCACCTTTCTGCCCCTGCCTAAAAAACTTAATGCTAAAACTTGTGGATATCATAGGCTCATAAGTCTGATGAGTCACGCACTTAAAGTGTTTCAAAAGATAATTGTTGGAGTAGTTATACTGGCCATCTATAAGATAAGACATTCAATACTTTAGGTATTTTTGAATTGTCTGTGATTCGGTTTTTGATATTCATAACATATGTCATGCATTGTTTTTAGAAAATAATATATTTACACGATATTTGCATTTATTTCCACTGTGCCCGTGTGCTAATTTAATACACTTCTAATAGGTCATGTGCCTTATCACGGAAATGTGAATTTGTGTAAAAAAATATTATTATTTTGTTCGAAATATGGGTGAGTATTCTAACTCGGCAGTTACGATGGAGAAGCTAAAAGGTACGATCAATTATCGTGACTGGGCATTCCAAATGCAGAATATTCTCATATTTGAAAACTTAGGGCATTGTGTTACCGGAAATCCTGAATCCGCAGAACCAGGTACGAGTACTGCTAGTACGAGTAAAAGCGCTGTAGAACAAACCCGTAAAGAGGAGAAGGCTAAAGCGCGGCTTTGTTTAAGCGTGGAAAAGTCGTGTTATCCACACATTGTGCAGGCGAAGACTGCAAAGGATGTATGGGATGCCCTAAGACAGGCATACGAC